>CM019065.1:109042457-110482155 GCA_009667805.1 Leptobrachium leishanense | reverse complement strand
CCTTGGTCCAGTTTTGACACTCTAAATTGAAGATGCTTTCAGTGGTGGACAGGGGTCATCAATGCGCACTCCGACTGGTCTGCAGCTACGTCTTAGAATGCAGTCTACTCTGAGTGGAACATGTCCAATGTGGTTTGGTTTCCTTGTCAGTCACATGACCTGATATTATCTGGGATTGAATTTCATAAACGCGTGCCTTTTGTATTTCTGCTTTACACTTACAATCACTATAAGCATTGTCATTTCTTAGAATTTCTATTTTCCATTGTTAAAATGCAAACAGCAATAAACAAATAAGCCTTTTAAATCAGCAAAGAAAACTGGGATTTTATGGGTAAATATCACACAAATCTTTATCAACATTTTTATTACAGTCTCATCCCTATTGTGAAAATCATTGAAGCAAAATAAATCGATTTCTTTACAGCATACAATGTTGAGTGACCTTACTTTAATTTTTACTGATTTTTTTGTCAGTAAAATGGAACAGAGAAATATCCACTCCAGCAACAATGGCGTGTTTGTAGAGTGCCATCCCTCCCCATTCTGCCACCGTGAAGTTAGATTGTCCTTGCAGAGTCGTTGCGTAGAAACCATAAGTGTGTTCTCATGTATTGACTAAAAATGTGCAACTAGTCATGATGCGACATTGTATAAAGAAGGAATTTATATTTCAGTTTTATTGAGGGTTCACTTATGTTATCATATTGTTAAAGCTTTGTATAAACGCTGATCAGAGCAATAGAAAAGTCACTAAAGAAATAACACCAACAGCACTTAAACTAAACAACTCCTTTTTATTTATACCATCACAAGATCCTACTCCTAGGTACAATATTCCCATTTATCAAGCACTCTCTTGGCAGTGCTAATTATGAATGCAAATTGCATATATTTACAAGTCTTATTAAAGATAGGTAAATAAGTGTTACAAATGATACTGCAATTAAATGTTTTTCTATTGAAAAATGTACATTATAGATAGCTTTTGTCACTGTTCACATCGCCGGTGCAGGAGGAAGGGCAAATCCGGCACTGCTGTGCCATAGCTGGCAGCCCCCTTCTTGGAATGTAAATATATGGGGCCCTATTACATTCTAAGCGCACAATTTTGCGCATGCGCAAAAATGCAAAACCCTTCGCGCACAAAATGCACGTTAACGTCTAACGCGAGTTACCCTGCGTGAACCCTGCACGAGTGAAAGTTTGTGCGCTCATCCCATACTTAACATTGTGAGCACAAATGCGTTTGTGCGCTGGCACACGGATGGTATTACAAATCGATGCGGAAATTTTTACGAACGACGTTTGCGCGCATAATTTTCTCATCTTTTAAAAGCTGGTGGTAACTGCAAATCGGAACGTTTTGGCCGAAACAAAATACACCAGCCCAAAAAAAACAATATAGCACAGTATAGTTACACATTCTACACATACCCAAACAATAAAACTGAGAGATTGTGCGTGTTTTTATTATTGCTGCAGCATATATACTCAAATTTTGACAGGTGCTAAAACTGAACGGGAGACAATTGTGGTTCTTAATTCAGATTGGCTGAATCGCGTGAAAAAACTGTCTGTCCACCGATTTCTGCGCGCAACGTTAATGCGTGCGCATTTTTGCATGTCTTTTTAACACGTGTTATTTTTTGACGGATGAAAAAATGCTCTCGGATCGTAATACCAGCGTTAATTTAAGCGCATTAACGTTTAACGCTGCACGCAAAAAAAATTGCGCTGCGCGTACGAATTTGCGTGGAGAATGTAATAGAGCCCATGGTCTATACTAAGGCAGGTAAACAAGTGGAAGCACGAATAAAAAAAACCTGCAGGAACAGTGGCAGTCAATATCCAGCAACAGAAATGGGGGTAACCCTGGAACATGGATAGAACAAAGGATATTGATTGACTGAGATAAATAAAATTTTACTTTTATTGGAAACTAAGAAACAGAACAACATAATGACAAACCAAGGAAAGGATAAAAAGTCTCTGTGGCTCCAATCAGCGTAATAAATGCCACATAGGGTACTAGGTGCACCTAGAGAAGTCTCTCATATGAGATACAAACAGACAAACAACCTAAATTCTGTTAACTCCTATCAAAGTGAAGAAACAGGCCTGAGAATGCAAACATTTTGCAGGCTTGACTTCACTCCGCTCCACCTCGCAGCGTGTCTACACTACATTACGTTTGCTTCTCACCGCACTGGACAGGAATCCACTAACTAAATTAAAATGTACACACAAAACTGTTTTATTTTCACAAAGCACATGTTATATAGGCAAAAAAAAGTTTCTACTGAATAAAATACATCAAAAATTACTGTTAATTTAATAGGAATAGTATAAAAATATATAAGAAAAGGTAACCCCTGATCATATATATTATAGGGACACGGAGCGCCGTGTATAGAGTAGGGATGCAATGATACCACACACAGACATTTACGTATATATATCAACACACAGACCTATATATACGTATATATCAACACGCAGATATATATATACACCCACCCACAGACCTCAGACCATATATACACATACGCACATGGGGGGCTGGCATGTGGACAATCTCAACTAAATGCCCCCCCCCCCATTTGGCTGATCTCTCCAGAAGAAATGTTGAACCCAACAGAGCAGAGAATATACAGTATATATTATTCTCTGCTCTATCGGGTTCAACATTTCTTCTGGAGGGATCAGCCAAATGGGGGGGGCAATTAGTTGCTTAAATGTGTGTGTAATACAAGTCTGGATATATATATTTATAAGAATATAGATATATATCTTATCTATATATATATATATCATACATGCCCTTACCTTCCTCTATAAATTTGCAAAAAATATACACACAAAACAAACAAACCACTGTCTGAGACCCCGCGCAGCCCACATGCCAAACCCTTCTACCTGGCTGAATGTATCTAATATATATAATTAAATATATTCAGCCAGGTAGAGAAAGAAAAAAAAAAGGTTTTATTTTATGTTCCCGGGGACATTTAAAAATGTCCTTGGATTTTATTTTTGTTAGAAATGTGTCGCCTTACCTTAGCCTGGTGGTCATTGGGGGCTCCCTGGATCCTGGTTGTGGGGGGGGGGTCTGCCGAGGCCGCAGGTGCAGTGGCTCCCTCCCTGCGCTGCCTGTCTCTGCTACATGCACCCGGGCGGCTAGCCCGCACAGTCACAGCTCTGTCATCCGGCGGCCGCATGCTCCTCAAGGGGATCCTTGGGAGGCCTCTGCAGGCTGCCCTCTACAGTGCCTGATTAGAGGGCTGTGCCTGCCTGATGTTTTAGTAACAAGAATGTTTTATCCCATAGGCTTCAATGTCAAAAATATTCCCGTTTTAATTCAATATCTAATAAACCGGTGCTTATAATATTCTGCAGTAAAGAGTCTCTTTATTTCTAGGTTTCTTAGTATTTTTTTAGACATTTTTTATACTTTTTTCAAATTATTAATTTTCCGAACTTTTGGTGAACGTCCCAAAAAGTTTGAAGTTCGCGAACTGTCGAACGGGCGTTGTTCGATGCGAACTCCGAACAGGTCGAACCGAACAGCTCATCCATACCTGTGGCTACTGCTGATCAGGGTGGCGTAAAAGATATGGCCAGGACCATCTGCTGGTGCAAACTGTTACAATGAGTTCAGACCATAGCTGAGCCAGTTCGGATATGTGTTTTCTTTTTACTCCCAGAACTCCTGCTGAATGGCTGACATAAACAGGGTGATTCATATAGAGCAAAAACAAGGTTTTCGTTATAGATTGAAAACGTATGAATGTAAATTAATGATCATTTCAGGAAACGTACCTCGTCTTATGTTGAGCACATCTCCTCACAGAAGTGTTCGCTAGGTGGCAGCACAACCACAACAAAAGCACAGCGAGGTGAACAACACTCCCACGTAATAAAATGGTTTACTCTTTGGAAGAGCACAGGGTTACTTCCAGCCAGATGGTGACATGCCACAAATCGGGCTACATTACAATCTTGGTACTAACGTTAGCGCTCATCTGGGTGAGCGTTAACGTTAGCCCAGGTAGCCACTGCATATTACAATCCAAACTCTAATGGGTTAAGAAACCCAAAAGGATTACCTTTTGGTACCTTGCGCTTTTCAGCGCGAGGTTACTGTACTTTGCGCTCCCTATGCTTAACATGGGGAGTGCAAAGTGTTAATCAGCGTTAAGATTACAAAGTCCTAACGCTGATTAACGTCTGGTTGCGATTAACAGAAAATTAACCACAGCCTGGACTTGGTGCTATCAGATTCCACTGCTGCAGAATCTGTTAGCACCAGCAGTAACCCCCCCAGAAGTAACCAGATACTCACCTCCTATCCCGCAGCGAGGACCGCGGCTCCATCCACCTCCGAACGGCGGGAGCAGGGAGAGACTGGGGGATAAAGGGTGTCCATAAAGTCTCTTTACAATTTCAAAAATTTATTACAAAGGCAAATGAAAAGACAGATAAGTGAAAATTATTACAAAATGAGACGTATATATTTAAGTTTTTTTGCCTCATTTAATACATGGGCTCCATTAGTTGCACGAAGCACATCAAGACGGTACTCGATTTCTTGCCGTGTTCGCTGTAGCATACCCTCATCAATGGTGGCAATGGCTTCAGTGATCCTCTGCTTTAGATTAGTGATGTCCCATACCTTTGTTCGATACACCATGGCCCCTATTACATTCCTCGCGCATTTGGTTTTGCGTGCGCAAATGCGCAATTGTGCGAGGGGCAAAACCCTATCCGCTGAACATCGTATTACAACGTTTGCGCAAATGATTATTATTATTGTCATCATTTATATAGCGCCAACAGTTTCCGCAGCGCTTTACAATAACCAAAGGGAACGAAATACATATAAACGGACATAGGATGGAAACAAGAGGTGTAAAGGGCCCTGCTCACAGGAGCTTACAGTGCGCGTTATTTTTTAACGCGGATGGACCTGCGCGAGCGTGATCTGTGCGCATCCTATACTTAACATTGTGAGCGCAAATTCATTAGTGCGCTGGTACGTGGATGGTATTACAATAGATGCGCATCTTTTCACGAACGATGTTTGCGCGCATAATTTTAACGTCTTTGAAAAACTGGTGGTAACTGCATATCGGAACGTTCTGGCCGAAACGAAAAACACCAGCACGTAAAAAAAATACAGCACAGTATAGTTACACATTCTACACATACCCAAACAATAAAATTGTGAATTTGTGCATATTTTTTTTATTGGTGCAGCATATATACTCAGATTTACTTTGACAGGCGCAAAAACTTAAGTGAGTCAATTAAGGTAAATTGATGTCAGTTAAGGTTCTTAATTCTGATTGGCTGAATCCCATGAAAAAAACAGTCCGCACACTGATTTACGTGCGCTACGTTACTGCGCGCGTATTACTCTTCGTTTTGCGCATCGTTTTTATGAACGTTATTTTTTGACGGATGAGAAAATGCGTTCGGATCGTAATACCACATTAATTTTCGCGCGATAACGCTGGACGTATGCACGCAAAAAAAATTTGCGCTGCGCGAACTAAATTGCACGAAGAATGTAATAGGGGCCTATATCTTTAACATAACCCCATAGAAAGAAGTCGAGGGGAGTGATATCTGGTGAACGAGGTGGCCAGGGAATTGCCACCCCTTCCAATCCACCTTTCTGGAAATGTTTCATTTAGGAACCCACAAACATGCAGTCCCCAATGTGGTGGTGCACCATCTTGCTGGAAAATGATGGTTTGTGGCCGGTGGATTGGAAGGGGTGGCCCAATTTCCTGTGGTCACCTCTTAAATCTATACATCTCACAATGTAATAATTCTCACTTATCTGTCTTTTCATTTGCCTTTGTAATACATTTTTGAAATTGTAAAGAGACTTTATGGACACCCTGTATATAATAATTGTAACAATAACTTGAATTTTGATATATGGTATTATGACTTAGCTGTGTGTAACATTATGTAGAGCTTTAATATAATCCACATTGTTATTCAGATTAGTTCTGTTGATGTTTTTTATGTTCTTGTAACTTTTGTGCCAAAAGTTGTTTATGTTATCTTAGAGACACATTCTGGGCACATCTTGCATAGGTTAAAGTGCAAAAGATCCTCGTTTCCTATTTCCCTCAATGAAGCAGCTACAAATTGTAGCATTTAAATAAAAATCATTGCAGATCAGAGATCAATAGCAGGCTTTACAAAAAGATTCTATATTTACTGTTTTTGCTTAAGGAACTGTTAGGAAAGAGCACTTCTGTGGGAGATGATATTTATTGTGCAGAAGCCAAGCACTGGCCAGATTGCTTGGACAACTGTAACATCTCCAGGTTTATTTGCAAAATTGTGGAGTGTTTTTAAAAATAAGTATTTTATTGACTTTTGAAGATAATGGGGAATAGAATGCAGAAAGATTATAGCATAAAGGGAATAAACATACAAGTCATATATCATTATCCAATTACATTGCATACGATCTGGTACAGTTTGCACATAGATGCCATAATTTCCTGTCCAAGACTCTCTGACCCGGCACATTGCTGCGCTCCGGTTTCCCCATATGCTTTTTTATTAGGTTCTAGCAGATGACATGCAGCTACTGTTATCACAGACAGAAGATACATTCATTTTATCTGATGAATGACATTAGATTTGAGTGCTGTACTACATAATTCTTATTCCGTTGGCCAACAATACAAAAAAGCAAACAGGCACGGCAATTCCCTGGCAGAGCTAGCTGCAGAATGTGCAATATCTGCTCATTTTCACAAATGTTGCATGGTTAAATGCATCTTTTTATTTTATTTTTGTGTTATCTTTTTTTGTTTGTTTTACGATGCATAACTGTGACTTTTTTGGCACATGCATTAAATGCTATTGCTTCCAATTTGTAAAGTCTCTGACATAAAAAAACAAAATAATTATATTTGAAATCAACAAGAAAACACGTGAATTCTCCTGACTAGAGCATTTCGGATATTTTGTTCATCTGTATCAGTAAATAAACAAATCAGAAGCTGGTGACATCAAATAAAATACAATTCATAGTTACCTTCTAATTTTCTGTGTACACATGGAACTCTGAAACAATGACACAACCTAATGCTGTGTCTCTGCCCTAATGAGTGCACATGTCTGGCAAAGCAATAAGGTGCACAATTTCTTAAATAAGCATTGAAAGGAGAATACGCACTGAGCAGTTACAGCATTAACGGGATCTTTACTTATCCTGACCACTTTATTGTTTAGTGGGCGAAAACACTGAATAAAGTGGAGGAGTTTCCTCCACCCACCCAGCATCACCAGCAGTCGGGGATTTTGTATTTCCCAGCTGCCGGTCACCGGATTGGTCACTAGTGCTGAAGTTACCCTCTCTGTTTCAGCGAGGCAGCTGATGGATCGGATCTGTGCATGCGAGTGAAGCTCTGATTCATCGTTCTGCACAGGCTCTATGGAACTTGCGTGCATAAAGTGCTTAAGCCCCGTAGAGGTGCGCAGTTTGTAGTTCCAACACTATGCAAATTGCATAGGAGCACAAACTGTGCAGAAAAGATTCAGGAATTTCTGGGTTCGGAAGTCCCTGAGCTGAAGAGGAGGAGCAGAGTGCATTGAGGTACAAACAGTCAGCAAAATAACCGGAGATTAAAAAAATTGGGTAACAGCAAAATAGGGAGCTCTATTTTCAATGAAATATCCCTTTAAAACTACCTGCCTAATATCGTATATGTCCCCCTCTTTCTGCCAAAGCAGCTCTGATGCATTGAGGCATGCACTCCACATGACCTCTGAACATATCCTGTGGTATCTGTACCAAGACATTAGTAGCAGGCCTTCTAGTTGGCCTCCCTCTCTCTCTTGCCTCGCCCCCCTACAATCCATTCTGAATGTCTCTGCCAGGCTTATCCACCTCACCTGCCGCTCTGTCTCTGCCTCTCCTCTCTGCGAGTCCCTTCACTGGCTCCCCATCCACTGCAGAATTAAATTCAAAATCCTTACCCTGACCTACAAAGCTCTCACTAACTCAGCTCTCCACTACCTGTCCTCACTAATCACCAAATACACCCCAGCCCGCTCCCTAAGATCAAACAGTGACCTGCGCCTAGCTTCTCCCCGCATCACCTCTTCCCATGATAGACTGCAGGATTTCTCACACACAGCCTCCATTCTCTGGAACGCTCTCCCTCGTACTGTCAGACTTTCTCCTAGTTTCCCTTCCTTGAATCGCTCCAAAGACATTCCTATTTAGGGAAGCCTACCACCCGACTCAGTAATACACCTCACCACCCCAACCTGTCCATCACTCTCACCTTGCAGTCCTCTCCTCCTGTTTCCACCCCCAACCCTTCTAGATTGTAAATTCCCACAGGAATAGGGCCTTTGTATCTTCCTGTACTGGGTTATCAAATGTTTTATCAACGTATTGTAACCCTGACTATATTGTGACAATTGTACAGCGCTGCAGAATATGCTGGTGCTATATAAATAAAGTATAATAATAATAATAATAGCAGATCATTTAAGTCCTGCAAGTTGCAAGATGTGGTCTCCATGGATTGGATTTGTTGCTCCAGCACATCTCACAGATGCTGATTGAGATCTGGAGTATTTGAAGGCCAAGAAAACAACTTCTAATCTTTGCGTGTTCCTCAAACCATTCCTGAGCAGTTTTTGCATTGTGGCAGGGTGCATTATCCTGCTGAAAGATGCCACTGCCATCAAGGAATATGCCATGAAGGGGTGTACCTAGTCTGCAGCAAACTCTAGATAGGTGGTATGTGTCACGTGTGTTAGTACACTTTGTAATTTAAGAACATACTGTTCATTTGCTGCCTGATATATCCCACACTTTTACAGGTGCCTCTGCAATGATATAATCAATGTTTTTCACTTCACCTGTCACTGGTTTTAATGTTGTGGCTGATCAGTGTATGCTTCCTTTTATGAGCATTGTAAGGTCTTGCTCCCTATTTATCCTTTGCTTGTTTATAGCAATCTGATAAACATTTATTTCGTTTTGTGTTATTCATTCATTGAATCTCAGTGCGGTTTCAAATAGTTTAGCAAAGAAAATAGTCAAATTGGCAGTACACATGGTAATTCTGAACATTTTTGGCAGCAAATGCATGTATAAGTCCTCATTGCCAGTAATATTTTAAAAAAATACATGTGGAATCCTGTTTATCACACTCATCTCTGTATTTAGATGTAGGGCTCAATTGACTAAGTGGGCACCGACAAGCTCAAAACGTCTGAAATTGCCAAGTTGTAATTCTACATGACAGCCAATGTGTTGAAATAAATTGAAAGGCTTTGAAATTCTTTATCACTGCACAGAAACATGAACCTCAAACTAAATTATAAATGGAGTTGCACTTTTTTGCCAGCAGAGGGATCTTTCTGCCCATAAAACAGGGCTTACCATATAGGGATGAGCCGAACACCCCCGAGTTCGGTTCGCATTCGAACTCGAACTTTTCAAAAGTTCGAATTCGAACTCGAACTCAATACAAGTCAATGGGACTCAAAATTCGATTTTTAGAGTGCCCTCCAAGAGGGCATATATGCTAGATATTTGCCATAAAAGGTGTATGGGGGTCCGGGTAGTGTCCTGGGGGACAGGAAACAAGGACAAAAAGTAAAAAAAAAATTTTTTTAAAGGGACAGTGAGTTTTCCATGAAATAAGGGTTAAAAATAAAAACGAAAAATTCCTTCAAATATCGTGCCTAGGAGGTCCCCATAACTTGCCCGTGAAGTGGCGGATTTCTAGGATGTATAGAAACATTTAAAACCAATGTCCGGGTCCGGGTAGTGCCCTGGGGGACAGGAAACAAGGAAAAAAAGTAAAATAAAAAGACGTTTTTAACCCCTTCACTGCTGACACGTCATCAGCTTTGCGGGACACCCGGCGAAGATACTCACCTCTCTGTCCGGGGTCCCGCGGCATTCTGACTTCAGCGTCCTCAGACGCTGAAGTCAAGCTCCTCCTGACGTAAATGATGTCATCGCGCCATGCGCGATGACGTCATTTCCAGCGACCCCCCAGCAATGCCGGGAGATCGCCTGGAAGGGAGGGGGGGGATCCGTTCGGATCCCTCTCCCTCCCGATCGGGAGGTCCCACAAAAAAAAGCCAGGCACAGCTTAAAAGGAGAGAGTCTCCCCATTTAAGTGGTGCTGTCTTTAACCCCTTAGGCACCGGGTCGCACTTCGGCGCTGCTGCGGCCTAGCTCTGGTGGGGGCCGCCATCTTAGATGGCGGCTCCACCCCCGGGTCCCCCTCACTGCCTGACGTCTTCATGCATAGCGTGATGACGTCAGATAGCCGGGGAACCCCTAGCTGCCTGGAATCCCCTGGTGGAGATAGGGGGTTCATTTGAGGGTTCACAGAGATGCTGTGAGGTTGTGTATAGAGATGCTGTGAGGCTGTGTATAGAGATGCTGATGGGGTTGTGTATAGAGATGCTGTGAGGTTGTGTATAGAGATGCTGTGGGGTTGTGTATAGAGATGCTGTGAGGCTGTGTATAGAGATGCTGATGGGGTTGTGTATAGAGATTCTGTGTATAGAGATGCTGATGGGGTTGTGTATAGAGATGCTGTTTGTATATAGAGATGCTGATGGGGTTGTGTATGGAAATGCTGTGAGGCTGTGTATAGAGATGCTGTGAGGCTGTGTATAGAGATGCTGATGGGGTTGTGTATAGAGATGCTGTGAGGTTGTGTATAGAGATGCTGTGAGGCTGTGTATAGAGATGCTGATAGGGTTGTGTATAGAGATGCTGGGAGGTTGTGTATAGAGATGCTGTGAGGATGTGTATAGAGATGCTGATGGGGTTGTGTATAGAGATGCTGTTTGTGTATAGAGATGCTGATGGGGTTGTGTATAGAGATGCTGGGAGGTTGTGTATAGAGATGCTGTGAGGATGTGTATAGAGATGCTGTGAAGCTGTGTTTAGAGATGCTGATGGGGTTGTGTAAAGAGATGCCATGTATAGAGATGCTGATGGGGTTGTGTATAGAGATGCTGTTTGTGTATAGAGGTGCTGATGGGGTTGTGTATAGAGATGCTGTGAGGCTGTGTATAGAGATGCTGATGGGGTTGTGTATAGAGATGCTGTGTATAGAGATGCTGATGGGTTGTGTATAGAGATGCTGTTTGTATATAGAGGTGCTGATGGGGTTGTGTATAGAGATGCTGTTTGTGTATAGAGATGCTGATGGGGTTGTGTATAGAGATGCTGTGTATAGAGATGCTGTGAGGCTGTGTATAAAGATGCTGATGGGGTTGTGTATAGAGATGCTGTTTGTGTATAGAGATGCTGATGGAGTTGTGTATAGAGATGCTATGAGGCTGTGTATAGAGATGCTGTGAGGCTGTGTGTAGAGATGCTGATGGGGTTGTGTATAGAGATGCTGTGTATAGAGATGCTGATGGGGTTGGTTATAGAGATGCTGTTTGTATATAGAGGTGCTGATGGGGTTGTGTATAGAGATGCTGTTTGTGTATAGAGATGCTGATGGGGTTGTGTATAGAGATGCTGTGAGGCTGTGTATAGAGATGCTGATGGGGTTGTGTATAGAGATGCTGTGAGGCTGTGTATAGAGATGCTGTGAGGTTGTGTATAGAGATGCGGTTTGTGTATAGAGATGCTGATGGAGTTGTGTATAGAGATGCTGTGTATAGAGATGCTGTGAGGCTGTGTATAGAGATGCTGATGGGGTTGTGTATAGAGATGCTGTGAGGTTGTGTATAGAGATGCTGTGTATAGAGATGCTGTGAGGCTGTGTATAGAGATGCTGATGGGGCTGTGTATAGAGATGCTGATGGGGTTGTGTATAGAGATGCTGTGTGAGGCTGTGTATAGAAATGCTGTGTGAGGTTGTGTATAGAGATGCGGTTTGTGTATAGAGATGCTGATGGAGTTGTGTATAGAGATGCTGTGTATAGAGATGCTGTGAGGCTGTGTATAGAGATGCTGATGGGGTTGTGTATAGAGATGCTGTGAGGTTGGGTTTAGAGATGCTGTGAGGTTGTGTATAGAGATGCTGATGGGGTTGTGTATAGAGATGCTGTGAGGCTGTGTATAGATATGCTGTGAGATTGTGTATAGAGATGCTGTGTATAGAGATGCTGATGGGGTTGTGTATAGAGATGCTGTTTGTGTATAGAGATGCTGAAGGGGTTGGGTATAGAGATGCTGTGTATAGAGATGCTGTGAGGCTGTGTATAGAGATGCTGATCGGGTTGTGTATAGAGATGCTGTGAGGTTGTGTATAGAGATGCTGTGTATAGAGATGCTGATGGGGTTGTGTATAGAGATGCTGTGAGGCTGTGTTTAGAGATGCTGATGGGGTTGTGTATAGAGATGCTGTGAGGCTGTGTATAGCGATGCTGTGAGGTTGTGTATAGAGATGCTGATGGGTTGTGTATAGAGATGCTGTGAGGGGGTGTATAGAGATGCTGTGAGGTTGTGTATAGAGATGCTGTGAGGTTGTGTATAGAGATGCTGTTTGTGTATACAGATGCTGATGGGATTGTGTATAGAGATGCTGTGTATAGAGATGCTGTGAGTCTGTGCACAGAGATGCTGATGGGGTTGTGTATAGAGATGCTGTGAGGTTGTGTATAGAGATGCTGTGAGGCTGTGTATAGAGATGCTGTGTATAGAGATGCTGATGGGGTTGTGTATAGAGATGCTGTTTGTGTATAGAGATGCTGATGGGGTTGTGTATAGAGATGCTGTGTATAGAGATGCTGTGAGGCTGTGTATAGAGATGCTGATGGGGTTGTGTATAGAGATGCTGTGTATAGAGATGCTGATGGGGTTGTGTATAGAGATGCTGTGAGGTTGTGTTTAGAGATGCTGTGAGGTTGTGTATAGAGATGCTGATGGGGTTGTGTTTAGAGATGCTGTGAGGCTGTGTGTAGAGATGCTGTGAGGTTGTGTATAGAGATGCTGTGTATAGAGATGGGGTTGTGTATAAAGATGCTGTTTGTGTATAGAGATGCTGATGGGGTTGTGTATGCTGATGGGGCTGTGTATAGAGATGCTGTGGGGCTGTGTATAGAGATGCTGTCAGGTTGTGTATAGAGATGCTCTGAGGTTGTGTATAGAGATGCTGTGAAGCTGTGTATAGAGATGCTGATGGGGCTGTGTATAGAGATGCCTTGCGGCGCCGAAGTGCGGCCTAGCTCTGGTGGGGGCCGCCATCTTGGATGGTGGCTCCACCCCCGTGTCCCCCCTCACTGCCTGAAGTCCTCACGCATAGCGAGATGACGTCAGATAGCCGGGGAACCCCTAGCTACCCGGAATCCCCTGGTGGAGATAGGGGGTTCATTTGAACTACGATATTTCCAGAACCGTGGCAGCTAGGGGGTCATGGAGGGTGTCAATCGAAAGACCTAAGCATGATACCCAACATGACCAGGTATAAAGTAAAAAAAAAAAAAACATGTATTTTTTTTGTGTATTATTTTTATTAATGCAGCAATATTGTTCACATTTCAATTATAATGTGAACAATGATGCTGCACTAATGATTTTTTTCTATGGGGTGCATTTGCTATAAATCACGTAATTACCCCCACAAAATGGAACAAGTCCCCATTTCTAATTTTTGTACAAGCGCACCCCATAGAAAACATAACCGCAAACGCTCATGTGCTAATATGTGAAAAAAACACTTTACACACTGCAGATGATTAAAAATTCAATTTTTATTGCATTTTTTGTCATAATATACAGGCAGGACATGACGTATACATATAAAAATGATATATTATGAATCTGCGGAGTCTGCCGGAAAGAACAATATCTAATATGTCTGGGTCATTTAATAAAATGTGGCTTCAAATTGCATTTAACATGATGAGCGAAAGTGGTAAAAAATGAGCTAAGGGGTTAAACAGCATATCAGAAGAAGATTTAGTAGAGAAATGAACACTTCTCAGAAGCACAGGTGTTGTTTGATACATGTTCACATCAGGAGACACCACACCCTCACCAGACAATGTATCAAATTCATCAGACCAGACTACTTAAAAGCACATGTTATTTCCAAACACTAATTAAACACCTGTTGTTTACGACGTTTGAGAACACAGGTCATTTAGAGGTGAGAATCTTTGCACGTAGACATTATTTGTTTATTCAATATCTAATAAACCGTTGCTTATATTCTGCAGTAAAGAGTCTCCTTATTTCTAGATTTTGTAGTATTTTTTAAGCATTTTTTATACTTTTTTCAAAATATTTTTTTTTAGAACTCGAACCGAACACACCAAAAAGTTCTAAGTTCGCGAACTTGCGAATGGCCAAAGTTCGAATCGAACTCCTAACTGATCGAACCGCACAGCTCATCCCTACTTACCAACAGCGACTCATATACAGAGGGATGCCTCTGTATATATTTAATGCATGAGTAATGCAAAGCCATTTTCCATTACCATAAAACCACTGTATCTTAGCAGTGGTTTATGGCAAATCACTTGGTATTGAAGGAGTTAAAAGATAGAGGTACAGAATAAACTGAACTTGAAATATCATACAGAATCAATTAAACTCATAAAAACATGCAAGTAGAGGCTCTCTAATTCAAATTAAAACTAAACAACAAGCAGAGAGATGATGTGTAGAGAAAATAGTACAGATGTTTAGAAACAAACATTCAGTAATGAAATATTGCACTCATGAATGAAAATAATAAACTTGCCAAGAATGAACCAGCAAAGAAGCACACGCTGTCTCTTCACCAGCCCACATTAGAAGGAAGAATTCCGTTCAGAATTCAGCTGGAAAAGACCTATCATCTGTTAAATTTTGGATGTCAATCCAAATAATGAGCGATCAGAAACCCAAAAGGTGAAACAAATATATATAACCAGGGGCTGACTGGCAACTTCTGGCCCGAGGGGCAAGTACCACCCAGAGGCCCAGAGTTCAGCAACTCGGGCCCTTGTTTAAGTAAAAACATACACGGGAAGCAAATTAAGTAATAAATAACAGTTTATTACTGTTTAAAATAAATATAGAACTTTTAATATATATATAAAACAAACAACTCTCTCCAAAGCAGGCCACCCCCCCACTCAATTTATTAACCATGGGGTCCAGAGTTCTCTCAGGCCAGGCAGGCCCTCACCTAATCTCCACCAAGCAGGCTGCCCCCCCTCAATTTATTAACCCTGGGGCCCAGAATTTTCTCAGGCCAGGCAGGCCCTCACTAATCTCCGACAAGCAGGCCGCCCCCCTCCTCAATTTATTAACCCCCAGTCAGACCAGTGCTATGTATTGATTTCTATACATGAAACTGAAGTGGAAATAGGCTGGAGGATGGCCGCCATTATAAGCCAGGCGACCATCTTGTTCAGAATATTGGTTCACTTGAAAATAACTAGGCAGGTTTTTAGCTGAAACTAGAATGAGGCATACGTAGAAATTTAGGAATGTGTTAGATTAGCAGAAAAAGCAATTAAAGCCATGAGAAAGATCTCTGCTGTTCCTGGCACGGAGGAGAGAAAGAGAAGTAGATACACCAAGGTCGTTGAGGCCCGCAGAAATACAAAGGAGTATAGAGATCAGACCAGGTGCCATCTGTAACAAATGATTGAAGACGCTAGGGAAAGGGGCGCAGCCCGGGATAGAAGGAGCAACTAATCATGATTTACTGAAACTAACACAAAGTTTGCCAATTTACGGCCAATTAATGGAATGTCTTTGTATTAACAAAAGGGAGGTATTAACCCACGTGGGGTGGGATAGTGTCACCGGGAGGTGGGATAATTGGGATTTACCTAATTATGTATTTGGGGTATAAAACCTCAGGACACTGGGTAATCGAGGCTCAGTCTTTGCGATTCAATCCTGTCTGAGCATTCTGTGACATCACAATAAAGTTTGCCTTTCCTGAAGAGACTCGTGTCCAGACAATCCTTGCTCGTGTCCGGTCCGGCCTCGTCCCGAGTGAACCAAGTGGATTCCGGTAACATTTCTGGGGGCTCGATAGCCGGGATTCGGGCCCTTGCCGGCACGGCAACGACTGCTGGACACTGTAGCGGTTGACTGCAGGTGCGAGTGATCCCGCTGGTTGGGCGTCCGTTGAAGGTGAGCTGACATCTGCAGGCGCCAAGCAGGATTTCCTGTACAGTGGACCTCGTCTCGTCCCAAACGGACCCCCGGCCCGGGAAGCTGGGACACCCCTGAGTCCGAGGAAACAGTGAACAGCGCGGCGATAGGTAAAGTGTCTTCTATGTTTGTATGTCTAATGGAAATACCGGTATAATGGGAAACGTCCGGCCATAGTCGGATAAGGAGACCCGTGGCCACGGTCTCGTTGGCATACCGAACCCGCCGCCGAAAGCACGGGGCCAGAGTGGCTAGCGCGTGTCTGGACCCGGGGGATCGGATGCTAACTATTGATTGATTGATTGTATTGGGTCCTGAATTTGAGGGAGAGGGGAGCCGCGTGGAGTTGCATAGTCGTAGTCAGTGTTTGTAAATAGAGCTTCACCACGTGGACAAAGGAAAGGCGGAGAGATTTCTGTGACCGGGCTTAGAGCCCTGAGTCAGTGCTAGTGTGTACGTCGTGTAGTGAAGAGGGCTCATTGGAGCCAGCGGTAGCTGCAGAGATAGTGGTGCCGGGTGGGTAGATTACTCATAGGCAAATTGGAATTGCAGATGGAAGTGTAGTTATAGAACGGGTGCACACATAGTCACAAGCAGTCAAGAGTTAGAGTTCAACCAATTGGGTATAAGGGAGCCAAAAGGAGGGACGGTGTGCCCTCGGCTAGTAGAAAGAGTTGAATTGTTTATGTATTGTTTTGTGCTGAAAGTATCTGGTACAGTATGGGTTGTGAATGATTGCTGAGACTGCTGTGAGTGATCGAGCGCCTACTCGCATTGCGAGAAAGCAAACTTGAGAGTGGACTCCCAAGGTACGTTTCCGGCTCAGGCGACTGCAGTCCGGCTACTGACGGAGGAAGCGGGTCAGACACATATGAATTGTTGACTGAAGTACCAGACAGTAAATTCTAAGTGTTCTTGCTAAAAAGTAATATCTGTATTGTAAAAAGGTTACTGTTTTTAAGAGTAACAATGGGTAACGGGTCATCCAAGCCCAAAAAGGTAAAGAAGGGTGAGACACCCTTAGGGTATATGGTGCGAAATTTTGAAGTACTATATACAACACATGATTATGGTGTAAAATTAACTAGAGAGAAATTAACAGGAATGTGTACAATTGTGTGGCCACTGCTAGTTCCAGACTGGCCAGAGCAGGGGTCAATGGACCCGGCGCTAATACAGAAAGTGCATTCCCAAGTAACCGGGAAATGCGGACATCCTGAGCAATACCCATATATAGATATATGGAAGTATTGTGTAAAGGATAAAAGTCATTTTATAATGATGGCGGGACGTAACAAGAAGCAGGTGCACCCAATAGAGAAAATAATAAAAAGAAAAGACCGGTGTTGGTAGAACAACCGGAGGAGATTGATTCCCTGCCCCCGCCCTATCCATCACATTATGGGGCAGCTAGAGAAGCTTTGCGTGCCGCGGTTGCGCAGGCGGGGAGGGGGAGGCGGGCGGCTGCTACTGCTCCGCCGGCTTCCTCCACTCCAGCGAGCGGAATTGCGGAAGAAGATGAGGGGGCAGTGGGTGGAAGAGATAGAGAGGTCCCACCAGGAAAGATCGAAATGCCCGATGGGAGCATATATAAATTGGTAGACCAAGAGGACAGTGATGATGATGAGAGTGAAGATGCAAAGCAAGGTGCTACCACTCGCGCAGCGAACAATATATATAAACCCCGAGATCTATATCAGCACAACCCCGGTAAAAGTAAAATGCAGATGCCCCTACGGGAGGTGCCAGGTCCCTTATTGGAAAACGGAGCACCTGGGCCAGTGCAATACACATATGTCCCATTTACAACGACAGATCTGTTCAATTGGAAAACACACACACCACTGTACTCCACTAATCCCGCAGCGGTGGCCAGTATGATAGAGTCAATTATGCTCACACATAACCCCACATGGGCAGATTGCCAGCAATTAATGCTGACAATGTTCACCACTGAGGAAAGAGCCCGAATAAATAGTGTAGCGCGAAAAAATTCTGTGCCCAAGCCGTAGAAGATGCCAGAGCCCAGCCAGAAGCGTGGGCAGAGGAACACTACCCCAAAACAGATCCCAAGTGGCCGTACAATACCGCTGCAGGTATTGCCCACCTGCAGACGTACCGTACAGCGGTAATAATGGGTGTTAAAGTGGGAGGGAAGAAGCCCACAAATATGGGGAAAATAGCGGATATTGTGCAAGATTCTAAAGAAACCCCAAGCGCATTTCTAGAAAGGTTACTAGATGCATATAGGATGTATAGTCCTATTGACCCGGAGGCGGTGGAGAATCAGAGGTTAATTAATTCCTCTTTTGTGGGTCAGTCACAGAGAGATATACGGAATAAAATACAGAGACAGGATGGGTTTTTGGGTAAAGGTATTAGTGAGTTGGTAGAAATCGCTAATAAAGTGTATCATAACCGGGATTTGGATGAAAAGCGGGAAGAAATAAAAAGACAAAAAGGGCCTGTATGACAAAAAGGGCATACAGGGGTGGTCGGATATATGGGAAATGGAGGAAGAGGTGCCCCAGACAGAGGGAGAGCGAGGGGTCGTGGAGGCAGAGGTAGGGGAGCCCCCTGGGTACCCCCAGGACCCAATCAGTGCGCCTGGTGCCGGGGCGAAGGTCACTGGAAAAATAATTGTCTGGAACTTTTGGCTAAACTTGGGGCACAAAGGGAAGCTGGGGAATCGGGAGGTCAGGCCTCAAATGGTCAGGTAACAAATGGCAGATATGAGAGAAATGATGGTGCCGGTGCAGGATTTGTTGGGTTGGCAGGGACGTCATTTGAAGGGCAAGGTACATATTGACACGGACCTGGGCCCATCCCGCTCGGTAATCACGAGCCCACGGTCACTATGAGAGTGGGAAATAAAGATGAAATTTTTATGATTGACACCGGTGCCGAATATTCTGTTGTAACACAGCAAATTGCTCCCCCGATGGGAACTGAGGTTGATATTGTGGGAGCAATGGGGGTGTCCGCAAAATACCCCTTTCTTGCTTCACGGAAATGTAGTGTGGGTGGGCATAATGTTGAACATGAATTTTTGTATATGCCCGAATGTCCCATCCAGCTCCTGGGGCTTTGCAAATTGCAAGCCCAAATTACATTTCTCCCGGGGGTCACGCTAGATTAGACCTGCCTGAGAGTGGCAGCTCTCTGCACGGCAGCACAGCCCAGCCAGCCAGTGCATCCAACCGCAAAAATTGCAGTAATTATGCCAGAGAAGAAGAATGGCGTACAGCACCAACGCCGCCGGCCGACCCGGACCCGTACACACTACTCCTGGGAATCCCTGGTGTATGGGCCGAGGAAAATCCACCCGGACTAGCCGTAAATATCCCTCCGGTGTACGTTGATTTAAAACCGGGTGCAACACCTGTGGCCCTGAGACAATATCATATCCCACAAAAAGCCAAGCAGAATATCCAGACACATTTGCAGAGACTTAAAGATCACGGCATATTGAAATTCTGCGTGTCACCGTGGAACACACCTCTGTTGCCAGTACTGAAAGAGGGCACACAAGAGTACCGCCCAGTCCAAGATTTACGAGCGGTTAACGAAGCCACAGTAACTCTACACCCCGTGGTTCCCAATCCATACAATCGGTTAGCATTAATCCCCGGAGATACAAAATATTACACGGTGCTTGATTTAAAAGACGCTTATTTCTGTATCCGCCTGGCTCCAGCAAGCCAGCCCCTTTTTGCGTTTCAGTGGGAGGACTCAACTACGGGAGCGCGTCATCAAATGACCTGGACACGCCTCCCTCAAGGTTTCAAGAACTCGCCCACGATTTTTGGGTGCGCGCTCAGCCAGGATCTCCTGTCCTTCAACGCTCAGCCACACAAAGTTGTTCTATTACAGTATGTTGACGATTTATTACTGACCTCTCCCACAGAAAAAGACTGTCTCTCTGCCACAAAAGCCCTGTTACATCTGCTGTGCCAAGCAGGTTACAGAGTGTCTAAAAAGAAAGCACAAATATGTAAACAGACTGTGAAATATCTAGGTTTTCAATTAACAGGTACCAAGCGTGCACTGGGGGCAGAGAGAAAAGAAGCAGTATGCCGAATACCCCAACCAAAGACAAGGAGACAAGTCCGTGAATTCCTGGGAGCTGCAGGCTTCTGCCGCCTGTGGATCCCCAACTTTGCAGACATTGCTAAACCCCTCCATCAAGCCACAAGAGGAGGAGAGCATGACCCCTTTCTCTGGGAAGAAGAACAAAATGCAGCTTTTCTGACGTTGAAGACTCTGTTAATGGAAGCTCCAGCACTGGGACTGCCAGATCACAGCAAACCTTTCCAGCTGTACGTGCATGAACACAATCAAACAGCTACAGGAGTGCTGATTCAGAGTTTTGGCTCTTGGCTAAGGCCTGTGGCCTATCTCTCCAAGCAACTTGACCCTGTGGCCTGCGGCCTACCCCCATGCCTGAAAGATGTGGCAGCCACAGCAATGCTGATAGCAGAAGCGGACAAGCTGACACTTGGACAAGTTCTTTATGTCAAGGTGCCCCATGCTGTCAAAGCCCTGCTGGATGTAAAAGGAAGCTACTGGTTCAGCAATAGCCGGATGACGAAGTACCAAGCTATGATGTGTGAGAATCCACGGGTTCATTTGGACCTCATCGCTACCTTGAACCCTGCTACTTTACTGCCTGACTGCGAAGAGGATCCAGATCATGAATGCCTCCAAGTCATGGAAGAAGTGTTCAGTAGCAGGCCAGATTTGAAA
This sequence comes from Leptobrachium leishanense, assembly GCA_009667805.1. NCBI lineage: Eukaryota > Metazoa > Chordata > Amphibia > Anura > Megophryidae > Leptobrachium > Leptobrachium leishanense. Next base: position 110,461,271 of record CM019065.1, on the reverse strand, counting down.
GACGTACCCCTAGACAAATACAATCTACAGCTATTCACTGATGGTAGCAGTTATATGGATGATGGGAAGAAAGTCTCCGGCTATGCGGTTGTCTCAACGGAGGAAATTATTGAAGCAAATCCTCTACCAGGCCATACAACTCTCAGAAGGTAAAAGAGTAAATATCTACACAGAATCCAAATATGCCTTCATGACTGTCCATGCACATGGTGCACTCTACAAAGAAAGAGGTCTACTAACTTCCTCAGGACAGCAAATCAAATATGCAGCTGAAATAACAGCCCTTCTGGATGCCGTATGGAAACCAAGTGCTGTCAGCATCATGCACTGTCGTGGCCACCAAAAAGGTCATGATGAAATCCCGAAAGGCAACAGGCGTGCTGACCAGGCTGCAAAAGCGGCTGCAAAACCATTGATAACATCTGATCAAGCCAAAGTCCTGCTCTGCAAGCAGGAGGACCAACCTGCTATGCCAAACTACGAATTCTAAATGAACTGGAGAAAATTCGAACCTGGAGGCGAATTTATTGAAATTGTTTTGCACAAATGGCACAATAACTATGAACTATTAGAACTCAATCATGATTATATCCAATGGCTTTTCCCGACTCAGTCTCAAGGCCGAAATTTTTACTCCACTCCTCTGAATCCTCAAGAGACACGTCTTATGATTAACACCTCAGAAGTTCAGCACAGACTCCGCCGAGCATACAAAATGATGCTGAAATTCTTCGGCGTAAAATTAATGGTGGAGTATGGAGAAGATAATGATACAGCAGTAACAGAAGTTGAACGAGCAGAAAATTTCGCCTCACGTTTTGAAAATCTAACAACCAACCCTCACAATAATCTGAGAATTACACGAATACTGCTAAGTTTGGGAGAATTGGGAGCAGAAGAATACCAAGCCCCATTGGTGAGGTTCTTCCTCAAGGAGATCCTTATCAAAAACAAACTGCCAAGAATGAAGAAAAGTGCGATGAACTTTTTTATACCAGCAGTGAGAGATTCAAAGGAGAGACAAGATCTGCTGTTCTTTGCCTGGCAACATTATTTCCCAAAAGAAGAATTTATCTGGGGAAACCATGGAGAATTAGCACAATACAAAGTAAAACCAGTGGTGGCTGCACTCTTACCGGCGCCACTGAGTGAATGGACACCTGTGTATTCAGAAAAAGAGAAGAAATGGCTATCGGAAGAACAAGGCGGATATGGAGAAGACGGATGGTTCCAGTTAGAGAATGGACAAATAGTTCTACCAGCAACACTGGCGCCTGAGATTGTAAGGGCGCTCCACGCAAGTACCCATGAGGAAGAGAAATGATGGAACAGCAACTGGAGCCGCATTTCTACGTACCAGGACTGTCAGTCATCTGCAAAACAATAGCCCAGCAGTGCATGAAATGCGCCAAGAATAATCCAAGAACAGGCCAGTCTCAACCTCCAGGGAAGCAGCCAATCGGGCTGTCTCCAATGGCATCGTTACAGATAGATTTCACAGTGTTGCCACCCTGCAAAGGATACAAATATCTACTGGTAATGGTGTGCACCCTGACAGGATGGGTGGAAGCTTTCCCAACGAGAACAGAAAAAACAGTGGAAGTGGTGAAAAGTCTGATGAAAGAAATAATACCACGCTACGAACTGCCTCTCGAAATAGGGTCGGACAATGGCCCTGCATTTATACAGAACTGTTTACAGCAACTTGCCCGACTGTTGGGCATCACCTGGAAGTTACATACTGCCTACAGGCCCCAAAGTTCGGGAAAAGTCGAGAGAATGAACCGCACCCTAAAGACTTTGATGTCCAAACTGTGCCAAGAGACGTCACTAGGCTGGTTGGATGTGCTCCCGATAGTCTTATTACACATTAGGTGCAGGCCAACCCCCAATTGAAGCTAAGTCCGTACGAACTTATGTTTGGACGGCCTACCCCTTTGATTAATGGACTAAGGGGGGACCTTCGGGCATTAGGGGAAACTAAATTGAATGATCAGGTTGTACTGTTGGGTAAAGCAATGCAGAAATTGAATACTTGGGTGGAGATAATATACCTCACTTTTTGTACCCTCCACTGCATAAATAATGTCCAGGTGATTCAGTATGGGTGAAGGAGTGGAAAAATGATCCACTAGGCCCAAAATGGAGAGGTCCTTACTTTGTCCTGTTATCAACCCCTACAGCAGTAAAGGTTGCCGAGGTGGTCCCGTGGATACATCACTCCAGACTGAAGGTAGCTGCAGCCAATCCTGAACCAGTATGGAAGGTCGTCACCAACGAGACCAATCCACTGAGGCTAAAGCTAACAAAGACCACAGTCATGAGCCCTTGACAGAGTCGACTGAAAGCATCCAAGATATTCAACCCTTGGTTGTTCTGATGGATACAACGAGATCTAATTATCCACTGATGGAGAATGCTGAGAGGGTTATTTTTAGGGGCCCGGCCCTGACCCGTGATCAACCGGAAATGTCTTTTGTTTTTGAAATTCCGGCGGGGAGGGATTGGGTTTATGTGACTGTGAAGAGAATTGCCCAAGGGTTTTTGACAGTTGGGGGAATTCTTGTACTGATTTTGTTTCTTGCACATCAGATTTATGGACTGTCACGTGAAACATGCCCCAAGTGCCCAAGCACCACCAAAATCGGAATGTACACACCCGGTGATGGAGAACCGTACCATGTGGAGACAAAAGCGAGAGGCGCTATCTGGAACCCAGCTAAAAGGACACCTACTTGTGCAATTTAAATATGACTATGCTAAAAAGTCTGGGCAAACCACGTGTTGGGTGTGTAGTAGACTGCACCCAGAGACAATTCATATACCATTCGCATCTGTCCCAATGAATTTGAGTATGTTTGCATCAGAAAATGTTACAGTACAGACAGTTGATATGTCAAGGGAGAAACCAGAACCATTCAGTCCCGGGCACCCCATAATAGGACCAGTGTACCAACCAGAGTGGTGTTTTCAATTAGGCCCAGATAAGGAGATAAATAATGAGGGTGGGGTATGTAACTCAAGTCAGTTCAATTGGACATCATACATTTACATATTCAGAACAGGACTGAAGGCGCATTATATATACATACGATGCAGGCAATTCACTAGAGAGCAAGAGGAGGAGATTGCGAATGCAACCAATGGAAAACAAGATGTGGTGGATATGATGAGACGACTGAGACAGCTTGCAATAGCGATAACAAAGGGAACACTGTACTCATCACCATTTATAGTGAAAGGAGGGTACCAGGTGTGCTGTGAAGGAGTGTGTTACACATGGGTACCACCTACAGTAACGGGAATGTGTTATTTGGCTAAATTAATCCCAATCCAGAGGTAAAGGGAAGACACTAGTTCAGACACAATACTTAACCCTAGGTATCCACTGGTGTTTGAAAGACAGAAGAGAGAGCTATTCATTCTAGAAAGAGGACGAGATTTCAACATATAGGCATAGGCTATCCACAGATGGACTGTAATTGGGAGAAGAGAAGATGGACAAGATGATGAAAAGCAGATCGAAATGGGCATGGTTCCAGGTGGACTGGATGGGGAAGAGAGTTGATGGCAAGAATGAACAGTTATGCCAGTTTGATGGATGAGATTTTGAATAAGACTAGTTGGATATTCAGTTGTTGAATCTGGAAGTACGAGAGATACGAAAGGTGCAAATGATACACAATATGGCACTAGAACAGATTAGTGCAGCCCTGAATGGATTGTGTGAGATGACAATGCATTATGAATGTTGCACTTTCATCAAGAACGCTACACATGACATCCCTGACTATTACCAGGTAGTTCAAGATCACCAAGAAAAGGTAGCACAGTTGCAGAACACAGCAAGGAGGATCGCTGCTGAAGGCTGGAATCCACTCCGTGGGTTCGGAGCAATCGGAGATTGGTTTGGATCCATTCTGAGATTTATTTCACAGATTGGATCTATGATTCTGATGGTGGTGGTGATCTTGATTGTAGGAGCACTACTGTATCGTATAGGGCTTTGTCTCTGGCCGCTATGCAAGAAGGCACTGACACCCGCACAGACACAAACGATACCACTGATTATCCCACAAGGTATGTTCCCGACGAAAATAGGCCCCCCAAAGTATGAGGAACTCGAGAATAAAAATAGTGAGGTGTAATGGCTACAAGTCTCAGGACAAAAGCCTGAGGCTTGAGCCAAGGGGGGAATGAAGTGGAAATAGGCTGGAGGATGGCCGCCATTATAAGCCAGGCGACCATCTTGTTCAGAATATTGGTTCACTTGAAAATAACTAGGCAGGTTTTTAGCTGAAACTAGAATGAGGCATACGTAGAAATTTAGGAATGTGTTAGATTAGCAGAAAAAGCAATTAAAGCCCTGAGAAAGATCTCTGCTGTTCCTGGCACGGAGGAGAGAAAGAGAAGTAGATACACCAAGGTCGTTGAGGCCTGCAGAAATACAAAGGAGTATAGAGATCAGACCAGGTGCCATCTGTAACAAATGATTGAAGACGCTAGGGAAAGGGGCGCAGCCCGGGATAAAAGGAGCAACTAATCATGATTTACTGAAACTAACACAAAGTTTGCCAATTTACGGCCAATTAATGGAATGTCTTTGTATTAACAAAAGGGAGGTATTAACCCACGTGGGGTGGGATAGTGTCACCGGAAGGTGGGATAATTGGGATGTACCTAATTATGTATTTGGGGTATAAAACCTCAGGACACTGGGTAATCGAGGCTCAGTCTTTGCGATTCAATCCTGTCTGAGCATTCTGTGACGTCACAATAAAGTTTGCCTTTCCTGAAGAAACTCGTGTCCAGACAATCCTTGCTCGTGTCCGGTCCGGCCTCGTCCCGAGTGAACCAAGTGGATTCCGGTAACAAAACAACCAGACGATCCACTCCAGAGGGCTCTCAGAGTCTCAGGCCAGGCCCTCACTTAGTCTCTCTCCCTCCCCCAAAGCACTTCAGCACTTTCACGGTTCACCCCAGGCCCAGCCGCCCAGCGGTGGGTCAGCAGCATCAGGTGAGGAGGACCTCAGAGTCAGACTGGGATGCGGCCACCACGCACTCACCAAGCCAAGGCATCAACTGTCCACCAAATGCGATGATGCGAGTCAATCACTCTTGGGCTGGGCAGCATATGGGCTAGCTCCTGGCTTCCGCTGTGCAGCTGTGCTCCCTCCTCCACACAGTTCGGAATTCAGTTGGAGATGCTGGCAGCTGCGCACTCGCACACAGGCAGGCATCTGCAGGCTGAGGCGCTCCAGCCGACGAAGTCACTAACTGTCGACCTCGCCCGGCCAGCACGCTACCATCACGTGGATGAGGCTGCGCAGAGGCATCACGTGGGGGTCGTCTGCGCGCCCGCGGCCGGCGAGACGCAAGTGTGAAAAACTGAAATGTGAATAGTACTTCAGATCCCGAAACAATCACGCAGCTCACGGATGCGCATTGCGGCGGCCCAGTCCGCCCCTATGTATAACATATTCCTGGATAATATTCCTTGAGAACACTTCAAATAATTCCCAAGCACATATGTTATATGCTCACAGGCTGAGATTTTTGATGTCTTTTAAAAATGGGCACCCTTACCTTTTGCCTATCCCTTGGTATAATTCAGAGAATAAAACACATAGGACCCTATTTCAATCCTACTGTTAACTGCTTAATGTCTGCAGCTTTTAAAACCTTGCAACTCCTTACTGTAAATTAACAGCCCCTATACTTTGTATAGGAGCTGTTCCTGTATACCTAGTGGGAGAAGAATATGCTATACCAAGGTTGCTCAATATTCTCTTTTGGAGCTGGTATTTCTCAAAGAAATCCATGCTGCCAGAACCTGGTGTTAAGTAATTTTACTTTTCCAAAATGAGTTAACACTGTAAAATAAACACCTTCCCTAAAAATCCTTTGCATACCTATGATCCCATGTTGGAGAGGACGGCACAATCCACTACTTCCTTTCGCTGGGAGTAGCAGGAGACTGCGGAAAAATTCTTCCACATGCACCCGCGTTTCCTGCGTGATCTCGTTAGAGCGAGTTCATGCAGAGTTTGCAGCTAGGTCGCGCTGGGCTCCATGGAGTTCTATGGATTCCAGGAGCCAATACCTGCAACGTTGTGTGGTGCTGCTGCCAGTATAAGTCTGCACCCTCATATTATTCCGAGGCCAGCAGCTAACACAGCAGCTGATTTTGAATAGGTGCAATAAAAGGGAGCCTGAAAGGGAATACAAGTCAAGCCTTACTGGGAGCCAGTAAGGGAATACAAGTCAAGCCCTAGGCTTGAGAACATGGCTTGAACTACAGTAGGTTATACATAGGACACTTTTTAAATTCCTAGACTCCTGGCAATCTTAGACTTTGATCATTGAAGCCAATGTACCAACATCAGCAATCTCCAATACTCAGGCATTTTGGAACATTATTTCCCATGATTCTTAAAAAAGATTTGCTGAGCATCAAGCGAAATGTAGTTGCAAAGCAACCAGAGTGACAAGAATGCTTACTAGAGGCGAATAAGGTCTGAAATGAAGAGTAGCCGTACCCAAATCCAGAAGAACAGGAAATCAGCAGTGAACACACTTAATCGCCCTGTCACAATGTGACCTCGTAGGTGTCCCATATGAACCAATGATCTCACTTAGAAGAACGAGCCCCATACGTGTGTCGAATCATACTCTGCAGCTGTCTAATATCTATCACCTGCCTCCTCACCCCTGCAACCTCCAGGATTCGGGTGGTTTTTAGCAGGCTGACAAAAATGAGGAACCCATAGTCAATAAGTGGGATAGCACCTTACCCTGCATATGTGACAGGGTGGTCAGAAAAATTTGTAAGAGGACACCCAGCTCCACCTCCACCTGTGGACCTTGGAACTAAAGCCAGCAATCTCCTGCCAATAGGGGATTACCAGCAGGCAGGACCCTCAAATATGGATGCATGAGCCAGGGGCAGCTGAACACCTCCAACAAACAGGGGAGACTCCATGGTTCATATGCTTCTCCCTGTCTGGGGTACTATTCCATCTATAGAGCAACTTCTTCTGGACTTCCAGCAGGATGGCGTTCCGGATAGTACTTTAGCAAAGGAATCATTCCATTCGGGTTCGGAAAACACTTGATTTAAGTCTCATTCCCACAGTTCCTGAAACGCCTATTTACCCCGAACCCCAGGTACTAATAGGCTGTGGTGGCATAACAGCAATATTTTAGTGTTAGATTCAGATGCAACACAATACATTTCAAAGCTCGACAGTAATGGAGCAGGAAGGGGACAAGTCCCATCCCATCCAACCCGAGAGTCCTTAGGAAGGACCTGAGCTGCAAATACGATAAGCTAAAACTCCCATCAAAAGGTGAGCACTGTGCGAAGGTGTGACAAAGCAAGGGGGCGGTCAGGGAGAAAAGTTGAAAAAGGCGATGCAACAACGCCTGGGACCACTTCGTAGCCGAGAAAGTGGAAATGCTATACTCAAGAGCGGACAGAGGGATGGCTATTGCAATCGGATGGGTAGTTCTCAAGGACAGGGCTGCGTGATTCCATATTCATAGCAGTAACACTGAAAAGGGGAGGATGGAGGACCACTTGGGACGGTGATGAGAGGGCAACCAAAGCACCACCCTCAGAGAACGAGGAGCAAATTGAGGGAGCACTACTCTAACCCACTGAGGCGTGTTCAAATCTCTGAGAAGCACCCCCACTGCTGCTAGAATCGACACTCTGTAATACAACAAAATGTTCAGGAGACCCAGACCCCCACAGTAAAGCGGTTGATGCAGTAACTGTTATGAGTGCTATGTTTAGTTTATATGCAACTCTATAATACATCTCTATGGCACTTGTTTCCTGTGATGCGTTTCCTGTTCTGTTCTGTGAGTTCTCTTCTAGGAACATGACTTCTGTACACTACTGGCTTGTACTGTCATTATTATCCACATAAAACATGGTGTCAGAAGTACTTGAATCTGCACTGCTTCTACTCATGGGATGCTGAAAGCTTGCCAGGCTTGCAGTGAGAGGCCTTAGAGCTGACTGTGCCTCCTGTAGTGATTGCAGTCCTGTACTGAAAGCTGAGCACTGGAAGCGAGAAAACCAGCATCATGGCAGCTGTACACAGCATTCCACTACCTAAGACAATGAGGGTGAGTGGAGATTGCAGCAGTAACTGGGATAACTTCAGAGCTGAGTTTGAGAATTTTCTGAATTGTAAGCTTGAGAACTGAGGGCCATTATCAGAAATCACTTTATCTGGTTGGCCATGACGTGCAAACTGTGCCTTGCACCTCTTAACTGTAGTTTCAGTGGATAAGTCAGGAAGCAGTTCAATTTCCCAGAAGTCTGAGTAATGATCAACTAAGTGTTGATCACAAAGATCGAAAAGCCCCGGAGTGCGTTGATCCGAGGAAGGCATTCTCAAGCAGACGTATCACAACCGTGTAAATTACCTGCCATGCTGGGGAACTCACTGGCAGAGGCCCGCGATCATACAGCAAGCCACGCTCCCAGGGGAGCCAAAGAAAAAAAGAGAATTTAAAAACTTGAAAGGACAGCCATAACAACAGTCCTCCAAAAGCTGGGATAAGATACCCATGCACAGGAAGACGCCTCCGAAGGGTGAGGGAAAGTGGCCAACTTCCTTGAGCATATTTCATTTTAACGTATTGACCCTGTGCCATTCAGGAGAAACCTTGGCTGAGGAAGAGAATGTGCGTCTCGGCGGGGTATAGTCATCCAGCAGGTGCCATTCTTTGAGAAGGCAAAGACTCTCAGACAGCGACGGGATCACTTGTTGGACATCCTGGCACCAGAGAAGAAGCTTCGTGGATACCCCCACCTGTAAGGTACCTTGCAATTTCTCAGAATTTTATTGATGATTATAAATTCCTTCCTCCTCGCCATCGTGTGGGCCAAGAGGTCTGGGAAGAACTGCACTTCAGCATAAGGATCAGTAAACCTCAGCGTCGAACAAGACGACTGCATAAAGTCTTCCTTGCTACGGTAGAAGTGTACTCGTATCAGGGACGTCTCTCGGAACAATAGCTGAAAGGTGCGCGGTTTAGAGTTCCTGTGGGCCAGGTCCATTTGCAGGCCTCCGCTGGGACCTCTGACAACAGCATCTTTAACATGTCAGCAATATACCCCATTAGAGCCTCTGATTTAACAGATTCTGGGATACCATGCAGCCGGAGATTGTTTTGATGGGACCGATCCTCCAGACCTGCCAGTTTGGTTTGGAGCGCTTCATTAGAATCTTTCAGTTCACGTACCGCATAGGGTCCATAGGGTCAGATGGGGTTGTCCTCTTCCATTTAATTTTTTTGCAATAATATTAAAAATTTTAACTATATTATAAACAATTCTGTTTCTTTTTGTCATTCAACATGTGCCTGGCTGATAAAATGTGTTATGTCCCTTTAACCAGTGTCCGTGTCTCCTCAACTGTTGCTAGGAAGAGTTAAAAAATACAAACTGATCATTCACACAGTAGATGCCTGCCTTAACCCCTTATTGAGAGAAAATGCACAGCCACATTTGCCTTAATGTACTAAATAGCTATAGTACACAGGATTTTTTTAAACACTGAAGTTTGGTATGCTCAACGTTATTTAGAGTCAAATGAGTAGGATACGTGTCCAGTTTATTTTAGTAAATAATAATAAAATTACTTTTTCACATAGATTTTTTTTATTTTGAATAATGTTTTATGTTTTAATACATCTTGTGGCTAAATTCTGGATTAAACTTTTAATTATTGAATTTAGCCTCGAAATGGCCTTTTTATTTGACTTTCTAATAGAAATATGTCTTTATAGTTTATTCCTTATATATGGGATCGAACACATACTTTGGAGATAGTAGTGACATACAGGGTTATTCAAAGACCCCCGAAATTCCACAGGAATCTTGGTGCTCTTTCATTCCCTGCACTTCAGGGGAATCAAATTGCTGAATTCACCGCCGGGTCCCCGAAATGCAGAGAAAGCCACCAATCGCATATGACAAACCGCCGCTTGTGAAGCCTTCAAACTGCAAGCCTTCCAAGTGAGGCACTTTGAGATATTCTGGTGAGTGATTTTGATTTTTGTTTCAACCAGATCTTTTCTATTCATTTTAAGGTTTTACGTTAGGTCTGGTGAGTAAATTAGGTTAGGCTGGTGACTCATTTTTCTTACTGATTAGCACAGAATTGGAATCAATTGGGTGCTATTTGCTAAGAGGTTAAGCTTATCCACGCCTTGCAGGGGGAGGTGTTCTTAGGTGACTATATAAAGATTGCTGATATTAGCTTGTCTAATACAGTTTGTGAAGCCTTCTAAGTGCAAGCCTTCCAAGTGAGGCACTTTGAGATATTCTGGAGATACTCTGGAGGTAATCTGAGGTTAGACAGGAGGTAGAAAACCTACAAAAAGGTAAGATTTGCTGGTTTTAAATCCATTCTTTCATTTTATAATGACAGGCTTGGTCCAGTGTAAGAGCTGTCATGCATTTGTTTTTAGATCCAATTTTTGGAGGTTTGGAGTGTGCCTGATATGTAGGCAGTTCTCTTTATTGCAGCAGGAAATTGCCTGTTTGAAGTCTGAGATTTGTAAATTATCTGTTAGACAAACTCAGGCTATGACTGTTACAAAGCCACTGCCACAGAGGCCTCCTAGGAGCGGCAGATGGACTACTGTAGGATCTGGTAGACTTAGAGTTGTGGATAGAAGGCATGTCCCACAGTCTGTGGCTCTTCTTTATTCTTTTGAGGCACTTTCAGAGTGTAGTGGTAAGATGGAAGTAGACTCAGACACCATAGTTGAAGAACCACCATCCCCTATGCCTAAGGTATGCAAGACTGCAACCAAGGACAAAAAGGAAAAGGTGGGACTTGATAGAAGGCAATTGTTGCTGAGTGATCCTATTATACGAGGTGTTGAGCTGGAGAGTAGTGGTTTGGTGAGATGTCTTCCTGGGGCTACTGCTCGTAGAGACAGGAGACGTATTCTCAATATTGTCAAACAAGCAAAGCAGGAAGGGGAAGTGGACGTTCTAGTCCATCTAGGGACAAATGACTTGGCTAGCAATGAGGTTTCTGAGATTAAGGAAGATTTTTGTGTTCTTGGAGGTGAAATATAGCAGGTTGCATCCACTGTGTCATTCTCTGAAGTTCTGCCTGTGCATAAAATTCAGGATAGGAAGATGCGCACTAGGGAATTTAATTTGTGGCTTCGGGAATGGTGTCGGGAGCAAGGATTTGCCTTTTTGTCCCATGATAGCTCTAATTGGAACAGAAAGGAACTGTATAAAAAAGATGGTTTGCATCTTACTCATAGGGGATCATATGTTCTCAGTGAGAAGTTCAAAGGTTTTACAAAGGAATATTTAAACTAGGAGGGGGGGACAAAAGGGTAAAAAACAATCTGCCCGATTGTCCCCCAAAACTAAATCTGAGGGTGCAAGCAACATGCGGGGTAAAAAATGACAAGCTCAGAGTCGTGTCTATAAATGCTCGCAGTTTAGTCAATAAAATCAATGAACTGGAGGCAATGATGGCAGCTGAAAAAGTAGATTTAGTGGCGGTTACTGAGACACGGTTCAGTGAGAAAAATAACTGGGACATAACAATACCGGGGTACTCTTTATATTGAAAAGACAGAGAAGGTAGGAAAGGAGGAGGAGTGGCCCTGTATGTGAAAAACAACATAAAAACAAACCAAATAAAAGTGAACGAGGTGAACATAGAGTCAGTTTGGGTTACGCTAACATTTGGCAATCATACAGTAGCTCGTGTAGGTGTGATCTATAGACCCCCTGGACAAGTAGAAGAGCTAGATAATCTGCTGTTTGAGGAAATAGCCAAAATGGCAATGAAGGGGAAGTTATTATCATGGGGGACTTTAATCTTCCTGATGTGAACTGGAAAACCAAAATAGCTGGGTGCACCAGGAGTACAAATATTCTAAACTCCCTACTGGGATTATCTCAAGTGGTTGAGGAGCCGACCCGTAAAGAGGCTATATTGGATTTAATACTCACAAATGGAGGTTTGGTATCAGACGTTGTTGTAGGTGAAAATTTGGGATCTAGTGATCATCAGTCAGTGTAGTTTAATATAAGAACAGGGATGGAGCCGCACCACACAAAAACAAAAGTTTTAGACTTTAAAAAAACTGATTTTTCTAAAATGGGATATTGTGTGAATGAGTCATTATCAGACTGGAGGAGTTTAAAGGGAGTCCAGGAGAAATGGGATTATTTAAAGGAGGCATTATTGAAGGCCACAGGCAATTGCATTCGGCTTGTTAGCAAAAACAAAAAGGGAAGAAACCACTGTGGTACTCTGCAGAAGTGGCCAAAATAGTGAAGAACAAAAAGATAGCATTCAATAATTATAAAAAAAACTCAGAGTGAAGAAGATAGGCAAACCTATAAGATTAGGCAGAAAGAGGCAAAGCAATTTATAAGAGCTTCCAAAGCACACGCAGAAGAGAAAATAGCTCTGTCAGTAAAAAAGGGGGACAAAACATTTTTTAGATACAAAAACGAGAAAAGAAAAGTAAAACAAGGATTAGTTAGATTAAAAACAAAGGAAGGAAGGTATGTAGAAGAGGATAAAAGTCTCGCTGACTGCCTCAATGATTATTTTTGTTCAGTCTTTGCAGAAGAAAAGGAAGGAAAGGGACCTCAGTTAGGAGGAAACACTAACGAGACATTTACATATGAGTTTTCAGAAGAGGAGGTTCTACAGCAGCTGTCTAAAGTAAAGACAAATAAGTCAATGGGACCTGATGGAATCCACCCTAAATTATTAAAAGGGCTAAAGTGGTGTAATAGCAAAACCGTTAACAGATTTATTTAACCAATCCTTATTAACGGGAGTCGTCCCAGAAGACTGGAAATTAGCAAATGTTATGCCCATTTACAAGAAGGGTAGTAGGGAGGAATCGGGGAACTATAGGCCAGTTAGTCTTGCGTCAGTAGTGGGGAAATTAATGGAAACCATGTTAAAGGAAAGGATTGTTGAACATCTAAAAACACATAGATTACAGGATCAGAAACAACATGGGTTTACCTCAGGGAGATCATGCCAAACTAATCTTATTGATTTTTTTGAATGGGTAACAAAAATAATAGACAAAGGTGGTGCAGTAGACATTGCTTATTTAGATTTCAGTAAGGCTTTTGATACTGTTCCCCATAGAAGGCTTATCAATAAATTGCAATCTTTGAGCTTGGATTCCAATATTGTTGAATGGATTAGGTAGTGGCTGAGTGAAAGGCAACAGAGGGTTGTGGTAAATGGAGTTTATTTGGCGCAAGGTCTTGTTACCAGTGGGGTACCTCAGGGGTCAGTACTGGGACCCATTCTCATTAATATTTTTATTAGTGATATTGCAGAAGGTATTAATGGTGAAGTATGACTTTTTGCTGATGACACAAAGATTTGCAACAGGGTTGACATTCCTGGAGGGATCAGCCAAATGACAAATGATTTAGGTAAACTAAAAAAATGGTCGGAGCTGTGGCAATTGAGTTTTAATGTGGATAAGTGCAAGATAATGCACCTGGGACGTAAAAACCCAAGGGCTGAATATAGTATATTTGATACAGTCCTAACCTCAACATCTGAGGAAAGGGATTTAGGGGTTATTATTTCAGAGGATCTAAGGGTAAGTAGTCAATGTAATAGAGCAGCAGGAAATGCTAGCAGAATGCTTGGTTGTGTAGGGAGAGGTATTAGCAGTACGAAAAGGGAAGTGCTCATGCCACTGTACAGAGCACTGGTGAGAACTCACTTGGAGTACTGTGTGCAGTACTGGAGGCTGTATCTCCAGAAGGATATAGACATCTTAGAGAGAGTTCAGAGAAAGGCTACTAAAATGGTGTACGGCTTGAAGGAGAAACGTTACCAGGAAAGGCTTAATGATCTTAACATGTACAGCTTGGAAAAAAGACGAGACAGAGGAGATATGATAGAAACATTTAAATACGTAAAGGGAATCCACAGGGTAGAGGAAGGGAGTATATTTAAAAGGAAACAAAGTAGCAAAACAAGAGGACATAGTCTTAGATTAGTGGGGCAAAGGTTTAAAAGTAACATCAGGAAGCATTATTTTACTGAGAGGGTGGTGGATACATGAAACAGCCTTCCAGTTGAAGTGGTAGAGGCCAAAACAGTAATTGAATTTAAGCAGGCATGGGATAGGCATAAGGGTATCCTAAACAGAAGATAAATCCAGGTAAAGTATCCATGTAATTAGGCAGACTAGATGGGCCGAAAAGGTTCTTATCTGCCGACATTTTCTATGTTTCTATATTTCTATGCCACAAAAACCGCTGATTTGAACAGAAAAACTACTGCCAAACCGCAGCAAAAATGCCAACGGCACCCGACGGTCTGCCGAAAAACCCCAGAATGCATCCGCAAAAGCCGAGGATCCGCCTAACAGAGCGCCGACAAAAGCTAACAAGCCGACTAACGGTAACAAAAACAAAACAAAACAACAACTTTTAATAGCTGTTTGCAATAGCTGCTGACCAAACTTGTAGCCAGGGAGAAATGGGGCAAACCTGGAGTGGATCATAAATGGGATCGGGTTCACTTGAGCACCGGGGAGTACCAGGCGCAAAATGTGGAATGGAGTCAGCCAGCCAGATTGACCCCAGTTTGGGTCTTGGGACATTTGGGTCACGCATGGCTAGCTTCTTGAGATATACATGATCGTTTGTCAGATATTAGATATAATACAAAATCTACGGCATGGCAGTAATGAGCCTTAGGCTGGCGTCAGACGAGCGCGCTATGTGCGCCCATACTGACGTGCTTACTGGCGTCTTTTGCAGCATTGTGACGCTGCAACAAGGCTGGTCACGCATTTGTGCACACTTGTGCGCACGCACGAAATGCGTGCGCAACAAGCATCCGTTATCCAAGAAAAAATAAGTATCTGGCGCCCCCTAGTGGACAAACTGAACAATGCAACAATTATACAATGTAGGATCAAAAAAGAGTCCGTACTAGATAATAGCAGTTCAACAGTCAGCAGCAGAAGTTCACACACAAGACGGTTTACCTCTAACCGTCAAATACTTGAACAACAGAAGAAAAGTGGCGATTCTCTGCGCTTCCCTCTTTAGTGTTGGATTTTTTTCCCAAATAAAAGATCTTCTTATGATATTATAAATCGCTTTTCACAAATGGTCTTCAATCCTCAGGAGAAAGGGGATAAATGGCAGCATAGTGTAATCCATAACATCATAAGTGCCCCCCGATAGTTATACAAAGGTTAAACTCACATGTGGAGGAGTCATAAATCTGACACTAGATGTACTGCGCAGACGGTATTTTGAGGAGATACCGGACTCCCCTTTGAGGTCTTCGTTCCCAGGTACTCCTCCAAGAAAATAAAACAGCTGCAGGACCTTGAGTAAAGGTTAATGAAAATTTATTCTTTAAAACAATTTAAAATAGTAAAATTTCAACGCCAAAAACTGAGGAAGCGACTTGGTTCGCGAAACATGTTTTGTTGTTGAAATTTTACTATTTTAAATTGTTTTAAAGAATAAATTTTCATTAACCTTTACTCAAGGTCCTGCAGCTGTTTTATTTTCTTGGAGGAGTACCTGGGAACGAAGACCTCAAAGGGGAGTCTGGTATCGCCTCAAAATACCGTCTGCGCAGTACATCTAGTGTCAGATTTATGACACCTCCACATGTGAGTTTAACCTTTGTATAACTATCGGGGGGCACTTATGATGTTATGGATTACACTATGCTGCCATTTATCCCCTTTCTCCTGAGGATTGAAGACCATTTGTGAAAAGCGATTTATAATATCATAAGAAGATCTTTTACTTGGGAAAAAAATCCAACACTAAAGAGGGAAGCACAGAGAATCGCCACTTTTCTTCTGTTATCCGTTATCCAAGCCTCTCCGGCAAAGCGCTAGGACGGACTTTGACGGAGCTGCAAAGCGCGATTCTCCATAGGAGGATCAAGCCTTGCAGCGTGCCGCTGAGTGCACTGAGTGCGTCCAGTGAGATGGCCAGATGGGCGTCGAGTGGAAAGAATGTCCTCTCTCACAGACGTTCCTTTCGCTCTCCAAAGACACCCGTCTGACACTAGCCTTAAACATAAAAAACAAGCTTTAAATAATTTGAGTGTCATAGAAATGTATGCTGGCCAAAGCACTGTAAATCGTTTTGCTAAAATAATACACATGAAACAGGACACCTTAAAATGCCACTTGGAATGAAGCAATCCATCCAGTACAAGAACCTGTCCATGCCTAAAATACATTAATTTGGTTTTGAATAAGCGATTCTTAAAAGGACTCCCTTTGAAATAATTACAATGCTATATTCACAAAATAAGCCCCAAAAACACAGCTTTAAATCTGACCTTTAAAACCTCTTACATTTTCATCTTCATGGTACATTTGAACTATTGACAAAATATACATGGGAACACCTTAATGTTGGCAAAAATATTAATCTGGAATTATGCTAAAGTCAATTACTTCTACTCAATGTATTTCAGTAGGTCAGAAGAGACTAGAGTTTAACGAACAATTTATGTACAAATATTCATACACGAATGTTGTTTTTTTCTACTTTAATTATTTATTTTTTTGTAATTCAAAGTTTATTGTAAAAATTAGAAGACAGATTACAGAAAATAAAGACAAGTATACAGGTATAATATAAGAAAGTACATAGAAAATAAGTCAGTCCCCTACAACCAGAGGCCCGTTTGAAGGGGGGGGGTGGAGGACGACCTTGATACGGGATAGGGGTGCTCAGCATATAGTTGTTACCTCTATCATTTCCGTTCATTTAGAATAGCATAATGCAGAGTAGGATAAGTTTATGAGCCCAACCTCCCGAATGGTAAATGCCCCTTCTTACAAAAGCCCATAGAGCGTATCATGTCTCAGCACTCAAAAACAAAAATGGAATGCCAACAGTCTTGAGCCCATGGTGGCAGGACTAGAAAAAAGTGGGGAAAAGGAGGAATAGGAGAAAACAGCAAGAGAAAATGAAATAAAATAAAATAAGGGGAAGAGGGAGGCCAGAGAGATAGAAAGGGGGAAAAGGGTATAAAGTGGTAAGGAGACGGGAGGAGGAGGGGGGGAGACACTACGGACTACACACACAAATACATCAACTCAGACACAGGTGAGGGCAATCTCCCCCCCGCCCAGGCACCCCCAACCCCCGCCACCCTCCAGCGAGATCCCTCCCCCACGTTCACCGGAGAGGACCATCTCCAGAAAGGTTATCTCAGGCATCAGTCCCGTATGTCATGTCCAGACCGACTAGACCCCTGGTGTGTCAAATCGTAGAGACGCAGTGTATCTCTCCCAATGGTACCACTTCATGGCAAATTCGGGCAGTAATCCCCGGGACTCTGCGTCGAGCCGGTCGACTGATCGAAGAGTCTCCACTCTTCCGACCCATTCCCGCAAGGAAGGCGTCCTAGTGGATTTCCAAAGGACAGGGATCAAAGTCCGGGCAGAGAGGAGCATCAATAGCAGAACCGATCGTTTCATAGTCTTGAGAGAGCATGGGATGTGAAGAAGTAAGAAACATTCTGGTGTGAGGGGTAAAGTCACGTCCGTCACTTGGCGGACAGCATCTCGAATTTGATTCCAAAACTGCTGCAGGTCGGGACAAGACCACCAGATGTGCAGGTAAGTACCACTGTTCACCTCGCATCTCTAACAGACCGATGAGGTCGTGGGAAATAAGGCGATCTGTACCAAAATGTCACAATTTTATACGAATTCTCTTGGATACGTGTCGCACCGCATCCTTTATGTATAAGTGCGAAGGTCTGGACCCATTGCGCCTCCGAGATATTTAGAGCCAGTTCTCGATCCCAGCGTACAACAAAAGGTGGAATGGTGGTATCAGACACCTGTAAGAGGTTATAAAGTGTTGATATCCCGTGCGTCAATGAATGGCCAGCAAGGCAGTAAGCCTCAAATGGAAGGGGCGGCCGACTCAAACTATAACCACTGTCGAGGGAGCGCAAATACGTTTTCAGTTGGTGAAAATTGAAGCGGTCCAGAAAGCTGGGAGGTCCCAACTGCACCGACAGTGGTAGAGCATCCAGATTGCCATCAGCAGGGACATTCATTGCCCTCAGCTTATTCCCATCAGTCAAACGTCTCCGCAAGGATGGATAGATTCCCCCCGGAAGGTTCGGATTATGATCCAGAGGCAAAAGGGGCGAGATGGCGGTTGTAAGGCCGTAGGACATTTTACATTTATGCCAGAGTCTCAACGTCGTTGAGATAGGATCTGGGTCCGTCCTCGGGGGAGTCGCCAGAGCAGGAGGGAGCCATGGTATCGCCCAGAGCGGTCGTCGTGCCAGGGCTTCTTCAATATCCAGCCACCGTTTATCCGGGTTAGACGTAGACCAGTCAACTACCCTGGCCAAGTGACAGGCGCAGTAATATTTCCTGGGGTCCGGGAGCGCCAGACCGCCTTTATGTTTCTGTCGACAGAAGACGGCAAAACTGACACGTGGCCTACCCGTCGGCCAAATAAATTGCGGGAGGATAGTCCGCAGGGTCGTGAAGAAAGAAAGGGGTATGAAGATCGGTAAAGTACTGAAGAGATAAAGAAGTCGTGGCAAGAGGTTCATCTTCAGAGCAGCGATCCTGCCCATCCAGGAAATCATGCGAGTAGTCCATTCAGAGAGATCCTTCTTAAAGGTGGTAAGTATAGTCAGAAAGTTAGCTTCGTAAATTCGCTTCTCAGTAGAGGCCAGCCAGACCCCCAGGTAAAGCATACGACGGGCACAGAAACGGAAGGGGTGATCCCTTCTCACAAGGCAGACAGTAGGAGTGTCTAGATTTACATTAAGAAATTCAGATTTCTCCTGATTAATCCTGTATCCGGCCACCGCGCTATATGTCTCCAGGGTGCACGCAATTGCAGGGAGGGAAACCTCCGGTTTAGAGACCATGAAAAGTAAGTCATCTGCGTAAGCAGACACCTTGTGGCAGGAAGCATGTCCAGAAATCCCTGAAATGTTTCCGTTTCTACGAATTGCCTCCAATAATGGTTCAAGAGTCAGGGCGAATAATAGTGGAGACAGGGGGCATCCTTGACGTGTGCCATTATGAATGGGTATGCTCTTGGACAGTGCCCCATTAGCTCAAACTCGGGCCGTAGGGGCATGAGAGAGCGCCATTAGCCAATTGAGGAAACTTCCCTGTATCCCAATCCGGCGCAGAACAGAGAGCATGAAGCCCCATCGAACTCTATCAAAGGCCTTCTCCGCATCCGTAGAAAGCAGGAGAAGGCCAGTTTGTGAAGAATGAGCATGGCCTATCGCTCCCAGAACCCGGGTCGTCGCATCCCGAGCCTCCCTCCCGGGAATAAACCCCACTTGATCCGGGTGCACCAGAGAAGGGGGGAGAGGCGCGAGACGAGCCGACATAATCTTGGCCAGGACCTTGAATCCGTGTTTAGCAACGAGATGGGTCTATAATTTCTGACGTCAGTCCCATCCTTCCCCGATTTACAGATTACCGTAATCGTAGCAGCGAGTGTGTGATTGTGAAAGAACTCCCCATCTCGTATAGCGGAAAAGAGAGTTTGCAGGCGAGGGATCAAGGCAGGGGAAAAAGCCTTATAATATTCTGCCGGTAGTCCATCTGGTCCTGGGCATTTTCCATTTTGGAGGCCCTTTAGAGCAGTTTGAATCTCTATCACGTCGATCGGGTCATCTAGGAGAGAGGATTGCGGCGGTGAGATAGTGCGGGTTACATTGTCGGCCAGGTAAGCAGTAATCATCCCAGGCGTGGGCTCCAAACCCGGTCCCGAGTCCATGTTATACAACGCCTTGTAAAAGAGCTGGAATTCTTGCAGCATATAGTCCGGGCGGGTAGTCATAGTACCGTCTGGGAGTTTGATCTTAGCGATATATGTCGCAGCGCGTCGCTTCTTAAGTATTCGGGCTAGTAGTCTGCCAGGTTTGTTCTCATACAGAGCGAAATGGCATTTCGCTTTAGAAGCTGCGAAGCGGATGTCTGCGTCCAGTATGTCATTGAGTTCCCGACGTTTAGTAGTCAGTGTCGCATAGTCAGTGGGCAATGCAGTGGAGTGGTGGGTCAGCTCGAGAGCGCGTATTTCAGATAATAACTTTTGTACAGTGTCCGCACGGTCTCTCTTAATGGCAGTAGCTCTACTAATGCAAACCCCTCGGACAACCGCCTTATGGGCTTCCCATAGAGTAGGTGCGGAAACATCGGGGGTTGCATTTTCCGTGAAATAAGAGGCAATCGTAGCATCCACCTCAGCCACAAAACCGGGATCTCCAAGCAGCGACGTGTTCAGTCGCCATTGGCGTTCCACAGGGCGGTATAGTGGAGAGGACAGGACAGTCAGGAGAGGAGAATGGTCCGACCACGTCTGGGCCAGGATCTCAGAATCCTCTGTCAATAGCACGTCCTTCTGCTGTACAAACAGGTAGTCCAAGCGAGAGTACATGGAATGGACATGCGAAAAGTACGAGTAGTCTCCCTGCATGGAAAGTCCTCCAAACATCCACCAGCTGCAAGCCATCCAGCGAGCGCCGCATATGACGCAGCACGGAAGCGGGAATCGAGGACCGGCCCACAGAGGAGTCCACCCTAGGGTCCAAGGCGACGTTGAAATCACCTGCTACTACTAACGTGCCCGCAATAAAACTCGAAAGGCGCTGTAGTATGGACGCCAAACAGCGGTGTTGATTGACGTTCGGCAGATAGAGCGATGCGAACGTGTAGCGTGTATCTGCTATTAAACACTTCACAAATACGAAGCGGCCCTCACTGTCCGTGAGGGTCCCCTCCAATGTCACGGGGATTTCCCTAGAGAATAAGATCGCCACTCCCCTGCTCTTACCACCACCAAAGTCACTAAAGTAACCGGTAGGGTAGTCCGGGTGTGTCAGTTGCGGGGCCGAACCCTGTTTGAAATGCATTTCGTGTAATAAGAGCACCGAAGTTCAGAGCGCCAGGCTTCCCGAAAAAGCCGTCTGCGCTTCTCAGGAGTGTTGAGACCCTTAGTGTTATACGTAAGTAGGCGTAAAGACAGCGGCGAAAAGCCAGCGGGGGGGGCCATGCCCGGGCAAGGGAGAAAGAGCCCCACCAAAATCAGACTGCACAGACAAACAAACGAACAGGCAAACAACAGGGCAAGAACGAGTACAATTTCAAGGAACAAGAGGGGAAAGAGAAAAGGGGAGTATTAAAAAAAAAAAAAAGAGAAAAAACTATGAGGTATAAGACGCCTGAGGGGAGGCTCAGTCAGACCCACCAAAATGGGGCCCAAGTAGCACCCCTGGAGAGGTTCGGTGTCAAGTCCTCGTGGGCGAAGGAGACTAGCTCCCAATTCACACCAAACCAGAGAAAGATCAAGATGAATTATAGATAAGTAGCCACAGAACATTCAAAGTAAAATGAAATAAAAAAAGTCTCAAAGTAACAGGCCCAAAAAGAGAGTCCCCTCCGACTCCAAAAAGAGCACATGAGCGACAACATCAGCCGAGGAAGGAAGGAAAGAAAAAAAAAACCAGAAAAAAAAAACACGCAGGTTAATTGCAAGCTACACACGTCGTTTAGGAATAGGAGATGGCCGGGGTCACAGCTACAAACTCGTCTCCACAGCATCTTCAAACACTGCACAGGGGGTAGTGTACGAGCGTGGTGATACATAGCAAGTAATTATCCTCCACAACCACATAGATAAGGAGCAAATATAAGTACATTGACCGCATACAATAGGAGGGAATTGCGGAAGTAAGACACAGGGTATACATTGTGCCCCACTCAATGGTGGGACTTAAAAATTAGTACAGGTACCATAATGAGGACAGGTGTCTTTAGTTAAGTGGAAATGTATTGTACGAGCGTGATGGTACAAAGCAAGTAATTATCCTCTACAACCACATAAATAAGGAGCAAATATAAGTACAATGACTGCATACAATAGGAGGGAATTGTGGAAGTAAGACACAGGGTATACATTTTGCCCCACTCAATGGTGGGACGGAAAAATTAGTACAGGTACCATAATGAGGACAGGTGTCTTTAGTTAAGTGGAAATGTCAAAGGTGTGAAGGCGCAGCGTTAAAAAACAAGTGCCGTTTGTGAAAAGGAGAGTGAGGAAGAGTAAGGCGGGAGGAAAGCCCCCCTCGTCCCCATCTCCCCCACGTCTCCTAACTCTGTAGAGGAAAGCGAGAGTGCAGAAGGCGAGAGATTAACCCCTCCAGTAAAACAGATAAGAAGCAAAAATATGCAATACCACTGCGAACGATGGGGGAAAAATGTGAAAATTAAAACGTGTCTCATAAAGGTTGCCCCACACAATGGTGGGACGAAAAAATTAGTTCAGATAACTCATTAAAAACAGGAGTCCGTAGTTAAAAGTAAATGGCAAGTGTACAAGTCAGAGGGTAGGAAAAAAAAAAAAAATTATTTTTCAGTTAAGGCATAACAAAGTGTAAACAGTTCAATACAGTGCTAAAGAATCAAACAGTAGAACCTCAATAACGTGTAACAATAGAAGAAAAACCCCCGAGTGCATCTCTAGATGCATGGCCCTTGAATGTGGACCAGTACTCTGCAAACCAAATCCGGGCACAGTTTGGAGGTGACTCGGATATCTCTGCAACGGTATGCACGTACATTGAAGTCACTCGAGGGAGCAAGATCGCACCACTGAATCCCAGTAAGCCGGAGGACTACTCCACAGTGGGGGCCAACAGAGGACCCGCCAAAAGAGGACAGAGCCGAAGCAGTAAGCGTCATCTCTTGCACCGAGTGGTGGGCAAGTGCCGGTCCACGAGCACGTGCCGGTCCACGAGCAGAGCAGTTCAGAGCGAAGGGCTCATCATCACATCCAAATTGCACTATATTATAATGGCACTTGGTGTAGAGTATAAAGCACGTGGAGTCACAAGTATATGCCGAGACAACAGACATAACAGGATTGATGAGTTGCGCCTCACCAGAGCACTGCGTTCGCGGAGGCAGCTCCCACGTGGTAGTAGGAGCAGGGCCGCAGATGGTAGAATTCAGCAGCGAGTAAGGATGGTTATGCAGGGAACTCCTGAACAATTCAGGCCTCTGCCGGGGGTTCAGGTTGTTCCGGGACTCTGTCGCGGGAGCGACGTCTTCGGTCTCGAGGTAGTCGCCATCGGGCTTCAGGGGGGGTCGAAAGGAGCTCCTCCCCTACTCTCCAATTCCCAGTCTTTGACCTGCAATATAGGAAGGCCCATCGCGTCCATGAAGGCAGGGACGTCCGAAGGGTGCTGAATGACGTGTCGTACACCATTTTAATGCGCCGTCAGGGAGAGAGGGAAGCCCCATCTATAAGGGGTGTCAGCCTGTCTGAGGGCCTGGGTGACAGGTTGTAGGCATCTCCGGGCTGAGAGTGTAAAAGGAGAAAGATCTTGAAAGAACTCAAGGCTGCTTCCACGGAAGGTCCACGAGCGGGACGATCGTGCCTCTGCCATGATCTTCTCCTTGAGGGCATAGTCCGGGAGGCAGCAGACAATGTCACGGGGCGGTGCCGTCGGTGGCGGCTTTGGGCGCAGCGCTCGGTGGACTCTGTCCATGGGGATCAGTTCAGTGGGCGAGCAGTCCAGCACCATGCAAAAGGCCTCACTTAGTACGGCGCGCAAATCCTCCTGACCTTCCGATTCCTCCAGGCCTCTGACGCGGATATTATGCCGCTGGCCCCGGTTGTCCAGGTCATCGACGCAGCTCTGCAACTCACCGAAAGCCGCCGTCGGAGGTTGTTCGGGTGGAAGATTGGCCTGGTCCAATTTGGCCAGAGTCAAATCTGCTAGGTCCGTTCGGATCATTCGAAAGTCCCCGGCAATACCTTCACGGAGGTCGGCAACCAGGTCCGCGAGATCAGTCTTGGTGGGGAGTGCCGAGATCAAGTGCTCGAGATGGCGTATGGCTTCCATGGGATCTGAAACCGCGGGCCTGTCCGCCATTTTATCGCACATGGGTGTAGAGGGGACGGCAGGAGCAGGTAAAACAAAAGCGTCCAGGGGACCCAAGGCTCGAGCCGGTCGTCGTGCGGGTGTCTTGGGGGTGTTCTGCCTCGATTTTCCTCGAACCATGACCTGAGATGTCGCTATTCAGCAGTTTACTGTCGGAGGGGACTCAGGAGCTCAGTGTTCATGCGGCCATCTTGGTCTCAGGTCAGGACACGCCCACTACTTTAACCATTTTAACATCCACAGAATGATGCTTGATACCCGATAACAGACCATAGAACCAAATGGTTAAATATATGTCTAATTTTAATTTTGTGCCTCTACCTAATGTCATTGCCTTGGCATGGTATTAACCCCTTCATTACCAAGCAGGTGGATTTGATTTAAATCAAGTTGATTTTAATCATGGGTTAACCTCCCTGGCGGTCTAATTTTTTAAAAATTTCGTGTCTAAAAGCGTCTCAATTTTTTTTTAAAGGAAACGTGTTTTTGTACATAGTTAGCCTGTAATAATTAGGAATCACGCACTGAAATCCGTGCAATCAAGAGTCCTTACTGGTAAAATCCTTTATAAATAAATACATTTCAAAAATAAACCAAAAAGTGGAGTGTTTACACAGAACCCTAATAAACAAATTATAAACAAGTTCTAAACAAGTAAAGATAAATTTTATTCCCAGATCAAACACAAGACAAAAAAACGTTTAAAAACCATTAAAGTGAAGAAACCATTAAAGTTTCTTCACTTTAATGGTTTTTAAACGTTTTTTTGTCTTGTGTTTGATCTGGGAATAAAATTTATCTTTACTTATTTAGAACTTGTTTATAATAAATAAATAAATAAATAAATAGAAAATAAATCGTAAATACACTGAGTCCGATAAAGTTTGAAACACGACATAATAATTTATTATCCCAAAAATAATTATCCAAAATAATGCAAATAAATGATATTCAAATAAAATACAACAAAAAACATTGAAATCTGTCTGCAAACAAGGGTGAGATTATGTATGGTCCATTTCTTATCCTGTACTGCCACCTAGTGGCCGTTCATAAACATTACACTGTATAATCCAAATGTAAACTGTAAAAAAGATTTCTTTTATGCTGGCCCCGCCCCCTGCATCGTGTGACTCACAGGGAGCCTTCCAGGAAGCAGCTCGCCACGATCACACTGCGGGGGACAGCGAGGGAGCCAGGAGGAGGTGAGTAAACATCCAGCCCGAGTGTGGCTCGGGGTTACCGTTCGCGGTAGCGAAATTTAGCCCTAAGTCACACTCGGGAATACTGCCAGGGAGGTTAAATCACCTTCAGCAAGACTCTAATCAAATCATGATTTGAGGGGCAAAGGTTTAAAAGTAACATCAGGAAGCATTATTTTACTGAAAGGGTGGTGGATACATGGAACAGGCTTCCAGTTGAAGTGGTAGAGGCCAAAACAGTAATTGAATTTAAGCAGGCATGGGATAGGCATAAGGCTATCCTAAACAAAAGATAAATCCACGTAAAGTATCCATGTAATTGGGCAGACTAGATGGGCTGAAAAGTTCTTATCTGCCCACATTTTCTATGTTTCTATGTTTCTATGATTTTTAAATGTAAAGACTCCTTTGCTTGCTGATAGTTGTAATAGTTAACCCCCTGGCGGTCTATTTCTTCAGCAAATTCTATGCTGAAAACAGTCTAATTTTTTTTTTATTGCCCCCCCCTAGCGGCATCCCGAGTGTGGCTCGGGGTTAAATTCCTATGCTGGAAGCAGAAACCCCGAGCAACATTCGGGATGCTGCTGGATACATAACCTCTCCCTGCGCTCCCTCTCATGACCCCAGCTGACTCCTCCTGCGACAGGCGACCTCATTACTTCCTGGTTTCCTCCTCGCGGGAAGGAATCCAGGAAGTAAAATGCTGTGATCGCCGGGGGAGGCTGCAGAGATCAGCAAGGGAGCGCACGGAGAGGTAATGTATACAGCCCGAGACAGACTCGGGAACACCGCCAGAGAGGTTTATATTTGCAGCCAGATGAACACTTCATATCTAGAGTACTAATCTGTCAGTTTAGTAAAACAGCTCTTTCAGAACTGATTTTAGTTAAATAGGTTAATCACTCATATTTGGAGAACTACTTAAATTGTTTAATTTAACTCAACAACGTTATATAACATACATATTCTTGTGTTTGCTTAACTCTTTTGTGCTGCGGGGGTGTACTATGCCGGATAGGACTCAACGCCGTGGGGCAGCATAGCACACGCCACTGGCGGCTATGGACTGTGCCAGACACGCCCAACACTTGTCACATGGTGTGTGTCATTCACTGCTGCGGGACGGCCTAAACTCAGGCCATCCCCTGCAGCCAATAATGCGACGCACGTCCTTGAAAACCTAGCATTTACACCTTAATGCCAGGCAGGTGTTGCCCGGTGAAGGAGGAGTTAACACCGGCCACTCCGGCGGGTCTCTTCTACGGCACGCCTAGCTGCTGATGCCCGATACGTGTCATTGGCTGCAGGGGGATGGCCTGAGTTTCCGCACGCGCAAAGTGCTGGGCAAAGCCAAAGTGGCCCATTGAAGCCCATGTACAGCATAGTACGCCCTGCAGTGGGAAAGGGTTAAGTTAATGTGTTCATTGTTTGTATATATATTTGCAGAACAACAATGTGATTAAGGTCTTTTCCTGAACTTTGTTTATTTTATACTATTTTTAATGTGAAAAAGTACATGTGATTACAGCTTGGACAACTTAGATTCATTTAATTTGTTTAAAAAAAGGTAACTATTCCATGAATAAATAGCCTCATGCTGCATAACCAAGCTTTATTTTATGCTGAATAACTTTTTAACTATAATGTATCGTAGATTTTCCTCCAAAAGCATTTAATTAAAGTAAATCAAATTTAACCCTTTCGCTGCTGAGCCATTTCACCCCCTGTGTGCTGAGCTAATTTTTACCGGTTTCACTCATCATGTTTAACCACTTGGCTGCTAAGGGCGTGCTCAGCGCGTCCTGCCAAGTGCACCTCCTGTGCTATGGACGCGCTGAGCGCGTCCTAGCACAGGAGGCAGCAATCGGCCGGGATTCCGGGCGATTTCTGGCCCCCCTGGTGCGGGCTGACATCTTGGACCCCGGCGGGGACATTAGATGTCATCGCGGCGGCGCATGACATCTAATTCAGGTGCCCCCTGCGTGTGCAGAGGAGGTGCCTGAAAGGGAGGGAGGAGGTCCTTCGGACCTCTCTCCCTCCCGATCACTGGGGCCACAGAGTTAAGGCAGGCACCGTTTGGATCACGATTCGGCGCCAAAAAGTGCCGGATCGTGATCCTCTCCTGGAGCCGGCCGAAATCTTGGATGTCGGCCAAGCCTCCGGGAACTCCGTCTGACAACTGGTGTCATCCCCCAGCTGCCAGCAAAGGTGGAGATAGGGGGTTCCAATGAACCCCCTATCTCCCGATCCGTGGCAGCTAGGGGTTAATGTTTGATATCATTGGATCGGCCAGAGCATGGCCTTTCCAACGATACCAAACATGACCATGTAAAAAGTTTTTTTAAAAAAAAAAATAATAAAAAAAAAAAAATATTTAAACAAAAATATATATAAAAAAATAAACAAGTTTTTTTTTTGTTTTGTTAATGCAGCAATATTGTTCCCATTTCAATTATAATGTGAACAATGATGCTGCACTAACGATTTTTGTTTGAGGTGCGTTTGTTAAAAATCGCGTAATTTTCCCCCCAAAAAAACGTACCGCAATTGCTCGCATGTCAAAATGTAAAAAAAACCCACTTTACACGTTGTAAATTATTGAAAATTCTAATTTTATTGCATTTTTTGTTATAATATACAGACAGGACATACATATAATAATGATATCTTATGAATCTGCCTAGTCTGCCGGAAAGAACGATATATAATATGTCTGGGTCATATGTATACTATAATTGAGTAAGGCTTGGCGTGTCCGTCGCCAAGCCTTACTCTGCGCATGCGCACGCAGCCAGTGGCGGTTGGTTGCATGCGCATGCAACCGCCGCGGCACGAGCCGGCTGTGCACTCGCCGCGGCGGTTACAAGATGCACACAGCAGCCGGGTAGAGGCTGCGCTCGCAGCCTCTACCCGGCTGCCGCGCGCATCCAACCCCCGAGCGGCGGATGGAAAGTTCCCTCGCTTCCGCTCTTTGAAGGACCCAAGCCCCGGTCACGTGGGAGTCCCACGTGACCGCGACTTGGGTCCTTCAACGACCGGAAGCGGGGAAACTTTCACTTCCCCGGCGCCGCTCAGAAAGGTAAGTATGGCGCGGAGCTCATGGGGCGGCTGTTCGAATGCCGATAGAGCATTCGAACAGCCGCCCCATATCTGGTCTGGGGTCTGATCTGGGGCATATATCCATGAGAGCTTGGGGGCAATATCCACCAGCTGGGGGGCAATATCCATGAGCTGGGGACAATATCCAGGAGCTGGGTGGCAATATCCATGAGCTGGGGACAATATCCAGGAGCTGGGGGCAATATCCAGGAGCTGGGGGGCAGTATCCATGAGCTGGGGACAATATCCAGGAGCTGGGGGCAATATCCATGAGCTGGGGACAATATCCAGGAGCTGGGTGGCAATATCCATGAGCTGGGGACAATATCCAGGAGCTGGGGGGAAATATCCAGGAGCTGGGGGACAGTATCCATGAGCTGGGGACAATATCCAGGAGCTGGGGACAATATCCAGGAGCTGGGGGGCAGTATCCAGGAGCTGGGGGCAATATCCAGGAGCTGGGGGGCAGTATCCATGAGCTGGGGACAATATCCAGGAGCTGGGGGGCAATATCCAGGAGCTGTGGGACAGTATCCATGAGCTGGGGACAATATCCAGGAGCTGGGGACAATATCCAGGAGCTGGGGGGCAGTATCCAGGAGCTGGGGGGCAATATCCAGGAGCTGGGGGGCAATATCCAGGAGCTGGGGGCAGTATCCATGAGCTGGGGACAATATCCAGGAGCTGGGGACAATATCCAGGAGCTGGGGGGCAATATCCAGGAGCTGGGGGCAGTATCCATGAGCTGGGGACAATATCCATGAGCTGGGGACAATATCCATGAGCTGGGGGGCAATATCCAGGAGCTGGGGGCAGTATCCATGAGCTGGGGACAATATCCAGGAGCTGGGGACAATATCCAGGAGCTGGGGGGCAGTATCCATGAGCTGGGGGCAGTATCCATGAGCTGGGGACAATATCCAGGAGCTGGGGACAATATCCAGGAGCTGGGGGGCAATATCCAGGAGCTGGGGGGCAGTATCCATGAGCTGGGGTGCAGTATCCATGAGCTGGGGACAATATCCAGGAGCTGGGGGCAATATCCAGGAGCTGGGGAGCAGTATCCATGAGCTGGGGGCAGTATCCATGAGCTGGGGGCAATATCCAGGAGCTGGGGGGCAGTATCCATGAGCTGGGGGGCAGTATCCAGGAGCTGGGGGGCAATACCCATGAGCTGGGGGCAATATCCATGAGCTTGGGGGCAATATCCATGAGCTTGGGGGCAATATCCAGGAGCTGGGGGGCAATATCCAGGAGCTGGGGCAATATCCACGTGCTGGGGCAATATCCACGAGCTGGGGCAGTATCCATGAGCTGGGGCAGTATCCACGTGCTGGGGCATATATCCATGAGCAGGGGCAGTATATCCACAATAGACTGCCCTCTGGGCAGGCTTTCTACCTTGTACTAAAATAAGGCTTCAAAACGCGTTTAAACATGATGAGCGAAACAGGTAAAAATGAGCTCAGCACAGAGGCGTTAAATGCAATTTGTTTTATTATACAACCCAGACAAATTATATATCATTTTTTTTCGGCAGATTTATAATATATCATTATTATATGTATACATCATGCCTTGTCTGACTATTATAACAAAAAATGCAATACAATTTGAATTTTCAATCATGTGCAGCGTGTAAAGTGATTTATTTTTACATTTTATCATCTGAGCCTTTGCGGTTATATAATTCTATGGGGTAGGCTTTTTAAAAAATTAGAACTGGGAACCCATTCCTTTGATTTTTCTGAGAAATTATGTGATTTTACCTAAAACCCCCAAAAATAAATTGTTAATGCAGCATCATTGTTCACATTATCATTGAAATGTGAACAATAATGCTGCATTAATAAAAAAAAACTGTTATTTTTTTATTTTTTTCCTTAACCACAACATGGCCATGTTTGGTATCATTGGAAAGGCCATGCCCTGGCTGCCACGGATCTCGAGATATGGGGTCATTGGAATCCCTATCTCCACCATAAGTGGCAGCTAGGGGTTAACTCCTGAACTGATGTCATTGTATCCATGCGCATTGATGACAGTAGGCGGGGGGAGGTCCCGGAGGCTTGGCCGACATCCAAGATGTTGGCCAGCACTGGGAGAGTACTGCAACACGATGCTGGTTGGCGCCAAATCATGATCCAGCCCCTAAGAGGTTAAAGGCAGATACCGCTTGGAAGGGCAGGCTGTGCTCTTCCAAGTGGTGCCTGCCTTTTTGCTGTGCCCCTTACCAATGGGGAGGGAGAGAGGTCCAAAGGACCTCCCCCCTAACCTTCAGGCACCTTCCCTGATCGGGTGGGGGGGGTGCCTGGAATAGACGTCATCGCGCCCAACTCCCGGAGGCTGGCTGATATCAAAGATGTCAGCCCGCACTGGGAGGCCACAGTGATCGGCTGAAGTACTGGCCGATCGCGGCTGCAATGATAGGACGCGCTCAGCGCGTCCTCTGCACGGAAGGCCCGCTTGGCTGGACATGCTGAGCACATCCCTAGCAGCCAAGTGGTTAAATCAAAGAAATCTGATTTTTTTTTTACTTAAAAAAAAATCATTGATTTTAATCCACTCTGCTACCAAGCGATTTTTGTTGGAAAAAAATATCGTCAAAACATTTATTTGAAATGGGATGTGAAGTTAACAATTAAATATAGGATAAAATGGAGGTTTTGTACAGAAATTGTTATTCTGAGATAACTTGAATAAAATTAAAATGTTAATTTGCACATTTTTAATTTTTCATGTATTTGTTTATCCTTTACAGAAATATTGTTGAAATGCAAGATTGTATGCTCTAGATTGTGTCCTTTATTTTACACAACTTCAAATGGGGTCTGCATTATCATCATACAGGCAGAAAAGACCTTTGTGTTAGATACAATAACTGTGCTAAAGATTAATAATAAAACGGTCAGATCTCCTGCTTATGGTGATTTCTAGTGATCATAATGAGATTATTAGCAATGCAGCTTCCAACAAATGCCAATCGAACATAACAAGGAAAAAGAGTGTCATCTGCGCTCGTTTCTATGTGTTCCATGTACAACAAAAATGAGGTTTTTGTTTGTTTCAATGGCCATTGCAACGTAAGCCCACTCGCCACTTCAAGGCACCTCTTTAGAGTGGGTACCTAACAATTGTAACCAAAAGGCCGCTCTACTGAGCAGCTCCAAGCCCCTCCAAGCTCCAAGCAGCTGGAGGGGCTTGGAGCTGCTCAGTAGAGCGGCCTTTTGGTTACAATTGTTAGGTACCCACTCTAAAGAGGTGCCTTGAAGTGGCGAGTGGGCTTACGTTGCAATGGCCATTGAAACAAACAAAAACCTCATTTTTGTTGTACATGGAACACATAGAAACGAGCGCAGGTGACACTCTTTTTCCTTGTTATGTTTTATACATTGACTGGGCTGTTACTCCTGGCAGTTGCTGCCGCTCCGAAAATAAGTGAGTATGGGCGCGATGCCATTTTTTCTGTATTTATAAATACCAATCGAATATAAAAATAATATCTGTATGTGTCATAATGCCTGTATATGGAGATTACAGTAACATTTTGTATTTGTACTGTACAGGGATTTTCAGTCAATCTTATCCCTGTACAGCAGTGAGAGCCCTGAGCTCTCACTGCATTCTGCCAAATCCCTGGCAGCAGTAATGCAGCAGTAATCTATTTGAACTTTTTGTTACAGTGAGTATTGGGGTTGCTATTTGCAGCTGGTTTTATGTCTGTCCAGTGTGCTTGAAGAGACATAAAACAAAGGATTTAGTTTATCCACAGTGGATACATTAATCTGTCTTTGAAAAGGTGTGGAAATGGTCTTTTCATACGCTAATGAATGCTTTTCAAAGCATTTCTGTAAGGTCCCAAGGCAGGCGACATGCAGGCGCCGCCATAGAGTCTGTGCCCAAGCTAGCACTGCATGAACTATGGCAACAGCCACTAATGTATATTGTCCAGGACTCCACCCATGGTAGTTCTATGCAATCATGGAGAACCCAGGTACACCTGTCTGAAGCAGACTTCCTTTAAAAGGAAGTCACACTCTCCTCTCCATGCTTCAGCATTGAGTGAACAATCACCAGCTTAGGTGTATACTCTGAAGCTCCTCTCTCCAGTTCCCTGTGTCCACTTGCTCCTCCAAAGACTTCAACCACCGTCAGTCTCCAGTGCTCCTGATAGATATAATTTACTAGTCCTGCTCCACTATACCAGTCCTGTTCCTGATACCATTCTGTTCCTATTGTGTGTTGTGTTCTTGTCTCCATAATGCCTATTTTTGTGGTCCAGTAAGTCCTTTTTTGCCTCTCTTGTCGTCTTGTGCTTATCCTTGCCTTTGCCCCTCCTGTGCCCATCTTTTCTGTGCTTCTCCTGTGCCTATTCTCGTCTCCACCCCAGTGTCCTTATCAGGTCTTACCTGTGTCTAGCCTTGTACCTACCCTGAATGTACATATCTCTCTGCGTTGCTTTAGGTTCTTTATTTGTACCTATCCCTTCCTCCTTGATATCATTACAGCTATTCCTTGTTTGCTTTGCTGTTTTTTCTAATAAACCCTCTTTATAACTACAATGCATGTCTTCCCCTTTTTGTATTACTGCACGTTGGGCTCGAACCCCCCGCCCACCGTAACCTGACAACTACAATGCAAAATCGAGATAACTCGATCTCAAGCATGAAAGGGTTAACGAACAATGAAGGAGAAAACCAATGCAATATTACTTCTTGGCTTCTGAAATATCAAAATAGGCTGTAAAACACGTTTTTCTTTTAAATTTCCACGTAGTTGAATAATAGGGTGTCTTTGTCTCAACCTAGATTTTTATACATCATGTTATGGCACGGCTTTAGTGCCTCTTCATTCTAATATATTTTTTTCTCCACTGAAATCCATATTTCTTTTCTTCTATTTCACATAACCAGCACAGAAACCGTGCTTCCGCCTTGTCAATGATAAAGACAGCAGGTGCCCAGTCCAATCAGAAATCTCATTTTCACCAAGAAAAGAGTGTAAACTAGAGGCAGAAATACCCCCCTGAATGATAGTGGGAAGGAAAGCCTATAGCTAATCAAGGTGGCTTTGATCTAAGGTCAAGTCAGCTGGAATTAAAATTATCTTCAAAGGAAGCTAGACAAACAAGAATGTATCATGATCGGCTAGTCTAAGAATACCTTTAAAATCTAATGTCTTCAGCGAGCATAGCGGTGGAAGGAATTTGAAGCTTCCCTGCTAACTGCACCATGTTTGATTCTTTATTTTTCTTCTTCTGTCTTTTGACCTATATAAATTATCACCTGCATAACATTTGATGCAGCCCAAGCAACACCAAGAAGTCATTTCTGACTTATAGTCCAAGATAAAAGAAATAAAAAATGTTACCATTACCTGCCTGTTGTACATCTCAGCAAACGTGCACCTGACATATGTTAGTGTAACGCAACACTGTTATAGAGAGGTGTTAATCTAACTGCAGGTCATTCATAAAGCAACTAAATCTATTTGCAGACCTGCAAAGTCACTCGATTTATCCCTGTGACACACGATTTACCCTTAGGACTGAGGAAAAATTAACCCCAAGCATCCATTTGCTGGCACACTTGATGCTGATGGTGCACTTGTGTATGGTTGGGTAGCCCTGACTGGCTGCACAGTCAGGCAGCCTGTCATCCGTGCGTGCGTGCATCCCAGAATGTCGTGCTCCCTTTTTTGGGGGCATGGACATTATAAATGATGCACACCATGACTCGATCGTGCTTCCCAAAGGCCAAAACTACACCTCCTGAAATCAACCCTGCCAAAGTTGTCAGATCTTTTGAATCATGTCACGTGAAATACTCCCTATGTTTTGTGGAGGGTATGAATTCGGAAACTGTTTTACGTGAATAATTAGGCAATCTACCATATACTATAGAGTTAAAAGAAAAAACTGGGGGTTAAACAGTGACCCCCTGTGCCCAGCTCTGCCTATTGCTATCTATTGTGTTGTCTATGCTACCCGAGATAAGAGATGGCAGCTGAATGAGATATGACAGGAAGCTTAAAACACTTTAACCCGTTCAGCGCAAAGGACATGCAAGGAGCGTCTTCTTGTTTCACTTCCTTTTATTTACACAAAAAGGTACATGTGGTGGAAGTGCATTGCTGGTGAATACTTTTTTATGTACAGTTGCAAGAAAAAGTATGTGAACCCTTTGGGATTACGTGGAGTTTTGCATGAATTGGTCATAAAATGTGCTCTGATCTTCAAGTCACAACAATTTGAAAAACACAGTCTGCTTAAATTAATACAACACAATACAACACAAACATTATATGTTTTCATGTGTATATTGAACATAACATGTAAACATTCACAGTGCAGGGTGGAAAAAGTATGTGAACCCCTAGCCTAATGACTTCTCCAAGAGCTAATTGGAGCCAGGAGTGAGCCAACCTTGAGTCCAATCAGTGTGATATTATTGGATGTGTTGCTGAAAGCTGTCCTGCCCTTTAAAAACACACACCAGTTTTGGGTTTACTGGTTTCAAGAAGCACTGCCTGATGTAAACCATGCCTCGCAGAAAAGAGCTCTCAGAAGACCTACGATCAAGAATTGTTGACTTGCATGAAGCTGGAAAGGGTTACAAAAGTATCTCCAAAAGACTTGATGTTCATGCGTCCACGGTAAGACAGACTGTCTACAAATGGAGAAAGTTCAGCACTGTTGCTACTCTCCCTAGGCGTGGTCGTCCTGTAAAGATGACTGCAAGAGCACAGCGCAGAATGCTTAATGTGGTAAAGAAGAATCCTAGAGTGTCAGCTAAAGACTTACAGAAATCTCTGGCACATGCTAACATTTTTGTTGACACATCTACAATAAGGAAAACATTAAACAAGAATGGAGTACATGGGAGGACACCACGGAGGAAGCCATTGCTGTCCAAAAAGAATATTGCAGCACGTTTGAAGTTTGAAAAAGAGCACCTGGATGTTCCACAGCACTACTGGCAAAATATTCTGTGGACAGATGAAACCAAAATTGAGTTGTTTTGAAAAAACACACAACACTATGTGTGGAGAAAAAAGGCACAGCACACGCACATCAAAACCTCATCCCCACTGTAAAACATGGCGGAGGGAGCATCATGGTTTGGGGCTGCTTTGCTGCCTCAGGGCCTGGACGGATTGTTGTCATTGATGGAAAAATGAATTCCAGAGTTTATCAAGACATTTTGCAGGAAAAGGTAAGACCATCTGTCCGCCAACTGAAGCTCCCCAGAGGATGGGTGATGCAACAGGACAATGACCCAAAGCATACAAGTAATTCAACAAAAGAATGGCTTCAACAAAACAAAATACACCTTCTGGAGTGACCCAGTCAGAGTCCTGACCTCAACCCGATTGAAATGCTGTGGCATGACCTTAAGAGAGCGATTCACACCAGACATCCCAAGAATATTGCTACACTGAAACAGTTTTGTGAAGGGGAGTGGTCCAAAATTACTCCAGATCGTTGTGCAGGTTGTGAAACGTTTGGTTGAGGTTATTGCTGCCAAAGAAGGGTCAACCAGTTATTAAGTCCAAAGGTTCACATACTTTTTCCACCCTGCACTGTGAATGTTTACATGTTCTGTTCAATAAAAACATGAAAACATATAATGTTTGTGTTGTATTATTTTAAGCAGACTGTGTTTTTCAAATTGTTGTGACTTAGATGAAGATCAGAGCACATTTTATGACCAATTCATGCAAAACTCCACGTAATCCCAAAGGGTTCACATACTTTGTCTTGCAACTGTACTTGGCCATATAGTGACAGCATTTCTTTTTGAGTTTTTCCCAAGAGGTTAATTCAGATATTATTTAAATATGCAAATGGTTAAATGCATTTCCATAATTGTATTCATATATTGTGTAAATGTACTGAATTTGACCTTCAGAATATTAAGATTCTCAAGACATTTGTATTTTTTATATATGTATGCATTTGACTGTATGACATGAGTTTTTGAAGGAGGATATTTAGGCTGGGGTCAGACTAACGCATTTTTAACGTGCGTTTAGGTGCACTTAACCACGGCCGCAGTAGCAGCAAATGACGGACAATGACGGCCAATATACGAAGTACGGCCGCGCAACGCAATCGGCAAACGAATGCATTTTTCGAGAACACAGAACCGCTAGTACTGACGTACAGAGTGCGCTGCGTCCGCTAGCAGCATGTTTGCGTGATTAGGAGACGTCAGACGCTGCTAATGTCTGGCCAACATAACGTCCAGACACAAAAAGTGTTTTATTGACGATCCGAAAAAATTATAATAATAATAATAATTGATTAGCTTAGAGACATTATGGAAAAGGCATTAATGTTTGATAAGTGCTTTTATTTCATTAGCAGAACCTTTCCTGTTACTATGCCATTATATATTCTGTTAGAGGCAACCTTCCATGGAGGAATTTACTGTATCAAAAAAGTAGCTCTCTAAAATCACTGTATGCTTTCTTCTTGCAAATTTGGTAGCAAATAGGAGCAAAAAGAAAATGCTTCCCAAATACCGGCTGGATGGAGTAGAGGTAACATCACTGCTCTATAACTGTGGAGACATGGGTTTGAATCCTGGCAAGAGCACCGTGACTTCTCCAGTAAGTGTCCTTGGGCAAGACACCTAATGGTACATACTCGCCACCCAGGACATACTTGAAAAAGAGAGAAATCTCAATGTATCCTTCCTGGTAAAATACTTTCTCAAAAAAAATACAAATATGGCTACGAACCCAAAACAATATCAGCACATGTGGACATGAGGAAATCATTGTGACATGTCTAAATAAGGAATCTGATACAGAACGAATCTGTATGATGAATTTAATGTAATTTTCCTAATGAATTGTTGCAGACTATAGTAAAAACAGAGTATGATTGTAATAGAAGCTTAGCCCACTTTGTCATGGTGTCCCTGAATTTGCCCTTACATCAGGCTTGTGGAGGAGCTTGGAGGCCAGCCTCCTTCCTAGAGAAAATGGACCTAGACACGATGGACTGTGATTTGGACCTCTGTACTCAATAGTTCTGAAAAAATCTGTTGTTAATCCAGCTAGCTTCTGAGTCCAGGGACCAGTTTGTTGTTTGTGGATGTTAGATGTAGTAATGTGCTTATTGTTAAAACTATTGTTGGTGTGCCAATGTCACCTGATCATTCTTTCTTGTTCGATAATAATACTGTTAAATGTAATTACGTCATTCTTGGTCTGATGTCATTAAGCCATTGTAGTACTTCGATGTGACTAAGTGTGGTGCTTGACATAATTAAGCCCCTATTACACAGTGTATTTTATTCAGGTCTTCTGTGTCCTCAATAAACAAGTTGTAGTCTGATTCCCACATTAAGTTATTATTATTCTTGGTCTGTACAGCAACAACATATTACACAGCACAGAATGGGTAAATTGAATTGAAGCGAACACGGCAGAGGCTTGGAGGGAACACAAAGCAGGGTTGACAGAGAGCAGCTTCAGGAGTAGCTTACACCTAGTACTTGACAATGCCGAAGCACCAGATCACGGGAGCTCCACCTAGGAAAACAGAGTGCTAGGAGTGGGAGCACCTGGGGCTGCTTGCAGGAGGTCAGCATGGAAACGGGACTCGAACTGTTTTTTTTTTTAGTATTTAAGAGACTGATTTCATTCTATGCTCCTGAGGAAGTGGGATATATACCATGAAATGTATTGAGCTGGGTGATTGCGAGCTCTTATGACTGACCGGTAGACACTACCTTGGATCACACGGAACCAGCAATCCTCCACTTGTTGCGGTTGGAGACTGGAGAGTGTATGATCGGGAGGTTTGAGCCACTGTGGCTTATGCACATTTTGTATGTGCTAGTTGTTTGTGAGTTTGTTTTTTGTATTTTAAAATTTTTATTGTTGTAATAAAAATACTGCACTGTATTATTCTTTGCAGATTTGTGAATTAAATACCAGAGGAGATTTTGGTGCAGGGATGTGCCGTCAGGGGTGGCAGGTGAGGCAGAGCCTCACCTGCCATTCCATTAAGTGGTAAATATTAAAATTAAAATAAATATTAAAATAAGTGTAAAATAAAATCTGCTGAAGATTATTTTAAAAAGTTAACAATCCACCTGCTCCATGCCCTCCCACTGCACGCCCTCCCACTGTCTCTGCTCCTCCACTTTTTTTTTTGTTGAGTTATTATTATTAGTATACTCTATATATATAAAGTGGCAGCATATTCTGCAGCACTGAACAGGCTGCTGTGTGTGTGTGAATCATTACACAGCATTCAGCAGCCTGCTCTGAGCTTAGCCTACGTAATTTGTGTATCTGATTGCTACGGTAATTGCGTAAGGCAGCTCTAGCTGGCCAATAGATTCAGAAGAATTGCTCGGACCAGTGGGAAAGCACCATTGGTCTCAAGCTACTCAAAAAGCACCTCCCATGGGAGGCAGGCCTCCCATGGATTGATTGACGCAGGACAGTCATGTGACTGTCCTCGTCAGTCATGGGGGCGTGCCGTGGGGCTGTGTTCCTGGAGGCACATCCTGGGGAGCTCTGAGAGCAGCCAGATCCTGGGGAGCCCTGAGAGCAGCCAGATCGTGGGGAGCACTGAGAGCAGCCAGTTCCTGGGGAGCACGGAGAGCAGCCAGTTCCTGGGGAGCATGGAGAGCAGCCAGTTCCTGGGGAGCACTGAAGCTGAACCTATGTAACCTGTGTATATCTGGCTCTGATACTAGCCAGTGCCTCACCAGCCACTGACCTCACTGCACGTCACTGTTTTGGTGATATACATAATTGCGCCTGTGCATGTTATATATTTGTGTATTGTAGGGGGGTTTTGGGTTTCCCCCAGCACTGGGCTGCAGGGAGTTATAAGCTTAACACACACAATTTTTTAATGCTGGAAACATGACTTAGCAGGAAAGGTGCTGCCAAGGAGTTCATGGCAGAGCTGCATCAGTTTGGGCCTTCCTGCAGTGGCAGTGGCGTGAGCCTTGACATGAGTGTAATAATGGCAAGAATGCATCAGGCATTGGATATCTTAAATGCATTAATTTCAAAGTGTTCTGGGTGTTTTGTCCCATGCCTCTACTCTCTTTTTCATTGGTTTTATTTTTCGTCATGCACCCAAAATACAATTTAAATAGTAAACTATAGTATTAGTAAACTTAACCTGAGTACAGCCGAAATCCCATTACTTTACCCACATCTTTCAAGTAAAAAACAACAGCTGCTCCATTCATTTTATTCAACATGCAGAAGGGCTCAAAACATAATGCTGGATGGGGATACACACGTACTCAATGAACACTGCCTTCTTACAGAAAAAATTTGCTAGAAATTGGAGTTTATCCCTTTCGCTGCGGATGACGTTGGGGGCACGTCCTGATTGACTCCCGCTAGAAGCAGAGGACGTGCCCCACACGTCATCCGCCAGCGGGAGCCCCGGTGGAGATACTTACCTCTCTGTCTGGGGTCCCGCGGCATTCTGGCTTCAGGGAAGCCAGGCGCCGAAGATAGGCTGGCCCCCGACGTAAATGACGTCATCGCGCTTGCACGAGGACGTCATTTCCAGGCGACCCTCGGCGAAGCCGTGAGATCACCTGGAAGGGAGGGTGATCCTTTTGGATCCCTCTCCCTCCCGATCGGGAGGGTTTTCTGCCAAAAAACAGGCACTGCCCTTTAAAGCGGTGCCTGGTTTTTAACCCTGTAATTGCCAGATCGCGATCGGCGCCGCTCAGAATCTGGCTCCAGTGGGGGCCGCCATCTTGGATGGTGGCTCCACCTCCGGGTTCCTCCTCGGCTCCTGACGTGTCGTGCATGGCGCGATGATGTCAGATAGCAGGGGAACCCCTAGCTGCCCGGGGATTTCCCAAGTAAATCCCCTGGTGGAGATACGGGGTTCATTTGAACTCCGATATCTCCAGTACCGTGCCAGCTAGGGAGTCATGAGCATGGCCTTTCGAATGATACCAAACATGACCATGTTCAAAGTAAAAAGAAACTAAAAGAAATTAAAAATAAATAAAAAAATAATAAAAAAACATGTTTTTTTTGTGGTTTTTACTAATGCAGCAATATTGTTCACATTTCAATTATAAAGTGAACAATGATGCTGCACCAATGATTTTTTTATATGGGGTGTGTTTGCAAAAAATCACGTAAATCCCCCCAAAAAATTTAACAAGTCCCCATTTTTAATTTTTGTATAAGCGCACCTCATAGAAAATATAACCACAAAAAAACACTTTACGCATTTTTGTTATAATATACAGATAGGACATGACGTATACATATAAAAATTATATATTATGAATCTGCGGAGTCTGCCGGAAAGAACGATATATAATATGTCTGGGTCATGTAATAAAACGTGGCTTCTAAACGTGTTTAAACACGATGAGCAAAAGTGGTAAAAATTAGCTCAACACACAGCGGTGAAATGGCTCAGCAGTGAAGGGGTTAAAGACTTTTCCTACTACATAACGCACTGTAATTTTCCATTACTAGAGTGCATGTCATGGATGGATAGTAGTTTCTTTATATCTAGAAAGGAGAAATTATCAAACACCCCAGTTTCATTGAAATATTAATTCTGACCTTGTACTTATAGTTGAAGAATTTTTTACGTTTTAAGGAGGGGCTAGCGATATTACAGATCAAGCACTGCTTGCTCTCAGAGGGTTAATGTGTGAAAATATAGCTACAAAAATCCCCTCGAGCTCTTCCACAAATCCAACTGGCTGATAGAGGAAGCACAGATACAGTTCTCTCCTTTTTTTGACATTTCATCCTACAGAAAAATCACACTTAGTCCAATATTCAATTTCCCACTCATGTGGCATGGGGATAGCTGCAAATTAAATTCTCTGTTGCCTCCTAGGGTGTGAGGGGCTCAGTGAGCATATCACTCCAGGTGACTCCTCAGCTTTCAACAACTGCTCCTTATGCTCCAGTAACTCTTCACTCTCTCATCACAACCTGCCAAACTCCTCGGACAGCTTCAGCTCGGTATGGCTAATGCATGGAAAGCAATTCGGCAAAATGTTAGAAATGACACCCAATTATTAGACGGCTTTATCCCATTATCATTCATTTCAGAATAAACTAAACACTGAAACAGTATATCATGAGTGACATTTTACAGCTTAAAACAGTTAAAGAAGACATTGTGCCATGACATGGGAGACCTATAGAGCCGCCTGTGTAAATGTAGTCCAACATGTGGATATTACTAAGCGTTTCTTCCAGTATCATACAGTCACAGATGTTAATTATTTTTGAAACATATAAGTAGATAAATCTGTCCTACATGCTGTGGGATTGTCAGCTATTTGTTGGGTCAGCTCTCTCATGCCACTGTACAGAGCACTGGTGAGACCTCACTTGGAGTACTGTGTGCAGTACTGGAGACCGTATCTCCAGAAGGATATAGACATCTTAGAGAGAGTTCAGAGAAGGGCTACTAAAATGGTGTACGGCTTGAAGGAGAAAGGTTACCAGGAAAGGCTTAATGATCTTAACATGTATAGCTTGGAAAAAAGACGAGACAGAGGAGATATGATAGAAACATTTAAATACGTAAAGGGAATCCACAAGGTAGAGGAAGGGAGTATATTTAAAAGGAAACAAAGTAGCAAAACAAGAGGACATAGTCTTAGATTAGAGGGGCAAAGGTTTAAAAGTAACATCAGAAAGCATTATTTTACTGAGAGGGTGGTGGATACATGGAACAGTCTTCCAGTAGAAGTGGTAGAGGCCAAAACAGTAATTGAATTTAAGCAAGCATGGGATAGGCATAAGGCTATCCTAAACAAAAGATAAATCCAGGTAAAGTATCCATGTAATTGGGCAGACTAGATGGGCCAAAAGGTTCTTATCTGCCGACATTTTTCTATGTTTCTATGTTTCTCCCACTGTTACTGGAGCCCAAAACATGGCATTAGGTGGAGTAGTGTGTGCACCAAGAAATCCCTCAATTTCCACCATCAGTAACTGAATGGATCAGCAATGAAAAAATCCCCCCTCTAGGCACAAGGTAGGGATGTGGAGAAGGAAAGTCCCCCACAAGGTGAAGGAACTTAGTACCTTACGTATATTTGTTGTCCGGGGTTCTGAAAATGATAGAAATTCAAATTATGATTTTCTACTTTTGTATCCAAAATACAAGTTGGTCACACTGTATGCAGAGTTTTCAGAGTATTTAATCCAGACATGATTTTTACTCAACCCGTGACAGGTCCTTATTTACTCCAGTGCTCCTCTTTGGACTGCAGCACCATTGAGGGACACACAGGGGGATTCCGTGCAGCTCCAGCGTGTGACATACTGCACAAGAGCCAGTTGGGTCTGTATAGCATGTCCATCGCAAAGTGCTGTAGTGTCTCCCAGTGTTTTTTTTTTCAGTTTTAATATAGAAATAACATGGAAAAAAGTTTTAAAAAGATGCAGGAGCAAAAAACTGCTTCAATTCGGACGCGGTCGATAACTACATATCGTGTCATTTGTGTTTTTTGGGATAAATCTAAAAATTTTATGTGTTTTTACCATAAAAATCTCCACCAGAAATATTTTCGATCTGTTTGTGATGACTGTGAAGTTACCCCTTAACCCTAACATTTTGCTCCATTCTTTCTTCATTTTTAGGCAGTAATTTCTAACGCTAACCCTAAAACAAACACAAATAGTAATCCAGCCCTGATTTCCATCCCTAACCCTAATTTCCATCCTAACCCTGTCAAAATCAAATGTGTTTAAATTTTAGCATTTTTTTAACCAACATTGCTTTTTATGTTTTTTTTTACAAGGTTTTTTTTCTGCCTTTTTCCTACAGGATGCCGTATTTTAATGGTGCTGCAGCAGTGTGTCTTGCAGCTCCCCTGCCACATCCCTCCTCCCCGATGGATTCTGAAAGATAAGAATTCAAAGTCTGGAATGCTCGGGATCCCAAGTATTCTGAATAACAGGTGCTCACCCTGAATATTATAAATAATGAACACATAGGCGACTCTACAGGGGGGCAAGGGGGGGGCAATTGCCCCCCCTAGGTTATTCCTTGCCCCCCCATGTGCCCCCCCACCAAAAATCAGCTTCCAGCTTACCACACTTCTTCGTCCCTGTGCATCGTATATGGACGATCTAGGTGTCATTAGAAAGAGCAGATTCTGGCCTTTCCAATGATACCCAACATGACCATATTCCATTTGAAATAAAAGTCAAAAACATTAAATAATAACAGGCACTTAAACTTAAGCATTTTCACAGGGTTGAAATGTCTCAGCAGTGAAGTGGTTAATGTTCAGACTATACATTACATTGTGTATTACATTAGTTTTTGCCTTGGTTTAGTTGTATATTAAGGGTTAATGGGTAGGCTTCATCCCTCACATTATACATTTTATTTTTTCCTTGATTAATGGCATTTTAGGGGTTAATGTGTTAGCTATATGCCTCACAGTGTATTCATTTCATTTTTTACCTTGATCAATGGCATTTT
Organism: Leptobrachium leishanense; assembly: GCA_009667805.1. Classification (NCBI taxonomy): domain Eukaryota; kingdom Metazoa; phylum Chordata; class Amphibia; order Anura; family Megophryidae; genus Leptobrachium; species Leptobrachium leishanense. The sequence goes on along the minus strand of CM019065.1, from coordinate 110,417,502 downwards.
AGGGGTTAATGAGTAGGCTAAATGCCACATTGTTTATTATTTTTATTGTATTTCCCTGGGTTTATGGCATTTCAGGGGTTATTATGGAAGTTAGAATCTAAAGGGTCTAATCATCTTTAGATCCTCTGCTTTTTGTCACATTTCGGGAATTTATTTCGCCGAAAATAAAGTGAATTCCCTATTTAGCGAATGGTCACTGTAATTTGCTAAAAGTGGAGTCGCTGAAGGAGCAATCAGACATTCAGCGAAAACTGCCGAACTGCGGCAAATAAAGTATCATGTTAGTACAATAAAAAGGCATCATTGCATCACATTACTCTGGGGTTTTGGAATCTTATTTATATATACTTATTTAGGGCACTATTACCTGGTGTGAGTTAACCCTTGCGTCGGCATGGTTCTGCGTTAGCGCCAGGTTAATCGAGTCTAGCGCCTGACCAACAGATCTTTTGCCTCTCGCTACAAACGGGAAAAATCACTTAGCGCATTGCTATTAGCGATTTGTAGCTCGAGCTTACTGTACTTTCCGCGTCCTTTACTTAACATGGGGAGCACTAGAGATCTCTAGCGCTTTTGAAGCTAGCAGATCAGTTGGTGCCAGCGCTAATTTTTTGAGGGGCGTTAATTGCACCATTTTACCTACTGCTTAACCCTGGTGCTAACTCCAAAAAAAACAGATCTTCGCCCAAAATTAACAGGCAATTGAAAGGAATGCAGCACAGTTGTTCTCTTGGCCCCATACACTATAGCAATGGATCTGGTCCGCATTGTCGTTGCTGTTGCAGTCGGCTCTATTATAAAAGTATCCTTTATCCACATATATCCTAATTCTAATATATTGCCTAATTTTAAACATTTTATGCTGGGGGTTATTCATAGTATGGAAGCGGTTGATAATTAGGGTGACCGTGTGGACCATGTTTAAAGGGACAGTTGAATAAGTCTTGCCCTGAAACATGTATTATTTATATGCTGCAGCAGGGAAATTTTTGTCGCTCACCTGGCCTTCCTTTTGGATCTATTAAATGCAGTGTAATGATTCTACCTGCTGTTGGGTGGCATTAATAATGCAATGCCCATCAGCCTTAATATATGTGTGCATCAAACCATGGATGATACGGCCACCTTGGATGATTTTAATAATGCAGGGGTGTGAGGTTATTCACTGGATGTGTTCATATTCAAGCTTGTGAGGGCGGGGGATAGGTATGGCCCGGCACTGGAAAAAAAAACGTTCTATCCTGTACACAACCGCATTACCGCTGGGTCTCAGCCCGGGTCTTAGAGTTTTCCTAGCGTGCGCTAAACGACCTTGTTCATGGACTACTGCAGACAAGGTGATCTGTTCGTGGGTCGTCAGGCACTATGTTTTAGCAACTCGCGCTAAATGTTTCCTTTAGCGATGGTGTTTTAGCTCACACAGGTGATTGGGCCCTTAGTTTTATTCAGTGATATGATTTAGTGGTGAAAATTATTAGTGCCCCCCCAGTTTTGACTGCGGTGTCTTCTGTGCCCCCCCTAAATATCGTTCCTAGAGTCACCACTGAATGAACATACTGTACCCATACTCTGAGTGTGACTATAAGGTAGAAAATAACAGTTTGTAATGGTAATATGCTTATGTGTGCTATTACAGGGACCAAGGAAAATCTATCAGGGTTATCCAAAGAGATTCGAAAAGTCACCGCACGTTCGGTGACTTTTCTTTCTCTTCAATTCGGTTCCTTTTGCCGATCCCATTTCGGTGACCCTGCGGTGTATTCAGCAAGCACCACAGGGTCCCCTAATTGCAGGGAAAGACTGCCGCAAACCTGACGAAAACTAACCGCAAAACTCACCGAATGCACACCGAAAACCCCCAAAAACATCTGGATTAACCTGCGAAAACCACGAAAAAGCCCGAGCAGGAGCCGATCGCACACAGCCGAAGCAGCTGAGACGCAGACGAGGGAGGTGAATAAATTAGCAAAACCATTTGTATGAATCTGTGAAAATGAAACGCTGTTTGCAAATAAACTACTGAGCGAAAATGTCTGAAATTTGCTCATGAGGTCCAGGGAATGATAATAAAAAGGGCTGTTACAGAAAAAATAAGTAAACTTAAAAAAAAATAAAAAAAAAAAAATCGGACTTTTAAAAAAAAAAAAATTAAGAAAAATGCTTAAAGTATCCTAAAAAATATATAAATAAAGAGACTTTTTGCTGCAGAATTTTATAATGAACGGTTTATTAGATATTGAATTAAAACGGGAATATTTTTAACATTGAAGCCTATGGGATTCTCCTGAATAAACTTGCCGCATGAAACCACCGAATGGCAGGGCATTTCGGGAACCTTTCACTGCTGGTTTGTGTTCTCTGAATAGCCGAAGCAGTGCTTTTTTATGGGGATTTCACTGCCCTCGAACAGGCACCGAACAGGCACCGTATGTTCAGGCAATTCGCCAGGATTTGCGAATTGCCTGCTCTCTGGATAGCCGAATGGCCAAGAAAGGTAACCGAACGCTGATTTTCAGCCTTCGGTTACCTTTCTCAAGCAATTCGGATCTCTTTGGTTAACCCTGATTATATAAGAAATAACTCGCAAAGTGAGGTAGTGAAAAGTATTCAAATAAAAAACAAAAGTTGCAATGAAAAATAATGTTGATTTTTTAAAATTATTGATAACATCTGCTGACATCATAACATGTGAAAACACTACACTTTTTGGATTTAAGTACATATTGAAAACCTCTTGTATATACCCTGCAAGCTTTACAGAACCTCTGCTGGCAATTTAATTGCTGTTTGTGAAGCAACAGTGACATCCAGCAGAGTGCTTTATTAAGGAAAAATACAGTATACATTGCTTTTCAATGGTCATTCTTCTGTAAACACAGCAGAATGGTTGATCGAGTGAATGGCAAAGTAGAGGACAATTAGAGAACAGAGTATGAGAAATAATGGGATGCATGGGGGCTGTGTGGGAAATAGATCGGGAAGGGAGCGCTGGGGGGGAGGGTATAGAGTGAGCTGATAGGCTTCTCTAAAATACCCACCATAAAAAACATAAATATATTGTATAAATTATACTTGGAGGCTACCGTTCCTTTTTCTGCATTCCTTGGTGAGAATTAATCCCTCGTAGTTGTAGGAAGACATGTACCCCAGCTGTTTGTGTCAGTGCTAGAACAACTAGTCATTCAAATCACACGTAACAAGGGATTTGCATCCCTTACAGCTGTTTCCTTTAATGGAAAAGCAGCTTGTAATGTTACAGGTGAGTATTCCCAATTAAAATCCCAGGTAGGCAGCCAGCCTATGGCCTGTACTGCTGTTATGGTTATTCACTGTAATCATGCGGCACAATACACAAAGGGGGAAAAAAGACAGCGGCGATAGAAACATTTGACGTGCGTTGCATTAAAACCATCTGGAAATATTACGATTCATTCTCAGAGACACAATTTTCCTAGATAAAGTGAATATATATATTTATAAAATATACATGAAGTATGGACGGCACTCACGGTCTTTATCACAGGTTTCTTTGAATTTATTGTAGAAAAGGGGATCGACGTTTCAGTCCACTATCCATGGACTTTCATCAGGATATACAGAATAACCATAATACAAACATTTAAATAGAAAAATAACATACTCACCAACAAGCAGTGTCCCTCCCTCCCCGTGCCAGGCGAACGCCGACTCCTAAGAGTGACGTCAGAGCGCCGGCGACAGTCACGTGACCCCACCGTCACCACGGTAACCCGATGCTTTCAAGTGACGTCTGCTGCAATATACACGTGCGAAGAAGAATCTAAACAAAAACAGACGCGCTGACACTTATTAAGGCTATGGTCACAGGGGACACCCTGCTTGACAATCACTGCGTGCCTGTCTCAACGCTACAGAGGTCAACAGCATATAATCCGGTGGCAGAAAGGTTAAGGAATAGACAAGAATAAGAGGTAGAAAAAGAGAAAAAAAAAGAGAAAAAAACAAAAAGAATGAATGGGAAAAAGACACATAAAAAATGATTAAAAACAATTGCAAGCGCTGCTGGGGCATAGGGGAAACCTTCGTATATAACAAAAGTGGAGTACATCTCCCTACAGTAGTCAAAAATAAGCTCAAAATGCATCAAATATACCCAGACCGCGCAATCCCCAGATAGCACAGACTAGGGGATGCGACCGATAAATGAATCAGAAACAACATGAGAAACAACTTGAGAAACGATGTATCAAAGGCGCACCTAGGAATAGGAATCAAAAACTTGGAATGCAAAAAATTCAAAAAATTCAAAAAAATTCAAGAAGTACAGAATTCAAAAGTTTAGAAGTTGAAAGAATAATAACAGGGGGTAGTCACAGAAATAATTCTGCCCGTGCATTAACCCCATGAACAAACCCCAGCGATCCAATAGGAACTTATACATATACCAAGGTCTACAAAGCAAGACATCCAGACTGTGGAGATAAATCTCCATGTTACACCTGTGAAAGAAAGAGGCATATGTTGGTTAGTAAAAAATGGGAAGGAAAAAGGTCATCTAAGAAAAGGCTGATAAGAAAGTCTCTCATTAAGGCCAAGGGGGGATAATGTGTTCAATTCTTTAATCCAGTAAGTCTCCCTCCTTAAAAGCATGTTGCTCCAATCACCACCTCTTCTAGGGACCGGTATATGGTCTATGGCAATAAACTTCATCATGGGTACTTGATGACCTTTTTCCAAAAAGTGGCGAGCTACAGGCTAATCACTCGCCCCATCACGATAGGCCAGGCGTATTGAAGACCTGTGCCCTCTAATCCGTTCTCGCAATGATGTATCAGTCTTCCCCACATACTGGAGTCCACATGGGCATGAGATTTTATAAATTACGTGATCCGTAGTACATGTGATCCGATGTTTAATAGGATATTTACGTCCAGTGTGAGGATGGCAAAAAGATGTCCCTGATACCATATGACTGCATGTGACGCAGCCCAAACACTGGTAGCATCCGGGAAATTGATTCCTATTGATGGTGGAATAGGAGGTATTAACTAAAATATTGTGTAAATTGCAAGATCTCCTGTGGCTGAAGAGCGGGGGATTCTGAAATGATTTCGGTAGAGAACGATCACTGGCCAATATCGGCCAATTCTTTTTCAACACACGGCTAATATCAACCGACCTTGATGTATAGGCCGTAGAAAAAATTAAGGATGGTTGTATAATGCCTGTCCCCCCCTGTGTCTGATGGAACCGATCCAAAGCAGCTTGTAGCACATGTGTGGGATGCCCCCGTGTGTTAAAACGTGCCCACATATCATTTATTTGAGCCTGTGCTCTCATGTCATCTGAATTATTACGGAAGACCCTCAAAAACTGGGTGTAAGGCAAAGAATATTTTAGGTGAGTCGGATGGGAGCTGGACATATGCAATAGTGTATTGCGGTCAGTGGACTTTTGAAAAAGGGTGTACTCAAGAGAGTCTCCATTGTGAAAAATACATAAATCCAGGAAATCTACTGTATCTAGACTGATATTAACTGTAATCTTAATCGGTGAGTCAAGGTCATTAATCTGTTGCACCAGTTGATTGGCGCCCTCAATTGTATCAGATAGAATGATGAACATATCATCAATAAATCGTGTGTAATATACCAGCTGGTGTGTGAATTTCGAGATGATTTCACGATGTTCAAACGCATACATAAATGTGTTAGCATAGGTCGGTGCCACCGCAGCACCCATGGAAGTGTCCATAACTTGCTGGTACCACTGAGACTCAAAACGAAAATAATTGTAGCTTAATACTATCTCCAAAAGCTCCATAACAAATTCAATTGGGGGGCCCTGGTATACTGCAGACGAGGCCAGCAGTTGACGCATGGTCTCGACCCCTGCTTCTGTTGGGATCACAGTGTACAGACTTTTGACGTCACAGGTCATGAGTACAATAGGCCCAGGCGGTAATACAAGATTTTTCAGTGCTTCAATCAGATGTGGAGTGTCCTTAAGACAGGTTTCTAACCCCATCACAGATTCTTTGAATAAATGGTCTAGCCATTTCGAAAGAGGTTCCAGTAGCCCACCACAGGCGGATACGATAGGGCGACCGGGTGGGTGTATTGCATCTTTGTGAATCTTAGGGAGGGTATATAGTACCGGTGTTCTGGGGTATAGAGGCAATAAAAATTCAAAAAGATCCTGGGTAATACAACCCATGGTCAGTCCACGCATTAAGACTTCTTCAATTCGGTTTCTGAATATATGTGTGGGGTCACCACTCAGTTTCCTATAGGTGCCCTCATATATATATATAAAGAGAGTGATTACAGCAAACAAGGATTATCAGGGTTATTCAAAGAGATCTGAATGGCTGCCGAAAGGGAACCGAACTCTGAAAATCAGTGTTCGGTTACCTTTCTTGGCCATTCGGCTATTCAGAGAGCAGGCAATTCGACAAATCTAAGCGAATTGCCTGCACATATGGTGCCTGTTTGAGGGCAGTGAATCTCCATAAAAAAGCACTGCTTCGGCTATTCAGAGAGCACAAACCAGCAGCGAAAGGTTGCCGAAATGCCCTGCCATTCGGTAGTTTAATTCAGGAAGATTTATTCAGGCGTATCCCATAGGCATCAATGTTAAAAATATTCCCGTTTCAATTCAATATCTAATAAACTGTTGATTATAATATTCTGCAGTAAAGAGTCTATTTATTTATAGATTTTTTAGGATATTTTAAGCATTTTTCAGGATTTTGTTTTTTATTTATTTTTAACTTTACTTCTTTTTTCTGTAACAGCCCTTTTTATTATCATTACTTGGACCTCATATGTAAATTTCAGACATTTTCGCTCAGTAGTTTCTTTGCAAACAGCATTTCTCTTTTCAAACATTAAAGCAAACTATTTTTTAAATTTATTCACTCCATTCGTCTGCGGTGTCCGCTTTTTCCGGAGGGTGCGCTGCGTGTGATCGGCTCCTGCTCGGGTTTTTCTGGGGGGTTTTCGGCAGGGTTAAGCCAGATGTTTTTGCGGGTTTTCGGTGTACATTCGCCAGGTTTTGCGGTTAGTTTTTGGCAAATTTTCGGTGACCTTTCCCTGCAATTCGGGGACCCTGTGGTGCTTGCTGAATACACCGCAGGGTCGCCGAAATGGGATTGCCAAATCGTACCGAATTGAAGAGAACAAAAAGTCACCGAACGTGCGGTGACTTTTCGATTCTCTTTGAATAACCCTGTATGTGTTCATAAATTGTGGTAATGTAGACTTAAAAATCAAAGAAGGAAGCGGTATCTGTAAAATAAATTACAAAAACCAATGGTGCAGATCGCAGAAAATATAACAAATAAGCCCCTGCTTAGATTGAACTCACAGGATGTACATAGTTAATAGGCACATATCAGATCTTTTGAATGTTACCCCTCCTGGGCGGATTGGAAGATGTACAGGTCTCTTTGGCAATCAGCTCAATCAACAGGAAATTCTGTGCCATGGACTCCTTCCAAAAAACACCGCCGGGATCATCCAAAAAGTAAAGAAGTGACAAGCGGGTACTTAGGAAAATAGATTTATTAATCTACAAACATAATCCAACGCGTTTCGTCTCTATGAAAAACGAGACTTCATCAGGGAAATATGCATGGAATAAAATAAAATGAGTCACACTTTATACAATTGAAAACAATAAGACACGCCTCAAATTAACAATTAAAAAGATAACAGCCGAAATCGATTGGAGTGGGGCAGTCCGGCGTGCGCCTCATCCTGGAGCGCATCACTATAGGAACTTTTGCTCGCGATTCGTTTCCGGTCCTCGCCGGAAATGACGTGTCGCGGTATAGATCCAATAGGAATTTTTGTGTGATGTTAGTCGCCATCTTGAGAAGGTCAAAAAGGTGCGCATTCTTGATGCCGCTGCGCTCGTAAAAGGTCCACAGACAAAACTTTTCGTCCTTACATATGGGACCATGGTGGCACTAGAAATACTGATCGATCTCTAAAAACTCCTCTGCAACCAACTGAAAAATTGTATGAAAATCAATATCTCCACAATGGAAAATACCATCTAAACATAAAACATATACATAAGCACAGTAAGAGAACAGTGGGAAACACAGTGCAAAACAACGTAAAAAAACAGAAGTCCTTGTCTCAGTAAAAAACAGATGTAATGGAAGGGTGGAACTGTGTTTCCCACTGTTCTCTTACTGTGCTTATGTATATGTTTTATGTTTAGATGGTATTATAAATAAATAAATAAATTTGGATTTGTGGAAAATGGCAAAACACATGTTTTTTTTTTTTCACGAAGATTGTAAATACCAAATTTCACACCTGTAACATCTTTGTTTTTTGAAATATAGGTATACTGATAAAAGTATTCAACTCCCCCTTTTTGCCCCCCTCCCACTGAATTTTTGGAAAATGGTAAAATAGGTGTTTTTAGGTCGAGGGAAAGGGGTCTGAATACTTTTATCAGTATACAGTTGTGTTCAAAATTATTCAACCCCACTGAAATTGAGTGTTTTGGCCAGTTTGACATTGATTTTGGTCATTCAGTCATCTTGCTTACAATTAAATCAAAGAGGCACGTGTAGGTCAGACAAATATAACATAACATTTATAATGAAATAACCACAAATGTCTTTTCTGTGCTCACATCATTATCAGTTTTATTCAACCCCCAAGTGACATTCAATCTTAGTGCTTAGTACAGCATCCTTTTACAGTTATAACCGCTTTTAAACGTGAAGCATAGCTTGACACAAGTGTCTTGCAGCGATCTACGGGTATCTTCGCCCATTCGTCATGGGCAAAAGCCTCCAGTTCAGTTTACATTCTTAGGCTTGCGCACTGCAACTGCTTTCTTTAAGTCCCACCAGAGGTTCTCAATCGGATTTAAGTCAGGTGACTGCGATGGCCACTCCAAAATGTTCCAGCCTTTAATCTGCAACCATGCTCTAGTGAACTTGGAGGTATGCTTGGGATCATTGTCCTGTTGAAAGGTCCAACGTCTCCCAAGCCTCAGGTTTGTGATGGACTGCATCATATTGTCATCCAATATCTCCTGGTACTGAAGAGAATTGATGGTACCTTGCACACGCTGAAGCTTCCCTGTACCTGCAGAAGCAAAACAGCCCCAAAGCATGATTGACCCCCCGCCATGCCTCACAGTAGGCAAGGTGTTCTTTACTTCATAGGCCTTGTTCTTCCTCCTCCAAACATAGCGTTGATCCATGGGCCCAAACAGTTCTAATTTTGTTTCATCAGTCCACAGAACACTATCCCAGAACTTCTGTGGTTTGTCCACATGACTTTTGGCATACTGCAGTCGACTCTTCTTATTCTTTGGAGACAGCAAGGGGGTGCGCCTGGGAGTTCTGGCATGGAGGCCTTCATTACGCAGTGTGCGCCGTATTGTCTGAGCTGAAACTTCAGTACCCACATCTGACAAATCTTTTCTCAGTTCCTCAGCAATCACACGGGGACTTTTCTCCACTCTACGTTTCAACAGTGCCCTTTGCCTTGAATTTGCGAATGATGCTTCCTATGGTCTCTCTTGGTATGTTTAACATCTTTGCAATCTTCTTATAGCCATTGCCCTTCCTGTGAAGAGTAATCACCTCTTCTCTTGTCTTCCTGGACCTTTCTCTTGACTTCACCATGTTTGTAACCACACCAGTAAATGTCTAGAAGGAGCTGAGTATCACAGCCATTTTAAAGCTGCCTAATTGGTGCTTATTATGCTTTATTGCTGCTCCGTGACATCCACAGGTGTTTTCAATACCTGATTGAAAACACTTGAATGAACCTCTGTTCTTCAGAGTGGTAGTCTTTAAGGGGTTGAATAATTGTGTCAATGAAGAATTCACAAAAGAAACATTTACTACTGTATTACAAAACCAATTGATGTCATTTTAGTTGCATATGGTTCTTTAAAAAGTCCTTGTAGGATTTCATTCTGAATACAATTACAAATGTACACTAAATTCCCTAAAACCCTTTACAGCATTGGGGGTTGAATAATTTTGAACACAACTGTATCTATAGTTCAAAAACCAAGATGTTACAGGTGTGAAGTTTGGTAATTACAATCTTTTGAAAATAAAGAAACACGTGTTTTACCATTTTCCAAAAATCCAAGTGGGGGGGGGTAAAAAAGGGGGGTGAATACTTTTAAACAGGATACCTACATCTCAAAAACAGAAGATGTTACAGATGTGAAAATTGGTATTTAGATTTGTCTTGAGAAACAAAAAAAACCCTATTTTACCATTTTCCAAAAATCCAGTGGGAGGGGGAAAAAGGGGGGTTGAATACTTTTATCAGTATAACTATATTTCCAAAAACCAAAGCTGTTACAGGTGTGAAATCTGGCACTTACAATCTTCTTGAAAAATGAAAAAAACACATGTTTTACCATTTTCCAAGAATCCCACGTGGTGGGTGAAAAAAGGGGGGTGAATACTTTTCAACAGGATACCTATATCTCAAAAACAGAAGATGTTACAGACGGCTCCTGCTCGGGTTTTTCTGGGGGGTTTTCGGCAGGGTTAAGCCAGATGTTTTTGCGGGTTTTCGGTGTGCATTCGCCAGGTTTTGCGGTTAGTTTTTGGCAGATTTTCGGTGACCTTTCCCTGCAATTCGGGGACCCTGTGGTGCTTGCTGAATACACCGCAGGGTCGCCGAAATGGGATTGCCAAATCGTACCGAATTGAAGAGAACAAAAAGTCACCGAACGTGCGGTGACTTTTCGATTCTCTTTGAATAACCCTGTATGTGTTCATAAATTGTGGTAATGTAGACTTAAAAATCAAAGAAGGAAGCGGTATCTGTAAAATAAATTACAAAAACCAATGGTGCAGATCGCAGAAAATATAACAAATAAGCCCCTGCTTAGATTGAACTCACAGGATGTACATAGTTAATAGGCACATATCAGATCTTTTGAATGTTACCCCTCCTGGGCGGATTGGAAGATGTACAGGTCTCTTTGGCAATCAGCTCAATCAACAGGAAATTCTGTGCCATGGACTCCTTCCAAAAAACACCGCCGGGATCATCCAAAAAGTAAAGAAGTGACAAGCGGGTACTTAGGAAAATAGATTTATTAATCTACAAACATAATCCAACGCGTTTCGTCTCTATGAAAAACGAGACTTCATCAGGGAAATATGCATGGAATAAAATAAAATGAGTCACACTTTATACAATTGAAAACAATAAGACACGCCTCAAATTAACAATTAAAAAGATAACAGCCGAAATCGATTGGAGTGGGGCAGTCCGGCGTGCGCCTCATCCTGGAGCGCATCACTATAGGAACTTTTGCTCGCGATTCGTTTCCGGTCCTCGCCGGAAATGACGTGTCGCGGTATAGATCCAATAGGAATTTTTGTGTGATGTTAGTCGCCATCTTGAGAAGGTCAAAAAGGTGCGCATTCTTGATGCCGCTGCGCTCGTAAAAGGTCCACAGACAAAACTTTTCGTCCTTACATATGGGACCATGGTGGCACTAGAAATACTGATCGATCTCTAAAAACTCCTCTGCAACCAACTGAAAAATTGTATGAAAATCAATATCTCCACAATGGAAAATACCATCTAAACATAAAACATATACATAAGCACAGTAAGAGAACAGTGGGAAACACAGTGCAAAACAACGTAAAAAAACAAAAGTCCTTGTCTCAGTAAAAAACAGATGTAATGGAAGGGTGGAACTGTGTTTCCCACTGTTCTCTTACTGTGCTTATGTATATGTTTTATGTTTAGATGGTATTATAAATAAATAAATAAATAAATTTGGATTTGTGGAAAATGGCAAAACACATGTTTGGTTTTTTTCACGAAGATTGTAAATACCAAATTTCACACCTGTAACATCTTTGTCTTTTGAAATATAGGTATACTGATAAAAGTATTCAACTCCCCCTTTTTGCCCCCCTCCCACTGAATTTTTGGAAAATGGTAAAATAGGTGTTTTTAGGTCGAGGGAAAGGGGTCTGAATACTTTTATCAGTATACAGTTGTGTTCAAAATTATTCAACCCCACTGAAATTGAGTGTTTTGGCCAGTTTGACATTGATTTTGGTCATTCAGTCATCTTGCTTACAATTAAATCAAAGAGGCACGTGTAGGTCAGACAAATATAACATAACATTTATAATGAAATAACCACAAATGTCTTTTCTGTGCTCACATCATTATCAGTTTTATTCAACCCCAAGTGACATTCAATCTTAGTGCTTAGTACAACATCCTTTTACAGTTATAACAGCTTTTAAACGTGAAGCATAGCTTGACACAAGTGTCTTGCAGCGATCTACGGGTATCTTCGCCCATTCGTCATGGGCAAAAGCCTCCAGTTCAGTCACATTCTTAGGCTTGCGCACTGCAACTGCTTTCTTTAAGTCCCACCAGAGGTTCTCAATCGGATTTAAGTCAGGTGACTGCGATGGCCACTCCAAAATGTTCCAGCCTTTAATCTGCAACCATGCTCTAGTGAACTTGGAGGTATGCTTGGGATCATTGTCCTGTTGAAAGGTCCAACGTCTCCCAAGCCTCAGGTTTGTGACGGACTGCATCATATTGTCATCCAATATCTCCTGGTACTGAAGAGAATTGATGGTACCTTGCACACGCTGAAGCTTCCCTGTACCTGCAGAAGCAAAACAGCCCCAAAGCATGATTGACCCCCCGCCATGCCTCACAGTAGGCAAGGTGTTCTTTTCTTCATAGGCCTTGTTCTTCCTCCTCCAAACATAGCGTTGATCCATGGGCCCAAACAGTTCTAATTTTGTTTCATCAGTCCACAGAACACTATCCCAAAACCTCTGTGGTTTGTCCACATGACTTTTGGCATACTGCAGTCGACTCTTCTTATTCTTTGGAGACAGCAAGGGGGTGCGCCTGGGAGTTCTGGCATGGAGGCCTTCATTACGCAGTGTGCGCCGTATTGTCTGAGCTGAAACTTCAGTACCCACATCTGACAAATCTTTTCTCAGTTCCTCAGCAATCACACGGGGACTTTTCTCCACTCTACGTTTCAACAGTGCCCTTTGCCTTGAATTTGCGAATGATGCTTCCTATGGTCTTCTTGGTATGTTTAACATCTTTGCAATCTTCTTATAGCCATTGCCCTTCTGTGAAGAGTAATCACCTCTTCTCTTGTCTTCCTGGACCTTTCTCTTGACTTCACCATGTTTGTAACCATACCAGTAAATGTCTAGAAGGAGCTGAGTATCACAGTCATTTTAAAGCTGCCTAATTGGTGCTTATTATGCTTTATTGCTGCTCCGTGACATCCACAGGTGTTTTCAATACCTGATTGAAAACACTTGAATGAACCTCTGTTCTTCAGAGTGGTAGTCTTTAAGGGGTTGAATAATTGTGTCAATGAAGAATTCACAAAAGAAACATTTACTACTGTATTACAAAAACCAATTGATGTCATTTTAGTTGCATATGGTTCTTTAAAAAGTCCTTGTAGGATTTCATTCTGAATACAATTACAAATGTACACTAAATTCCCTAAAACCCTTTACAGCATTGGGGGTTGAATAATTTTGAACACAACTGTATCTATAGTTCAAAAACCAAGATGTTACAGGTGTGAAGTTTGGTAATTACAATCTTTTGAAAATAAAGAAACACGTGTTTTACCATTTTCCAAAAATCCAAGTGGGGGGGGGTAAAAAAGGGGGGTGAATACTTTTAAACAGGATACCTACATCTCAAAAACAGAAGATGTTACAGATGTGAAAATTGGTATTTAGATTTGTCTTGCGAAACAAAAAAAACCCTATTTTACCATTTTCCAAAAATCCAGTGGGAGGGGGAAAAAGGGGGGTTGAATACTTTTATCAGTATAACTATATTTCCAAAAACCAAAGCTGTTACAGGTGTGAAATCTGGCACTTACAATCTTCTTGAAAAATGAAAAAAACACATGTTTTACCATTTTCCAAGAATCCCACGTGGTGGGTGAAAAAAGGGGGGTGAATACTTTTCAACAGGATACCTATATCTCAAAAACAGAAGATGTTACAGACGTGAAAATTGGTATTTACATCTTTAGATCTTGAAAATAAAACAACACGTATTTTACCATTTTCCAAAAATTCAGTGGGGGGGCAAAAAGGGGGTTGACTACCTTTATCACTATACCTATATTTCAAAAACCAATGATATTACAGGTGTGAAATTCGATATTTACAATCTTCGTGCAAAATGGTATTTTGCCATTTTCCGAAAATCCAGTTAAGGGGGGTGGGGGAAAGGGATGTGAATACTTTTATCAGTATACCTATATTTAAAAAACCAAAGATGTTACAGGTGTGAAATTTGGCACTTACGTGTTTTACAATTTTCCAAAAATCTCAAGTGGGGGGGGGGGAAGGGGGATTCTACCAAAAAAACCTCAAGTTTCTTTTAAAAAACAATTTTAACAAATCCTAAAATCCACGCGAGCGAAGCCGCGGGCAAAAGCTATTTACATATAAAAGACAATCTTTCGAGAGTCTCCTCTCTTCCTCAGGCCTGGAAGCTATACTGAGCAAAATCTTAGAACTGAACAATAAAGAGCAGAGCAGAAGGGGAGGTAGTCAGGTTAGGATGGTGTTGTAAATACTGAATATTGGAATAGTATGGTCAAGTACAGTAAATAAGCAGAGGAGAGATCGCAGACATCGTGCCGACGTCACTTTCTCTGAAAGGCAGCCAATGGACTGTATCTGCACATGTTCGCAGCTCCGATACATTGTTCTGTGCAGGCACTACGAAACTTGTAAGACGTACGTAAGTGCGCAAGTCCTGTTCTGCTTCGCAACTTGCAGCTCTTACACTACGCAAGTTGCGTAGGAGGGCAAATTGTGTTAGAAAGCTTTGGGAGTCGCTATGGTTAAAGAGGAGAGGCTGCGTGTGGAGTGGGAGAAAAGGTGAGTAAAAAAAAAACAAAAAACCTAAGAGGGTTATTCAAAGAGATCCGAATTGTGGCCGAAAGGTAACCGAACAGTGAAATTCAGCGTACAGTTACCTTTCCTGGCCATTCGGTAGGGAGGTGCGTTTCGAGGTTTCGGAATTTCGGAATTTTCACGAAATTTCCCGATTCGTGCATTCGGATTCGGACGATTTTCCGAACATTTTCAGATCCGAAAACGGCAGATCCGAACAAATTTTCGTGCCGAAACGAAAACTTTTCGAATGGACTAGAAATGTGTAAAGTCGAAATTCATTTTCGTTCCATTCGTGATTTCGGCTCCATTCCTGATTTCGGTTCCATTTCAGTAATTTCGGACATCGTATTTACAGTATATCGCTGATTCTGTAATTAAATTTTGTATCATTCCCATCTCAATGTATCCTTCCTGGAAAACCAGAGAAATCTCAATGTATCCTTCCTGGAAATCCAGAGAAATCTCAATGTATCCTTCTTGTAAAACATGAGAAATCTCAATGTATCCTTTTTGTAAAAAATGAAAAATCTCAATGTATCCTTCTTGTAAAACATGAGCAATCTCAATGTATCCTTCCTGGAAATCCAGAGAAATCTCAATGTATCCTTCTTGTAACACATGAGAAATCTCAATGTATCCTTCCCGGAAAACCAGAGAAATCTCAATGTATCCTTCTTGTAAATCATGAGAAATCTCAATGTATCCTTCCTGGAAATCCAGAGAAATCTCAATGTATTCTGTTTGTAAAAAATGAGAAATCTCAATGTATCCTTCTTGTAAAACATGAGAAATCTCAATGTATCCTTTTTGTAAAAAATGAGAAATCTCAATGTATCCTTCTTGTAAAACATGAGCAATCTCAATGTATCCTTCCTGGAAATCCAGAGAAATCTCAATGTATCCTTCTTGTAAAACATGAGAAATCTCAATGTATCCTTTTTGTAAAAAATTAGAAATCTCAATGTATCCTTCTTGTAAAACATGAGCAATCTCAATGTATCCTTCTTGTAAAACATGAGCAATCTCAATGTATCCTTCCTGGAAATCCAGAGAAATCTCAATGTATCCTTCTTGTAAAACATGAGAAATCTCAATGTATCCTTTTTGTAAAAAATTTGAAATCTCAATGTATCCTTCTTGTAAAACATGAGCAATCTCAATGTATCCTTCCTGGAAATCCAGAGAAATCTCAATGTATCCTTCTTGTAAAACATGAGAAATCTCAATGTATCCTTCCCGGGAAACCAGAGGAATCTCAATGTATCCTTCTTGTAAAACATGAGAAATCTCAATGTATCCTTCTTGTAAAACATGAGAAATCTCAAAGGCAGAATTATCGTATCGTATAATTATCGTATCTGAAAAACCATTAGTTTATGTCAAAACGAATAGACACTTTGAAACGAGGAGAACAGACGTTCCCGAAAAACACGAAAATTTACGAAATCACGAAAAAAAGTCGATACGAAAAACAAAACATAACGCCCGAAACGAGTCGAAACGAAAATTTACAAAATCCGAACGAACCGAACCGAATTGAACCGAAAAAAAAATCGGTTCACAAGCCTACCATTCAGCTATTCAGAGAGCGGGCAGTTCGCCAAATGCCTGTTCGGTGCCTGTTCGAGGGCAGTGAAATCCCCTCAGAGATCTCAATGTATCCTTCCTGGAAATCCAGAGAAATCTCAATGTATCCTTCTTGTAAAACATGAGAAATCTCAATGTATCCTTTTTGTAAAAAATTTGAAATATCAATGTATCCTTCTTGTAAAACATGAGCAATCTCAATGTATCCTTCCTGGAAATCCAGAGAAATCTCAATGTATCCTTCTTGTAAAACATGAGAAATCTCAATGTATCCTTCCCGGAAAACCAGAGAAATCTCAATGTATCCTTCTTGTAAAACATTAGAAATCTCAATGTATCCTTCCTGCAAATCCAGAGAAATCTCAATGTATCCTTCTTGTAAAACATGAGAAATCTCAATGTATCCTTCCTGGAAATCCAGAGAAATCTCAATGTATCCTTCTTGTAAAACATGAGAAATCTCAATGTATCCTTCCTGGAAATCCAGAGAAATCTCAATGTATCCTTCTTGTAAAACATGAGAAATCTCAATGTATCCTTTTTGTAAAAAATTTGAAATCTCAATGTATCCTTCTTGTAAAACATGAGCAATCTCAATGTATCCTTCCTGGAAATCCAGAGAAATCTCAATGTATCCTTCTTGTAAAACATGAGAAATCTCAATGTATCCTTTTTGTAAAAAATTTGAAATCTCAATGTATCCTTCTTGTAAAACATGAGCAATCTCAATGTATCCTTCCTGGAAATCCAGAGAAATCTCAATGTATCCTTCTTGTAAAACATGAGAAATCTCAATGTATCCTTCCCGGGAAACCAGAGGAATCTCAATGTATCCTTCTTGTAAAACATGAGAAATCTCAATGTATCCTTCTTGTAAAACATGAGAAATCTCAATGGCAGAATTATCGTATAGTATAATTATCGTATCTGAAAAACCATTAGTTTATGTCAAAACAAATAGACACTTTGAAACGAGGAGAACAGACGTTCCCGAAAAACACGAAAATTTACGAAATCACAAAAAAAGTCGATACGAAAAACGAAACGAAACGCCCGAAACGAGTCGAAACGAAAATGTACAAAATCCGAACCGAACCGAATTGAACTGAAAAAAAAATCGGTGCACAAGCCTACCATTCGGCTATTCAGAGAGCGGGCAGTTCGCCAAATGCCTGTTCGGTGCCTGTTCGAGGGCAGTGAAATCCCCACAGAGAGCAATGCTTCGTCTATTCAGAGAACTAAACCCAGCAGTGAAACGTTGTCAAAATGCGCTGCTGTTCGGTGGTTTCATGCGGTAGATTTATTCAATATCTAATAAACCGTTGATTATAATATTCTGCAGTAAAGTCTTTTTTATTTAGAGATTTTTTTTAGGATCTTTTAGGCATTTTTCTGTGAATTTTTTTCACGTTTTTTTTAAATCGTTTTTTTCTTTTTTCTGTAACAGCCCTTTTAATTGTCATTCATTGGATTTTATATGTAAATTCCAGACATTTTAGTTCTGTAGTTTCTTTGCAAACAGCAAACACTTTTCAAACATTCAAGTGTACTGTTTTTTTTTTCACTCCATTCATCTGCGGTGTCGGCTTTTTCCGTCGGCTGCACTGCACTGTGATCGGCGGCTGCTCAGGTTCCTCCGGCGTGTTCGGCGGGGTTAATCCAGATGTCTTTGCGGGTTTCGGTGTGCCTTCGCCGGGTTTTGCGGTGAGTGTTCGGCGGGTTTGCGGCGCTTTTCCCTGCACTACTACGGCCCTGTGGTGCTTGCCGAATACACCGCAGGGTCGCCGAAATGGGATCGCCAAATCGCACCGAATTGAAGAGAGCGAAAAGTCACCAAACGTGTGGTGACTTTTCGATTCTCTTTAAATAGCCCTGTAAGAAGTTGGAAAAAAAAGGAAATAATATTTGGGCAGAGGCTGTCAGCTTCCTGTGCCCAATTATTTAAGGGTATAAGAAGAGAACTCTATCAGGTAAATTCAATGACAGGCAGGGTTATTCAGAGAGAGGTGAAAACCAGGAGAGTGACCGGAGAAGTGAAAATTCTAGGTCAAAAAATCCAAACCAGAAAAATTCTCCCATTTATCTCACTTTCCAAATTGGGTATTTGGTCTAGATTGTTCTCTTCTCCTGAGTTTCACCTTTAGGCCAGAGACGTGCAGTCAGGGGTGGCAGGGGAGGCAGAGCCTCCCCTGCGATTCCAGTAAATTAATGTGCTCATTGTGCTGTAATGACATGTGTGTATATTTAAACTGTAAATAAAATGTTATTTATTGAAAAAGTTCTCATATTCACCTCTCCACACTCCCTTGCTGCTTCTCTGTCCTCCGCTTTTCCCCCCCTGCACTTTCAGTTTGCCGGCTGCTGTGTGTGTGTGCGATTCACTACACAGACAGCAGGGGCAGCACTGAACCAGCCTAGCCTACGCAATTTGCGCAGCTGCATGCTACACTAATTGCGTAGCTCAAGCTGGCTTTGCTTCCTGGTTCTACGCTCTTCAGTTCCTCCAGAGGCACTGAGAGCAATTGAAAGCTTGAGCCAATGGGAAGGCTCCATTGGTCTCAAGCACTTTTTTTTTAAAAAAAAAAAACGCCCCCCATGGGAGGCAGAGCTCCCCATGGATTGATTGACGCAGGACAGTCATGTGACTGTCCTCATCAGTCGTGGGGGGGGGGCAGGCAGAGCTCAGCAATCAGCATGTGTGTAATAGCGCCCTCAATTAGTCAGTATTGTAAGTGCATGCTCTTAGAATATTAAAAACCTATGTGCAAACTTTATTTGTAAGAGTTGTAATAGCGCCCTCTATTAGTCAGTATTGTAAGTGCATGCCCTTAGAAAAAAAAATGTGAACTTTACTTTATAAATAGTGAAACTCTATTCTCCTATATAACGATAATCAAATGTGTAAATTGCGACTGCGTAACCCTGTGTATATTTGGCTCTGATACTAGCCTGTGCCTCACCAGCCACTGACCTCACCGCACGTCACTGCTTTAGGCTGGGGTCAGAGTGACGAACACAGTGCGAACTTGCATTTACCCGCACTTTATGGCGGCCGTGGTAGCAGCAAATGACATCCAACGCAGGCCCACACATGAAGTACGGCCGCGCAAAAGTTCGGCCGCGCAACGCAAGCGGCAAACGAACGTATTTTCGCAACAACATCAAACCGCTAGTACTGATGTAGAGAGTGCGCTGCGTCCGCATAGCGGCGTGTGTGCGTGATTAGGAGACGTCAGACGCTGCTCATGTGCGGCCAACATAACATCCAAACACCCAAAGTTTCCTGGTTTGGATTTGTATGAAATCACGGCCGAAATTGCGCATCGTATGACCGCTATCGCGTATTCCATGAAAAAGTACGTCCATGCGTTCGGACGCACTTTTTTATAGACGATGCGAAAAATACGTTCGTCTGACCCTATCCTTACAGGGTTATTCAGAGAAAGGTGAAAAACAGGAGAATTTGCAGAAGAGAACAATCTAGATTAAATCGCCGAATTGGAAAGTGAGATAAATGGGAGCATTTTTCTGGTTTGGCTATTTTGAGCTAGAATTTTTGATTCTCCAGTCATTCTCCTGGTTTTCACATCTCTCTGAATAACCCTGTTAGTGAATAGACCTGGTAAAGGTATTATTTTCTAATACAGGGTTATTCAGAGAGAGGTGAAAACCAGAAGAATGACTGGAGAAGCGAAAATTCTCCCATTTATCTCACTGTCCAAACCAGTTATTATGACCTATTATTTTCACTTCTCCAGTCATTCTCCTTGTTTTCACCTCTCTCTTTTAATACTTTCCCATGTGTGCATAGGAACTGTGACTCACATCCCAGTGAATATGTATTGTATTCATAAACTCTGTAATAAGATCTTAGGCTGTGTTCAGCAACCTTGCCCCTACAGATGTTTTGGAACTACATCTACCATGATCCTCTGGCATATTTTAGGCTGACTGAGCTTCATAGATGTAGATATACATTTTATCAACTTTTTTAGGTTTTCAACCTTATGCTAATTTTTTTTAAATTCTTTTTTCACATCATTCTTTGTTTACTGATACCCCACAATGGCAGGCGCTTATTTTATAACCATTACATGTATTTTATTCACTTTCCTATTAGTGCAGCTGACATGATCTGTCAGAGAGTATTGCTGAGCTCAGGAACAGAGAATCATGGGAAACTTACTCCTCTTTCAAGGCTATGGGCTGCCTTCTATTTCAAAACGATCCATGTGACTCATCCTTCCTGATCTGACGTAATTTCGTCCACGCACCCTCCTACACGTGATCAGTGACTAATCAGAGGAGAGTATAGTAGCAAATGAGCCAATCACAGACGGAGAGCTAGACACGCTGGAGGAACAAGCCTGGGCATGAATTCTTGAAGCCGGTATAGTAACACGTGTTAGAGGGACCTGGCCGGGGATTAGGCCTGTTGGAGCCCACACTGAGCACTGTTCGGAGGGGGAGGTGAGTGCAGGATCTTTGCCATGCTGTACATGCGGCTACTCTCGCTGAGAGGGCAGGGACAATCTGTGTTACTGGTTTGATTCGCTGTCTTTTTGCTTCGGTGTGACACCCCCCCCCCTCCTTGCTGTGGGATTCTCTGTCCCGGTGTCTGCCATGTGCCGCTGACCTGTCTATACACACACATAGCTAGGGGGATATATAGTGTATATGTATGTATGTGTGTGTATTGCCCTGGCTGCTTTCCCGTGTTGTAAGATTCCCCTGGTAGATTCTAAACATAAGATCCGGTTGGTAGGAGCTAGGTTTGACAGATTGACCATGTTTTCCTGGATATATATTTTTATTTCATGCACAGGGAAAAGCATCTTCCCTGTGATCTCCCTCTGTATGGAGTAAAACATCTCTATATCCCTGCAGTATGTATAAATCATATGCTGTGGGAGGGGAAATCTGTTCTGTAATCAGGGTTAGGTTTCCACTTTGAAATATTTGTAATTGTTGTCATGCCCATCAGCCTGAATAAATCATAGGTGTCCTGGAAAACATGGCGTCCCTATTAGGCTCCGTCCCCCATGCTGCTTTGCACATGTGTGTGATGTTAACTCCTGCGCTGCTGGATAGGTTTCCATACACAGGATTTATTCTGTAACCAGCGTCACGGCTCTGCATTACTAAAGCCACTTAAACTGTGTGTGTGTGTGTGTGATTGTGTGTATAATGTATATGCGTGTTTTGTGTTTCCACAGATGACGGCACTCCTGGGACTCGGTTAAAAGCTTATGTATTTATCGCTCGCTTTTATGTTTCAGTCTGCTACTCTCTGACTTAAATCAGTTTTTACCCTGATTAAAATCCACACGTAGCGGACTGAAACGCCCAGCTGTAGAAGAATATAAGCTTATAACAAAGTCCCAGAAGGGCTGTAGTGTTTGTAAATATATTCATTGGCTCGATAGACTAAGTGTATGGGTGTACATGCGCAGGAGCCCCGCACTACAAAATAGTAAGAACGTTTAAGATTGGATACTGGATCGAGGCCGTGGAGACTATAATACCAAAGAATGATCCGCAACACTAAATGGATCAAAGTTTATTCAAGTCTGATGTATTGGTTAACAAGGAACTTTTATTGAGGATATAAGTTCCTTGTGAATTGAAATGGACTTGAATAAACTTGATTATTTTTTTTTTTTTTTTTGCAATCACTAACAGGGTTGTTCAGAGAGCGGTGAAAACCAGGAGAATGAACAATCTAGACCAAATAGCCGATTAGGAAAGTGAGATAAATGGGAGAATTTTTCTGGTTTGGCTAATTTGACCTAGAATTTTCACTTCTCCTGCTTTTCACCTCTCTCTGAATAACCCTGTAAATTAAAGTTTGTTTCAGTTCACAAGGAACTTTCATCCTTTAAAAGTTCCTTGTTGACTAATACATCAGACTCAATTTATTTGTTACACTTAGAGGTGTGTGTATGTATTTCTTGTTGATCTTTTCTGTTTGTTCACTTTGCACAATGCTATCCTAGTGAGCTATTTTCCCATTTCTTTTATAGGCTTTGAAGGAAAAAAATAAGTCAGACTCAGTCAAGATAAAATAGAAGATTATCTCTCCAGTGACAAGATGAAGGACTCTGCGTCTGGTAACTTATTCTATGGGTTTAGTGTATCTGGCCAGTACATGACTGCGCCCCATGTAGCTGTTTCGTCGGACCCCTCGCAAAGTGAATTTGTCCGAAATAGACGTAAAAGTCGAAGATGTGAACGGTTTCTGAAACGAAAAGAAGTCTTGAAACAGCGTCAACATCTAAGCATGAGTGAATCTCACTACAGAGAATCATCTGGGAAGAATACACCGTGTGATCCCAGTGGAACTGACCAGTTCAGCTGCTTCCAGAGACTCGAGAGAAAGAGTAATAAAGTTGCTGATCTACAATCTGAGGGGCTTGGCGACATTAACATTACATCAAGGGCACTACCAGGAAAGTCGGCATGTTCCACTGATTTGGCGTTCTCAGACACAGAATCTGACAGTGGTTTGTCAATGGCAGGCAGTTGTGTCTCAAGCAGGCCAGTTTCTCCCACCTGGCTGAAACCAGGCAAGTGTGTTGCCGTTGATTGTGAGATGGTTGGTACAGGCCCCGGTGGGAGAATCGGTGAGCTTGCACGGTGCAGTTTGGTAAACTACGCCGGAGATGTTATGTATGACAAGTACGTCCACCCTGAGCTGCCAATCACAGATTATAGAACCCGATGGAGTGGCATCACCAAGCATCACATGAAGCAGGCAATTCCTTTTAAGACTGCTCAGAAAGAGGTAATATACCGACCCATGTAGAGTTGACCTTTTCATAAATACGTGTTGCCACAAATGGTTTCCGTCTGTAAATTGTACTTCTAATTTTGTGCAATAGCATTTGAGAAGGTGCTACTTTTCTGATTGTCCACTTTCCCATGCTCTAGGCGCGATTTACTCTGAGGAATCCATCAAGGGTCCATATATAACCCCACCATGTTATTTCCTCATGCCGTCCTTAATAAACATACACCTGCGATTCTGTCCTATCTTCCGTTCATGTGAAGAGAAGCATTTTCTAAAGCAAGATCCAATGTATTTCCCGCATTCTTTTACCCCATAATGAGACTGTGTCAGTTTTGTTATGGAGGAATAGATCACCCTCTTCTTAATTAGGGATAGATCGATTATCATTTTTCAAGTAGTGCTTATCAGCCACCTTTCCAACCGATATCCGGTGCAGATATTTTGAAAAATCTAAATTTCTACATAAATCTGGCATCAAAATTGTAAACCTTACAACAGCGGAGAAATAAAGTGCTTGCAAAATAAATAGCTTTCCAGAAAGATTGCCTATAAACATCACTACTAGAAAGCTAAACAATATTTTGGGTTGAAGAATCTTAGTGTGATAGGTAAATCACAGGTGTGTGTGTCCCAGAACTCCAAAGCAATAAAAATCACACTAGTACACAGCAGACATTACTGTATCACAGAGCTCCACAGTGCAGCATCATTGTTCACTTTATAGTTGCAAAGTGAACAATAGTGCTGCATTAGGGAATAAAAAAATAGAAAATTCTATTTACTTGTACATAAACACCTGGACATGCTTGGTATCATTGGAAAGGCCATGCTCTAGGGGATTCCCGGGTGGGTTTGTAGAGTCTCGTTTCTGGCCTCATTACACCCATGCTTAATGACTTCAGTGAGCGGGGATAGGTGCTGCAGGCAGCTGACATCCAAGATTTCAGCCCCCTGGGGAGTAGTCCGCGATGGGCGCTGAGCTGCAGAACTTCACGATGGGCTTGAGACTTCTCCTGCAACCCAGAGGAGTGTCTGCCCTGATAGTAAGTACTGGCGCATATTGGTAGAAAAAAAACAGTTTAACGGCAATGTAGCATACCGATACTTTTTAAAAGTACTTACCGATACGGAGTACCGATACTTTTAGTCATGTGACTGCTTTTCAATAGGAACAGACCTCATAGCCCCCTCACCTTCCTGCGCTGCCAGGCTCCTCCGGCGCTTCTTCCTTCGAGTGGCCGTCGGCAGAGGTTGCTGCTTGTTGGGAGCCGTGCACAGCCACGGTCTTGTGAGATCTCGAACTCCGATCTCACGAGATCGCGGCTGGTGGATCCCAACGAGCGGCTGGGCTACAACTTTTTGCCAGCGGCTGCTCGAAGGAAGACGCTGGAGGGGCCAGGCAGCGCGCCGAACACTGCCCTAAAGAATCCGCGGCTGGCAAGCCAGTCCAGCGCTGGCTTCTGGTATCGGGAAGGGGGGGCCCCCCTCTGCTTGAGTACCAAGTACTCATGCAGGTCCCGGTATCGGCACCGATACTGATACTAGTATCGGTGCATCCCTACTGATAATGTGGGGAAATCCTAAAAATCTGTGCTGATTATCGGTGGTCACCCTATTCTTAATCTGCGCATGATCTGACATGTAGTGTTGGTTGCCACCTGCTGTGTTCAAATGTGTAATTTTTTTTGCGCGTTCCTTTGCCTATTCCCCTTCTAATTCCTGTTGGAGTTGGGACGTACGCAGTCTACACCTCGTCGGAGAGGAAGGTATTCTATACGTATGTAATCTGAGTTGCACTTGCTGGCGTTTGCTTGTCTGTTCAGAGAAAAAGGCTGGCTAATGCTCCTGAATCGCCTATGTAGTGTGCTCGTTGTGCTTGTCAGCTGTTGCAACAAGGGCAGTTTTTAGGCAATGTTTGCAAGTGAAGAGTTCCAGTCATTCACATTTTCTTGGACTTGATAACATAGGTTGAGAAAAGACCAATATCAGCTTTTTGGCATTCAAATGCCATAATTGCCGTCAGATCTCCTCTTGGATCACTGGCCATCGCTTTCAATTCTTTTTAATCATACTTTACCAGTAAAGCACGCCGACCATTATTGTATGTAATTTTAAAATTTCGATCACCTCCCAAACGAAATACAATTTGATCTGCATGTTAGATTTTCACTTTGCTTCCACTGGGTACAGATTCTTGACAGTTTCTTTGGCGTTGAACCATGAACTCTTACTCTGCCCCTGGTTCTGTTTCACAGAAAGGGCATTTAACCCCTTAGTGACCGGGCGGTTTTACACAAATCCGTCTTTTAGTGACCGCTGCTGTTTTTACGTTTCTGCGCTGTTAGTGTTTAGGTCAAATTTTCCTCTTACTCGTTTATTCAACCCACACATATTATACACCCTTTTTCCCGCCATTAAATGGACTTTCTAGAAATACCATTATTTCCATCATATCGAATAATTTACTATAAAATATGAAATATGAGGAAAAAAATTGGTAAAAACACACTTTTTTTTTGTAATTTAATCCCCAAAATCTACAACCACCCAAAACGACCCCGGCTGAGTAGGTTCAAAATTTTGTCCCGAGACTAGAAATACCCAATATTTACATGCGTTTGCTTTTTAACCCCTTCACTGCTGAGACAGTTCACTTATGTGCGCTGCGCTCATTCTGACCATTTTGTGCTAATTATTTTTAGATGACAGCCTAGGTCCTATTTAATTAAACCCCCCCCCCCCCAGACAAAAAAACTTTTAAAAAAAAAACATTTTTTTTTTTATTTGTTTTTACAACCAAACCTGGTCATGTTTGGTATCATTTGAAAGGCCATAATCAGGCCTTTCAAATGATGGCAAATATGACCATCTAGCTGGATCCTTAGGATCCCCTTATCTCTACATGGCAGCTAGAGATAACTGGCCCACTGACATCCTCACACATATGGTGAGGTTGTCAGTGGGTGGGGGGGGACCTGGAGGCTTGGCTGACATCCAAGATGTCAGCCCCCCTCCAGGTTTGAATCGCGTTTTGGCGCCGCAACGTGATCCGGTGGCGAAACTGTTAATGCCATACACCGCTGGAAAGGGGAGGCTCTCCCCTCTCCAGCGGTGCAAACGGCATCTCCCTAGCTTCAATGGTTGGGGAGATAGAGGGCTCCGAAGGAGCCCCCCCCCTCCCCTCCATTGAAATGCATGGGGACGCCTGCTGATGACGTCACCATGCAGCGTGGCGACGTCATCAGCCTCGCCTGCCCATGTAAATCACATGGGCAGGCTTCCTCCCTGCCAGATCGCCGTGGGATCCGGCGAGGGAGGTGAGTATCGGGCGGGAGGGGGATTAGGCGCCGCTGAGGTCTAAGGGAGACCCGAGGACAAGACGTACAGGGTACGTCAGTGGCCCTTAAGGGGTTTTAAATGAAGTGTTGAAAATGAACCTAAAACCAGCATGAGGCTGCACCTGAAAGCAGGAGCATTTTTTTTATTTTTTTTTAATTATAAATTCCCTCATAGCGTTTAAGTCTGCCATGCCCTGTACTTGTACTGTAGAAAGTAGTGCACCTGTCAGGAAATCAATTTAATTTTGAAATGTGTTTTCTGTTTTGTTGATCTATTCCATTAGGTTGAGGCCAAATTCTGTGATGGAGTTATCCCGGTGACGTGTAGCTTAATGCATTCCATTTTAGCATGCCGCGTTCTATTATTATAATCAGAAGCTGCTTGAGCATTTTAAAGGAAAATTATCATCTTTTTTGTTTACCGAGCGGTTGGCGAGATTGAATGAGATTGGAAAGTCACTGGAAGGGGTGACGATTGGTATTAGAATTTCTGCCCTAAGTCTTTTTGAATTGTCCTCATACGTGGTTGCAAGGGCACAACCTTCTCTTTTATGACCTAAAGGTGCTGACGTAGGGAGGCCGTCCATCCCAAAAGATTGCAATAGTTTTCTGCATTATTACTTGTTAATCCCTGTTTTTGTTAAATTTTCTTGTTTGGTAAATGTTTAGTCATGTTCATTTCCCCCCCATTTATTTTACAGATTCTGAACCTACTAAAGGACAAGAGGGTGGTTGGACATGCCCTTCACAACGACTTTAAAGCATTGAAGTATTTTCACCCTGTTGCACAGACACGGGATACCAGTAAAATTCCCTTACTGAATAAAAAAGCCGGACTACCAGCAAAACGCAATGTCTCCTTAAAATGTCTTGCGTCATGTCTACTAAACAAAACCATCCAGGTAATCACTGGTGTCTCCTGGGGGACTATATAATACAGATGTACAAATTGTTTGTCAGCGACGAAATAGATTTCAATATCTGCCTTAATTTAGACCAGGGATTTCAAACCCAGATGTTGATTGCTTACAATTCCCAGAATTCTTTCAAGGCAATAAATGGCCAGGGAGTCATGGGAGTTGTAGTTCACAAACATTGGGGGGGGGGGCTTGAATTTGAGATTCCTGATTTGGACGTTAGTGTTTTCTATTCTGCCATAATTGTGAGAAAAGTTTTCGTCAAACTCCTGTTAAACCCCCCCCCCCCCCCCGTTTTCGAAAAGCGTGTATCAGTTATCTGAAGCGACACCTGTCATATTTGCTCTGCCGTCGGTGATAGCATTAGCATGGCAATCTAAGGTCCAGTTAGTACTGCCATTTACCTGTCAGGTGTGATTAGAAGGGCTGGCCTTGTGCACCCATACTGACGTGCCTTCCAGCGTCTGTCACAGCGTTGTGATGGGGCTGGCCACATGCTATTGCGCGTGTGACAGCAGCTGCGATGCGGTGGTCTTTCAAGCTAGGACGCGGTTTTGATGGGGCTGCAAAGCACGATCCTCCATAGGAGGATCAAGCCTTACTGTGCTCAGCGAGGTGACTAGATGGGTGTCAGAGTGGAAGGAACGTCTGCTCTCATGGACATTCCTTCCGCTCGTCTGACCCCAGTCTGAGTTTTTTTTTTTTTTCCCCTCCAACTTCTATCTTGTGTATCTGGTCTCCGTTCAATCTCTGTGCTGCCTCCCCTCTGCGAGAAGCTTAGAAGATCTTCCAAAATATGACCAATGGATGGAACTGAAACATCTTCTGAGTTTTGTTGGTATTCGGCGCGAAAATGCAGCACTCGTGTTGGAAATATGGCTTTGGAAATAAAATGTAATAGAGCTGTGCATTTGTTTTGGAAAAATTCAGAATTTGGAACGAAATTTGATAATTCGTAGTTCAGAAGTAGTTCCGAATAATGAATCGATTTCGAAACGGTATATAACGAATTTATTTAGTTTTACACTGTCATCATAAAAGAAAAACTTGAATAATTGAAGATCAATTCGATAGTTGATATCACTTACAATACAAGTAATAGTCCGCAAAGGACTTTATGAAACATTCATTTTATTTCACTGTTTGACTCCAATACTAAATCTGTGACACAGCTTAAAAGAAAAGCTAGGGTTAAATTTTAACAGCAAAATTTGATTTAATTGGGGCTTTATCTAGTGATCCAAAATTCGAATTGGTATGTGAAATTTTGAATCGCTTTTAAAAAGAAACAAATTTTTCAGTCCCGCACATCCCTAGTAATAAATGCGTTTTTTTTTTTTTTCCTCTCGTTCATTGTTTCAGGAAAACCGAAAAGGCCACTCATCAGTAGAAGATGCCCAAACCAGTATGGAGCTCTACAAGCTTGTAGAGGACAAATGGGAGCACAAACTACACAGTTGCTCCGAGTCCTATGTCATGGATAACAACAATTACATGGAGGATCGGTTCTGGCCTCCAGATCTAGAGGAGGATTAAAGAATAGCTATTCTTCACTTGAAAAAACTTTTAGTCATAAATACATATTTATATGTTTTACATTCAAACTGTAAAAATCTAATTTATTCATTCTTTGTAATGTGTTGGTGGGTTACAAGGTCTGTCTGTACAATATCATTTAACATGAGCTGCAGCATTTTGTGGTTAAAGGGCTCACATAACTTTTCCAGTTAACCTAAATTATTAATTTTTTATTTTTTTTTTTACCCAAGATTTGCTGCAGTTTCCATAAGAAGACCTTGTATTTTGTGACCACTCTCTTGTTAGAGAATCTAAAATCTATATGCTGTTGGGATGATCTCTGCGCACATTCAGCTATATTCTGTTTTCACTCACCCTGTTTAGGAATTGTTTAAAATCCCTAGGCAAAGCTGCTTGTGTTTTCAGAATAAGCGACTTTATAGTTCTGTAATGTTGGCTGTGTGTGTGTGTGTGTGTGTGTGTGTGTGTGTGGTATTTGTGTGTTTTTTGTCCTTCCAGCCCAAGAAATATTTATGCAATTTGGAACGGCAGAGGCACGGTGTCAGATTTTTTGCTAAATCTCTTCAGTTTCATTGGTCTGTTCTATGAATGCGTAGGAAATGGACATGAATCTATATTTTTGTTTCTTACATGTCAAAAATATTTTCTATAATTAAAGTAATGAAAATATTGTGCAATATGGATAAAAAAAAATGCTCTTATGTCAGATTTGTGTTTTACACGGCTGACTGAAAGTTATCGAGGAATTCGACACATTTTAACTGCTGTTGAAAGAATAATTGCATGCAGTCTGGTGGGCGTCTTTCTATTAACCTTAACGTTTAAGGTGTTTGAATCTTGTTCAGCTTTTCTTATGGGAAGGAAGTAGACATTCAAGTACTTGAATCTGTTGCATCCAACTCTGATCAGCAGGGTCAACGAAGACTTGAAATTACGTAACGATTTTACGCCTAGACAGTCTCTTGTGACGGCAGCTACTGATTATTTGCACATTAGCCTAAGACAAATGGCTAATAAAGATCCTTTCAAAGCTGATTTTGTTCTTTTTGAAGTCCCCTACCCCCTCAAAAAAAGTTTGAAACATAATTTTAAGCAATGCAAGTATCACCCTAAAATAAAATTAGTAAAAGCCAAGAGCTATGGGAATGTGTTTATGCCTAATTATTCCTCTTTTTTGTTTAAACCTGTTGTATGACGACACTTAAATTACAAATAAATGAAGTTCTCATAGTAATACTCTTGGAAGTGTTTTCTCTAATGTACAGCACTTGTCTGGCGTTTTTATGTAGTTTTGTCTTTTTCAAAAAGTATGGGGGTTATTCAAAGAGGTGAAAAGTTTCCGAAGTGTAACCGAACATTGAATTTCAGCGAACGGTGACATTTCGGGGCCATTTGGCTATTCAGAGAGCAGGCAATTAGTCGAATTGTGACGAATTGCCTGCCTGTTTGAGGGCAGTGAAATCCCCCATAGAGAAGCAATGCTTCATCTATTCAGAGAACACCGAATGGCAGTGAAAAGGTGCTGAAATGCTCTGCTGATCGGTGGTTTCATTCGGCAGGTTTATTCAGGAGAATCCCATAGGCTTCAATGTTAAAAATACTCCTGTTTTTAACTCCATATCTAATAAACAGTTTATTATATTCTGTAGTAAAATGCCACTTTATTTATAGATTTTTTTTTAGTGCTTTTTCTGTAACTGCCCTTTTTATTATCATTCATAGGATCTTATGTGTAAATTTCAAACTGTCAAGCGTACGTGTTTTTTTTTTTTTTTTTTTTTCTTCTCCCCCGCCCCCCACCTCCTTCGTCTGCGTGTCCGGTTTTTCTGGAAGCTGCGCTGTGATCGGCGGCTAGTAGGGTTTCTCTGGCAGGGTTAATCCAGCTGTTTTCTGCAGGTTTTTCCCTGCACTGGGGGGGGGGGGGGCTGTGGTTCTTGCTGAATAGACCGCAGGGTCGGCGAAATAGGATTGCTGAAGTGCAGGGAACAAAAAGTCACTGCTCTTATGTCCGAATAACCCTGTATGTCTTATTCTGAGGATAAGATGCATCTAGGGTCTTACTTATGCCTGTGTATTGAGACCTAGTCTTTCCAGTGCTGAACCAAAATGACTGTACGTGCCTTTTGCGTGGGTTACAAAATCGACACGATTTTCTGTACAGGCTTCAATTTTCTGCACCAATTGCAGCAGGGCTTGACAAAGCCAGGAGCCTGGTAGCCACTGGCTCCTAGAATTTTACTCCTGGCTCCTAAATTTCCACTTTGGTGTAAAATAATCTAAAAGCAGTCTTTGGCATCTAAAAATATCTAGTTGGCGTCAAGGTTTTGTTCCCGTCTCCTACATTTAATGTAAATATATCCAGCCCTGGTGTATGTATTTGTGAGGTCTGTGTCTGCAGTGGGTAAATGGGGTGTCCAATGACAACTGAGCAATGTCACCGTGTACAGATGTTAACCCCACAAATAAGTTTTTATATACTGATTATAATTAATTATATATAATATAATAGTTTGTACGCTCTGATATATATAAGTAACGCTCTACACTTCTAGGCTCAAAAAAGTAGCCAAAAGACCACATGCACAAAAAATGCCTAACAGCAAAAAGCACCAGGTAAAAAAGTGATAAATAGAAGCAGCTAAAATCATAATTTGGGTCAGTACAAACCAACTCCCAGATGCAGAAGCAAGGTTCCCAACGTTTCGGCGAGGATTTGCCTTTATCAAGGTATACTTTGATTAAAGGCGAATCCTCGCCAAATCGTTGGCTCCTAACTTTTGTAGCTGGCTCCTAGATTCAAAGCAAATTTGTCAAGCCCTGAATTGCAGAATAGGTGCTTTAATAACGATTGTGCATTGGCTTCCATCTGGTGCCAGAGTGATACCTGTAGTGATTTCTAGCCCTAACATCAGCTGTCTATGTATTTTTTTTTTTTTTTTTGTTCTTTCGGCAGACTGTATAATTTACCGGCAAAATGTATCAACAGATGAAATTTGGATGAACCCCTATTTGTTACTCTCCAGCTGCCCTCACATTTGCTTTTCCTATAGGAAGCGTAAGTGTACAGTAACCTGACTGCATGAGGCTTGACCGGAATAGCTAGAGAGCTGTTAATGGATGGAATGAAATCGAGAAACCAGCCTGTTGGTGTGTCTTCTAAAAGTAGTTGCACTATTTTAATCTAAAGCAGCCAATCATTACAATGCATTCTAACGTCAAGATAAGTGGCTTTAACACTTGTCACCCATGATGCCTTCGCAATGCTAATAATGCACATCAGTGATTGCACACCCTATACTTAACATGGGGAGTGCAATCAGTCATTTGTGTTATGATAAGGAAGGTATTACAAAGCACTAATGCTAATTAGCACCAGCTTCTAGCTGTGGTTAACTTCTGCAGAATGATTTAGCACCCGCTAACCCCCCCCCCCCCCATAAGTCAGATACTCTCCTCTCATCCCACCAGTGTTTTGGTGTCAGAAGCTGAAAGCTGTGATTCTATATTAGCATTTCTTTGCCTAGTATAGTTTACAAATAATTTGCAAAATGAAGGCTGATATTGTCAAAAGTTGATTGTTTTATTTTATAAAGTATTTTACCAGGAAGGATACAATGAGATTTCTCTTCAATGTTCTTGAACCCAGGACATACTTGAAAATGTTACAGATGCATTTAGTACGATGCAACATATTAAAAAAACACATCTACAGATTAAAACAGAAAATAAATATGTAGGAAATAGTCATTATGTTACATGTTTACAGGTGCATTCTGTATCGAGGTATGTTAATAGGGAACCCTTGAGTGACTTAAGACTTGGCGAAGATTTGATGGTGTCTGGGAGGTTATTCCATAATTGCGGTGCTCTGTAGGAAAATGAGGATAGAGCCACTTTCTTTTTCTATTGTAAGTTAGGTGCAGGTCCTGCATCGGAGGTTTTAGGATGTGGGAACTGCTGGGGGAAGCAGTCTATTCAGGTAGGGTGGTAGCTTCCCAGAAAAGCACTCAAACCCCAGGTTGGAAAGGTGAAGGGTGCGTAGTTACTTTGTAGCACAAAGCGGCAGAATGATTTATACATTGTAGTAAGTTTATGAAGGTGTGTTTGCGGGGCGGTTGCATACACTACATCTCTGTATTCAATAGCTGGCATAAGCATTTGTTGTACAATTTGCTTTCTTACCGCGGGGCTCAGGCAGGATTTGTTTCTATACAGGGCATCTAGTTTGGGGTAAAGTTTAGATGAGTTTTTCTATGTGGGGGCCAAAGGATAGATTTGGGTCTAATCACATACCTAGATATTTGAGAGAAGGGACTGTGGTCAGCGTGCCATTTGAATTTGTCCTGACACACAGATGGGGATTTTGCAATTTATGTAGTTTATTTTTTTTATCGAGGCCATTACGTGCTCCTTATCAATTACAGTGTGAGGTTTTAGTCCTACTTTTCATTCATGATTTATATATCAGTCGTCGTATTTTTTTTATAAAGTAGATGGTGACCTTTCAGATCTGCAGTATTGGATTTAAAGGAACACTCCAACAAAAAAATCACCCCCCGTTTTTTTCCCCTAACCTATCCCTATTCCCTTAATAAAACTTTCTTTTTTTTTTTTTTTTCTTGTAACTGTAATACTTACCTTAAAATCCTCTTGTTTCCAGCGGTGTTTTTTTTTTTTTATACTCCCCTCCCTCCTCTTCCGCTCCCGTCCTTCTTCTTGCTGCGTCTTGGCTTCTGGTTTACGTGAGAGGCGCGCATGCGCGCCTCTCACATAAGCCAGCCAATCGGCAGGCTTCCTCCCGGCTCCCTCTGAGGATTAGTGTTGCGCGCAAGAGGATGCGCGCAGCACTAACCCTCAGAGGGAGCCGCCAGCTTCTGCGGGGAGTAGGAGACGTCATCGCGCTGAAAGCGCGATGACGTCTCCTACTCGGCAAAAGTCGGCAGAAGCGGGAAATATGATTCCCGCTCTGCTGACTGACAGCTGGGAGGGCGGAGCAAAGTCCTCCGCCTCTCTCAGCTGTTTTCAGCCTTTTCTGCAGATCGGCTGAGCGGAGGGAGGGGGGACAAAGGGCGGCATACTCCGGGCATCATGACCACCTAAAATAGCTTAGGTGGTCATGTTGCCTAGAGTATCCCTTTAAGTAATATTACTGTAAAAGCTCAGCAAACTTTACTGCAGCATTCCAGCAGCCAGAGAGAGGGTAGAATATATAGAGCAGTGTATATAAGTGTATTCGATAGTATTTTACCCATGCCCCTCCCCTCCTCCTGCCATTTCAAATGCCTCTGATGCCTAACACCTGAACTCGTTTCCTCTTCACTCAGCAGAACACACAGACAAGGCTCCATTCTCACACTCAGCTGTCCCCCCCCACCCCCCCAGGACCAGCCTCTATTTTCAGGCATCCTTTCCAGCTGTCTTCACTTCTCTCGCTAAGTACTAATCCCAGGCTTGTGGTCTCTCTCATGCAAGCTCTGCGGTATTTTTCTGGCCACCAGATCCTCCTGGATTTAGGGTACTGCAAAGTCCACATACTGGTGCACAATGCTCTCCCTGCCTCCTCTTCTATTTTACTCTGCATTCTTTCTAAAATGGAACTCCTGCGCCTGTACCACCAACCCCTCCACTATCTACATCTCTCCCTCCCTTCTCTCTTCCCACATGATGGCCTCACACGAGCGTCTGTGTTTCCTCAAACTGGTCTCCCTTTATTTCCCGTGCTCCCTATCACTCCCACTCACACAAATCCTATTCCCACATTCTCTTTCTCACTCTCCTGCTGTTACTTTATGCAGGTGACATCTCTCCTAACCCTGGCCCCACAAGTCCACAATTTGCCTCTCATTCTATCTCACACACACGTATCAAAACTCCCCGCGATCTCAGCAACCTTATTCCTATAAGCCCTCAGCGCCTGTCCTCTTTCTCCTGCACCCTCTGGAACGCTCGCTCTGTATGCAACAAACTCACGGCTATCTCCAACACCTTCAACCTCCTAGCTCTTACTGAAACCTGGCTAACTCCCTCTGACAGTGTTTCCATTGCTGCTCTCTCATGGTGGGCTACACTTCAGCCATACCGCCAGACCGGGCGAGAGACATGGTGGTGGGGTCGGAATTCTGCTCTCTCCAACATGCACCTACCAGCACCTCCCTCCACCCCATCTCTCTCCTTCTCCTCCTTTGAAGCACATTGCATCCGCCTCTTCTCTCCCCTGGCAATCAGGGTGGTAGTCATCTACCACCCACCAGGACCAACCTCCCAATTCCTTGACCACTTTACTACCAGGCTTTCCCACTTTCTGTCTACTAACCTCCCATGCCTAATTCTTGGGGACCTCAACATTCCCATTGATGATCCTTCTTCCCTGGCTACCTCCAAACCAGTGGCGTCACTAGGGTTGGTGTCACCTGGTGCGGTAACTCATGGTGTCACACACCCCCCCCCCCTAGTTTTACGTTTTTTTTTTTTTAACTACTCTTGCTCATAAATCAGTACTCCCATATAACACTGAATGCTCATAATACACGGCGCACATTACTGTGAGGTTTATTGCTGTGGAGCTCTCTCGTATGCTCACACACAAATTTTGGTGAACTGCCAGCAAGTACGTTGCCTGTTCGGCACCAGTGAATCTATTCACATTGAACAGCAGAGAATTGTCAGTGAAATGCCCTGATGTTCAGTGGTTTCATTCGACAGGCTTATTCAGGTGAACACCATCAGGGCTATTCAGAGAGAGGTGAAAACCTTGAGAATTGCCAGGAGAATGAACAATCTAGACCAAATAGCCAATTTGGAAAGTTTCAATGTTAAAAATATTCCTGTTTTTACCCAATATCTAATAAAACGTGTATTCCTTTAACCCGTAGTAAAAGTCTATTGTTTTTTTTAATTTATTTTTTTCATTTTTTATATTGGTATCAATTAGGCATTTTTCAAAAAAAATCCAATTTTTTTTCTCTAACAGACCTTTTTATTAACATTCATAGGATGTTATATGTTAATTCCAGACATCTTCATTCAGTAGTTTTTATTTAAAACAGCGGGCGACGGGTTTGCGGCGGCATTTGGTGGCTGATTCCCTGCACTTCAGGGACCCTGTGGTGAATCCACCAGGGATATTTGATTCCCCAAAGTGCGGGGAACAGAACACTGAAATGTCTGCGTCATTTCTGTGCTCTGTGAATATCCCCTTCAGTGGTGTTTTTTTTTTTTTTCTCTTGTTTTTTTTTTTTGCTGCCCCCTGGAAAGTGCCAGCCTAGGCCTTGCCTACCCAGGACATACTTGAAAATGAGAGAAATATAAATGTATCCTTCCTGGTAAAATACATTTGTGTGAAAAAATATTATGTTTTTTTTCTAGGGTGTCACCCTAGGGGGTGGTGTCTCCCGGTGTGGGCCGCACCGCCCAGCCCCCCTTGTGATGCCGCTGCTCCAAACTTCTTTCACTCACATCCTCCCTTGGATTTACGCAATCCACCCTCCTTCCTACCCACCGTGAAGGTCACTCTATTGACCTTGTCTTTTTCAACCTCTGCTCCATTTCTGATTTCACCTGTCGCCCCTTCCCTATCTCCGATCACCACCTTCTCTTTTTCAACATATCTGGATTTCTTAAACTCCCTGCTCCCCCATGCCGCACACGCACTCACAGAAATCTGCATGCTGTGGATCCCCATCAATTCTCCAATCTACTTCAACATCTCCCGCACACCTCAGCCTTCACCTGCCCTGACGCTGCCACTGACCACTATAACACTACACTTATCCCTGCTCTAGAGACACTTGCTCCTCCTCAACTCTGTAAAGCCCCACGCTGCCAACTTCAGCCCTGGCACACCCCCCAGACACACTTCCTGCAAACATGCTCTCGCACTGCAGAGTGTGCCTGGAGGAAATCCCGCTCTGAGGCGGACTTCACTCATTTCAAGTTCATTCTGCGGTTTTACAACTCTGCCTTCCACTTAGCCAAACAGGCCTTCTTTTCATCTCTTATATCTACTGTTCTCCAACCCTAAGCGACTCTGGTCCACTTTTAACTCCCTCATTTACCCACCCACACCTCCCCCCTCATCTGCCTTTAGTGCTCAGGATTTGGCAGATTACTTCCTAAATAAATAAATAACTCAGAAGCAACATCCCAACACAAACCAATAATCTACCACCTCCACTCCCAGATGCCCCCCTGCTAACCTCTTCCACTTCATCCCAGCCATTGAGGAAGTCAATACCTTACTGTCCTCCTCACATCTCACTACGTGCCCGCTTGACTCCATTCCCTCACATCTGATACCTCCACTCTCCTCATCCCTGCTCTCACACACATCTTCAACCTATCTCTCTCCACTGGCTCCTTCCCATCCACCTTCAAACATGCACCTGTTACCCCTTTACTAAAGAAACCTTTCCTCGATCCCAACTCTCCATCCAACTACCGTCCGGTATCCCTGCTTCCATTCACCTCTAAGCCCCTGGAAAAAAACTAGTCTTCAACCGCTTCTCCCTTTTCCTGTCCTCTAACTCCTTACTTGATCCCCTGCAATCAGGCTTCCGCCCCCTACACTCAACCGAAACCTCCCTCACCAAAGTCACCAATGGCCTCTTAACGGCTGGGAACCACGGCCACTATTCTATTCTCCTCCTACTTGACCTCTCGGCTGCTTTTGACACTGTTGATCACCCTCTTCTTCTACAGACTCTCAACTCTCTCGGTCTCTCTGACATGGCACTCTCTTGGATTCACTCCTCTCTGTCTAACAGGTCTTTCTCTATCATTTGCTGGTAACTCCTCTTCAATGCCTTTAACAGTTGGTGTACCTCAAGGCTCTGTCCGAGGTCCTCTGCTCTTCTCTATCTACACCTCCTCCTTGGGAAAAATCATTAACAGCTTTGGCTTTAATTACTACTTTTATGCTAATGATACTCAGATCTACCTCTCTACCCCTGATCTCTCTCCTCCTGTCCTTTCCAAAGTCAGCGACTTTATCTGGCATCTCCTCCTGGATGGCCTCTCACCACCTAAAGATTAACATGTCAAAGACTGAGCTCCTACTAATTCCTCCCTCTAATGCCTCGCCACCTCCTGACTTCTCTGTCGTGGTCGACGGTATCACTATCGCCCCATCAAGCCAGGTTCACTGCCTCGGAGTTACACTTGACCCTGCTCTTTCCTGCATCCCCCACATCCAGTCTCTTTCCTCCTCCTGCTGCTACCAATTGCGTAATATCTCCAGAATTCGGCCATTTCTTACCACTGACACCACAAAGCAACTCATCCACGCCCTTGTAATCTTCCGACTCGACTATTGTAATAATCTTCTAGCTGGCCTCCCTCTCTCCCGGCTCACTCCCCTACAATCCATTCTGAACGCCTCCGCCAGGCTCATCCACCTCACCCGTCGCTCTGTCTCTGCCACTCCCCTCTGCGAGTCCCTTCACTAGCTCCCCATCCACTGCAGAATTAAATTCAAGGTACTTACCCTGACCTACAAAGCTCTCACTAACTCAGCTCTCCACTACCTGTCCTCACTAATCACCAAATACACCCCAGCCCGCTACCTAAGGTCAAACCGTGACCTGCGCCTAGCTTCTCCCTGCATCCCCCTTCTGCTGTTACTCTATGCAGGTGACATATCCCCTAACCCTGGCCCCACAACACATCCAATACTTCCCTATCTCCATCACACATAAATCACCTCCCTGCAAGCCCAGCAACCTCATTCCCATAAACCCTCAGCACCTGTCCTCTTTCTCCTGCGCCCTCTGGAATGCTCGCTCTGTGTGCAACAAACTCACAGCCATCCATGACCTCTTCCTTACAAACTCCTTCAACCTCCTAGCTTTAACTGAAACCTGGCTAACTCCCTCTGACACGGCCTCCGTTGCTGCTCTCTCACATGGCGGTCTACACTTCAGCCATACCCCCAGACCGGGTGAGAGAAATGGTGGCGGGGTCGGAATCCTGCTCTCTCCCACCTGCACCTACCAGCATCTCCCTCCACCCCCATCCCTCTCCTTCTCCTCCTTCGAGACACACTGCATCCGCCTGTTCTCTCCTCTGGCTCACAGGGTGGCAGTCATCTACCGCCCACCGGGACCAACCTCCCAGTTCTTTGACCACTTTGCTACCTGGATTTCTCACTTCCTGTCTTCTAATCTTCCATGCCTAATTCTCGGGGACTTCAACATTCCCATTGATGATCCTTCTGCCCATGCTGCCTCCAAACTTCTTTCACTCACATCCTCCCTTGGACTCACACAATCCTCCCTCCTCCCTACCCACCGCGATGGTCACGCTATTGACCTTGTCTTTTTTCAACCTCTGCTCCATTTCTGCGTTCAACTGTCGCCCTTTCCCCATCTATGACCGCCACCTTCTCTCTTTCAACCTATCTGGACTTCCTAAACACCCTGCTCCCCCACCCCGCACACACACTCGCAGAAATCTACATGCTGTGGACCCCCATCAATTCTCCAACCTACTTCACCACCTCCCTCATACCTCATCCTTCACCTGCCCTGATGCCGCCACTAATCACTACAACACTACTCTTATCTCTGCTCTAGACACTCTTGCTCCTCTTTGACTCTGTAAGGCCCCACGCCGCCAGCTTCAGCCCTGGCACACCCCCCAGACACGCTACCTGCAAAGATGCTCCCGCAATGCAGAGCGTGCCTGGAGGAAATCCCGCTCTGAAGCTGATTTTGTTTACTTCAAGTTTATTCTCCGGTCATACACCTCTGCCCTCCACTTGGCCAAACAATCCTTCTTCTCATCTCTTATATCTACACTGTCCTCCAACCCTAAACGGCTCTGGTCCACCTTCAACACCCTCCTCTACCCACCTGCACCTCCCCCCTCAGCTGTCTTCAGCGCTCAAGATCTGGCAGACTACTTCCTCAGTAAAACTCTATCAGAAGCAACATCCCAACACAAGATCGTTATCTGCCACCTCCACTCCCAGAGGTCCCCTCTGCCACCCTCTGCTGCTTTCTCCCAGCCACTGAGGAGGAAGTCAATTCCTTATTGTCCTCCTCACATCTCACCACGTGCCCGCTCGACCCCATTCCCTCACATCTAATTCCTTCCCTCTCCTCCCTCACCCCTGCTCTCACACATATCTTCAACCTATCTCTCTCCACTGGCTCCTTCCCATCCGCCTTCAAACACGCGCTAGAGATGGTTACTAAAGAAACCATCCCTTGATCCCAACTCTCCATCCAACTACCGCCCTGTATCCCTGCTTCCCGCCACATCAAAGCTCTTAGAAAAACTAGTCTTCAACCGCCTCTCCCTCTTCCTGTCCTCCAATTCCCTACTTGACCCCCTGCAATCTGGCTTCCGTCCCCTACACTCAACTGAAACTGCCCTCACCAAAGTCACCAACGACCTCCTAACTGCTAAAAAACACGGCCACTATTCTATTCTCATCCTGCTTGACTTCTC
This sequence comes from Leptobrachium leishanense, assembly GCA_009667805.1. Taxonomy (NCBI): domain Eukaryota; kingdom Metazoa; phylum Chordata; class Amphibia; order Anura; family Megophryidae; genus Leptobrachium; species Leptobrachium leishanense. The sequence continues at coordinate 110,376,951 of CM019065.1, read as the reverse complement.
GGCTGCTTTTGACACTGTTGACCACCCCCTCCTTCTACAGACCCTCAACTTTCTGGGTCTCGGTGACACTGCACTCACTTGGGTTGACTCTTATTTATCCAACAGGTCCTCCTGTGTGTCCTTTGGTAACTCCTCCTCTTCATTGCCTCTATCTGTTGGTGTACCTCAAGGCTCTGTCCTTGGTCCTCCTGCTCTTTTCCATCTACACCTCCTCCCTGGGCAAAATCATCTCTGTCACTGCCGCTCCCCTCTGCGAGTCCCTTCACTGGCTCCCCATCCACTGCAGAATTAAGTTCAAAATCCTTATCCTTACCTACAAAAGCCTCACTAACTCAGCTCCCCACTACCTGTCCTCACTAATCACCAAATACACCCCAGCCCGCTCCCTACGGTCAAACAGCGACCTGCGCCTAGCTTCTCCCCGCATCACCTCTTCCCATGATAGACTGCAGGATTTCTCACGCGCAGCCCCCACTCTCTGGAACGCTCTCCCTCGTACTGTCAGACTTTCCCCTAATTTCTCTTCTTTCAAACGCTCCCTTAAAACGTTCCTATTTAGGGAAGCCTACCACGCAACTCACTGACGCAACCATCAATCACTCTCACCTTGCAGTCCTCTCCTCCTGTTTCCAACCCCAACCCTCCTAGATTGTGAGTTCCTACGGGAATAGGGCCCTCATCTCCTCCTGTACTGTTTGTCAAATGTTGTTCATTGTATTGTATTGTATAGGGATGTGCGTTTCGGGTTTCGGAATTTCGGAATTTTCACGAAATTTCCCGATTCGGGTCTTTCGATTCGATCGAAATTCCGAAAATATTTAGACCCGAAAATGTCCGAATCGAAAAGGTTTTCCGAGTCGAAACGAAATTTTTTCGGAATTTCGAATGAACTTGAAATGTGTCAAATCGAAATCTATTGCTTTGAATTGAAACGAGAACAGACTTTCCAAAAAACGAAAAATTGTTCCGAAATCCGAAAAGTTTTCCGAGCCAAGTCGAAAAATTTTCGGAATTTTCGAATGGACTTTGAAATGTGTCAAATCGAAATTTACTTTCCCTCTATATAGTCTATTCATGATTTCAGTTCCATTCGGGATTTCGGTTCCATTTCGGTAAGTCTGGACATCGTATTATTTAACTATTATCGGTTATATCGCTGATTCTGTAAAGTTTAATTTTTCCATGATCCGATAGGAATGTTCGTATTTAGGCAGATTCGATTCGACCGCGGGTCGCGCATGCGCGCACGAATATCGTAACTTTATTGAGCACTTTTTATTGACAACTTTTGAACAAAATATTGTTGTTGTTATTATTCAACAAAATGGCCGCTGCACACAGTAATACTACCTCGTCATCACCAGAAGTACCAGTACCCAGGAAGAAAGTGAAGCGAGCCACAAATATGTCATTTGAGGAGATGTTGGAGCTTGTCCGCATCTTTGATGGCAAGGATTATGATTGTAGTAGGGGCCCGTACCGCAGGAAGAGTAACGCGAGGAAGGATTGGATCTTGGAGAAGCTACGCACCACAATTTTGGTGAATTTTGGGAAGGAACGCTCGAAGGATCAGCTGAGGAAACGCTGGTCCGATTTGAAGGTGCGGGAACAGAAGCAGCTGAGGCACCTCCGCCGCGTCATAGCGAAACGTAAGTGTCACGTTATATTGTAAAGCGCTGCGCAAACTGTTGGCGCTATATAAATCCTGTATAATAATAATAATGTGCTTGCATGTGCTAATGTGCACAGAAATACGTTGATTTATCTAGTCCTTTTTTCATGCAATGTGATTGTGTATAGCTTTGCGTTTTCACGACTCGTCATACAAGCATTTTTGCCATAGCTCTTCCTTTTTGTGATTTTACGTATTCGTGAAAATTGTGACATTTGATGTATGTAGATGAAGTTACAATGCTGGATTTCTTTTGGCACTGTGTGTATAGTCTGTAGTGTGCTGGGGGGGGGAGGTGTGTGATTGAGTGATGCATACGAGAAGACCTGCAGCTTGCCCAATATGGCTCCCACCTGCGCATCAATAAAAATCTCTGCGTCTCTGCTAAGTGGTAGTGTAGCACAACAAGGATGGGACATGTAGTTCTTCTGAAAGTGCATAACAGAGCTGCGTTCAATGCAGCTGCTGCAGCAGTGACACTGAATGCTTTAGATGCAAATTTCAAAACAAAATGGTGGATTTCTGTTGTTTCTGCAATATCCAGTTTTATTAGCAGAAACTGAAAGTGAAACGGAGGCTGAGGCCTTCTATAAAATAACTAAAAGCAGTCGCACAATGCGTTTTGTACGCACACAACACAAATAATAGTTTTTATTGAATAAAAACGTAATGTTTACTTCTGAAAAAAATATATAAATGAACGGTAATATATGTCTGTGTGCAATATATGTATGAGATGGGAGTAGTGGGGGGGGTCAAGCTGAGGCCTGTTCAATACCTCAGCCGCTGCAAGTGCTAAGTTAGCAACTTGCCATTGAACGCCGTTCAACCGCTCAGCATGCTAACCTAGCACTTGCAGCGACCCGAGGAGATGCTGAGTGTGACGTTTTAAAGATGGCCGCCGCCATGAAGCAGTAACAATGCCGTACAGCAAGATGGCCGCCGCCTCGAAGCAAGTAATAATTCCGTACAGCAATGTTAATTTTGCGGTTTCTGTTAACCAAAGCACAAAATATTTATTTATTATTTCCCCCTGTACATAGACATATATTACAGTTCAAATTATATATTATTGTTTCAGAAGTAAACATAACGTTTATTCATTAAAAACTATCATTTGTGGTGTGTGCCTACAAAACGGAATTGTGCTGACTGCTTCTCTTTATTATATTTTGTCCGAGTGATCCGAAAAACAATCTGAATTTTTCATTAAGAAATCATCGGCCATTTTGGATTCAAAATTCGCATCCAAAGGGTTCAACGACACTGCTGCAGCAATTCAGCAGCTGCTGAGGTACTGAACAGGCCTCTGGTAGTGGGGTAGTGGAGGGGGTGTCGCAATACTTTCGGCAATATAGTGTATAGATATACCATTTTTTCCAGTCTGCATTATTTACGTGTTATTTTTTGAATTTGGCAGAAGACAGGAAGAAGGCCGCCGAATCTGCCCCGGCGGGCACCAGTGCCCCGGAGGAGGAGGAGGAACCACGGGCGTCCACCAGCGCTGGTATATACTGTTTTATTTTGCAACGACTTTTGGTCAAAAACAGAAAAAATTTTTGTTTACTGTATTTTAATTAAATTTTTTTATGTATAGCACAAGAGGAGCAGGAGGAGGAAGAGGAGGAGGAGGAGGAAGAGGAAGAGAGGGAGCCAGAGGCCGCCAGTCCAGGTTTGTTTTTTTTTACTGTTGTATTTTGCATCGACTTTTGTTCAAAAATAAATCAGTTTTGTTGTTTACTGTATTTTTTATTTCTTTAATTTCTTACATATAGCCCTGGATATGCTGACGGTGGTCGTGGGGGATCAGTCGGAGGAGGAGGAGGAGCCTCAGGAAGCTGCCAGCACTGGTATATACTACTGTTATATTTTTTCAAGACTTTCAGTCAAAAATAGAAACCTGCTTTACTTACTGTATTTTCCTTCTTTCATTTATTGGATATATAGAAGGAGAAGCCAGACCTCGGGACTCGGAGGCAATTGGTCAGCAGCTACGCCTGGCAGTCCGGACACTTGACAACATCCAGGAACTGATGCAGGTCCTCCGTGAGCAGCTAGTCAACACCGCGGACATGCTTGAGCGGCAGTAAGAAGAGCAACAACTGCCTCAGCTGCTCCTGCTCGCCTGCTTTGGGTCGGACCAGCGTTTTCTGATCTGGTCCTTCGTACCGTCCTTCCCAAACACTCTAGGATGGTGGTGCGCGTAACTTCTCTGTTCCGATCCTTTCTCAAATTACTCTTCCTGCGTAAGGGCCCTTACTGCAGTCATATTCCTTGTTATCGAAGATGCGGACCAGCTCCAACATCTCCTCAAATGCCAGTAATTATTATCGCCTGGCTTAGACTGGAAGATGTTTGTTTGTATGTTTGTTTGTGTTGTTTGTGCCCCCGTTGGGCAGTTTGCCATCCTTCCCCATGTAAATAAATTTTCTATTTTTTTATATATTTTCCTGTTGTGTGCGTTGCTTTACGTTAATAAGTTAATTATGTATTGCTTGGTTTCCAGTCCACACTGTTAAAATCATATGTACATAAATTTATTGACATTTCTATGGACCCTTTGTCATAAATTTGTCAACATATTTGTGGCCATGAATGTGACTGTGTAATTTTCACCCAAAAAAATATAACAAGTCCCCTTTTCAATTTTTTTTTTAACAAACGCAACTCATAAAATATAACCGCAAACACTCGCATGATAAAATGTGAAAAAAACACTTTACACCTTGTAAAACAAACATTGAAAATTCTAATTTTATTGCATTTTTTTTTATAATATACAGACAGGACATGACGCATACATATGATAATGATATATTATGAATCATCTGCCGAGTCTGCCGGAAAGAACGATATATAACATGTCTGGGTCATATTATAAAAGAAGGCTTCAAAACGCGTTTAAACAAGAGGAGCGAAACTGTTAAAAATTAGCTCAGCAGCAGACCGCAGTGCCGCACACAGGCGTGAAGGGAAGCCGTGAAATGCCTCAGCAGCGAAACGGTTAATTTTTTTTTGTCTGAAACCTTTAAATCATTTTATTTTTTTTTTAATTTCAGATCATTTTGATCAACTACTTTTTCCGTTTTAAAAACTTTTTGTTCTGGTTTTTATCTTTAAAGTCAGACCATTCGGGTCAGTTTACCGTTTTTTAAATAGTTTTGTTCTTTTTTTTTTGTTCCTTGGCTTTCATACCATTTTTTAATGTGATTAAATAAATAAAGTTGTGAAATGTATATTCATAAGAAAAAAAGGATCTTTATTTAATAAAAAAAAACACGATAGAATCGCCAGAATTATCGTATCGACAGAATGAATTATCGGATCCGAAAAACAAACCAAAAATTTATTATAAAAAAATATATAAAGTATAAAAAAGTAAACCATAGTAGTTTACGCGTCAAAACGAATAGAGTTAGACAGCTTTGAAACGAGGAGAACAGACGTTCCGAAAAAAATGAAAAATTCCGAAATCACGAAAAGTTGATACAAAAAACCAGCAAACTGACCCGAAAATACGAAAAATGGTCGATATTCAAAAAAAAAATTTACACGATAAACGAGCCAAACCAAACCGAATCGAAACAGAAATCGGTTGAAACGAGCCGAATCAAAAATTTTAAACATCAGAACAAATCTAATCGAACCGAAAAAAAAATCAGTGCACAAGCCTATTAATATCTGACATCCCGATGTGAAACATCAGGACTTTTGCATTAGATTTCGACCATTTTTATTGTTTTAACTTCTGGATAGTCGAAAATCGAAATCTATCCAAAAAGTCCCAATGTTTCACATCATTCTGAACTTTGTTTGGATAGAGTAAGTCCGTGGGCGTGCGCCGTTAAATGTATATACCAGTGGCGTCGTAACATGGGGGCGGGGGTGCGGCCCGCACCAGGTGACACCCGCCTTTAGGGTGACACCGTCACCCTAAGGGCGGGTGTCTCACCCTCCGCCGCGTTTTTCACTCCCTGCGAGCGTCCGAAGCATGCAGCTTCGACACTCGCCTGGAGGAAACACGTCACCAGCCAATCGCAGCTGGTCACGTGGCTCCCCCTGGCGAGCGCCCAAGCTCTGCGCCGCCGGACGCTCTGAGGGAGCGAAAAAGGCAGCGGAGGTGAGCTGGGGCCATTTTCATGAGGTGCTGGGGCATTCCATGTGCTGGGGCAAATCCATGAGGAGCTGGGGCATATCCATGAGGAGCTGGGGCATTCCATGTGCTGGGGCATATCCATGAGGAGCTGGGGCATTCCATGTGCTGGGGCATATCCACGAGGAGCTGGGGCAAATCCATGTGTGAGCTGGGGCATATCCACGAGGAGCTGGGGCATGTCCACGAGGAGCTGGGGCATGTCCACGAGGAGCTGGGGCATGTCCACGAGGAGCTGGGGCATGTCCACGAGGAGCTGGGGCAATATCCATGAGGAGCTGGGGCATGTCCACGAGGAGCTGGGGCAATATCCATGAGGAGCTGGGGCATATCCATGAGGATGTCGGATGTCGGCCAAGCTTCCGGTAACTCCCCCTGAGGACTGGCGTCATCGTGCATAGCACGATGACGCCAGTCCTGGAGTTAACCCCAAGCTGCCACCAATGGTGGAGATAGGGGGTTCCAAAATGAACCCCCTATCTCCCGATCCATGGCAGCTAGGGGTTAAAGTTTGGTATTGTTGGATCAGCCAGAGCATGGCTATTCCAACGATACCAAACACGAATGTGAAAAACGTTTGTAAAAAAATTAAAAAAATATTTAAAAACATTTATAAAAAAATAATAAACAATTTTTTTTTCTTTTTTTTGGTTTGTTAATGCAGCAATATTGTTCCCATTTCAATTATAATGTGAACAATGATGCTGCACTAACGATTTTTGTATGCGGTGCGTTTGTTAAAAATCGCGTAATTTTCCCCAAAAGAAAATGTAACGAGACCCCATCTCTAATTTTTTTAACAAGCGCACCCCATACAAAATATAACCGCAATTGCTTGCATGTTAAAATGTGAAAAAAAACCACTTTACACATTGTAAATTATTGAAAATTCATATTTTATTGCATTTTTTGTTATAATATACAGACAGGTCATGACGTATACATATAATAATGACATATTATGAATCTACTGAGTCTGCCGGAAAGAACGATATATAATATGTCTGGGTCATATACTAAAATAAGCCTTCAAAACGCATTTAAACATGATGAGCAAAACCGCTAAAAATGACCTCAGCACAGGGGCGGGAAAAGCCTCAGCAGCGAAAGGGTTAATTAAAAAAACACGATAGAATCGCCAGAATTATCGTATCGACATAATGAATTATTGGATCCGAAAAACAAACCAAAAATGTATTATAAAAAAATATATAAAGTAGTATTAAAAAAGTAAACCATAGTAGTTTTCATCAAAACGAATAGAGTTAGACAGCTTTGAAACGAGAACAGACGTTCCGAAAAACGAAAAATTGGCGATATGCCGAAACATGTACAATTCCGAAAAAACGAAAAGTTCAGAAATACGAAAAGTTCCGAAAAACGAAAAATTGGCGATATGCCGAAAGCCATGTACAATTCCGAAAAACGAAAATTTTCCGAAATAACGAAAAGTCGATACAGAAACCTAGTGAAGTTACCCGAAAATACGAAAAATGGTCGAAATTCCGAAAAATAAATGTACCCGAAAACCGAATCGAACCGAACCGAATCGAAACAGAACGCAGTCGAAACGAGCCGAATCGAAAAGTTTGAAAAATCGAAAAATCGAATCGAATCGAATCGAAAAAAAAATCGGTGCACATCCCTAGTATTGTATTGTAACCCTGTCTATACTGTGCCTATTGTACAGCGCTGCGGAATATGCTGGCGCTTTATAAATAAAGAAGAATAATAATAATCTCCTGATCACTGCACATCCCCATAACCAGGAGAGCTCACCGATTTATTATTTGTCTGCATCACTTTTACTGAATTTGACACACAGGCCATTTCTGCCAGTATGCTGATAATGCAGACCCTGTGTGATATTGTGCCAAAAAAGAATGCCATCTAGAGTTTTTAATACCATCCTAGTGATATTTTTGTAAAGGATAAACCAATACAAGAAAAATTCAAAATGATCAAATTTAAATTTTTTTTTAAGTCTCCATAATTCTTTTGATAAAAATTCTAATTTATTTGTTAACATTTATTTCAACATTAGATATGTCAAGTTATTTTTTTTCATCACAAAGCACTCGGTAGTAAAGTGGTTAAAAAGAAATAAAATACTTAGAGGAGAAATCTAAAAAAATAGTTTGTTTTATTCACAATGATTTCTTCTAAAACAGAACTTCAGGACAGAATGATGGTAACAGCTGTGACAATATGTGTTTGCATGCAGAAATAGATGTGGTCCCTAGCATCCCGCTCGGCTTCAGGGATGGTATGCCCTCTTTGCTTACAAACCAGTAACTTAAATGCTAAAAGTAGTGCACTGCAAACGAATCTTTCTCTCATTACTATTCAAATTTTTATATGGTCAAGCAGATTCTTCTTCAAATACAGAATGCAGTGGTAAGCCTTGTCCGAGACTTCTCTTGGTCACCTTCTGGTCACCTAGTCCATATATATATATATATATCTATATCTCATGAGCATAGTCAGGACAACCTAGTACATGATATAAATCTTATATAGCATGAGCATAGTCAAGACAACAATCTGTTCATTAACTCAAATCCCATTCACTCCTATTTTTCACTGTAAAATCTATATCAAATATTCAACACTATTTGTGTTTGATGCTGAACTGGTGGTGGCAAGGGGATGTATTTAATATTTTTAGAGCTCAAGATTTCACTGTGCTTTACAAAAATACAATTGACCCATGTGTAATTTGTTGTACAGAGTACAATAAATCATTGTAGAGTGAGAGTTATGGAGTGGAGGATCTTGCACAAAGCAGGGTTACAGGGATGAACTCATGTACTGTACATGAAGTGTCAGATCAGGTTTGTGTTGCACATTCCAAATCAGCTGTCTATTACAAAAAACAGTCACAGGAAAAATGCAGAATGTAAAATTTTGAAGCAGAAGCATGACCCGAAAAACAGAGTACCTGTGATGGGATTGTGAGCCATGTTATAATGCAGGAGTGTATGATGTAAGTAAAGTGAAGTCCAGGATCAGAGGCGGCTCTGTAATCATGAAAAATAGGTGGTCGTCTAAGGCTTCACTCAAACAGGGGCAACGCATGATGGAATATCGGTGTGCACATTGCATTTCACACAAACGTACTCCTACTTTAACATATTACCATCTACAGAGGCAGCTTGGGGAGCTTTGGGGTTACTTTTTCAACTTTTTGAACATCAAGCGAGGCCTCACATTACAGTCTCGCTTAAAGGGATATGCATGTCTAGAAATATTTTTTTTTTAAATTGACATTTAGACACTTCTAGACAAACTAAAATAAATCAATAATAGTTTTAAAAATGTGTAATTTTTTTCATTTTCTTGCTTTAAACTCTGTCATTTCATCTTCTGGCCACGCCCCTCGATAGGGGTGTTTCTTCAGCTCACACTTCCTGTATATTCCCTGCCTTCTCTCCGCCACTATTCCACCCATCAAAGCTTCATATGAACTACATTTCTTGCTCCATTTTGCCCACAGCCCACATGCACCCCACTACTTCACATACTCACCTATTACCCTCACCTAGTGTGTCTCCCCTTAGATTGTAAGCTCTTGGGCAGGGTCCTCTCTTCTACTGTTCTGTGTGTTTAACTTGTATGGACATTTGTTAATCTACCTCTCATTGTACAGCGCTACAGAATTTACTAGCGCTTTATAAATATCTGTGATTGTATGAACTAACGCAAGCTGTACAGTTCAGGACCTCAGACTGAGGAAACCGAGGAAATGAATATTAGCATCTCTGCAACTGTGTAAGCAAAACACACTCACCTGCTGACTTGCTCACACACTCACTTGCGCTCTTTTATTATTATTATTATTCTTTATTTATAAAGCGCCAGCATATTCCGCAGCGCTGTACAATAAGCACAGTATAGACAGGGTTACAATACATTGAACAACATTTGACAAACAGTACAGGAGGAGATGAGGGCCCTATTCCCGTAGGAACTCACAATCTGGGAGGGTTGGGGTTGGAAACAGGAGGAGAGGACTGTAAGGTGAGAGTGATTGATGGTTGCGTCAGTGAGTTGGGTGGTAGGCTTCCCTAAATAGGAATGTTTTCAGGGAGCGTTTGAAGGAAGAGAAGTTAGGGGAAAGTCTGACAGTACGAGGGAAGCGTTCCAGAGAGTGGGGGCTGCGCGTGAGAAATCCTGCAGTCTATCATGGGAAGAGGTGATGCGGGGAGAAGCTAGGCGCAGGTCACTGTTTGACCTTAGGGAGCGGGCTGGGGTGTATTTGGTGATTAGTGAGGACAGGTAGTGGGAGCTGAGTTAGTGAGGCTTTTGTAGGTAAGGATAAGGATTTTGAACTTAATTCTGCAGTGGATGGGGAGCCAGTGAAGGGACTCGCAGAGGGGAGCGGCAGAGACAGAGCGGCGGGTGAGGTGAATTAGCCTGGCGGAGGCGTTCAGGATGGATTGTAGGGGGGAGAGGTGGGACAGAGGGAGGCCAGATAAGAGATTATTGCAAAAGTCGAGTCGGGAGATTACCAGGGCGTGTATGAGTTGTTTTGTGGCGACAGCGGTAAGAAATGGCCGAATTCTGTAAATATTACGCAGTTGGTATCGGCAGGAGGAGGAAAGAGACTTGATGTGGGGGATGAAGGAAAGAGCAGAGTCAAGTGTAACTCCAAGACAGCGAACTTGGTTTGATGGGGAGATGGTGATACCCTCCACCGTGATCGAGAAGTCAGGAGGTGGGGCGGCATTAGAGGGAGGAATAAGTAGGAGCTCAGTCTTTGACATGTTGATCTTTAGGTGGTGGGAGGCCATCCAGGAGGAGATGCCAGATAAACAGTCACTGACTTGGAAAGGACAGGGGGAGAGAGATCAGGGGTAGAGAGGTAGATCTGAGTGTCATCAGCGTAGAGGTGGTAATTAAAGCCAAAGCTGTTGATGATTTTGCCCAGGGAGGAGGTGTAGATGGAAAAGAGCAGAGACCAAGGACAGAGCCTTGAGGTACACCAACAGATAGAGGCAATGAGGAGGAGGAGTTACCAGCAAAGGACACACAGAAGGACCGGTTGGATAAATAGGAGTCAACCCAAGCAAGTGCAGTGTCACCGAGACCCAGAGAGTTGAGGGTCTGTAGAAGGAGGGGGTGGTCAACAGTGTCAAAAGCAGCCGAGAGGTCAAGCAGGATGAGAATAGAATAGTGGCCGTGTTTTTTAGCAGTTAGGAGGTCGTTGGTGACTTTTGGTGAGGGCAGTTTCAGTTGAGTGTAGGGGACAAAGCCAGATTGCAGGGGGTCAAGTAGGGAATTGGAGGACAGGAAGATGGAGAGGCGGTTGAAGACTAGTTTTTCTAAGAGCTTAGAGGTAAAGGGAAGCAGGGATACAGGACGGTAGTTGGATGGAGAGTTGGGATCTAGGGATGGTTTCTTTAGTAAAGGGGTAACTAGCGCGTGTTTGAAGGCGGATGGAAAGGAGCCAGTGGAGAGAGATAGGTTGAAGATGTGTGTGAGAGCAGGGGTGAGGGAGGAGGAGAGGGGAGGAATTAGATGTGAGGGAATGGGGTCGAGCGGGCACGTGGTGAGATGTGAGGAGGACAATAAGGAATTGACTTCCTCCTCAGTGGTTGGGAGGAAGCGGCAGAGGGTGGCAGATGGGACCTGTGTGAGTGGAGGTGGCTCTTTCATGGTTTACATACAGGGTTATTCAAAGAGAATAGAAACGTTACTGCACGTTCGGTGACTTTTCGTTCTCTTCAATTCGGTGCGATTTGGCGATCCTATTTCGGCGACCCTGTGGTGTATTCAGGAAGCACCACAGGGCCGTCGTAGTGCAGGGAAAAGTCCCCGCAAACTCACCGAAAACTCACCGCAAAACCAGGGCAAATGCTCACCAAAACCCGAAAAAACATCTGGATTAACCCCGCCGAACATGCCAGAGAAACCCGAGCAGGAGCCGATCACACGCAGAGCAGCTGCCGGAAAAAGCCGTCACCGCAGACAAATGGAGTGAAAAAAAAAACCAGTACGCTTGAATGTTTGAAAAGTTAAACGCTGTTTGCAAAGAAACTACAGAACGGAAATGTCTGAAATTTACATATAAGATCCAATGTCTGATAATAAAAAGGGCTGTTACAGAAAAACGAAAAAAAAAAACGATTTTGAACAAAATGTTTGCAAAAACATCCCTAAAAACGACTAAAATATACTAAAAAATCTATAAAGAGACTTTTTACTGCAGAATATTATAATGAACGGTTTATTAGATATTGGAATAAAACGAGAATATTTTTAACATTGAAGCCTATGGGAATCGCCTGAATAAACCTGTCGAATGAAGCCACCGAATAGCAGGGCATTTCGGCAACTTTTCACTGATGGTTTTTGTTCTCTGAATAGCCGAAGCATTGCTTCTCTATGGGGGATTTCACTGCGCTCGAACAGGCACTGTATGTGCAGGCAATTCACCAACATTTGGCGAACTGCCTGCTCTCTGAATAGCCGAATGGCCAGGAAAGATAACCGAACGCTGAATTTCAGCGTTCGGTTACCTTTCGCCAGCAATTTGGACCCTGTGTCTCACTGTCTCAGTCCCTCACACAGTCACTCCCTCTCACACTCTTTCTCATGCTGTTTCTTGCACCTGCAGCTTTTCTTGTGCTCCCTCTGCCTTATCTTGCTGCCTTTCTTTACCGTTTCTTGCTGTGCCTCTGTGCTTTTTTTTGTTGTCCCTCTCTCTGCTGTCACTTTTTCTCCCGGTGTGTATGGATTTCTTTACTTCCCTGTTTCTGCAGTAACTGGGGGTGAAAGTTCAGCCCCGCCCTCTCCTCAGCTCACAGTGCAGGAGGGAGGAGGAGCAACTCAGTCGCACATGCTCAGTGTGGTTTTTTTATTCTATGCCTAGCTATTCTCACTGATTAGTTAGCTCAAAGTGCCTCCTGCGGTGGGTGTGGAAAATGCCAAGAAAGAAAAGCAGGTAAATATGAAAAAATAATATACTTTCTTTCTTTTTATATCTGCTGAATGAGACTACTGACTCACTCAAAAGGCATAGCATGTTTTTAAAAGCACACTAGCAAAGCATGCATGTCCCTTTAAGGCCTCACTAACTCTAGGGCCACCTTTGTCCAGGATGTGCATAATCCAGAAGTATGGTCAAAAGGAAACAGAAGCCCCAGTTGGGCGCAGTTCAAGCAAAGTCAGGGACAAAGGCTGACTTCAAAAGACTTAGAAGAAGATAATGTAGGAACAAGATGATGAAAGTGTTGGAGCAATGAACTTTTAATAAAATGTGCTATGTGACAGTTTTTTATTTTTGCACATTAAAATAGTTTTTTTGGTTTGTTGATTCCTGCTTTTACCAAAGGCAGTTAGCACCACAGGTAAAAACAAAATCCTAACCTTAGCCATAATCTCAAAGGAACACTTTCTGCTCGCTGACCACTCTTTCTTATTAAGCTTTACGTGCTGATATCATCCTGTCTTGAACACAGTAGCAAGCCACCTGAGAGGTTCCAGGTGAGAACTAGTGCTACACATGTGCACACATCAACAGTCCATCGTTCTGCTCAGGTGGTGAGGAACGTGTTTACAAAAGTACTCAAGTTCTGAGTGAAAAGCAATTTGCGTAGCATACATTACAGTTGCAGGATTTATAAAGCACTAATAAATTCCATAGCGCTGTACAATAGGTGAGGGAGAGTAACAAGTATACATACAAATAAAACACAGAACAGTAGGAGAGAAGGCCCTGCTCAAGAGCTTACAGTCTAAGAGGAGCAGGGTGACAGACTAGGTGAGGGTAGATAGAGCAATTTATGTACACTATGCAAATAGCGTAAGAAGGTGCAGGGACTTTTGCATTTCGGAAACCCTGAGCTGAAGCAGAGGACCAGGATGGTTGGAGTAACAGTGAGTATGTTCACCTACAAATTATTGGGCAGATGCTGTCAGTAGCATTATAAGAGGATAAAAAGTAGAAGGGGCCACAATTATTATTTTTTTTTGTAGAGTGACTTGTTCATCCAACACCTATCCATCTTGGTAACGTACAAAAGTCCCCACCATATGGACTTGGATAGAAAGAATGTGCCAAAATAGTTATTTTCCTGCAGTGACACACATCAGGTATCCAAGACACAACTACAAGCTCCATGCATAGTACATACAATTATCGAAATGGGGGTGTGATAATAAATTCCTTAAAATTACAAACTAAAAATGCAACATCTAAGGTTATAAATACGACGCAATTGCAGTGAGCTGCAAAAAAACAACCAAATATTTCATTACAGGCATTACTTGCGTTACTTCATGTGATTTTGTAAGTGCAGTGTAATTTGCACTTAAAATCAAATTATTTTTTTAGACGTGTTATTATTTATTTTAATTCTATTTTATGTGGAAGCAGGGACCTTATTTTACTGGGCACATTGTGACACTTTTTTCAAAATTCAGTGTGTTGTTCAGCATTAGAGATGTGCATTCATTTCGGAAAAATTCGGCATTTGGAACAAAATTTGATAATTCATAGTTCGGAAGGACTTCCGAATAACGATTCGATACGATACGAATTCGAAACGAAACAAAATGGTATATAACGAATTTATTTTGTTTTACACTGTGTCATCATCATAAAAGAAAAATTTGAATAATTGATATCAACTATCGAATTTGAAATGAACTATCAAATTGATATCAACTATCGATTTTGAAATGAACTATCAAATTGATATCATCTATCGATTTTGAAATGAACTATCAAATTGATATCAACTATCGAATTTGAAATGAACTATTAAATTGATATCAACTATCGAATCTGAAATCAACTATCAAATTGATATCAACTATTGAATCTGAAATCAACTATCAAATTGATATTGACTATCGAATTTGAAATGAACTATTAAATTGATATCAACTATCGAATTTGAAATGAACTATCAAATTGATATCAACTATCGATTTTGAAATGAACTATCAAATTGAAATCAACTATCGAATTTGAAATGAACTATTAAATTGATATCAACTATCGAATCTGAAATCAACTATCAAATTGATATCAACTATTGAATCTGAAATCAACTATCAAATTGATATCGACTATCGAATTTGAAATGAACTATTAAATTGATATCAACTATCGAATTTGAAATGAACTATCAAATTGACATCAACTATCGATTTTGAAATAAACTATCAAATTGATATCAACTATCGAATTTGAAATGAACTATTAAATTGATATCAACTATCGAATCTGAAATCAATTATCAAATTGATATCAACTATTGAATCTGAAATCAACTATCAAATTGATATCGACTATCGAATTTGAAATCAACTATCAAATTGATATCGACTATTGAATTTGAAATCAACTATCAAATTGATATCAACTATTGAATCTGAAATCAACTATCAAATTGATATCGACTATGGAATCTGAAATCAACTATCAAATTGATATCGACTATCGAATTTGAAATCAACTATCAAATTGATATCGACTATTGAATTTGAAATCAACTATCAAATTGATATCAACTATCGAATTTGAAATCAACTATCAAATTGATATCAACTATCAAATTAATCTTAACTTACAATACAAGTAATAGTCAGCAAAGGACTTAATGAAACAAATTCATTTTGTTTCACTAATTTGACTCAAATACTAAATCTGTGAGAAAGCTTAAAATTTAACCCTAGCTTTCCTTTTAACAGCAAAATTTGCTTAATTGGGGTTTTATTTAGTGATCCAAAATTCAAATTGATATCAACTATCGAACTGATATATGAAATTCGAATCAATTCAAAATCTCAAATAAATTCGAAATTTCAAATCGATCCAAAACAAAACGGAACGAAATACGAAACGAAATTAGTTACGAAATTCCGTAAACTAAATTATTTAAAAATGTAATGAAATGAAACAAATTTTTGAGCCATGCACATCCCTATTCAGCATCCCAAAATTGCATTACGCATGGCGGTAGAGCTTGATAACTGAATAAAGCTAACATTTATTTAAAAGGGGTAGCAGATTTCTGCATATTGCACTGAAACCATGGTTTCTGGCAATGCTACTGCTGAACTGTGCCAAGCACTGTGAAACAAAGGTCCCTCGACAAGCTGTTTTATTTTGCTCAGTGTTTTCTGCTTACTCCAGTCCCTGTTGTTAAATGAGACACTGCGGGGAACATGATGCTTTATAGTAAAACACTCTGGGATTCCAATAGAAAAAGAGTTTCTATGATTACTGCTAGTGCACGCGCTTAAAATCCACAATGAACCATTGTGTGGGATAATGTACCATTATTAGTCTATTCTGTAGTTATTCTCTTTTTTTTCTCCTATCTGTGAACAAGGTTCAGATCGGTATTACCTTTCTAGCTCTTTGTGATACTGAAATGTGTGGTCACTTTCCCAGAGCTTTGTTACAGCTGAAGACCAATGAGAACGTATCATTTCTCATTCTGCACTCTAAACGGCTCTGAATTTTTTTCGCTGTATATGAGACCAATTTTGGCACTTAAAATTGAAAGTGTAAGTGTGATGAATGAGCTACATTGTAGACATGGTAACAATCCTTTTTAATGACTATTTTTAATATCGACATTTTCTGTTTGATAAAAGACCCACAGGTTATAGTCTATACCTGCGGAATGGATGATGAAGCAACAAAGAATCTCTGCAGAGTCCGCATCCAGGAGGCTAAAAATATGAGGATTCTGCAAGAGCAGTCTTCTTTCGATATTTTTTTAATAATCATTATTATAAAAA
Source organism: Leptobrachium leishanense (assembly GCA_009667805.1). Lineage (NCBI taxonomy): Eukaryota > Metazoa > Chordata > Amphibia > Anura > Megophryidae > Leptobrachium > Leptobrachium leishanense. The sequence continues at coordinate 110,360,365 of CM019065.1, read as the reverse complement.
TGATCATAGAATCTTGCATGTGATGATAAAGATTCAAATGATTTTCTATGCATTTCTGATCACATATAGATAAACCGTGATGTCCTCTGGTTTATTGCAGATTCATGGAAAAAAAAGTAAAATTGTTTTTCTTTGTATTATATTTTTTTTAAAAATACACTTTAGGGGGAGGAGCCGACTGTGGATGAGTGTGGACGTGTGTCTGCTGAGTTCTCTGACGACCTGGCCTTTCGGGTATTGTTTTTCACGTCTCATCCAAAAAGACATAACAGAAATTATACATTAATACATATTTTCCTTACATTTTACAAACTTCCTCCGCTTCAAGTACACCGACCTAACTCGTGTATACATCCAACATATACACTATCAGGGTTATTCAGAGAAAGGTGGTACTCTGGAGAACTTTTGGAGAAGTGAAAATTCTAGGTCAAAATAGCCAAACCAGAAAAATTCTCCCATTTATCTCACTTTCCAAATCGGCTATTTTGACTTAGAATTTCCACTTCTCCAAACGTTCTCCAGAGTTTCACCTTTCTCTGAATAACCCTGTATGGTACGTAAATTCAACCTCTCTTATTATTAACTCCAGTACATTACAAACGTACAAACGTGTTTATTACAAAATATTCCCCAATTTTTTTAATAATCATTATTATAAAAATGATCATAGAATCTTGCATGTGGTGATAAAGATTCATATGCGTTTCTATGCATTCCTGATCACATATAGACAAACCGTGATGTCCTCTGCTTTATTGCAGATTCATGCGAAAAAAGTAGAATTTATTTTTCTTTTTATTATATATTTTCAAAAAATACACTTAAGGGGGTGGAGCTGACTGTTGTGAGTGTGGATGTGTTTCTGCTGAGCTCTCTGACGACCTGGCCTTTCGGGTATTATTTTTCACGTCCCACTGTCGAGGAAGGTAGCTGTTTTCGTACCCCAAGATCCTGCCACCCTGGGGAGGCGTTTGGGACCTGCGTCCCTGCTCTGCAGCTTTTTATTGTACCGCCTGAGTGCCGTGCTGCTTTTTGCGGCCTAGCTGCCGGTGGCCATTTTGACGTCCTGCTTCAGAGTTGCTGGTGTTCTAACGGTGGCCACAGATTCTTCCCTGCTTTGTGGAGTGGTATGGCGAGCTGGTGGAGTGACGGAGAGCCCAATCTGGCGATGCACTCGAGTGCCATGGAAATTGCTGGCCTTACCGCACCTGTGTTACCTTCGGGGCTACTTCCCTCCTCCCTGCAGCTGTCAGATGATGACTCGGCTCCGCTTACGAAGGGGATGCTACAGGCCATGCTAGCTGAGTTGCGGGAGGAGTGGTGCGCTTCGCTGCGGGAGTCTGGATTGTTGAGTGAGGAGTCTGCCGGACGGCTTGAGACCGTGGAGCCCACCTGCACTACTGTGTCGGCTGTGAGTAGGCTGGATGACAGTGCGCAGAGTGGATCACCACTGTTCCAGTCCATACCTGCTGGGGCGCTGCCTCTGAATCTGCTGACTGACTTACCTGGTGCTCCTGCGGCTCTGGCTGCTGACCTGCCGGGTCCACCTTCTCCATCGCTCGATGTACAGGACCCAGTCCGGAAGATTTTGGTGGAGCTTCCTGGCACATTGCCTCCTGAGGTGCCACCAGCAGACCCGACGACTGCTGGCTGGGCTTGGTTGCCAGGGACCTTGAAGATTGTTCTGCTTCTGCTGTATACCGGCTGAATCGACCTTCCCCTGGTTGGCTCTATGACTACATGATATCTGTCGACTGCTGTGCTTATTCTTTGGGCCTACGGTCCCCTCCAATCGCTGCACTGTGGGCCTTGACCCTCCCCATGTTCCGGGACTTGGGCTGATGATCCTTTGACACGATTTACCCCTTTCTTGTTGCTAATACCCACTTCACCCCTCCCCATCCCTATATTGTTATGTTTTTTAGGAGCTAGGCCCCTGGACACAGAGTGAAGCGCCCCCCCCCCCACTGCTGTCATCCGCTGTCCTCTCCCATTTCTGCTCCTGGACACCGATGACATTCTTTTGAGACATACACCCCCCCTGCTGACACCCCTCTACTTGTCTCTTGAGCAATCTCCCCCATTATCAGTTACTGCGCTATTGTGACACCTCTTGAGGATCTTTTTGATTTTCTGCTGACTTTCATGTAGTTATGTTATTTTTTGATGGTCGCCATACACCCCCCTCCCCCTTTTTTTTTTTGGGCAGACTTGGGGTGCTACCATGGCTCTGCCTGCCATTTTTGTCCCCGACTGCCCTGGCCTCGTGAGATTTTGTCTTCCATGGCCTCCCGTGGTCCTTAGGAATTTAGGGAGTGAGCCAGGAAAGTCACGGTCTTGGCCGCTGCAGTTTTCCTCCTCCCCACCCTTTCTTTTTTTTTATCTCCTATTCACCCCCCCAGCGCCATCTCTCATGACTTTGATGTCTTTTTTGTTTCATTACTGAGTCCCTTCAGATGGTCCTGCGTGGCCGTTCCTATGTGTAATTAGTTGTACTGCTGACATTTCTTCATAATAAAATATTGAATTAAAAAATTAAAAATACACTTAAACATGATGCATCCAAAAAGACATAACACAAATTATACATTAATACATGTTTTCCTTACATTTTACAAACTTCCTCCGCTTCAAGTACACCGACCTACTCGTGTATACATCCAACATACACACTATTAGGGTTATTCAGAGAAAGGTGAAACTCTGGAGAACTTTTGGAGAAGTAAAAATTCTAGGTCAAAATAGCCAAACCAGAAAAATTCGCCCATTTATCTCACTTTTCAAATCGGCTATTTTGACCTACCAGTTTCACTTCTCCAAACGTTCTGTGGAGTTTCACCTTTCTCTGAATAACCCTGTATGGTACGTAAATTCATACTTGAAAAAGAGAGAAATCTCAATGTATCCTTCCTGGTAAAATCCTTTCTCAAAAAAAAAATTCAACTTCTCTTGTTATTAACTCCAATACATTACAAACGTGTTTATTACAAAATTTTCCCCAATAGTCCGTATCCAGGAGGCTAAGAATATGAGGATTCTGCAAGAGCAGTCTTCTTTCGATATTTTTTAATAATCATTATTATAAAAAGGATCATAGAATCTTGCATGTGATGATAAAGATTCATATGCTTTTCTATGCATTCCTGATCACATATAGATAAACCGTGATGTCCTCTGGTACACGTTTTCTAGGTGGCAACCCCTATTTAAATCAGCTGATTTGTTTGAAATAAACACTATCAGGGTTATTCAGAGAGAGGTGAAAACCAGGAGAATGACTGGAGAAGTGAAAATTCTAGGTCAAAATAGCAGATTTGGAAAGTGAGATAAATGGGGGAATTTTTCTGGTTTGGCTATTTTTAACTAGAATTTTCACTTCTCCAGTCATTCTCCTGGTTTTCACCTCTCTCTGAATAACCCTGTATATTTTATGACTATACCTCTAGAGGAGACCCGTAACTTATTAATAATATTAATTGTAGATTCATGTGAAAAAAGTAGAATTTCATCAGACAGGTCCCCAATTATCACAGCTTTGATAAAATGTAATTAGGAAATTTAAGTTAATTAAGAAATTTATAGTCCATGTCAATATAAATCCAGGTGTTTTTGAAAACGTTACGGCTTTGTTAGCGTGTAATGCAGTACTGCCATCACAAATTTTGGGGCCCCTTACTGAAAGACTAGCTGGAGGGCCCTGCCTCAACTGCCTGTCCTCAACACACCATTCCTTCCCATGTGGTCAGAGCTATTCACCCTCCTCCCTTTCCCAGTAGATAATTAATCCTTTCCCCAGAAGTGAGCCCCATTTCCTCTCCCAACCCCCGTATTCAGCTCTATTTTATCCTCCTTTCCAAATTATTGAGCCTCAACACTGCTTCCTTTCCAAGTCGGCACACCCATTCCACTTTTCTTCCAAACTGATCAGTCCTATTCCTCCCTCCATACCCCAATGCCCACCCTCATTTGCCACTCCCTTCCCGAGCGTTTCCTTCCCCAATCCCCAGTAGTCAGCTCCAGTTCTCTGCCTTCCACAGTGACCAGCCCCATAACCCCCTTCTCCCTCCCATCTCTGCAGTGAGCCCCTTTTCCCAGTCCTCTTCTTTCTATTAACCTCCCTGACGGTTATCCCGAGTGTGTCTCAGGGTCAAATTTCACCACTGAGAGCGGTAACCCCCGAGACACACTCGGGCTGTATACATCACCTCTCCGTGCGCTCCCTCGATGATCTCTGCAGTCTCCTCCGGCGATCGCGGCGTTTTACTTCCTGAGTTCCTTCTCACGAAAAAGGATCCAGGAAGTATAAGGTTGCGGTCGCCGGAGGAGGCAGCTGGGGACATCAAGGGAGCGCAGGGAGAGGTGATGTATCCAGCAGCATCCCGAGTGTTTCTCGGGGTTACTGCTGCCAACAGAGGAATTTAACCCTGAGACACACTCGGAATGCCACTAGGGGGGCAAAAAATAAAAATAAATAGACCGCTTTTAGACGCGCTTTATCCCCAAAATTAGACCGCCAGGGAGGTTAATCATTGAACCTCATTCTCCCTCCTTTAACCAGTAGTGAACCCTGTTCCACATTCTTTCCCCCTTAGGAAACTAACACCCCACTGTGTTCCCCAGTAGTAAGCCCAACCATTCCCCTTTCTCCAGTAATAAACCTCATTCCCCACTTCATTCTTCAGTAGTAAGCAACCCCCTCCCTTCTGAAGTAGTGAGGCCTGTTTCTTCCTCCCTTTCCCAGTGGCCAACCATTTTGCATTGCTCCATATTTCAATGTGCGAGGGAAATAATAACTTGAGTTTTTTCAGAATTAAAGTGAGATCAGTTAAAAAAAATGTACTTTTGTCACAAAAATAATAATACAAAGTGCATATGACATCAGTAGCCAATCAGATTATTTAGTGTCATGCGTTTATATTTCAGGTTGTGCTCAGCACAACATGATCACATTTGCATTATGGTATTATGTAGTTCACAGTTTTTCGTTTAGGCTAGTGTCAGACGAGCCTCTTTGGAGAGTGGAAGGAATGTCCGTGAGAGTGGACGTTCCTTCCACTCAACGCCCGTCTGGCCCGCTTGCTGAGCGCACTCATATTGCACACATAGCGTGCTCGTCTGACGCCAGCCTTAAGAGACACGCTAGGCACCCAGACTACCTTATCTTATTAAAGCAGTCAGGCCCTATGGAGTTGACCCCCTCTTGTTCCCCATTCTGTACATATCACTATGTGAAGTGGAGGAATTTCCTCCACCCACACAGCTCAGCTGTCACTCATCAGATGAGATTTGAATACCCCACCTGTTGAGTACTATCTTATGGTGATGATATCAGCACGCTCGGAGAGATGCGAAGCTTGCATAGCGTACCCTGAGCAATTTACGTTGCTATGCAAGTTGCATAAGAATCTGCAGGGACTTCTGCATTTCAAAAACCCTGTGCCAAAAAAGGGAGCAGCCCAGTGCCGAGGGAGAAAAGATGAGTATTTACACATAATATCAAATTAAAAGATGTAAAAAAAATTAGTTGGGCAGATGATGTTGGCCAATTTTGTAAGGTGATAATTTTTTTATATACATTTTTTAATATATTATCCCATTTCCATTTAAAGACAACCCTCGTGATAGTAACAAAAAATGGCCAAACTGTCTTGGAAAAAAACCCAAAATCTACCGCTGATCACTGCAGTTCTTAGAAGCCAACGTTTTAATGCGTAGGGAAAAAAGAGAATTCTTCTCTTCACAAGCCTTGACATTTGTTCCTGTCTTATTTCTGCCTAGACACACTTGTGAACAATTACAGTGCTGGAAAAGTAATAACAAGGCAGTAGCGAAAGTGCTGTATTATGGAGTTGCTGAGCTTTGAAAGGGCAAAGCAATTCTAGGTTGTACAATTGACCTCCTTGTGTATACGCTGTGACAAGTCAACCGCTTGTCCAATAACTCCCATCACGTAGTTCAGAGTTCTATTGGCCATGGGTCCTAAAAAAAAAAGCACATTTATTTATTGGTGCACATTTTAAACCCTTAGCAGAAAAAGGCTTACAAAGCACACTTTATAAACCTCATACACTGATCTTATGTCATACAAATGTATATTAAAGACAAATGCATATAGAGAAACAGAAATTATAATTTTTTTTTTGTTAATATTTATTTTAACCATGAAGCCCGAAGACATCCAAGATGTCGGCCAGCTCCGGGAAAGGATCACGAACCGGCGCTTTTCAGCGCCGATTCGTGATCCGGCTCCCCAGGGGTTAATGACAGCCACCGTTTGGAAGGGCAGGCTGTGCCCTTCCAAGCGGTGCCTGTATTAACCCCTGCTCCCCGGCGATCGGGAGGGAGAGAGGTCCTCCCCTCCTCCCTTTCAGGTGCCTCCTCCGCACATGCGGGGGGGGGCGCCTGAATTAGATGTCATTGCGTCGCCGCGATGACATCTAATGTCCCCGCCGGGCTCCCGAGTGCTGGGCTGACATCCAAGATGTCAGCCCGCACCGGGGGGGCGCAGCAATCCGCCTGAATCCGGCGGATTGCTGCTTCCTGTGCTCGGACGCGCTGAGCGCGGCCATAGCACAGGAGAACCACTTGGCTGGACGCGCTGAGCGCGTCCATAGCAGCCAAGTGGTTAAACAGGCAAATCCAATAAGTTTCAATGTAAAAAAAAATCCTTTTTTAAATCAAACTTTTTCAACCGTTTATTCTTTTCATTTGCAGCAAAAAGACTCTTTATTAATTTAGTTTTTAGAATTTTTTAGGCATTTTTTGGGATTTGTTCGGCAAAATTTTTGAGTCTGATTTTTTTTTTAAATGGCTTTTTTTAACCCATTTAGTACCCATGTACGGAATGCTCCCCTCGCTGTCAGTATCTTGAAGGACTACTAGTTCTGGCCCAAAACTCACTCAAAGACAGGAGATGCTTTTAGGGTGAAAATCAAACTGGGACTGAATTTATGTAGAGCTTACAATTGGAAAAAACACACAGGAGGAATATACAGAAACAATGAAAGCACACCCCAGTGTTTCCTTGAATAGCCTCCCCCTCCCCTCTCACATACACGCCGTGGTGTAATAGACAATTGCTGGGAAAAAGGCAAGTGGCAAGTGGTTTGAGCCAGTTCCTGGGGCTTGGGTGGAAGCAGTGGCAAGAGAGCAATGGTTTGAATACAGATTACACATAGGGAAACAGCACAGTAAATGTATCACACAAGACTTTACAAATAACTACATCAGGGAATAATACACAGACATCATTGAAAAGGGCACATGAAACACAATCTAGGACTGCAGGCACGGGATGACTTCATCACATGAAAGGGCAGGGAAACAATATAAAACAACAGGCCTGCACCCCCCCAAACTCATCTCTAGGTCCATGTACCTCAAGTCCAAAGTGACTACCGTCACAAGACCTTTTTCTTATTATTCATAGGTCCTTATACATTATTTCCATGCAATATTTTCTTTTAAAACGCCTTTTAAAAGTTGCAGGGATTTTTTTCTGTTTTTTTACCCCAGTTCGGCGACTGGTTGGCTTTTTCCAGTGGCATTCGTTTGCTGGTCGGAGTATTTCGGCAGCCTGCTTAGTGGGTCGTCGACTGCGTTTGGCAATTTATCGGATTGATTCGGTCGGTTTATCGGATGTGTTCGGTGTGTTTTCGGTGGTTTGCGGATGCGTACGGTGGATTTATCGACAGGTTTTCGCGGTATTCAGTGAATTGATTCGGGAACCCTGCAGTGAATGCTGCATTCATCGCAGGGTCAGTGAATTTATACAAGTGTTAAAATGTACTTTTTAATAAATAGTGCTAAAAAGTGCCTATTTGGACAAAAAGGAACAACAAAAAAATAAGAAAAGAGAGACATATGTTTGCCGTACGGTGACATTTCGGGGCCATTCAGCTATTCAGAGAGCAGGCAGTTCGCCAACGTTTGGCGAACTGCCTGCAAGTACAGTGCCTGTTCAAAGGCAGTGAAATCCCCCATAGAGAAGCAATGGTTAATCTATTCAGAGACACCGAACAGCAGTGAAAAGTTGCCAAAATGCCCTGCTGTTCGGTGGTTTCATTCGCCAGGTTTATCCAGGCGAACTCCCATAGGCTTCAATGTTAAAAATATTCCCCGTTTTACACAATATCTAATAAACCGTTTATTATTTTAATATTTTAATTTGCAGTAAAAAGTCTCTTTATAGATTTCTTTAGGATCTTTTAGGCATTTTCTGGATTTTTTCGCAATTTTTTTTATCCGTTTTGTTTTTTTAAAAAAAAAGTTTTTTCTTTTTTCTGTAACAGCCCTTTTTATTATCATTCATAGGATCTTATATGTAAATTCCAGGCGTTTTCGTTCAGTAGTTTTTTTGCAAACAGCGTTTCAATTCTGAAACTGTCAAGCGTACCTCTTTTTTTTTACCCCATTCGTCAGCTTGGCGGCTTTTTCCAGCTGCTGGTCTGCGCTGTGATCAGCGGCTTGTCAGCATTTTCTGGCGTGAGCAGCGTGGTTTTTCCGGCGAGTTTTCAGTGGCTGTGTGGTGGGATTGCGGCGAGTTTTCCTTGTACTCCCGGGACCCTGCAGTTCATGCTGAATTCACCGCAGGGTGGGGAACTTTGCTTCCCCGAAGTTCAGGGAACTGCAGGGAACGAGAGAGCACCGGAATGTCGGTGACATTTCGGTTCCCTCTGAATAACCCCTTAAGTATTGAGTTCTTCCAAATGCACAAGCAGCGATATATCAAGGGTACCTCACTGCAAGAAAATAAGGAAAAATCCCCAAACTGTAAGTCCTTATAGCCTATTACAAGTATAGAAGAAACACAGCAAAAAATAGGAGAGATCTTCTCGAGGTCTTAGTCAATAGTGCTGATCACCAATTGTTAATGGTCACACTATGACGTTTGGATAATATAGTAAGTCATATTTTCATAAATATTCACCTAGTGATCACACTAGTACTCTCCGCTAGCCAGCTGCTGCGGCGGAGCCCTCCTTCTGCTCGCCTATGCGACTGACGTGAGGCATGTATCATTGGCTGTGGGAGGACGGCCTGAGTTCAGGACGTCCCGCGGCAGCTAATAACGCGCGCCGTGCATTATTTAGTGGGTGGGTTTCTCAAAGCCCATAGGCGGTAGGTGTGCTATTTCTGCCCACAATGTTAAGGCCCACATGCCGCGGGGGTGGCATGATACATCACACGGCGGGAAAGGGTTAAAATGTGATTTTTGCAATGCACAAGTAATCTAATATAGATAAAACTTCTGTTAGTGCTAATGTTCCTTTAAGACTTAAGGGGTTAATCAAAGAGCACTGAGTTTGTCACGAAATTGCACCGAACAGCGAATTTCCCCATACGGTGCAATTTCACGGCCATTCAGCTATTCAAAAAACTGGCAATTCACCAAATATTGGTGAATTGACAGCAAATTATGGTGATTTTCGACGGCAGTGAAATCCCCATAGAGAAGCAATGGTTAATCTATTCAGAGAAGACCGAACAGCAGAGAAATGTTAGTGAAATGCCCTGATTTTTCCGTGGTTTCATTTGACAGGTAGAAAAAAATCCTCTTTTTTTATTAAATATTTATTCAACCATTTATTCTTTTCATTATTTTGTAACAGAGCTTTTTATAATTATTCATAGGACCTTATGTATTATTACCAGGCATTTTCATGCAGTATATAATTTTTTAAAAACTCCTTTTAAAAGTTGCAGAGTTTTGTTTTATTTTTATCCGTGTTCAGCGGCTTGTTGTTTTTTTCCAGCGGCTGGTCGCTGGTCTGTTCAGCTGGTCGTCTGCTTTTTTTGGATCGATTCGGCAGTCTGTTCGCAGATCGTTGGATGCATTCGGCAGTTTTTTGGATTGATTCGGCGGTTTTACTGAGGTTTTTTGGATTGAATCGGCGGTTTTGCTGTGGTTTTTCGGATGCGTTCTTCAGGTTGATTCGCTGCACTTCGGGGACCCTGCGGTGAATGCTGAATTCACCGCAGGGTCGGCAAATTTAACTTGCAGAAGTGCGGCGAGCAGGAGACCACTGAAATGTCGGTCACATTTGGGTGCTCTCTGAATAACCCTGTTACTCAGCACATCCCTATTAACTCTCTATGATGTACAATTTCTTGTGCATCTCATATCTTAATAAATACCCCTTTAATAACTGTTGTATAAATGTAGATGAAGGGTTAAGCCTATGTAAGATGCAAACAGCAACAAACAAAGAATAATTATGTTTGCAGAGTAAACAAAGAACTAATTGTGTTGTACCCATATTTGGGGGGAAAAAAATCAAACCTTATTGTTTTCTGTACAATCCTGATTTTTTCCTCTTTTTCTTCTAATCACGTAAGTAGAACAAGAGCAGCTGTTGCATGAATTCATTAAAAATGCATTTCAATGATAAAAAGTCCATTTAAAATTGCTGTTTTGAAAGGAGTGAAAAGTCTTTTTTCATGCCCATCGCCTGTAGGGGAAAGAAGCTATGTTTAAAGTAGAGTCAATTAACAGTGCATTTTATGTTTTCATACGTTATACCCTGGACATGTCATATTGCCTCTCTGTCTCAGTTAACAAACAAAGCTAAAAAAAAACGAGCCCAAGTTAAGGAGCAATTGTTCACTGTAATAAAGAGATTCAAATGTTGTCTTGTTGTAATCAGCAAATAGAATGCTAGCGTAAAACCTGTATTGACGGTATAGGGAGCTGATATTGGCCTCTCAGTTAACGTCATAGACCATATGTCTCTGAGATCATTTTCTTGTTTCAGAGACAAATAAATAAAACCAATGGTTTACATATCAACGAACCCTTTGTGCAAAAGTCGTTTATGTCTGAGATTATTTCCAGTAATGTGTTGTTGTAATCAGTGCTTATTAGTATTGGTAAATTCCAGATCAGAGACTTGTTTAATAACTGAGCACTGCAGATTACAAGGGAGATTATTGTTATTTATTTTCAGTGCTTGTAGTCGTTTTTCTCAGTCCCCGAGATGAAAACAAAAACTACAGAATTAGTATCTTATTAGACTTGTATAAGCAGACAACATTCTTTGGTCAGTTTCAGCTTCTTTTACAATTAATGCCAGGCTTCCTCAGCCATATGTCAGCAACCTTGGCCCTCCATGTTTTGGAAATACATTTCCCATGAGGCTCAACCAAGCAAATGAGTACCTGAGCATCATGGGAATTGTAGTTTCAAAACATCTGGAGGTCCAAGGTTGCTGATCTCTGTCCTAAAATAGACAAATAATCCAACCCATTCTTAACATTGAGCCTCATGCTTCAGGAAACACACTGAACGTAACTACTTAGTTGTTTATGTGTGTGTTAGGGTTTCTTGCAGTTTTGCGAATGATTTGCGTCCCCACCGCCCGATTAATGCGGCTCATACTTCATGAAGGCACTCGTGTTCTTCCACCTGAGGCCATGCCTCATTTAATTGCTGCATGTTCTGGGCAGCTTGTTTGACACTGCTCACTCCACAGGGGCGTCTTTTATTTTGCATTATTTTGACACTCCTCCTTGTGTCCGGGTGCACACATGTGACGTCACCAGGTTTTGCGTATATACATATGGTCGTTAAGCTGCCTGGTTGTCACCTCGTGGACCCTGTTTGCCTAGTTTTACCATTGTGTTTCCTTGTCTGATTTTGACTTTACTTGTCCTGATGTTGTTTCTCTCCCGCCCACCCTTGCCATTATATATTGACCTTGGTATTTTCTGTATTCCAGATGTGGCTTTTGTTTGATCAATATTTCTATTCTTCTGGATTGCTCTCACTCTGCTTTGATTAGATTTTTACCTAGCCATTTTGAGGACAGGAAGTTTGCAAACCTATTTGACATTAAAATGTTATGATGACCTCCTGTTACACATAAATTCGTTATACTAGGCCTGATTACCACACTGGTATTGAGGGAGAAAGTGTTCTCAACAATTGTTGCAGCTGTTGACCATGAAGTGATGTTACATATGCAGAACCAACCCCAGCTCTGTCTCTTTTTCTCACTAAGCTACATTTTGCATGGACTGGCTCCATACCCTAATAGTCAAAGAAACCCAAGTGAAAAAATTCAAACACTAGCAATCTTAGTTCTCAACTCTAGACCAGCCCTCGTTTTTAGAATGCAAATCCATCCCACCCCAGTACACAGCCTGGTTGTCACGTGGCGTGTGCGGTTCAGGTGAGAGCCCAGCAGGCGGCAACACAGATGGGAGGCCAGACAGGATTCAAGCAATGAATATAACTTTAATGAAACTTAAATAGGCCTTGGCAGCAGGCACTAGAAAGAATAGAGGAGTTATAAAGTCCAGGGAGAGTTCTTGACTGGATTGCCAGAGGATTGTGGGCAATGCAGTCCTAGACTGCAGACAGGGCCCACCAAGAAGAAGTCTGGACAGCTGGCAGTGGTACCTGGATCAAAAGGTCAGAGACGGAGATGAACTGTAATCCACAGGTGGAGATCGCTGAGAGTCCCTTGCACAGGCAGAGATGTATCCAGGAACAACAGGGTAGACAGATGGATACAGGATAAGCTGGAGCAGGTTTGCACACATCCAGATGACCTCAGTCAGGGAGTACAATGCAGAACCACTGCTGGCTGGCTCTCTCTGCCTTTTATGGAGGCTTAATCATGGATGGACCTCAGCTGGAAGTCCAGGGCTAGAAAAGGAAGAACCAGGCTGGATCTCCATGAGCCTGGTCAAGGTGCTGAACCTGGGCAAAACCTGGAATGGAATCCAAGAAAGAAGAGATCCAGGGCAAAGTTCTTAGATCCAGGTGTGCAAGACAGGTACAACAGCAGGCACCCGGGGTGGACCGTGACACTGGTATTCATTGAGAATGGTAGCAGGATGCTCACTTGTAGGATCCCCTTAACCCTTTCACTACCAAGTGATTTTCCTAAAAGATTGTCAGAAAACCAGTACTTTTTGTAAAATCATTTTTAATTAATTATAAAGTAAGACATATGTAGCACTGTTTTAGTTCTGTTGCTGTAATTGCTCATTTCTGACCACCAGGGAGAGACCAGCGCAATGTAAACTATACTGGATACTTTGGGACTACGTTTTCCAGCGTGCTTTGGGGCAGAGACAGGAAGTGGGTGGGGAGAACAGACAGACATCTGCAACCTCGTGCGGAGGAGAGCCAGTGCGCGCCAAGGGGTGAACAGAGCAAGACTCATGTGAGACAAGGAGCGGTTGTGACCAGGCCGGAGCGCAGGTGCTGCCTTGCGGACGCTGGAGATCGGTTTCAGTGACTTGCCAGAGACCTAGTAATCCACCGCTGAGAGGTTTACACAGATACAGAGCTGCAGATTGGACCCCGAGTTAGGAGACCGCGATGATCTAATGGGAGTGCAGGCGGTGAACTGAGAATCTTGTGGCAGAGACGGACAAGCAAGACAAGCGGATCCGGTGGCACAGAGTCCCAGCCAAATCGAGCGGAGAGACGTCCTGGGTCGAGCAGGGTGCAGAGTATCTGGAGGATGGGTGAGAGGCCTTCCAGGCCACAGTACAGTAACAAAGCATGCTGCAGTTTCCTTAAATCTACAGGGCCCCAACGTGACTAGTCGAAGACACATTGAATTCATTCACTGGCCAGTTGAATCTAGTACCCGGGTACCAACACACGCATACACGTACACCTTCTTGGGACACAACCTGTACGGGACTTATACTCCGGCAACGAAGGGGTTGAAATTTCCTTTTTTACCGCTGCACGTTTCTCGCATTACGAATTCCTGTAAATATATATATATACCGTGCTTGCTTTATATATGCCAGTTTATTTGAGACCAGTAAACTATATAACTTATAAAATCCACAACAGTGCTGGTGTATATTTATTCCCTAGTGCGGGGAGACTGACCCGAGGTTAAATTCAGCGGCTCATCCGGGAGTGAGCGCTACACATATTTGAGTTTATACCCATTGTTTGTGTTGCTGTAAATAACCGATTTTTGGCCAGTAGATGGTGCCATCTACTGCCATATTGAGTTAGAGGTTTAAGCTGCTGGTCTATTTTTTTTCTATTTCTTCCTGCATCGGCTGCTGAAAGACAGATATTTCAAAGCTTTGAGCATCTGAATTTAACCCCTTCACTACCGATATTGAGATATCTTGGGCTTCAAAGGCACCATCTGGTGGCCCGATGTCGAGATATCTCGATATGCTGATCTGCAATCCAAAAGCAAATGAAATTAGTTTACTGCAAATTAATTTTGTTTTCTTTTGGGCTGCAGAAGGTGCCCCCAATGTTTTAGCCCTGTTGGCATAATGCCCAAAGTGCTAAAATTGTAAAAATCAGCTGCTTAAAGCTCTGAAATATCGGGCTTTCAGCAGCCGATGCAGGGAGGAAAAGAAAATTGACATGTTGTTAAACCCTCTGTAACTCAATTTGGCAGTAGATGGTGCCATCTACTGGCCAAATAGGTTATTACAGTAATAGATACAGTATGTATTACTGTATAATTTATTAAAAATGATTTTTCAAAAAAATCGCTGGTTTCTGACAATGGGTTTTTGGAAAATCACCTGGTAGTGAAGGGGTTATAAAAAGACCTGTTATAAGAGCCGTTATTAGAGAATTTTTAGTACAGTATGACTTGAAAGTGTTTTAAACTCCTATTCTTTCTTGTTCAACAATCCAGATAACCCAAATTTAATCACAGCCATTTTATTTTTGTTTCTCTAATGTAACAGGATCCCTCAGATCTGAATATAGCATAGTAAAAACCTCTATATTAAACATATATTTCATCGAAGTCTCAGCGAGACTTTGGCTGAGACCTATCCCAGGAAGGATCTGGGGAAGGGGTAGGAAAGACAGAGTCCAAAGTACGGACGCTACTGGATGGGATTTGGATAGATCTAAACAGACAGGGTTTCGGCAGATCAACCTGGATGGGATATCGTGAAACAACAGACAGAGTTTGTGTTTTACTCCACCCACAATCAGTCTGGGCCTGTATATCATGTATTTTTTTGTGAAGTTTGTTGTTATAGAGGTCCTATGGATGGTTGTTTGTGTATAGTGTATTGTTGTGTATAGTTCTTATTTATGTATACATATTTATGATTTACAGAAAAAAAGCTCAACACCTAACAGCTGGTCTGTGAGGATATAATATATATAACATTTAATGAACAATTTACGAGTACTCAATTAATATGACAAATGAATGCTGCCTGGAATCGGCGGGATAAATACCTTTGAGTTCTGATTAACTACATACCTAGGGACCAGTCCATCTGGCATACCTGGCAATGAGGTTGAGACTTGACAAAGACTTGTTCGGGGTTGAAACGTCGTTTGGTTTTTCTGTGGAGATGGAATAAATACATTGAATGAATACTGCTGTATGCTGGAGTTACTTCAAAGTTGGCAATGAGGTTGAGGTGAGCCACAAACTCCAACCATGACACAGCCAAGCCCCACAAGGAGTGTCCCAAACCCCAGGCATTACTGGCATAGACTCTTCCCACATCAGTCCGAATCCCATTCATGATTGAGCATGGGACCCTCCTACTCTGGCCATTCCCCATCAGAGAACAGTTTTCAGCCCCAGTCTCTCCCTGATAGCAGCAAACAATATTTTAATGGAACTATGGCTGATATTTTTCCTGTTGGTAAGCCATGGAAGGCCAGTGCCACACATTTCCTTTGAGCTCCAACAGTTGGACATAACACATTTTTGTTGCACTGCTAAAAACGCACACATGCTTTATTCCTACTGTCAAGTCAAACTGCAGAGGTACAGAATGGTCAACTAAGGTACAAGCAGGTGGGATAATAAAAAGACTGTAATTCAGTTTAGGTAATTGAAATCTGCAAAAGTCTGTGAGAACTACTAGTCCCTGCATGCAATTCAGCTCCATTTAGGGTCAACGAGGTCAGGCTTCCCAGCAGCTTCAGAGAGGAAATCTGTGTAGGAAGGGAGGGGCCATTTTACAGTTCCATGCCATGCCATGAGGCAGGCAACCTGGACATAAGAAAGTGCACAGAGATTTACAAACATCTTCAGATCCTGGAGTGGCAGCCGGTGAGCAAAAGGATTGGTTTCAAAGTCATATGTAGGAAAGGAATTGAGCCAGTGTAGTGATAAATGCAGTCAACTCAGTTAACGTTTAGATCTATTTCATGCTCAGTGTGAGGAGGTTCCACATGAAGTTCTTTATATTAGTTGATTTCATGTCTGTTTTCTTTAAGTTAAAATATAATTTGGCATTAATGATATTCTGGAAGTGTGTGCTAGTGAAAATGAAACTGACACAGAAGTTAATGATTAACAAGCTTTATGTGCAATGTATTTATACAATTTCTGTATTTCTTTCTGTTTAAGGTTTTTCACCTTTTAATTCACCTACTCAACTATTTACCTAATTCATCTATGCATCACTTTAATTCATCTAATCACTATTCAACACCTATTCACTATTCAACTATTCATCTATTCAACTATTCACCTAATCAATCTACAGCTACTTAATCTACTACCCAACTTACTGAAATTAAACTTAAATGCAAGTAAATGAAGAGTGGAATCCAGTTATTATTTCCAGCGTTGATGTTTGAAGTTCCTTTCAAGCGGGAAAAATTGTGCAAAAACCATAAAGCTTGACACCTATGATTCTCCTTAGTATACTGAATTTGCCTCTGATTCTAGAGTGCATTAGCACAGCCTCAAATTCTAAACAAATCCAAATAGGAAGCTATTAGAATATGTCGCTCCCTATTTTGTGGTAAATGCTCAAGTTGATTATTTAGGTTTTTTCCTTTCACCGAATATTATTCTCTAAAAAGCTCTGTATTGAATAATCCTTGCCGCATATATGATACATTATATAACCTTATTTATCTGCTTTAAACAGTCAGAACAAAAGTATGCAATTATTAGGTAAGGAAAACAAAATTTGATTTGAATTTATTTACCTTACATGGCCGGTAGCTTAAGTAAATTATGGTCAGAAGACAGAATGAGATTAGAACAGACCGATGTTCCATATATAATTTTCTATAGATAGATAAATAATTTTGTATACAGGGCTTTTATATGGATACATTAAATAATGATTTCTCCATTAGAGAAACAGGTCTACCTGCAGACATTGCCCCCAAAAATATAGCTTTTTTAAATTACAGGAGTTTAAGTGAGCAGATGCTGAATTGGAGATACATGTTAAGAGAAGTGCTTGAAAAGGGTGACAAAAGGTTACTAATGGAGTCAGAAATAGAAGAAATGCAGCCTTGAGAAAAATTGAGTTAATGGACGTCAAGCTACCACACTAATGTGAGAAGGTGCCAGTCCTTCAACTCACCTGTCAACCCTGGACACCTGAACACGATAAATAAAAACATCTTCTGACTTCTTTTAAGAATGCAGTCCTTGACAGGGCTAGTGACATACTTCCAGCAAACTAAACAGAATGATGTGCTAATCAACAGATTCTAAACATTGAAATAGCTCAGAGGTTAGCACTCTAACTACTGTCGGTTCCATGTGCAATTCCTAGAAAAGACAACTGAATCTTTGCTTCTTCTAAGTTGAGAAATGACTACCTGTAACTCTGTAAAATGACTAACAATGAAAGCAAGGACCCAGCATGTACGTTTACACAGTGTTTAATTATTTAAGGCTAACTGATTTGATGTTGTTACAGTTTATAACAGCATCAATTAAAACAGTACAAATTATAATCCTAACTCCCATAATTTAAAGGAACACTCTAATAAAAAAATCACCCCCCCCCGTTTTTTAATCCTAACCTATCCCTATTCCCTTAATAAATCGTTATTTTTTGTTTTTGTAACTGTAACTGTAATACTTACCCTAAAATCCTCTTGTTTCCAGCGGTGTTTTTTGGTTTTTTATACTCACCTCCCTCCTCTTCCGCTCCCGTCCTTCTTCCATCCGACTTGCCTTCTGGTTTACGTGAGAAGCGCGCATGTGCACCTCTCACGTAAGCCAGCCAATCGGCAGGCTTCCTCCCGGCTCCCTCTGAGGATTAGTGTTGCGCGCAAGAGGATGCACGCAACACTATCCCTCAGAGGGAGCCGCCAGCTTCCGTGTTGAGTTGGAGACGTCATCGCGCTTTCAGCGCGATGACGTCTCCTACTCGGCAAAAGTTGCCAGAAGCGGGAAATATGATTCCCGCTCTGCTGACTGACAGCTGGGAGGGCGGAGTAAACTAAATGTTGCTTAGAGTATCCCTTTAATATACTGTATAGTAAATATACTTTAATTGCACCACGACCCAAAACACCAGTAATATCCATTAATTTTGACCGTACCCATTACTCTGTCCATAATTAAGCCACTTTGTCACAATTTTATCCCTCTCTAACCTGACCTTGTTTCTCATACCCTCTCAAACCCAACTCTGCTTAGCGTATTAGAGATGTCCTGATCCAATCCCTGGGATCAGGAACTGTACCCAATCTCAACATTTCTTGGGGATTGGGTAATTGGGTATTGGCTTTTTCAAGCTGGTCCAACCCTTAAGTTCGAGACATGCCGGGCAGCAAGACTTTCAGCCACCCATCTGGAGTCTGACATACTCCGCATTCACTCGTAGTATCTTCTGTGCCTACTTGCTAGTCATCAAGGAGGCAGGGAAGACGACTGCCAGATGGAGTCCCGCAGCATCTGCATTGACTCTCTCGGCATCTTCCCTGCCTGTCCAAGAGTCATAGAGGAGGCAGGGAGGACACTGCAAACCTCCCAGCTGACGTTCCGATGCCTCTTCATTCATTCCCAGTGTCTTTAATGCCTCCTCCATGACCCGCAAGCAGGCAAGGAAGACACTACAAGTGAATGCTGAGGCCACAGGATTCCCTTTAGTGAGGGAGTTGTCAGTCTGGTCATCGATTGTGTGGTTTCAGATTGGGATTCGGTAATGGCCAATCCTGAGTATCAAATGACCCAGATCGAATTGGGACCCTGGTGTTAAGTGATTTTGGTTTTTCAAAATCACTTAACACTTTTTGAGGTAGAGAATAAAAATACCTAACTTACCTCTTGTCCCACAGTGCAGCGGGCGGCACATCCCATCGTCTCCTCCATCCATACACAGTGGGACACTGGGAAGAATTGTACAGTGCAGGGACAATCGTCCTTCAGTCCTGATTTTCCAAAATAGTTTTAACCCCTTCACTGCTGAGTCATTTCAGCGCTGTGTGCTGATCTCATTTTTACCGCTTTCGCTCATCATGTTTAAACGCGATTTGAAGCCACATTTTATTATATAGCCCAGACATATTATATATCATTCTTTCTGGCAGACTCCGCAGATTCATAATATATCATTTTTATATGTATACGTCATGTCCTGCATGTATATTATGACAAAAAAATGCAATAAAAATTGAATTTTTAATCATCTGCAGCGTGTAAAGTGTTTTTTTCACATTTTATCACATGAACATTTGCGGTTATATTTTCTATGGGGTGCGCTTGTACATAAATTAGAAATGGGGACTTGTTACGTGATTTTTAGCAAACGCACCCCATAGAAATAAATCATTAGTGCAGCATCATTGTTCACATTATAATTGAAATGTGAACAATATTGCTGCATTAATAAAAACAACACACAAAAAAAACATGTTTTTTTTTTTTTTATAATTTATTTATTATTTTTATTATTTTTATTTTTTTACTTTGTACCTGGTCAGGTTGGGTATCATTCGAAAGGCCATGCTCAGGCCTTTCGAATGACACCATCATTGGGAAATCCCCGGGCAGCTAGGGGTTCCCCAGCTATCTGACGTCATCACGCTATGCGTGATGACGTCGGGCAGAGAGGGGGGACCCGGGGGTGGAGCCCACCGGAGCTAGGCCGCACTTCGGCCCCCACTGGAGCAAGGCCGCACTTTGGCGCTGCAAGGCGCTGAAGTGAAGTGAGACACGGCGCTTGAGGTGTTAAAGCCAGGCACCGCTTAAAAGGGGAGACTCTCCCCTTTTAAGCGGTGCCTGGCTTTTGGTGCTGCTCCTTACCGATCGGGAGGGAGTGGGATCCGAGCTTGACTTCAGCGTCTGAGGACGCTGAAGTCAGAACGCCGCGGGACCCCAGACAGAGAGGTAAATATCTCCGCCGGGGGTCCTGCAAAGCTGATGACGTGTGGGTCACGTCCTCAGCATGTAACGTGCGTCAATGAGGACGTGTCCCACACGTCGTCAGCAGTGAAAGGGTTAATGAAAAAGGGTGATAAATGCTGATATTATAATTCCACCCAAAAACCTGTTGCAAAATTACAATTTGCACAAAAAAACAGTTCAGTGTTATTTGTAAAAGTGAGCAATCTATTTTATAGGTAGGTATTTTCTAATTTTCTTTGTTTACCCCTTTCACTACCAAGTGGTCTTCCATAAATTATGCATACACAAAAACACAGTTGTACCCCTCTCCCCCTACATTGACAGTACAGTGGATTCACATCGGATATCGGATACACTGTATTTGACAGGCAAACGGCATATCTGGCTCCGTCTTCTGCTGGTGAGTAAAATTTTTGCGATGAGGATGTCGGCTCATCTCTAAAAGACAGCTTCAGCTACAGTGCTTAGAGTACATTGGCTTTCATATCTGATACACTGTACATTTAAGAAATATATTCAGGAGCCCATTTGTAAACAACATTCATTTGCAGTCAATTGAATTATTTTTTTTCAGAGAAATTATTTTTACCAGGAAGGATACATTAAGATTTCTCTAGTTTTCAAGTATGTCCTGGGTGGCGAGTATGTACCGTTAGGTGTCTTGCTCAAGGACACTTACTGGGGAGGTGCTCTTGCCGGGATCGAACCTTAGTCTCCACAGTCTCTCTCCACGATTATAGAGCAGTGATGTTACCTCTACTCCACCCAGCCGGTGTTTGAAGGTGCCCAGAAAAATACCAGAATGAGTCAACATTGATGAATTTCTATTCAGAACATTTAACCACTCAATAATGTGTAATTCTCTCTAGTTAAAGCAGGAAATGTCTAATTTAACTATAATACAGCTTTTCTGAGAATAACTGATTTTATAAAAAAAAAAAATTCCATCAAATTTGAGAGGATGTCCATCATAAATACCTAAATTCATCCTATGTAATTAACAAATTATGGTATGAAAAAGCAAGCAGACTGTGGCTAATCTAAGTACAAAATCTTATTTTTTTAGTTTATTTTCCAGATTTATCTACAGCGCTGATTGTTTCCACATTTGAACAGACCAAGTAAACCTTGCGTTAAAATGGGATAATGATGTATTTCATGGTCAACAATATGTGAATAAACCTAAAAGTAAACGTTTCCGTCAAAACTTACAGCTATTTCTATGTATAGTGTGTTCTTGACACACAGTTACAAACAATTTAATATTACAGTAATTAACTATATAAGTAAGAAATTTTTAATTTCCTATGAATTGATGACGAAAAGGAACATAACATTTATACTTAAACACATCAATTTGTGGCTGTTATGACATTCTCTTTCATGCTGTTGAGAAATATTTGTTTTTTCAGTACATTCCATGTAAGTGTCATTATTTCTAAACTAAATATTTAAAAGGGGATATGTAGTAAATACCACTGATGTTAGTCTATAAGATAGAATTACTGTTTAATGAAAGATTCATTTAGTACAGCTACAAACAAGTTGTCAAATCAAAATATATTCTTACATTAATGCCTTTGAGAAAAATATAAAAAAAATCAAGGGAAAATAATCAGGGCTATTCAGAGAGAGGTGAAAACCTTGAGAATGACTGGAGAATTGAAAGTTCTAGGTCAAAATAGTCAAACCAGAAAAACTCTCTCATTTAGCTCACTTTCAAAATTGGCTATTTGGTCTAGATTGTTCATTCTCCTGCCAATTCAAGGTTTTCACCTCTCTCTGAATAGCCCTGAATGTGTCATGAAGCATACCTACATCAAGATTGCTAATGCTTAACCTCAAATTCTATAAGCCTTCAAGTTCACTTTGCCTCATCCCTACTAGAGGAAACCACATTATTATTTTTACAAAAGTTATGTGTTCCATTATTTGACAAATATTAATGTATATAAATGCCTAGATATGATTATTGTTACAATTAGAAAAGAGTAAAGCGCTCTTATATCAACACATCATGAATAAGGCACAATTCAGTGGCCCACATAAGTGACCATAAGTTTGTACCCTTATCCAGATATTTCTTCTGAGGTGGAATCAACTGAACCAGGTAATATCCTCAGAATGATATACCCAGGACATACTTGAAAACGAGAGAAATCTCAATGTATCCTTCCTGGTAAAATCCTTTATAAATAAATAAATAAATAAATGATATGAAAGAAACGAATATATAGCATAAATCTGTAAATCAGCCAGGAAAATAAAAACACCTGGTGACACCTAACCACTCACATTGTATGAAGCAAGGACATGCTCACTTTGATTCGCAAGTGGGTTATTTGGAGGACACACCCATCAGTCTATGAACTCCTGCCTGTGGATTCTTGAGATAATTCCACAGTAAAACATAAATAATATATAGTGCAGATGCTACTGTAAGCAATTACAAACAGAGAATGTATAGACGCACTCACCCCCACAGCCAAAGGAATGGCTCTAGGTATCAACGCAGTCAGCAAAGCTGAAGAAGATTTAGCAGTGGAGACAAGGATCCTTTAGAGTCTCACCCAGAGTATTGCCTGTACAATGATACCAAATATGATCATGTTATGTGTAAAAAAAGTAAAAAAATTATAAACAAAAATAAATATTTTTTTCTAGAAAGCAGTAACAATGTCTGCTTTTACTTATAAAGCAAACAATGCCGCTGCGGTAAGTTACTTTCTCAATTCCCATGCTAGGATCCAGTGTGGAAGAAATTGTGCAATGTGTTATTACACACTTTGGCCTCTAAAAAAGGTAAGCTCCACAAAATGAGGCAGGGTACTTTGGACCCCTGTATCTCTATCCTCTGCACCCCAGAAGGACAAATGAGGTATCTGTAGCCAAGTCAGGGTCTGGCTTCTCCAATGGTACCATACATGAATATGTAAATTTCAAAAATGAAAAAATATTTTAGAATATTTTTTTCTTCTATGACAGTTGCATTGTTTGCTTTTTCAGTTATAATGTGAACAGTGGCGCTGCTATTACTCATCATCTCATTTCCCACACTGGGAAAATGTTAGGTAAATGTTAGGGAGGGAATAATTTCAATCTAGTTTTAGTTATAGTCTTTTGACTAAAATGCCATTTAGTGTTAGTCATATTTTAGTCAATGAAATGAACATTGCAGGGGTTTGACTGAGATGGGATGGGAGTGAGTCTGCGGTTCAATGAGAGGGACGAGAGTATTTGGAAGGCTGAGCGATATAGGAGTGTATGTGGTTGGCAAAGTAAGCAATGTGTGAGTTTGTGGTTGGCTGTGCGAGGTAGGTGTGAGTATGTGACTGGCTGAGTAAGAGTGGAGTGAGGATATGGTTGCCTGAGTTAGATTGAAGAATATGGCTAGCTGAAGACAGTGTGTGAATGTGTGGTTGGCTAAGTGAAGAGAGTAGGTGGAGTGTGATAGATATGCATGTTCTGGCTACGTACTGCCCTTGGTTGAGTGCGGATATATCCTTAGGAAGGTCTGACCACTTCCTGGGGATGCATCCCATCTTGTTGCATGGTTTATAGGTTCTCCATTTGCAATTCCTTTTAAACCTGGTTTCTGCAGAAAACGTTGCGCCGATGGATGTTCTTGGTAAATTAATCTCACAACCGCGGGCTTTAGGTTTATTTAGATAAGGACCTGCCTCATTGGGTATATTGATGTTTGTGGTAGGCTTACTCATTATGTGATCACATTTTGTAACTCCCCCCATCTTTTTGAAATCAATTCAGGTGTTTTTAACCTCTTTTGGATGTATGTTTGTTTTATTGTTCTGTATTTTTTATAATATATATATATATTCCAAATAATGAAGTGAAAAATAATGTCCAACATTTTACTTTGCAATTGCCCACACAAACACTAGATATGGTTGGTCGTGATAAGTGAAGTTCCTTTGGCATTATGCAGACAAAATGCTCCTCAATGCCTAATTGGAAGTTATTGATGTATTGTTAGTAAATTTGTACTCCATTAATTGGACAGTTTGAAAAACCATAACCTGCTTCTGATGTGACCATAACCACTTCCCATTGTTTATCTCAGCATGCGTTTAAGTGGCATGTAACTGCCTGGAGCGATTCCTTAATCTGGCCTTCTGCATAGGAGGTGTCCAAACAAAGATTCCTGCTAGAAAACCGTGCTTCATTTCTTCGATAATAATATCACATTTGCATCCTTAGCATCTCATGGGATATTTCCAAAAGAGGAAAGATCCTTCAAAAATAATCCACCAAAATTAAAATTGGTCTGCCAGTTACTGAACTAAGCTCCCACATCTCTTAAAGGTGTACCCCATCTGGTCCCAGAGCTTTATTAATCTATACATATATTCAGTTGCTCCTGGATACTCTTCTGTGTCAGCCAAGAAAATGCTGATGGCAAGGTTAAGGTTTGAAATCCTTGTGAGATCTGTAAGTTTCTAATTGGAACAAAGAGAAGAAAAGAATGATTCATATAGCTCATATTTCAATGCGTTTTTTTCTTTACTCAATGTCAAGGTCCAATATTTTCATTTTTTTTATTCTTCTACCAATTATACAACCAGAGAAAAGTGTTTTTATTTTTTCATAATGGCTTTTTTCAAGCGAATCTGAATGAATGCAGCAATCATTTTCAGCTAAAATACTAGGTTCGCTCTATTGAATAAATGCAGGTAGTTTAGAAAAAACAGTGGTTTTATGATTATAATGTTTTTGCTTTTTTAAACTAATTTTTTTCTAAGAATATAGAATTACCTATTAACCTACCGATGAAATACAGCATTAAATGTTTTTTTTAAATAAAGCACTGAAAGGTTTAGCAAAACAAAATTGTTAGTTTTTTATTACAGCATCACCAATGTTTCCTAGTTTCTATGTTATTGGATGCAATCTATTTCAGAAACATATCACAAAGCAAGAGGAGAGCACACCAAACATCATATGCAAAAAATTCAAATTCAATTTTTGATCGATTAAAATTCTTTTGATCTGGGAGCTCCCTTACTTTCTATCAGCTCCGGTATCGGACTCTAGGAATCCGAATCTGGAGATTTACTGGCTTCCTGGGGACCTGGGCGGCCCTACAGCAGCGTGCGAAGCGCGCCGCCCTCCAGTCACAGCGACTGGCGCAGGAAGAAGACAGCAGATGAGAAGGCAGCGGAAGAGCGGTGAGTATGGTGCTGCCTGTCTCAGTCCAGCCTCGGACCCAGCCAAACCCCAGCAGGGCCCAGACCCCAGGCACACACCAGACCCCAGGCACAAACCAGGCCCCAGACAAGACCCAGCACCCAGACCCCAAGACCCAGGGCCCAGACCCCCAGAATCAGGGCCCAGACCCCCACACCCAGGGCCCACGTGCCAGGGCCCAGTCCCAAGACGCAAGGGCCAGGGCCCAGACCCAGGGCTCAAACCCAGGACCCACACCCAGGGCCAAGACCCAGGGCCCAGACCCAGGGCCAAGACCCAGGGACCAGACCCCAAGACCCAGTCCCCAGGGCCCAGACCCCAAGACCCAGGACCTAGGGCCAAGACCCAGGGCCCAAACCAAGGGCCAGGGCCCAGACCCAGGGCCTAGTCCCAAGACCCAGGGCCCAGACTAATGCAGAGTTTCAATGCAAGCAGATCAGCTAAAAGAAGTTGGATCTGTATGTGCGTTATAATTAATCGAAATTAATCGATTAATTGATTTAAAAAAAAATTGATTAATCGAACACAAAAATGTTAATCAGTACCAGCCCTAATTTAAACATAGAGATTTTACCAGATTTAACAATTCTTACCCCCTTCAGGACCACAGCAGTTCTTAACCCATTCAAGACTTTCTACAAGGTTTTAAACCCTAAACTCTGATGAAAATGGTGAAAATTTAGTACACAATCAATGACCATAAATTGCTTAAGCCGGCCAACAACGTCAATGTATTCCACACTTGGCAGGTCCTATCACGCCAGCCTAATTACTGCTTTTATGGGATTAACTCATTTACTGAGGACTAAATCCTTTCTGTAGCTCCCTGAAGTTCAAGGTTAAATAGAACCTGTGGCAGGGAGGGGTGCTTGCCCGAGGGTAGTCAGCCCTTTTCATACAGAATACACAAGGAGGGTAGTAAGAGAGTGCTACCCTCCTTGTGTATAATACTGTATATATTGTATATGCAGTCATTCGTTATTATACAACATGACAGCAAAGAATAGATGGTTATTTATTAGATGGTTATTTATTTATTTATTTGTTTATTTGGTTATAGAATACCAGCTCTTAATTGCATGATTAACTAAGACACGACAGGTAGATATTATTAACATAAAACAGTCAGGGCACTAACATGTGCTCTTAGCTAAAACGAGGACGCTAAGGGGAATGCGGTTGCAAATCAATTCTCAGCGCCCATGTTTTAGAAGTAGATTACAAAGCAGGTGCTGAATCCAGCAGCCTGCCCCGTAACGACTGCTAGCCTCCAGAATGCTCGGGGCAGCGCTAACGCGCCATTCTGCCACCGGGTCACATGACCGACAGGATCTTGCCTCTTGCATGATCCTGCAGGTCCGCAGAGTGATCACGGAAGGAGACTTGGAACTTTTTTCCCCCAGTCGCAATGCTCCCAACAGCCAGAAGCGGCAGATTGGGCTGCGGGATGAGATGTGAGTATGATTTTTTTTGGGGAGGAGGTGATTCCAGCTGCTGCTAACTGATTCTTCAGCAGCTAAGCAGTAGCAAACGTTTTCAGTTAGCCGCAGCGGTTATCAATCAGCATTAGGAC
This sequence comes from Leptobrachium leishanense, assembly GCA_009667805.1. Taxonomy (NCBI): domain Eukaryota; kingdom Metazoa; phylum Chordata; class Amphibia; order Anura; family Megophryidae; genus Leptobrachium; species Leptobrachium leishanense. The sequence continues at coordinate 110,333,497 of CM019065.1, read as the reverse complement.
AATGTGATGCTAACGCTAATTACTCTCTGCCTACTCTTTGCGCTCCCCATGTTAAGCATAGGGAGCGCAAAGTACAGTAAGCCTGTCCTAAAAAGCGCTAATACCGGAGCTCTAACGGGTTATTTAACCCGTTAGCGATCGGGAGGTGATCTGTGCGTCACAATATCACCTCAATTAACCTAGCACTAACGCTCACTTATGTTAAGGAGGTAATAGGGCCCTCAGTATTTTAGATGCTGGGGTTGCTTGAGAATAGTATGCAATCACAGAATTACTTCTAAGAGACATAAATAATTGGACAGATTAACAAGTTAGAAGTAAAAATATACAAATTACATATATGGCAAAGTATATTCAATAATTTTTGTAAAGAACTAGTCATCTTCCCTGGAAAAAGTGAAATACTGTAAATAGAACCCAAATCTGGTGAGTGTCATGTAATTTTTTCCATTCACTACACATACCACAATTTCACAATCATTTGAGTTCTTTGAGTAGAAGGAGATGTGTACGCATGCCATCAGACGTATTGGCTTGTTATACTGTGTGTCAGCTTGAGGGCAAAACATTTACAGCTGCTTTTATAGAGTGCAATGTAGCAGTAGGCAGAAAGATCAGAACTTAAACAGATATGTATGCATAGAATTTTTTTTAAATTCACAGTTAACCCCTTCACTGCGGAAGACAGGAATGTTATGGGGATTACTCGCTATAAGGGGCTCTCCCGCTTAATACTTACCTCTCTCTCTGGGGTCCTGCAGTGTTGTGACGTCCTTGAAGTCAGACCCCGCTTTTATACCCCCTCCTGTCGCACTGACTTCTTCGCAATGAGCAAATCCAGAAGAGCACCTGAAAGGAGGGGGGTTCTTTGGACCCCTCTCCCTAACAAGCGGGAGGAGATAGGAGTAAAAGAGAGGCAGTGCTGGAAAGGTCACAGTGTGCCTCTCTTTAACCCCTGAGGTGCCGGTCCGCAATCCGCGATTCAGCTTGGATGTCAGCCAAGCCTCCAGGGCCTTTTACTGCTGACTGACATCATCTCACATGGCGTGGTGACGTCAGTTGGAGAATTAACCCCTAGCTGCCAAGGGCTTATGCTATCCCAATGGAAATCCTGTGGTGGAGATAAGAGGGTCCTTTAGACCCCCATATTTCCAGATCAGTGGCAGCTAGAGTATCATATTTGGTATCATTGGAAAGGTCAGAGCAAGTAAAAAATAGAAATAATAATAAAAAATAAAAGATAATTTCACTGCCCTCGAACAGGCACCGAACAGGCACCGTATGTTCAGGCAATTGGCCAGGATTTGGCGAATTGCCTGCTCTCTGGATAGCCGAATGGCCAAGAAAGGTAACCGAACGCTGATTTTCAGCGTTCGGTTACCTTTCTCAAGCAATTCTGATCTCTTTGAATAACCCTGTTAGTCTATGGTCTCTATTAAATTCATCGCACATATTTTTTTTTTTGCGCGAATCATTAAACGTTAACGTGCGAAAATCACCACTGGAATTACATTCCTCGCGCATTTTTTCATCCGTCGGGAAATTGCGGAATTCAGTGAGCGCAATGTAATTTTTAAAGCGAGTCTGTCAGACAAACGCATTTTTGTGCAGAATACGCACAACAGACGTACGTTCTGACGGAAGAGAAAGTAGTGGCCGTCATTTTTGACGGATCTAGTAAAAATAACGTGCGCGTCGGCGTTATCCGTTGTGAATCCGCAGTTTGGTACGGTCAGGTTGTTACAATTTGCCGTTACCACCAGCTTTTCAGACGTTAAAATTATGCGCGCAAACGTCTGTTAAGTTTTGCGCTAAGATTGTAATACCATGCGCGCAGCAGCGCACAAACGCATTTGCGCTCACAATGTTAAGTATAGGATGCGCGCACTAAATTGCGCTCACAAAGGGTTCGCACAGGGTCACTCGCTTTAGACGTTAACGCGCATTTTGTGCGCGAACGTCGTAATACGACGTTCAGCGCAAAGGATTTTTCCCCTCGCGTTAATGCGTTTTTGCACACGCGTTAACGTTTGCGTGAAGAATTTAATAGAGCCCTATATGTCTATTCATAGTTAAAATCATAGACTCCTCTCTTCCAGGGAGTCAGTTTTAGCATTTATATAGCACCAACAAATTCTGCTGCACTTTAAAATGGGGATGCTCATACATGAGCGATACTGGTACATAAGGAACAGATGACCCTGCACGTAAGGTTATTGTCATGCTGATACAGTGGATTTATACATTGGAGGGATGGGTGGGCTGATATCACTCACTGTCACAGGGAAATCTTTGTAACTCATGGTATATCAGGTAGCCAGTAAAATATTTTATAAATAAATTAAAAAAGTTGATTCATCCTCTGAAGAATTCAAAAAATTAGCTTGGAACCAGGTGGTCTCAAAGTGATGTTTCTCCACTCACTTGACAGTAATCTGCTATAAATCATCTAGGTAAAAGGAGGCGATGTATCGCACGCACTGCTAGGGGACAGTGAGGTTGGAGGCCACACATGTGTGGGCTGTTCTGTGGAGCGGACCACAATGCTCCTGCGCATACAGGGGTGGTCGTGCAGGTAGGTGGCTGCGGGTGGCCCAGCGCGGCTCCTTGCACATTGTGGCACCTAAGTTCACTGTAGTTGTAACATTACCACTCTTGCAACTACTTTGAAGTTCGGCTACCGAAACAATATTCCAAAACAGCAGGGTGTGCATGCAAACCATGATGAACATCACTGATCAATGGGTACCATCATTAGTCTTCTGTAAAATGAGCAAACTGCCACTATTTTCCATTTAGTGTTGTTTCACAGTCTTTTGTAACCATGGGATTTCAAAGTGGTGATCTCCATTGAACGCCAACAGAAACAATGCTGAAAACACCAGTAAAAACAATGCTAGATAAGTTTGATTGATAAGATGGAAGCTACAGTGAAATGTATGCTAAATACCTTCAGCAGAAACTGCAGTGGAAACCCCACTTGAAAACGACCATGGGAACTACACTGAACAACTTTGATAGGAACAACAGAGAAAAGAACAGTGAAAACCATGGAGCAACAATGTGGCAGTTTTCTAAATAGTTGCTTCTCTGAAGGTATTGGAAATGTCAGAGTTCTATAAACCAAGCTACTGTTTCCAGACACTTTTTGGTTCTTGACATATTTATTTATTTATTTATAAAGGATTTTACCAGGAAGGATACATTGAGATTTCATATCCAAAGATGTGAGCAAGGGGGGTACCTGCCATACTAGATGGCTTTTTTTTTTTTTTTAGCAGCGATCAGGTTTATGCAACTGGTCAAAGCCAATAAATCCAATAACCCGAAACAGCGCTGTCCAGAAGTGGCTTAGACCAGTTGCATAAACCTGATCTCTGCTAAAAAAAAAAAAAGCCATCTAGTGTGGCATGTTATTGACCGAAGGGTTCTGTGTGAAAACAGACCCAGGATGCAAAAAAGTGAGACAGGTGTCATTTGCATGTCTTACCCAGATTTCCTTGCTATGGGGAATGTAGTTCTTTGAATTGCTGTGATATGCAAATGGCTTCTGCAATAATAAACCTTATTGGTTATTGCGTGGAGGCTTTTTATCTCATTTTTGCCCTCCACCACAACCCCAATAATTATATATATAAAACAATGTAATGTTAGTCCAATAAAAAAGGTATCACTACAGACCGCTATACTCGTGATTTATATATATATATATGTAAAGTTTATTATTGCAGAAGCCATTTACACATCCACAGCAATTCAAAGAACTGCATCACAGAATCATGTGCTACATTCATATAATTTGATCTCACCTATTATTCAAATATCTTTCTCTGACTGTTTGCATCTACTTTGTTCTTCTTTTGTTATCCTTGACTTACTGTATTAATAACAGTAGTTCGCTTCTGTATTTTTTCCTAGTCTCCTTATAGGTTTGTGTTTTACTATTTATCAAGGAAAATACACGAATACCACCACTTTTACACTGCATGAAACATGCTCGTACTGACGCAAATTAACATTACTATTTTATCATTCATTATTTGAGTTATTTTACAAAGCTACAAATTATAGTGAAATCTTTCAATGTGTAATGTGATCACTGTAACGTCTCTTTCCTAAACCCTTATAAGCATATGTGCTATTTATAATTTTGACAGGAATCATGGAGTATCCTAAGCTTGCGACTGTAGAACATGTCCATTATACACATTACATTATATAAATCTATTATAAAGTACAATTCAACTATAACGTGACTTATTAAAACTAGAAAACCATTAAGTAGCTCACAAAATGATATATATTATACACACCGTAAATAGGATTAATGAGTAAATTAGCAGTGTAGAGATAGTGCACACTAGATGGCGGTAGAAAGCCAGTTTATCCCACCATGCATGTGCAAGGTGATAATGGTTTGTCATGTAAAAACAAAAAAGCTGTAGGCTGTTAGTTTTTGAGGCTTCAGATTTGATTGACACGGCAAAAGAAGCATCTGGGGTTCCTGTTTCTCAACACAGAATGATATCTGCATTTATGAGTTTGCCAAAGCATGTTGCTGGTCAAGGCAGCAATAAAATATGCACAAATATTAGCTATGCATGCTGTAATGTGACTGCGTCCATCCATAAACACATTGTACTTTTATTTTCTTTCTATTTAATATTTGTATACGCTTTTAGTTTTTAGGAATTTCGTAAAACACATAAAATTCGTTGCTGGCTTGTAACTACATTTCCCATTACTCTCCACCAACCTAATAAGTGTCTGGGCATTATAGGATCTGTAGTGCGAAAAACATCAGGGGGCTGTGGTTGCTATCTCCTGATTTAGGCTAGGGTCAAACGAAAGCATTTTTACACGCGAACGTAAAAAGGTGCGTCCGAACGCATTGATGTATTTTTTCACGGAATATGCGAAAACGGTCATACGATGCGCATTTTCGTGCGTGATGTTTTACGAATCCAAACCAGGAAACTTTTTGCGTCTGGACGTTATGTTGGCCGGACACGAGCAGGGTCTGACGTCTCCAAATCACGCACACACACCGCTAGCGGGCGCAGCGCACTCTGTACGTCAGTACTAGAGGTTCTGCGTTCTCGAAAAAATGCGTTCATTTTCCACTTGCGTTGCGCGGCCGGACGTTTGTGCGACCGTACTTCGTATATTGGCCGTCATTGCCCGTCATTTGCTGCTAGTGCGGCCGTGATTAAGTGTGCCAGAACGCACGTTAAAAGTGCGCTGGTCTGACCCCAGCCTTAGAGTGAGAACCAGAAGAAGCTTGAAATGTTGCTGATTTATAAAAAAAGTTGTGTAATTTCCATAGTGTTAAGAAAGTTGCAGCGAGGAGCAGGATTGCTGAGCTAAGGGTTTGGGGAATTTAAAAGGTCTTCCATAAAGTATGATCACAGGGTTAGGGCTAGAACGGGCACTATTTAGGGTTATAATATAGATGTTTATAATAATACTATAATAATATATAATTATTATAAAAATTATGACAATATAATTCAATAAACTAGTAATTATGACTTGAATAAACCCTTATGAATTTAGAATCAAGTATCTGTAGCAGTGGATGGATCCTAAGTAAGCTTGATTAAAGTTGCAGCTGGACAGTGCCAGCCTGGGTATTTAAATGGGCATTTAAAAGAGTTGATTTCCAGGTAAGTTAATGTGAGCTATACTTTGCTAATTTGTCGTTTAGTTAAAAATTCCCATTAAAAATCTGTAAACCGTTAATTTTTTCTATAATCCAGGTGTGTCGAGTAATTTTTCTATTACAGAGTATATATTTCTTTTTTTTTTCTTAGCGGACGTATTAAATCAGCCCTCAGATCTCCATCAATCTCACCCTTGTTCTCACATCACAATCAACATGACGTATGGACCTATTTGAGCTAGTGTGTGATCAATGCCAGAAAGAGTTTTAATGTAACAACCCAATGAAGTCACATTCACAAACTAAACACCCATTAGCTGTCAATAATTGTTTACTTGTAAGACGGAAACTGCGCACACAAGAGTGATTATGGCATTTGAGCCAGTTTAATAAAAGATCAGGATTTGGAAGAGCTGAGGAACTGAGGATATGTTCAGCTTAGTTTTTTGCTGGCGACCAGGGTAGGAACAAACACACACAAACACTAGGATTTCTGCTGCAATGTATACTAGCGTTACAAGTTTCTGTTAACCGGTATAGTCTGTACTCAAGCATATGGGGGGCCAACTCAAAACTGACCTCTAAATTGTTTGCCAGTGTTTTCTCTTATATAGTATAGGACAGGGATCTGAAACTCTGGCCCTCAGATGATTCTGAACTACACCACCCATGACTGGCCATTTATTGCATTTAAAGAATTCTGGGTATTGTAGGCAATAAACCTCTAGGGGGCTAGAGATTGAAATCCCTGGTTTAGGGTCTCTCTCTCTGTACTGACAATGAATGCCGTTTCCTCACCATGTTTGCAGACGCTTTTTGCCGCACACTCTGGCAATATTTTTTAGCTGTTCAGTCATCCATTTCCTTATTAAGTGCCAAATATAATCGATTCCCGGCCAGAGCTCCTCTCCAGTAAGGACATCGGGCAAGACACCTAATGGTACATACTCGCCTACCACACAATATCAGCTGTGGAGTTCAGTGGAACATCTCTTCCCTTTGACCATGGAGAAGCAAGTCAAAATCCCATTCAAATATGAATATAAATAGGTACAGGTATAGGTGACTTTGTGTCTGTTTAATGTTTTTGGGGAAACCACTAACTCTGGTACATAGCGACTGTTTTGTGATTGTCATGGGAGCTGTTTGGTAAGTGCGCTCCACTTTGATCTTCCAATATACAAAATCCCGTTCAGCATATCCCTCCAATAAAACTGTGGAGAAGCAATTCTCGACTTTACGAGAAGCGGGATCAACCTAGCCACCAGGTCGCTGCTCTACAATCATGGAAAACCAACTCGATCCCACTCAGAAGACGCCACCAGTGAGAGTCCTTGGGCAAGACACCTAACGATATGGATGCGCCTACTTCACAAAATACTTGTACATCTCATAGATTGTAAGTTCCCTTGGGAAAAGGGTCCCCCTGAATCAGGCCATCATGTTGGGTATTCCAATGTATCAACCCCTTGTACACTGATCTTGTAAAGCGCTGTGGAATATGCGGCGCTATATAAAAAAAGGATAATAATAATAAAAGATAATAAAATATATATATATTTATATTATAAAAGGGCTGTTTTTTTTAGAGACTAATTAAGATGATACCTGTACATGTATTAATATGACATTTAAGTGTGGGGTCATGGGTTATGAGTAGGATGACAACCCTTAATATGAGGCAGAAATGTTGTGGAGTTCCCACACTTATTTTTTTTATAACTCGGTTCCTGATCTCTCCATCATCCCCCTGTCCATCCCAGTAAGTATCACTGCTAGCGGTCTGCAGTTAGTGTTATTCAATGGGATGCACATGACGTTTATTTAGATAGCATAGGCTCAGCTTTCATCCAGGACGTGTCAGTCTGACAGTATGGCTCTAGTTCCTGATACAATAGACAGGTTACTTTAGTGTATTGAGCAGTCTCTGTGTACACGTGTGTGTTTTGGGCTGGTACTGGAAACCCAATAACAGAACATTCAGTGCGAGATGCTTATAAAAACGCTCCTTTCATACTTTAACACAGAAGAACAGTTGTGCGCGGGCCCAATCCTCTTCCCTCCCACCCTCACGTCTCTTTCCCATCTGGGGATGCTTGTCTGTTTGAAATATATGGAGGCCATAGTGAAACGCGGGCAACCTTAATGAAAGCGAGGATTGACGACTGCTGTTTAGATGCAGCTCTGGGCTGAGATTCAAGTGCAGCTCTGAAGTCTGGTTTGTGACTGAGCTCCTGTGGGGAGCAGGGGCAGGAGCTCATCAAGGAGATCTCTGTAGCCCGCTGACGCCAGCAGCACTCAAGGGCTGGACAAACCTTCCTAGCAGAGTACACAGGCACAGATGTGACCATTATACGCAAAGCTCCTGTATAAACCAATATGCTTTATTTCTTTAAGCATCTACAAGGAACTATTTTTTTTCTTACTTAAATCTGGATACTTTTTTTCCCATTCTTAAGCACGTTAGCGTTGCGCTGACTGTTTCCTACCAGATACCAATTAATCCCTATGATTTCAAGCAGCTGGGATAGGAAAAGGTTTAATTTTCTTAAACAATAGGCAATTAGAATGGAAAAAAATAACACTGTTGCATGAATTACTTTTACCCATAGACACCAATGGATTCTGAGACAGAATTCACAGTGTGTTCTGTTTGCTCAAATGATACACACATCTACAGGTAACACAAAGGCATATAGAATGTTACATTTACAAATATTTATAAAGCACTGGCAAAATGTGCAGCGCTGTACAATCGGTGGGACAGAACAAACAAAAAATTTATGACATGAAAGTAATGGTCAGATTTCTTGAAATTTTGGCCTGGATGGTTAAATAAATAAAATGTATTTATTTATTTTATTTATAAAGTATTTTACCGGGAAGGATACATTGAGATTTCTCTCGTTTTCAAGTATGTCCTGGGTTCAAGAACATTGAATTGTTACAGTGTACAGAAATACAAAGTAGTAAAATGCAAGATATTAACACAAAACAATTATACAGATTAACAGAAAATAAATATGTAGGAAATAGTCACTATGTTACATGTTTACAGGTGCATTCCGTATTGAGGTATGTTAATAGGGAGCTCTTAAGAGACTTTAGACTGGGGGAAGATTTGATGGCGTCTGGGAGGTTATTCCATATTTGTGGTGCTCTGTAGGAAAATGAGGATCGAGTCACTTTCTTTTTGTATTGTGGTATTGCAAGTAAGGCGCAGGTCCTGGATCGGAGGTTATAGGATGAGGGAACTGCTGGGGGAAGCAGTCTATTCAAGTAGGGTGTCAGCTTTCCAGAAAAGCTCTTAAACACCAGGTTGGAAAGGTGAAGGGTACGTCTAGATTCCAGCGATGGCCAGTTTAGTTCTTTTAACATGTCACAGTGGTGGGTCATGTAGTTACATTGTAGCACAAAGCGGCAGAATGAGTTATACAATGTAGTAAGTTTCTGGAGGTGTGTTTGCGGGGCAGCTGCATACACTACATCTCCGTATTCAATAGCTGGCATAAGCATTTGTGGTACTATAATGTTTTATAGTGCTTATAGAGAGGTTTAAAATATGACTACAACAAGCATTTCTGCTGTCTGTCTCTGTGTTAAGTATACATATGAGTAGTCTCCATGAACTCTATTAATGAAAGAGCACAGCGTGATTTTTGAGGTTAATGAATTTATATCCCTCTATAAATCTGTATATAAAAAGATTACTTATGAATATTTGATGCCGATTAATGCAGAAATGCCAAACCAGAAATGTTAGCAAGCAGAGGATTTTATACAGAGGTCCTTTTACATATGCAGCTTAATTTTAGGACTCGGCACAGCCATAGCATTGCTATAATAAGGCCAAAGAACCCCGACATACAGCAGGTCTGTATTTGACCTAATAGTAACACGCATATTCCACAAGGGCTACTTATTTAAGCAATATGGTGTCGCTATTTTAGGTAAGGGAATTAAATAACATATGCTATTTATTTTTACCACACATGGTACATACATAAGCTTACTGAGGGATTCATTCACTAAACTGGGAATTGCAGCAAACGCAGTTGAGAATTTAAAAAAATTAGGCCTAAATCACAAACTTTTAAGGGACGCTACCACTTACACAAGCCGTACATTACAAATAAAAACACATTATAAAACACATGCTGCTGTTTTTTTCTTTGTTTGAAGTAATTGCATGTAAAAATTAAAAATAAAATGTGTTTTTTATCTCCTGCTTCCATTTTGTGGATTTTTCCCATGATGCAACATTTTCCAAAATCTGTGCAAATGTTTTACTTTGTAGCTGTTGTTTATTTAATCTACAGTATTTAACAGTTTATGAGGTGGAGGAGGGAATGGTTAGGTAAAACGTCTGGAGGTCTATTGTTCTTCAGGATACCTGAGTTAAGAGCTGGCAGCTGAATGAGATAAAACTGGGAGCAGTTTAAAAGACTTCTAATCTACCCCTTGCTTATGTCCTTTGAATACATCCCACAATACAATGATTTGAGTTGGTTGATTCTATCATAAGAGGTGTTGAGCTGGAGAGTAGTGGTTTGGTGAGATGTCTTCCTGGGGCTACTGCTCGTAGAGACAAGAAACGTATTCTCAATATTGTCAAACAAGCAAAGCAGCAAGGGGAAGTGGACGTTCTAGTCCATCTAGGGACAAATGACTTGGCTAGCAATGAGGTTTCTGAGATTAAGGAAGATTTTTGTGTTCTTGGAGGTGAAATATAGCAGATTGCGTCCACTGTGACATTCTCTGAAGTTCTGCCGGTGCATAACATTCAGGATAGGCAGATGCGCAATAGGGAATTTAATTTGTGGCTTCGGGAATGGTGTCGGGAGCAAGGATTTGGCTTTGTGTCCCATGATAGCTCTATTTGGAACAGAAAGGAACTGTATAAAAAAGATGGTTTGCATCTTACTCATAGGGGAACATATGTTCTCAGTGAGAAGTTCAAAGGTTTCACAAAGGAATATTTAAACTAGGAGGGGGGACAAAAGGGTAAAAAACAATCTGCCCGATTGTCCCCCAAAACTAAATCGGAGGGTGCAAGCAACATGCGGGGTAAAAAATGACAAGCTCAGAGTCGTGTCTATAAATGCTCGTAGTTTAGTCAATAAAATCAATAAACTGGAGGCAATGATGGCAGCTGAAAAAGTAGATTTAGTGGCGGTTACTGAGACATGGTTCAGTGAGAAAAATAACTGGGACATAACAATACCGGGGTACTCTTTATATAGAAAAGACAGAGAAGGTAGGAAAGGAGGAGGAGTGGCCCTGTATGTGAAAAGCAACATAAAAGCGAACCAAATAAAAGTGAGCGAGGTGAACATAGAGTCAGTTTGGGTTACGCTAACATTTGGCAATCATACAGTAGCTCGTGAAGGTGTGATCTATAGACCCCTTGGACAAGTAGAAGAGCTAGATAATCTGCTGTTTGAGGAAATAGCCAAAATGGCAATGAAGGGGGAAGTTATTATCATGAGGGACTTTAATCTTCCTGATGTGAACTGGAAAACCAAAATAGCTGGGTGCACCAGGAGTACAAATATTCTAAACTCCCTACTGGGATTATCTCTAACACAAGTAGTTGAGGAGCCGACCCGTAAAGAGGCCATATTGGATTTAATACTCACAAATGGAGGTTTTGTATCAGACGTTGTTGTAGGTGAAAATTTGGGATCTAGTGATCATCAGTCAGCGTGGTTTAATATAAGAACAGGGATGGAGCCGCACCACACAAAAACAAAAGTTTTAGACTTTAAGAAAACAGATTTTTCTAAAATTAGATTTTGTTTGAATGAGTCATTATCAGACTGGAGGAGTTTAAAGGGAGTCCAGGAGAAATGGGATTATTTAAAGGAAGCATTATTGAAGGCCACAGGCAATTGCATTCGGCTTGTTAGCAAAAACAAAAAAGGGAAGAAACCACTGTGGTACTCTGCAGAAGTGGCCAAAATAGTGAAGAACAAAAAGATAGCATTCAATAATTATAAAACAACTCAGAGTGAAGAAGATAGGCAAACCTATAAGATTAGGCAGAAAGAGGCAAAGCAATTTATAAGAGCTTCCAAAGCACACGCAGAAGAGAAAATAGCTCAGTCAGTAAAAAAGGGGGACAAAACATTTTTTAGATACATAAATGAGAAAAGAAAAGTAAAACAAGGATTAGTTAGATTAAAAACAAAGGAAGGAAGGTATGTAGAAGAGGATAAAAGTCTCGCTGACTGCCTCAATGAATATTTTTGTTCAGTCTTTGCAGAAGAAAAGGAAGGAAAGGGACCTTAGTTAGGAAGAAACACTAACGAGACATTTACATATGAGTTTACAGAGGAGGAGGTTCTACAGCAGCTGTCTAAAGTAAAGACAAATAAGTCAATGGGGCCTGATGGGATCCACCCTAAATTATTAAAAGAGCTCAGTGGTATAATAGCAAAACCGTTAACAGATTTATTTAACCAATCCTTGTTAACGGGAGTCGTCCCAGAAGACTGGAAATTAGCAAATGTTGTGCCCATTTACAAGAAGGGTAGTAGGGAGGAATCGGGGAACTATAGGCCAGTTAGTCTTACGTCAGCAGTGGGGAAATTAATGGAAACCATGTTAAAGGAAAGGATTGTTGAACATCTAAAAACACATAGATTACAGGACCAGAAACAACATGGGTTTACCTCAGGGAGATCATGCCAAACTAATCTTATTGATTTTTTTGATTGGGTAACAAAAATAATAGACATAGGTGGTGCAGTAGACATTGCTTATTTAGATTTCAGTAAGGCTTTTGATACTGTTCCGCATAGAAGGCTTATCAATAAATTGCAATCTTTGAGTTTGGATTCCAATATTGTTGAATGGATTAGGCAGTGGCTGAGTGACAGGCAACAGAGGGATGTGGTAAATGGAGTTTATTCGGCGCAAGGTCTTGTTACCATTACCTCAGGGGTCAGTACTTGGACCCATTCTCTTTAATATTTTTATTAGTGATATTGCAGAAGGTATTAATGGTAAAGTATGTCTTTTTGCTGATGACACAAAGATTTGCAACAGGGTTGACGTTGCTGGAGGGATCAGCCAAATGACAAATGATTTAGGTAAACTAAAAAAATGGTCGGAGCTGTGGCAATTGAGTTTTAATGTGGATAAGTGCAAGATAATGCACTGGGGACGTAAAAACCCAAGGGCTGAATATAGAATATTTGATACAGTCCTAACCTCAACATCTGAGGAAAGGGATTTAGGGGTTATTATTTCAGAGGATCTAAGGGTAAGTAGTTAATGTAATAGAGCAGCAGGAAATGCTAGCAGAATGCTTGGTTGTGTAGGGAGAGGTATTAGCAGTAGGAAAAGGGAAGTGCTCATGCCACTGTACAGAGCACTGGTGAGACCTCAATTGGAGTACTGTGTGCAGTACTGGAGACCGTATCTCCAGAAGGATATAGACATCTTAGAGAGAGTTCAGAGAAGGGCTACTAAAATGGTGAAACGGCTTGAAGGAGAAAAGTTACCAGGAAAGGCTTAATGATCTTAACAAGTACAGCTTGGAAAAAAGACGAGGCAGAGGAGATATGATAGAAACATTTAAATACGTAAAGGGAATCCACAAGGTAGAGGAAGGGAGTATATTTAAAAGGAAACAAAGTAGCAAAACAAGAGGACATAGTCTTAGATTAGAGGGGCAAAGGTTTAAAAGTAACATCAGAAAGCATTATTTTACTGAGAGGGTGGTGGATACATGGAACAGCCTTCCAGTAGAAGTGGTAGAGGCCAAAACAGTAATTGAATTTAAGCAGGCATGGGATAGGCATAAGGCTATCCTAAACAAAAGATAAATCCAGGGAAAGTATCCATGTAATTGGGCAGATTAGATGGGCCGAAAGGTTCTTATCTGCCAACATTTTTCTATGTTTCTATGTTATGTGATTGACCCATAGACTCCATTCTATGGCCAAAGCCACACAGTGTGGAGCAAGTGATGTAAAGAGAGTGTGCGGGGGCTGTTGTTTACAACACAAAAGATCACAAAGTGGATGCACCCAGTGGCACATATAGAGTAAAATATTTTCTTAACCAAACATACAAGAGAAAAACAAAGCACATGTAAGATATTAGCAGCATAAAACATACAAAATAAGAGCATTTATTTTATTGGTGGTAGTGTCCCTTTAAATTTGCCAAACAGGGACATATAAATCTGGAATATTCCCATTTAAATTTCGCAGATCCCTCTTGCTATAAAACATCAATTCCAAATGTGTTAGTAATTTTATGATTTTACTGTAATCACATGAGCAGTATAAAACACACATTTTCTTAATTCACATTCATTATTTATTCCCTACCCTTAATAACTTATTTAAAGTTAAAAGAAAAGTCTTCAGACTTCTCCTCCTCACCTCAGTGTTTTCTTTCCTTAAGTACCGTAGATACTCGAGTATAACGCGACCCGAATATAACGCGATGGATAGAGATTTATTATGGAAATGAGGGATTACTCAAGACTCGAATATAACGCGAGGAGCAAAATTATACTGTACCGGAAACCATTAAAATCCTTCCAGGTTCTCTTAACACAGTCAGGCTCCCCCTCAGGCCAGGGTGCTCTGCTCTAGAATGATTGCAGTTGTTACCAAGTATGAAGCCGCCGGCCACCCGTCTTCTTTACTAGCCGTTAGATGGCCGGCGGAGGCGAGCGAGGTGAATGATTGGCTTAAACTGAGCATGCACTCTGGCCGTGATAGATCCCACCTCTCCCGAATCTGGGAGTTCCTGAAGAGTTTGCAAGCATTATGGAGCTCACATTCACTTCAGCGAGACTACCGGAACTTCCGGGATACTTGGGATTCCGAGCAAGTCCTTTTTTTTATACGCGATGCAGATGTCTCGAATATAACACGACCCCTCCAATTTTAAGGTAAGTTTTTGTCACCAAATTCTAGCGGTATACTCGAGTATCTACAGTACCTGTGCCAGTTATTATTATTATTATTATTATTCTTTATTTATAAAGCGCCAGCATATTCCGCAGCGCTGTACAATAAGCACAGTATAGACAGGGTTACAATACATTGAACAACATTTGACAAACAGTACAGGAGGAGATGAGGTTCCTTCTGTTGCCAAGGTGAGTCACACAACAGGGCATAGCAGAGTCAGCACAGAATGAGTTTAGGGTAGAGGGAGAAGTCTGCGTACACTTCTGGTAACCCCCTCACTACCAAGCGATTTTTGTTGAATTTTTTTTTATAACATTTATATGAACCACCGGATGCAAAGTTAACAATTAAATATAAAGTAAATATAAATTTTTCACAGAGATTGTTGTTCTGAGATAATTTACATTATTTTGATTTTTAAACTATGTCAGTTTTAATTTTTCATGTATTCATTTATCAATCACAAAAATATCATTGGAATGAAAGATCCTGAACTCTAGATGTTGTCCCTTATCTTGCACAATGTCTCACTGGGTCTGCATTATCAGCTTACAGGCAGAAATGGCCTTTTGTCAAATATTGTAACTGTGATAAAGATAAATAATAAAAATGGCCAGATCTCCTGCTTCTGGGAATTTGTAGTGATCTTAATGAGATTATTAGAAATACAGCTTCCAAAAAATACCAGTAGAATATAAAAATATTATCTGTATGTGGCAGAATGTCTGTATATGGAAATTACAGTAACTAGTTGTATCTGTACTGTATACAGAGAGTTTCAGTCATTAGAACCCAATGAACCTTATCCCTGTACAGCAGTGAGTGACCCCAGATCACTCCCTCTATTCTGAACTCTTGCTGGCTGTTGTATTGCACAGTAATGTATTTGAACTTTTTGTTACAGTGAGGTTTGTGCTGGAAAATACAGCTTGTTCTTTCTCTCTGCATTGTGTCTTAAGAGAGACACCCTGGCACTGAAGCCTTAAACCTTAAAACACTGGATTTTGTTTCTCCACAGGGAAACACTAATCTGTCTTTATGGAGGTGTGAAGATTGGATTTTGATATGATAATGAGTGCTTTTCAATGTATTACAATGCAAAATTGAGAAAACTCCACTTTGAGTGTGAAGTGGCTAAATTGCTCCACAGGGGGCATACTAATCTGGCTTTATGGAGGTGTGAAGATTGGATTTTGATATGTCAATGAGTGCTTTTCATTGTATTACAATGCTCAATCGAGATAACTCGGCTTTTGGGTGTGAAGTGGCTAAATTGGCACAACCTGCTAGAGGCATTAAATAACTAATGATTTTAAATTGGGAGAATGACAGTTTTTGCATGATGAGTTGATTTATACACAAGCTAAATGAAAGGATATAATGTCCCATTACACCCCGTTGGATTATGTTTCTGACTGGTGATAAATTAGGGGCCACATTACAATCTTGTTGCTAACGTTAGCATAACCCGTTAAGTAACCCGCTTGCGTTTGGTATCTTGCGCTTTTCAGCACGAGGTTACTGTACTTTGCACTCCCCATACTTAACATGGGGAGCAAAAAGTGTTAATCAGCATTAGGATTACAAAGTCCCAATGCTGATTAACGTCCAGCTCTGGTTAGCGGAAAGTTAACCAGAGCCAGGACTTGGTGTTACCGAATTCCGCTTCTGCAGAATCCATTAATACCATCCAAAAAAATTAAAAAACAATTTGTATACTCACCCTCTGTCCCGTGGCGAGGACCGCGGCTCCAACCGCCTCCTCTGTCCAGCGGGAGCAGGGAAAGACTGGGGGAAAAAGTCCCCCCACTCTCTCCCTGTGTATCACTACGCTGACCGGCCGGATCTCGCAAGGATCTCGCGAGGTCATGTGACCTCCGGCGTCTGCTCAATGGAGTTCTATGGAGCGCTGTGTGAGCGTCCAGGGGCGTAGCGTGCGGTAACAATGCAAGCAGCTTTTTAAGCGTCTGCATTGTAATTCCACGCTAAAATGGGGGCGGTAGGGAGAAAACTGCGGGCGCAGTTTTTTCTCCCTACCGCCCTCGTTTTAGCGTGGAGATTGTAATGTGGCCCTAAATATTTTATGGAGATTAATAGGTTGAATTATTTTGGAGAATATTTGCAAAGTGCTAAAAAATGCGATTTTCAAACAGGTTTCAAGTGAAATGTGGAATCTGGTAGTTTTCTGTATTTTTCATCCTAATTTACTGTGTAACAATGTAATCTTTAAGCACAATGATTTTAAATTGGGAAGATAGATAATTGTATAGCTGTTGCATAAATAAAATACTATTCATTTAGAATTCATAACTTCAAACTCACAGATTTTTTTTTTTCAAATAAAGAAAAGCATTTAAGGGAAAAATAGTGCAATCTGTATTATCAACACATCACATTCTTAAATCACCTAAACCTGCTCCCGTGCTGTATGGAGCATCGTGATTTTAATCCAACCCTACAGTCCCTTATTGTGCACTAAGAAAATTGCTGCTGTGCTTTCACCTAGCACTACAGGGCACAGCCACAAAGCAAGGGTTAATTGCGTCTGGTCCCTCTGCAATTTTAGTCTGGTGGGTAGCCCCCCTGCATAATGCCATGAATAGAATTGCATGGTATGACAGCAGCACATATTCACATATTATTACTGTTACTATGGCAGCAGATGTGGATGAAGACTGTTGTGTACCAGGTTACTGGATGGGAAATCGATGTTGGTAATGCAGTTGTAATAACAGCCTTAAGACACACACAAGACATGGGTAGCCTCACACCTTCTACAAACTTATTTATTTTATTTATATAGATATTTTTTTCCCAGTAACTGTTTGAATCCCTCATTGCTTGTAGAAGGCAAAAATGAATTGTAATAACAGTTTCAGCAATTTTCCGCCATGGTATCGAGGGTGAGACTGCACAGTTACAAAACAAATGGTAAGTGGTGGAATTAGATTGATTTGCAGAGACTCGATATTAAACTGAGGAGCTTAATTTTGTTTTGGAATGGTATATAAGCAATACAGAGAGATTGGAATCTGCATGGGGGTTAACCATACACACGCAAACATTCAAAGTCAATACGAAAGAAACCCTGTATGTAGCAATGATTACTTTATATAAAAAAGACTTATATCTGAAAGACAATATTTATTTTATGCAATATGTAGACACCATATGTTAAATAAAACTAATTTTAATGCTACTTCTTGGGTTGTGGCTAAAGAGTATTCTTATCACATACAGGGTTATTCAGAGAGCACTGTAATGTCGTCGACATTTCAGTGCTCTCTCGTTCCCTGTGCTTCCCTGCACTTTGGGGAATCACAGTTCGCCACCCTGGGGTGTATTCAGCATGCACCGCAGGGTCCCCAGAGTCAGGGCCGGATTAAGGGTATCATGGGCCTGGTGCTGAGGATTTCGGTGGGCCTATTTTTAGATACTTAGGCAACCATCGATCCGCGTTGCTTTGCTTATCTGAAAGGATATTTACACCTGTTTTAAAAAATTTACTTATAGCACTACAACGGAACATGACTTAGGCTGACCGTCCACTGGGTCCATATTCTGACGTCCAACGTGGTCGTCAGACTACGGACAACCTAGGTCGTACGATGGCAGACTTCCTGGGTTGTCTACTGCAAGTGACTATGGACAACCCAGGGTCCCAGCCAAATGCTGCCGGACTGACAGCCGAACGCCACTGAAGCCCGCTGGACTGCACACAAAAACAATAAATGGAACTACACTATTCTTGTATTTAAACCAATAAAAATGCATTAAAATGTGTTTAAATGATAAAAAACGTCCCATAAATAATAAAAATATCTGCTGCAGAAAAAAAAAATCATTCATAGGAGTGAAAGTGACCGAATGTGATGTGAATGGGGGCTATGCGTCATAGAGATTGATGAATGTGTGTGGCTGGAGTGAACTAGGAGTGGATTTGTGGCTGGGCGACTGACGTAGGAGTGCGTTAACAGAAGGGGTTATTCACTAAGCCCCGAACTTGCCACCGAACTGCACCGAACGGTGAATTTCACCCTATGGTGCAATTTCGTGTCAGTTCGTCTATTTACTAAACTGTCAGTTCGCCAAATACTGGCTCATTGACAGCGAAATACAGTGCAATTCGTCAAAATTCAACAATCTTCAGTGGCAGTGAAATTGTCCTATAGAGAAGTCATGAATAATATATTCACAGATGAGCGTATCGGAGCTCCACAGCAATAAAACTCACAGTAATGTGCAGTGTATGAGCGTATCACAGAGCTCCACAGCAATAAAACTCACAGTAATGTGCAGTGTATGAGCGTATCACAGAGCTCCACAGCAATAAAACTCACAGTAATGTGTGCTGTATGTATAAGTAGTATCTCTCATTTCTGTGTACTCTTTCCCACCCCTGTCATACATCTTTGAGTCCTTTCCTCCGTCCGTCTCTCTCTCTGACTCCTCTGTGACTCATCTCTCATTCATCCCTCTGTGACTCCTCTCACCCCTCTTTCTGTACTCCTCTCTCATCCCTCGCTCTCTCTGTACTCCTCTCTCATCCCTCGCTCTCTCTGTACTCCTCTCTCATCCCTCGCTCTCTCTGTACTCCTCTCTCATCCCTCGCTCTCTCTGTACTCCTCTCTCATCCCTCGCTCTCTCTGTACTCCTCTCTCATCCCTCGCTCTCTCTGTACTCCTCTCTCATCCCTCGCTCTCTCTGTACTCCTCTCATATCCCTCGCTCTCTCTGTACTCCTCTCATCCCTCGCTCTCTCTGTACTCCTCTCTCATCCCTCGCTCTCTCTGTACTCCTCTCATCCCTCGCTCTATCTGTACTCCTCTCTCATCCCTCACTCTCTCTCTGTACGCCTCTCTCATCTCTCACTCTGTACTCCTCAATCATACCTCGCTCTCTCTCTGTACGCCTCTCATCCCTCGCTCTTTTTGTACGCCGCTCTCATCCCTCTCTCTGTACTCCTCTCATCCCTCTCTGTACTCCTCTCATCCCTCTCTGTACTCCTCTCATCCCACTCTCTTGTACTCCTCTCATCCCTGTGACTCCTGTCTCTCTGTGACTCCTCTTCCATTCCCCTTCTTTCACCCCCTTTCAATCCCCCTCTTTCATTCCACCCCTCTTTCATCCCCCTCTCTCCCTCTCTTTCATTCCTTCTCTCTTTCATTCCCCCTCTCTCATCCCCCTCTCTCATTCATCCCTCTCTCATTCATCCCCTCTCTCATTCATCCCCTCTCTCATTCATCCCCTCTCTCATTCATCCCCCTCTCTCTCTTTCATCCCCCCTCTTTCATCCCCTCTCTCTTTCATCCCCCCTCTTTCATCCCCTCTCTCTTTCATCCCCCTCTCTCATTCATCCCTCTCTCTCTTTCATCCCCTCTCTCTCTTTCATCCCCCTCTCATTCATCCCCTCTCTCATTCATCCCCTCTCATTCATCCCCTCTCATTCATCCCTCTCTCATTCATCCCCTCTCATTCATCCCCTCTCATTCATCCCCCTCTCTCATTCATCCCCCCTCTCTCTTTCATCCCCCTCTCTCTCATCCCTCTCTCTCTTTCATCCCCCCTCTTTCATCCCCTCTCTCTCTTTCATCCCCCCTCTTTCATCCCCTCTCTTCATCCCCCTCTCTCATTCATCCCTCTCTCATTCATCCCCTCTCTCATTCATACCCCTCTCTCATTCATCCCTCTCTCATTCATCCCCTCTCTCTCATTCACCCCTCTTTCATCCCCTCTCTCTCTTTCATCCCCTCTCTCTCATCCCCCCTCTCTCATCCCTCTCTTTCATCCCCCTCTCTTTCTTTCATCACCTCCTCTCTTTCTTTCTTCACCTCCTCTCTTTCTTTCTTCACCTCCTCTCTCTTTCTTTCATCACCTCTCTCTCTTTCTTTCATCACCTCCTCTCTTTCTTTCATCACCTCCTCTCTCTTTCTTTCATCACCTCCTCTCTCTTTCTTTCATCACCTCCTCTCTCTTTCTTTCATCACCTCCTCTCTCTTTCATCACCCTCCCTCTCTTTCATCACCTCCTCTCTCTTTCATCACCTCCTCTCTCTTTCTTTCATCCCCCTCTCTCTCTGTGTCTGTGATCCCTCTTCCTGTCTGTGTCTTTATTGTCCCCCCTGCATGCTGCCCCCCTTCCTTCCGAATGAGTTCAGAGGGAGAGCTGCGGGGTGGGGATAAGGGGTGAAGGTAAATTACAAAAAAAAAGCTGCCCGGGTGAATCATCAGCTGGGGAAGCTTACCTTTCTCCCTGGCTGCTGCTCAGCTGCTCTCCTTACCAGTCGCCTTCCTTCCACATGGCTGGAAACAGGAAGAGGTGCTGGAGGATGGGGAGGAGCAGCCGTGTCTCACAGAGCAGCTGATGAGCGACACCTAGTGGCTGCTCTGCCCCAAAATACTCCTGCACATTTTACAACACGGTGGGGCCGCTTGAGAGGATCGGCTTCATCACGGTGTGTGTGTGCTGTGTGTGTGCGCGCGTGTGGCAGATCTGTCGGACGGCCGGTGGATCCTCTATTCTTGGGGCAGCTGTGGGCCTATTTAATGGAAGGGGCCTGGAGCTGCCGCTCCATCCGCCCCTACGTTAATCCGGCCCTGCCCAGAGTGGAGGGAAAACCCGCTGCAAACCCACCGAACACCTGTCAAACACTCACCGAAAACCCACAGAAACCACTGCAAAAACCACGTCGAACACGTCGTAAAAGCCGACAAGCCGCCAATCACAGCGCAGACCAGCCGCCGGAAAAAGCCGACACGCTGACGAATGGGGTGAAAATAATAAAAACAAAAAACGCTTGAAAGT
This sequence comes from Leptobrachium leishanense, assembly GCA_009667805.1. Lineage (NCBI taxonomy): Eukaryota > Metazoa > Chordata > Amphibia > Anura > Megophryidae > Leptobrachium > Leptobrachium leishanense. The sequence continues at coordinate 110,312,096 of CM019065.1, read as the reverse complement.
TTGAAAATTGAAACGCTGTTTACAAAAGAACTACTGAACGATAATGTCTGGAATTCACGTATAAGAGCCAATGAATGATAATAAAAAGGTCTATTAAGGAAAAATAGAAAAAATATTTTTAAAAAAAATGGAAAAATTTTGCTGAAATAATCCCAAAAAATGCTTAAAATATCCTAAAAAAATCTATCAATAAAGAGACTTTTTACTGCAAAATAAAATAATAAACGGTTCATTAGATATTTGAGTTAAAACAGGAATATTTTTAACATTGAAACCTATGAGGTTTGCCTGAATTAATCTGCTAAATGAAACCACCGAACAACAGGGCATTTCGGCAACTTTTCACTGCTGTTCAGTGTTCTCTGAATAGATTAACCATTGTTTCTCTATGGGGATTTCACCGCATTTGAACTGGCACCGAACAGGAACCGTATGTGCAGGCAATTCGCCAAAATTAAGCAAACTGCCTGCTCTCTGAATAGCCGAATGGCCCCGAAATGTCTCCGTACGCTGAATTTCAGTGTCCAGTTACATTTTGGGGCCAGATCGGCTCTCTGAATAATCCAGATAGTCTAGTAACAAATTAATCAGAGCTGTGTTGACAAGCAGGCAAGGAGTATATTTTGAAGTGGTATCCAGTATATATGGAAAATACGTATGGGCAAAAACAAACTACTGAAGTCGCCGGATTACTGATAATTTGGCCAAATTCCAAATTAGTCCGAGCCAAGTTGCACATGTCTAAGACATTTTTGCCAAATTGATACAAAGGATGTGTTCTACAGACGTTCTTCTTTATTTTGCTCCTCAAGTCTTGGGATGTAGTTGATAAGAGTCAATCAACCTGGACACCGACTACCACTAGAAAATTGATAAATTAGCCAATTTAGCCCAGTTGTATCTAAGATTTCAATTTCAACAAAAATGTATTATTCTGTGAATGAATTTAGAGCTAAAGAAATAGAATGTTAATGATGCAAAATCATTTTTTTGTCATATTGGCCAACCAAGAGAGAGGAGTAGCAATGAACTCCCGGAAAAGTAACGCACCTGTTTCACACTGCATGATATCTTTATAAGACATTCAAACATGTTTTCCGTGAAACTTTTCATGAGTAGTTTAAAAGGAAGCATTTTGACTCAGCTGGATTAGTTATATAGATGTGAATGTTTAAATATAATTGTAGACAATCACACCAGCGTGAAAAAATCCTGTATAAAATGACAAATTTGATATGATTCTCCACCCTATGTTAAATCATATATGTGATGCATAATGATGTTGTAACATTTTATAAATAGGAATGGGTTATAAAAACATTGCGCTAAAAAGTTACCAAGGAATATAGTTAATTAATTCTTATATTTTTTTAATGCTTTATATAAAAAAAGCCCACAGATTTTATCTATTTTTAACAGACTTGGTTAAATATGGCTTTTTCCATCCACAGGTCTAAATGCAGCCTCCCACAGATATAACCATGTGTTTGTGAGCTACACGTTGAGGGACACAGCATGTAACATAGTATGGGAGAAGCAATGCTTCCACACCACCTTTTAACAGCAGCAACAATCAATCCCTGGATGAGGTAAATAACAGCTATGGATAAGTATATCATTTATAAAGCCATAGCATAGCAGTGCTGTACTATGGCTGGATGCACTCTTAGGTATTTGCAACAAGACAGATAGCCATACAGGAGTTGGAAATGGAGAGTACTCTTCTCAAAAAGGGTTAAAAATGTTCACGTGCTCCTTTGCCAGCCTGGTTTACTTTTCCAACGAAATCCCACCAAAGGGTGAATATGGCCCTGGTCTTAAAGATGAATGTGACATCTCATCAGCCAATGAGGACAATGCTTACTTGGGTCCAACATTGGGAACCATCATGCTCTTGATCAGGACTGCCATTGGAAATCTTGGGGCCCCTTACTGATTAAAACATTTTGTCTTTTTTTTTGCTTATCTATCTTTAAGAGAGTGGGTAAATACCTGGTGCTCCAGCAAGGGGATAAAAAGTGTTCCCTGGTGGGAGAGAGTGTTTGGTCTGCTTCACTAACTGGCGCAGAGCACACAAATTACTCCCTTAGTGATGAGCAAAGTACTCTTACTTGCCCCAGATGCTCCGGCCCACAGGAAAATTTGTTGGCATCTGGATGGTTCAGCCCTGGATAGCATAGAGAGATTGTTACATCTGTGGCACTTAGACAAGTTGCATAGGGTTTGACAAGAGACTATAGCCCCCTGAACCAATGAGCCCCTGAACATGTCATTGGCTATCCCCCCCTGATTGCAGCCTGATTCCTGATCCATGGGCAGGGAAGACAAGAAGTGCTGTGTGATTGGCCCTCAGTGATTATGTTGGCAACGCACTGGCCTGCAATCAGGCTCATGGAGTAAGTGGAGGGTTTTCCTGTATGACAGCTGTACTGCCTCCCAGTGGTATGCCACCATAAGTCAGGGAAACCAAATGTTTAATGGGGAATTGATCAATCTTTTCCCATAGTTGTGTCAGAAAAAATGTCAAAACATATAAATGGAGGGATTCCCAGGCAAATCAGCCCAATATGTGTTGGGCATGACAGGTGCACTTTAACTATTCTAATATTTGACTGATATATTAGAAAGCATTTTAATGGGGAACAGGACGGGTATCAGAATATAAACATCCGTTCCTTCTCCATTCCTCCCCCCATAGTCCTTTATTGTAGATTTAGATAAAATTATTAAAATAAACATCCCATCCTGCTAATCTTATGACAGCAAACTTAATAAATATAATTCAGTGGTAAATAACCTAAACTTTAGAAGTGAATACTTTGAGTAACTCTCAACTTTCAGTAACTGTAAATTAATCTGTACTTGAACACAGTCAGTACTGTAAGAGATGCCAGTCGCCAAGCTCCAACCCATGTTGCCTGCCTTCAGGATTCACCAACATTTTGCAATTCTATCATTCCTGGAGATATATTCTGATAGTCTAATGCATTAAGAAAATTAGATAAAGACCCCTGCTAGCTTTTTAATAGAAGAGAGGAATTACTTATGGTCAACCATTAGGTGATGGAAAATCATCGTAAATGAATATTATTTTTAATTTTCTTAAAGTTTAATAAATCTCCATGTATATTATTCACCTTAAATCAGAATCTAATACTCGTTTCTTGAATATTTCAATTAAATGTATTGCTACTGTAGCTCTTTATATATTTATTTTGAGATTATTATCTATTTCTCTCGCTCACTGCCCATATTACTCTGTCACTGTCTGCCTTTCTCTCTGTATGTCTATTTACCTGTCAATGAACCTGTGTTGAGAGCCAGCAGTGACATCAGAGCGGCTCTAAAGGTAGTACCAGGAAGACAGCTCAGAGAGAGGAGGCAAACCGTGTGTCTCCCCTGTGTTAACTACTGAAATAAACACCTGCTGAACCCAGCTCGCTGTCATGCCCCACCTTTGGAAGACTGCTAATTCCCTGTATTGCACAGCCTGGCTCCAACAGCTTTGTCCTTGAATGCTTGTAAATTGGGTTCCCATCCAGGTCTTACGTCAGCTCTGTGCCTTGTCCAGGCTCCTGGAGATCCAGCCTGGGTTTTCCTGTTCAGCCTTGGAGTTACAGCTGAAACCCATCTGCTATCAAGCCTCCATAAATAGCAGAGAGACTCAGCAAGGTTGGTTCTGCATTAAGGTTCCTGACTGAAGTCACTTGGCCGTGTGCATACCGGCTAGCTGAACCAGTGTTTCCTGTTGCTGTACAGTGTCTCTAAGTCCATCCAGTGCCTTCAGTGCCTTCCAGTGTTTCAAGTGTCTCCAGTATCCATCATCTCAGTTCCAGTCTTTATCCTGATTCCTGCCATTACTCCGCCCTGCTGTTCCTGGATATATCACCGTACACCCTCCTTCATTGCCTGGAACTTCCTGCAATCTCCACCTGCTCTGTATCCAAGATCCTTGGTCAAGACCTTCGGTTGCTGCACAAGTGGGTTCTCTCTACTACGTAGCCCATTATCCTGTGTCTGGATATCTAACGGTGGCTCATACTGCTTTCACCACCTTCCCTGACCTTCAATCAAGGTACCATTGCCAGCCGTCCAGATTCATTCTTTGTGGACCCTGTCTGCAGTCTGGGACTACATTGCTCACCATCCTATGCTATTAGACTTTTACCTGTGCTGTCCAGAAGGGGCATCATCTGTTTATTCCAGTGCCTGCTGCCAAGTTCCATTTGTGTTCATTAAACCTATATTATTTGCTTGCTATCCTGTCTGGCCTCCCCTCTGTGTCGCCGCCTGCTGGGCTCACACCCGAACCGCACACGCCACCTGACACTCGCTGTGTTACTTGGATCTCATGACATGGTGTCAGAATGTCTTACCTGCGCATCCATTTTGATCTGTGAAGATGTCCAAGTTTACTCCACCGGAGCCTTTTGATTTCTCTCAGCCTGCAGCATGGCTTACCTGGAGGCAGAGGCTTGCACGCTTCAGGATTGCTTCTAAGCTGGATAAGGAGAGCGGTGAAGTACAGGTTAACTCTCTTTTATATTCTATGGGGAAAGATGTGGAGCCTGTGTACAATACGTTTACTTTCCGTGAGGGGGAAGAATTTGACTTTGAGATAGTCATGGATAAACTCAGCGCCCATTTTGTGCCCAGGAGAAATGTGATTCATGAGAGAGCCTGTTTCCACAAGCGAGCCCAGCGTGTGGATTAATCTGTGGAATCATTTGTGCGCAGCCTGTATGAATTGGCGGAGTTCTGTGAGTTTGGTGCTGCGAAAGAGGAGCAGATCAGAGACAGAATTGTCATAGGTATTGCAGACTCAGAAGTTTCGCTGAAGCTGCAGCTGGAGTCTGCGTTGACGCTGGATGAGGTTATACGGATAGAGCGCCAAAGTGAACTAGTAAAGAAGCAAAGTGCAGAGATGAGATCTGAAAGCATGGTGGAGGAGGTGCAGCAGTTCAGGAGAGCTGTAAGTGACAGACAGAGTGTGAACAGCAGACCGCAGGTGACAGACAGGGTCAGAATCGATGGGATGCTACAGGCTCGTTGCACGCGCTGTTACCGCGCTCAAGGAATGAAGATGTTATGCCCTGCTAAAGACAGGAGGTGCAGAAAGTGTAACAGAGTTGGCCATTTTGAGGTGGTTTGCAAATCAGAGTCTGTTAAAGAGATGCATCTGGACAGTGACCAAGAGGCTCAAGAGGTGTCCTTTGTAGGGTCTGTGATTAATCAGTTCGGCTCAGAAGAAGATTGGCGTGTTACACTCTCATTGATGGGTGCAAGGATTGCTTTTAAAATTGATACGGGAGCGGACATTATGGTTATTTCTTTTGCAACGTTCGTGAAACTGCCACGAAGACCGCAGCTTGAGAAGGTTTTGATAAACGTTCACAGCCCTAGAGGTCGTAATCATATCGATTGTGCCGGGAGATTTCTTGCTAGCAGTGAGTACAAAAGAAAGAAATTTACCCTGTGGGTGTACGTGATCAGAGGAAACTGCGTTAATAACCTATTGAGCCGGAATGCAGCCTGTAGCCTGGGCCTTGTTGTGCGAGTGCATGAGATCACGGAGGACATGTTTGGAGAACTTGGGCTGCTGAATTGTGAGCCGGTCCGCATAGAGTTAAAAGCGAATGCTATCCCGTACAGTATCGCTGCACCTCGTAGGATTCCATTTCCACTTTTGCCCCGGGTTGAGGCCGATCCTTTGAGGATGAAGAGAATGGGTGTTATTGAGGAAGTCGCTGAAGCTGCTGACTGGTGTGCTCCTATTGTGCCTGTTGCTAAGAAGAATGGGAAAGTTCGTATTTGTGTGGACTTGAAACGCCTGAACGAGGCTGTAAAGAGGGAGAGATTTGTACTGCTGACATTGGAAGACATAGCTCCGAAGTTGTAAGGGGCTAAATTCTTTTCCACTCTTGATGCTTCCAGCAGTTTCTGGCAGATTCCCCTCGACCCGGAGAGCCGTAAGCTGACTACTTTCATTACGCCGGTAGGTCGATTTTGTTTCCGCAGACTCCCCTTCGGGATATCTTCCGCACCAGAGATCTTCCAAAGGGAAATGAGTTCCCTCCTGAGGGACCATGAGGGCACGGTGGTAGTTATGGACGACATCCTCGTGTACGGGTCCACTCTAGAAGAGCTTGATCGGCGACTGCAGCGTGTACTGCAGACCATAAGAGAGTCAGGATTGAAACTGAACAAAGAGAAATGCCACTTTGGGAAAACAGAACTATGCTACTTTGGCCATATTATCAGCGGAGACGGTATTAAGCCAAATGCTAGTAAAGTTCTCGCTATTGAGCAATTGAAAAGCCCTTCCGATTAGGGATGTGCACCGATTTTTTTTTCGGTTCGATTCGGTTCGATTTTTCGAATTTTTAAACTTTTCGATTCGGCTCGTTTCGACCACTTTCTGTTTCGATTCGGTTCTGCTCGATTCGTTTTTCAGGTACATTTATTTTTCGGAATATCGACCATTTTTCGTATTTTCGTGTCACTTTGCTCGTTTTTTATATCGGCTTTTCGTTATTTCGGAAATTTTTGTTTTTTTCAGAACATCTGTTCTCCTCGTTTCAAAGCTGTCTAACTCTATTGCCCCAGCAGTCCAGCACATGGATTTGCCCCAGCTCATGGATTTGCCCCAGCACATGGATTTGCCCCAGCACATGGATTTGCCCCAGCTCATGGATTTGCCCCAGCACATTGATTTGCCCCAGCTCATGGATTTGCCCCAGCACATGGATTTGCCCCAGCTCATAGGATATTGCCCCAGCTCACACATGGATTTGCCAGCTCATGGATTTGCCCCAGCACATTGATTTGCCCCAGCTCATGGATTTGCCCCAGCACATTGATTTGCCCCAGCACATGGATTTGCCCCAGCTCATGGATTTGCCCCAGCACATGGATTTGCCCCAGCTCATAGGATATTGCCCCAGCTCACACATGGATTTGCCCCAGCTCATGGATTTGCCCCAGCACATTGATTTGCCCCAGCTCATGGATTTGCCCCAGCACATTGATTTGCCCCAGCACATGGATTTGCCCCAGCACATGGATATGCCCCAGCACATGGATTTGCCCCAGCACATGGATTTGCCCCAGCTCATAGGATATTGCCCCAGCTCATAGGATATTGCCCCAGCTCACACATGGATTTGCCCCAGCTCATGGATTTGCCCCAGCACATTGATTTGCCCCAGAACATTGATTTGCCCCAGCACATGGATATGCCCCAGCACATGGATTTGCCCCAGCACATGGATTTGCCCCAGCTCATAGGATATTGCCCCAGCTCACACATGGATTTGACCCCAGCTCATGGATTTGCCCCAGCACATTGATTTGCCCCAGCTCATGGATTTGCCCCAGCACATTGATTTGCCCCAGCTCATAGGATATTGCCCCAGCTCACACATGGATTTGCCCCAGCTCATGGATTTGCCCCAGCACATTGATTTGCCCCAGCACATGGATTTGCCCCAGCTCATGGATTTGCCCCTGCACATGGATTTGCCCCAGCACATGGATTTGCCCCAGCTCATAGGATATTGCCCCAGCTCACACATGGATTTGCCCCAGCTCATGGATTTGCCCCAGCACATGGATTTGCCCCAGCTCATAGGATATTGCCCCAGCTCACACATGGATTTGCCCCAGCTCATGGATTTGCCCCAGCACATTGATTTGCCCCAGCACATGGATATGCCCCAGCACATGGATTTGCCCCAGCACATGGATTTGCCCCAGCACATGGATATGCCCCAGCTCATGGATTTGCCCCAACACATTGATTTGCCCCAGCTCATAGGATATTGCCCCAGCTCACACATGGATTTGCCCCAGCTCATGGATTTGCCCCAGCACATGGATTTGCCCCAGCACATGGATTTGCCCCAGCACATGGATATGCCCCAGCTCATGGATTTGCCCCAGCACATGGATTTGCCCCAGCTCATAGGATATTGCCCCAGCTCACACATGGATTTGCCCCAGCTCATGGATTTGCCCCAGCACATTGATTTGCCCCAGCACATGGATTTGCCCCAGCACATGGATATGCCCCAGCTCATGGATTTGCCCCAGCACATGGATTTGCCCCAGCTCATAGGATATTGCCCCAGCTCACACATGGATTTGCCCCAGCTCATGGATTTGCCCCAGCTCATGGATTTGCCCCAGCACATTGATTTGCCCCAGCACATTTACAAATACAAAATTTACAGAATCAGCGATATAACCGATAATAGTTAAATATACGATGTTCAGAATTACCGAAATGGAACCGAAATCCCCAATGGAACCGAAATCATGAATAGAGGGAAAATAAATTTCGATTTGACACATTTCAAGTCCATTCTAAAATTCCGAAAATTTTTCGATTCGGCTCGGAAAACATTTCGGATCTGCCGTTTTCGGATCAAAAAAATTTCGGAAATTCGTCCGAATCCGAAGACACGACTCGGGAAATTTCATGAAAATTCCGAAACCCGAAACGCACATCCCTACTTCCGATGTTCATGAACTGAGACAAATACTGGGCCTTGTGAACTATGTGGGCAAGTTTCTGCCAGAACTGTCCTCAGTGTTGCATCCTATTACTGAATTGTTGAAGGACGTTTCTTGGACCTGGGGACCTCCACAGGCGGAGGACTTTGCACTGGTCAAGTCCATGTTGGGGTCCGCCCCGGTGCTGGGGTTCTATGACCCTTCTAAAAAGACTGTGGTTAGCACGGACGCTAGCAGTTATGGGCTAGGAGCAGCCCTTCTGCAACTGAATGACGACAAGCTGCAGCCCATTGCCTACTGCTCTTAACTGCGGCAGAAACAAAATACGCTCAGATAGAAAAGGAGTGTCTGGCTGGAGTTTGGGCCTGTGAGCGTTTTCAACGATATCTGGTGGGCTTGGAAGGTTTTAGTCTGGAGACTGACCACAAGCCGCTGGTTCCATTGATAAACTCCTATGACATTGACAAGGCACCTCTGAGATGCCAGAGACTTCTGATGCGGCTGCTCAGTTTCAACGTTCGGGCTGTGCACGTGCCGGGGAAACAACTGGTAGTGGCAGACGCACTTTCCAGGCTCCCGCTGGCTGCAGCTGAAGAGTCATCTACAGAATCAGATGTGAAGGTGTAATGTAGATTCGATTTTGGCTTCTAAGTCCATCTCTTCAGGGAGATTGGAGCTGATAAAGAGAGAGACACATCTAGATACTGATCTCCAAGAGGTCATAAACTACATAAAGAATGGCTGGCCCGAAAGCCGGGCAGTATGGATGCCGCTGAGTGCTTTCCAGGCAGAGGGAGCGCACCTTACTGAACTAGACGGTTTGGTGCTGTTTCAAGACCGTATTGTTATACCAACCAGTATGCGGCGAGAGATGTTGAGTCGAATTCACGATGGCCACTTGGGAATTTCTAAATGTAGAGAGAGAGCTGCCTCTGCGGTGTGGTGGCCTGGAATCAGCACTGACATTGCAGAATATGTATCAAGATGTGCCTTTTGCCGCGAACATCGGCCTACACAGAGGAGAGAGCCTCTACTTTCTACCCCGCTGCCTGCAGACCCCTGGCAGAAGATTGCAGCAGATTTATGTGAGCTCAGCGGGAAAAACTATTACTCAAGGTATTTTGAGATTGCACCGTTAGTTGAGGCGACCAGCGTGCTGTCATCACACGCCTGATGAGCATTTGCCAGGTGGGGGGTACCGGCTGAGCTGCTGTGCGACAATGGAATGCAGTTCGCTTCTATGGAGTTCAGGTCCTTCAGTGGGGACTACGATTTCCTTCATTCTACTTCCAGTCCACATTACCCACAGGCCAACGGGATGGCTGAGAGGGCGGTTCAGACCGCAAAGTTTGTTTTGAGGCAACCAGATCCTTATTTGGCCCTCCTGGCTTATAGGGCGACTCCTATTCAGGCCACGGGATGTAGCCCTGCACAGTTGATGATGGGGAGACAGATTCGTACCACGCTGCCTTCGTGGGTGCATTCCAGCCTTCCTCCCCTGTTTCGTCTGAGAATGTTCGGAGGAGGGATGAAGAGCCGAAGCGGAACTACAGATACTATTATGAAAGGAGACACTCTGCGCGCCATCTGCCTGAACTGTACCCGGGACAGAGTGTCAGAGTCAAACTGGATGACGAAAAGAGGTGGAAGACACCAGCCATAGTTGTAGGGCATGCAGCTGAGCCAAGGTCCTATGTGGTCCGCACAGAAGCAGGGACTGTTGCCCGCCGCAATAGACGGCACCTCCAGGTGGTTCCTGATGAGCTAGGTGCTGAGAATTTGCAACCACAGCCGGTGGAATCTCCGGTCTTAAGAGGTACACCCGCTCTGCAACAGGATTCCGGCGAGAATACATCACTGCCTGACTTGGAGTCGCAACCACTCTCACAGGGATCTGGAGAGGGTCCTTGCAAAATGACTTTGAGTGGTAGAGTTGTGAAGCTTCCAGTGCGCTACCGAGATTAGCGCTGTAGTTAGAACAGTGACTGGAAGAATGGGCAGAATAATCCCATAGTCACTGTGGACTAGGGTAGTCTACCCCAATGTCCAAGATAGCATTGTACCTTTATCTGTATCTGTGTGTGTGCTTCTGTTTATTTGTTTTATTGTCTGTTTAAGAAAAAATTATTGTTATTAAAAGGGGGGAGATGTGTTGAGAGCCAGCAGTGACATCAGAGGAGGGGGCGGCTCTAAGGGTAGTACCAGGAAGACAGCTCAGAGAGAGGATGCAAACTGGGTGTCTCCCCGTGTTAACTATTGAAATAAACACCTGCTGAACCCAGCTCGCTGTGTTATTTGGATCTCATGACAGAACCTGCAGCAAAATTCACAAAATATCCTTGTTTTTAATAATCCTCAAACAAAGTTTGAGTTAAGTTATTTCTATATACAGTTGGTAGGATACTGTGAATTCCTGCCTGAACCCCATGGTAAGAAAGCAAATTATACAACAAATGCTTATGCCGGCTATTGATTACGGAGATGTAGTGTATGCAGCGGCCCCACAAACACACCTTCAGAAACTTACCACATTGTATAACTCATGCTGCCGCTTTCCACTACAATGTAACTACATGACCAACCATTGTGACATGTTAAAAGAGCTAAACTGGGGGGGCGTGGCTGGCCGCGTGTGGAAGCAGAGGTGTTTGTGCTGAGCTCCGCTCATGAAAGCTGTCTGTGGCGATATTTGACCCGCATCCTCGATTGAATTGCCCCCCTTGGGGAGTCCCGGCGTGGCTGGCCATCGGGTGCAGTGCCCTGGAGCCGCTTAGCTCCCCCCCTCCAGGGCCCAGTGGAGATTGGGGCCCCGTTTCCCGGCGGGAGAGCGAGTCCGGCGGCCATTTTGAGGCCCACTACCTCGCAGAGTTTTGGGCCATTCCTCACCTTCCTTTCCTCCCTCTGTGCGGCTCCGCCTGAGCGACTGGCGGACGCGGGCTTGGAGGATGGAGGGCCCCTGTCCTCTGCACGCTGCTGCTGACCCGGTGGTGGAGCAGGTGGGGGAGCGCGCGGAATGGAGGCGTCTGATGCGTGCCCTCACCAGCGGAGAGGAGGAGGCTGCCCTTGTGGACCCTGGGGACTACCTGGTGCGGAGAGTGGAGGTCGGGGGAGGCCCGTTGATGTGCAGCCTCTGGAGTGGCTCGTCGGCGGTCTGTCGAGTAGGATGGGACCCGGAAAGGAAGGCCCCAGTTGCGACCTGGATGTTGAAGGCCCTACCTGAAGATCGTGGGGAGAGTTTCCTTGTTTTGGCAGTGGCTCGTGGTGGTGGAAGAATGGGGAGGCCGGCCGTGCAGCGGACTTTGGTAAAGGTCCGCAAGATGTCTGCTATTGATCCCCCAGCGCAGTTGGAGACACGTCCTGTTTGCTGGATCATGCGAGAGGTACCTGGACTTGGCAAGGCGGCATACCCTGCCTTTTTGCTGGATACAGGGTGAGATGTCTCCTGATATGATCCTACTCACTATCCCCGCATTCTGAAACGCTTTGAACTTTGCTGAGATATTTTTTTTCTTTCTTTTTTGTTGCTTGCCCACACGCTGAGACTTTTTATTTCTTTTATTTTTTGATGAGACCCCCCTATTTGGGGATGCTTTTATAGACTCCCAGCTGCCCTCAGAAGATACCTCCGTATTTTTCTGCAGAGTGTTTTGCGGTACCACTACCCCCACCTCTATTGTATGTTATTATTCGCTGAGACCCCTCTATGTGAGGATGCTTAGATTATTTTTCTGATGCCTTTTGTTTTATTGCTGAGTTTTCCCTATGCAGTTGCCGTTTCTCTTTTATTATTATTATTTTGTATTTCATTTAATGACTTGTTATGGCCCTGCGAGGCCATTTTCCGCAGTTGATTTGTCTGACTCTGCAAAAATTCTAAAATAAAGAATTAAAAAAAAAAAAAAAGAGCTAAACTGTCCGTCGCTGGAGTCTAAACGTACCCTTCACCTTTCCAACCTGGTGTTTAAGAGATTTTCTGGGAAGCTGCCACCCTACCTTAATAGACTGCTTTCCCCAGCAGCTCCCTCATCCTATAACCTCCGATCCAGGACCACCACCTTACTTGCAATACCACAATACAAAAAGAAAGTGGCTCAATCCTCATTTTCCTACAGAGCACCACAGTTATGGAATAACCTCCCAGACACCATCAAATCTTCCCCCAGTCTAAAGTCACTCAAGAGCTCCTTATTAACATACCTCAATACAGAATGCACCTGTAAACATGTAACATAATGACTATTTCCTACATACTGTATTTATTTTCTGTTAATCTGTATATTTGTGTTTTTTTTTATTTTTATATATTGCATTGGATTACTTTGTATTTCTGTAACAACTGTAACATTTTAATGTTCTTGAACCCAGGACGTACTTGAAAACAAGAGAAATCTCAATGTATCCTTCCTGTAAAATCCTTTATACATAAATAAATAAATTCAGTGCACCATGGCAAATTGACACTACTGTGTGCAGGAGACAACATGAACAATAAGAAAAGATATAATTTAGCATAGAATGATAATAGTATTTGGGAAAAATATCATAATAAACGGAGGGGTTGTATGTACAGTATCTCACAGAAGTGAGCACACCTCTCACATTTTTGTACATACTTTATTGTATATTTTCATGTGACAACACTGAAAAATGACACTTTGCTACAATGTAAAGTAGTGAGTGTACAGCTTGTATAACAGTATAAATTTGCTGTCCCCCCAAAATAACTCAACACACAGCCATTAATGCCTAAACCGCTGGCAACAAAAGTGAGTACACCCCTAAGTGAAAATGTCCAAATTGGGCCCAGTTAGCCATTTTCCCTCCTTGGTGTCATGTGACTCATTATTATGCCGCATTACTGTCACATTACATTATTGTCGCAAAACATTACTTTTAAGATAACATTCTGCTCCATTTTTGCTTCATTTTTAGGCAGCAGATTTTGTTTCGTCTTTTGACGCTAACCCTACAATTCGATAGCTTCTAATTTGAATGCTCACAAAAATTTCCAACTGCTTTCGAAAATGTTTATATTACTCCTGGAAAATGCTTCTGAAAAGAACACGAGGTGTCAAATTCGGCAACCTCTGTATTGGAGCCTCTTTTTGAATTGACTTTGTTATTATCATCAAGTAATTTTAGATTCATCCACAAGGTGGATACTTACCCACAGGATGCTAGGTTACAGTACAATGACTCTGTAGTGAATGCACAGCTTGTATAACAGTGTAAATTTGCTGTCTCCTCAAAATAACTTTACACACAGACATTAAGGTCTAAACCGCTGGCAACAAAAGTGAGTACACCCCTAAGTGGAAATGTTCAAATTGGGCCCAAATAGCCATTTTCCCTCCCAGTGTCATGTGACTCGTTAGTGTTACAAGGTCTCAGGTGTGAATGGGGTGCAGGTGTGTTAAATTTGGTGTTATCGCTCTCACTCTCTTATAGTGGTCACTGGAAGTTCAACATGGCACCTCAGTGCAAAGAACTCTCTGAGGATCTGAAAAAAAGAATTGTTGCGCTACATAAAGATGGCCTAGGCTATAAGAAGATTGCCAAGACCCTGAAACTGAGCTGCAGCACGGTGGCCAAGACCATACAGCGGTTTATCAGGACAGGTTCCACTCAGAACAGGCCTCGCCATGGTTGATCAAAGAAGAGTGTACGAGCTCAACGTCATATCCATTCCAGAGGTTGTCTTTGGGAAATAGATGTATGAGTGCTCCCAGCATTGCTGCAGAGGTTGACCGGTGGGGGGTCAGCCTGTCAGTACTCAGACCATATGCCGCACACTCTTTTCCATGCTCTAATGTAACTTTGAGTTTGGAAAATCACACTAATCAACTATTCGGTCCTAGTGTATCTTTAATACAAGTATTTTATGGGGACGTCTGTGCCAATGTGAACTGTTATAAGAGATTTGGGATAATTTTTTACTTCACAGTTGGGCTTGTTTTACACGTCCTAGTTGAGGATAGTATATCCCTTTTCCATTTGCAATAGCAGTAATTCCCGTGCCTAACATAATTGTTAAAGCAACAATTGGAATAGGGCTTGATGACTGGCTTTTAAATAAAACAGCATAAAGTAATATATTTTCTTGAAAAGGCTTAGTTATTTTCATGAATATGGCTGTGTTTCTTTCTGACAGCTGTAAAGAACTGAGGTGAATGGGTTACATTCCTGGTGTAGAATAATTCTCAGCAGTATATACTTTGCATAGGACATTGACTCCAGAGTGAATACCACGGGTGGTGATGGTTACTGTGCATGGTACTAGAGCTCGGTATAAAATGCCTTCTGCCTGTACTGGAATAGGGGGTTACTGTGTTACTGTAATATTACCCAGTATTTTGTCGCCCTTCTTCCTAGATAGATTTTTAAGAGTGATCATAACTTGTCAGTAAATTAAAATTTAGGGTATGTGCAATTACAGGGTGATTCACATAGGTCTGAACCCAAAAGTTTTTATTACAGAACTTAAACAAATGAATGGAAATTAATGAGAACTTCAGGATATCTACCCCCACTTATGTTACTCACATCTCAGCAAATGCAGGAAGTGGTGCTACATGTGGTTTACTAATGTGCCTCAATATTGCATCATCAAAGTTTGGATCTCATTCCTAATGGTTTCCATTAAGGCATCAGTCGTGTGGGGCTTGTTACATGACTTTCGTTCTTTAAGATAGCTCCACAATAAGAAGTATGGGCTGGTATGATCGGGAGACCATGGTGGCCACAGCTCCTTGAAAATGACTCAATCCTCAAAAAAAATAAAAAAGATTATTGCCATTGACTTAGTGATGTGTGGGATGTCACGCTGTCTTGCTGGAAGTAACCCTGTGTCGGTTCCAGAGAGTAAATCATTGTGCTACGGGATTATTATTCTCCTGGCTGTGCAGTTGTTATGGATGTTCTACCACCTAGCGGTCGCGTCCAGCATGTGTTATGATGGGTTGTGCTCAACATAAGAGAAGGTATATTTCTTGAAACTCTTAGTGATTTCTTTTCATTTGTTTATGATGTATAACAAACACTTTATTACTACCAGGTAATATATTTTCCCAGATACTGCTACTGTCATAAGGCACGTCCCCTAACTATTATTGGATTTATCACAATAGAATATCACTGAAAAGACAGGTTTTCTGGCCCGACACATTTTCTTAAATGCAGAATCTACTTTGCGATAAATTCTATAAAAAAGTTTGTGCTATATCTTAAATTAAATAATTAAATGGTCTACGTTTCCACAAATTTTTATGGTTGGCGAAATTGACCTCTCTTGGATACCAGGTTTGTAGCAGGTAGTTATCCTGTTGCATAATTCATATTCTTAGAAATTTGTTTCCTGAAGAAGAAGCTGTTGCACAGAACATATTTATTGTGGTGTGCTGTGACTTTTGTTTGTGGTAGGAAGTCTGCATGATCGCACAAAACACCGTAATGCTCTTGCTAGGTAATGCGATGCATCGCAAGCTACACTTTAATGGTCACCGAATTATGCCAGCTTCACAATGTCAAGATTTCCTTCCCACCATCCACATGGGAATATATGCCAGAGACTGATTTGAAACATCTGTTTCTTAGCATCTTATCCAACAAGCAATATACTGCTTTCATTGTGGTCAAAAATGGTGGATGATGAAAGGGCAACTTGGGCTCTGTCAAAGGAGAAAAATAAGGTTCCCTTTAGATGAAATGGAAAAAATAAACCAAGAGAACAGCTTTGTTGGCACACAACTAATTGTATAATGAAGGGTTGTTTCACATTACCATATAATGAAGTGGTTAAATTACAAATATATTGGTATTACACATATGATGACTTTGCAAGATTACTCATTTTTGCCTTTGTATCAAGTTTTTATAGGCAAGCTTTGCCGGGATTACTTAGTGCTACTAGTAACGTGAAGATTAGTATTTGTGGTATAGATTTTACAGACTAATGCATTTGCTTGTGTTATCTGAATTTGAGAATATACGAGGGAATAGAAAGTAATTTCAAATATCAGTACATTCTGACTGCAATGGTCTTTTTTCAAGAACACATGCGATTCCCTGTCAAATAGTTTTTACTGAAAGTCTGCTGTATTCTAGTATAGGCCAACTAGGCCTGGTCCTAATGCAGCTGATGGGAGTAGGTGGAGTGGGGTTACCGATTTTCTTCACAATTTCCTACCTTGTCGATGGCCAATATATTCGGAGTGTGCGAGTGTATAGCAGAGTTGCAAAGCAATATATCTCCCAGCAATAAGTCTCTAATAATAGCAATACATGTTTTTAGAAATTACTACATGTAAATAAGACAATTTTCATTCTGAATTAAATTTTTATTAAATAGGGCCGATAGGATGTGGATATTGGTCTTAATGGGACAGTCTAGGCACTGTGATTACCTAATGTAATTCGAGTGGTCACAGTGATCTAAGTGCTCTCACTCCCCTTGCACTAATGTGAATGCTTGGCATGGGATAGGCATAAGGCTATCCTAAATAAAAGAAAATACAAGGAAAGTATCCATATAATTGGGCAGATTTGATAGGCCGAAAGGTTATCTGCTGACATATTCTATGGTTCTATGAGACGGAAGCCTGAGCACTCCTCCAGAAGAGCTAAGGGACTGAGTACAGAAAAAAGCAAGGGGGAATGGGGCTCACTACTGCAGAAAGGTGTGGGAATGGAGCTCACCACTTTGAGAAGAATGGGGCTCACTGCAGGAAAGGAAGTGATGAGCTGATTGCTAAGAAATGTAGGGGAAATGGGGTTCACCACTTGGGGAAGAAAGTGGGGACTGGAGCTGACTACTGGGGAAGGGGCTTACTTCTGGAGAAGAGAGAGGGAAGGGGGCTAACCACTGGCAAAGAAAGGGTGACGGGGCCCCATTTCATGGGACTGGTGGCATGTAGCTGCCTGTTTTGGGATCTGGTGGGCATGGGGATTCCTGTTTTTGAGCCTGGAGGGTCAGAAAGATGCCTGTCTAGGGGTCTAGGTGTCCTTGGGGGCATAGGGACCTTTGAATTGGGGCCTGAGGTCATGGAGACCACTGTTTGGGTGCCTGTGAAAGACACTTGTCTGTGTCTGCCTGTCTGGGTGTGAATTTCCACATGTATGTAGGGACAATTAGGTGTGGTGCTGAGGTGGGGGTGCTTAGTGGGTGTTCCAGAGCAGCGTTGGGGGGACACACGACCAGTGAATAAGTAAGGGGCTCCAAGATTTCCGATTGCAACCCTGCAGTTATATGTGATATGCAATTCATTGATACTCCATAACTACATATAATGATGTAATAAATACCTTCAATGCTTAAATATAGACGTTCATCCAATTAAACCAATAAAACAGAGACACATTAGGAAATAATTGCAAATCCAAAATGATCACATTTACATCATAAATGAACGACAAACGTATCCAAACCTCCAGCTCCCAAAAGGTTCATGCATTCTGTTGATGCTCTAGCTAAGTCTCATCAAGCCTGGTAAGGTGAGGCAAAGGTTAGAGCTCAGTGCATAATGTCATTCTGCTCTATCATTGGCAGCGCAGTAGCATTTCCCAGAAATGCCCCCGCAGTAAGATATTTCATTTAATTCTGAAGACTTGTTAAACCTTTAAGCTTTTGGAAAGCCCTTGTTTCCATAGCATCGAATGACATACTTACCAATTGTGTACAAACTGCACATCTGCAACATATTGGACTTCGAATGAGCTTGGCGGATGCAATCATAAGCAGCCTTTGTGTTTTGTTTTACCAACAACCTAATTAATATGAGTTGAACAGATTCGGATGAAAACATTTCATAAATCCTAAATGTTCTTCTCGACATGAGAGATTAAATTAGACAGTAGGTCTCTTGAAAGTGAGTGGTTCCTTGAAAAAGGAAGGTCTCTATTCCACTTTAGCATTAATAAGTGAGCAGTTACATATTACAGCTACCTTGCTATTCCAGCTGAGCTGCAAACCCCATTGCGTTTCAGCTATTACAACTGGTTACTATACATTATTGCTCCCTATACTTGGTATAGAAGAGCTAATGGTAAAGCAGCTGCAACATCATGAGTGACTCCTAGGTTGCTTGTTATCCATATTTGCAGCCGATAAAAAAAAATAAAGAATCAAACAATACCTGTTTTCAGAAGCTAGTTCAAGTGTTTTCAGAAGCTAGCAAAGGTAAAGGCAAAAGTACATTTTATAATGAGTTTTCCTATATTTTTTCCACTCCTGCTGAAAGTCGAGAAAATTCCTTACCCACCATGCAGAGGACAAAACAATCATCTGCCTCCTCATATCACAAGCAGAAGGACACCGAGAACAAATAGTTTGAAATATCTTTCCTCCACCTTAAACTATACTGCCTATGGAAGCTCACATGGCGCACAAAAGTCTCCAGGAAGTCCTTTAGACTTCAGCTGTACCAGGAGCAAAGCGGAAACAGAATGTCGTTACAGGAAGAAAAAAAATGTTTTTCTCTCCTTTTAAAATTTACTAGAGATGTGCATTAGTTTTGGAAAAATTCAGAATTTGTAACGAAATTTGATAATTTGTAGTTCGGAAGTACTTCCGAATAACAAAACGATATGATACGAATTCGAAACAAAATGAAATGTATATAACAAATTTATTTAGTTTTACACGGTGTCATCATCATAAAAGAAAAATTTGAATAATTGATATCAACTATCAAATTTGAAATGAACTATCAAATTGATATCAACTATCGAATTGATCTTAACTTAAAATAGAAGTAATAGTTAGCAAAGGTACATACTCGCCACCCAGGACATACTTGAAAACGAGAGAAATCTCAATGTATCCTTCCTGGTAAAATACTTTCTCAAAAAAAAAAAAAGGACTTTATGAAACAAATTAATTTTGTTTTTAACAGCAAATTAACAACAAAATTTGATTAATTGGGGTTTTATTTAGTGATCCAAAATTCGAATTGATATCGACTATCGAATTGATATATGAAATTCAAATCGATACGTAAAACAAAACGAAACGAAATTAGTTCCGAAATTCCAAAAACAAAATTATTTAAAAACGTAACTAAACTAAACAAAACAAATTTTTCAGCCATGCACATCCCTAAAATTTACTTATTTTTGCTAAATCATGGAGCAGCCAATTTGGCCGCATAGGTTAGAGACTATTCTGCATCGTTATTTTAATAGAAAGTTATATTGTAAATTTCTTGTATGGTATAAATTATATTCAACAAGACCTCACTCTGGCCTTAAAGTTTTTGTGTTAAGGTTCTTAGTGTAAGATTGATCAAAAATTTCTATCTTTTGATTCAACTTCCCACATTGACAGAGTTAAGTGTAGAATTTGTCTTTGCTTCAGTAATAATCAATAATCAATAATCAATAATCATGCGTACTAAAGGCAGATGGACAGACTCCTTTATATCCCTTAAAGGGACACTCTAGGCAACATGACCACCTAAGCTATTTTAGGTGGTCATGATGCCCGGAGTATTCCCTTGCCTGTCCCTCCTGCCTCCGCTCAGCCGATCGTCAGGAAAGGCTGAAAACAGTTGAGAGAGGCGGAGGACTTTACTCCGCCCTCCCAGCTGTCAGTCAGCAGAGCGGGAGTCATATTTCCCGCTTCTGCCGACTTTTGCCGAGTAGGAGACGTCATCGCGCTTTCAGCGCGATGACGTCTCCAACTCATCACAGAAGCTGGCGGCTCCCTCTGAGGGTTAGTGTTGCGCGCATCCTCTTGCGCGCAACACTAATCCTCAGAGGGAGCCGGGAGGAAGCCTGCCGATTGGCTGGCTTATGTGAGAGGCGTGCATGCGCGCTTCTCACGTAAACCAGAAGCCAAGAAGCATGAAGAAGGACGGGAGCGGAAGAGGAGGGAGGTGAGTATAAAAAAAAAAAGACGCCGCTGGAAGGAAGAGGATTTTAGGGTAAGTATTACAGTTACAAAACAAAAAAAAAAAACGAAAGATTTATTAAGGGAATAGGGATAGGTTAGGATAAAAAAAATGGGGGGTGATTTTTTGAGTAGAATGTCCCTTTAATTAAAAATAATGTTTTAGGCGTAATTATTCGCTATACTGGCCTTTTCCATTCATCTATATGCCAAACGCACTGTTAACCTCTCGGAGCTGATGTAATTTCAAAGTTCACCCCAGATACTAAAGAACACAAAAGGAGCCTTATGTAGAATATTAATTTATCGCTAGGGAAACAGAAAATTTCAACGGTCATGTCAAGCATTTGACAAGACTTTCAGCGAGAGTGGAAAAAAAAAAGCAAATTCACACTCGAAATCCAATGACTTATTTGTTACAGTCAAAGCAAGTTTATTTATTTTCCAGTCTGCGTTGAGGGCCTCGGAGAGAGTTTTACCAAGTTCCTGTTTCCTCATTTGTCTCAGTGAAACCAGCAGCAAATCTCTGCAATTTAATGTGCAATGTCCAATCTATTACCCTTACATTAATATAAGAACCACTTTACACCTAGAATAGGTATGTCAAAGAGGATTTTATAACACCTCCGATAGGACATATAATTACATATTCATAGCATTTATTTGACAATCCATTAAGTCAGAGGTCTCTCAATCTCAGTCTGTAAAACCTGTATTTCTTATAGTGTTTAATACTAAATCTAATTAAAATACATTCATTGAGATATCATTTTGAATCACAGAGTGGGATATTGAGTACCATCATGAAGTCCCATTTGGCTTACATCCATCAAAGAACACCCCACTTTTATGTAAATTAATAAGTATAGATAACTATCCTCTGAGTTAGATATATTTTTTGATATTTGAGAAAGGACAGATCATATTTAGATTGCATGGAAGCACAAGGATGCGAGCGCCACTAGACTGCGTGAAGTGGACAATGAAACACCAAGAAGCAAGTAGCCACAAGTCAATGGAACCATCAGTTAACAACTGTAGTAATCAATCATCTATAAAATCTGTCCAGTGTCTCTAATCACTGGGGCGTTCTTCCTCTTTCTTTTGTTAGGAAGGAGGAAGTATTTGACTGAGACGAGAATGACGATGAGCAAAACCAAGGCAGGAAACTTGGAAATGTAGAAGAATTTAAATAACTTTGAACTAGAGCAGTCAGCAACATAGTTTGCAAAAAAACTGAAATGATAAGAAGGGAAACAATATAAACGCATATTAGCGATAAAGTATGCCATATATATAATGTACCTATTTACCAGCAGCAGAGATTTGCTGCTGGTTTCACTGAGACAAATGAAGAAACAGGAACTTGGTAAAACTCTCTCCGAGGCCCTCAACGCAAACTGGAAAAGAAATAAACTTGCTTTGACTGTAACAAATAAGTCATTGGATTTCGAGTATGAATTTGCTTTTTTTTTCCCACTCTCGTACCTTTGTAGAAATATTGTGCTGGATCATATAACCCATAAAGTTATGTGAATATGGAAAACAATATGCATTTACATATTATTACATTAATTCATATATATATATATATATGTGTTACGGTTAACCCTTTCCCTGCTGAGTCATTTCACGCCTGTGTGCTGAACTCATTTTTACTGCATTTGCTCATCATGTTTAAATGTGTTCAGAAGCCACGTTTTATTATATGACGCAGAAATATTATTTATTTATTTTCAGCAGACTCAGCAGATTCATAATATATCATTATTATATTTATACGTCATGTCCTGCCTGTATATTATATCAAAAAAATGCAATAAAATTTGAATTTGTAATCATCTACAGCATGGAAAGTGTTTTTTTTTTTACATTTTATCAAATGAGCGTTTGCGGTTATATTTTCTATGGGGTGCGCTTGTACAAAAATTTGAAATGGGGACTCGTTACATTTTTTTGGGGGCAATTACGTGATTTTTAGCAAACTCACCCCATAGAAAAAAAATCATTAGTGCAGCATCATTGTTCACTTTATAATTGAAATGTGAACAATATTGCTGCATTAATAAAAACAAATAAAAACATGTTTTTTTGTGTGTTATCTTTTTTTTTTTTTAAATATTTTTTTACTTTAAACATGGTCATGTTGGGTATCATTCGAAAGGCCATGCTCAGAACTTTCGAATGACACCCTCCATGACCCCTAGCTGGAGATATCGGGGTTCAAAGGAACCTCCTACCTCCACCAGGGGATTTCCTTGGGAAATCCCCAGGCAGCTGGGGTTCCCCGGTTAACTGACGTCATCACACTATGCACGATGACGCAGCAAGGGGGACCCGGAGGTGGAGTCGTCATCCAAGATGGTGGCCCCCACTGGAGCTAGGCCGCAATTCGATGCCACATGGCGCCGAACCGCGACCCGGTGTCTGAGGTATTAAAGCCGGGCACCGCTTAAAAGGGGAGACTCTCCTCTTTTAAGCAGTGCCTGGCTTGTGACGCTGCTCCTTCCCAAATGGGAGGGAGAGGGATCTGAACGGATCCCCCTCCTCCCTTTCAGGCGATCTCCCGGCATTGCTGGGGGGTCGCCTGGAAATGACGTCATCGCCCATGGCGCAATGACATCATTGATGTTGGGAGGCACTTAACTTCAGAGTCTGAGGACGCTGAAGCCAGAACACCGTGGGACCCTGGACAGAGAGGTGAGTATCTCTGTGGGGGCTCCCGCTTGTGGAGGACGTGTGGGGAACGTCCCCACATATAGCGGGAGTCAATTAGGACGTTCCCCACATGTCCTCTGCAGGGAAAGGGTTAAAGTCCGAAATGTGGATAATCTTAAAATTACCCAGGTAAAACAACCATTACCCTAGTGTCATTGGATAAAGTCTGATGTGAAATGAAACATTGGACGTTATTCGGGTAAACTGTAAAGTATCCAAAAGCCTCTGGGTACTTTGGTTTTCTTCGGTTTTCAGCAGGTTACAGTTGACAGAATTCCGGAGATTACCTAGGCAATCCGCACATTACACGACAGCCTTGGGTAACGCTCGAAACGCACAAAATAACCATCATGCATCATGTCACTCTGTGTGTTAATTGTGTCCACAGTCATATACGACACAAAATAACTGTCATGTTACTCCGTGCGTTGATTGTGTCTGAATTATTTTATAAAGATACTAGGTGGAAAGCCTGCCCAGAGGGCAGTCTATTGTTGTTGTCGCCAGCTCAGAATTCATGTCCACATATTTGTTTGTTAATGCCCTATCCAAGAGTAACGCGTCCATCGCCATCCCATCCGCAATAGGAGGGCCAACTGAGCAGGTCTGATGGATGCGCGCACAGCTGACAGCGCATTACAAAGGCATTTATATATTAGAGCAGGTTCCTCTTCCCTCTTAGATTGTAACATCACGGGAACAGGACCCTCAGATTGTAAACTCACTGGAACAGGACCCCTTAGATTGTAAACTCGTGGGACCCATTAGATTGTAAACCCGTGGGACCCCTGAGATTGTAAAATCATGGGACCCCTTAGATTGCAAGCTCATGGATCCCCTTAGATTGTAAGATCATGGGACCCCTTAGATTGTAAACTGATGGGGCCCCTAGATTGTAAACTCATGGGGCTCCTTAGATTATGTTGGGCTTGGGCGGACATTTTTTTTGTAGCATATACATTATGCCTATATTTACTTTATGCGTATATATAATGGAACGTGGTATGCATGGCATGTCAGGCTAGTAGTTGGGCACACTGGTATTATGACATATTGGTATTATGCATGGCAGACTGGTATTGTGGATGGCAGACTGGTAATATGGCTGGCAGACTGGTAATATGGCTGGC
The DNA here is from genome assembly GCA_009667805.1 of Leptobrachium leishanense. NCBI lineage: Eukaryota > Metazoa > Chordata > Amphibia > Anura > Megophryidae > Leptobrachium > Leptobrachium leishanense. The sequence goes on along the minus strand of CM019065.1, from coordinate 110,287,850 downwards.
AGACTAGTATTGTGCATGGCAGACTGGTATTGTGCATGGCAGACTTGTATTGGGCATGGCAGACTGGTATATGGCAGACTGGTATTGCGCATGGCAGACTGGTAATATGGCTGGCAGACTGGTATTGTGCATTGCAGACTGGTAATATGGCTGGCAGACTGGTATTGCGCATGGCAGACTGGTATTGTGCATGCCAGACTGGTAATAAGGCTGGCAGACTGGTAATAAGGCTGGCAGACTGGTAATATGGCTGGCAGACTGGTATTGTGCATGGCAGACTGGCAATATGGCTGACAGACTGGTATTGTGCATGGCAGACTGGTATTATGGCTGGCAGACTGGTATTGTGCAATGTAGACTGGTAATATGGCTGGCAGATTGGTATTGTGCATGGCAGACTGGTAATATGGCTGGCAGACTGGTATTGTGCATGGCAGACTGGTAATAAGGCTGGCAGACTGGTAATATGGCTGGCAGACTGGTATTGTGCATTGCAGACTGGTAATATGGCTGGCAGACTGGTATTGTGCATGGCAGACTGGTAATATGGGTGGCAGACTGGTATTGTGCATGGCAGACTGGTAATAAGGCTGGCAGACTGGGATTATGGTTTGCAGACTGGTATTGTGCATTGCAGACTGGTAATATGGCTGGCAGACTGGTATTGTGCATGGCAGACTGGTAATATGGGTGGCAGACTGGTATTGTGCATGGCAGACTGGTAATAAGGCTGGCAGACTGGGATTATGGTTTGCAGACTGGGATTATGCATGGCATTCAGGTCGGCTGCGCGCTCATCCGGCTCTCCTGGATGCCTGCGCAGCCCTTTAGGTTGGCTGTGCATGCATCCGGCTCTTCTTGATGCGCGCACAGCCGACGGGTAGGGCTGCGCGCTCATCCAGCACTCATGGATGCGCGCGCAGCCCTTTAGGTTGGCCGCGCTCGCATCCGACTCTTCTGGATGTGCACGCAGCCGACGGCTAGGGCTGCGCGCGACGGATAGGGCTGCGCGCGCATCCGATGTCGTTGGATGCGCACGCATCTTTCTCCACGGTGACGGAGAAAACTGTTTTATAGTATAGATTATATGAAGAGTAACCTAATGGTTATTATGTTTTATAAATGATGTATAAGCACATACAGTATGACACATACAGGGTTATTCAGAGACATTTGAAAAGTCACCGCACGTTCGGTGACCTTTCGTTCCCTGCACTTTGGGGCGATTCTGCGATTCTAGTTCACTGACCCTGCGGTGTATACTATTCAGCAAGCACCGCAGGGCCCCCCGAAGTGCAGGGAAAACTCGCTGCAAACCCGCAGAACACTCGCAGAACACTCGCAGACCACTCACCGAAAACCTGCAGAAACTGCCGCAAAAACCAGGCTGTACACGCCGGAAAAATCTGAGCAGCCGCCGCAAAAAGCAGACACGCAGACGAACGGGGTGAAAGATAAAAAAACAGTATGCTTGAAAGTTTGAAATTTGAAACGCTGTTTGCAAAAAACTACTGAATGAAAATGTCTGGAATTTACATATAAGATACAATGAATGTTAATAAAAAGGTCTGTTACAGAAAAATTAAAAAACGATTTAAAAAAAGAGAAGGAAAAAAAATTTGGACAAAAAATCCCTAAAAATCCCTAAAAGATCTTAAAAAATCTAAAACTAAAGGGACTTTTTACAGCAGAATAAAATAATAAATGGTTTATTAGATATTGGATTAAAACTGGAATATTTTTAACATGAAGCCTGTGGGATTCACCTGAATAAATCTGACGAATGAAACCACCGAACGGCAGGGCAATTCACTGACATTCCTCAGCTGTTCGGTGTTCTCTGAATAGATTATTATGCTTCTCTATGGGGGATTTCACTGCCCTCGAACAGGCACCGTGCGTGCAGGCAATTCGCCAAAATTTGGCAAATTGCCTGCTCTCTGAATAGCCGAATGGCCCCGAAATGTCCCCGTTCGCTGAAATTCAGTGTCACATTTCGGATTTCTCTGAATAACCCCTTTGGTAAAGATCATGTTACTCTTTAACATTAATATTAGAAACATATCCTCTTACTCTGTATATTCATTATATCCATAATTTTTTTTTGTCTTTTGACATTTTCATTGATAATATCCATAGATAATAGCAAAATTCAATTTTACCCAAGGGGGGGGGGGGGTTGGGTGCTCTGCAGATTAGTGGTTAGTCCTCAGATTCCCTGGGTAAAGCTTCAAGCTTTTATCTGACGATGACCTAATCCTTTTTTAACCAAACGGGCTTGGCTAGTCCACACATCAAGGTAAAGTGCAAAATTTTCAGCTCTTCTAGACTATCAGGTAGGGATGAGCCGAACACTCCCCGAGTTCGGTTCGGAGCCGAACCCGAACTTTCCAAATGTTCGGATCCGAACCCGAACTCGAACTCCATACAAGTCAATGGGGCTGAAAATTCGGTTTTTAGAGTGCCCTCCAAGAGGGCATATATGCTAGATATTTGCCATAAAAGGTGTAAGGGGGTCCGGGTAGTGCCCTGGGGGACAGGAAACAAGGACAAAAAGTAAAAAAAAAAACGTTTTTAAAGGGACAGTGAGTTTTCCATGAAATAAGGGTTAAAAATAAAAACGAAAAATTCCTTCAAATATCGTGCCTAGGAGGTCCCCATAACCTGCCCGTGAAGTGGCGGATTTCTAGAATGTATAGAAATATGTAAAAACCAAAAAATGACATTTCAAATGACGGTAAATGCTTTTCCTGCATTGGAACTGCTTGGAGCGGCAGTCTGTATGAAAAGAGGAGACATTTTCGGACACGCAGAAAAAGTTTACTAATTTTTTGGCGGCGAAAAGCAGTAGAATGATTGGAGAATGGAAAATTCTAGCCCAAATAGCCGATTTGGAAAGTGAGATACTGTAAATGGGAGAATTTTTCTGGTTTGGCTATTTTGACCTCGAATTTTCTCTTCAGTCATTCTCCTGAGTTTCACCTTTCTCTGAATAACCCTGTCAGGGTTATTCAGAGAGCGGTGAAGAGCAGGAGAATGACTGGAGAATGGAAAATTCTAGGTCAAAATAGCCAAACCAGAAAAATTCTCCCATTTAGGCTAGGGTCAGACTAGCGAATTTTTAACATGCGTTTAGGCGCACTTAATCACGGCCGCACTAGCAGCAAATGACGGGCAATGACGGACAATATACGAAGTACGGTCGCACGAAAGTCCGGCTGCGCAACGCAAGTGGAAAATTAACGCATTTTTTCGAGAACGCAGAACCGCTAGTACGGACGTACAGAGTGCGCTGCGTCCACTAGCGGCGTGTGTGTGTGATTTGGAGACGTCAGACCCTGCTCATGTCCGGCCAATGAAACGTCCAGACACCCAAAGTTTCCTGGTTTGGATCCGTAAAAAATCACGCACAAAAATGCGCATCGTATGACCTTTTTCGCACATTCCGTGAGAAAATACGGCAATGCGTTCGGACGCACTTTTTGACGGTCGCTGCGAAAAATGCGTTAGTCTGACCCTAGCCTTATCTCACTTTCCAAATCGGCTATTTGGTCCAGATTGTTCTCTTTTCCTGCCATTCTCCTGGTTTTCACCTTTCTCTGAACAACCCTGAGAGAGAGGTGAAAGCCAGGAGAACTGGCAAGAGAAGAGAACAATCTAGACCAAATAGCCGATTTGGAAAGTGAGTTAAATGGGAGAATTTTTCTGGTTTTGCTATTTTGACCTAGAATTTTCACTTTTCCAGTTATTCTCCTGCTTTTCACCGCTCTCTGAATAACCCTGTGAATGTTTCATCCCGAGGTGAAAAATAACATTGCTTTAGATGTTATTTTGAATTTTTTTCAAACACCAGTTAAATGCAGCATATTAGGAAGTTTTAGGAGGGAAATTAATTCTCAAATCTCAATCAGAAACAGACACCACCCCACCCCCTCAGTACCTCAGTATAGTGTACAATGTATCAAATTGATTACCAGACTAAAAACACCTGGTGTTATGCTCGTTTGTGAACAGAGGTCATTTAGGCTAGGGTCAGATGAAAGCATTTTTCCCCGCAAACGTGAAAAAGTGCGTCTGAACGCATTGACGTATTTTTTCACGGAATGCGCAAAAACGGTCAGACAACGCGCATTTTCGGGCGTGATTTTGTACGGATCGTCAATAAAACTCGTTTTGCATCTGGACTTTATGTAGGCTGGACATTAGCAGCGTCTGACATCTCCTAATCACGCAAACACGCCGTTATGCCGCAGCTGTGCACTCAGTACGTCAGTACTAGCGGTTCAGCGTTCTCAGAAAAATGCGTTCAAATTCCACTTGCGTTGCACGGCCGAACTTTTGTGCGGCCGTACATCGTATATTGGCCGTCATTGCGCGTCATCTGCTGCTAGTGCGGCCGTAATTATTTAAAAGTGCGCTGGTCTGACCCCAGCCTTAGATTTGAGAATCTTTCCACGTACACATTAGTTTTTAATTAAATATCTAATAAACCGTTGCTTATAATATTCTGCAGTAAAGAGTCTCTTTATTTCTAGATTTTTTAGTATTTTTTTAAGCATTTTCTATACTTTTTTCAAAATTTCCTTTTTTTTTCGAACTCGAACCGAACACACCCAAAAAGTTTGAAGTTCACGAACGTTCGAACTGCCAAAGTTCAGGCCGAACTCCGAATCGTCCGAACCTGAACAGCTCATCCCTACTATCAGGGTTATTCAAAGAGATTCGAAAAGTCACCGCACGTTCGGTGACTTTTCGTTCTCTTCAATTCAGTACCTTTTGCCGATCCCATTTCGGTGACCCTGCGGTGTATTCAGCAAGCACCACAGGGCCCCTGAATTGCAGGGAAAAGCTGCCGCAAACCCGACGAAAACAAACCGCAAAACCCAGCGAATGCACACCGAAAACCCTCAAAAACATCTGGATTAAGCTGCTGAAAACCACGGCAGGAGCCGATCACACGCAGCGAAGCCGCCGGAAAAAGCCAACACCGCAGACAGAGTGAAGTGAATAAATTAGAAAAACCAGTTTGCATGAATGTTTGAAAAGTGAAACACTGTTTGCAAAGAAACTACTGAGAAAAAATGTCTGAAATTTACATATGAGGTCCAAGGAATGATAATAAAGAGGGCTGTTACAGAAAAAATAAGGAAAGTTAAAAAAAAAAAAATCGGACTTTTAAAAAAAAAAAAAAAGTTCAGAAAAATGCTTAAAATATCCTAAAAAATCTATAAATAAAGAGACTCTTTCCTGTAGAATTTTATAATGAATGGTTTATTAGATATTGAATTAAAACGGGAATATTTTTAACATTGAAGCCTATGGGATTCTCCTGAATAAATTTTCCGAATTAAACTACCGAATGGCAGGGCATTTCTGGAACCTTTCACTGCCGGTTTTTGTTCTCTGAATAGCCGAAGCAGTGCTTTTTCATGGGGTTTTCACTGCCCTCGAACAGGCACCGAACAGGCACCGTATGTTCAGGCAATTCACCAGGATTTGGCGACTTGCCTGCTCTCTGGATAGCCGAATGGCCAAGAAAGTCAGCGTTCGGTTACCTTTCTCAAGCAATTCGGATCTCTTTGAATAACCCTGTATGATTCAGTTTTACCAAATGGTGGTTGGTTAGTCCTAAGATTACCCTGGTAAACTGAATTTTTTCTTTTCTTTGCAGCTTGACCCGGCGGTTTTGGGTATAGTACATTTTACCCAGGTAATTTTAAGATTAACAGTAACATACTGTATATAGAGGGCTTGTGTATTCCACAATGCTTTGAAGTTCTGGAAATACAGACAGACATAGCAATACATAAGTACCCAAAATCATAAACTTCAAAATAACCCCAATCCTAGCTCTAACCCTAATGCTAATACTGTACATGTAGAAACAGTAACCCCAGGCCTGGACTGAGACAAAAAATCTACTCTGGACTTCATCCACACCGGCCCACTTTAATCATGCAAACACGAACAAAAATAGTTTATAAACCAACCGGATCGCTCAACCAATCGCTCTACAGATACCAGAGTTGATGCAGATCAATTGGGTAAAGCAACGCAGTGGCACAGAGGTTGAGTGCGCACCATGTCTTAAGCTGAGGTGGATGCGCAACAGGTCTCAACGGCATGGTGGCCCCAATATGAGACTGTGGCAGTCTGCGTCTCATTTACAGACGGTGAGGAAGTTCTCACCTTGCCCATTAAGGCTAGGGTCAGATGAGCGCATTTTGTACGGACTGTGCGTCTGTGCAGTACGGACGTACTTTCTGACTGACGACAAGGTAGTGGCCACACAGTCCGTTTTTTTCACTGTCGTATTTTTTGACTTATGTAGCAGGGAAAATAAATTACAATGAAAAAACATTCTGTCCGTCAAAAATGCTGGACGTATAAATGCAGTCTGTCTGACCACGTTCCATCACTCACACAGAAAGCTATGCGGACGTTGTGGACGTGGCGCACTCTGCACGTCCGCTCTAGCAGTATTATGTTATTGCCTAACCTGCGTCCGTTTGCAGCGTCCGTCAGCCTCCGCACTTCTGTGCGGACGTACTTCGTGTGTGGGGCTCCATTTAACACAATTGTATGCTATCACGGACGTACTTATGTGCGGGCAACACGGACGTTAACACTGCGCTCGTCTGACCCCAGCCTAAGGGCAGTGCGAGACGTGCAGTGAACCAGCATTCACAGTGTCCCACTGAGCCATCGGCCCACCGGGAATCTCCCTGTAGTCCCTATGGCCAGTACATGCCTGAGTAACCCTAATGCAAACACAAACAGAACCTGGAAGCTTAACATTAAAGGGATACTCTAAGCAACATGACCACCTAAGCTATTTTAGGTGGTCATGATGCCCGGAGTATGCCGCCCTTTGTCCCCCCTCCCTCCGCTCAGCCGATCAGCTGAAAATGCTGAAAACAGCTGAGAGAGGCGGAGAACTTTACTCCGCCCTCCAAGCTGTCAGTCAGCAGAGCGGGAATCATATTTCCCGCTTCTGCCGACTTTTGCCGAGTAGGAGACGTCATCGCGCTTTCAGCGCGATGACGTCTCCTACTCCCCGCAGAAGCTGGCGGCTCCCTCTTCGGGTTAGTGTTGCGCGCATCCTCTTGCGCGCAACACTAATCCTCAGAGGGAGCCGGGAGGAAGCCTGCCGATTGGCTGGCTTACGTGAGAGGCGCGCATGCGCGCTTCTCACGTAAACCAGAAGCCAAGACGCAGCAAGAAGAAGGACGGGAGCGGAAGAGGAGGGAGGTGAGTATAAAAAAAAAAAAACGCCGCTGGAAACCAGAGGATTTTAAGGTAAGTATTGCAGTTACAAGAAAAGAAAAAAAAAAGAAGGTTTTATTAAGGGAATAGGGATAGGTTAGGAAAAAAAAACGGGGGGTGATTTTTTTGTTGGAGTGTTCCTTTAAGCCTAAAAGTAACTCTAATGCTAACCTTAACTATTACTTAGGGGTATAGAAGGGGCTATAGGGTGTTGTATAGAGGGGTAGTGGAGTAGAAAAAGAAAGAGGCTATTTTGACCTAGAATTTTCCATTCTCCAGTCATTCTACTGCTTTTCACCTCTCTCTGAATAACCCTGTAAGGGTTCCGAAGCAAAATCACAGGATTCAGCATGTGTTTTAAGTCCACAGGTATGTCTAAAGGGTCCGCCATCTATAATTATAGTTTAGCTTTCAGTATTTTATGAGGCATAGCTGAATGTTTGTAAAAAAAAATATGGATATTTTCATCATATAAAAATTCATACGCCTGTCCCTGAATCTCTCGATGTCTCTCTTTGCTGCTTGTGAGTTGGGAAGTTGAACTGCAGTAAGGCAGAGCATAATGTTTAGAGGATTGTACACTAACTTAAAGTCAATCCTGGTTTCAAATCTGTAGAATAAAAATTCTCCTGTCAATTAAAAGAATATTTCCTTCTGTTATAGATATTATCATACATGGTTGTAAACGATTCTTGTTAATACTGGCACTTTGATTCAAGACCTTTGACGCTTCAGCGGAGTTTTAGTCAATCATTTGCTCTTGATATTATTTTTTCTGTTTCATTTCAAAACTCTAAACATACGAAAACGCTCGCTACACCTTCCTCTTTAGCTTGGTTTCCTGTTCTCAACCAGTATTTACCATGGAGGAGACAATTACTTCTTTATTTCCTCATTAAAGAAAACACATCTGTTATCTAATCCTTGCATGTTTCTCCCTTATCCTTCAATGAGCAGTGATTGATTGCTTGTAACTTCAAACATAAAGGACTATACAAACATAACACGGGCAGTGCCAGGTTAATAAAACAACACTATCAAATCCACAGTATTCACTGGTGCATGTGAGATATCTTTCCATAGAAATATATATTTTTATAATCACATGAAATTTTGCTCAAAGAACATATCACTGTAAATATACATATATCAAACAAAAATACACAGCACTCCGCTTAATTATGCTATTAGAGATTTTAAAAAAAATAAAAAAAAAAAATATATATATATATATATATTATATATATACATAAAATGCCTACATGATACTTAATGAGTTAATGTTTATCTAAAAATGCTGATTAATTTTGAATGACCCCACAATAGACCCATTCATAGCACAGGGGGAAAAAAGTCAACCTACAGCAAAGAAAGAGATCAACTGTTATATTTAAACATGTTTAAGTTACAATGTCATTTTCTTTCTTGTTTTTCCTTCCAATTGGATGCAATTAAATAATAATAATAATGCTTAAAGATTATTATTTCGGAAAAGGATAAAAAAAACAAAAGTTTTTCTTAGCGTGATCCCATGGCTGCAATTTGCATCTACTAGCATTCTGTCCAAATAAAGTGGTTTTCTATGGAGGGAATTATTGGCGATGCAACTGCATCATCATTCTCTATCAATCTTTGGTAAGATTGCTAATGATGCTAATGACATGTTTTTAATTTAATACTGTCACGTCCTCTGCCCTGGGGGGTCTCTGGCAGCTCGTGCAGCAGCCCGGCACCCGGCAGCACCATCTCCGCTGTTGGCTGGCCGGGTGCCAGGCGGGTCGCCGGTGGTAGGAGGTCGCACGGCCAGCTCCGGATTAAGATCTCTATGGGCCTGGAGCTGAATATTTTGGTGGCTTTTTTTGGAATTCAGTGAAATGAAAACATAGTCTGGTTATTTAATAGTGCAGATACGGGTATATCTAACCAGGCAGTTACTGTGTGATCAATTTTTTCATTAAGATTTCAATCATTTGCAGAGTGTAAAATTATTTTTCCCATTTTATCATCCAAACCATTATGATTATATAGTCTATAGGGAATTCTTGTTAAAAAAAAGTGAAATGGGAACCTGTTACTGCATTTTTCTGAGAAAATATACAATTTTAACCAAAAAATTTAAATTTTCGCTTGTGTTTTGGAAGATGCTGTTTTATGAATAATATGACTATGTATAAACCACTATCAAGAGATAATTTTTTGCTCCCAGAGTGGGAAATTAAAAGGTGAGTAATGGCAGTGGTATTGCTTATTTTATACGTGACAAATGGACAATGCCATTGCTTTGGAACCAAAAATAGTTTTTTTTAGTTTGGTATGGTCTGGTCGTTTGGTATCAATGCAAAGGCCAGATTCTGACCTGTTCAATGACACCTCACTTGACCTTGTGGAGTGTAAAGATTAGTGACGCAGGGGTCCAAAGTCAACCCAGTGCTCTTCGCTGCAGTGCAGTGGTTTAGGTTTTGATGTAACAATTCGTAACAATGATTTATGCCATCACCTCCACACTTGTTGGTGACATGAGGAATGTGAGGGTTAGGGCAGCATCAATGTTCACTTTATAATTGAAAAGTGAAAAATATTGCTGTGCTAGAAAAAAAAGTAAAAAATATATTTTTTTATTGTTACATAAAACCTGGTCATGTTTGGTATCATTGGAAAGGCCATGTTCTGGCCTTTCAGGGGATACCTCACTCGACCCTGTAGCTGCTACGGAGTTGGAGATACAGTGGTCCAAATGCCCATCAATGCAAATCTAGTTATCTTTTCTGTGGGCCTATTCTGGGGCATGGGCCTGGAGCTGCTGCTCAATCAGCCCCTATGTTAATCCGGCCCTGCGCGCGGCCAATCAGGGGGTGGGGCGTGGCATGATGACGTGGAGCACCAGCTTTAAATCCTGATGGCGCGAATCACTCAGTGCCTTGTCGTGGAGTTACTTCCCGCAGAGCTAGTGATTCGGCATTCGCGATTCACTGATTCTTTTGTCTTGCTATTACTAACTCGGATTGTATGAGGACCCTGCTTACTGCTGACCCTGATTGTATGAGGACCTTGCTTGATACTGACCCAGATTGTATGAGTGCCCTGCATACTGCTGACTTGGATTGCTTTAATGTCCTTTCTTAATCTGACCAGGCTTGTATGAGTACAACTCTTGTTATGAACCCATTTTGACTGAGAACTACCTCTGATATTTACCCAGCTTGTCTGAGAAGCACCCCTGATTCTGACCCTGCTTGTCTAAGAACTATTCCTGCCATTTATGCACGACTGCCAGTCCTGTTTTGAGCTCAATATATAGAGTACTGGGTTTGTGTTGTGTCCTGTTTTCCTGTATCGTGTCCCTGACAAAAGCAGTAGTATATAGGGTTAGTATTACCGACCATTCAAGGATCGGAGGGTTTAGAGGTCTGTCTATAGGGATCTGCACCATTGATATTGAAGGGAATCATGACAATACCCAGTACATTCATATTTTTCCATATCAAGCTTCCAGTCTGCCATCTTCTATCTCTTCAAAATTATGAATAGTATTGTGGGAGTTTACTATATAAATTATTATATTGAGTGTGCACTGTTATGTTACACCGGTTTCTACTTCCTGTTTCCTGTTCACTTTTGACCCGGATGACATTCTTGATTATAATATGGTTCCTGACACACAGAAGTAAAAGTAACAACAAGTAACATGAAGTAAAAGCAAACAATATTGACTGCGTATCCCTCAAAGTGTTTTACATAGTTATAAAAAGGTCCTGCAACAATAGGGGGCATGCAGAGGCTTCTCATAGGAGACACAGGGAAAGTAACAGGCACACCAAGAGTAAAATGAGAAATATTTACTCAATAAGCAGAATTTCTCACTGTCTATATACAATATTTACCCTCTAAGGCTGGGGTCAGATGAGCGTAGTGTTCACGTCCGTGATTGCGCCTAAAAGTACGTCCGTGATAGCTTGACAGAAAGCCCATTGGAGCCCCACACACGAAGTACGTCCGCACTGAACTGTGGACGCACAATGGCCACGGCCCACGGACGCAAGGCAGGCAAGAACGTACAACCCCTAGAACGGCCGCACAAAGTGCGCTGCGTCCGCAACGTCCGCATAGCTTTGTGTGTGAGTGATGGAACGTGGTCAGACGGACTGCATTTATACGTCCAGCATTTTTCACGGACAAAATGGTTTTGCTTTTTATTTTATTTTCCCGCCTACATCCGTCAAAATATACATCAGTGAATAAACGGACTGTGTGGCCACTACTGCGTCTTCCGTACTGACGTACGTCCGTGTGCACGGACGTACAGTCCGTAGAAATCACGATTGTCTGACCCTAGCCTAAGAGTCTAAATTAACAGTCCCCAAATGGGTACTAAAAAGGGTGCTGGAATTGGATCCACAATATTTGTGTCCTGCAGAGAACATAGCATCTGAATTGGAACTTAATGCTTGTTATTGGAAAACTGCATATATTTATGTATAAACAGTACTAAAAACAATATACTCTTCCTCTATGGGTTTGTAAGTAGTCATTCTAGTGAGACTGATATTGATTTTTTTTTGTCCCATTTTCACTCTTGAAAGGCATATGTTGCTTTGTCAGTTTGGATGAAGTTTTGCTTCATTTGCCTGCAATTCACTTAAAGTACAATGGAAATATAGTTCCTAGGAATTCAATTCACCCCAACTTGCAATTTCACAGAGGGATTTAGGCCAGTGCCAGACAAGCGTTTTTCAGAGCGGAAGGAACGTCCATGAGAGTGGACGTTCCTTCCACTCTGACGAATGTGTGGCCACCTTGCTGAATGCAGTTAGTGCACTCAGCGCTGCAAGGCTCGATCACGCTTTGCAGCGCTATCGAACGTGCTTTGTAACGTTTCGAGGCGGAGGCTTTCAGCACGTCTGCTGTAGCGCGAGCAATTTGTGTGCGCTATAGCGTGTGGCCGACCCGGTCGGAACGTCACAACGATGCAACGGGTGTCGAAATGCACGTCGGTACGGGCACACATAGTGCGCTCGTCTGACAATAGCTTTAACTGCACCCCAGAAGTACCAAGCGAAATATGCATTAGCAGCTTTTAAACAGACCCTATAGATTTAAAAAAAAAGTCAAACAGGTACAAGCAGCTGCTGGGAAATAAAAAGTATATACAGTATATATATATATACATACAATTGACTGGAAACAAATTTTCAATTTGTTTAACGGCATCGAATAAGGAGCAGAAATGAAATTTTATACCAAAGAGAAATATTAAGGTATAATAGAATGAACGTGTAGACAGTAATTCATGCGTGTGGGCCTTGAACCAAGAGAATCACTACAAGATATTCAATAGGGAACATCAGCTGTTCAATGCTTCCCACATAATGTGACTCAATGAAATAGCATAGGAAAATAAATCAATTAGTTTCCATGGAAACCATTCAGCTTTGCTTTTCATTATCATCGAACATATTTGGGCAGCATCTTCAAGACGGGGCTTCATGCTGTCTGGAGTATCGCAGCCTCCAATTAGGCACCACTCAAGGGTAATCTCATCCATAAAGTTCAAGGGAGTGAATCAGCAGAATAAGAAAGAAATGAGGAGCTTTGTGGAGTTTGTACAGTGCAGCTATATTGCTTCTTTCTCCCAAAATAACCTGGGAGTTATTCGTTAGGACCATCAGGACTGCTGTTAGGCAGCAAATCTAGTGGCTCCAGTCTGTGACTCATTGGGTCCGTACAAGAAGACTGACAGCATCTCTGTGTTAAACCACACGTCGTGCACAGTGCTCAGCTGAATAGCTTTCTGTTATCTGGCCCCTTACAGTAACGCAAACCGGCAGCTTGTCTCTGACGTTCATACTTCATAGGCAGCTTCTACTGTAGGAGCACTGAAATATGAATTCTTCACTACTGTCTGGTGTGGGTTTTTGTGTTCTAGCTGGATCACAGCTTTATTCAGACTCCTGAAACGGGTATGTGGAGTAATGCCAGATATATATGTAGAAGTGAAGGCAAAAAAAGGTTATTTAAGGACAGGCTGATAAACAGTAGTTTCTTTTGGATCGAGGGCTCAATGTGTCAAGAACCTGAAAAACAAATGGTAATCATGTATGCTACATCAACTATATTTCCAAAAAAGGACAAAAATTAATTAATATCTTTAACCACTTCCTGAAAAGTAATTTCCTTATAGAAATGGAAAAAAAACTCCACTAAACCAACGTATTGTTATTTTTCCACAATGTCTATATCTAGCAGATACAATCAAACCTATAATATTTCTGAGATCTGGTTACTGTACACAGTGTGCACAGTATATTCTCTTTATGTTTACTTCTCTTGTCCTATTATACACACTATACTATTAGGGATGCACCGATAAATTTTTTTAAGGCTGAATACAAGTACCGATACATTTTTAGGCACCAATAACCAATACTTTTATTTAATATCATGTGACAGTTTTCCAATAAAAGATTACGATTTTGCAGAAAGCTTTGCCAAATTATGGAAATATTTAAAAATATGGCCAGAAAACCCATTCACCCACTGCACAGGCCTTTACACATCCATACCTCAGATATACACATACACACACCACAGACCTCAGATACAGACACACACCACAGATACATATATACACACACACACACCTCAGACCTCAGATACACACCACACATATCTCAGACCTCAGATACACACCTCAGATCTCTAGCACATGGAGGCTGACTGGCATGTGTAAGTTATACCGTAACACTGCTGAGGTCTGCGGACGCATTCTCGCGATATCTTACAAAGCTGCATGGAAGATCTTGCAAAAGTGTAGCCGCAGGCCCTGGCGGATCTGCATCACAACTTACACATGCCGGTGGACGCTCGCTGGAATGTTGCCAGCTGGAAAAACTGGCAAAACGCTATTAGAGCATTTTTGCAAGTCGGGCCCAGCCCCAACATACATCCCAGTGCTGGCTTCTGATATCGGTATGAGTATCAAGGGCATCTGTACGGGTACAAGTACTCATACAAATGCCTAGTATTGGCACCAATACCGATATTGGTTTTGGTATTAGTGCATCCCTAACTAATTTTATATTTTTATATACTATAACATGTAGTTATATATAATAATATATAACTATAATATTTATAATATATAACATATACAGTATAATAGTATATTTACACAGCTCACCATGAAGAGAGCACTCTGGCCAACAATTTCAAAGATTTCAACAGTATTTGAAATATAATATATATATATATAATATATATATATAAATTTAAAATCACACAATTATAATAATGTGACAGGCTGAAATTTTAGTAAACCAAAGCTACACAAATGATGTTTTTCTGAGGAATTTTTTCTTCATACTACTTTATTAGAAGTAAATGAAAAGACAAAGTGCCCTATCTCAGTGCCAAATCTAAAGCACAATTTGACTGCTCAGGTGGGAAAACACTGTGATAATGAATTCAGTGTATCGCAGCATTATGCTTGAATTGCAAGAGCCTTTGGTTGTACAATAATTGCTCAGTTAGAATTGATAATTAGATTTCAAAAGAGACAAATACGTGGATATTTGGAATCCATTTCTTAGCTGTTCATAATTGCATTATATCATACTTTATTGTGTTTTGCTCTGAATGTCAAGTCAGACAGTACAGTTTTCACAGGATGCAAATTTCCCATCCGTACGTATACAACAATAGTCATGAACCTGAGACAATATATTCTGTGCTGCTGAATGCGCTGAAAAAATCCCCTTTTCTTTATTTAACAAATGGAAACAATGAACATTGCACACAACAAGATCCTAATTAGAAAGAGGGAGATGTGCTTCAATTAGTGTATAGCTGTGAAAGACTGAAGGCCTCATTGACAAAGCCATAGATACGCATTGGTATTATTAGACTAAAAAGTGATATTACCCTTATTGAGTAAAGCCTTACCAGACTGTCATTAAAATCTTTCTAAAGATAGGCATTTAAAGTCTTCCAAGTCACATTCAAGTTATTTGTATCCGTCTTCTTTAAATGATGGCAAAAGGAAAAGGATTATGTGTTGCTCTTGAGAAATTCCATTATAAAGAAATTGGAAATGCATTTCTTAAGGGTCTATTCACTAAGCACCTAACTTTCCACCGAATTGCACCGAATGGTGAATTTCACCGTACGGTGCAATTTCGGGGCAGTTCATTCACTAAACTGTCAATTCACCAAATACAGGCAAATTGACGGCGACATATGGTACAGTTCGCCGCAGTTAGGCGATCTTCGGCAGCAGTGAAATTGTCCCATAGAGAAGTTATGGTCCGTCTATTCACAGAATGCTGTACTGCACTGAATTGTCAGTGAAATGCTCTGTTTTTAATTTTTTTTTTATTCTTTTCCTTTTTCAGCAAAAATCCTTTTTATTTTTTAGAACACCTTTTTGTATTTTTTAGACCAAATTTTTGTTTCCCAATTTTTTCAAAAGGCGTTTTTATATTCTGTAATAGACCTTTTTATTCCTTTTTTAAAGGACCTTTTTATTTTTTAGACAAAAAAATACAAACGAATTTGTTGGGAGCGCAATGGAATAGGAAGTAGGCGTTTCTTCCAAAAGTTGGTCTGAAGATCAGCTGTATCCAGCAATATGCACTAAAATATAAAAAGGTGCAAAATAATCGCGCAATATTGTTACATGCAATTGATATAATTGTAATGATATATAGAACCACTCACAAACAGAGAGCCTGCTGGCTCGTGAATATGCGCAGATGAGCCTCTATGGGGGGCTCCTCCCATCAGCCGATTTTCAGAGTATAGTAGATCTTGTAACAGCGGTCTATCTTCACAGTGCAGTTATCTCAAATGTAAGAGAGATGGACATAGCACAAAATCTTTTTATAGAAGGAGTATATATCAACGTAGATCAGGGTACTCACGTGATCATGAGCCTCCCTTTCGAGTGGCTCAGTATATAGGCTTGGGACCACTTAAATTTCACGGGGGGTCCTACCCCTAATCGGTACTCAATATCCCCTTAAAGGAACTAGGTCTTCTAGGAGGTATTTGCAGGAAACCTTTTTAATAATAGTAAAATACTATACAGAAAATGTAAAATAAAATAAAAAAGAAGTGCAGGGACTAAACCGAGACGCGTTTCTCTCGCTTCCCTGCGAGTTTCATCAGTCAGTATGCCCTTAGTTGTTGCAAGTATCCATTTATTGTGTCCATAGTCCAATCGAATAGTCATATCTTGTTCGCGTGCGTTCCAAAACACGATCTGCGTTCCATTGCAGCCATGGATGCCTTCTGATGACGTGTTTCCTCTTCCGGAACCCACGTGGGATTGCTGAATTTAGGTCTGTTCATTCCCATTACGTGAAAGCGGCAGATCTTCCATTGCTTGTCTTGTGTCTTTCATTTCATTGGTGGCACAAAACTTCCCAAAGTCTATACCCTCGGGGAGATATATATAAACAACTGTATACTGACAAACAATTAAACAGACTCCATGGCATATTATAAAGTGTATTATTAAATAACCATATCTAGCGATATTCATAAAAGATCAAAAATACATATAAAAACCTATAAAAATATATAAGAAACTTAAGTATATAAAAAATGACAGACTTCAAAGTCGGCATTTAACCCATTGGGGGCTAGAGTGTCCAGGTGATAGATCCACTTCATCAAGTTTTTGATTCATATTAACCCTCTCCACTCCAGTCACGTCAGAATTTTTCTATACCCATGAATGCCAATCCTTTGGGATTACAATCATGTACATCCTTAACCCCTTAAGGACCGCTGACGTACCCTGTACGTCCTATCCTCGGGTCTCCCTTAGACCCGCGGACGTACAGGGTACGTCAGCGGCGCCTAATCCCCCTCCCGCCCGATACTCACCTCCCTTGCTGGATCCCTCGGCAATCTGGCAGGGAGGAAGCCTTCCCATGTGATTTACATGGGCAGGCGAGGCTGATGACGTCGCCACGCTGCGTGGTGACGTCATCAGCAGGCGTCCCCATGCAAAGCAATGGAGGGGAGGGGGGGCTCCTTCGGAGCCCTCTATCTCCCCAACCATTGCAGCTAGGGTGATGCTTTTTACACTGCTGAAAATGGGAGAGTCTCCCCTTTTCAGCGGTGTATAGCATTAACTGTTTCGCCGCCGGATCACGTTTCGGTCCAATTGGCGCCAAAACGCAATTCGAACCTGGAGGAGGGCTGACATCTTGGATGTCAGCCAAGCCACCAGGTCCCCCCCACCCACTGACAACCTCACCATATGTGTGAGGATGTCAGTGGGCCAGTTAACCATCTAGCTGCCATGTAGAGATAAGGGGATCCTAAGGGGATCCATGGCAGCTAGATGGTCATATTTGACATCATTTTAAAGGCCTGATTATGGCCTTTCCAATGATACCAAACATGACCAGGTTTGGTTTAATAAAAAAAAAAAAAAAAAAATTAAATAAAATAAAAATTATTATTTTTTTAACGTTTTTTTTGTCTGGGGGGGTTTAATTAAATAGGACCTAGGCTGTCATCTAAAAATAATTAGCACAAAATGGTCAGAATGAGCGCAGCGCACATAGGTGAACCGTCTCAGCAGTGAAGGGGTTAAAAAGCAAACGCATGTAAAAATTCTGTATTTCCAGTCTCGGGACAAAATTTTGAACCTATTTAGCCGGGGTCTTTTTTGGGTGGTTGTAGATTTTGGGGATTAAATTACGAAAAAGTGTGTTTTTACCATTTTTTCCTCATATTTTTTTTATAGTAAATTATTCGATATGATGGAAATAATGGTATTTCTAGAAAGTCCATTTAATGGCGGGAAAAAGGCTGTATAATATGTGTGGGTTGAATAAATGAGTAAGAGGAAAATTTGACCTAAACACTAACAGCGCAGAAACGTAAAAACAGCAGCGGTCACTAAAAGACGGATTTGTGTAAAACTGCCCGTTCACTAAGGGGTTAAAATGGGAGGAGACACTATGTTTAATATATCCTCTGGTTATATTACAAAGGTGTTCATTAATTCTAATAAACAATGATCGGGAGGTTTGTCCTACATACTGTTTCCCACATGGACACTTTAACAAATAGACTACATTCTTAGTATGGAAGGTGATCAAATCCTTTATTTTATAGTTGGATCCTCTCATTCCTGCATTAAAATGCTTTATTGTTCTTCTCTTACTCATTGTCTTTCGACATGATATACACTGACCACAACCGTAGAATCCAGGAGTTAAACCAAAAAGTTGTTCAGGTCCTTGTTTCTCATTGCTTTTAATGTGATTGCGGACTAAATTGTTGGTGAGATTTCTTCCTCTAAATATTATTCTTGGTCTTTCTGGTAATATATTACTCAAAATCGGATCATTTGTTAAGACTGACCAATATTTGTCTATGGATTTCTTAATTAATTTATTATTCATATTATAATCCATAACAAAAGGGACATTCTCATATTGTTCTTCCCGACGTGGCCTATATTGCAGCAATGAATCTCTGCTGAGTGTAAGAACCTCTTTTTTCATTTCCTCCAAAAATATATCATCGTAGTCTTTCACTTTAAATTGATTTATTAGTTTTTCAGCTTGACATAAATATTGTTCAACATCTGTGCAGTTTCTGCGGATGCACAGGAGTTGTCCTTTAGGGATTGTCTTTAACCATAGAGGGTGATGGCCACTACTAGTAGAGATGTGCTATTTACTTGAACCGGTTTGAAAAAAGTGCGGGTTTTTAATTCACTATTCTCGACATATAAGGTAAGGTCGAGAAAATCGACTTGTGTCGGGCTAATATTATAATCTAATTTAATTCCTAATTCATTCTTATTTAGATGTTCGATAAAACATTCTAATCCTTGTCTATCGCCCCGCCAAATAATTATCACATCGTCTATATATCTTCTATAGAGAACGAGGTTAGGCCCCCAGCCATGCCCCGCCCATACCACACTGGATTCCCAATAGGCCATGAACAGGTTCGCAAAGTTTGGGGCGAACCTCGTCCCCATAGCACTCCCATTGCACTGTAGATAATATTCTCCCCCATACCAAAAAATAATTATTTTTCAGGATCAAGTTTATTCCCTCAATTATATATTGTACTTGGTCTATTTTAAACTTATTAGATTCTTTAAAAAAAAATTCTACCGCCTCACATCCTGCTCCATGTGGAATAATCGTGTATAATGAATTAACATTACATGTGGCCATAAGAAAACCAAGTTCCCACCTAATATCTCTAATCAGTTGTAGAACTGAAATGGTGTCCTTGAGATATGCCGGAGTCATTTGTACTAAAGGCTGAAGGAGATGATCGATATGTTCAGAAATTCTGCAAGAAATAGAGCCGATACCCGATACAATGGGACGACCAGGAGGATGTTCACTGTTTTTATGTACTTTAGGTAAGTAATAAAAAACAGGTATACGTGGATGACTAATCTTCAAATATTGATACTCATTGTCATTTAGCATACCACTGTCTTTCCCTCGTTGTAGGTATTCGAAAAAGGTTTGTTTTATTTGTTCTATGGGGTCATTTTCCAATTTAATATAGGTTTTAATGTCATTTAATAATCGATTTGACTCTTGATGGTATTGATCTTTATTTAATACCACTATACCCCCTCCTTTATCTGCAGGTTTTATAATCAGATTTTCATCTTTACTTAGTTGTTTCAATCCTTCATGTTCTTCTTTAGTCAAATTAGTGGGTCTATTAATGTATCTATTTTTATTTTCTAATTTTCTAATATCCCTCTGGACCATTTGTTCGAAAGTATCGATTTCTTTTGAAGCCATATATCTTGGGTAAAATCTAGATTTGTCTTTTAATGTTGTGTGTACATATTTGTTATCATATACTATTTCTCTCTCTATTGGAGTTTTGGCAAAAAATCTTTTTAAACATAGTTTCCGTTTGAATTTTTGTAGATCAATGAAAGTATTGAAGGTGTCTCCTTTCTGATTTGGAACATATTTCAGGCCTTTCTTTAAGACCCCTAGCTGTCCTTGCGTGAGGTTCTGGCCACTGAGATTGAATATACCTATTGGTCCCTGGTTCTTTCTCTTTCCTCTTCTCTGTGCCAAAAGGCCTCCGCGACATCCTCTTCTCTTTGTACTCTTTTCCTCATATTTCTGATTCCTGTATTCAATCCCATGGCTCCCTTCGGTTTTTCTTTGTATTTCTCTTGGTATGGTGTTTCTTGTATCCATCCTTCTTCCTTTCCTTGGTGAAAAACCTCTTCTTGTTCAAGGTCAGCAAGGGGTGAGTATCTGTTATGTGTATATATTGGTCGTGTTGACTGTGTATTCTGGTCCCAATCATTTCTATTGGAAGGTCTAGATCTTCCTCTTTTTGTGCTAAACTTTCTCTGTTGATCCTGTCTCATATGGAGAGGGATTTGATCATTTATCCTCTCTTTGGTCGGGGAGTTGGTTAAGTATGTACTGCTCATACTTCTTTGTTGAAAATTCTGTCCTCCTTGTGGAATTTTCTTTCTTACTATTTGATCTTCTCTTTTTTATATACTTAAGTTTTTTATATATTTTTATAAGTTTTTATATGTATTTTTGATCTTTTATGAATATCGCTAGATATGGTTATTTAATAATACACTTTATAATATGCCATGGAGTCTGTTTAATTGTTTGTCAGTATACAGTTGTTTATATATATCTCCCCGAGGGTATAGACTTTGGGGAGTTTTGTGCCACCAATGAAATGAAAGACTCGAGACAAGCAATGGAAGATCTGCCGCTTTCACGTAATGGGAATGAACAGATGTAAATTCAGCAATCCCACGTGGGTTCCGGAAGCGGAAACACGTCATCAGAAAGCATCCATGGCTGCAATGGAACGCAGATCGTGTTATGGAACGCACGCGAACAAGATACGACTATTCGATTGGACTATGGACACAATAAATGGATACTTGCAACAACTAAGGGCATACTGACTGATGAAACTCGCAGGGAAGCGAGAGAAACGCGTCTCGGTTTAGCCCCTGCACTTCTTTTTTATTTTATTTTACATTTTCTATATAGTATTTTACTATTAATTAAAAAGATTTCCTGCAAATACCTCCTAGAAGACCTCGTTCCTTTAAGGGGATATTGAGTACCGATTAGGGGTAGGACCCCCCGTGGAATTTAAGTGGTCCCAAGCCTATATACTGAGCCACTCGAAAGGGAGGCTCATGATCACGTGAGTACCCTGATCTACGTTGATATATACTCCTTCTATAAAAAGATTTTGTGCTATGTCCATCTCTATTACATTTGAGATAACTGCACTGTGAAGATAGACCGCTGTTACAAGCTCTACTATACTCTGAAAATCGGCTGATGGGAGGAGCCCCCCATAGAGGCTCATCTGCGCATATTCACGAGCCAGCAGGCTCTCTGTTTGTGAGTGGTTCTATATATCATTACAATTATATCAATTGCATGTAACAATATTGCGCGATTATTTTGCACCTTTGTATATTTTAGTGCATATTGCTGGATACAGCTGATCATCAGACTTTTGGAAGAAACGCCTACTTCCTATTCCATTGCCCTCCCAACAAATTCATTTGTATTTTTTGTGTTTAATACGGGTGAGGGACACACCTTGTGGTGAGCTGCATACTGTGGAACAATCACTTTAAATATCAGCTATTGTATATTAACTATAGCGCCAAACACTTTAACACTGTAGAGGTGTTTTTTGCTATATCTTTTTATTTTTTCGACAAATTTTATTGCATTTATATTGGTTTAACCACTTAGCTGAGGACGACACGCTAAACACGTCCTCCAGTTTCATTCTAGGGTACGAAGGATACACTGCGCACGTCATCACAGCTTGATGTTGATCTGGCGCTGACCGCAGTGTTCTCCCGGTGTGGATTGACATCTTGGATGTCAGCCCTGCCTCCAAGACCTCCACCCATTCACTGATGTCATTGCACATGGGTGCAATGATGTCAGAAAGGGACCCCCCACGGAGCAGGAAACTCCCTATGGTGGAGATTTGGGAGCCTTTTGGACCCTTGTATCTCCTGAACCATAAAAGTTACAGGACCATGCTTAGTATCAACAGATCAGAGCCTGGCCTTTCCAATGATACCAAACATGACCATGTTATATGTAATAATTATTTTATAACATTTTTTTCCTGTTTTTTTAACGCAGCACTATTGTTCACTTTTCAGTAATAACATAAACAATGATGCTGCACTAACTAACCTTCTCATCGCAAACAATTCCAGCAAGTTTGAAGGTGATGGGACAATGCACCACACTGCTGCAAGGGTCACAATGGGCCCTTTGGAACCCTACGTCTCTTATTATTACAGATACAGATTTAATAGAAAATGGTCACACTCACCGATGCGGAAGCCTAGAAGATCCCAGGCTCAATCACAATGCCTTGGTACTCTTAACTAGGGATGAGCTGTTCGGTTCGCACGGTTCGGAGTTCGAACCGAACTTTGGTTGTTCGAAAGTTCGCGAACTTCGAACTTTTTGGGTGTGTTCTTTTCGAGTTCGCAAAAAAAAGAAATTTTGAAAAAAGTATAGAAAATGCTTAAAAAAATGCTAAAAAATCTAGAAATAAAGAGACTCTTTACTGCAGAATATTATAAGCAACGGTTTATTAGATATTAAATTAAAAACTAATGTGTACGTGCAAAGATTCTCAACTCTGAATGACCTGTGTTTTTCAAACGTCATATGCTCTATTTCACCGCTGTGTGCTCAGCTCATTTTTACCGCTTTC
Source organism: Leptobrachium leishanense (assembly GCA_009667805.1). Lineage (NCBI taxonomy): Eukaryota > Metazoa > Chordata > Amphibia > Anura > Megophryidae > Leptobrachium > Leptobrachium leishanense. Next base: position 110,264,822 of record CM019065.1, on the reverse strand, counting down.
GCTCATCATGTTTAAACGCGATTTTGAAGCCACATTTTGTTAAATGACCGACTTGTTAGATATCGTCCTTTCTGGCAGACTCCGCAGATTCATAATATATCATTTTTATATGTATACGTCCTGTCCTTGCTGTATATTATGAAAGAAATGCAATAAAAATAGAATTTTTAATCATCTGCAGTGTGTAAAGTGTTGTTTTTTTCACATTTTAGCACATGAGCGTTTGCGGTTATGTTTTCTATGGGGTGCGCTTGTACAAAAATTAGAATTGGGGACTTGTTACATTTTGTGGGGGGAATTACGTGATTTATAGCAAACGCACCCCATAGAAAAAAATCTTTAGTGCATCATCGTTCACATTATAATTGCAATGTGAACAATATTGCTGCATTAATAAAAATATCACACAAAAAAAATACATGTTTTTATTTTCTTTTTTCTTTTTGTTACTTTATACCTGGTAATGTTGGGTATCATTCGAAAGGCCATGCTCAGGCCTTTCGATTGACACCCTCCATGACCCACTAGATGCCTGGAGATATCGGGGTTCAAATGAACCCCCTATCTCCATCAGGGGATTGGCCTGGGCAATATATACGCATGATGTGAGCTGGCCTGGGCAATATATATATAAACGCATGATGAAAATTTGCAAAGGATAAGGCACGCAAAGTGAAATTTTCATGTGTCTGAAATTGAAACAACTTTTATTTATTTTTTTCGTTAATTTAAGTTTGTTCAATACAGTTAATTTAAAATGGTTTAATACAGTTTATTTATATTTATTTTACCTTTACTATTGGTGCTTTTCAAACTTTATTCTTAAGTAAAAAGAAATTTAGCAGTTTCATGTTGTGTCGTTTTTTTTTGGGGGGGTGCAAGTAGCTGGTCTTGCCTAGGGCGCAAAATAGTCTAGCACCGGCCCTGACCGCATGGTCCACCCCTGCACTCTTCCACAATACCACAGAGGGGTTACTGTATGATGGCACTTGCTGGCCTGGCACCAAAGGCACAATATTTGGCTGCACTGCCACTGACGCCTGTATCAGATTCATATCCTCAGAGGGGTGAGACTGTGTGACGGCACACACTGTTGCCGACGCTAAAGGCCCAATTTTAGGCTAGGGTCAAACGAACGCATTTTTCGCAGCGAACGTCAAAAAGTGCGTCCGAACAAATTGAGGTGTTTTTTCACGGAAAGCGCTTAAACGGTCATACAATGCGCATTTTTGTACGTGATTTTTTACAGATCCAAACCAGGAAACTTTAGGTGTCTGGACGTTATGTTGGCCGGACATGAGCAGCGTCTGATGTCTCCTAATCACGTACACACGCTGCTATGCCGGCGCAGCGCACTCTGTACGTCAGTACTAGCGGTTCAGCGTTCTCGAAAAAATGCTTTCATTTTCCACTTGCGTTGCGCGGCCGGACTTTCGTGCGGCCGTACTTCGTATATTGGCCGTCATTGCGTGTCATTTGCTGCTAGTGCGGCCGTGATTAAGTGCGCCCCAGACTTAAAGGCCTTTTTGTCCTTGTTTCCTGTCCCCCAGGGCACTACCCGGACCCCCATACACCTTTTATGGCAAATATCTAGCATATATGCCCTCTTGGAGGGCACTCTAAAAACCAAATTTTCAGCCCCATTGACTTGTATTGAGTTCGAGTTCGGGTTCGGATTCGGAATCGAACATTTGGAAAGTTCGGGTTCGTATCCGAACCGAACTCGGGGGGTGTTCGGCTCATCCCTACTCTTAACATCTGAGTGCCCGACCTACTGCAGCGTTCTTCCTTCCTGGATTCATCTGTGCGGCATGTGGGTGGCTCGCAGGTGGTATATGGGGTATAAATATACAGTTAATATAGAGCCAATAGGCTGTATGGATAAAAAATGGGTTTATATATTAATAAAAAGAAAAGAATTATAAAATATTTTTTGTATAAAATAAAATAGAAATAAAATGAATGGTTTAACTGAGACGCGTTTCGGCAAAGTCTATGCCTTCATCATCAGTTCATCATCAGTTTCCTCAAAGAAGATCTATGACCACAAAGGTTTGGATGATAAAATGTGAAAAAATTATTTTACACACTGTAAGTGATTGAAATCTGAATTGAAATCTACATTTTGACTGGACTTAACGTAAACACTTTATAATGATATATTTTAAATCTGCTGAGTCTGCTGAAAATAAGGATATATAATTTGCTTACGTATCACGTTTAAACATGATGAGCACAAAATGGTCAAAATGAGGTCCGCAAACAAGGTTGAAATGGCGAAGCAGCAAAGGGGTTAAACACCTATTAGGAGAACAGGAGAGTTCAGTTTTTTTTTTTGCAGTTCGGCTGAATCCACCAAGGCCACTTTGGCATTCTTTGGTGCTTTTCTGTGTTCTTCGGCAATGTTCTCCAACTTTTTCAAGAAGTTTCTGCAACTCCATCTTTCGCGCACTTCGTTGTCCACCTTGTGAATGGTGAATTCACCGTACTGTCGGTAAAATGGAGTCGCCGAACTACACCGAAGTGAAAAGCAATGACATTTCCCGGAAGTTTCTGTGCTTAGAAAATAAACCCTTTAATGTTTATTTTACAATTCTTACAAAAAATATATAGCTCCATAAAACCTTCCAGGTAAAATAACATGACAATATAGCAAAAATTTGAAAGTAAAAATAAAAAGCAAAAAGCACAATTCAAGCTGTGGCACAGATAGCATATATAAAGAAGATAGAAGGCTTAAGATTTGCTCAACACAAAGTTCAGTAGCGAGCTTGTTTATTGCACATTTGCCCATTTGTCCCTAAATATTGACCATAACAGTTTTATTGAATGAGATGAACATTCCAGAAGGGTGTTTTCTGCCTGAGAAATGTCAGACTGTGGAAGAATATATTGTTTAATTTTGATGATGGGAATAAGGAATTGTAACAAGAAGGAAATAGCTAGCAAATAAAATGGAATGGAAACGTGTGTACAAAAATAACTTTCAGAATACATAAGGCAAGGAGGTCACTCCTTTTTGAAACAGGAGGATTATTTATCTGTTGTAAAAACAATTTAGCGGCATACAGGAAAATCAAACTTTTTTATACTGATGAGAGACTGGATGGGAACGAAAAAAGCTTAAGCAATTTCCCTGTTTAAAGAAAAGAGTTGAAAGTTGGGAGGAGTTACAATGGTTCCCCTTTTGTTTCAGGGTATCGCTGGGATTGGGTCTCGGGGGCAGATAACAGAAAGGGGAGGGGCAGGGGTAATAGAAAAGGGTAAGCAAAGGACAGAAGAAATCAGTCTAACCTTTGTCTTTTCTTGTTACAGGATCCCAAAAGCAGCTGCAACATCGAGATGCCTGGAAGGAGGATTAACGTGCCCAAGAGATTCCTGGACTCGGAGCATCAGGGGACAGCCCGGCCGGAGCAAGTTGCTTGAGCGAAGAGGAACCAAGCAGGACAGCAGAGGAGCAGAGCCGATCAGAAGAGGAGCCGAGCAGAACCTGGAAGAGAAAAAATACAGGGAGTATCAGTGCCTGCAGAGTGCATCCTCTCCACTTCTCTCTCTCCTATCTCTACCTCCGCTATCTCTCCTTCCCTTGCTTCGGATTCGGCGCCAGTGGCTTCCCTCTCTGTCCCTGCTTTCTATAATTCCCTGCCACCACCCCCCTCCGGTGCCGAGTGTGGACCTGATCAGGCGGCTGATCGGGTGTCCATACAGAGGGCTGTGCGGGCGGGCAGCCCAGCTACCATGCGGCAGGGGGGTGTCCAGGACATCAGCGGGTCCTCGCCTGGCCATCTTCCCGGCCATTTCAACACCCCCTCTGGCCATTTCGGATCTCAGTTCTCCCCTCCTCGTGGCCGGCCGCCATTTTCTCAGCCTGCGATGGCTGATCTGCGGCCGGCCAGCCCTTTGCCCCGCCCCTCTGATGTCACATGGCCAGAACAGCACGGCGCTCATGGGTGGGCGGGGCCTCCTCGCGGGTGGGCGGGGCCTCCTCGCGGGTGGGCAGGGCCTCCACCATTTCAAAAGGCACCAAATTCAAAACTGCCCAGGAGCCTTCCCATGCTTCCCAGGCATACCGATCGCGGTATGGGGGAGTATGCAAGCCGGGACATCGCCAGCAGGGGTGAGGGGCAAGCCAGCTACCAGGTAGGGCAAGGGTGGCCAGTTAGGGGCAGCATGGGGGGGGAGCAGGCATCTGAAATTACGCAGGGGGGTGAATGGCAGCTGGGAGGTTTTCAAGTAGGGGGGAGCGAGGCCCAGAGGGACTTCCCCAGTGGCAGTTTTGGGCAGGGGGGGTCGTATAGGCGCAGGAGCGGCGCATACTCTTTTTTTGTCCTTTGGGTCTGGACCCACCATTGTGGCCACAGGGGATGGGCAAGGTTATGGCAGGGACAGGCTGGGGAACTGGTACAGGCGCATGGAGGAGCCGTCGCAGCGCGGGGGGGAGAGCAGCAGTGAATCTCTTTGTAACGATATGCCATTGCAGGAGACGGACCGTGATTCAGCAGCATGGACTCGCAGTGGCGCAAGAGAGAAGGACAAGAGAGCGGAGGAGACGGAGCGAGCAGAGGACATGGAGCGGCCAAGCACCAGCAGGGAAGGAGCCGTTCAGTCGGAGATCGGAGGCGCGAGAGGACCGGCAAAAAAAGGTAAGAGAAAAAGGGGTTTAAGTTTTTCATCTGACAGTTCGGGGGAGGATTCTAGTTCGGGTTCTGCGGGGAAGGGGAGGGGGGCGAGTAAAAAACTGTTTAAAATGGTTAAGAAACTGTATGGAAAACATAGAAAGGGGGCAGCGATTCAGAGCAGGATAGCACTGATAGCGCGTCAGTCAGCGGGGAGGAGAACGAGTTTCAGGGTACAAAGTTGATCCCCTTGTCGTCGCATTTGTGCTCTAAGGTGATCAAGAAGGCGCAGGAGGGAAAATATGTAGACTTTTTTGAGATAACTAGGGAGGCAGTTGTCAGCAAGGGAAGAGAGGGGGAACACTTTAGGAAAAAGGGCACTTTTATGGAATGGGTAAAAGGTTTTTGCAGTTTACGCAGAATGTTTTGTAAGTAAGCACCCAGATCAGGTAAAGAGCATGTTGCGCTATTTGCACCTGATTACGGATTGCACCACGGCGTATGGAGGTTTTTCTTGGCGTGACTATGATGACGAGTTCAGGAGAGGTAATGTGGGGACAGGGAGACATGGTAGAAAGGATTTCGGGGTTAAGGTGCTGCACTCGTGGTCTAGATTGGTTAAGGTTGCGGATGGGCAGGTGTTAGGAGGTCAGGGGGCACAAAGGTCGTTTGGGGGGGAGGTTAGGGAATGCTGGGCGTTCAATGACAAGCGTTGCGAAAAAGGAATGTCGTGCAGGTTTAAGCATGTGTGTAAATTCTGCGGGGGGCTCATCCCGGGGTGGATTGCAGGAGAAAAGAGGGAGGTAGATTTAATTCCTTTCGGGGAAATGCAAAGTGGACAGGGGGAAATGTTGGGCCTGGCCAGAACGCCATTGCAGGTAAATGAGCTGGTTGCGGAGTTGGTAAGTTATCCGAATGTTGAGGATAGGATATTGTTACGTGATGCCCTTAAGAATGGTTTTAAGATTCCGGTTTGTGGGAAAGTGACGGGGGGAAGTAGGGTAAGAAATTTAAAATCAGCTTACGACTTGCCAGAGGTTTTGAGGGAGAAGTTGGGAAAGGAGGTGCTGTTAGGAAGAATGGCCGGTCCATTTCAGAAATCCCCAATCCCTGATTTGGTTGTTTCCCCCTTGGGGGTTGTCCCCAAGAAAGAAGCGGGGAGGTATAGAATGATCCAGCATTTATCGTATCCAAGAGGTCAGTCCGTGAACGATGCTATTAGCAGGGAGGTCGCTTCGGTTACATACCAGTCCTTTGACCAGGCGGTTGATTTGGTGAAGGAAGCCAGGATGGGGGCAGAGTTAGCGAATGTGGATATCGAATCAGCGTTTAGGTTGTTGCCGTTGCATCCGGAGAGTTTTAGGTTGACGGGGTGCAAATTTGAGGGGCGTTTTTATGTTGATAAGAGTCTGCCCATGGGTTGCGCAATATCCTGCGCTCACTTTGAACGATTTAGCACTTTCTTGCATTGGGTGGTAGAGAAGGAAGCCGCCAGTGAGGGCATTGTGCATTACTTGGATGATTTCTTGATAGTGGGTTCAGAGGGGTCTGGTGAATGCAGGAGGGTCATGGAGGTGCTGTTGGGAACATTTAGGTGCTTGGGGGTGCCAGTGGCAGAGGATAGGTCAGAGGGGCCCTGTGCGAAGCTGACATTTTTGGGAATTGAAATCGACCCTGTGAGACAGCATTGCAGGCTGCCCGAGGACAAAGTGGCTAAGATGAGGCTGGCTATTAGACAGGCTATGGAAGGGAGGAAAATCAAATTGAAGGATTTGCAGAGGTTGTTGGGTTTGCTGAATTTCGCATGCCGAGTGATTACGGTTGGTAGAATTTTTAAAAGACGTCTAGAGATGTGTACCAGGGGAGTGATGGGGCCAAATTTTCAGATTAGGTTAGGACAGCAGGTCAAGGCGGATTTAAGAGTTTGGGATGTTTTTATGCAAGGTTTTAACGGAGTGAGATTTTGGGAGCAGAGAGTGACTGCGGAGGAGATACAGCTGTTTACAGACGCGGCAGGAGGCGCAGGTTTTGGGGCATATTTGAATGGTAGATGGTGCGCAGGAGAATGGCCTCTAGAGTGGATTCAAAGAGGTTGGGTGAAGAATTTGCTTTTGCTGGAACTCTTTCCCATTGTAGCGGCAGTCGAGCTGTGGGGGGAAGAACTAGAGAATAAGAGCATCCTGTTCTGGTCGGATAATCAGGGAGTGGTGCAGGTACTGAATAACTTGTCGGCATCATCCCCCCAGGTTATAGCCTATGTCAGGTATCTGGTGTTGATCTGTCTGAAGCGGAATATAAATTTCAGGGCAAAGCATATTCCGGGGGTAAAAAATACGGTTACAGATGCATTATCTAGATTTAAGTGGGACCTGTTTCGGCGTTTGGCACCCGAGGCGGAGTTACAAGGCGAAGCGTGCCCTTCATTTCTCTGGCAGATCGGGAGCAGTTAAGATTAAACAGCAGTGGGGGAAGGGAATTTGTTTAAAGGGCACCGGTCTAGCTGGTATTTCATAATTTACTAAGTTAAAGAGGAGAGGGTTGTGAATATGCAGGGGTATGTATATAACCCTGATTCAAGTTACAGTCGCGATAAAAGTCGGTATGTGTTTGAGCGTTAATATTCTGTTTTTGGGTTTTTTCTTTCAGAGCGGGCAAGGAGAGTATGGATCCTGGGACACTCCTACGTGCACTGGGCGGCTGTTCACGCTGCGGGCACAACGATGGGAGTGAACCTAGGGTTCAGCCTCACTAAAGCAGGCATTAGGTGGATAGGAAGGAGGGGTATGGGGTGGGCGCAGCTTTTAGGGGTAGCACAGGAATCTAGGAGAAGGTGGGGGAAGCCAGATATAATGATAGTGCATTTAGGGGGTAACGACATAGGGGCTATGACGACGATAGATTTGCAGAATAGGGTCCGGGAAACACTTAGGTGGTTCAGGAAGGAATGGCCGGACGTTCAGATAGTGTGGTCTAACGTAATTGCTAGATTAGTGTGGAGGAACTGCAGGGTGCAGGATACATTGTGAGAAAGAATATAAACCAGGCAGCGAAAAAGATTATGCTGGAGATGGGAGGGAAGGTTCTGGAGCATCAGAACATAGTGACAAGGCAGGAGGAATTGTTTAGGGATGACGGCATCCATTTGTCCGAAGCGGGGAACAACCTTTTCGTTGGCAACATCAAAGGGCTGATAAAGTCCCTTGTGTAAGGTAAGTAAAAAGGTCACGGTCTTTTATTGGTGGCGGAAAAAGAGGGTCCTCATTTTTGGTGGCGGTGAAATATGCGGCCCTGGCACGTGGAGAGACAATAGACGGGGAGGATCTGGGGGTCTGTGTGGTGGTTTGTGCGGCCAAACGCAGGTAGCCTCCTGGTTTGAAGATCCTCCCGGGCCTGCTATCTGCTATAAACAGAGCAGCGTGTGGTCGCGCTAGCTTAGCCACGTGGGGCCGGCCGCTATTTCTGGGCAATGCTGGTGGTTCATTGCGGTTGCCAGTGTTATCTGGCTGTATCTATGGCACCAGTGTTATCTGGTGTTACCTAGTCCAAGAAAGCGAGGATCGCTGATAATTCTGCCACAAAGACAATGTTTTTTTGGCCTTGATTATAAATAAAAGACGTGACCTTTTCAAACCGCCAATACTTTTGTCATGTGTTTTTATTTATGGGGAGAGCGGGGGCGGGGGGTGGGGGGGATGGTTTGGGGGGTTGAAGGGAAGTAAAGGTAACTTAAGAGAAAGGTAATGGTGGAAGAGAAATAAGGGTAAAATGCTTAAGACAAGAAGCACTATTGCTGTGGCTCATTTTTTGTTGGCATCTAATCCTCCTATGCATGTATGTTTGAGGCTACAGGATGTAGCAGAGACTGTGGTGCATGTTGATGCTGTCACAGGTGAGTGGTGGTCATGGAGTGGGAAGCAAGATTGTCATTCCTCCTGTGTACATTCAGAAAGGGTTGCTCAATATACTTATTATTGTATTGTTGTTTCCCCTTAGTGCAACCTATGGTATTCCACTGAACCAAGTCACTTATTACCTTTGAACCTTGCCACCAGCTCCAACCTTGGCTCTGTGTTTGACCAGATTTCTGGGTTGCCCCTTTGAGACCACAACTATTCCATTGCACTTTGTGCTGAGCATGATAGATATACATTCCTGTTTATGACTTTCTTGGTGTTAGGAACTCCAAAGGATTTCACTGCAGGAAGCTGTTATATCCTCAAGTTCCTAACACCAAGAAAGCCATATACAGAGATGTATATGTACAAGCCTTGGCCCAAAGTGCACTGTGAGTCTGAAGCATGGCAAGCTCCCTGCTGAGATATACATAGTTGGAATTAAACACTTCGCAACTCAGCAGAATGAGATGCCACTCGTCCACCCATTCTAGTTTAGTGTGTCTGAAGTTTGTCCTCTTGGCTCCTTGTATGCACTGTTAAATGTGTCCATTGCTATAGATTATGGAATCCAGGAAAGGGATTGAACATGGGTGATGTCATTTCCTGCTGCACCCTGATATCCCTTCCAACCTCCTCCTCCAAAACCCCTACTGTCTTTACTGGTGTCACACACCTACTGAAATTGTACAAAATGAAACTGAACAAAATAGACATGTTAGGTGAATATTTACAGCTGGAGAAAATTTTGTCATAGATGAACTGCTGTTCTTTGTATTTTGGAAGTGCAGCACATTATGCATACACCAATCCTGAGGAGACCCAAGCATGATTGCAGGACTTATCCTTTTACATTCTTATATGCTTGTCTACTTTACTCAATGAAAGTTCACAGTACGTCCTCACGTACTGTCTATTCATTTTTGCGCTGGGATCAAAACTACTAGCAATAATCTATTTGGGAGTCAATGGCTAGATCTAAATTTCTGGAGAAATACATTCAAATGGACTAATGACTTTTAATCATTAGATGCAAAGTAGATAATCTAGTGATCTTCTACAACCGTTACCTGTTACATCCAGACAGTGGCCTCAAAGATAGTTGAGGCATGGTCCTCCTACCCTTGCCACCATTGTGGATGTGATAGACAGACTTATGAAATTGTTTATCTTTTGCCCAATAAAAAGTTTTCCTTCTGAAGAATATACCGCTACCTGGTTTCTCAGAGAAGTGTTGTCACATCTTCAGCCCCCGCAGCGCCTGCGGGCCTGGGCACCCCGGCGGCATTGCTGGCTGGCCGGGTGCCAGGAGCATGAGCTGGCAGAAAGGCGTCTCAGGGGGTGGGACTTGGTGTGGTGACGTGGAGCTGCTGGCCTTAAATACAGGGCGCGAGATACAGTTCGCCACCCTGACGTGGAGTCATTCCCACATCGCCAGCTGATCTCGTTTCTGTGTATTCTGCTAAGTTGGCAACTCTATTCATACGAGGACCCTGCTTGTGTTTTTTGACCCTGACTGCCTGTTGACTATTCTCACGCTCTTGCCCTTTATTGTTGTATGTTGTGCTGCATGTACTTGTGTATGTACCGATCATACAGCATGGTCGCCGATTGTGGGTCTGCCCTGCAGCTTGCTGAATATATCAGCCTCTCATGTCAACTGTCTGGTATTAAGCCAATGCAAGTTACACCGCATGGTCTATGATTGTGGGTCTGCCCTGCAGGTTGCTGAATCAATCAACCCCCCATGTCAACCGTATGGTACTGAGCATATGTACAGATGATATAGCATGGTCTCTGATTGTGGGTCTGCCCTGCAGGTTGCTGAATATATCAACCCCTCATGTCAACTGTTTGGTACTAAGCATATATACACGTCATTCTGTATTATCATGAATTGCTGGCCTGCTCTGCAACTTGCTGAATTCATTGTACGTGCATTATACGTTGCTAAAGCACAAGTATATGGGAGTCCTCTCTGTTGCCAATCCTGCTTGTACGACTACTCTCTATGTGCCAACTCGGAACGTACTTTTGACTACGCTTTTTCTGAACTAAGTTATGTTTCTGTCTTACTATATTATCTCTATCTGTGTATAGTTAACTTGCCTTCACTCAGCAGACACTTGGTCACAAAATCACTTGCTGCTGAGTGGTATCTAGTATTATACATCAGCTCCCTGGCTGGGAGTGCTAGGTGTGGCAGTTGTAACTGTTTTCAAGTCAAGTATCAGAGTAATCTGTCCATAAGGATCCAAACAACGCTGATCTTAGGTGATGGCCATCGCGAACCTGACAAGTGTGCTGTCTTTATGGTGTTCAACAGACGGAGTCATGGTGCAGGTCCATTTAATGTTTAATTGTAGTCCTAAACTTAGCATTCTCTATCAAATACCCATTCACAAATATCTTGTCAAATGATGAAGCTAGATTTTTCCCTCCAGAATCTAATGTAAGAGAGCATCCATGCATGCAACAGTCTGTGATACCCTTAATTTTACCTCACAATTCCATTCTTTATGTTTACTTAGTGGGTTTCTGATAGATACATTTATAGTCTGTTAAAAAAGTATGGAACTTGTTTTGGATGAGCATAACAAAATTGCCAATGAATGACAAACCTTAAATGCATCCGCTACAGGAGTCATTTTTGCCAGATTTGACATCTACATCCTCTGACTAATGTATTATTCTGACACAATCTCTATAATGAGGCAAAGGCATATGAAACTGGTGTGCTTATATTTTCAGATGGTGCCAGGTATTGCTGAAGGAGAATGACTAAGTGGTCTGTTCACTGCTCCCGGCATATTTGTTTTACTTAGCGGCACAATGACAAGCTTTCTTTGACTGATTTGCAATTGTAAGAAACTGCTGGGACTTGATCTATGGTCTGATTGTGTAGCCAGCCAACTGCTTACCTGTTGTGCTACTAGTTTACCTCCTGCCTTTCTCTATCAGTCTATTTACAATAAAATCAAGAAAATAACTTGCAACACAGCCTTGTTATAGCATTTTTGTTTGTTTTTTGTTTTTTTCCCCCCACAAGGCAAATCTATTTTTTCTTCTGTATAAATCATTTCAGGGTGTTTGTCAAGCTTACTGTTTATGGATGGACTATGGACTACATGCCTAAAAAAAATCTTGTCCTTTCCATATTCCAAGTGCTTAACCCCTTCACTGCTGAGGCATTTCACCGCTGTGTGCTGAGCTCATTTTTACCGCTTTTGCTCATCATGTTTAAAAGCGATTTGAAGCCACACTTTATTATATGACCCAGACATATTATATATCGTTCTTTCCAGCACACTCCTCAGATTCATAATATATCATTATTACATGTATACGTCATGCTCTGCCTGTATATTATAACAGAAAAATGCAATAAGATTTGAATTTTTAATCATCTACAGCGTGTAAAGTGTTTTTTTTTCACATTTATCATACGAGTTTTTTGCGTCAATATTTTCTACGGGGTACGCTTGCTAAAAAAATTAGAAATGGGAACATTTTTTGGGGGGGAATTACGTGATTTTTAACAAACGCACCCCATAGAAAAAAATCATCAGTGCAGCATCATTGTTCACATTTTAATTGAAATGGGAACAATATTTCTGCATTAATAAAAACAACACATAAAAAACCCCACTTTTTTTAAAATTTCTTTTTATTTTTATTTATTTATTTTAACTTTTAACATGGTCATGTTTGGTATCATTCTAAAGGCCATGCTCAGGTCTTTCGATTGGTACCCTCCCCCTAGCTGCCACCTTTCTGGAGATATGGGGGTTCAAAGTAACCCCCTATCTCCACCAGGGGATATCCTTGGGAAATCACTGGGCAGCTAGGGGTTCCCCGGCTAACTGATGTCATCGCGCCATGCGATGGGGGACCCGAAGGTGGAGCAGTCATACAAAATGGCGGTCCCCACCAGAGCTAGGCCGGGATGCGGTGCCGCATAGCGCCGCATCACGGCCCGGTGCCTGAGGGGTTACAGTCTGACTCGGTTTAAAAGGGGAGACTCTATCCCTGAAGTCAGGACGCCGCGGGACCCCGGAGAGAGAGGTAAGTATCTCTCCCAGGGCTCCCGCTTGCGGGTGACGTGTGGGGAACATCCTCCGCATTTAGTGGGAGCCAATGAGGATGTGCCCCACATGTCACCTGCAGCAAAAGGGTTAAGTTTCATATGTGTAGTTACCAGACCCCTAGTTATCAGCACAGTATTTGATCCAGTGCTCCGAACTTTGACTAGGAATTAGGAATACTCCCACTAAATTGTTTGGATTATCCATTGTAACAGATCTCACTACCCTGACTTGGTCACATCTGTCAATACTGCTTCATTGCTAGACCACCTCTCCACAACGAACTCTTGTGCCTTCTTCCAGTCCTTAGACGAAGCTTAAGAAACGGGACATGTTGAGAGCATTGCTAGCATCCCCTAGAAATAAGACGAGGCTGTATATCTGGAGGTTTTTGGGGTCAAAATGAAACTCTTAATTGTGGACAGGCAAACATATTTAAGCGGTCAAACCTGGGTTATTTACATATACAAAAACCTCCACTAGAACATATTGTGAGGGTTTCTGATGTTTCTGCTTCTCGTAATGTGAGACATAATAAGACTAGGACAAAAAATGGAATAAACATTTGCTCAGCATTACTAGATGCGACAGGACATGACAACAGATTACAGTCTAAAACAGCAAATAATGGGGCAGTGTTTGCCTGACAAAACTGATTAACAAACTACTCAAATATACACATACAGAGCCTGCAATCTTATCAGCAGTTAACAGATACACAAACACTCTGCACCCAAGAGAGGGCAAGGAAACAACAGAGAAAATCAGGCCTGCATCTCCCAAACATATCCCCAGGTCCATGCATCCCAAATCGAAAGTAACGTACATCACATCCTTATCTGTACTTTGCTGAGCACACTCACTGATCACTCTCATCTCACTTAAACATTGGTGTATGAACCCAACAAAAATCTTCAGGGAGTTCAGCCTTCTGTATGTAAGGCAGGGGTAGAGCATAATATAAATAAACTACTGGAGACTAACAAGCTCAGTATATTCATTTACTACCAAGAAATTTGATGACATATGAAGCAGGGTAAAATAGTAACTTTAAAGTGGTAAACTAAAGCATTAACTCCATCCATACAATAAATATTAAATCCCAGACACACACTGTGCATATGGTTATGAAGAAGATACCTAGGGGAGATCAGTCCCCCCATTTCCCCAGTACCTATAGCCTTGCGCTTAACAAGTCAATTGTCAAAAACCAAATTGAAGCCAACAAACCATGACATAAAACAAACTGGTGAGGCATGGGGTGTTGAAAAATGGTGCCCATACATACATACCTGATTTCAATTTCTACAAAGAGTTACTAAAAATTTTTTAATTCCACGAAACCTATCTATATGAAAAAAATCATGATCCCATCGTCTTTGCAAAATATTTGCAGAACACAAGAAAGCATGAGAAATCCGTCAAGCTCTCAAACTACCATTATTCACATGGCAGCGTACACTTTATTTTATTAATGCTTATTATTTAATCCGGAAATGTCAAAACGTCCCTAGCACAGCGAGCTCCATAACCTATAACCATTATAAAACTAACAATTAATCTTATTGTTCAGCATCAATCCAGTGCTGTTTCTGACCATTTGCAATGGGATTTCTCTTTCAGATTTGGATAGATATTCATACCTTGCAGTAAAGGCTGACATCCTTTCACTTATGTATTCATTTCCTTGGCTCATTTACTCCCAAATGAACTCATTGCACATCCTTCCCAAGATTTACACAATATGCACGGAATGAAAGAGCTGAGCTGTGCTTCTCTTTCCTTTTCAGCACCTGGTCTTTATAATGCTTCATAGATCACTGATAAACACTCTCTTTCAATGCCCCATTGGACTCCAGAAGGATTGAAATCTACACTGTGTCTCTTCACTACACTAGAGACTGACACACAAAACAGATCGCTAGTGCTCTCAAGAGAGGAATTTCTATAGGAAGGTAAGGAAATTACTCTAACGATTCAGGATGAATAACACACAAGAGACAGTTTTTTCATTTTAAAGCCCTCCGTTGTATAGAGCTCAGAATAACATTTATTAAACTATTACGTTATCTTATATAAAAAAAACTGACAATACATTTAGGGCTAAATTACGATCTACACGCAAACGTTAACGCTCACTTGCGTGAGCATTAATGTTTGCTGCGGTGTTTACCGCATATTACAATCCAAACGCAAACGGGTTAAGTAACCCGTTTGCGTTTGGTACCTTGCGCTTTTTAGCTTTACTTTGTGCTCCCTATGCTTAACATGGGGAGCGCAAAGTGTTAATCAGCATTAGGATTACAAAGTCCTAACGCTGATTAACGTCCGGCTCTGGTTAGCGGAAAATTAACCAGAGCCAGGACTTGGTGTTAATGGCTTCCGCTTCTGCAGAATCCGTTAACACCAGCCTAAAAAATAAAAAAATGTAATCGCATACTCACCTTCTGATCGTGGCTACAACCGCCTCCTCCGTCCGGCGGGAGCAGGGAAAGAGTGGAGGAAAAAGTCCCCCCAGTCTCTCCCTGCGTATCACTATGCCGACCGGCCGGATCTCACAAGGCGAGAGCCGGCTGGTCATGTGACCGGCAGGGGCAGTAATCTAGTCTTAGATTAGAGGGGCAAAGGTTTAAAAGTAACATCAGGAAGCATTATTTTACTGAGAGGGTGGTGGATACATGGAACAGTCTTCCAGTTGAAGTGGTAGAGGCCAAAACAGTAATTGAATTTAAGCAAGCATGGGATAGGCATAAGGCTATCCTAAACAAAAGATAAATCCAAGTAAAGTATCCATGTAATTGGGCAGACTAGATGGGCCGAAAGGTTCTTATCTGCCGACATCTTTCTATGTTTCTATGTTTCTAACTCAATGGAGTCCTATGGACTTCATCGATTGGATGCTCATGGCTGCACTCAGATCTCTGCCCTGGTGTCCACAGAGGAGCCTGACAGGCCACCTTCACAGCCAATCATCTGGCAGCAGGGAGGGCAGGCCATCCCTTCCCCTGCAGCCACATGTTTGGTCCTCTGATCAGATGCTCGTCAAGCAGTGGGGGGACAGGAAGCAGGGGCAGTGCGAGTGTGTGTGTGTAGGGAGGGGAGCTGGCAGTGTGTGTGTATGGGGGGGCTAGCCAGTGGCATAGCATGGGGGCAGGGGGGAAACCTGCCCCCGGGCACCTATCAGGGTGGGGGCATCATAAGCAGGACCAGACTGATGTTGTGAAGGAACTGTTCTCTTCCACCTGTCCTGACTCTCCAGACACCCCTTCGTTGCGGTCAGCCCGGCTACTGGCAGCACTGTCCTCAGTGCCTCGAGCAGCTTGACCCGCCTGCTTCTGTTCCTCTGCCCTGGAGCCGTTAGGAATCTCCAGAAGGCCGCTCGGTACCTTTTGAGGGTGATAGTGTATAGTGTAGCGTCGCTGAAATAAAGACACCAGGCGCGGCTGTATGCTTTAAAACAGGATTCTCGCTCTCTGAGCTCTAAGAGTTCTCTGACTTTTAATGAACAAAACGCCACCATTTATGCTGAAGTCCAACAGTCATAATTTGCATAAATGACGCACCTCGTTTTACCAATATACTAATTACATGATGTCAGTTATTTACAATAAACATTCTTTACATTCTTTAGCCTTCAGCTCACACAACATTTGTATAATCCATTGTTCTAACACATCAGATTAAACACAACCACTATCACAGATCCCTTGAATTAAACATGCAGCTAGATAATGGGAAAAGCCCTGGTGCATAAATTACACAGCAGTAAAGCTTGTTTACTGTATACACAAAAACACATTTACCTACAGGAATATAAGTATTTAAAAAACCAAAGATACGCCATTTTACACTAAACTAAATTAAACTAAAACCAAACGATGTAAAATATATCTAAAATCACACAATATAAATGAACATAAAGTCTCTTGGGGTTTGAAGCATGGAGCGTTACATCAGCTCCATGACAGATGTGTTTTACCCAGTTCGGTGCCTTTCTGATGCCAATCTGGGGCTTGAACCACAGGGGCTGACTTTATCCTTGACAGCCATCACTATGGGACTGCTCCCCAGCTGCATGTGCATGCGCGATGATGTCATAAAGAGGGAGTCTACTGTCCAATACAAGAGATGCTGGGTCCTTTGGACCACCATATCTCTTGAACCGTGCAACATAGTAGGTCCGTTTTGATGTCATTGGAAAGGCCAGATCCTAACATGACCAGACAATCTGTAAAAGTAAGATCTATAATCTCCAAAAGCATTTAACACAGGGGGTCCTTTTTTGGTGTCAGTTCCTGGCCTTTCCAATGATACCAAACATGACCAGGTATTCTGTAAACATAATTTAAAAAAATAATAAAAATCTTTCCTTTTTTTTCTCCAAAAGTGGCAGTATTGTTCACTTTTAATTAATAAAATTAATAATATTGCTGCACTACCTCATCTCTCATGTCCCACAGCATCAGCAAGTGTGGAGGGGATGGAGCAATGCGTTATTACGCATCTTCTTAAAAAAAGTAGGGCCATATCACTTTAACGCTAGCGCTCACATGAATGAGCGTTAGTGCTAGGGTTAATTGAGGTGATGGGTAGGGATGGGCCTAACACCCCGTGTTCGGTTCGCATTCGAACTCGAACATTTGAAAAAGTTTGAATTCGAACACGAACGCGATTCGAACACAATGCAAGTCAATGGGGCTCAAAAGTTCGAAAATGAAGGTCCCCTCCAGAGGGCATATATGCAAGATATTGGTCATAAAAGGTGTATGGGGGTCCAGGTACTGCCCTGGGGGACAGGAAACAATGAAAAACAAATAAAATAAAAAAAGCGTTTTTAACCTAAAAACTTTTATTTAAATCATTTCACCGCTGTGCGCTGAGCTAATTTTTACCGCTTTTACTCATGTTTAAATGTGATTTTAAGCCATGGGAAATGTTTGAGCAACGACGAGTGGGAAAAATTACGATCTTAACGCAAACGGTAACGCTCACTTGCGTGAGCATTAACGTTTGCTGCGGTGTTCACCGCATATTTGTAACGATTCCCCAGGACAGACCTGGTAGGATCCCTGGTAACAGACCTCTAACCCTCCGATCCTTAGGATGGTCGGGACCACTAAACCTAACCTCTAGCAGCCACACAGGCCAGGGAGACAGCACCAACAATATACACCACAGACTGAGATCAATATATGTTTGTACTGCGCTATAGTGTATGGCAGGATGGAAACGCACCAGCACTAACAAGCAGCGTAATATACCAGACAGGGGCGCAAAGCGAGAGTAGTTGTCATAACAAAACCGAGTCAGCAACATTTAGGCTGTGCTAACAACACTTGTACTGCGCTACTGTATATGGTGAGAATTGGCGCACACCAGTAGCAACAGGAGGCAAACAGAACAGGCAGGGAGTACACAGAGAGAATAGTCAAATGGCAGGCAAAGTTGGCAACAGATCGGGTCCCCAGAACAAGCAGGGTCAGTAACATGTATACAAA
This sequence comes from Leptobrachium leishanense, assembly GCA_009667805.1. NCBI lineage: Eukaryota > Metazoa > Chordata > Amphibia > Anura > Megophryidae > Leptobrachium > Leptobrachium leishanense. The sequence goes on along the minus strand of CM019065.1, from coordinate 110,246,730 downwards.
CTGATTCAGTAAACTAGCGATGCGGGAATGAAACTCCACGGCAAGGCAAGGTGTACAGCAGATGCTCCTGATTTAAAGGTCCCGGCGGCTCCTCGTCATCACGCCGCGCCCTGAACCCTGATCACTCACAGCTGCGCTGGGTGCCGCTGGAGCTCCTGGCATTAGGCCAGCTGGCGGCACCATGCTTCCGGGGCCCCCCCGATCGCCACCCGGGGCCCTGGATGTCACAATATTACAATCCAAACGCAAACGGATTAAGTAACCAAATTTGTAAGAAGAAGAATTAATGCAGCATATGAATCCTCACACTGCCGGGCAGCACCTCTACAGTCTGACGCTAGCTTTAACCAGCGAGCTGTGTGCAGCTTCTGAGAAGATACGCTATTAGTGTAGCGGGGAAGCCGGCTGCGCATTTTGCATCGCTCCCTCTACACTTCTCAGAAGCTGCACACAGTGCGCCGGTGTATGCAGCTTCTAACAGCGTGGGAGACGAGAAGCTGCGCTTGTTGGTGGATCCAGGAATCAGGTGAGTATTAGAAAGAAAAAAAAGTTTTATTTTATGTTCCCGGGGACATTTAAAAATGTCCTTGGATTTAATTTTTTTTAGAAATGTGTCGCCTTACCTTAGCCTGGTGGTCAGTCAGTGGGGGCTCCTTGGATTCTGGTTGTGGGGGGGTCTGCCATGGCTGCAGGTGCAGTGGCTCCCTCCCTGCGCCACCTCTCTGCCACATGCATCCGGCCGGCTTCAATGTTAAAAATATTCCCATTTTAATTCAATATCTAATAAACCGTTGCTTATAATATTCTGCAGTAAAGAGTCTCTTTATTTTTAGATTTGTTAGGATTTTTAAGCATTTTTTTTAAATTTTCTCAAAAATAGTTTTCTAACTTTTTGCGAACGGCCTGAAAAGTTCGCAGTTCGCAAACTTTCGAACAGCCGATGTTCAATGCGAACATCGAATCGATTCGAACCGTCAGCCCATCCCTAGTGATGGGGTGCCGCATAAATCACCCCCATCGCTAAAGGGTTAAAAAAAATCCATTAGAGCATCTGTATTAGCGCAAACTTACTGTACTTTATGCTCCGTATACTTTAACATAGGGATTGCATAGTGTGAGCAATCAGTAGTTTTCGTTATGATCACATAGTCCTAATGTTAAATACGGACCGCCGCTGAACCCTGGCAGGAAAAAAAACCAAAAACCTGTTTAGAACCAGGAAGTAAAGCCTAACAACACCAGTATAAGAGAGGCTCATCTGGGATCACAACCATTTCTCATTCTGCATATTTGCACACTATTTTATGGACATTTAAGACCGACTGATGAAGGCCTTGGTGGCCGAAATGTGTCACAGCGAAATATATATGTCCAACCTTTTATTTTTTATTAATAAATTCACATTTAAGACCTTTACTGGCTGGCTTTGCTTCCACTCCCTGCACATTACACTTTGCAGCTACCCAGGAACCGAGGATTGGCAATCCAAGGGGTCAGAATAATCACTACAGAAGCACCTGATGCCCTTAAAAGATACAGAGCTCCTATAATTGGTGAGTGTTACTCCTACTGTCTCCACCCTGTGATATACGGTGTTATAATATTGGAGCACCATCTCCGTGTTCCTTTTATCTTTCCTAAGTGACCTACACCGAAAAAGAAAGGCAGTGCCACCCTCTATTTGGCCAGAGGCCCATAATCAACCAAGTGTGGCTCTAGTAAATGTGAGTTCCTGCCTTTAGGAGGGAAATTGAATTATTTACTATTCTGCACTATTGGTCTATTTTTTGTTCCTGCTCTCTTTGAGAGACGTCGAGGGACGCGACCGCAAGCACTTTCTGCCCTCAGGAGGATCCCCCAACCTATGAGTATCCCCAGACAACACTACTACCACTTTTTTTTCCCCCATTTGAGGTATGCACTTTCAATAAACTGTTTTTTTTTTTTACGCCATTGATACCATCATGATCACCTTATTGACTATTTCTGGCACAGGCTATTTTATAGCCATTGTTTAACACTGCCACTCTTTATGTGTATGATGTTCTTGAATTGCCTCTGGGAGGACCATTGTTTTATTCTCACCACCGTGTATTATTATCAGATACATTGATTCTGTCACTACTTTATTATTGGCACAACAGCCCTCGTTTGCTAATTTCACTGATTACTGCACTGTTGGATGCGCTTTATGGATCCTTCTTCTGCATAGAACCGCTGCTGTTAACTGAAAAGTTTGTTACAGCCTGTGATGGGGTGTATATAAGGTTCCCTGAGGAAAGGGTTAACTTGGCTGGGTTGATCAGCCCAGCAACACACACAATGGCTTGATGTTGTGATTGCTGGGGCTTTAAAAGAGACACGGCTATACAGGCACAGGAGGTTAATTTTTTGGTGGATCTCCCCTCAGACAGACACAGCTCCTAAAGGCCTGTGATTTGAGGACACAATCTTTTGTTATTGTTACATTGATTGCTTGATAGAAGAGAAAGGTTTTCTTCTATTGTTTATTTGGTTGTACCAAGCAGCTGTGCCTGTATACACCTATGCTACAAGGAATAAAGACTGCTTGATGAAACACTTACCCTGCTGTGGTGTTCATGTGACAAGGTCCACTCCATTACACAGCCTAGATCTTCTGCTCAATCCGTTAACAGCAGTTTTAAACCCATCCGAAAAATTCATATACTCCCCTCTCATACCGTGTCGAGAACCGCAGGCCAACCTGCCACTTCTGGCTGCCGGGAGCAGACTGAGACGGGGAAAAAAAGTCTCCAGTCTCCCTCCGCGATCCCTCTGCCGACCTGCAGGATCTTGCGACAGGTGAGATCCTGCCAGTCAAGTGACCCGGCAGCAGAAGCCTCCATGGAGTCCCATGGAGGTGATGCTCGCGACGGCGCGTTAGCACTGCCCTGAGCATCCTGGAGGCTAGCGGCCACTATGCGGCAGGCTGCTGAACTCAAATATTGGCAAAATGACCATTTTTTCAGTTTGACAGATTTAAACAGGCGAATCCCATAGGAAAATAAAAATGTGAAAATACAAACAATTGCAAAATTTCTTTTTATTCTCTGTTCTTAGGAAGTGGCATTATTCGCTTATAATTCAAACAATGTTGCTGCACTAATTCACCTCATTTCCAAAACTGTGAGCAAATTTACATGTGATGGCATAATGCGTTACTACACATTATTTCATCTAACACATGGGGGGCACTAGGGGAGGACTTGCCCCCAGCGTCTCATGACCTTACTACGCCTCTGGGTCTGGCAGTGTGAGTGTGTGTATATATAGGGAGGGGATCTGGCAGTGTGAGTGTGTGTATATATAGAGAAGGGAGTTGGCAGTGTGAGTGTGTGTATGAGGAAAAGAGCTGGCCGTGTGACTGTTTATATGGGGAAGGGGGCTGGCATTGTGTGTGTGCGAGGAGGTGGGCTGTCAGGATATGTTTGTGTGTGTCTGTATGGGGGGGCAGTATGTGAGTTAAGGTGCTGTGAATTATGTGATACACTCAAACACACAGCACAATATTTTGAGTTTTATTACTGTGGAGCTCAGTGATACACTCATACACACTGCACATTACTGTGAGTTTTACTGCTGTGCAGCTCTGTGATACGCTTGATAGGTATCACCTTACCACCACGGTGGTATTTAACCTGTGAATGTTTAGCCTGGACGATCAATGTCCTAGGAAGCTGCAACAAATCAACACACACATTGCAAATACTTGGTGGAATCTCCAGCAGCTTCAAAAGCTTCGATCAGGATATAATTTCAAGCTGTGGGGTGTTGTATTACATTAACCAATCATATATTGCACAATTAAAACAGGTGTTAGCGTCTAAAGAAATACAGAGACAGTCCATAGAAAGACTAATGAAGCCACAGTGCAGTGGTGTGGCGAAACGCGTCTCAGTTTCTAACCAATTATTTTTTAGATACAACAATTGGTATTTTATTTTGTATTTTACTGTTATATATTATCTGTTTTTTGTTTTGCCAGGTCGAGGGCTCTACACACTGTAAGTACCCCAAATGGGGAAAAAAACAGGGTCAGTGACGCTGCATACATCACAATGTGTTTTTCCCTTCTTTTGTCTACTCTACAGTATTTTATGAATTGGACGTGACTCCACGGGATTCCTGCCAACAATGAGGAATTTGCAAATATAAAGATATACCATCTACACCGTCTCTATCGTTATGAATAATTATACTGAAACTTGTCCTTTTTTTCCTGAACATTTCCTTTGCTTTGCAGGATCAAAGTCCACCATGTACAGTTGATATTGCATTATTGGATATTCTATTTTTTGACACTCATATTGTTATTGTACACTACTATACATTATATTATCTGATTGCCACTGTATATCATTGTTAATGTGCCATGGGAAGATCTTTATATTTATACAGGATAATATATACATACACACCAGGTATTCTTTGCTTCTTACAATTCTTACAAACAAGTGTTCACAATGCATTAGACAACCACCTTCATTCACTTGAGGCAGTTCCTAGTCAATGGAAATATCTCTAGAGAAAGGAAACACACTTTCACCCTGTAACACAAAGGTTAGATCAAGGGAAATTGGTTTGCTTCCAGAGAAAGTTAAATGCTATCCCATTACAATCCCATGAGAGCACTATGGCATACATGTTTTTTCATTCCACGGAGCACAAAAAGCACCCTACTTATAACTCACGATGCTCTTCTTTGCTTGCAAATGATTGTGTAATCTCTCTTAGAGGCCTATTTTTGTCTTGTATAAAAAGTGCTTATTTTACCAAGTCCTTCCTACATACTGGTTAATCTGGTATGACCCATTTGCAGCTGTTGAGGAGACGTGAGTTTCTGTAACATAGTACACCTTAATTGGAATGCTATGTTGTAGCTAAATAGGAAAATTTTACAATTTTACAGAAAAAGATTATTCAATATGACAGCAAGACATTAAATCCAATTCCAACTTTCTAGAATAGTTCCTTTATATGTTTCAAAAATCCAAAAGGATTATTATTACAACCTCTTCACATTCATTTATAGAGAGAAACCGAGAGGCCAGCACTCAATTGGCACATTTGATCAACGTTCAACCATCTCTTGAAATAATATCATAATAAATAATACCAATAAATATTCTATTCACATTTGCCCAATGTATTTAATTTTTATGTGTTATTTCCTTTATGAGAAGAAATAGTGTGACATATTTGTGTAAATCAATGCAGAAACCTTTAACTTCCTTTCTATCTAGAGGTCTATAGAAACCACCTATATACTTTGAACAACATTGTGGAATAGTGATGGGCAGCTAGTTCACGGTAGGGAAATTGAAGCTTGTGGATCAGTCTATATTCCATACTCTATTCAAACAAGATGAAGTAAGTATAATATTCTTGTATTAGGTTTTTAAAGTCTTGCAGTTCAAATATGAGTTCCCCGTGAAGACAAGGGCGTTAAAAAGGAAAAAGGGTATGCTGTTAATTGATTTGCAATTAAATCCCCTGCCGTGTAGTACTTGTTTTTGGCCACCGGAGGGAGACACGCACAATGTGAGACGCTGAACATTGGGCTACATTTCCCGGCATGCTTTGCGGGCGGACACAGGAAGTGGGTGGGACACAGACGCTGACATCCTGAGCCTCGTGAGGAGAGCTGGCAGAGCGCGCCAGGGAGTGAGAGGAGCAAGACGCAGGGCAGCAGAACGTGATATTGACCAGGCCGGAGCGCAGGTGGGGCCTGACAGAGCGAAAGACCGGGTTATTCCGCCTCATAAGAGGAAGACCCAGTGCTTCACCAGAATAACCCACGCTGATCCCAAGTGAGCGAGAGGACCCCGAGTTAGGAGCAACGCAGATTGATCGGACAGGGAGTGCAGGCGGTGAGCTGGACATCTTGCGGCAGCTACAGAAAAGCAAGACAGCAGATCCGGTAACCCATAAAATCCCAGTCAAAATCGAGCGGAGAGACGTCCTGGGTCGAGCAGAGCACCAAGTATCGGGCGGATGGGTGAGAGGCCTTCCAGGCCGTTGTGAAAATAGAAAGCACGCTGCTGTTTGTTTCAAAACCCACAGGGCCCCAACTTGACTAGTCGAAGACACCTCATAAATAATTCACTGGCCAGTTGAATATTGTACCCGGGTACCATCACACACACACACCTACATTCTTGGGACATAACCTGTACGGGACTCACTCCCCAACCATAAAGTGGGTTAAAGATATATTTTTCCTTTCTTTTCCGCTGCGCGTTTCTCGAATTACGAAGCCTTGTATTTCTTTTCTGCTGCGCGTTTCTCGAATTACAAAGCCTTGTATTTCTTTTCCGCTGCGCATTTCCCCGCATTACGAAGTACTGTAAATATATCTACGTATACCGTGTTATTCAATATATGCCATTTATTCTAGTAAACTATATAATTTACAAAATCCACGACGGTGCTGGAGTATATTTATTCCCTAGTGCGGGGAGACTGACCCGAGGTTCAATTTCAGCGGCTCCTCCGGGAGTGAGCGCTACACGTGGGGGCTCGTTTCCGGGATCTAGTCTCTGGAAAAAACGCATTTAAAGGGTTAAATATGGATCCAGACACTGCTGCCAAGTGGTGTGAGGAGCACAGTAGTCAGTTAGAATTGTGTATAGTCATGGATATTCCTGCAGACACTTGGGCCGAAGATCAGATTCGCCAGGCCGTGGCCGCACTGACGCCAGATCATCGGGGGTTAATCCTGGACATTGAAGAGAACCCAGATACCTCTCACACGTATGTTCTTTTTGAGTGGAGAAAGGGTGTTCCAGTGTGTTTTCAGGGCGCGAGCGTGAAGCTGACCGACGAGGTGGAAGTCCAACTGATTCAGCCAAGTGCGCCACGTGGCGAATCCGCGAGTGTTCCCGTGCCCAGTCCGTTGGCCATGATCGGGCCTGAATTTATAGTGGCTATTGGAGATTTGCTGGCTAAGTGTCAGAGAACAAGCCCTCCGCACACTAACTTTGGTTATCGACGGTTGAGAAATTTTACAGGAAACGTACTAACTCCGGCGGGAGAAGAAACCTTCGAAGAATGGGTGGAACAGGCGATGCAGGCTCTGGATGAGTGGGACGTCCCTGAAGCACAGAAAAAGCAAAGGATCACCGAAAGCTTAAAGGGACCTGCGTCAGAGGCTGTAAGAAACCTAAAATTGAGTAAGAAAGACTGCACTGCTTTAGATTATTTAAATGTTCTGGAGGAAGTTTTTGGGCGAACGGAAAAGGCTGCAGAGCTCGTATATCAGTATGAACACACCTACCAGCGGAAAGGTGAGAGAATGACCGAATATATGAGGCGCCTAGATAAGATTCTGCACCAGATTCTCCTCAAGAAAGGGGCCGAACCGGCTGAAGTGGATAAGATCCGAATAAAACAGATCCTGAGGGGCTCTCAACCTCTAGATCCAGTGATGCTGCAGCTGAGAAGCAGAGAAGGTAATCAAGAACTGAAGTACCTGGAACTGATCCGAGCTGTCAGAGAGGAGGAGGCTTTACTGGAAGAAAAATCCTTCAGGAGAGGAGAAAGAGCTTACGCGCAACCTGTGCGGCATAACGAATGTTTGCAGCCTGAAAGTGACTCGTTGGATACATATGGATCCGATGTGGACGAACAAGAGCATCTGATCGCTTTTAAATCCACAGAGAGGGCTGTCAAAGAATTAAACCTCTCTGAACATGGTGAGTTGCACAAAACTGTTAAGAAAGTACAAGAAGCTCAAGCTGAATTGCAACAGGCGCACGCGGAACTGTGCCGAGTATTGTTGAAGGTGACAGAGATGCAGACAGAGATGCAGAAGTTCCTTACAGGCATGCAGACAACCGGAGTTGCTGTGGTGTCTAGCCAGGGTCTTTCAACCGAATCACAGCAGGCGACTGCGTCTCCGCTTTCTAAGAAGAGATGTTTCAGTTGTGGAGAAATGGGCCACTTCCGCGCACAATGCAAAGGCCAAAAGCCTGAAGGAAATAGAGTTGAGGAGCTTTTGAAAGCCTTGGAAGGACTGTTATCCACCTCACCGGCGGGAAACGCAAGAGGGCACAAGTGAAGGAGCAACCTAGGTGCCTGGAGGTCGAAACCCGCTCCAAAAATCAAGCCAGGGCTAAGAGGACGAGAGGGCCCAAAGTCTGGCCAACTGCTGAGCCTGCCAGGACTGAAAGAGTCACTCCCTTAGCATCCGGACCTACGTCATGGGGAAGCAATGCACACCCAAAACCTACACGGGCCAAAAAGAAGGCCAGGGTACAACAAACTGGGTCTAAGTGTCCAGGTGCCACAACCAAGTTTCCTGACCAGCTGATAGGTCCTTCTCCTATTGTGTCAATCCAAGTGGAGGGAGTCTACACTAAAGCCCTGTTGGATTCAGGGGCTCAAGTGACATTGATCTATCGAGACTTCTACGAGAAACACTTGAAGCACATTCCTCTACAGAAATTGAAGGATCTGGAAATCTGGGGTATCGGGACGGAGAAACTCCCTTATCACGGGTATCTACAGGTGAAGTTGGAGATCGGATCCGAAGTCATCGGACATTCCGGAGGTTGTGATGCGTTGGCCATTGTGTGTCCTCGGCCTTCAGGGGCAAACAGGAGTTCCATGATAGTGGGGACGAATACTGATTTGGTGCGACGTCTCCTGACACCTATCGTATTGGAAGAAGGTTCTACTAAAGGAGTACACCCAATGTTATGTCCAGTCTACCAGAGAATGGTTGAAGAACAGAAGGCACCTGCTGAAGTGGGGCGCCTGTGGAGATTGGAAGGAACAGAGAAGGTTCTGCAAGCGGGAGAAGTAGCGAGTTTCCGGGCTTCAGTCAAGTTGAACGGATCGCAACCAGGTCCCTATGTGGTACTGGAAACCGATTTTAATCATGGAATGAAGCCGGAGTAGAAGTAATCCCTGAAATAATCTCCACTAAAGCTTTGAAAAGAACACGAGGAAGAGTCTCAGTCAGCGTGTGCAATGTGTCTGATTCTCCAGTAGTCCTTAAAGCACGAATGCCTAGCGGGCAAGTAGCGTCCGCTACGCCCCTCTCTCCTACCGATTTAGGAGGGGGAGTGGATAAAGAGATTCCAGATGAAAGATTCTACCCCAAGGACGCTCCCATTTCACCTGAATGGAAGAAACGTCTTCAGTCCCAAGTTTTAAAGTGGAGAGACTTGTTCTCGAAAGATGAGTTCGACGTAGGCCTAGCTAAAAGCACTGAGCACCGCATTCGATTACAAGAAGACAAACCGTTTCGTGAAAGGTCAAGACGAGTTCCGCTGGGAGACTTGGATGATCTACGAGAACAGTTGAATGAACTGCAAAGAACCAAGGTGATCCAAGAGTCCAGGAGTCCATATGCATCTCCAATAGTAATGGTCCGGAAGAAGAATGGTTCTGTCTGCCTATGCATAGATTATCACACGCTGAATCGGAGAACCATCCCAGATCAATATGCTACTCCTCGGATAGAAGAAGCCTTACAGTGTTTGTCTGGAGCAAAATGGTTTAGTGTGCTAGACCTGCGAAGTGGATATCACCAGATACCAATGCATCCTGAAGACAAAGAGAAAACTGCGTTCATCTGCTCACTGGGGTTCTTCGAGTTCAACAGAATGCCTCAAGGCCTTATGGGGGCTCCAGCCACGTTCCAGCGGTTAATGGAGAAGACAGTCGGGGACATGAATCTGATCGAAGTATTAGTGTACCTGGATGACATAATTGTGTTTGGGAAGACTCTGGAAGAACATGAGCAACGTTTGGAGAAGGTCTTGAAGAGGCTCCATGAAGAGGGATTGAAACTGTCTCTGGAGAAATGTCAATTCTGTTTACCGTCTGTTACGTATCTGGGACATGTGGTCTCAGCAGAAGGCGTTTCGACAGATCCTCGGAAGTTGGAGGCCGTAGCTTCTTGGCCTAGACCCCGCAACGTCACTGAACTTAGATCTTTCTTGGGGTTCTGTTCCTATTATCGAAGATTTGTAGGAGGATTCGCAAAAATAGCTCAACCACTGAACAAGCTCCTACAGAAGGAAAGCACAGAAGAAGGCCACAAGGTCTCCGACCGAAATCCGTCAGCTCCGGGGCCGAGGAAAGCTCGAGAGTCCATCCAGGGAGAGTGGACCAGTCAGTGTGAAGGTGCTTTTACGAAGCTGAAAGAGAGTTTAACTCGAGCTCCTGTCTTGGCCTATGCGGACCCTCACAAGCCGTACGAGTTACATGTGGATGCCAGCAGAGAGGGTCTAGGAGGAGTCCTGTATCAAGAGTATGGTGGATTGCTGAGGCCTGTAGCGTATGTGAGCCGGAGCCTTACGCATTCCGAAAAGAACTATCCTACCCACAAGTTGGAGTTCCTAGCCTTAAAGTGGGCAGTGGTAGACAAGCTAAAGGACTGAGTTTGTGATAAAGACGGATAACAATCCTCTTACCTACATCCTTACTACTGCAAAACTGGACGCAACGGGACATCGGGGGTTGGCCACTCTGTCAGGGTTTCGGTTCAGCCTCAAGTATCGCCCTGGGGTGAATAATCGAGATGCTGATGCTTTGTCGAGAAGACCCTACACTGCAGAATGGACTCAGTTAACTCCAGACGGGGTCCAAGCTTTGTGTCAAGGAGCAGAGCGCCGGGTCAAGGGAGAGATTGAAGCGGAGGCCATAGGAGTCATGGCTGCGGCTGTTCCGGAGTTCTACTGCAACCCCACGCAATTGAGGGATGAAAGTCTACCTGCCTTTTCAAAACAGGACCTGAAAGCTGATCAGGCCAGAGACCCTTTAATTGCGTTAACCATAAAGGCCCTAACTGCGAACCAGAGTGAAATTCTGCTGACCAATTCCCCAGACGGAGCCAGATTGGTCTACAAAGAGTGGGAACGGTTGAAGATGTTGGATGGGGTGGTCTACCGAAGGGGCCCCTCAACCAATGCTGAAGAGACCCAACAGTTATTCCTTCCCACTAAACATAGGGAGAGTGTGCTGCGATCGCTACATGATGAGCATGGACATTTGGGCACAGAAAGGACTTTTAAGCTGGTGCGAGACAGGTTCTATTGGCCTTGCATGAGAGCTGAAGTGGAACGTTACTGCCATTCATGTCTGAGTTGTATTCAAAGGAAGACCCTACCGACCCGAACCGCTCCAATGAGCCATCTGCAAAGTCAAGGACCCATGGATTTGGTGTGCATTGACTTCCTGTGCTTAGAGCCGGATGCTAGTGGGCAGGGAAATATTCTTATAGTGACTGATCACTTCACACGTTACGCCCAAGCCTTTTCTACGAAAGACCAACGCGGTCCGACAGTGGCAAAGGTTCTGATGGAGAAGTTCTTTGTTCACTACGGCCTACCAAGGAGAATACACTCTGATCAGGGTAGAGACTTTGAAAGCCGACTTGTTGGGCAATTGCTGGAACTGTTGGGAATCCAAAAGACCCGAACTACACCATATCACCCTCAAGGTGATGCTCAGCCTGAAAGGTTCAATCGCACGCTGCTAAATATGCTGGGGACGTTGTCAAACACAGAGAAGCAGAGTTGGAGTCGTCATATAGCTACTCTGGTGCATGCATATAACAGTACAGAGAGTGACGCCACTGGATACTCACCGTACCGTCTTCTGTTCGGAAGAGAAGCTTGACTGCCGGTTGATTTGGCGTTTGGGTTATCTCTGGACCAGACGTCGGTAGCTTCCCATAGAAATTACGTGGATAGACTTCGAAAGAATCTGGCCTCTGCGTTTGAACAGGCCCGTTTGACTTCAGGAAACAGGGAGCAAAGGAACAAAAGGAACTATGACTTGAAAGTTCGGATACAGGATCTACAACCCGGTGATAGGGTTTTGTTGAAGAACTTGGGTGCTGCTGCGAGGCACAAGTTGGTGGATAGATGGAGTTCTCAAGTCTACATTGTCTGCAAGCAACTGCCAGGTCTGCCGGTGTATCAAATCCGGCCGGATGGAAAGGCTGGGCCTCTTAAGAACTGGCACCGGAATCATTTGTTATCTTTGAGAGAGGCTGTGAGGATACCAGTTGGGGACGAACTTCCTCTGTCGAATCCGCCTGCTCCACGTTTGCCTCCTGTTACTCGGTCTCAGCAGACCTGGGTTGTCGAAGAGAGCGAAAGGGACAGTGAGGAAGAGAGTTTTTGTTTGGACTGGATGCTCTCACCGGAACCTGAAGAAGTTATCTCAGTTCCTGAACGGTGGGAAAGTAATTTGAGGCCTGAAGCTCCTGAATTTCAGTTGGAAGTCCCCGAGACTATTGAAATCTCTGTAGTTCCTGAAGCCGAATCTTATGACTACAGTTCTATGCCTTCACTGGAAGGATCATACTCCGAAGAGATGTCTGCTCCAGTGGTAGAGAGAAGAATTGAGCCCGCGCCTGTAGTACTTCCACCTGAAGAGGAACTGATTGAGCCAGAACCAAAACGCTTTGTTCGACCGCCCCAGAGAGTCATCTATGACTCACCAGGACATAGCACTGAAGAGGCCGTCACCACAGTGCGAAGGTTGCCTGAAGTGTCTGCTATGTTAGCTGAGGTAGTCCAAAGCATGAGTCAACTTGAGGAAGTGTATATAACCCATTGTATGCTTGCTGCTGAGCCTGTATATGTTGCCTAAAAATGTGTTGAAATGTAATGCAACTGTTGTACCTCCTTGGAGAGACCCAAGAGTTCTAGGAGGGGGAGAGTATAGCGCTGGTTTTAAATCCCCTGCCGTGTAGTACTTGTTTTTGGCCACCGGAGGGAGACAAGCACAATGTGAGATGCTGAACATTGGGACTACATTTCCCGGCATGCTTTGCGGGCGGACACAGGAAGTGGGTGGGACACAGACGCTGACATCCTGAGCCTCGTGAGGAGAGCTGGCAGAGCGCGCCAGGGAGTGAGAGGAGCAAGACGCAGGGCAGCAGAACGTGATATTGACCAGGCCGGAGCGCAGGTGGGGCCTGACAGAGCGAAAGACCGGGTTATTCCGCCTCATAAGAGGAAGACCCAGTGCTTCACCAGAATAACCCATGCTGATCCCAAGTGAGCGAGAGGACCCCGAGTTAGGAGCACCGCAGATTGATCGGACAGGGAGTGCAGGCGGTGAGCTGGACAACTTGCGGCAGCTACAGAAAAGCAAGACAGCGGATCCGGTAACCCATAAAATCCCAGTCAAAATCGAGCGGAGAGACGTCCTGGGTCGAGCAGAGCACCAAGTATCGGGCGGATGGGTGAGAGGCCTTCCAGGCCGTTGTGAAAATAGAAAGCACGCTGCTGTTTGTTTCAAAACCCACAGGGCCCCAACTTGACTAGTCGAAGACACCTCATAAATAATTCACTGGCCAATTGAATATTGTACCCGGGTACCATCACACACACACACCTACATTCTTGGGACATAACCTATACGGGACTCACTCCCCAACCACAAAGTGGGTTAAAGATATATTTTTCCTTTCTTTTCTGCTGCGCGTTTCTCGAATTACGAAGCCTTGTATTTCTTTTCCGCTGCGCGTTTCTCGAATTACGAAGCCTTGTATTTCTTTTCCGCTGCGCTTTTCCCGCATTACGAAGTACTGTAAATATATCTACGTATACCGTGTTATTCATTATATGCCATTTATTCTAGTAAACTATATAATTTATAAAATCCACGACGGTGCTGGAGTATATTTATTCCCTAGTGCGGGGAGACTGACCCGAGGTTCAATTTCAGCGGCTCCTCCGGGAGTGAGCACTACACCTGTAAAAGTTTTTATCACTTTATTATTTATTTAATAGTAAATTACTAATAATGAATTAATGCCCCCACATCATTGGTGGTCCAGTGGGCAGAGGTGTGCGAAGAAAGGGTCACATGTCTTCCTGATGGTCTAGGTGAGAGGGCCCAGCCTCCTCTCGCGCTGGCCTCCGTCTGAAAGTGAGTCTGTGTTCCCGCACTCTAATCCATCATCAGAGTGCACTGGGTGCTCAAACTCACTAAGCAGTGGAGCTTATCATTAATGTGGTCTGCGTGTGATTGGAGCACAATCCATGTTCTCCAAGAGTGAGGGATCACAGAGATTCGAATCCCCGCCAGAGTCAGAGTTTTGCGCCCCCGTGTCAATTCTTCAAGGTCACGTGCCTGTACTCACCTTGCGCTGTGCCAGCCTTACAGTCAGGCAGAATGCAAGCCCTTGAGTAGAGTGAGACCTAAGACTGTTGTGCACCTTGAAGACTGCCAACCGACCTGCTGTCAAGGCTATCGGCCTACCGGGAAAATGCTGGTACGCCTAATGGCAAGTCTGAGCCTGGTTATGAGGGACTCTATCTGCCTGCTTTTGGTGTAAAGAATTCCCATTAAGCAATCCCCTGCTACTATGTTTTTCCTTTGTTGACAAGGGTTCACACTAATCAAATCAAGGTATTGTTAATAGAAAAATGATTTCTTTAGAAGCAAGGTGTTACAACCACAAATGGCAGACTCCCCCATTTTTAAAGAGCTTGATATGTCTCTTTCATGTCAATTCCAGAAAAATACAACATTTGTGACCAAGCTTTGTACTATCATTGCACTTTTGCTGAACTAACATTCAGAATTACATTATTATTTTATTATCATTGTCATCATTTATATAGCGCCAACAGTTTCCGCAGCGCTGTACAATAACCAAAGGGACCGAAATAAATGGACATACGATGGATACAAGAGGTGTAGAGGGCCCTGCTCATACATCAGATTCCACCAGAAAATTTACATGTAAGAGAGGTTATTGAATACTTACACAAATTGGGATGAATATACAAGGCAGAGCTGGACTTACACTCCTGACTGCACAATTACTAATCAAGCTGATTGTAATGCCAACCTGAATAATTACCTCTGAGCCTATTTAACCCAGTAAGTATCAGCGTGAATGACAAATTGCAATTTATTATCCAAGATCAAATCAACTAAAAAAAATAGATTTAGATTGCCAATGTACATACAGTAGATCTACCACCCACCTAAAAAGTACCCAGTAAAAAAGCTCTTGGTCTATTATTAGATATGAGTTACAATATAAAACATTGCATTCACTTAAACTATGAAAAGGGAAGTCTTCTCTAATCTTTTAAATTATGTATGGTTTCCAATTATTGCAGTGCCAGAAAATGATCAATGGTTCCTCTTATTGTTATAAGGATATTAATAATAATAATAATAATAACATTATTCATATAGTACCAACAGTTTCCATATCAGATTACAATAAAGAGGGGTAATGATATCAAAATTATAAGCATTCTTGGAAAACAAAAGAAAGATCCTAGACTAGCAAGATCCAGGTCATATGTCTACATGCCTGTACAGGTATGGTGTAATCTTAAAAAATAAACTTTAATAGTTATGCATTAAAAACTATTCATTGGTTCCATGGGTGCTCAATAAAATACTCAGAACAAACACCATAATGTCATTGTCCAAGTAAAAATAATAGTGATATAAATAAACGTGTTATACGAAAAGAGTTTAAACTTTTTACAAGATGCCAGGTTTCCCGCACTTTCCGACACACGCCCTTTCCACCTACCAATCCGAACCATTCTTAGTTGTAAGGGATCACGCCGCCGGAACCGCAGGAAAAGCAAAACTGGCGCTGCTTCACTGTGACATCCACTATGGCAGCACCTTTCATGTCCTCCCCTGCTGGACTTCACATTGCAGTGCTCTCTGGCAGCACTAGCGGATGCACCCAATCATACCTGTCCATCTCCTATTTAACAGAGGCACGCCCAACCCAAGATGCTTCTGCATTCTGTAGTGCCTCAGTATGTGTCTTGTAACCAGCCGTGAAGGAAGCCCTCCAGCTTTAAACTGAATACTATGCACTGGACCCCTAGCTTTCCTCCTGGACTTTGTTACCAATTCTATCACCTGATACCGCGCCTCGAGACCCCCTGTTACAGTTCCTGTTCAAGACCCTCTGTTATTCAAGACATGCAGAGTTATTCAAAGAGATTCGAAAAGTCACCGCACGTTCGGTGACTTTTCGTTCTCTTCAATTCGGTTCCTTTTGCCGATCCCATTTCGGTGACCCTGCGGTGTATTCAGCAAGCACCACAGGGTCCCCGAATTGCAGGGAAAAGCTGCCGCAAACCTGACGAAAACTAACCGCTAAAACCCAGCGAACGCACGCCGAAAACCCTCAAAAACATCTGGATTAACCTGCCGAAAACCACAGAAAAACCCAAACAGGAGCCGATCGCAGCCTTCGACACAGCAAAAGAGGCAGTGAATAAATTAGCAAAACAGTTTGTATGAACCATTGAAAAGTGAAACACTGTTTGCAAAGAAACTACTGAGCGAAAATGTCTGAAATTTACATATGAGGTCCAGGGAATGATAATAAAAAGGGCTGTTACAGAAAAAATAAGTAAACTTAAAAAAAAAAAAATCGGGCTTTTATTAAAAAAAATAATAATCCAGAAAAATGCTTAAAATATCCTAAAAAATCTATAAATAAAGAGACTCTTTACTGCAGAATTTTATAATGAACGGTTTATTAGATATTGAATTAAAACGGGAATATTTTTAACATTGAAGCCTATGGGATTCTCCTGAATAAATTTGCCGAATTAAACCACCGAATGGCGGGGCATTAGGGAAACCTTTCACTGCTGGTTTGTGTTCTCTGAATAGCCGAAGCATTGCTTTTTCATGGGGTTTTCACTGCCCTCGAACAGACACCGAACAGGCACCGTATGTTCAGGCAATTCGCAAGGATTTGGCGAATTGCCTGCTCTCTGGATAGCCGAATGGCCAAGAAAGGTAACCGAACGCTGATTTTCAGCGTTCGGTTACCTTTCTCAAGCAATTCGGAGCTCTTTCAATAACCCTGCCTCTGTTGTTGCTGTTCCAGACCCCCTTCTGCAGTTTCCATTATCAAGGCTCTACCGTGTTAAAGACCATCATTGCATCAGGACCTTGCCTATCAGAGACTTTCTACCTATATCGTCAAAACCAGTCAGCCTTATTCCTGTCCTCTCCTTCTGTCTATTATCCACCCCTCTTCCTGTATTGTCTATTTGATATTGTGAGTCCGTTTATGTTCTGTTTGTCTAGGTGTGTTCTGTGTTTTCTCTCGGTTTCCTTAAAATAATCATCCCCTTTCCTGCTGTGCCCCTCTCCACTGTTGTATAAGTTCCTAAATAAGCCCCGTTTATTTCACCATATCCAAGATCTCCAGTGCATCACTGCATCCAGGGCTCGTACCCTCACCCCCTGTGGCGGCACACCTGACATTAGTGTATGTAGGACTTCCTGTTTTCACATGAAGTTTTCCTGTCATGGTTTGCCCATATCCTTCAGTGTATTCTCTGTTATTTGTAATTGCGTTGTACCAGACCTTGGCTTGCTTTGCCTTGACTTACCGTACCTTCTCTACGCCTTGATCTTAGCGTTTATATTTTCAATTCAGTGTATCGTTTGTGTCTTGACCTCGGCTTGTTTTCTTGACTATTCAGTGTTTAACTTAATGTTTTGTGGCCATTTTAAGGACCGGCTCCAGCATGGGTTTCATTCCTATTCTCGGATCTCTGCGTGTTGGGTCATCTACTTACTGTGATAATAAGCAATTTGCAATTGGGTTCATGCTCTGTGGTTTTAATAAACCCTTGCTACCGTTATGAAAACTAAAAGTACCTTTTATAGATTGCTACATTTATAGAAACTTTGTATACTGTAACTTGTTTATGCTTAAAATTGAGATTTTTTTCCCCAGCATGTAGATAGACACATACATATTTGGTCGATTTTGTGCCTGTGTCTTTAAGTAATTATAATTTCATTTCTTTACAACATTTCTAAACTCAAATGGATCTGATTAAGAAAAGAACTGACAAAATGTAACTAACAGATGATGAAATATTATATTGTATTACATTTTATTTTTACCACAGTTTTTCTAGAGAAAAGCACTTAAGGTATGAGCTCATACAGTGAGGAATCAGAAGCCTATTCATATGTACGTAAATCAATCAATCCCATTCTCACTTCTTCTCTGACTATGAAAAGTACAGAAAAGTATACAAAAACGGTTTCACATCAGCATTCAGTTCCTCCTGCTCGTTCGACTTCTCCATTGCCCTCAAACCCCAGCACATTAAATATACTTTGATTCTTTACTTGGCATGATGACAAACCGAAAGTCAGCAAAGCGTGAAAGCTCCAGTGTGTTGTTTCAAGCATGATAAGGAAAGAGTGTCTTGAGGGGGTTTTGAATTCAATAAACCCAATGATGTAATGGCTCCAGTGAGATCAAGCTTCTGTATACATTTACTGATCTTACACAGCGTAATGTGTCTGTCTCTTCATAGTATCTGACTTTTAATGTGCTTCAACAAAAGCATTCTTTATGCGCTCAGTCAATTTTTCATTTTCAAGATCTCGTTTTTAAATGCATTCAACCATAGATTTTAATGATGGATAACAATTCGTAGGCACCTCGAGCTGGCCTGTGTCCTAGCTAAACATTGTCGAATTAACTCTTGGTTTAATTTTGTCTTCCATGTGTCAAATGTCTGGCCCAGCTATTCCTGTTAGTATACCCCCTGTTGAACTATACTGAATGGTTATTGCAGGTGTCCAAAACCCTGTCTGTAAAATAAATAACTAAAAATAATCCCTTTCCATCCTGTACCCAAGAGTTGTAGATGGCAAAATACATTCTCTATCTTTAATAAATTCTTTATTAAGAACAGGGCCTTTCTAAGCTTTTACGAAGCCCTGGAATGAATTGCAACCATTGGACCCCCACAAATTACCTTTTCCTTGGTGGTCCAAGTAGCTAAAACACAGGACCACCAGGGGGAAAAACGTTTATTCTGATCACTGCTACACATGTGGTGATTCTGTCCTATGTTCCAACCCTTTGAGAACACACTTCTAAAGCACACTAAACGTATGAATGGCCACAAGTCTTCCATAATCAAATTTTATATACCTCTGCAACAGGCAAAATATATAAAAAGTCAATTTATTCCATGCAAGACGTTTGTTGACTCTAATTTAAAAAATACATTATCTCTATAGCTTGCAATCTTTTTCCACCGGCTGTAGGAACTCTGCATAAAGGATACAATAAGAACAATACTCTTTAAAATCTGATACAGTGAGATCTCCTGTTTTCAGACTTTTAGGCCCGCGTCAGCCGAGCGCACTTTTTGCGTCCGTCTGACCGTACTGTTTTCAGTCCGTTGTAGCTTCTCAAAGGAGTCAATAGAGAATACACACGAAGCACGTGCGCACTTTTTCACGCGCGCGCAACGCATGTTGCAACGGACACCAAAATGACATCATCGTGAAAAGCTAGACGGACGTAGAGAAACGACTGCATACAGTTTTTTCTCCTTTTCTCAACATCAGTCAAAATTAACTGATTCAATGTAACTACAATCTCATCAGTTAAAAAGTACATCCATTAATGTGTGCAGTCAGTGCGCTCGTATGACCCCAGCCTTAGACCCCTGTGCACACACAGGGTTATTCTCTTTTGTTTCCCGCGCTTCCAGAGTCAAATTCTGCGACCCTGCGCTGAATTCAGCATTCAACGCAGGGTCCCGGAAGTGCAGCGAAAAGCAGCCGACTGCATCTGAAAAACAGCCGATTCGAACATAAAAACCACCAGAAATCCGATGAAAAAAAAATCGTAGCAATCCAATAAACTGCTGAAAAAAGCTGAATGCACCTGACGATCTGCGCCAAACAGAGCGCTGACCATGCGCCGGAAAAAGCCGACAAGACGACGAACGTGCAAAAAACCCCCCCTCAACTTTTAAGAGCTGTTTGCAAAAAAAAACTACTGTGCCAAAATTCCCGGAATTAATATATAAGGTCACATGGGTAATAATATAAAGGTGTGTTACAGAAAAAAAAAAAAATATTTAAAAAGAAAAAAAAAAAATAATCAGAAAAAAAATTTCGCCAAATAAATGTCTAAAAATTCCTAGAATATAAATAAATAGACTTTTTGCTGCAGATTAAAAGAATAAACTGTTTAATAAATATTCATTAAAAACAGGAATATTTTTTACATTGAAACCTATGGGATTCGTCTGATTAAACCTGCCGAATTAAACCAGTGTGTATTTCACTGACATTTTGATGCTGTTCGGTGTTCTCTGAATAGATTAACCAATACTTCTGTATGGGGATTTCACTACCATTGAACAGGCACCGTATTTCGTTGGCAATTTGCCAATATTTAGCTAACTGCCTGCTTTTTGAATAGCCAAATGACTCCGAAATTGCACCGTATGGGAAAATTCACCGTTAGGTGCAATTTCGGAGGAAATTCAGCTCTCTTTGAATAACCCTAACAGTATTACTTTATCTTCTACATTCCATGAAGGAGATAGGCCCATGATCAAGTTCTTGTATGATCAAGCTTGACCTTACTCTTTTTTGAAAGACCAATTCATCATCTTATTGCAGATTCATGGTTTTAATATTTGCCTGGGAATTTGGTAATGTTTTAATTGACAGCCTTATCCCATTTGCCTCTTTTTCTCTATTTACCATCATCTGCTTCATATACTGATCCATAAAGTGATCACATAAATTGCCTGGGGAAAGCGTCATGGCTCGTGGGTAAAGGGTCGTGAAGCCAGCACGGCTAGGATCCTTAGTGACCTTTGGGTGGGAGTGAGGGGAGTCTGTACTACTAATATTGATACAAACACCTTCCCCTCCCTAGTATGTGTCTGGGTGATTTTGTAGGGCAGGAATACCTGGGTATTGTTCTGAAACACTCAAGATTGGCAGACCATTAAAAATATTATCTTCTTACAGTTTTCTGTCTCTTTTGTGGGCCAGCATTTATTGTATGTAAAAACTCAATGCAATGGCACAAAATTAATTACTGCATCTCACACTCAGCATTCATAATTTGCTCCTTGTCTGGAAACAGAAAAGCTCTACAATATTTAGCATTTTGATGGCTTGCCGTTAAATAGATAATGTGCGAGTTGAAATAATTAAATAAATAGAACCCTTCAGGACTAGAATAATAGTCTTTGTACTATACGCTTAGTAATATGTCACTAATTCAGCTAATGTTAATCCATTTTCGGTTTTTCATAGTTTTAAATAATAATAACACTTGTCAAATGTGCAAGGATTCAGAACAATATCTTATTTAGCAGTGCTAAAATATAATTTAAAAAGTGTTACTACTGAAGTTTGAGTGAGTTAATAAAGTGAATAAAAATAAATGCACCGAACCCAGACAGAGAATAAGTACATATAGGGTTATATTAAACAAAGTTAATGCTATCTTAACCAGAGCTGTTGTAAACTTAGCAAC
This sequence comes from Leptobrachium leishanense, assembly GCA_009667805.1. Lineage (NCBI taxonomy): Eukaryota > Metazoa > Chordata > Amphibia > Anura > Megophryidae > Leptobrachium > Leptobrachium leishanense. The sequence continues at coordinate 110,225,405 of CM019065.1, read as the reverse complement.
TCCATAGACTATAATAGCTCTAGTAAGTTTACAACAACTCCGGTTAAGGCTGGGGTCAGACCAGCGCACTTTTAACGTGCGTTCTGGCGCACATAATTACGGCCGCACTAGCAGCAGATGACGGGCAATGACGGCCAATATACGATGTACGGCCGCACAAAGTCCGGCCGTGCAACGCAAGTGGAATTTGAACGCATTTTTCTGAGAACGCTGAACCGCTAGTACTGACGTACTGAGTGCGCAGCTGCGGCATAGCGGCGTGTTTGCGTGATTAGGAGATGTCAGACGCTGCTAATGTCCAGCCAAAATAACGTCCAGACGTAAAAAGAGTTTTATTGACGATCCGTACAAAATCACGCCCGAAAATGCGCGTCGTCTGACCGTTTTTGCGCATTCCGTGAAAAAATACGTCAATGCGTTCGGACGCACTTTTTCACGTTCGCGGGGAAAAATGCTTTCGTCTGACCCTAGCCTAAGTTAGCACCAACTTTGTAATTTAGTCCCTAGATTCTTATTGGAAAGACTAAAGTGTATCTAAAATTTATTTCAGATGGGTAAATTAATGTTTACTCCGTCTGCAATGGAAAGTTGTTTTCCTTAAATCCACTGGGTCCTGGCAGTGGTTTTATGGAAAACAACATGGTAATGTACGAGCGATATAGGGTAGTCGCATATCGATCTAGAAAGTTCTCTAACTTTTTTCAATAGGGATCAGAGGGAGGTGAGCATGGAGGGCCACACAAAATTAACCCCATATATGCTACCTTTGAATAAGGACTGTGGGGTAGGACTACACATAGGAAGGATTGCAAGTCTCTCTTTTACTGCCTACTTGTTTCCATTACTAGCCCTTCACTCTCTAACCACAAGATTTTTTATAATACCATCTTGGAAATACGACAATAGTTTATTGTGTTTGATTGTGCTATCACTATAGTCGTATGGGGTGGCTGTATTTTTAGACAGCACCCAGCGATTGTGCATTTGTATACCGGGTGCAGCACAGTCATTCTCTTGTGTGCTATCACTATAACCATTTACTTATGCTTACCTTTACATTTAGCAGTATTATTCATATGCTATGAAAAAGTTATAGATGCACTTAGACAAAATCAATGGAGAGAGGCAGGAATGATTGAGTGTTGCTCAGACACTATACTGCTCAGCTTGGAATGGAGCTGATAGGAAGGTAAAATGTATTTATTAGTAGTAGAAATGTAATGTGCATCAAGGTTTTCTCACAAATATGTTGAAGGAAAACCTTTAATTTGGCCAAATAAGCAGACTCCTAAGGCCCCATTGTAGCTGGAGATTAGCAAGATGGAATTTTTGTGGAATGTCACTATGTACACTATATGGAATGCATTCTGATATAGACAAATATACTTCTACTTAAAAGAGGATATAGTGATCTCAGTGTTCTCTCAGTTATAAGGTATCAGAGGACTGAATTGATGATCCCTCAGTTAAGCATAACACCTCAAAAAAAAGTAAAACACATCATAGTGAAAAAAAACTTGACAATACATAAAAGGACAAAGTAGGTAGATTCACTCACACTTTACAAAGCTCTATGTGTGGCTCTGGCTATTCGCGTATCTGGGTGGTTTCACGGGCTGCCCAACAAGCCTTCTTTGATCTTTATGATTCTTATAGATATAGACCTTAAACAAAAAGATATATATAATACAGACCTTTATATGATAAAACCTCTACAGTATATATATATTTTAATTGGCCCACTCACATGTTCCAGAGCCACATGCGGCTCTCTTGAAAGTGCCCGTGGGTTGTTTGAATCATACGGCACAACTCCTGCAAAAGCCCTTGAAAGGAATCTTCCACAGTATCAGGTTGCAGCGCAGGCAAAATTTATTATCGAAAAAAATCACAATATTGCATTAAAACAAATAAAAATAAATAGGATCAGTTTAAAAATACAACAATAGCTAATGCGTTTCGCCAGGGTGTCTATACCTCTCGGCTTCCTCAGCGGCGCTGAGTTTACCAGTCCTCTGACTCCTTATTAATTCCATCTCCGTGGATTAATTAGCTAGTCATCACTCTTTCCTAGTTAGGATTTTTTCTATACCCCCTTCTGGTCATTTCGGCATCCGACAGCGTGTATTGTCTACGTCATGGAGCGCCAAACGGCATATGTTGCACTCCGAGATACAAAAATGAAAGTGAAAGATTGCTTCCCGCGCATGCATCTTGTAATTTTCCTTCGTATATGGAATTTGAATAGCCATCCCAATATCTATCCAAGTTCTACGTGGATCCATCAATCTCAGAAATGCTTTAGAGGGGAACCTTCAAAAAGGGATACCTCAATTTTTAAAATCAAAATACCAGCCCTCAGCATATGATTCAGACAGAATACAAATAATGTTACTACTGTTAGAACATGATTAACTCTAGAGAGTGACACTGTAACGGGCGCTGCGGCGCTCACACAGGAGTAGAAAGGTTAAGATCTTATTGGACAGAATTATCTGCTCGATCGTAACAAAATAAACAGTATTTTCAGATTTATACTCCAAAGCCAAGGAGTATGACAAGAGAACTGAACTGCTACTAAGTTCCAAAGGTTTCGAGACCAACGGACAACTTAGAGCACACAACAATACAGAGAGCTGCAAGACTGGAATGGGTGTACCAAGGTAGTTAGTACGACAGTTAACGAATTGTGCAGACTGCAGGGCAGTCAATGACCGGACCAACTTAGCGTTTTCTGTGAAACCAAAACGGGTATGTTGAACATTATAATCACCAGGGTCTATTGCACACATAACGGCGTAAGGATAGTACAAGCCCAGGTACACTTGGAAAATTGAGCAAGATGAACATAAGTAGAAAACAAGCGGTATTTCATTATTGCAGATTGTACAAGCGTGCACGATCGTATATCGGGAACCTTGGGCCTGGAGCAGAACCCCGATAAGGCTACACCAGAGCAAGATGGGAATATCCCCAAGAGGCGAGTAAAACCCCAAGCAGCCTGCATAGGGTTAAACCAACAACGCACAGCACTAGCAACCGCTATAGCATGTCACATGAGAATAGTCAAAGACAAGCCGGGTCAAAATCAGGAGCAGGAATCGTAGACATAAATGGGTCGGCAACGTAAACAGCAATGAGAATCAATAGGAAGCGATGCGGGAATGAACTCCACGTCAGGGCGACGAGGCAACTCTTTGCGCCCTGCTTTAAACCCGGCGGCTCCTCGTGACCACGTCAGGCCCCGCCCCCTTGGACGCCACTCGGCCATTACATGTGCTGGCACTCGACCAGCCAGTGGCACCTAACCATGCCCAGACCCCCAGGAAGCACAGCAGGGGTTGAGGATGTAACAGACACACTTCACAAAGGGTATTGATTATATACGAACAACATAGCTATTATTCAGACGGAGTACATAGCAGAAAGTGACATATTTCAAAATCTAGATTGAGACCCCTTGGAGAGAGGGTGTATAAGGTATACCCACCTCATTTCGTCCCTATTGATCTTTTTATGAAAATCTTCACTTCTCCAATTCTTTTTTACCTTCTGGATACCTATAAAGAGAGAGTTTCCTGGGGAGCATCTGTGTTTAATTTTAAAATGATTCGGTATTGAATGAGATTCTATACCTCTATGGATATTATATATATGTTCGAGTATCCGAGTGAATAGATATCGCCTAGTGTGATCTATGTAATGACTTCCAACGGGACACATGCTATACATCCCAAGCTATGCAATGCTACAAGCTCTACCATGTTACTAATAGGGATGAGCCGAACACCCCCCGAGTTCGGCTCGGGCCCGAACCCGAACTTCCCAAATGTTCGGTTCCGAACCCGAACTCAATGCAAGTCAAGGGGGCTGAAAATTCGGTTTTTAGAGGGCCCTCCAAGAGGGCATATATGCTAGATATTTGCCATAAAAGGTGTATGGGGGTCCAGGTAGTGCCCTGGGGGACAGGAAACAAGGTCAAAAAGTAAAAAAAAAAACGTTTTTAAAGGGACAGCAGTGAGTTTGCCATGAAATAAGGGTTAAAAATAAAAACGAAAAATTCCTTCAAATATCGTGCCTAGAAGGTCCCCATAACCTGCCCGTGAAGTGGCGGATTTCTAGGATGTATAGAAACACTGAAAAACAAAAAAATGACGTTTCAAATGACGGTAAATGCTTTTCCTTTAATCTATCCATAAACAACTGCTTGGGGCGGCAGTCTGTATGAAAAGAGGAGACATTTTCGTACACGCAGAAAAAGTTTACTGATTTTTTTGGCTAAATTATTGTGAAACTTATGCAGGCTTTGGATGAAAGTAACAATAGGTGCTTCAAAATTGGTCCTTTAGCATTCCCCAACAGTGCCGTCACACCGTAACCCCTCTGAGGATATGAATCTGATACAGGCGTCAGTGGCAGTGCACCCAAATATTGTGCTTTTGGTGCCAGGCCAGCAAGTATCATCATACAGTAATCCCTCTGTGGTATTGTGGAAGAGTGCAGGGGTGGACCATGTGGTCCTATATTGAAAAGAAATGATTCTGGTCAAGGCGTCAGTACACCCAGATATTGTGCCTTTGGTGCCAGGCCAGCAAGTATCATCATACAGTAATCCCTCTGTGGTATTGTGGAAGAGTGCAGGGGTGGACCATGTGGTCCTATATTGAAAAGATATGATTCTGGTCAAGGCGTCAGTGCACCCAGATATTGTGCCTTTGGTGCCAGGCCAGCAAGTATCATCATACAGTAACCCCTCTGTGGTATTGTGGAAGAATGCAGGGGTGGACCATGTGGTCTTATATTGAAAAGATATGATTCTGGTCAAGGCGTCAGTGCACCCAGATATTGTGCCTTTGGTGCTAGGCCAGCAAGTATCATCATACAGTAACCCCTCTGTGGTAATGTGGAAGAGTGCAGGGGTGGACCATGTGGTCCTATATTGAAAAGTTTTTTATCTGGAAATGGGCGTCAGTGCACCCAGATAGTGTGCCTTTGGTGCCAGGCCAGCAAGTATCATCATACAGTAACTCCTCTGTGGTATTGTGGAAGAGTGCAGGGGTGGACCATGTGGTCCTATATTGAAAAGTTTTTTATCTGGTAATGGGCGTCAGTGCACCCAGATAGTGTGCCTTTGGTGCCAGGCCAGCAAGTATCATCATACAGTAACCCCTCTGTGGTATTGTGGAAGAGTGCAGGGGTGGACCATGTGTCCTATATTGAAAAGTTTTTTATCTGGTACTGGGCGTCAGTGCACCCAGATAGTGTGCCTTTGGTGCCAGGCCAGCAAGTATCATCATACAGTAACCCCTCTGTGGTATTGTGGAAGAGTGCAGGGGTGGACCATGTGTCCTATATTGAAAAGTTTTTTATCTGGTACTGGGCGTCAGTGCACCCAGATAGTGTGCCTTTGGTGCCAGGCCAGCAAGTATCATCATACAGTAACCCCTCTGTGGTATTGTGGAAGAGTGCAGGGGTGGACCATGTGGTCCTATATTGAAAAGTTTTTTATCTGGTACTGGGCGTCAGTGCACCCAGATAGTCTGCCTTTGGTGCCAGGCCAGCAAGTATCATCATACAGTAACCCCTCTGTGGTATTGTGGAAGAATGCAGCGGTGGACCATGTGGTCCTATATTTAAAAGATATGATTCTGGTCAAGGCGTCAGTGCACCCAGATATTGTGCCTTTGGTGCCAGGCCAGCAAGTATCATCATACAGTAATCCCTCTGTGGTATTGTGGAAGAGTGCAGGGGTGGACCATGTGGGCCTATATTGAAAAGAAATGATTCTGGTCGAGGCGTCAGTGCACCCAGATATTGTGCCTTTGGTGCCAGGCCAGCAAGTATCATCATACAGTAATCCCTCTGTGGTATTGTGGAAGAGTGCAGGGGTGGACCATGTGGTCCTATATTGAAAAGATATGATTCTGGTCGAGGCGTCAGTGCACCCAGATATTGTGCCTTTGGTGCCAGGCCAGCAAGTATCATCATACAGTAACCCCTCTGTGGTATTGTGGAAGAATGCAGGGGTGGACCATGTGGTCCTATATTGAAAAGATATGATTCTGGTCAAGGCGTCAGTGCACCCAGATATTGTGCCCTTGGTGCTAGGCCAGCAAGTATCATCATACAGTAACCCCTCTGTGGTAATGTGGAAGAGTGCAGGGGTGGACCATGTGGTCCTATATTGAAAAGTTTTTTATCTGGTAATGGGCGTCAGTGCACCCAGATAGTGTGCCTTTGGTGCCAGGCCAGCAAGTATCATCATACAGTAACCCCTCTGTGGTATTGTGGAAGAGTGCAGGGTTGGACCCTGCTTTTCAAAAAATTAAAATGATATAAATCTGGCACAGGCATCAGTGCAGCCAAATATTGTGGCTTTCATGGCAGCAAGTGCATTCACACCGTAACCCTTTTGTGATATTGTGGAAGAGTTCAGTGCTGGAGGTTTTGTGCATGCAGAAGACATCCCCGATCTATTCCGTTATGTCAGCATCAGGGGATTGATAACTGCTGATCCACGACTGATTCATTTTTATAAATGTCAGCCGGTCTACAGAGTCGGTGGAAAGACGCACTCTTTTGTCTGTGACAAAACCTCCAGCGGCACTGAACGTCCTTTCGGAAAGCACGCTAGATGAAGGGCAATCTAGTAACTGCATAGCATATTGGCTAAGTTCTGGCCAGTGATCCAATCTCAACACCCAGTAAGCCAGTGGATCATCTGCTGGAAAGGTATCCAGGTCTGCCCTTGCCCCTAGGTAGTCCTGCACCATATGGTGAAGACGCTGGCAATGGGTGCCTACATTTGACGTCCCTGGGTGTCGAGGACTAAAAAAAATTAAAAATGCATCAGTCAAGCGGCCCTGGCCTTCACCACTATTCCTCTGATCACCCGCAGCCTCAGAAGCACGTGTGTCAGCACTTGGTAATCTACCAGTGCCTGGAAAGGTGTTACACAAGTGCCCTCTGTGTGGGCAGGATGAGCTCTGCAACTTTACCCTTGTATCGTGGATCAAGAAGGGTTGCCAACCAGTAATGATGCCTCTCCTTGATAGCACGAATTCTGGGGTCCTTTAGCAGGCTTTGCATCATTAGGGAGCCCATGCAGCGTAGGTTGGAGGTGGCGTTAGCTTCCGAGTCTTCCTGGTCAATGAGGATGACCGTATCGTGCACTTCCTCCTCCCAGCCACGCACCAGCCCTGGTGTTTCTGGGCACACAAAACCCTCCCTTGAGGAATCCCCACCTTCAATGCCCCCACTACTTAAATATTCTGCCTCCTCCTCCTCCTCATCCTCCTCCTGTCTGATCTGAGTAGGACCCGCTGGAATGCTGTCTGCAGAAAGACTGGGGCCTTGAGAGCTAGGGAAGGCCTCCTCTTCCTCCCGCTGCTCTGCCTCTAGAGCCACATCTATAATTCCCCGCAGAGTGTGCTCCAGCAGGAACACTAAAGGAATTGTGTCACTGATGCATGTACTGTCCCTGCTCACCATCCTCATTGCCTCCTCAAATGGTGACAGTACAGTGCATGCATCCTTGATCATCAGCCACTGCGGGGGGGGAACCAAGTTGACCTGAACCTGTCCTTGTGCCATACGCACACAGGTACTCGTTGATGGCCCTCTGCTGCTTGTGCAGACGCTGCAGCATTGCTAATGTCGAGTTCCACCTGGTGGGCATTTCACAGATCAGACGGTTTGTGGGAAGGTGGAATTCTCTTTGAATTTCTGCCAGGCGAACACTTGCTGGGAATGACCGTCTGAAGTGGCTGCAGACTTTTCTGGCCTGGATGAGAAGCTCTGGCAGCCCTGGGTAATTGATTAGAAAACGCTGTACCACCAGATTTAGGACGTGTGCTAGGCATGGTACAAGCGTCAATTTCCCCTTGCGTAGGGCGGAGAGAAGGTTGCTGCCATTATCGCAGACGATCCTTCCCAGCTCAAGCTGGCGTGGTGTTAACCATCTCTGCACCTGCCCCTGCAGAGCTGACAGAATTTCTGGCCCGGTATGGCTCCTGTCCCCTAAACAAACCAGCTCAAGCACAGTATGGCATCTTTTTGCTTGAGCCATTGCGTAGACCCTGTCAGGTGTCGGTTTAACTGCCACTTCGCCAGAGACAGAGAAGGAGGAGGAAGAGGAGGAGGAAGAGGGAGAGGTGGTGGAGCAGACAGACCTCATACAAGCATCTTTCTGGAGGCGTGGTGGATGAACAAGCTCCAGCACAGAGCCCCGTCTTGGATCCCTCCCAGCTGCGATCAGAGGTACCCAGTGTGCCGTGAAGGAAATGTAACGACCCTGTCCATGCTTGCTGGACCACGTGTCTAAACTCACATGCACCTTGTTGCTGACTGCCTTTCCCAATGACTGGATAACATTGTCTTCCACGTGCTGGTATAGTGCTGGAATGGCCTTGCGTGAAAAGTAATGGCGTTTTGGAACCTGCCACTGTGGTACAGCACATTCAGCAAATTCATGGAAGGGAGCAGAGTCCACCAGCTGGAAAGGCAGCAGCTGCAATGCGAGTAATTTTGCTAAGCTGGCATTTAGACGCTGTGCTTGGGGATGGTTGGGACTAAATTTTTTCTTTCGCTGCAGCAGCTGCGGCAACGTAATCTGACTGCGTAAATCTTCAGCTGCTGGGATGATGTCACATTGTGAGGAAGGAGCTGGTACATCCATTACTGTAGCATCATCCCTGTCAGTGGAGGTTGTAGGCAATGACATGGCAGGACATACAGTGGGGGTAGAGACAGATGAGGAGGAGGAGGACCTACGCAAAGTTTTGCGCCAACAGGATGTGTGGCAGTTGTTCATATGTCGCCTCAAGCACGTGGTACCCAAGTGTCCGGTATCTTTCCCACGCTTAAGCCTCATCTGACATAGATTACAAATAGCAACGCTGCGCTCTACTGCACATTTCTTAAAGAACTCCCAGACAACAGAGTTCCTGCGTGTGTTCTTTGAGACAACAGCGCTCTGCACCGGAGCAGCTCTGACATGTGATGCCTTGGACTGGCTAGTGCTACGGTTGGTCACAGAGGATGTTGTGCCTCGTGTTTGCTGTGCCTCCTCCTCCCCCTCTTCCTCACTTAATTCCTCTGTTCGATCAGGCACCCAGGTGGAGTCAGTGACCTCATCATCATTGTCATCATCACCCCCTATCTCCTCGTCACTGGAGCCAACTTGGCAGTATGCTGCAGCTGCTGGGGCAACATGAGTGCCAGTTATTTGTGTGTCATCACTGGCACCCCTTCCTCTAGGTTAATTATACTCCCTTCCTCAACCTCAGAGATTGAATCAGAGCACTGTACTTGCTGCGCATCCTCAAGCAGCATGTCCCTCTCATTGTAGTCAAACAATTCAGCTGACTCCACCGTGTGTGATAACGAGGATACGGCAGGAGTAGCTGTGGACATGGAGGCTGCATTAGATGCTTTAGCAGCTGAGGTGGACTGTAAAGCACTAGAAGCCTGGCTGGCAGAGGACTCGGAGGATGAGGATGGCCTGGTTTGCCAATCCACCAAGTCCTCTGTATGTTGCTGCTGCTTAAGACGGCCAGCACCAGTTAGAAAGGACAAGCGTGCCCCTGCAGAGGATGCACCACGTCCACCATGACCAGAGGCACAGCCTCCCGACACAGGGGCTGCTTGCCCTCTTATCTGTGTCTGGGAGCGTCTGCCTTTCCTTTTTGTTCTTTCAGACATGGTGAGTGATATATCGATTAATATATACAGAACTGATTCAACTCTGGTATAAAGATTTAAAGAACTCTGGTATAACTCAGTGAGACACACTGATAGCTGGCATCCAGTGACAAGAGACAGATCACCTCAATTCACAAATGTTTTAAAGAAATTAGTGAGCCCCAAAATACTGCGTTGTACTGGTTGTGTGACAAGACACAGATCACCTCAATTCACAAATGTTTTAAAGAAATTAGTGACACCCAAAATACTGCGTGGTACTGGTTGTGTGACAAGACACAGATCACCTGAATTCACAAATGTTTTAAAGAAATTAGTGAGCCCCAAAATACTGAGTGGTACTGGTTGTGTGACAAGACACAGATCACCTCAATTCACAAATGTTTTAAAGAAATTAGTGAGCCCCAAAAAGATTTGCTGGCACAGTGACAAGACACAGAAGATCACCTCAATTCACAAATGTTTTAAAGAAAGTTGTAAACCCCAAAAAAACTTGCTGGCACATTGACAAGACACGCATCACCTAAATTCCCTGATATTTGGTAGAAATGAGACCCCACAGACCCCCCCAGTAGTGTGGTAGACCGGCAGTAACAACACACAACTATCTCCTCTGAAATCTCCTCTGAAATGCGTGCAGAATTGGCGCGTGGAAACGTTATATAGTGTGCTGCGGGACTTAGCTCTGTGAGCCCATGATTGGGCAAAATTTGCCCAATCAGGACTCTGAGCCGTGATTGGCATAGTGTTGAACCTGTCTTGCACCAGACCTGTGGTCAGGTGGAAGGCTGTAGCCAATTACGAGCTTCAGGCCAGTGGGAAAATGCATTGTGGTCCATTGTGGTCGAACATGCGGCGAACACCCGGAAATGTTCGGTGTTCGCGATCTAATCGAACAAACTAAGTTCGGGTCGAACTCCGAACCGAACAGCTCATCCCTAGTTACTAATGGTCAAATACATGTCAGAAGTTGTCATTTCAGTTTTACTTAGCAGGGGGAAGGTACAACATCAATTCCACCATGAACCCCATCACAGTTGAGTATTTACAATTTTTTGTGTGTATAGCCAGTAACCTTTTGGTTTCAAAATATTTTATTGACCGCACAGAGCAAAAATACACAGAGCATTGGCACAATCCATAACTATTCAGATCCGAACACGAAACATGTACAAAATTACAGGAGCTACCTAAGCGCGGTCAGCGGATTTCCAATTATAATTGGGACCAGGAACAAAGACATAGACATCACTCATACCAACAACAAAAGAAAAGAAAACCAGACGAAAACAGAGGTAAAAGAGAGGGAAAAAAGTGTGAAAGAAGAAAAGAAGAGGGACGGACAGTATCAGTTTAAGCATCATAATCGTTCCACAAAGCCCACAATTTACCATGGGCCTCAGTGGTATGATTCTATTTAGCTGTGAGCTCATTCATAAGTTGAGAGTCCCTTATTTTATGCAGTACCCAGTCCACAGTGGGAGCTTTCATAGATGCCACTTTTCTGCGACAGTTCTCCTAGCTGCAGACAAAAGCTTTGTGAGTAATTTATTGTGACGTTGAGATACATCTGCCAGAGAAAAGGATAGTAAAAACAAGTCAGGAACAAGGGGATTTTAAACTGAAAAACTGTCAGGAGTAAAGAGTGAATTTGTTTCCAAAATCTGGCAATGAGAGGGCAGGACCCCCACAGTTGATAGTATGGGCCCCTCTCCCCGCACAACCTTAGCCAGTAACTTTTGTCTTCACAGCTGCAAGCAAGAATCATATGCTTCCTTGGACTCACTTGTTATTCTTCATCTTCCTCAGCATTAGTGCTTTCTATGCAATGTATAGGAAGTGTTAATGTACAGTAGGCAGCCGTAACAGTCACACAGAAGTTTTTGACTCAGCTGAAATATAATCAGAGTCGTTAGCTTTAATGAGTGGGTTATACTTATGTTAAAGGTTGTAGCTTTGGTAGAATAGGGTCCTGTCTATTTAACTTAGTGTAATTTAAATTTCCCTTTTTTGTCGAGTTTTAAGATTGCACTATTGTTTATTAATCACTCTTCCTTAGGTCTCCAGAGTTTCAACTTTCTCTGAATAACCCTGATAGTCAATCTCAAGATTTCCAGTGATCATTTTTTTATTATTTAGTGATTCTCCAGCTATGGGTAAATTTTATATCTTGATATCCTCATATTGCGGTCAATTCCACCAAAGTCGTTGCCAAAGCCACCAGTGGGGCATTTATATTTAACGGCTCTTGTTATTAACTTAATGGCTTGAGCTGCTATTCAAAATGAGATTTACCTGCAGCTCAGCTTTAGTGGCTGTTTACTGTAATTTAACAGTTCCAATACTTTTCTATGCTTTGTATAGGAATCGTTGACAACTGGTTAGCCTGGAGAATAACAAGCTATTTACTGATCGCTCCTCATTCTCTGCTTGAACCTGTATTTGAGAATGAGTTGAATACTGACTGAAAGACACTGGTGTTATGTTATGTTACTTTTGCAAACAGTACAATGATCACCAGGAGGTCTAGCATTAACAGGGCTTAAGGTATAACAAAAAAATGAGGTTGCTCTTAATAATAATAAATAACCTAGTTCCAATCATATGTGTCTGATTGGTCACAATATGTGTCTATTTCTGACAGCACTTCCCTGCCCCTCCCAGTCACGTGAGGTGTACCCCAAGGTTCGATACTCGGCCCCCTGCTATTCACAATATTCATAAATGATCCGCCCAATGTCTACAAAGCCTCAACTGTACACATTTACGCAGACAACACTGTAATCTATACCAGCAAACCAGATCTCCCACAGCTGGAGGCCGTGCTGCAAGAACAATTCACAGAGGTAGAAAAGTGGATCAAACACAACAAACTTTTTCTAAATACTGACTAAACTGTTAAACAATGCTCTTTGGAACAGCACCTAAACTACACAAATTGCAAACACCCCATCTATGTGTTGGGACAAGATCACATGGCACACTGACCACAGTCACTTCTCTCAAATATCTAGGTATGTGGTTAGACCCAAATCTATCCTTTGGCCCCCACATCGAAAAACTTTCATCTAAACTTTACCCCAAACTAGGTGCCCTGTACAGAAACAAATCCTGCCTGAGCCCCGCGGTAAGAAAGCAGATTGTACAACAAATGCTTATGCCAGCTATTGAATACGGAGATTTAGTGTATGCAGCTGCCCCGCAAACACACCTCCAGAAACTTACTACATTGTATAACTCATTCTGTCGCTTTGTGCTACGATGTAACTACATGACCCACCATTGTGACATGTTAAAAGAGTTAAACTGGCCATCGCTGGAATCTAGACGCACCCTTCACCTTTCCAACCTGGTTTTAAGAGCTTTTCTGGAAAGCTGCCACCCTACCTGAATAGACTGCTTCCACCAGCAGTTCCCTCGTCCTATAACCTCCGATCCAGGACCTGCACCTTACTTGCAATACCACAATACAAAAAGAAAGTGGCTCGATCCTCATTTTCCTACAGAGCACCAAAATTATGGAATAACCTCCCAGATGCCATTAGGCTTGTGCACCGATTTTTTTTTTCGGTTCGATTCGGTTCGATTCGTTCGGATGTTTAAACTTTTCGATTCGGCTCGTTTCGGCCGATTTCTGTTTCGATTCGGTTCGGTTCGACTCGTTTTTCGTGTACATTTATTTTTTCGGAATATCGACCATTTTTCATATTTTTGTGTCACTTTGCTCGTTTTTTGTATCGACTTTTCGTGATTTCGGGACTTTTTGTTTTTTTCGGACCGTCTGTTCTCCTCAACCATTATCCGTAGTTGCGTGTTACTTTGCTTGTTTTTTGTATCGACTTTTCGTGATTTCGGAAATTTTCGTTTTTTCGGAACGTCTGTTCTCCTCGTTTCAAAGCTGTCTAACTCTATTCGTTTTGATGTAAACTACTATGGTTTACTTTTTTATACTTTATATATTTTTTTATAATAAATTTTTGGTTTGTTTTTCGGATCCGATAATTCATTCTGTCGATACGATAATTCTGGCGATTCTATCGTGTTTTTTTTTTTAATTAAATAGAGATCCTTTTTTTCTTATGAATATACATTTCACAACTTTATTTAATCACATTAAAAAATGGTATGAAAGCCAAGGAACAAAAAAAATGAACAAAACGATTTAAAAAACGCTAAACTGACCCGAATGGTCTGACTTTAAAAATAAAAACCAGAACAAAAAGGTTTTAAAATGGAAAAATAGTTGATCAAAATGATCTGAAACGAAAAAAAAAAAAAAAAAAGATTTAAAACAGACAGAAAAAAAATTAACCCTTTCGCTGCTGAGGCATTTCACGGCTTCCCTTCACGCCTGTGTGCGGCACTGCAGTCTGCTGCTGAGCTAATTTTTAACAGTTTCGCTCCTCTTGTTTAAACGCGTTTTTTTGAAGCCTTATTTCATAATATGACCCAGACATGTTATATATCGTTCTTTCCGGCAGACTCGGCAGATGATTCATAATATATCATTATCATATGTATGCGTCGTGTCCTCTCTGTATATTATAACAAAAAATGCAATAAAATTAGAATTTTCAATGTTTGTTTTACAAGGTGTAAAGTATTTTTTTCACATTTTAACATGCGAGTGTTTGCGGTTATATTTTATGAGTTGCGTTTGTTAAAAAAAATTGAAAAGGGGACTTGTTATAGTGTAATTTTCACCCAAAAAAATATTTTTAACAACGCACCCCATACAAAAATCCTTAGTGCAGCATCATTGTTCACATTATAATTGAAATGGGAACAATATTGCTGCATTAACAAAACAAAAAACCTGTTTATTTTTTTTTAGATTTGAATTTTTTATAATTTTTAACATTGTCATGTTTGGTATTGTTGGAAAGGCCATGCTCTGGTCGATCCAAAGATACCAAACATTAACCAACCAATAGCTGCCGCGGATCGGGAGATAGGGGGTTCATTGGAACCCCCTATCTCCACCATTGGTCGCAGTAGGGTTAACTCCAGAACTGACATCATTGTGACGAGGTCTTGGGACTGTCGGCAGCTGCCGTTCCCCCACGCTGTTGTCTTCCTGCAAAGACGTGACCATGTTGGCGGGCAGCGTCTTAGCGGGCAGCGGTGGGAGAGAGAGAGCTCATAGCTGGGAGGAGGTGTTGCGTGAAGCTGCAAACAGGGACAAATAAACTAGACCTGAGCCGCACTGAGGATCTTTGGGTTGTGTCGGAGAAGACTTCACGCAGTGCTGCCATCAATATTTTTTGATAAATTCTTGGTTATACAATGAATGTGACTGTGGACAAAAATCCATGTTGTTGTGACATCGCCTAAGCTTAACAAAACCATGCCACGTCGGTAATCAAATCTCAAGGCAGTACAACAAGGTTGTGTTAGTGTGTGACATTTTTTGGCCAGGCAGGAAGTGTAGAATGTGCACAGTCACATTCATGGCCACAAATATGTTGACAAATTTATGACAAAGGGTCCATAGAAATGTCAATAAATTTATGTACATATAATTTTAACAGTGTGGAAACCAAGCAATACATATTAACTTATTAAGTAAGGAAAAGCAACGCACACAAACAGGAAAATATAGAAAAAATAGAAAATTTATTTACAACATGGGGAAGGGAAGGGAACATGCCAAGGATGGCAAACTGCCCAACAGTTACTGGCATTTGAGGAGATGTTGGAGCTGGTCCGCATCTTTGATTACAAAGATTATGACTGCCGTAAGGGCCCTTATGGCAGGAAGAATAACACCCGCAAGGATCGTATCCTTGACAAGCTACGCACCACCATCCTGGAGCTGTTCGGGAAGGACCGGACGAAGGACCAGCTCCGAAAACGCTGGTCCGACCTCAAGGTACGTGAGCAGGAGCAGCTGAGGCACATTCTGGTTACATTCGGGAGGAGGCTGCCACTGGTCTCACTGCCACTCCAGGATGTCAGCGGCATTGCTTATGTGCTCCCGCAGTTCCTGGAGCAGTTCCTGGATGGCATCAATTGTTGTCACAGCAAGGCGTAGCTCGCCGATCGCCTCCCGATTCCTCATCCTGACACTGGAGGACGTGTCCGGTCTGGCTTCTCCTTCTATATATCCAATAAATGAAAGAAGGAAAATACAGTAAGTAAAGCAGGTTTCTATTTTTGACTGAAAGTCTTGAAAAAATATAACAGTAGTATATACCAGTGCTGGCGGCCTCCTCCTGCTCCTCCTCTTCCTCCTCCTGCTCCTCTTGTGCTATACATAAAAAATTTAATTAAAATACAGTAAACAAAAAATGTTTCTGTTTTTGACCAAAAGTCGTTGCAAAATAAAACAGTATATACCAGCGCTGGTGGTCGCCCGTGGCTCCTCCTCCACTGGGGCACTGGTGCCCGCCGGGGCAGATGCTGCCTTCTTCCTGTCTTCTGCCAAATCCAAAAAATAACACATAAATAATGCAGACTGTAAAAAATGGTATATCTATACAATATATTGCCGAAAGTATTGCGACACCCCTCCACTACCCCACTACCAGCTTGACCCACCACTACTCCCATCTCATAGTTCTAAAGTCACAAAATATTTATTTATTTCCTCTGCACATAGACATATATTACCGTTCAATTATATATTTTTTTCAGAAGTGAACATTACGTTTATTCAATAAAAACTATTATTTGTGTTGTGTGCGTACAAAACACATTGTGCTGACTGCTTTTAGTTATTTTATAGAAGGCCTCAGCCTCAGTTTCACTTTCAGTTTCTGCTAATAAAACTGGATATTGCAGAAACAACAGAAATCGGCCATTTTGTTTTGAAATTTGCATCTAAAGCGTTCAATAATGACACTGCTGCAGCAAACTGAATTGCTGCGCTGCAACAATTCAGCAGCTGCTGAGGATGTATTGAAGGCGGCTCTGTTTGGATGCACTTTCAGAACAACTACATGTCCCATCCTACCACTTAGCAGAGACGCAGAGATTTTTGTTGATGCGCAGGTGGGAGCCAATATTGGGCAAGCTGCGTGTCATCTCGTATGCATCACTCAATCACAACAACCTCCCCCCCAGCACACTACAGACTACACACAGTGCCAAAAGAAATCCAGCATTGTAATTTCATCTACATACATCAAATGTCACAATTTTCACGAATACGTAAAATCACAAAAAGGAAGAGCTATGGCAAAAATGCATGTATGACGAGTCGTGAAAACGCAAAGCTATACACAATCACATTGCATGAAAAAAGGACTAGATAAATCAAGGTATTTATGTGCACATTAGCACATGCAAGCACATCATTATTATTATACAGGATTTATATAGCGCCAACAGTTTGCGCAGCGCTTTACAATATAACATGACACTTACGTTTCGCTATGACACACCGGATGTGCCTCAGCTGCTCCTGCTCGCGCGTCTTGAGGTTGGACCAGCGTTTTCGGAGCTGGTCCTTCGTCCGGTCTTTCCCAAATAATTCCGCGATGGTGATGCGTAGCTTATCTAGGATACGGTTCTTGCGCGCGTCATTCTTTCTGCCGTAAGGGCCCTTACGGCAGTCGTAATCTCATCTGTCAAAGATCCGGACCAGCTCGAGCATCTCCTCAAATGCCATGTTGCTGGCCCGCTTCTTCCTGGGTGTCTCTGGGGTGGAAGCAGAGGAGGAGGTGTCCGAATGGGACTCTCTGTCTCTTCCTTCAGCCATCATAAATAATTTCTATATTTTTTGGCAATTGTCAAAACTCTCTACAAAAATGGCTCAATAAAGTTACGACATCCGCCGGAGCATGTGCGACCCGTGGACGAATCGGATCCGACCCGATTACGACTTTTCGTATCGACAGAATTATCGGATCATTGGAAACAAAAAAAACAAGTGATATAACCGGTAATAGTTAAATATACGATGTCCAGAATTACCGAAATGGAACCGAAATCACGAATGGAACCGAAATCATGAATAGAGCGAAAATAAATTTCGATTTGACACATTTCAAGTCCATTCAAAAATTCCAAAAATATTTCGTTTCGGCTCGGAAAACTTTTCGGATCTAAAAATTTTCGGAAAATCGGCCGCATCCAAAAACACGAATCGGGAAATTTCGTGGAAATTTCGTGAAAATTCCGAAATTCCGAAACGCACATCCCTAGATGCCATCAAATCTTCTACCAGTCTAAAGTCACTTAAGAGCTCCCTATTAACATACCTTAACACAGAATGCACCTGTAGACATGTAACATAATGACTATTTCCTACATATTTATTTTCTGTTAATCTGTATATTTGTTTTGTGTTAATATCTTGCATTTTACTACTTTGTATCTCTGTAACGACTGTAACAATTCAATGTTCTTGAACCCAGGACATACTTGAAAACAAGAGAAATTTCAATGTATCCTTCGTGGTAAAATCCTTTATAAATAAATAAATAAAATAAATAATAATAAATAAATCATAATAATATGCAGAAATTATTCCTATAGTTGTAACACTAAGGCGACTAAAAGGATATTTGTCAAATATATGTACTGTATGTATCATTTAATATATATAAATGTAATCATTTTATATACAAATAAGTATATGTATATAAAATTATGCATGCTGAATATTGAAATTAGCATGGAGTGTCAGATGCCTCTGTCCGGATGATATTAGAACATTTCTGCTTTAACCTTCAGCATGGTCAATACATTTGGTTTCCCTACCAAGAATAAAGTTCTCGTGGGTTGTCTACAAAATATGGTTGAAATGCTCTCATTACTGCCAATATCATGCACAATAACACATATTGGCTCAATATCATTTCATCCACTTATGAACGCAGTACTACTGCAGGTACTTTATGCGCCATATGTTTCTGTATTGCATCAACAAATCTTAGAAATGTTTTTTGTAATTATAACTAATTTAAATTTTTTTAGGTGCCTGTGTTGCTTCCATTTCCTTATGTGATATACCAATTACACAATTCGCACAGCAGAGAATACTTTACTTCCCAAACAGCATTAAAAAACCCACGCTGCACCACTCATTCTATATTTTATTCTAAAAAAATTTGTATAAGACTTGATAATTAATCTCTTCATACAGAGTTTAACTTACAAAATACAAGAAAAATGTAGCACTATTGTGTGCAAGTATTATTTCAACAATTGCCCAAATTAAAATTGTACGGCATTGTTATTATCATTTGGTGTCACTAATAAGATGGATTCATTAAAAAAAGCAAGTAAATACATTGTATGGATTGGCAAACAATACACTGCTCTATCACATTATAATATTTCAAATTGGGTTGTTCTTTTGTTCTTTTCTCATTTCTTAAGATATTCCAAGGACATCAGAAACAGCTTCTCTTTATCTAATCATTAAAATAATGTTGTATTGTATTAAATGTCTGTTTTGTTTATAGAGAAGATTGAGATAGCCATTTTTAATAAAAGTAAATGAAGTTTTAAACATATTCAACAAATGAATGCTGTACTTTTGAAATATATAATCTGAATTGTTAAGTTCTTTTTTATGTGAAGTTTTCTAAATGAGTGTTTCCAGCAAAATGAGAACTATAGCTCTTTTCCACTGTACCTGAGTCACAACTCTCTTGTTGTCTTGGAACAGCTGCAAGTCTGCTAAGACTCTACAAGATGATCTGTAAAGAAATAAGTAATGAAAGCATAACCGCAGTACTAGAGAATGTCAGCAATTAAGGAATTGTGAAATGAAATAGTGTACACGGCTACTCACCACCCTTAAGGTCCTACCCTGACTCTACCGTTACGATAATGGTCGTATATGTAATGGCTCAAGCTGCTATTCCAAGCTTGTTGCAAATTTTAGCAACTCCTTACTGTATATTAACTGTTCCTATAATTTATGCAGGAACAGTTAAAAACGGCTCAGCTCAAGAACATCTAGTTGTTCCAAAATAGCTTGCTCCTTTTATCTGGAGCTGGTATTCCTGAAAGAATGCTGGCTCGAAAAGCCTGGTGTTAAGTGATATTGATTTTGCAAAAAATCCCAAGGTACAAGTTATTTGTGCACCAGATCCAATCCGAGTCATTTAATATTGGTATCTGCTTATACTGTCCAGGGAAGAGAGGAGGTTCAAATTAAGACATACACCCCTTCCCATAAGTGAGCCCCCATTTTATTACGCTCCCATAATGAAGGAAAATCATACTGTGATAAAGTACACAGTATGGTCTGTGACGGTGTATATATTCCCTCTAATCTTTTTAGGGAGAGATATGATTTTTAGCTCCAGGGGGAGCATTTGTGAATAAGGAAGCCCAAGAGGTTCTATTACTCTCCACACACTGATCAGCTGGAAGTCATTTAGCAGCAGTGAAAAGAAATCACTGCCTGCTTTTCACACTGAGGGAGGTGCCTGTGTGGAGAGGAGCAGAGTGTTTTGGGTCCAAACAAAAAAACAACCGTTCTAAGGTTGGAGAAACCTATGTTTGTTTAGTTTAAAAAATAAGCCCCTGATAGTAAGGATCGTTAAGTGAGTCAGCGCTCAAAGGAGCTAGGGCTTGTTTTTTAGGGATGTGTTTGTTTTATTTTTGAATGCTGACACTGCTGCCTGCTGAACAGCAGTCAATTCAATAAAGAACTTGTTTGTGAAAACCCAAGAGCCAACCCACTGTGCTTTCTTAAGGACATAACACCCAAGGCAGGTACAAGGATTACAATATGGTGGAGGATGCGGGCAGCTGCTGATTCCACAGTCACATAGAAACACTGTTTTGGAGCTAGCCCATAGCAGGCATGTACTGACGATAGGGACTACAGGGAGATTCCCAGTGGGCCGATGGCTCAGTGGGCCAGTGTGAATGCTGGTTCACTGCGCAGTTCAAACTGCCCTTAAGCAGTGACGTGAGAACTTCCTCACTGTCTGTAATACAGACGCAGTCTCATATTGGGGCACCATGTCATGAGACCTGCTGCGCATCTGCCTCCCCTTAAGACATGGTGCTCGCTCAACTTCAACGCCGCTGAGTTGCTTTACTCAATTGCTCTGCAGCAACTCTGGTATCCATAGAGCGATTGGTTGAGTGATCTGGTTGGTTTTATATACAATTTTTGTGCGTGTTTGCATAATTAAAGTGGGCCGGTCTGGATAAAATCCAGGTCTGATTTTTTGTTTCAGTCCAGCCCTTGCCCATAATCATCTGTTAGGAGGGCACCTGGGAACTGATAAAACCAGAGAGGGACATCCAGTCATGTACCTGAACTGCAAACTAAACCCCCATGAACAGAGATACTCCATGATGGAGAAGGAGTGCCTGGCTATTAAATGGGCGTTAGAATCCATGAGGTATTATCTGCTAGGGAAGTGGTTTACACTGGTTACTGACCATGCACCCTTAACGTGGATAAGGCAGAACAAGGAACAAAATGCCAGGGTGACTAGATGGTTCCTGAGTCTCCATCCCTACCAGTTCACTATGGCCTACAAGGCTAGTACTGCCCAGGGTAATACGGATGGCCTCTCCCGTGTTCACTGTTTATGGTCCAAGGCCGCTCACCCCGATGGGCCTAAGCTGGGGGAGGGATATGTGATAAAGTACACAGTGTGGTCTGTGACGGTTCTAAGGTTGGAGAAACCTATGTTTGTTTAGTTTAAAAAAGAAGGCCCTGATAGTAAGGGATCTTTAAGTGAGTCAGCGCTCAAAAGAGCTAGGGCTTGTTTTTTAGGGATGTGTTTTATTTTTGAATGCTGACACTGCTGCCTGCTGAACAGCAGTCAATTCAATAAAGAACTTGTTTGTGAAAACCCAAGAGGACCGTGCTTTCTTAAGGACATAACACCCAAGGCGGGTACAAGGATTACACATACATATGGAACTTTCTAATCTCTGTGTCCTACCATTTATGGCGAGAGGGGGTTTGTGCTGTTCTCCTCAAGGTGGCATAAGAGGTAAGTTTAGATTGTATGTATTAATTGTTTTTTTAGATGTTATGTCATTTACTGATGGAAAATGACTCAAAATTACCTTGTGGACCTCAGGCTTGGCTAGCGAACAACTGTGCATTGCGTGCTATTCATTGGCTGCCGCTACATTTCCTACACATTGGAGGTAAAAATGCACAGGTAGGTTCTGATAATGGCGTGGACTTCTTGGTATGGGCCACATCTCAGCAACAAATCTTTTCAGCCCTCTTCACCTACAACCCAGGCCCCTCTCATTTTTAGCGTAAAGATGGCTAAAACATAAATTTCTCAATTCCAGAACACCTCCAGGAAGATTGCATTGCAAAGCATTGGACAATCTGTAACTCCAGAAGGCTGTCCCAGTATGAACTGATTGACACCATTCCAGGTGAAGAAAGTCCCTCCACTTCGACTTTGGAGGGCTGTCACACAACCCATGGATGGGAATTGTAGGGGGAAAAGAACACTCATGCTCCCTCGATTAATTAATTTAATTAATATACATATACAAGCTTTTGCCCACAGCTTCGCTCACTTGGATTTTGGGATTTGTTACAATTGTTAATAAAAGAAACATGACTTTTTTGTCGAAACTGTATGAAACATAATTTACAGGTCAATGTCTTAAAGTAATAAGTAATGTTTATTGCAGATGTTAGTCAAGGTGTATTGGCTACAAAACAAAGTTGTTTTGTTCATATTGCGTCCATGAAATTTAAATTGTATTGTAAATACAGACAATGAGACAGACAAAAAAATAATAATTTTCTTTTTTTGGCATTTGGAACATAGAAAAAAAAACTATTTGAGTACTTCTTTGTAAACTACATTAGTGGTTCTTCTTTCAGGCGCACGGATCAGCAGAAAATTAGTTGAGCTCACTCTGGAACAGGCAACGTAAAACTGCCCATGTGAGAAGCAGTTTTCTCTTAGGTCAATTCTCGCTACCTTCAAAGTCTGTCCCTGAGAGACTTATTAATGGTCATCGCAAAACAAACCTTTAGGGTGAACTGCAGTCCTTTGAATTGAAACGGATATTCTGAAGGTATAGAAGGTATTAGTGGTATGAACACCGACTCCCCACTGGACATTGGACTCTGATCTATCCTCTACTCCTCACATTCAGTCACTAACCGAATCTTGCTAGTTCCACCTTAAAAGCATGGCACGCATCTGTCCCTTTCTTAAATCGGGACTCTACTAAAATGCTCATCCAAGCTCTTATTATCTCCCACCTTGACTACTGTAATCTCCTCTCTGGCCTTAAAAAATCCCTAATTCTCCCTCTGCAATCCTTAATGAATGCCTGTGCCAGACTCATTTACCTCTGATCCGGCACCTTTCACATCTCACCACTTTGTCAATCTCTACACTGGCTCCCTGTTTCCTTTAGAATAAATTTCAAAATACTGGTGCTCACGTACAAAGCTCTCCATAACTGCGCCCCTGCCTACATCTCTTCCCTTATTAGCAGGTATATCCTGCCCTACCACTTAGCTCGGCCAATGATCTGATGTTATCAGAAAAAGTGCAGAGACGGGCGACTAAATTAATAAGGTTTAAGTTATGAGGAAAGGCTAACAAGTTTAAACCTGTTTAGTTTAGAGAAACGGTGCCTTAGAGGGGATCTGATAACTTTATATAAATATATACAGGGCCATTATAAACCATCGTCTATTCATTAACAGGACTGTACACAGGACACGAAGTCATCCATTTAGACTGGACAAAAGTAAATTCAGCCTAAAGCATAGGAAGGGTTATTTTACGGTGAGAACAATAAAGCTGTGGAATTCTCACCTGTTGAGATAGTTGTGTCAGAGACTGTACAGACTTTTAAAAAACGACTGGATGACTTCCTGCAGACACAGTATATTAAGGGTCATAATAATTAATATGTGGGTAAGCTTCTCGATCCAAGGAGAAATCTGATTGCCATTGTCAGGTTGCCCCTCAGGTGGTGGTGAACAACTCAAGGGACGTCGTTATGAAGCAAGGAGCAAGAAAGGATCAGGCAGGAATCGGTGGTCGTGGTCACAAAATCAGGTCAAACACAGGTTAATCTGCAAGGATTCAGAGCTAAGAGAAAGGAGTACTATCTCAATACTGGAGCGAGGATGTAATGGCAATCTGGCCTTTTAAACCCTGTACCTCCCTCTGGACCAATTGGAGCCCCATGATGTCATCAGTGTGCACCACGCCCCGGGCGCAATCTTGTTGGAGCCCGACCACCGATCAGAGGCCTAGGCAAGGCCTGAAGCCTAGCACTGCGTTGGAGGCCGCTGCCCGGCGGCGGTGATGCCACCTGTGAGGGAGCCGGCACCTGAGCCTCCCGAGACCCCGGAAGCTGAGGGGAGGTAAGACCCTAACCTCGGTCCGCATGGCACCCCCGGGCGCCCGCGCAGGCCGCTTCACCGAGACCCGAGTGAAAACGCCGGGAACTCGGGGAGCCAGCCACGCCAGGCGCCGACGGGCCAGCGGCCCTGACAGCCATTCTGGGTCAAGAAGGAATTTTTTCCCAATGTGTTGCATATTGGCGAGCACTTCAGACTGGGTTTTTTGCCTTCTTTTGGATCAACAGCAGTAGGTGATGTGTGAGAGGCTGAACCAGATGGACGCATGTCTTTTTTCAGCCTATGTAACTATGTAAATCAGTTCCTCGTACCTGCACCCCCAACTCTCACCTTCAGGACTTCTCCCGAGCTGATCCCTTTCTATGAAACTCCCACCCCTTAACATTAGACTCTCCCTGTCTCTCCAGTCCTTCAAGAAGTCTCTGAAAACACATTACTTTAGAGAAGCCTATCAGCTCACTCCATGATTCCCCCACTGTACATCCCATGCACTATCTTCCCATTCATCCCTCATGCTCCCCACCACCTCGCATACTCTGCAATTCATGCTTACCTAGTGTGTCACCCCTCTCCTCTTAGATTGTAAGCTCTTGAGCAGGGTCCTCTCCCCCTAATGTTCTGTGTGTTTAACTGGTGTGTATATTTGTTATTCTGTCTCCCCATTGTACAGTGCTACGGAACTTGTTGGCGCTTTATATATACGTATAACTGTATACTGATGAAAATATTCACCCCTTTTTAACCCCCCTTAACTGGATTCTATGAAAATGCTAAAATACATGTTTTTTTCTCTAAATACCAATTTTCACATCTGTAACATCGTCTGTTTTTTAGATATAGGTATCCTGCTTAAAATATTCACACCCTTTTTCACCCGCCAACCTGAATTTTTCGAACAAGGTAAAACACATGTTTGTTTTTTTACAAATATTTTAAATACCAATTTTCACGCCTGTAGCATCTTTGGTTTTTGATATATAGGTATACTGATAAAAATATTCACCCCCATTTTTCATCCCCCTTCAATAGATTTTTGGAAAATCGTAAAATACGTGTTTTTTACTTTTCAAGAAGAATCTTAATACCAATTTTTACGTCTGTAACATCTTCTGTTTTTGAGATACACAGGTCTATTCACTAAAAGGTGAAACTCCAGAGAATTGGCAGGAGAAGAGAACAATCTAGACCAAATAGCAGATTTTGAAAGTGAGATAAATTAAAGAATTTTTCTGGTTTGGCTATTTTGACCTGAATTTTTTACTTCTCCTGCCAATTCTCCTGAGTTTCGCCTTTATTAAATAGACCTAGTAGGTATTCTGTTTAAAATATTCACGCCCACTTTTTTCATCTCCCCCACTTGGATTTTTGGAAAATGGTAGAACAATGTTTTTTTATTTTTCAAGAAGATTGTAAATACCAATTTTCACATATGTAACATCTTCGATTTTTAAG
Organism: Leptobrachium leishanense; assembly: GCA_009667805.1. Classification (NCBI taxonomy): domain Eukaryota; kingdom Metazoa; phylum Chordata; class Amphibia; order Anura; family Megophryidae; genus Leptobrachium; species Leptobrachium leishanense. Next base: position 110,199,961 of record CM019065.1, on the reverse strand, counting down.
ATATAAGTATACTGTTTAAAATATTCAACCCCCCCTTTTTTTACACCTTTAGGAGCAGAATTTCCAGAAATCCTTTCTTAGTGGGTGCCTACGTCATGTAAGCAATGCACCTTCAAAATTTCAAGTTCCTAGGTTAAACGGTTTGAGCTGGGTGTTGATGAGTCAGTCAGTCAGGACTTTTACTTATCTATATATATATATATATATATATCTTATATTTTGTACTTCCTCAATTTGGAGGAGAGCCTCGTGCAGCACATAAAGCACTAATGCATGTAGTTAGTTTACTATATTACATACCACAGTAATTTAAAACTGTGGCACATTTGCTAATTCCTATTTTGTGACTTCTGTTTGAATCTCAGCATTTTTCTATATCACTAACCAATATCGCATTTTGTGCTAAAATAATTCCAATTCAGGATTATGCAAATTAAATTTTAAAGATTTTAAAATAAAACGTAATTCATATGTTATGCTAGTTTTCTCACTATAGATTATAAATGTGATTTTAGTGTCCGAGGTGCCTCAGTGTTATTTTTATATAACTGGCTCACATTACTACTGTTCAATAGGTTAATTTTTCATGTAATCTGTGCAAATATAATGGTACCTAAGTAGTCTTAATTAAATCAATTCAATATCTTTAATTGTAGATGGCTTTTAGTTTACCATCACACTGTAAGATGTTAGGATAATGACTTGTCATACCTTGTACAATAAGGTGTTCTTCACACAAACAAAATATCTAGGACAAATTAGCGAAAAATATAAAATGCTGTAAACTATTGTTTAGCAAATGTCTAATAGAGATGGACCTAAAATGATATGTGCGTGAAGTTGCTTAGCAACAGTCAAGTCAGCCCCATGTCCTTAGAATTGCAGTATAGGATCAAGGGTGAATTTTTTCCATTGTTTGTTTTCTGTCTATGTTACCAAGTTATCCTCTTGTAATTTATTAATTAATCTAATGAAGATACTCAAGCCTGTATTTTCTCTTTGCCAAGAGCAGTGTCTTATTTGCGTTCTTTCTAAACGACTCGTTAATGAAATGTTAGGAGATCTGCAGGATGATTTAATGGTGCTGTTGGAAAAATAAAACCGGTTTTTAAATGTTAAGATATCTGCAATGCTATGCCAGCTACAAGCAAGAGCAACAAGGAACTGTTGTGCTAAAAATATATATATATATATTATATATATATACAGTCAGGTCCATAAATATTGGGACATCGACACAATTCTAACATCTTTGGCTCTATACACCACCACAATGGAGTTGGAATGAAACAAACACAATGTGCTTCAACTGCAGACTGTCAACTTTAATTTGAGGGTATGTACATCCAACTCAGGTGAACGGTGTAGGACTTACAGCAGCTTGCAGATGTGCCTCCCACTTGTTAAGGGACCAAAAGTAATGGGACAATTGGCTTCTCAGCTGTTCCTTGGCGAGGTGTGTGATATTCCCTCATTACCCCAATTACAATGTGCAGATAAAAGGCCCAGAGTTCATTTCAAGTGTGATATTTGTATTTGGAATCTGTTGCTGTCAACTCTCAAGATGAGATCCAAATAGCTGTCACTTTCAGTGAAGCAAGCCATCATTAGGCTGAAGAAACAAAACAAAACCATCAGAGAGATAGCAAGAACATTAGGCGTGGCCAAAACAACTGTTTGGAACATTCTCAAAAAGAAGGAACGCACCGGTTAGCTCAGCAACACCAAAAGACCCAGGAGACCACAGAAAACAACTGTGGTGGATGACCGAAGAATTCTTTCCCTGGTGAAGAAAACACCCTTCACAACAGTTGGCCAGATCAAGAACACTCTCCAGGAGGTAGGTGTATGTGTGTCAAAGTCAACAATCAAGAGAAGACTTCACCAGAGTGAATACAGAGGGTTCACCACAAGATGTAAACCATTGGTGAGCCTCAAAAACAGGAAGGCCAGATTAGAGTTTGTCAAACAACACCTAACAAAGCCTTCACAGTTCTGGAACAAGATCCTATGGACAGATGAGACCAAGATCAACTTGTACCAGAGTGATGGGAAGAGAAGAATATGGAGAAGGAAAGGAACTGCTCATGATCCTAAGCATACTACCTCATCAGTGAAGCATGGTGGTGGTAGTGTCATGGCGTGGGCATGTATGGCTGCCAATGGAACTGGTTCTCTTGTATTTATTGATGATGTGACTGCTGACAAAAGCAGCAGGATGAATTCTGAAGTGTTTTGGGCAATATTATCTGCTCACATTCAGCCAAATGCTGCAGAACTCATTGGACGGCGCTTCACAGTACAGATGGACAATGACTCAAAGCATACAGCAAAAGCAACCAAAGAGTTTTTGAAGGGACAGAAGTGGAATGTTATGCAATGGCCAAGTCAATCACCTGACCTGAATCCCATTGAGCATGCATTTCACTTGCTGAAGACAAAACTGAAGGGAAAATGCCCCAAGAACAAGCAGGAACTGAAGACAGTTGCAGTAGAGGCCTGGCAGAGCATCAACAGGGATGAAACCCAGCGTCTGGTGATGTCTATGCGTTCCAGACTTCAGGCTGTGATTGACTGCAAAGGATTTGCAACCAAGTATTAAGAAGGGAAAGTTTGATTTATGATTATTATTCTGTCCCATTACTTTTAGTCCCTTAACAAGTGGGAGGCACATCTGCAAACTGCTGTAAGTCCTACACCGTTCACCTGAGTTGGATGTACATACCCTCAAATTAAAGATGACAGTCTGCAGTTAAAGCACATTGTGTTTGTTTCATTCCAACTCCATTGTGGTGGTGTATAGAGCCAAAGATGTTAGAATTGTGTTGATGTCCCAATATTTATGGACCTGACTGTATATACGAAGAAAAAAATTGTACTAAAAACTCCACTCATTGCACATAACTAAGGGGAAACTCAGTAAAAAAAAGGATTAAAACTACTTTGCGCAAGTGACATTTTTTAAAGCTAATATACATCTTCATAACTCAAAAAAGCAATGCAGTCATGGGTGTACCTAGAGGGAGTGTCCACTTGGGGAATTGGCACTCATTGTCTACAGCCATACTTTTTAGACATTCCTTAATTGGTTCACAGTAAAGAGCTTACATTTTTTTTGTGTTTACAGTTTGTATTTAGTAAATGAACCACCCTAATGATCCAAACAGTGCATGCCTATGAGTACAGTGGTGAGGCCCTTCTAATTTCTAATGCCTATTTGACCTCTTGCAGGACATGAAGGTAACATAGAAATTGGCCTCCGTAACAGCCCAACAAATTGGGGAGTAGACCAAAGATTTGTGCTAACTGCAACAATACAGAAGCCCCTCTTTTTTACAAAAAAATATTATTGTTCAATTACTATGATTAAGAAATATGGTTAATTAGTAGTTGTTTACAAAAATTTGCAGATGCCGAAGCTCCTCCCCTTCCCCCAAACACAATACTTCCTGGTTCGGCCTTGCACACCATCCACTCAAATGATTCTCATGCACTGATGACCTGCAGTTTCCCTGCATAGTTGCCTGGCATCTACAGGAACAAATAAAAGACACATGGATGTTGGAACCTGGCATAACATGAAACAAAGCCTAAGAAAATAAATTCGTACTACACAATTCCATGTTCTTGCTGTTGCTAGCTTAGGGACGGGAGACTAGGAAGCTTGACATGGGAAAATATCCATCGATTTTTATTAATTAAAAAGATAAGGACATACATCTTTGCATCCAAGCCATTGTTGCTCAGTTTAAAGCAGTGTTTCCCCAAACCTCTCCTTGGGACCCTCAACCAGGCCAGATTTTGCAGATCACCTTGGGGGAAATGCAGACTGAATCCTGCAATCACTGAGCAGCAAATCATTTCACCTGTGCTGTGCCTCAGATATCTGGAACACCTGGCTAGGCAGAGGGTCCTGAGGACAGGTTTGGGAAACACTGGTTTAAAGGCACATCACACTACTAAAGCAAAGTATATTGTCATGGCAAATATATTGTGATGTTGTGTATAATAAAAAGGGTGTTAAACTCTTTGTGCCCCAATGCAACAAGTAGATCTATTAGTATAAGTCGAGAAGATAGAAAAATAAGTTGTGCCATTCACATATGGATGTTGGTTGTCAAAAGCTGGCATACATCTTCCATGAACATCACAGGTTATATAGTAATCAGTGACATTTACCCTGAGGTTTTGAAGGGCGAAGGACAATTTTTTTGATTATGTATGCTTGATTTTTACGTGTCTGTGGTGGAGAAGGAGGTTTCTGAATAGTTAAAAATGACATCCAGCATACATTATTGATGTATCTTAGAGTTGGTGGCTGTGTAGAACTAATACCTTGGGATGGAGTTGAGTTATTCCTGTTTTACTTTTGAAAACCAGAGATTGCTATTAACCCTTTCACTCCAAAAGTCAAGTTATCTCTATTTTACATTGTGAGACTTTGAAAGCACTCATTAGCATATCAAAACCCAATTTTCACACTTTCAAAAGCAGGATTAGTGTGCCTCATGTGGAGAAATAAATTCTGCTGTCATATCCATCTCCAATCACCCTGCAGAGAGATAAAAGATTCTGAATATAGCAGCACCAAACCTCACTGTAAGAAAATAAAACATATTACTGCTGTATTATAGCAGCCAGGGGTTTGACAGAATATAGGGAGAGCTCTGGGGTCATTCACTTCTATACAGGGCCGGACTGGGAATAAAAAGCAGCCCTGGAAAAAAAATTAGACCAGCCCTATTGTTGGAACGGCCGAAGCCTGGCCTTTCCAATGATGCCAAGAATGACCAGAGTTTATGTAACAGAAATTACTACAATAAAAAAACAACGATGGTGCTCTGTGATACAGTAATGTGTAGTGTGTATGAGTGTGAATTTTATTGCTGTGCAGCTCTGTGACACACTCATACACACCGCTCATTACTGTATCACAGCTGCACAGCAACAAAACTCTTAGTAATGTGTGGTGTGTATGAGCATATCAGAGATCTGCACCGCAAATTATTGTGAGTTTTGTTGCTGTGCAGCACTGTGATACACACATAGTGCTGCACAGCAACGAAACTCACAATAATATGCGGTGCGTATGAGCGTTTGCTGTTGTGCAGATCTGTGATACACTCACACACACTGCACATTACTGTATCACAGAGCTCCACAGCAATAAAACTCACAGTAATGTGCCTTGTTTAGAAACTAGGGATAGAAACTATTAGGGGTACAGATTAGGGTTAGAAGCTATATGGGGTGCAGATTAGTGTTAGAAGATATTGGGGGTACAGATTACGGTTAGTAGCTATTAGGGGTACAGATTAGGGTTAGAAACTATTAGGGGAACAGATTAGGGTTAGAGGCTATTCGGGGTACAGATTAGGGTTAGAAGGTATTGGGGTACAGATTAGGGTTAGAAGATATTGGGGTACAGATTAGGGTTAGAAGATATTGGGGGTACAGATTACGGTTAGAAGCTATTAGGGGTACAGATTAGGGTTAGAGGCTATTAGGGGTACAGATTAGGGTTAGAAGATATTGGGGTACAGATTAGGGTTAGAAGCTATTAGGGGGTACAGATTAGGGTTAGAGGCTATTAGGGGAACATATTAGGGTTAGAGGCTATTAGGGGTAAAGATTAGGGTTAAAGATATTGGGGTACAGATTAGGGTTAGAAAATATTGGGGTAGAGATTAGGGTTAGAAGTTATTAGGTGAAAGATGTTATTACGGCGCTAAAACATGGATCTGAGTGTAAAGGTGGATGATTGCAGCTCACCAATGGATGTATCCCTCACCCACAAAAACAGTAGAAAGAAATAGATTTGCCAAAAAGGCGAAAACAGGGAGCGCAAATATACAGACAATTAAGGCACTCACACCAGGTGACAAAAATGGAGTGCGAAGAGAATACTCATCTTAGGTATGAACCAATAGGAGGAGACATATACCTATATAATGAAAAAGAACAAATTGCGCAATACCAGAAAGTAAAATATGAACATTAAAGAAAGATGACAAATGCAAACTCACAAAGGTGGAGCCTGTGAGGCTCTCTATCAGCGCCTGTAAGCCACTTCAAGGGGGCTTCACCCACAATGTACGATGGTTCTTCTTTTAATCTGTTCTCTTATTTTCTCTATCTCTTGTCCAAAAGGATGGAGTAGGACAAATGGAACCTCGGACAGATAGAGAGTGTATAGCGTAATATTGTTATGCTTATAAATATACAGCAAATAACATTGACACACTCACATGGTGTAGAGTATCCCCCCTGGTTAAAAGCGGTCCCTAAGGGACAAATGACACGAATACGAAGGAATTGCACTGAGATGAACCTATTTATGTCTCAATCTCAGAGATTAATAGAGGATTTCTCGGCCAAGGTATATGAAAGGAGACAATTACTTTCTGTACGCAATGAAGTTTCAAAAATGGATAGAATCACACTCCTGGAATACAAACCACATCATAACAGTGAAACTAGATCCCTGCCTTTTGTGTTAGACTATAATCTTAATAATAAGGCTATCTCACGATCAATAAGGCTAGGGTCAGACTGAGGCAGTGCGAACGCGCGTTCTGGCGCACTTAATCACGGCCGCACTAGCAGCAGATGCCGGGCAATGACGGCCAATATACGAAGTACGGTCGCACAAAAGTCCGGCTGCGCAACGCAAGTGAAAATGAACGCATTTTTTCGAGAACGTGAAACGCAGGTACTGACGTACAGAGTGCGCTGCGTCCGCTAGCGGCGTGTGTGTGTGATTAGGAGACGTCAGACGCTGCTAATGTCCGGCCAACATAACGTCCAGACGCAAAAAGAGTTTTATTGATGATCCGTACAAAATCACGGACGAAATGCGCATAGTATGACCACTATCACGTATTCTGTGAAAAATGCGTCCATTCGTTCGAACGCACTTTTTCACAGACAACATAAAAATGCGTTCGTCTGACCCTAGCCTAAGACGTCATTGGCCAATTCTTAAACGTGACCCGTTACTAAACACTCTTTTACCTGACCAACCTACCATTATTTATAGAGGGGGTAAGAGTTTTGGACGCCAGCTAACCAAGAATTACTTACGAACCCAGACCATTACAAAAAATCCTTTTGGCCTTGATATGGGATTTTATGGCTGCGGGCAATGCATTGCCTGTAGAAAAACAGGAAGTCAAAAAAGATTAGTTCGAACCATCGATGCTCCATATAATCAACCTAATCTCACCATTCGCCAAATCATTACCTGCCATAGTAAAAATGTCGTCTATACTTAAATGCCCTTGTGGCAAGCGTTATGTGGGCCAGACTTCAAGGGCCCTATATATTAGGGTTAATGAACATCTTTGTAACATCACTCGAGGTTATGATAAACATAGCGTGTCGACACATTTTAAGGACACCCATTCTTGTAACCCTAAAGGTTTGGAGTTCCAGGGATTAGAAATAATCACACGTGATTGTAGGGGTGATGATATGCACTCTAAAATCATTAAGTCTGAGATGCGCTGGATTTACACTTTAGATACTCTTCTCCCTATGGGTCTCAATGCGGACTTTGAAGTCTGCCATTTTCTTTAGTTTCTTTTTCCTTCTGTCATTCTATATCTATCCATATGAATTTAAGGTCTTACATGAGCATAACTGCAACAATACTCCATGAAGGTGTATATTCCTATTCTTAGTATCTTTTGTGTCATATCAACTGTTGTTGTGTACATTTTCTATTTTTTGTCATTACATTAATTGTTATTGTGGATTGAGTTTTATTAATGCAGTGATGTACTTTTTACCAGAGCCCAACGATGGAGTTGTGTGGCTTTGTATTTATTTTATTTTATCTTTTGGGCTGCTTCACGATGACCATTGGACGTTCATTCCTGGATAAGAAGCTGTCCCTTTCGCTTGTTTGGACGGGAGATTTTGGGGAGTCTCTTTGTTTTTTGCATTAGGGCGGGTTTCGAGTTGTGGGGTGTCCGGAGGGGCACGCCTGCATCTGTTATCGTGATGCAAACCGGAAGATTTGTTATGTGAGACACAAACCAGAAACTAACATTTGACACGCAAGCCCACATCCGGCATTTGAGACGCAAACCGGAAGTCCCGGAGTCAGAGACGCACATCGACATCAGCGGTGACCCGCACGCCAACATCATGCCTCTTTCTTCAACTCTTGGGGTACTATATAAGACTACACACGAACATTCAGGGGGCCAGAACCGACTGAGGAAGCCTGCAGGATAGCAGGAGAAACGCGTTTCGGTCCATTCCCCCATTTATCTTATTTTATCTATTTTAAATAAATTTTTATTCATTTATATCCCTTTTTACTTTTCATTATTTCATTTCTCTGATCATTAACTCAGGAAGCCTGCGACTCCGGCACCCATTGAGACTCAAGAAGGGTGAGACCTACCTAATATGGTCTGAGGCCTTTTCTCCTGAGCCACCCTACCCGGAGGCTCTACACCATGTGAGTGTGTCAATGTTATTTGCTGTATATTTATAAGCATAATAATATTACGCTATACATTCTCTATCTGTCCGAGGTTCCATTTGTCCTACTCCATCCTTTTGGACAAGAGATAGAGAAAATAAGAGAACAGATTAAAAGAAGAACCATCGTACATTGTGGGTGAAGCCCCCTTGAAGTGGCTTACAGGCGCTGATAGAGAGCCTCACAGGCTCCACCTTTGTGAGTTTGCATTTGTCATCTTTCTTTAATGTTCATATTTTACTCTCTGGTATTGCACAATTTGTTCTTTTTCATTATATAGGTATATGTCTCCTCCTATTGGTTCATACCTAAGATGAGTATTCTCTTCGCACTCCATTTTTGCCACCTGGTGTGAGTGCCTTAATTGTCTGTATATTTGCGCTCCCTGTTTTCGCCTTTTTGGCAAATCTATTTCTTTTTAGAAGTTATTAGGGGCACAGATTAGGGTTAAAAGCAATTAGGTGTACAGATTAGGGTTAGAAGATATTAGAGGAACATATTAGGGTTAGAAACTATTAGGGGCTGTCAGGGATTATTATTCAATAAGAAATTTATACGAGACACAAATATCAATCGTTTATATTTCCTAGAAATTCTCCTAAATTCTTTTAATTGTCTGTGTTTTGCTTTGAAGAATACACTAATCAATAATCGGATAAAAATATATATATATTTATTGCGTATACAAAAAAGTTTCAAATCTCATATCATAAACAAAAATTTAAAAACCACAAAATCCATCAGCACATAGAAACTAGCTTCACAATATATGTATCTCGTGTTAGTAACTGCATATATGATTAATATCATTTACCTTATCAGTTAGTAACTATACACAAATGGTTAATAACATTTCTGCTTAACGAAACAATTAACATGTATTTCCCAGCAAACCAATGTTTAACAAGCTAGATCTTGTAGAGATATATGTATCTCTCTATGCTACTTGGATCAACAAAAGATGAGCTATCACTTATTCTATTTTTAGAATGATAAGTAATAAAAACTTATTTAGTGAATCCTCCCCTAATATCGAGAATTAAACTTCTAATCTTCTGCTTTTTATATTGTAGTTATATAATTCCTTGCTTATTAATTTCAATCACAGTAATTTTCAAATTCTATATATATATATATATATATATCGGTATGTCAATCTTTGCAACAGTTTCTTTAGGATAAATCCTTATATCCGATTCTTCTTCATATCTCTATCTGCAGATAGAAATATTTTGAAGACTCTAGATCTAACAGTATCTGAGAAATCTCAGTCTATCTGTTGCAAGAAATACTCCAGATATATATAATTACATTAATCTTAATAAAAATAGCTTTCATACATTACCTCTCCAATCAGGATTCAATGAATTATAGCCTTTGAATATTCTTTATATAATATTGTTTTGGAATATGTGAAAATTATCAATGTCAGATAATCAATGCATATGAGTTAGAGATTTGGTGTGAAATCTTGAGTGCATTGTGTCCAGGGATGGTCTGCTAGTGATGGTCTGCTTGCGTGAATCTGCCTGAATGCCTGCATGAATCTGTCTGAATGCATTATGTCCTGGAATAATCTGACTGCATCGTCGTGTCCTGGAAGTCTGTAGGGGTACAGATTAGGGTTAGAAGCTATTAGGGAGTACAGATTAGGGTTAGAAGCTATTAGGGGGTATAGATTAGGGTTAGAAGCTATTAGGGGAACATATTAGGGTTAGAACCAATTAGGGGTACAGATTATGGTTAGAAGCTATTAGGGAAACAGATTAGGGTTAGAAGATATTAGGGGCACAGATTAGGGTTAGAAGATATTAGGGGAACAGATTAGGGTTAGAAGATATTAGGGGCACAGAATAGGGTTAGAAGATATTAGGTGGTACAGATTAGGGTTAGAAGCTATTAGGGAGTACAGATTAGGGTTAGAAACTATTAGGGGGTATAGATTAGGGTTAGAAGATATTATGGGCACAGATTAGGGTTAGAAGCTATTAGGGGACAGATTAGGGTTAGAGGCTACTAGGGGTATAGATTAGGGTTAGAAGATATTAGGGGGTACAGATTATGGTTAGACGATATATGGGGCACAGATTAGGTTTAGAAAATATTAGGGGCACAGATTAGGGTTAGAAGCAATTAGGGGTACAGATTAGGATTAGAAGCTATTAGGGAGTACAGATTAGGGTTAGAAGCTATTAGGGGGTATAGATTAGGGTTAGAAGCTATTAGGGGAACATATTAGGGTTAGAAGCTATTAGGGTGTACAGATTAGGGGTAGACACTATATGGGGGACCAGATTAGGATTATAGGCTATTAGGGGAACAGATTAGGGTTAGAGGCTATTAGGGGAACAGATTAGGGGTAGAAGGTATTAGGGGAACAGATTATGGGTAGTAGGTATTAGGGGCACAGATTAGGGGTAGAAGCTATTATGGAAACAGATTAGGGTTAGAAGCTATTAGGGGGTACAGATTAGGGTAGAGGCTATTAAGGGAACAGATTAGGGTTAGAGGCTATTAGGAGAACAGATTAGGGTTAGAAGATATTAGGGGGTACAGATTAGGGTTAGAAGCTGTTAGTGGAACAAATTAGGGGTAGAAGGTATTAGGGGAACAGATTAGGGGTATAAGGTATTAGGGGAACAGATTAGGGGTAGAAGGTATTAGGGGAACATATTAGGGGTATAAGGTATTAGGGGAACAGATTAGGGGTAGAAGGTATAAAGGGAACAGATTAGGGGTAAAAGGTTTTAGGGGAACAGATTAGGGGTAGAAGGTATTAGGGGAACAGATTAGGGGAGAAGGTATTAGGGGAACAGATTAGGGGTAGAAAGTATTAGGGAAACAGATTAGGGGTAGAAAGTATTAGGGGAACAGATTAGGGATAGAAAGTATTAGGGGAACAGATTAGGGGGAAAAAGGTATTAGGAGAACAGATTAGGGGTAGAAGGTATTAGGGGAACAGATTAGGGGTAGAAGGTATAAGGGGAACAGATTAGGGGTAGAAGGTATAAGGGGAACAGATTAGGGGAGAAGGTATTAGGGGAACAGATTAGGGGTAGAAAGTATTAGGGGAACAGATTAGGGGTAGAAAGTATTAGGGGAACAGATTAGGGATAGAAGGTATAAAGGGAACAGATTAGGGGTAAAAGGTTTTAGGGGAACAGATTAGGGGTAGAAGGTATTAGGGGAACAGATTAGGGGAGAAGGTATTAGGGGAACAGATTAGGGGTAGAAAGTATTAGGGAAACAGATTAGGGGTAGAAAGTATTAGGGGAACAGATTAGGGATAGAAAGTATTAGGGGAACAGATTAGGGGGAAAAAAGTATTAGGAGAACAGATTAGGGGTAGAAGGTATTAGGGGAACAGATTAGGGGTAGAAGGTATAAGGGGAACAGATTAGGGGTAGAAGGTATAAGGGGAACAGATTAGGGGAGAAGGTATTAGTGGAACAGATTAGGGGTAGAAAGTATTAGGGGAACAGATTAGGGGTAGAAAGTATTAGGGGAACAGATTAGGGATAGAAAGAATTAGGGGAACAGATTAGGGGGAAAAGGTATTAGGGGGAACAGATTAGGGGTAGAAGGTATTAGGGGAACAGATTAGGGGTAGAAGGTATAAGGGGAACAGATTAGGGGTAGAAGGTATAAGGGGAACAGATTAGGGGTAGAAGGTATTAGGGGAACAGATTAGGGGTAGAAAGTATTAGGGGAACAGATTAGGGGTAGAAAGTATTAGGGGAACAGATTAGGGGTAGAGAGTGAAAGTTGCAAAGATTGCTAAAGAAGAAATGATAAGAGGAGAAGGGGAAAGAGAAAAAAATAAAGGGGGAAGGAGAACATTAATGAGGGGAAATAGAGAAAAAAAATTAAGAGAAATAGATTAATTATATGGACAGACAGATGAACATACTCAGAAAGACAGACACATAAACAGGGAGAAAGACAGATACAGGGACACAGAGAAGGACAGACAGATACAGGGACACACAGGACAGACAGATACAGGGACACACAGAAGGACAGACAGATACAAGGACACACAGGACAGACAGATACCAGATACAGGGACATACAGGACAGACAGATACAGGGACACACAGAAGGACAGACAGATACAGGGACACACAGGACAGACAGATACAGGGACACACAGAAGGACAGACAGATACAGGGACACACAGGACAGACAGATACAGGGACACACAGAAGGACAGACAGATACAGGGACACACAGAGGGACACACAGATACAGGGACACACAGATGGACATACAGATACAGGGACACACAGGACAGACAGATACAGGGACACACAGAAGGACAGACAGATACAGGGACACACAGAAGGACACACAGAAATACACACAGAAGGACAGACAGATACAGGGACACACAGGACAGACAGATACAGGGACACACGGAGAGACAGACAGATACAGCGACACACAGAAGGACAGACAGATACAGGGACACACAGAGGGACAGACAGATACAGGGACACACGGAGAGACAGACAGATACAGCGACACACAGAAGGACAGACAGATACAGGGACACACAGAGGGACAGACAGATACAGGGACACACAGAAGGACAGACAGATACAGGGACACACAGAGAGACAGACAGATACAGCGACACACAGAAGGACAGACAGATACAGGGATACACAGAGGGACAGACAGATACAGGGACACACAGAAGGACAGACAGATACAGGGACACACAGAAGGACACACAGAAGGACAGACCTCTCCCTCCCTCCATACTCACCTGCCTCCTGCTTCTAGCTGCTCCTCTTCCTGTCTGTCCCCGGTATCAGCAGGGTCCTCTGGTCACATGACATCCTGGCAGGGGTTTCTGCACCCCTTTGCTGCCACACAGCATTAATCCCTGTTAGTGCAGGCAGCATGATGTAATGCTGCCTGCAACATGGATTTGCAGGGTCCTGCTCCTGCCGGAAGACACACCAATCAGAATGCAGGGCTCCTCCCCACCAGATGACACCTCGGCCAGGACGGCTTTCAGGCAGCCTGCAACGTGCGAGCAAGCACTCGAGTAGGCTGCCTGGTTGTATCTGCGGCTGCTCAGACACCCGGCAATACAACCCCTCCCTCAGCTTGTCAGTGGGGCCGACGCTCCGCCCCCCCCAGCACTGACAGGCTGATAGAAAAAAAAAGGTTTAAACGGATTTTATAGTATAAAACGGCCCCCCCATAGGCCCAAAAGTTAATCAGCCTACCGGGATTCCTCCCGCTATCCCGGTAGGCCAGTCCGGCCCTGCTTCTATACAGGAATAAGAGTCAGGGGGTTATAATGACTGAAAATTGGTGTACAGTACCAGAAACAAAGTTCTTCTGTAATTTACATAAATGGGCATTATGCCACATACAGATAATATTTTTATATCGTGCTGGTATTTTTTGGAAGCTACTAATCTCATTATGATCACTAGAAATCCCTATAAGCAAGAGATCTGAAGATTTTTATTATTTCGCTTTATCACAGTTCCAGTATTTGACAAAAAGGCAATTTCTGCCTGTATTCTGATAATGCAGACCCCGTGTACGATAATGGACACCATTTAGAGTTCAGAATATTTCATTCCAGCTATATTTTTGTAATGGATAAACAAATCCAAGAAAAATTAAAAATTAGCAAATTTACATTATTATAATTTTTTAATTATCTCAGAACAACAATCTTTGTGGATAATTTCTATTTTATACTATATTTAATTGATAACTTTGCATCTCACATTTGAAATAAATGTTGTGTTAAATTTTTTAAACAAAAATCGCTTGATAGTGAATGAGTTAATTAGAGTTTACCACCATTGTTTGCATTGTTATCTATGGTCCTGAAAACATAGTGCTGGACTTTAAATGACTGTGCAAGTCTAGCCTTTTTAACCTGTTCATCATTACTGAAATCCAACTTGAATATTTGTAATTACATATTATCAACAGTTTTTTTCAAATTGACTCAGCAAGAAGGTAACTATTTGGGTGAGGATGAGGACGGGTGATTTTGTTTTTATAAATCTTTTCGCCACTGGTCACATTTTAACATTAACATTACACATTACAGTTTAAAACCTGTAATAGAAGCTTACATGGTGGTAATTAAACCATTCATTACCATAATAGGGTTAACCATAGGCGTGCGCAGCCTATTGCATTAGGGTGTGCACCCAAAAGCTCAAACATACACACATATATATATACATACATATATATGTTATATATAACTACACACACACACCATTACTATCAGGGTTATTCAAAGAGATTCGAAAAGTCACCGCACGTTCGGTGACTTTTCGTTCTCGTCAATTCGGTTCCTTTTGCCGATCCCATTTCGGTGACCCAGGGAAAAGCTGCCGCAAACCTGACGAAAACTAACTGCAAAACCCACCGAATGCACGCCGAAAACCCCCAAAAACATCTGGATTAACCTGCTGAAAACCGGAGCCGAACACAGCCGAAGCAGCTGAGAACGCAGACGAGGGAGGTGAATAAATTAGCAAAACCGTTTGTATGAATCTGTGAAAATGAAACGCTGTTTGCAAAGAAACTACTGAGCGAAAATGTCTGAAATTTACACAGGAGGTCCAGGGAATAATAATTAAAAAAAAAAAAATCTGAAAAATGCTTAAAGTATCCTAAAAAATCTATAAATAAAGAGACTTTTTGCTGCAGAATTTTATAATGAACAGTTTATTAGATATTGAATTAAAACGGGAATATTTTTAACATTGAAGCCTATGGGATTCTCCTGAATAAATTTGTCTAATGAAACCACCGAATGGCAGGGCATTAGTGGGACCTTTCACTGCTGGTTTGTTTTCTCTGAATAGCCGAAGCATTGCTTTTTCATGGGGATTTCACTGCCCTCGAACAGGCACCGAACAGGCACCGCATGTGCAGGCAATTCACCAGCATTTGGCGTATTGCCTGCTCTCTGGATAGCCGAATGGCCGGGAAAGGTAACCGAACGCTGATTTTCAGCGTTCGGTTACCTTTCTCAAGCAATTCAGATCTCTTTGGATAACCCTGTATGTGTATGCTTCAGGGGTTAAGCAACCTTCGATACCCAGACGTTTTGAAACTACATTTCCAATGAGTCTCAACTATCTTAATTAGGGGCCGAGCAACATATGAGCTATAGTTCCAAATGAGCTAGAGGACCAATGACCCCGGTATACATCATGTCACGTCAAAATGCTAGATCAAAAAATTAAAATTTGGATTTTGATCACATACAGCGTGTAAATTTATTTTACCACATTTTTTCATCCAAAAGATTGTTAGTTAGATATTCTACGGGCCATATTACATTCCTAACGCTAATGTTAGTGTCCATCTGAGTGAGCGTTAACGTTAGCTCTGGTGGCTAATCTGTTAGAAAACCCTTTACCATTTAGAATCTTGCTCTTTTCAGCTCCCTATACTTAACATGGGGAGTGGAATTGTTAATCAGCATTAGCATTACAATCTACTAGCGCTGATTACCGTCCGGTTGCGGTTACTGAACATTTACCCACAACCAGGACCTGGTGATAACGGATTCCACTTCTGCAGAATCGGTATCAGTCAGCACCAGCTGAAACCCCCCCCCCAAAATCAGATACTCACCTCTCATCCTGCAGAAAGAACGACTGCTCCATTCGCCTCCTCTGGCCGCCAGGAGCAGAGGGAGACTGGGAGAAAAAGTCCCTCAGTCTCACTCTGGGAATCACTATGTCGACCTGCCGGATCTCACAAGGACTTCAACGACGTGCCGAGTACATTCTCTACACACAAACATGAAACTAGAGGATGCGCTCAGCACGTCGTCAGCAGCAAAGTGGTTAAATGTTAAAAAGGGAGTGAAATTTGAGTAAAGTGGCCCATTTAAGCTCTTGCTGACTTGCACCAATACAGTCTCCTACCTGTACCTCACAATGCTGCCAAGACGCTCGCTGTAATTCTTTTTGTGGAGTGCAGGCAGCAGATATTGTGGCGATTTCTGTGCACAATACAATCCTTTATGGTGCAAGACAAGGGGGCAACACCGGACTGCGACAAGGAAACAGGTGCAGAATTTTACGCAAAGCAGCCTATTTAAAGACAGATACATGCATTTATACACACAGCCATACGTTCACATACATAACTATATATCCTCCTCCCTACACCCTGGGGGTATGTAGCAATAAAGCCCACATTAATGTGCAGTGTGTATGAGCATATCCCAGAATCCACAACAATAAAACTCACAGTAATGTGCAGTGTGTGTGAGCGTATCACAGAGCTCCACAGGAATAAAACCCACAATAATGTGCGGTGTGCATCAGCGTATCACAGAGTACCACAGTAATAAAACCCACAGTAATGTGCAGTGTGTATGAGCATATCAGAGATTCGCAGCAATAAAACCTTCAGTAATATACAGAGTGTATGAGCGTATCAGAGCTCCACAGCAATAAAACTCAGCAATGTGCAGTGTGTATGAGCGTATCACAGAATCCACAGCAATAAAACCAAGCAATGTGCGGTGTGAATGAGCGTATCAGAGAATCCACAGCAATAAAACTCAGCAGTATATAGTGTGAATGAGCATATCACAGAATCCACAGCAATAAAACCAAGCAATGTGCGGTGTGAATGAGCGTATCAGAGAATCCACAGCAATAAAACTCAGCAGTATATAGTGTGAATGAGCGTATCACAGAATCCACAGCAATAAAACCAAGCAATGTGCGGTGTGAATGAGCGTATCAGAAAATCCACAGCAATAAAACTCAGCAGTATACAGTGTGAATGAGCATATCACAGAATCCACAGCAATAAAACCAAGCAATGTGCTGTGTGAATGAGCGTATCAGAGAATCCACAGCAATAAAACTCAGCAGTATGCAGTGTATGTGTATCACAGAATCCACAGCCATAAAACTCAGCAGTATGCAGTGTATGTGTATCACAGAATCCACAGCCATAAAACTCAGCAGTATGCAGTGTGTATCAGTGTATCACAGAATCCACAGCCATAAAACTCAGCAGTATGCAGTGTATGTGTATCACAGAATCCACAGCCATAAAGCTCTGTGTTTAAAAATATTTTGAATACACTATTAAAAAATATTTTTGATATATAAAATTTGCCCCCTCTCCTGCTCACCTTTGTTTGTTTTTTCTGCTTGCAGGGAGGGGGTTGAATATGAATCATTGGTGGTCCAGTGGCACAGGGGGGGGTCGAGGAGGGGGAACCCGGCTGGCCGCACCCGATGGATAGCCGCCGGTACCCCTCATTTCCGCGGGCCTGGCGGCAGCCTCCGCTTCCCTGGTGGTCCCTGTGGTTCGTGGGGTGCTGCACTGCGATCTGTGCATGGCACACAGAGCGCACAGCACATCCCTCACTGACACGAGCGGCCGGCAATCGCTGATGACCTGTCACCTGACCGCCGGCGCTTACTGACTGTGTCAGAGCACCAAAAAAGAAAAAAGGTGTAGCGATGTCAATGTCCTTCACAGAAAACAATGTCCCGTGTGTGATCTTTTCTCTCCAAGTTCTTTTCTTGTGATGTTCCTCAGAAAAAACACAGAAAATAGATCATAGTGCAACCTATATGAAATATCATATGTATAAAATCAAGGTGATAGCACTCACATGCATAAGAACCCTCCTGGTTCTAGGTATGTTCACTTTAGGGATTTTATTGGTTTCCCAAACACCTTTTCAGAGATGAATCATAGGGTTCCCATCAGGTTTCCAAGAATGGAAGTTGAACTCACTTCAGCAGTACACGATAGGGATCAAATTCCGTATAGATGGCTGATAGCAGGTAGTTGTAGTCAGGTGGAGCTCCGTATGGGTAGCTAGTGGGAGGTTCTCAAATAAGAAGAAAAACTCCAAAAGCAGGATAAAAAATAAAATTTAATAAAATAAATAAAAACAAATAGGCAAATAAACCAGAACGCGTTTCACCAATACATTAAAGTATCATAAGGCTTCCTCAGCTGGCTGATTTGAAATGGTCATATTGTGGCTTATATACTTATTTTCATTGACTGTTGTCCAATCACAGCCATCAAATTTGGCAGGAAGTTGGAACTGCCAATAAAGACTTACTTTCAATATACATAGCCAATCTTAATCATAGATTTTGGCGGGAAATACATACATCCAATTAAATTTCAGCTTTCGTTTCGTATAGCCAATCCGATCGACGGAAAAAACGAAACCTCGCGCATGCGCACCGTCGTTCGGAGGCTTTACGAAAAATAATAATAAAACCCAGCGTAAATGCGCAAAAAACGAAGATCGCGTAAAACGAACAAACGGATCGTATAAAAAAACGAAACACGCAAATATGTGCTGACATAGAGAACTCTATAGTTCAAAACTAAGTTACAATCAATTAGGACGTGACTTTCAATATATAGAGTAGATTATACATTTGGCGGGAAAATGAATGTACCCAATGAAATTTTTACTTTCGTTATAGATCACCAATCCGAACGGCGGAAAAAACGAAACTTCGTATATGCGCACCATCGTTCGAAAATATCACACCGAAATGATGAGATGAGAAAAACCCCATACATACGTACGAAATGCGTACGAAATATAGGTAGACGGATCGTATTACAATGTAAAGAAACGAAAACCATACAAATGGGCTAAAATCAAAAAATATCGGAAGAAAAACCGAATATATAGATAGAAGGTCCATATAGAAGACCTAAGGTGTATTATAATCTACCCGTAGGATAACACTAGTTATAGATAGCAATCAAAGAAGACCCACTCCTATATATGTAGCTAGACAATATAATAGAAAAAGTTAAAGATGGAATAGGTTCAACTCTTAGGTGATAAATGGGTATACATAAACCCTTTGATAAATGAAAAAACAGAAATAATCATACAATTCTAATATGGGTATAAATCACATATGAAGGAATAAAGGAACAAACTATAAAAAATGACATAACTCAAAATCTGAATTGAGTCCAGAAGGGATTAGTGTATTAAGAGTATAGATCCATTTCATTTCTGCCTGATGGATCTTTTTATTGAAATCACCCCCTCTCCAATGACGTTCTACTTTTTGTATTGCAACAAATTCCATTCCTTCTGGTGATTGGCCGTGGGCATTCTTGAAATGTGCTGATACTGAATGGGTTTCTAAACCTTTTGATATGTTGTATATATGCTCCCTAATTCTGATGGACAGAAATCTTGTAGTATGTCCTATGTAATGTAATCCACAGGGACATGTAATTCTATATATGACATTTTTGGTTTTACATGTAAGAACTCCCTTAAGTTATGATGATTAAAAAAAGAAAGTTCTTAAGGGATCAGGATGATTATAAGAAGGGAGTGATACACAATTATGGAAATATCAATAAGAATCCACCCCAACCTTCTACTCATCTGACCCATACAGATAATAGTTCTACATTAACAAATTTCCCTGGTAGAGAGGATCGATTACAAGATTCCACACCTTACAATAAAAGATTACGATGGCAACAGAATAAAAAATCTAGACGACAATCTTGGAGAAATGACACATCAAGACGTCTATCATGGAGACAAGACCCCCGAGAGTCCTCTAGGTTTAATGTTCCTACTCATGAAAGATCCATGCTAAGACCATCATATATATACAATAATTCCGACAATAGAGGGGGTTATCACACCCAAGGGAGGAGAGGCCGCACCACTTGGGCTTCTGGTGGAAGAGATAACCCTGTCCCTATTCCTCTATCGAATAGATACAATGCTTTACATGAGGAGGAGGTTTTTCAAAAGGTTTAGAAACCCATTCAGTATCAGCACATTTCAAGAATGCCCACGGCCAATCACCAGAAGGAATGGAATTTGTTGCAATACAAAAAGTAGAACGTCATTGGAGAGGGGGTGATTTCAATAAAAAGATCCATCAGGCAGAAATGAAATGGATCTATACTCTTAATACACTAATCCCTTCTGGACTCAATTCAGATTTTGAGTTATGTCATTTTTTATAGTTTGTTCCTTTATTCCTTCATATGTGATTTATACCCATATTAGAATTGTATGATTATTTCTGTTTTTTCATTTATCAAAGGGTTTATGTATACCCATTTATCACCTAAGAGTTGAACCTATTCCATCTTTAACTTTTTCTATTATATTGTCTAGCTACATATATAGGAGTGGGTCTTCTTTGATTGCTATCTATAACTAGTGTTATCCTACGGGTAGATTATAATACACCTTAGGTCTTCTATATGGACCTTCTATCTATATATTCGGTTTTTCTTCCGATATTTTTTGATTTTAGCCCATTTGTATGGTTTTCGTTTCTTTACATTGTAATACGATCCGTCTACCTATATTTCGTACGCATTTCGTACGTATGTATGGGGTTTTTCTCATCTCATCATTTCGGTGTGATATTTTCGAACGATGGTGCGCATATACGAAGTTTCGTTTTTTCCGCCGTTCGGATTGGTGATCTATAACGAAAGTAAAAATTTCATTGGATACATTCATTTTCCCGCCAAATGTATAATCTACTCTATATATTGAAAGTCACGTCCTAATTGATTGTAACTTAGTTTTGAACTATAGAGTTCTCTATGTCAGCACATATTTGCGTGTTTCGTTTTTTTATACGATCCGTTTGTTCGTTTTACGCGATCTTCGTTTTTTGCGCATTTACGCTGGGTTTTATTATTATTTTTCGTAAAGCCTCCGAACGACGGCGCGCATGCGCGAGGTTTCGTTTTTTCTGTCGATCGGATTGGCTATACGAAACGAAAGCTGAAATTTAATTGGATGTATGTATTTCCCGCCAAAATCTATGATTAAGATTGGCTATGTATATTGAAAGTAAGTCTTTATTGGCAGTTCCAACTTCCTGCCAAATTTGATGGCTGTGATTGGACAACAGTCAATGAAAATAAGTATATAAGCCACAATATGGCCATTTCAAATCAGCCAGCTGAGGAAGCCTTATGATACTTTAATGTATTGGTGAAACGCGTTCTGGTTTATTTGCCTATTTGTTTTTATTTATTTTATTAAATTTTATTTTTTATCCTGCTTTTGGAGTTTTTCTTCTTATTTGAGAACCTCCCACTAGCTACCCATACGGAGCTCCACCTGACTACAACTACCTGCTATCAGCCATCTATACGGAATTTGATCCCTATCGTGTACTGCTGAAGTGAGTTCAACTTCCATTCTTGGAAACCTGATGGGAACCCTATGATTCATCTCTGAAAAGGTGTTTGGGAAACCAATAAAATCCCTAAAGTGAACATACCTAGAACCAGGAGGGTTCTTATGCATGTGAGTGCTATCACCTTGATTTTATACATATGATATTTCATATAGGTTGCACTATGATCTATTTTCTGTGTTTTTTCTGAGG
This sequence comes from Leptobrachium leishanense, assembly GCA_009667805.1. Lineage (NCBI taxonomy): Eukaryota > Metazoa > Chordata > Amphibia > Anura > Megophryidae > Leptobrachium > Leptobrachium leishanense. Next base: position 110,178,054 of record CM019065.1, on the reverse strand, counting down.
AACATCACAAGAAAAGAACTTGGAGAGAAAAGATCACACACGGGACATTGTTTTCTGTGAAGGACATTGACATCGCTACACCTTTTTTCTTTTTTGTGTATTTTTGTGATGGTTGAGTAACAAGGGCCATTAGGTGTATAAGCGATCTTCCTGATATCGATCAATTTATTAGCGCTACACTTATCTTTTTGGTTTATTGTGTCAGAGCACCGGCGGTCAGGTGACAGGTCATCAGAGATCGCCGGCCGCTCGGGTCAGTGTGGGATGTGCTGTGCGGTCTGTGCGCCATGCACAGATTGCAGTGCAGCACCCCACGAACCACAGGGACCACCAGGGAAGCGGAGGCTGCCGCCAGGTCCGCGGAGTTGAGGGGTCCCAGCAGCTATCCATCGGATTCGGCCAGCCGGGACCCAGAATGTGTCGCGGGCCGGCTTTAGGGTGTGCCTAGGCACACCCGGCACACCCCGTGCGCACGCCTATGGTATTAACACAATTTTCAAAGCACCATCAGTCACTCAAAATGAATTTTTCTGGTATTAGTCTGGAAAGCTGCAACAAATTTAGAATTTCTTTGGAAACCGGACTCCGGAATATATCTCCAAACTTACAGTACATCAAACATGACAGCCGGTGTAAGCTTAGACTGCTGTTTCTGTCTCCCTGTCATAGATGAGCCGGCAGCCACAGAGCAAAAACTGGATTCAAAGAATCAGTGAATCCATTGCAATGACAATGAAAGAAAAAGAGGAAGTGTTGTGTGTCTGCGTAGGCATGTGCAGGAATATGTGTGTGTATGTGTTGGTTATGGGTTTAATTGGTAATTTACAGGAATTTAATAAAAAAGGGGCTTATTCATAAAGCACCGTTGTAAATGCTGTTGCAATGTCAACTCTATTGTTTCCCAAAATGGAAATTTCAACAGCACCAGGAGAAGCTTCAGCAACTAATCTTCCTAAATTGTACAGTGCTGATTGAAGAATTTATTATTATTATTATCATCATTTATATAGCGCCAACAGTTTCCGTAGTGCTTTACAATATCCAAAAGGGAACAAGATCCAAATAAATGGACATAGGATGGAAACACTATGGACAATATTACATAGTTAACGCTAACGTTAGTACTCAGCTGTGTGAGTGCTAATGTTAGCTTTGGTAGCCCTAGCACGGGCCGACCATATTACCTTCCGAACGCTAATGGGTTATAAAACTCATTAGCGATTCGGAGCTTGCGCTTTTCAGGTCGAGTTTACTGTACTTTGTTCTCCATATGCTTAACATGGGGATCGCAAAGTGTTAATTAGCATTAGGATTACAAAGTCTTAACGCTAATTACTCACCGCTGCGGTTAAATGAAAAGTTACTCACAGCTAGGAACTGGTGCTAACTGATTGGGCCTCTGCGGAATCAGTTAGTACCAGCTGAAAAAAAAAAATCACAATCCAAAAATCACAGTCACCTCTCATCCCACGGCGAGAATGGCGGCTTGATCCGCCTCTTCTGGCCACCGGGAGCAGAGGGAGACTGGGGAAAAAAAGTGCCCCAGTCTCACTATGTGATCACTCCTCCTCATGTGACTGGCAGTGGAAGCCTCAATGGAGTCCTATGGATTCCATGGAGGGGATGCTCACGGTGGCGCTTAGTGCTGCCTTGAGCCTCCTGAGGCTTAGCGCTGCGTTATGAGACAGGTTGCTGGATTAGTGCCTGGCCTCTAATATCATGCTAAAATGGGGACGCTAAGGAGAAACCTGCAGGTTTTCCTCCTTAGCGTCCCCATTTTAGCATAATGAACGTAATATGGCCCTAGGTGTAGAAGGCTCTGCTCATTGGAGTTTACAGTCTAGAGGATATATTGAAGTTAGATATCAATTTACAGCTTACACCAGGTTTCTTTAATGGACAGAAGCAGAAAAGATAGAAATATATAGTGGAATAGATAGATGTTGGATCGTTAGAGAGATAGGTAGATCAACAGAAATAGAATAATCTTTTTATCTATATACAATATATGTATATATATCTATCTATATATCTATCTATCCATCCATCCATCCATCTATCCATATATCTTCTACATCTGTTTAAACTGCATCTCATGCTTTAGCCATAAATGAGGACACTGAGGTTTTGGTTTGTTTCTCAGAAACTTCCCTTCTCCTAGAAATCAAAGTAAGCAATAACCATGATGCAATGTTTTAGTTTAGCCCCAGGACGATGACTGCAAAGTTTCACCACCATGGGACCGTTCCGAACTCTGGCTTCACAAAGTATGAAAAGTGTTGAAGTATTGCTGGATCATCACGTTTATGGTGATTCTCATATAACTGACTTGCTAGAGCAATATATGTTGTTCTAGATAGTTAGATAGATAAATAGATAGATACAAATATATAGAGTGTATATAATGTTTAACAGTTATATATGCATGGTTCCAACTTGTTTTGAAGCTGTGTTGTTCTGATGGGTGTTCCAGCAGTAGCATCACACAATACCATACTATCCTCAAAATTACAGAGGAGGAAAGAAAATTCTCTGTTAATATGATAGGGAGAAATAAAATAAAAAAAAAATATATATATATCAAGATATAACAATGCTTTTTCTGAGGAGATGCTGCTATTTATTTTGTAACAATGGGGAATCAGATGCAAAATGCATTTAAAACGTGACAAAAGCATCACTAGAAATAAACAAATAACGATTTCAAACAGTAATGTAACACTAACAGAATTTCCCTATTCTACTAATAATAATTTACTTTTAACATTATTCCCTTCATTTTTTGAATCATTTTTTATTATTGTAAGATGCGAGGGTGAAGCTTTTATTTTTTTGAAAAAGAAATAAGTTTAAATTCCCCATTTTGTATTCGCTTTTCATTCAATAAATGAAAAAAAAAAGATAGTAGCTCTGTCGATGAACTTAACCCCTTAGTGACCGGGCGGTTTTACACAAATCCGTCCGTTCGTGACCGCAGCTGTTTTTATGTTTCTGCGCTCTTAGTGTTTACGTCAAATTTTCCTCTTACTCGTTATGTAACCCACACATATTTTACACTGTTTTTCTCGTCACTAAATGGACTTTATAAAGATACCATTTTTTTCATCATTTCATATAATTACTATAAAAAATATTGTGAAATATGACACAAAAATTGAAAAAACACCACTTTTTCGAACTTTGACCCCCAAAATTTCTTATGTATCAACAACCGTCAAAAAAATTATTCCTTAGTAGTTTCTAAATTTAGTACTGAGTTTAGCAATACCCAATGTTTACATATTCCTCGCTTTTTTCCTTATTTTATGCAACAATAAGTGCAAGTAGCACTTTGCCATTTCCAAAGAGTTTATTTTCAAAACTAGTGATAGTGACATTGAACACTGATATCTGTCATAATTCCTGAATAACCCCACAATAACATATTTTTTTAAAAGTACACAAATCAAGATTAAACTTGGGGTATTTTGACTCTTTCCATGCAAACCATTTTACCACAAATCTATGCCAAAGTTTGAGAAAAAAAAAATTTTGTGATTTTTTTTTTTTGAACGCAATTTAAGAATACATGTACTGTGAACTTTAGGTTTACTGCCAAAAAGCACCCAAAATATGTTCAGCAACATCTTCTGAGTAAATTGATACCACCCAAGTATAGGTATGTCGGGTCATTTGGGGCTAAAAGGCCTTATTTGGGGGTGCGCATTTCAGTTTTCCAACTTGGAATTTTCACATTTCGTCATCATGCACCCATGTCCTATTTGGGACATTTTTGAAGCCGGCCAAAGTAATTTACCCCCATCAAACCATATATTTTTAGAAAGGGCACACCCTATGGTGCTTCAAAGATTGTATTTTAACACTTTCCATGCACTAGCTCTTTGTCAAACTTTCAGGTAGTCACTTTTTGTGTTATTTTTTCACACATATGTACTTTAGGCATGAATTGTCAAATCCAGTTATGTTACTGCCAAAAAACACCCCAAAATATGTTCAGCAACATCTTCTGAGTAAATTGATACCACCATGTATAGGTATGTCGGGTCATTTGGGGGCTAAAAGGCCTTATTTGGGGGTGCGCATTTCAGTTTTCCAACTTGAATTTTCACATTTCGTCATCATGCACCCATGTCCTATTTGGACATTTTTGAAGCCGGCCAAAGTAATTTACCCCCATCAAACCATATATTTTTAGAAAGGCACACCCTAGGTGCTTCAAAGAGTTGTATTTTAACACTTTCCATGCACTAGCTCTTTGTCAATCTTTCAGGTAGTCACTTTTTGTGTTATTTTTCACACACATTGTACTTTAGGCATGAATTGTCAAATCCAGTTATGGTTACTGCCAAAAAACACCCCAAAATATGTTCAGCAACATCTTCTGAGTAAATTGATACCACCCATGTATAGGTATGTCGGGTCATTTGGGGCTAAAAGGCCTTATTTGGGGGTGCGCATTTCAGTTTTCCAACTTGGAATTTTCACATTTCGTCATCATGCACCATGTCCTATTTGGGACATTTTTGAAGCCGGCCAAAGTAATTTACCCCCATCAAACCATATTTTTAGAAGGGCACACCCTAGGGTGCTTCAAAGAGTTGTATTTTAACACTTTCCATGCACTAGCTCTTTGTCAAACTTTCAGGTAGTCACTTTTTGTGTTATTTTTCACACACATTGTACTTTAGGCATGAATTGTCAAATCCAGTTATGGTTACTGCCAAAAAACACCCCAAACTATGTTCAGCAACATCTTCTGAGTAAATTGATACCACCCATGTATAGGTATGTCGGGTCATTTGGGGGCTAAAAGGCCTTATTTGGGGGTGCGCATTTCAGTTTTCCAACTTGGAATTTTCACATTTCGTCATCATGCACCCATGTCCTATTTGGGACATTTTTGAAGCGGCCAAAGTAATTTACCCCCATCAAACCATATATTTTTAGAAAGGGCACACCCTAGGGTGCTTCAAAGAGTTGTATTTTAACACTTTCCATGCACTAGCTCTTTGTCAATCTTTCAGGTAGTCACTTTTTGTGTTATTTTTTCACACACATTGTACTTTAGGCATGAATTGTCAAATCCAGTTATGGGTTACTGCCAAAAAACACCCCAAAATATGTTCAGCAACATCTTCTGAGTAAATTGATACCACCCATGTATAGGTATGTCGGGTCATTTGGGGGCTAAAAGGCCTTATTTGGGGTGCGCATTTCAGTTTTCCAACTTGGAATTTTCACATTTCGTCATCATGCACCCATGTCCTATTTGGGACATTTTTGAAGCCGGCCAAAGTAATTTACCCCCATCAAACCATATATTTTTAGAAAGGGCACACCCTAGGGTGCTTCAAAGAGTTGTATTTTAACACTTTCCATGCACTAGCTCTTTGTCAATCTTTCAGGTAGTCACTTTTTGTGTTATTTTTTCACACACATTGTACTTTAGGCATGAATTGTCAAATCCAGTTATGGGTTACTGCCAAAAAACACCCCAAAATATGTTCAGCAACATCTTCTGAGTAAATTGATACCACCCATGTATAGGTATGTCGCTCATTGGGGGCTAAAAGGCCTTATTTGGGGGGTGCGCATTTCAGTTTTCCAACTTGGAATTTTCACATTTCGTCATCATGCACCCATGTCCTATTTGGGACATTTTTGAAGCCGCCAAAGTAATTTACCCCCATCAAACCATATATTTTTTAGAAAGGGCACACCCTAGGGTGCTTCAAAGAGTTGTATTTTAACACTTTCCATGCACTAGCTCTTTGTCAAACTTTCAGGTAGTCACTTTTTGTGTTATTTTTCACACACATTGTACTTTAGGCATGAATTGTCAAATCCAGTTATGGGTTACTGCCAAAAAACACCCCAAAATATGTTCATCAACATCTTCTGAGTAAATTGATACCACCCATGTATAGGTATGTCGGGTCATTTGGGGCTAAAAGCCTTATTTGGGGGTGCGCATTTCAGTTTTCCAACTTGGAATTTTCACATTTCGTCATCATGCACCCATGTCCTATTTGGGACATTTTTGAAGCCGGCCAAATTAATTTACCCCCATCAAACCATATATTTTTAGAAAGGGCACACCCTAGGGTGCTTCAAAGTTGTATTTTAACACTTTCCATGCACTAGCTCTTTGTCAATCTTTCAGGTAGTCACTTTTTGTGTTATTTTTTCACACACATTGTACTTTAGGCATGAATTGTCAAATCCAGTTATGGTTACTGCCAAAAAACACCCCAAAATATGTTCAGCAACATCTTCTGAGTAAATTGATACCACCCATGTATAGGTATGTCGGGTCATTTGGGGCTAAAAGGCCTTATTGGGGGGTGCGCATTTCAGTTTTCCAACTTGGAATTTTCACATTTCGTCATCATGCACCCATGTCCTATATTTGGACATTTTTGAAGCCGGCCAAAGTAATTTACCCCCATCAAACCATATATTTTTAGAAAGGGCACACCCTAGGGTGCTTCAAAGAGTTGTATTTTAACACTTTCCATGCACTAGCTCTTTGTCAAATTCAGGTAGTCACTTTTTGTGTTATTTTTTCACACACATTGTACTTTAGGCATGAATTGTCAAATCCAGTTATGGTTACTGCCAAAAAACACCCCAAAATATGTTCAGCAACATCTTCTGAGTAAATTGATACCACCCATATATAGATTGTTCTGGTGTTTTGGGGTGCTACGCCAATCTTTTGACATGTGCTTGTCAATTTTCTAATTTGACATACAGTATCTTCTTTGCTTATCTTCTTTTTAGGGGCCTTTTTACATACCCCAGTTTTATGAACGTGCATATATTTGGTAAGCTAACACCCCAAAGTATTGTAAATGGAGTGTTTTTATGCTATGGATGCATCCGTTTGCTCCAAACAAAATTAGATACTGTTTGGTGGTCATTTTCATTTTCACACCCACATCAGTTTTTGGACTGTGATTTAGGAGACACTGTTGTTTTTTACTGCATGAAAACTCTCCAGGTTGTTTTCTGCATGGTCTCCTGAGTACACCCATGCCCCCCATGCATAGGTTTGCCAGGATTTTGGGAAGGTTCAAATACAATTTTTATGACTTTGTCATTGGAGTTGAAATTGAGATTATTTCTTCAGCTAGGCTAGCTTGGTTTTGGGTCTACCGCATACCCCAGTTTGAATTATTGCCAGAAAATTGTTTATATTTGTTATGTTGACACCCCAGGTATTGCATATGGAGTGCTTTGATGCCATGGATGCAACGGTTTTAGCCCAAAACATTTGAGAAGGTGTGTGCGGTAATTTTTCAATTTTCAGATTTTTACGCCCACAGTAGTTTTGGACTGTGATTTAGCAGACACTGTTGTTTGTTACTGCATGAAAACTCTCCAGGTTGTTTTCTGCAAGATCTCCTGAGTACACCCATGCCCCCCATGCCTAGGTTTGCCAGGATTTTGGGAAGGTTCAAATACAATTTTTATGACTTTGTCATTAGAGTTGAAATTGAGATTATTTCTTCAGCTAGGCCTATCTTTGGTTTGGGTCTACCGCATACCCCAGTTTGAATTATTGCCAGAAAATGTTTATATTTGTTATGTTGACACCCAAGGTATTGCATATGGAGTGCTTGATGCCATGGATGCAACGGTTTTAGCCCAAAACATTTGGCAACAAGGTGTGTGGCGGTAATTTTTCAAATTTCAGATTTTTACGCCCACAGTAGTTTTGGACTGTGATTTAGGCTAGGGTCAGACGAGCGTAGTGTTCACGTCCGTGATCGCGCCTAAAAGTACGTCCGTGATAGCATGACATAAAGTCCAATGGAGCCCGACACACGAAGTACGTCCGCACTGAACTGCGGACGCACAACGCCGCGGCCCACGGACGCAAGGCAGGCAAGAACGTAGAACCGCTAGAACGGCCGCACAAAGTGCGCTGCGTCCGCAACGTCTGCATAGCTTTGTGTGTGAGTGATGGAACGTGGTCAGACGGACTGCATTTATACGTCCTGCATTTTTCACGGACAAAATGGTTTTGCAATTGAATTTATTGTCCCTCCTACATCTGTCAAAAAATAAATGTCAGTGAAAAAACGGACTGTGTGACCACTACTGCGTCTTCCGTACTGACGATGTCCGTACTGCACGGACGTACAGTCCGTAGAAATCACGCTCGTCTGACCCTAGCCTTAGCAGACACTGTTGTTTGTTACTGCATGAAAACTCTCCAGGTTGTTTTCTGCAAGATCTCCTGAGTACACCCATGCCCCCCATGCATAGGTGTGCAAAGATTTTGGCAAAATACAGCACCAATTGTAGAACATAAAAATGTACGAATAAAATGTAAAAGTCTGGTGCCTGTCAAACTGGGGATGCTCTCTAGGGGAGCACAGGCTGTTGTCACTGAAGTGCATGAAACGCAAAATGTTTTCATACCTTCTACGTGACATTGATTGGAGGTAAATGGGTAGAGCAGATGGGGCTACTGCTCCAGCAGGAGCGAATTGAGGCTTCTTTATGATGCCCTCAGCATAGTAAGTGCCCAGAATTTCAGAAATTCTGGCACATCTAGCGGGGTCCATTGCTGCCTTGCCAAGTAGGAGTCTGGCTTCGCAGCACAATGCTGATGGGCATACAGATTTGATTGGGCCACGATGTGGCCCAACAAATCATCCCCCATAAACACCTGCAAAAACTGTGTGGCGGTAAATCCTGCAACATCAATATTGATGCCAGGATTTGCCGTGAAAGGAGGATATCTGGCCTCTGGCGATGAGGCACTACCCACTCCTCAGCTGGAGCTGTGCGTCTCCTGCTGGCAGGTGGTGACCCAGGATCTGCATCAGAAACATCACTAGATACATCAGCCAGCATAGATAATGTATCTAGCGACGCCTCTGAGCAGTTAGCGGCGGGTCGAAATGAGGGTCTGAGTCTGACGCAGATGCCTCAGATTCTGACGCCAGGATGGCATATGCCTCCTCGGCGCTGTACACCCTCTCAGACATTATATATAATAGATTATAAAATTTTATAATTATTATATATATATAAGCGGATTGTTGGTTCTTAGAAGAACCGTTGGGTTCACAAGAAAATACAAATAAACACCTAAATCTCTCTAAATCCCTCTAAACCTGCCTCAATTCTTCTAAATCTCCCTAAAATCTCTCTAAATCTGCCTCAATTTTTCTAATCTCACTAAATCTCACTAAAATCTCTAACCTGTCAAATCTGATCTCTCTCTCTCGCTCACCAAAACACAAGTGAGGAGAGGGAGAGAATCACAGAGGTCAGAGCCAATATTTACAAAATATTGGCCTGACCTGACAAATTAGAAATTTTATTTTGATTTTTCTAACTTCTGATTGGATGTTGCTAGCCTGCCTCTCTGATGAGGCAGGCTAGGAACATCCCACTCAGCCCCAAGATGACCCTGCCCTTAGAACCCTAACCCTACCCCTGACCCTGCCTTAGAACCTAACCCTACCCTAACCCTAACCCTACCCCTAACCCTACCCCTACCCCTAACCCTACCCCTAACCCTAACCCTACCCCAACCCTACCCCAACCCTAACCCTAACCTACCCCTAACCCTACCCCTAACCCTACCCCTAACCCTAACCCTACCCCTACCCCTAACCCTACCCAACCCTAACCCTAACCCTACCCCTAACCCTAACCCTACCCCTAACCCTAACCCTACCCCTAACCCTAACCCTACCCCTACCCCTACCCCTAACCCTACCCCTACCCTAACCTACCCCTAACCCTAACCCTACCCTAACCCTACCCCTAACCCAACCCTACCCCTAACCCTACCCCTAACCCTAACCCTACCCCTACCCCTAACCCTAACCCTACCCCTACCCCTAACCCTAACCCTAACCCTAACTGTCAGTTTATTTTATTTATTTTCTTTTTTTTACACTTTTTTTACACACTTTTTTTTACACTTTTTTTTTCTCTGCTGGGTGCCTTGATCCCTCGAGGCACCCAGCAGAGCACCTGATCACTGAAGTGATCGATTTTGTACTGAGTGCCACGATACCTCGTGGCACTCAGTACTTCCTGCCGCTACCGGAAGTGATCGCTCGGGGGAGCGATCACGGACGGACCGGCGGCAGGTAAGTATATTACAAGGATGCCTCGATGTCGAGGCATCCTTGTAATATGCTCAGAGCAGCTGGAAGCGATCCGATCGCTTCCAGCGCTCTGTAGAAGTGCCGGGCACCTCTCCGGTGCAACCGGATGTAGATCGCTCCCGGGAGCGATCACATGGTGCCCCGGCACTTCTAACGGCCATTGCACGGATGCCTGGACTCCCAGGCATCCTGCAATGGCGTTTGAGCTGCTGGAAGCGATCCGATCGCTTCCAGCAGCTCAAAAACGGCAGGACGTACCATGTACGTCAGCGGGTCTAAGAGAGACCCGCTGCAATGACGTACATGGTACGTCCGAGGTCCTTAAGGGGTTAACATATAAAAGATCCAAAATGTAGTTTTACGGCTGGAAATTAATCATCTTTCCTTGATGTAGCCATTAGGAGGTTATGATGTACGTATGTCTACTTTTCTTTATTAATTTAGCTGCCATGTCGCGCCCAACTGTCTGAGAGATCCCCCTGCAGGAAAAATATATAACAGCATTAAAATTAAGTCACTTTAATGATCTTGAACTGACACTTTCTATGACATATAAATTATTATAGGTTGAGTGAATTCTACTGTTGCCAAGATTCCAATGAAGCTTTTTGAATAGAGGTCATGCTTGCATAAAGAAATAAAACATGACATAACAAACTGTCAGTGTATGAAACAAAGAAATACTGTATAGCCTGATAGAGAATAGATACGATATGGAGCTAAATTCACATTTATCTTTTACAGGGTTATTCAGAGAGCGGTGAAAAGCAGGAGAATGACTGGAGAATGGAAAATTCTAGGTCAAAATAGCTGATTTGGAAAGTGAGATAAATGGGAGAATTTTTCTGGTTTGGCTATTTTGACCTAGAATTTTCCATTCTCCAGTCATTCTCCTGCTTTTCACCTCTCTCTATAGTAAAAAAAAGGAAAGGGTTAGAAACTGCAGATTTTATTGACTTCAGTAAGTTTCCAACAGCTCTGGTTAAGCTGACATCTGACTCGGAACCTAGCTCACAGTTATTATATATATATATATATGATCATAGATCCATAAAACAACACAGATAAGCATCATGATGTGCATCTGGTGAGGTTACCTAAGAGGAAAAAGCCATTGACACAACTTCAAAAAAGCAGGTTGCACTCAACCTAAACTTGCAACAACAGCGGGTGCATCTAAGACATTTAATACAAAACACCAGGAAAGACCACTCCATATCAATGACCACCTTCTTCCACCATTTTCCGCAACAACAAAAAAACCTGACTGAGGTAATAAATAATGGGGATTCAGTTCACAAAGTATGATCATAATTTGCTTAAGCCTGTCACAGTTGCCAATGTACCCCACCGTTGACAGGTCCTATCTAACTTAACCGAATCTGCACTTACAGGATCAACTCACCCTGGAGCTCCCCGGCAGGCACTGGCCTTGATAGGCTGTCACGGTGGGACACACCCGTGAACAGGGAGGGGTGTATACCCATGAGAGTTGTCAGCTCTCTATGGGCTCTATTACATTGTTCACGCAAAAACGCACGAAGAACGCGTGAATTTTTGCACGAAACATTAAATATTAACGTGTGTAAAGCAACCCTGGGATTACAATCCTCCCGCATTTTTTCATCCGGCAAAAAATAACGCGCGGAAAATGGACGCGCAAAAACGCACGCGCAGCAACGTTGCACGCACGCAGAAATCAGTGTGCGGATTGTTTTTTCACACGATTCAGCCAATCAGAATTAAGAACCACAATTGTCTCACGCTAAGTTTTTGCGCCTGTCAATGTCAAACTGCGCATATATGCTGCAACAATAAAAAAAACACGCACAACTTCTCAAATTTATTGGTTTGGTATGTGTAGAATGTGTAACTGTACTTTGCTGCGTATTTTTTTTTGGGGGCTGGTGTATTTGGTTTCGGCCAGGTTGATAGAATTTGCCATTTAACACCAGCTTTTAGGAGTTACTAAAATTATGCGCGCAAAGGCTGTGCGTTACAAACTGCGCATAGATTGTAATATCATCCGCGTGCCAGCGCACAAACGCATTTGCGCTCACAATGTTAAGTATAGGAAGCACGTGACGTACAGTAAGCTTGCACAGCGTTCGCGCAGGTTCACGTATACGCGCGTTTGTTGTGCTGACATTGTAATACGACGTTCTGCGCAAAGGGTTTTGCCCCTCGCGTTAATGCGTTTTTGCGCGGGTGCAAACGTATGCGTGAAGAATGTAATAGAGCCCTATATGTATAACAAACCACAGTGGGGTTGCACTCAACTTAAACTTGCAACAACAGCGGATGCATCTAAGACATTCAATACAAAACACCAGGAAAGAGCACTCCATATCAATGACCACCTTCTTCCACCATTTTCCGCAACAACAAAAAACACATTTCAAAAGTTCAAAAAAACCTGACTGAGGTAAAAAATGATGGGGTACAATTCACAAAGTATGATCATTATATATATATATATAGATTAGCTCTGGTGTATTGAACTATTGTTACCGCTAGAGGGAGACAGAGCTAGAGACATTGTGGACTATGCTGGACAAAAAGGACTTCTTCGCCCAGAACCCTTTGCGAAGAGAACAGGAAGTTGGCGGGCAGCGCCGAGGAAAGACATCAGCAGCCTCGTGCTTGGAGAGAGGAGAACGAGCATAGCAGGCCCAGGCCCACGGTTCCGAAACGAAAGCGCGCACTTGTTAAATTGCTTCAATTCACAGGGTCCCAACAGTGACTAGTTGAAGATTATTCTTTTCGTTCACTGGCCAGTTGAACACAGTACCCGGGTACCCTAGACACCACATTTTTTGAGCCTTTTTGACGGGACTTACACTCACGAACTGAGGGGGTTAACCGTTCCTTTTTGTTCCGCTGTGTGTTTTCCCGCGTTACGCATTCCTGTCATTCATATCAACGTATATGTGTATTATATGCCACTTTATTGAGACCAGTAAAGTATATAATCTAGAAAAATCCACAACAGTGCTGGTGTATAGTGATTCCTAGTGTGGTGAGACTATTCCAATGTTTATTCAGCGGCTCCTCCGGGGGTGAGTGCTACATATATACTGTATATATACTGTATATATATATATATATATATATATATATATAGTCTTCAAGGGTTGTGGCGGAGGACAAAAAGCGAGATAAAAAGCCTCCACAGAACTGTCCTGGGAGTGGCTTTGACCAGTTGCATAAACCTTATCTCTGCTAGAAAGCCACAGTGTGGCATAGCATTGATTTTAGGGTTCTGTGTAATAACAGACTCAGGATGCATAAAAGTGAGACAGATGTCACTTGCATATCCTACCCAGAATTCCTTGCTGCATATGGGGAATGTGACACGGGAGCTCTGGGATGCAATTTATCGAATTGCTGTGATGTGCAAATGGCTTCTGCAATAATAAAAACAATATATATATATATATGCAATACAGAAAATGGTCAGCGCCCAAATAAGTTCCAACACCAGTATACCAATGCCAGACCAGATATATAGAGGTCTCCCCCAAACCAATGTGACAACAGGTATAATTATACGTATCTGGCGGCGCGATTGCAGTCGCTTCTTGGTATTCAGATGGTCCTCACGGTGTAAATCATAAATGTCCAATATGGATTATATATAAAAAAACACAAATGGCAGAATAATAGTGCAGGGTGTACAAGCAATGTTGGAATAGATGACAATAAATTGTTCCACTCACAGACAAAGAGCCCCGTCACTGGCTCTGAGTGGTTCCAAACATCTGGGTCCTTTATCTTCTTAGTGATATTTAAAGGAGACCCACTCCCTTTAAAGTTGGTATTTTCTTTACCTGTAAAGAAAATACCAACTTTAAAGGGAGTGGGTCTCCTTTAAATATCACTAAGAAGATAAAGGACCCAGATGTTTGGAACCACTCAGAGCCAGTGACGGGGCTCTTTGTCTGTGAGTGGAACAATTTATTGTCATCTATTCCAACATTGCTTGTACACCCTGCACTATTATTCTGCCATTTGTGTTTTTTTATATATAATCCATATTGGACATTTATGATTTACACCGTGAGGACCATCTGAATACCAAGAAGCGACTGCAATCGCGCCGCCAGATACGTATAATTATATATATATATATATATATACACACACCTATGATCTGTCCTCTCTGTTTGTTTACCCTTCTTGACTATACTATTCCACGATTAGTATTTACGACACCCATCCTACCCACACCCCCCATCCTTCTGCTTGGCTCTTTATTGTTTAATTCTGTAATTTTGCTCAGTATAGCTACCAGACCTGAAGAAGAGAGGTATACTCTTCAAAGCTTGTCATTTAAATGTAACATTAGTCCAATAAAAAAAGTTATCAGTACGTACTGCTATACTTTGAGGAATAATAGGACTATATATAGGACACAAGGTCACCCATTTAGGCTAATGTCAGATGAACGCAGTTATCATGTCCGTGTTCCCGCACAGTTTAACGTCTGCCGTAGCATAGAATCGTGATCAATAGAGACCCACACACAAAGTGCGTGTGCACCGAACTGTGCACGCACAATGCACATGGTAAACGGACACAAGTTAGGCAAGAACATAAAACCGGTACAACGGATGCACAGAGTGCGCCACGTCCGCATAGCATTCTGTGTGAGTGATGAGATGTCAGACGCAGCGCATTTGCGACGTCCAGCCCCTTGACGCACAAAATGGCTTTTCATATCCTTTTCAAATTTTTATCATTTTTCATATTAATTTTATTTCCCATAGCTCCCTGTTTTTTCTACATCCGTCAAAAAAACACGGACCGTGTGGTGTCTACAGTATCTTCCGTCAGTACCTCCGTCCATTATGCACGCACGCAGAGTGCGCTCAGACTGCATTTGTCTGACATTAGCCTTAGACTTGATGAAAGGAAATTCAGCCTAAAGCATAGGAAAGTATTTTTTACAATGAGAACAATAAAGCTGCGGAATTCTGTGCCTGTTGCAGTGGTTGGGTCAGAGACTGTACAGACTTTTAAACTATGACTGGACGATTTCTAGCAAAAATATATTATGGGTTCTAATATTTAATATGTGGGCAAAAGCTGCTTGACCCAAGGAGAAATTTGACTGCCATCAGGAGTCAAAAAGGATTTTTCCCAGTATGTTGCATTTTGGTGAGCGCTTCAGATTATTTTTTGGCCTTCTTTTGGATCAACAGCAGTAGGTGTTGTGTGAAAGGCTGAATTCGATGGATGCATGTCTTTTTTTTTGGCCTATGTCACTAGGTAACTACCACTAGCCACTAGTGACATGTTAAAAGAGCTAAACTGGCCGTCGCTGGAATCTAGATGCACTTTTCACCTTTCCAACCTGGTGTTTAAGAGCTTTTCTCGGAAGCTACCACCCAACCTGAATAGGCTGCTTCCCCTAGCAGTTCCCTCATCCTATAACCTCCGATCCAGGACCAGCACCTTACTTGCAATACCACAATACAAAAAGAAAGTGGCTCGATCCTCATTTTCCTACAGAGCACCACAATTATGGAATAACCTCCCAGACGCCATCAAATCTTCCCCCAGTCTAAAGTCACTTAAGAGATTTCTATTAACATATCTCAAAACAGAATACACCTGTAAACATGTAACATAGTGACTATATTTATTTTCTATTAATCTGTATATTTGTGCTGTTTTTAATATCTTGCATTTATTACTTTGTATTTCTGTAACAACTGTAACAATTTAATGTTCTTGAACCCAGGACATACTTGAAAAACGAGAGAAATCTCAATGTATCCTTCCTGGTAAAATCCTTTGCAAATAAATAAACTAGCATCTCCTTTGATAGATCAATATATCATAAATTAAAAAATAAAAAGGTTGTTACTAGCTGCTCATGCCCTGTCAGTTTCTACACCGCCAAGATACTTATATCATATATTTGCTGGGATATCTTTTACCATAAGGTCTGTATCTTCCACCCATTCGCAAAATCCAGGCTAATGCTAACTAATGTGAGCATGAACAGGACTCCTGTGAAAAACCACAAAATGATATCGTGAAACTCTGGCAGACGTAGTACTGTTTTAAGGGTTAGACATTAGACAAGGCATAATTGAGATTATATGATGCCACTTTCGAAATCCTAATCAAAAGATCTCAAGATAAATGTTCTAGCGCTCAGTGCCAAGGTTATTGAACCAGAGTTGGAGGTATAGGGAACAAGACTACAATTCATTAAAGAAGAAGTGCCGAGGCATGTCTCCAATTTCAGCTCATGATACATGAGTCCAAGGTTTATCCCACTCCACATTTGCTTATGAATGCTAAGGCTTCTGTGTGATTTTATATTTTATATATACATATGTTTGTTTTGGCAAGAGCTAAACTTTTTTTCCCCCAACAGCAAACGAACACAAACCTTTCTTGTTTTGCGAATCTATCACGACTGCAGAGAAAGCCTCCACCTCTGAGCAGAGCAGAAACTAGACTAATTATTATCACTATTAGAAAGAGGAAAATTATGAATGTGTCATCCTTAAAATATATCCTTAATTTTGCATCTTTTTTTCCCACAATAGCAAATGTGTACTTCTTCAAAAGTTGACTTTTCACCATGGAAACTGTAAGACGCATTGGTTCCATAAACGTCTATTACCCTTTGAGAGCCAGGAGAACGAGCTTCAGTTTTTCTGTTAGTCATGGCATTGCTCAACCCTCTGACCTTAAAGGGTGCATGAAGTGTAAACACGTTAAATATAGTCATTATTTAACACTATTTGTGATGTTCAATCCATAGTTTACATGGGATTATGGATATATACATTAGTTTAATACATGCACATTAAAAATCTTGAAACGCAACTATTAATCGAACACAGAACTATAATTAAAGTCCATTTCCATTTACGTAATGTGCCTCTTCTTGGGCTCCTGAAAAACTGAGATCCACTTGAGAGCTTCTTATAGCATCTGGCTAGAGAATGGAGATATTGATGGCACCGCTCATTAAGTCAAGGTGTCCAAGGCACTTCCAAACACTATTTATTCAATTATTTAGGACAGTAACAGTGTTTATAGAGGAAAGGGTCAGCCGGCTTTAAAGCTAATTTATAACATAACTCACTGGTAGGATACATTTACAAAAACTCCCTTGTTAGATTAATGTAAATATAGTGTCTATACAGTATTTTATAGAAACATAGAAACATAGAAAAATGTCAGCAGATAAGAACCTTTCGGCCCATCTAGTCTGCCCAATTACATGGATACTTTACCTGGATTTATCTTTTGTTTAGGATAGCCTTATGCCTATCCCATGCTTGCTTAATTTCAATTACTGTTTTGGCCGCTACCACTTCAACTGGAAGACTGTTCCATGTATCCACCACCCTCTATGTTTCTATGTTTCTATAGTACATAACAAGGAAAAAGAGTGTCATCTGCGCTCGTTTCTATGTGTTCCATGTACAACAAAAATGAGGTTTTTGTTTGTTTCAATGGCCATTGCAACGTAAGCCCACTCGCCACTTCAAGGCACCTCTTTAGAGTGGGTACCTAACAATTGTAACCAAAAGGCCGCTCTACTGAGCAGCTCCAAGCCCCTCCAGCTGCTTTTCAGCCAAGGAGAGGCAAAGATGGTGGGTTTTATTTATACACGCACCAAACATGGAACACATAGAGACGAGCGCAGATGACACTCTTTTTCCTTGTTATGTTTTATACATTGACTGGGCTGTTACTCCTGGCAGTTGCTGCCGCTCCGGTGAGTATGGGCGCGACGCCATTTTTTCTGTATTTATGTATATCATGCTTGTAACACCAGTCCGTCGTTCTGCAGCTGTTCCTCATTTTTCAATGTTTTTGTTTTTGATCCCAAATGGGAAGTGTTTGGTGCGTGTATAAATAAAACCCACCATCTTTGCCTCTCCTTGGCTGAAAAGCAGCTGGAGGGGCTTGGAGCTGCTCAGTAGAGCGGCCTTTTGGTTACAATTGTTAGGTACCCACTCTAAAGAGGTGCCTTGAAGTGGCGAGTGGGCTTACGTTGCAATGGCCATTGAAACAAACAAAAACCTCATTTTTGTTATACATGGAACACATAGAAACGAGCGCAGATGACACTCTTTTTCCTTGTTATGTTTTATACATTGACTGGGCTGTTACTCCTGGCAGTTGCTGCCGCTCCGGTGAGTATGGGCGCGACACCATTTTTTCTGTATTTATGTTTCTATAGTGTCTATACAGTATTTTATGAGCAATGGTCATAATGGAAAGGAAAACACAATACCTGTATTGAATGAAATGTTGCCAGTCTCCTGGAAGAGTTAAATCACCAATTTAATGACTGCTTAGCCACCTGTTTTCGCTTTCTAGAAACAGAGTAAAATTGTACTGGCTCACAAGGGTTTTCTTTCCTTCATAATTTCTGGTGTGCCAGATAGATTTTTTGATTCGGATTACAAAAATAACCTTCAAATTTTCCCATCACGTAAGGTTTATGAGAAGCGGCTAATTTTGTAATGTAAATTACGGAATTTTCAATTTGGGATGTTTCACATAGTCATGGGTGCTCAGGTTTAGTTGCCTGGCTGCTCACGATCTTCTGAGGCCAAAGCTGTTATCTTTTGCTCTAGCATGCCCAAGCATGTGTTTAAAATGATGGCTTGTGTCCATGGCAATGCAGCCTTAGTTATCCTAGGAGCAGCGGTGAGTTGCAGCCGCAGTCATTCTAACTGATGTCAGTGCTAAAGAGTATTACAGTATATAAAATTTTGAGTTCAAAGGCTGTGAATTTAATTGCATATAATTTGTGAAATGTCGCACCAGCGTCGCAATAGCCGTGACACGTTTTGTTACATCTGTGGCAAGTCCACTTTGTAAGCACAGAGTGCATGTAGTATGACACCACTCATAAAGAAGGCATACGAGTTATACTTCGGTGCAAAATTGGTGACCAAGACAAAGTATTGTCACCTCATTTATGTTGCGCATCTTGCACAACCAATCTGCAAGCTTCCTGGAAGGGTGTGCATTCATCCATGCCATTTGCCATCCCGATGATATGGGGAGAGCAGAAGGATCATGTATGTATCTGCATGAAGAATGTCTCAGGATTTTCTTCCAAGAACAGGAAGTTTATTAATTACCTGAACTTTGCCTTTGCAATGAGACCAGTGCCACACAACAACAGTCATCCGTTCCAAATCCGCCAGAGGTGTGAATGCTGGAGGTCAAGCCGATGCAGAAGGATGCTACTGATAAACCAAATTTCGAGCCACCAACATCTAACGATCCTCATTTAATTTCTCAGGCACAGCTCAACAATCTTGTCAGAGACTTGGACTTATCTAAAAGTCAGAATAGTGACTATTGTTGACCCCCAGTGTTAAATTTGAAGGCCGTTTCCTACATAACGGCAATATTTACCTTTCCATACATGTTGGACATGACGTTTGTATGAAGGAAACGTATGATAACGTGCAGCTGCTGCTGAAACACATTCAGTACTCAATGTACAACTGAAATATGTGGCGATCTGAGGGTGGTTACAGTTTTACTTTGCAGCTTGGATACACCAAGCACTGTTGTTTTCTTTGCGAGTGGGACAGCCGAGCAAGAGATTGACATCACGTGATAAAATACTGGCCACCTTGCTGGAAATTTATTCCAGGGCAGAAAAATATTTCTCATGACACACTGGTTGATTCGAACAACATATTTCTACCACTTTTGCACTTCAGACTTGGGCTAATGGAAATTTTTATTAAGGCAATGAACAAGCAAGGTGAAGCCTGTGCATACTTGTGGCACATATTTCCACACATTAGTTATGCCAAGATAAAAGAAGGTATTTTCGTTGGATACAGGAGGTAATGAAGGATAGTCACTTTGATGGTCTTCTGCAAGGTGCCAAACGTGTTGAGTGGACCGCTTTCAACAATATCGTTTCTAAATTTCTGGGCAACTACAAGGCACCAAACTATGTTGAACAAGTAGAAAGTCTGCTGCTGGCAAACAAGTCGGTGAACTGCACCATATCACTGAAGATCCATTTTTTCCATTCCCAGTTGGACCTTTTATCAGCAAACATAGGCACTGTCAATGACGAATGTGGTGAAAGGTTGCACCAAGACATTGCCAGCATGGAGAAACGCTATCAGGGAAACTGGAGTCTGTCTATGGTGGGAGACTATTGTTGGACACTAATACAGTACTTGAAGTGTCGGACAGTGACTTCAAATCAAAATCTTCAGTAAAACAGTTTCTAGTTCTCTTTTTTGTTGCTTATGTTTCAAAATCATAGCATATGTCTTTGCTCCTGGAGATGTTATAATCTTAAATGCGAAATTACAGTTTTGTTTTTTAAAAAATCCCTACGTGATACAGAAATTACAAATACATATGTGTTCAGTGATTTAACATTTTTTTGGTTTCCCCAAAAATTGTAGAGGGAACAAAATTTTTCATGAAATTTGTTGGCCGGTGTTATTTTAGATTGTTTTTGCAGTTTAAATTAGAATGATATTAAGGGAAAAAATTTCAGAGAACAGAACTGGAACAATTCAGAAGCTTTAAGCTAGGGTCAGACGAACGCATTCTGTGCTTCTGTACAACGGATGTACTTTCTGACTGACGACAAGGTAGTGGCCACACGGTCCGTTTTTGTGACTGACTTTTTTTTGACTGATGCGGATGGGAAATAAAATTAATATGAAAAACCATTTTGTCCATCAAAAATGCTGGACGTCAAAAATGCAGTCCGTCTGACTACGTTCCATCACTCACACTCAAAGCTATGCGGACGTTGCGGACGTGGCGCACTCTGCACGTCCGTTCTAGCAGTTTTACGTTTTTTCCTAACTTGCGTCCGTTTGCCGTGTCCGTTGTGTGTCCGCACTTCTGTGTGGATGTACTTTGTGTGTGGGTCTCTATTGATCATAAATGTGCGGCAACACGGACGTGAACACTGCGCTCGTCTGACCCGAGCCTTATAGTATCTGCAATATCACGTATATAATAGATTGTGACAGATTTCCCATTCTAGCTGCTCACTTCGAAATGCTGGGCTACTGCCAGAAACTCCTTTGCATAGGAGAGGTTGTGAAACATTGTTTCTTGGAATTGCAACTCTTCAATGTTTCATACTATGGAACCTTTTTTTAATTCACTTTAA
The DNA here is from genome assembly GCA_009667805.1 of Leptobrachium leishanense. Taxonomy (NCBI): domain Eukaryota; kingdom Metazoa; phylum Chordata; class Amphibia; order Anura; family Megophryidae; genus Leptobrachium; species Leptobrachium leishanense. The sequence goes on along the minus strand of CM019065.1, from coordinate 110,156,757 downwards.
TTGGAGATGAGTTTTTGTTACTTCTTTTCAGTCTTTCACCTTTACTTCTGCTGTTGGAATAATAGAACCTGTTTAAAAGAACACGGGCCAGATCACAACCGTGACGTTAAGCAAAGCGCTCGAGCAGCATAGCATAATGGCTCAAGCGCTGTGCTTAATTCTAACACCTACTGTTCCATCTGTCTCCATGGAGTTCTAAGGAGTCCTGGAGCTGATAAAACGAGCGGTGCTAACACGCCCTACAAATTGTAAGTATTACGACCTGAGCTGCTGAGAAAGTGGCTCGGTATTAATACAGACATTAAAGGCACGGAAAACAGCTCATGCTAAAGTTTTGCATTTGCGTCTTACCGTGTTTCCCTGAAAATAAGACACTGTCTTATATTTTTTTGTCCCCAAAATCCACACTAGGTCTTATTTTCAGGGTAGGTCTTATGTTTTTGGTGTTGGTGTTTTTTTTTTGGTGGTGTACGTCTGGTATCACTCCTCACTCCACCTGTGACAGGAGCTGGCACTAGAGGAAGCATCAGCTAAGGCTGCGGTCACACGACCGCACTGAGTGCGTCCGTGTGACCACACTTCCCTGCAGCAGTCACAGCTTTGTGAAGGCTGGACGGGGAGAATCACACAGTGTAGCGTGCACGCTAATAGCACACGCTACCACCGGGCGTGATTTCAGCCTCACCGTCAAAAATCTACGACGGACGCAAATGTAGCTACAAAGTGCAATCCTCCTAACTGCACTCAGCGAGGTGGCCACGCGGCGTCAGAGTGGAAGCAACGTCTACACTCAGTGACGTTTCTTCTGCTCAAAGAACGCTTGTGTGACTGCAGCCTTATGCGGCTCTGCTCCCTCCACTGCCGCCTCGCTTCCGCTGCGCAGGCATCACTCATTCTCTCCCGTGACTCTTCAAGTTTTCCAACTAGGTCTTATTTTCAGGGTAGGTCTTATATTTTAGCAGTTATCAAAAAAACGTACTAGGTCTTATTTTCGAGGTAGGCCTTATTTTCAGGGAAAAACGGTATCTTTAACGTCTAAGTTGTGATCTTGCCCCGTATGTATTACATGATGCATTCTAACAGCACAGTTGGTACAGCAACAAGCATCTCGATTTCCAGATCCCTAAACCAGAAGAACATACTTGTATATGATGAACTGTACTGTATGAAACTGTATGAAATGTACTGATCCAGAAATACTTCAACATTTTTCATACTTTGTGAAGCCAGACTTCAGAACGGTCCCACAGTGGTGAAACTGTGCAGGGTCATCATCTTTAGGGGAAAATTTTAAATATTACATCATGTTTTGATTTACAAAATGCTTGTTTTTTTTTAGGAGAAGGCAAGCACATTAATCTGGGAAGTTGACCCAAACCTCAGTGTCCTCATAAAGCATTACATACTGATGTAGTAGATAGTGTAGTCTATCTGTCTATCTAGCCTCACTTTTATAACTCAAGTCTTCCCTCCATAGATATACTTTGGATAAACGTTGCTTATTATAAATTAACAGGAAACATAAAGTCTATCACTAAGGTAAGAAGCACTTTGCTTTTGTAATTTTGAATATGGATATTCTCTGCTGCCACTCATCTCTTTCTCCTGATAAGCTTCTCTATTAGTGCTGGCCCTCCTAGGGATGGGAGAGAAGGGCAGAGGAACAGCACACATGAGTTTTTTATGCTGAGGATTGTATGGGGTCTACAGTCTTGAGAAACCCCAAAGCAAATAATCACTATTTTCACCGTGTAACATTCCCTGCACACACTTCTAACACCTACTGACACACAACTCTCTATTTTGGCTGTATTGTCTCTCCATCTGGCACCTGTGACTTCTCCCCTACCTTCCATCTGAAGGATAGTATTGCATGCTAGTTCTGATGCCTCCAGTTCATCTGGTGGAGCATCACTCACAACCGGTGGAAACACACCTTTGTAGCAGCATTGCACATTGAGTAAGTCCACTCAGGCTAACTACTTGATGGAGACATTTTGGCCAGCACCTCCATGAAGGATCACAATGTGGAAGGTGTTTAAAGTGCTCCATAAAACAATCATAATCAGAGCACTTGAGTGTGGGGGGGGGAGAGATAGTTTAACTATGCTCTGTTCACTATACACTCCTCTACCAGTCAATATCTGAAATAAGACAAGCAAGGCCCAACGTAAAATTGTTATCTCTATGATTCATTTCAATCAGGGTTATTCAAAGAGAGGTGAAAAGCAGGAGAATGGAAAATTCTAGGTCAAAATATCCAAACCAGAAAAATTCTCCCTTTCATCTCACTTTCCAAACTGGCTATTTTGACCTAGAATTTTCCATTCTCCAGTCATTCTCCTGCTTTTCACCGCTCTCTGAATAACATTGTTTGTGTCAGGTTGTCATGGACTTGCATCTTCGTAAGAAATGTATACCAACTGATAAAGAAGCTTTTCATGAAGTAAATCCTCTCAGTCCAGTGTAAACTCTAAAAAAGAAAATGGAGCAGACCAGGCTTTCATTCTAAAAAAGTGCAACTTTATTAGATGTTCACAATAAAAGGAGATAACATTTTGACTGGACTGGCAGACAATCTCATGGGGAGGTTGCTTGTACATTTTGTGCCTTCTTGTACTTCAACGTTTCACAGTGTCATCTGTTTTGATTATTTTTGGTATTTGACCTGGGCTCATAGTCTCTTTTATTGCTTTTTTTCTTTCTGCTTTGACAGCTATCTTCCTATTTGTCTTCAGATTACACCTTTGCTGAGATGCCTTTCGGACTACCTAGCTGCTGTATCTTTATTGCCAGTTCTGCTATGCTCAGAACAAGGTTTCTGTAACAGGGTTATTCAGAGAGCGTGAAAAGCAGGAGAATGACTGGTGAATGTAAAATTCTAGGTCAAAATAGCCGATTTGGAAAGTGAGATGAAAGGGAGAAATTTTCTGGTTTGGCTATATTGACCTAGAATATTTCATTCTCCAGTCATTCTCCTGTTTTTCACGCTCTCTGAATAACCCTGTATGTCTGTCTGACTCTCTGTTACTCTGTCACTGTCCATCTCTTACTCTGTCAGGGTTATTCAGAGAGAGGGGAAAAGCAGGAGAATGACTGGAGAAGTGAAAAGTCTAGGTCAAAATAGCCAAACCAGAAAAATTCTCCCATTCATCTCACTTTCCAAATTGGCTAGTTTGACCTAGAATTTTCCATTCTCCAGTCATTCTCCTGCTTTTCACCGCTCTTTGAATAACCCTGTGTGTCTTTTTTTCCCTGCATGTTTCATACAGGGTTATTCAGAAAAAGCTGAAACTCTGGAGAACTTTTGGAGAAGTGAAAAGTCTAGGTCAAAATAGTCAAACCAGAAAAATTCTCCCATTTATCTCACTTTCCAAATCGGCTATTTTCACCTAGAATTTTCACTTCTCCAAACGTTCTCTTGAGTTTCACCTTTCTCTGAATAACCCTGATGATCTTTGTCTCTCTCTGTTTCTCTCTATCAGGGTTATTCAGAGAAAGGTGAAACTCTGGAGAACTGTTAGAGAAGTGAAAATTCTAGGTGAAAATAGCCGATTTGGAAAATTAGATAAATGGGAGAATTTTTATGGTTTTGCTATTTTGACCTAGAATTTTCACTTCTCCAAAAGTTCTCCAGAGTTTCACCTTTCTCTGAATAACCCTGAATGTCTTTGCCTCTTGGTGCCTGTTTCTCTCTGTTTGCTGTCTGTCTCTGCATGTCTATCTCGGTTTCCTTTTGCGTCTCTGTGTCTGCTTGTGTCTATGTCTCTGTCTCTGCTTCTCTGTGTTTCTCTATGTGTGTCTCTGAATGTGTTTTTGTGTGTGCAACTCTGCGTCTCTCTGTATGTGTATCTCTTTGTCTATTTTTCTTGCTTTGGAATAAGCAGAGGAAAAGGATTTGGCAGATAAAGGGTAGAGTGGTTGGGGCATGATGGAGCTAGACACTTCTTTTTGTCCATGGTTGGTCTCATTCTGCCCCTGGCCATCGGTGAGCTTAAAGAAGCTTTCAATAAATTAAAATGAAAACCAAAAGATGTTCTAACCATGGTCAAGATCAGTATACTAACCACTCCAAAAAAGCAGGACAAATAAAATAGATGACCTGGAAAACAGGAAGGGAATTAGTAACCCGAAAATACCCAGATCACAAATAAAAATCAAGCAAATATTATCATACAGATCTGTAGACCTGTACAGAATTAGAAGCTACAATGCAGAGGACCAGGTTGCATTAAGTCGACTCCTTTTATAAGCATTTTGGGAAAATGTAGCAGATGGTGCAGAACACAAGTCTTTAATGTTAATTGCCTGCATCCACCTTTGGTCTCTTTTTGTGTCTATGTCTTTTCTTTCATTATCTTTAATATGGGATGCGTTATATGGGGCTGGGCAGAATCCTGTGGATATTCAGAGAGCTCGATTGCAGAGGACTAAAATTACTATCCATGTCATTTTGTTTCCGAACATTTGATGGCATCTTTGCATTTTACACTTTCTATACAACCTTTTTTCGACATTGCATACATATGATTTAGCAATTAACAGGTGTCATACGCTGCAACGTTATTTCTATCTCGGTGCAATCACTAGAGCACAGTTACCAGTTAGAAAATCATTCAATAGCACACTAATACTTCCTTTATTAACTAGATAAAAAGGTAAGAAAATGTTTTAACAGAATGCATGTTATATATAATTAAATGTATTTAGAGAAAAAAGAATGATCTTTGCATTTTTTTGGAGAAATTATTCTACAAGGAAAGATACATTGAGATTTCTCTCGTTTTCAAGTATGTCCTGGGTGGCGAGTATGTACTGTTAGGTGTCTTCCCAAGGACACTTACTGGAGAGGTGCTCTGGCCGGGATTCGAACCTGTGTCTCCTCCGTCTCCACTGTTATAGAGCAGTGATATTACTTCTACTCCACCCAGCCGGGAAAAGTGAAAAACCTAATTTACTTTTATCACATACTTTGCAATTAACCACTTGGCTGCTAAGGACGCGCTCAGCGCGTCCTGCCAAGTGTACCTCCTGTGCTATGGACGCCCTGAGCTCGTCCTAGCACAGGAGGCAGCAATCAGCCGGGATTCCGGGGGGAAGATAGATATTATCGCGGTGGCGCGATGACATCTATTTCAGGTGCCCCCTCCCCGCCAGTGCGGAGGAGGTGCCTGAAAGGGAGGGGGGTCCTTCGAACCTCTCTCCCTCGCGATCGCCGGGGTGCCGCGGCTAAAGGCAGGCACGGTTTGGAAGGGCACAGTCTGCCTTTCCAAACCGTGCCTGCCTTTAACCCCTTGGGTGACGGATCACAATTCGGCGCTGAAAAGCGCCGAATCGTGATCCTCTCCCGGAGCTGGCCGACATCTTGGATGTCGGCCAAACTTCCGGGAACTCCCCCTGACAACTGGCGTCATTGTGCATAGCACGATGACGTCAGTCCTGGAGTTAACCCCTAGTTGCCACCAATGGTGGAGATAGGGGGTTCATTGGAACCGCCTATCTCCTGATCCGTGGCAGCTAGGGGTTAATGTTTGACATTGTTGGATAGGCCAGAGCATGGCCTTTCCAACACTACCAAACATGACCATGTAAAAGTTAAAGAATTTTTTTTCAAATAAAGATAAAAAAATATAGAATATAAAAATAAATTTTTATTTTTTTGATTTGTTAATGCAGCAATATTGTTCCCATTTCAATTATAATGTGAACAATGAAGCTGCACGAACGATTTTTGGATGTGGTGCGTTTGTTTTAAAAATAGCGAAATTTTCCCCAAAACAAAATGTAACGAGTGCCCATTTCTAATATTTTAACAAGCGCGCCCCATAGAAAATATAACCACAAACAATCGCATGTTAAAATGCGAAAAGAAACACTTTACACATTGTAAATTATTGAAAATTCTAATATTATTGTATTTTTTTTTATAATATACAGACAGGACATGACGTATACATATAAAAATGATATATTATGAATCTGCCGAGTCTGCCGGAAAGAACGATATATAATATGTCTGGGTCATATATTAAAATAAGGCTTCAAAACGCAGTTAAACATGATGAGCGAAACTGGTAAAAATGAGCTCAGCGCAGAGGAGTGAAATGGCTCAGCAGCGAAAGGGTTAAAGGATGACTTCATCTTGTAGATCATGTGCACAACTCATATATAGTGATGAGCCGAACACCCCCGTGTTCGGTTTGCATTCGAACTCGAACAATTTCGAAAGTTCGAGTTCGAACTCGAACACGATTCGAACTCAATGCAAGTCAATGGGACTCAAAAGTTAGATTTTTAGAGTGCCCTCCAAGAGGGCATATATGCAAGATATTTGCCATAAAAGGTGTATGGGGGTCCGGGTATTTCCCTGGGGGCCAGGAAACAAGGACAAAAGGATTTTAAAAAAAAAAGTTTTTAAAGGAACAGTGAGTCTTCCATGAAATAAAGGTTAAGAATAAAAATGAAAAATTCCTTCAAATATCGTGCCTAGGAGGTCCCCATAACCTGCCCGTGAAGTGGCGGAATTTTAGGATGTATAGAAACATTTAAAAACAACAAAATGACATTTCAAATGACGGTAAATGCTTTTCCTTTAATCTATTCATAAACAACTGCTTGGGGCGGCAGCCTGTATGAAAAGAGAAGACGTTTTAGGACACGCAGAACAAGTTTAGTGATTTTTTTGGCTAAATTATGGTGAAACTTATGCAGGCTTTGGATGAAAGTAACAATAGGTGCTTTAAAATTGGGCCTTTAGTGTCGGCAACAGTGCCGTCACACCGTAACCCCTCTGTGGTATTGTGGAAGAGTGCAGGGTTGGACCCTGCAGTCAAATATTAAAATTATATGAATCTGGTACAGGCGTCAGTACACCCAAATATTGTGCCTTTGGTGGCAGCAAGTGCCTTCACACCGTAACCCCTCTGTGGTATTGTGGAAGAGTGCAGCGGTATACCCTGCGGTCCAATATTAAAATGATATGAATCTGGTATAGTCGTCAGTGGCAGTGCACCCAAATATTGTACATTTGGTGGCAGCAAGTGCCTTCACACCATAACCCCTCTGTGGTATTGTGGAAGAGTGCAGCGGTGAACCCTGTGGTCCAATATTAAAATGATATGAATCTGGTATAGGCGTCAGTGGCAGTGCACCCAAATATTTTACCTTTGGTGGCAAGTGCCTTCACACCGTAACCCCTCTGAGGTATTGTGGAAGAGTGCAGTGGTGGAGGTTTTGGTAATGCAGAAGAGATCCCCGATCTATTCAGTTACATCAGCAGCTATAACAAAACTGGGTCAGCAATGTTTAGGCACTTGTACTGCGCTACTGTATATGGTGAGAATCGGCGCACACCAGTAGCAACAGCAGGAAGCAAACAGAACAGGCAGGGAATACACAGAGAGAATAGTCAAATGGCAGGCAAAGTCGGCAACAGATCGGGTCCTCAGAACAAGCAGGGTCAGTAACAAGTATACAAACTGATTCGGTAAGCTAGTGATGCGGGAATAAAGGCTGAGACACACTGAGCGTGTAGCGACGCACAGCGTAGCGAAGCGAAGAGAAGCAAACATTTTGCAGGCTTGACTTCACTCTGCTCCGCCTCGCAGCGTGTCTACACTGCATTACGTTTGCTTCTCACCGCACTGGACAGGAATCCACTAAGTAAATTAAAATATACACACAAAACCGTTTTATTTTCACAAAGCACATGTTATATAGGCAAAAAAAGCTTCTACTGAATAAAATACATCAAAAATTACTGTTAATTTAATAGGAATAGTATAAAAATATAAAAAAAAGTAACCCCAGATCATATATATTATAGGGACACGTAGCCCTGTGTATAGAGTAGGGATGCATTGATACCACACACAGACATATACGTACATATCAAAACGCAGACCTACAGTTGTGTTCAAAATTATTCAACCCCCAATGCTGTAAAGGGTTTTAGGGAATTTAGTGTACATTTGTAATTGTATTCAGAATGAAATCCTACAAGGACTTTTTAAAGAACCATATGCAACTAAAATGACATCAATTGGTTTTGTAATACAGTAGTAAATGTTTCTTTTGTGAATTTTTCATTGACACAATTATTCAACCCCTTAAAGACTACCACTCTGAAGAACAGAGGTTCATTCAAGTGTTTTCAATCAGGTATTGAAAACACCTGTGGATGTCACGGAGCAGCAATAAAGCATAATAAGCACCAATTAGGCAGCTTTAAAATTACCGTGATACTCAGCTCCTTCTAGACATTTACTGGTGTGGTTACAAACATGGTGAAGTCAAGAGAATGGTCCAGGAAGACAAGAGAAGAGGTGATTACTCTTCACAGGAAGGGCAATGGCTATAAGAAGATTGCAAAGATGTTAAACATACCAAGAGAGACCATAGGAAGCATCATTCGCAAATTCAAGGCAAAGGGCACTGTTGAAACGCTACCTGGTCGTGGCAGAAAGAAGATGCTGACTTCGACTGCTGTGCGCTACCTGAAGCGTAGAGTGGAGCAAAGTCCCCGTGTGACTGCTGAGGAACTGAGAAAAGATTTGTCAGATGTGGGTACTGAAGTTTCAGCTCAGACAATACGGCGCACACTGCGTAATGAAGGCCTCCATGCCAGAACTCCCAGGCGCACCCCCTTGATGTCTCCAAAGAATAAGAAGAGTCGACTGCAGTATGCCAAAAGTCATGTGGACAAACCACAGAAATTTTGGGATAGTGTTCTGTGGACTGATGAAACAAAATTAGAACTGTTTGGGCCCATGGATCAACGCTATGTTTGGAGGAGGAAGAACAAGGCCTATGAAGAAAAGAACACCTTGCCTACTGTGAAGCATGGCGGGGGGTCAATCATGCTTTGGGGCTGTTTTGCTTCTGCAAGTACAGGGAAGCTTCAGCGTGTGCAAGGTACCATGAATTCTCTTCAGTACCAGGAGATATTGGATGACAATGTGATGCAGTCCGTCACAAACTTGAGGCTTGGGAGACGTTGGACCTTTCAACAGGACAATGATTGCAAGCATACCTCCAAGTCCACTAGAGCATGGTTGCAGATTAAAGGCTGGAACATTTTGGAGTGGCCATCGCAGTCACCTGATTTAAATCCGATTGAGAACCTCTGGTGGGACTTAAAGAAAGCAGTTGCAGTGCGCAAGCCTAAGAATGTGACTGAACTGGAGGCTTTTGCCCATGACGAATGGGCGAAGATACCCGTAGATCGCTGCAAGACACTTGTGTCAAGCTATGCTTCACGTTTAAAAGCTGTTATAACTGTAAAAGGATGTTGTACTAAGTACTAAGATTGAATGTCACTTGGGGGTTGAATAAAACTGATAATGATGTGAGCACAGAAAAGACATTTGTGGTTATTTCATTATAAATGTTATGTTATATTTGTCTGACCTACACGTGCCTCTTTGATTTAATTGTAAGCAAGATGACTGAATGATCAAAATCAATGTCAAACTGGCCAAAACACTCAATTTCAGTGGGGTTGAATAATTTTGAACACAAATGTATATATACGTATATATCAACACGCAGATATATATAAACACCCACCTGTAAGGATATAGAGTCACCCAGCACGCAGACAAAACCCAGAAAGGCAAGAAAAAACCCTAAACTGAGAAGCTGGTCCTTAGAATGGCCAGGTACTAATCTAAAATACATAGAAGTACAGATCAGGGACAGGAGAGATATCGTAGTAATAACAAGCCAGAGGTCGGTACACGAGATAAACATAAGCCAAGGGATAATCACAGAAAACACAGTCAAATATACAAGCCAGAAGTCAAACCAGAAAACCAATATGCAGAAGTATAGACACGCGCTGAGGACTAGAAATAACCACTAATGGAAAAATGTGGTGACAGTTCGCGCTTCCCTCTTTTTTTCCTTTCCTTTTCTCCCCCTGAAATCTTGGTCGAGGATCTTCTTTAAGCAGTTAATTGCTTTCTTTTATGCAGTCCTCAATTCTCAAGATATATGGGGATAGAAATGAGAAACATAGTGTGATCCATAAAAACACATCCAAGTCCCCAAAATACAATAGTTCAACTCACATTTGGAGGTGTCATAAATCAGACACTAGATGTATCTCACAACCGATATTTTTTAGGAGATATCGGGCTCCCCTTTTCCTCCTCTGTCCGATGATCTTGCTCCAAATGAAAAAATAAGGTTGCAGGATATCGATGAACAAAATTAAAATTTATTAAAATTTAAAATTTATTCCATAAAACAATAAATAGACAAACACCAAGTGAACAAAATTAAAATTTATTAAAATTTTATGGAATAAATTTTAAATTTTAATAAATTTTAATTTTGTTCATCGATATCCTGCAACCTTATTTTTTCATTTGGAGCAACATCATCGGACAGAGGAGGAAAAGGGGAGCCCGATATCTCCTAAAAAATATCGGTTGTGAGATACATCTAGTGTCTGATTTATGACACCTCCAAATGTGAGTTGAACTATTGTATTTTGGGGACTTGGATGTGTTTTTATGGATCACACTATGTTTCTCATTTCTATCCCCATATATCTTGAGAATTGAGGACTGCATAAAAGAAAGCAATTAACTGCTTAAAGAAGATCCTCGACCAAGATTTCAGGGGGAGAAAAGGAAAGGAAAAAAAGAGGGAAGCGCGGACTGTCACCACATTTTTCCATTATTGACTCTTTCTGGTGGTTGGAGGTGAACTATCAGTGTGTGAACCATCTGCTGCTGACTTTTTAAACTGCAATTTAATGCTCTATGTCCTTTGGACTTAAGAATAGTTTGTGTACAAACAGCATTGTTTAACTATATCCATTAGGGGGCGCCAGATACTTGTCTATTCTGTGCTAGAAATAACCACGTCAGGGCTCAGAGCACAGTCAGTGACTGATTTTTAAAGGCCTAGATCCCTGACCAGGTGCGGCATTCAAAGTGGCCTGATTCAGAGACTGGCGCCCTCTCTGTTGGGAAGGCCGCATTGCAGGAGCAGCAGCAGGCATGACAGTACCCCCCCTCCACGAGCGCCCTCCGGGCGCCAGGATCCCGGAGCAGTGGGATGAGAACGGTGAAAGGCATGGACCAGACGGGGGCATGGAGATCAGAAGTTGGAACCCATGAGCGTTCCTCCAGGCCATACCCTCTCCAGTGCACCAAATATTGAAGACCACCACGGGAATGACGGGAATCAACAATGGACTGGACCTCAAATTCTTCTTGTCCCTGGACCAGTACAGGACGAGGTCGAGGAATGACAGTGGTGAACCGATTGCACAGAAGGGGCTTCAACAAGGAGGTGTGAAAGGTATTCGGTATACGGAGGGTACGAGGTAGGTCCAGCGCATAACTGACTTCGTTGATACGTCTTAGGACCTTGAATGGACCAATATACCGCGGAGCAAATTTCATCGATGGCACACGTAACTTAATGTTACGGGTAGACAACCAGACTCTCTGGCCTGGAACATAGGAAGGACCCATCCGCCTATGCCTATCTGCATAGGTCTTCTGTTGGACTGCAGCGTGACAGAGATTGGAACGTACCAAAGTCCACACCTTATGAAGAGACTGAACATAGGAGTCCAAGTCAGGAAGACCAGTGTCAGAACTAGGGGATGGCAAAAAGGTAGGCTGGAAACCATGGGCAACATAAAACGGGGAGTGACCAGACGAGGCATTCACATTACTGTTCAGAGCAAATTCAGCCCAAGGAAGTAAAGATACCCAATCATCCTGCCCTTGAGAAGAGAAGCTACGAATGTAGTTCTCACTAGACTGATTAGCACGTTCGGCAGCTCCATTGGACTGTGGGTGATAAGCAGAAGAAAATGATACTTTAATGCCCAACTGTGAACAGAAATTTCTCCAAAATCTAGAAATGAACTGGGGACCCCGATCAGAGACAATTTCATGAGGCAAACCATGCAATCTGAATACCTCTTTGGCAAATATGTTGGCTAGACCTTTGGATGTTGGCAATTTTTTGAGAGGAACCAGATGAACCATTTTAGTAAAGTGATCAACAATGGTCAAAATCACTGTATGCCCTTCAGAAGGTGGCAAATCTACTATGAAATCCATAGAAATATGTGACCATGGTTTGTCAGGGATGGCTAGTGGTTGCAATAGCCCTGCAGGATATTGAGTAGAGGCTTTGGATTGTGCACATACCACACATGCCTGTACATATTCCCTCACATCCTTGGCAATGTCTGGCCACCAGTACATCGGTGTAAGGGCTGACAATGTCCTTTTTATACCAGGATGACCAGCTGGCCTGGAGGCATGATAACATGAGAGTAGTTCCTTTCTTTCTGCGTCAGGAACAAACAACTTGTCAGAAGGAGTCTCAGGGGGAGCTGTACTTTGCATAGCTTGGATATGAGTAAGGAGTGTACAAGTAAGGGTGAGATGAGTAGCTGCCACTACTCTCTCCAGAGCAACAATCGACTCAACTGGTCTACAGTATCTTGCTGTTCTGTGACCTCAAACTGCCTGGAAAGCGCGTCTGCCTTAGTATTTCTGTTACCGGGCCTATAGGTGATTATGTAATTGAAATGAGTCAAAAACATAGACCACCGGGCTTGACGGGATGACAGTCTTTTGGCATCGGCAATAAAGATCAGGTTTTTATGGTCAGTCAGAATCATAGTGGGAGTAGGAGCTCCTTCAAGTAGGTGTCTCCACTCCTTCAAAGCAGAAATGATAGCCAGGAGTTCTCGGTTACCGATATCATAGTTCCTTTCAGCACCAGATAATTTCTTGGAAAAGAAGCCACAAGGCTTGAGTGGTTGGTCAGGGGATTCTCTTTGGGAAAGAACAGCTCCTACTCCTGTCTCAGAGGCATCAACCTCTAGGATGAAAGGCTTCCTTGGATCAGGGTGGACAAGTATAGGGGCCGTAGAAAAAGCCTCTTTAAGAGTCTCAAAGGCTTTAACGGCTTCAGGGGACCAAATACGGGTATTAGCTCCCTTCTTGGTCATATTGGTAATGGGTGCCAGTATTGTGGAGAAATTGAGTATGCGGTAGTAGTTGGCGAACCCTATGAATCTCTGAATAGCTTTTAGCCCTATAGGACATTGCTAGTCAGTAAAAGCAGTAAGTTTAGCCGGGTCCATGGAAATCCTTCTTTGGAAATGACATAACCTAGAAATGCTAACTTAGGTTGGTCAAAGAGACACTTCTCCAATTTACAGTAAAGGCCATTGTTCAACAACGTCTGAAGAACCTTTTTAACCTGCAAGTGGTGAGTAGCGAGATCAGGTGAGTAAATGAGTATATCATCCAAATACACGATGACACAGTCATGTATGAAATCATGCAAAACATCATTTATAAAATCCTGGAACACAGCTGGAGCGTTACATAGCCCAAAGGGCATTACAAGGTACTCGTAGTGACCAGATCTGGTATTGAAAGCGGTTTTCCATTCATCACCATCTTTAATGCGCACTAAGTTATACGCGCTTCTTAAGTCAAGCTTAGAAAAGATCTGGGAACCTTTTAAGCTGTCAAAGAGTTCAGCAATCAATGGAATGGGATAGGCATTTTTCACAGTTATTTTATTTAATCCCCTATAGTCTATGCAAGGTCTTAAGTCCCCTTCTTTCTTAGAGACAAAAAAGAACCCAGCACCAGCAGGAGATGTGGATTTCCTTATGAAGCCCTTAGCAAGGAAATCCTTTATGTACTCCTCCAATATGAGGTTCTCATGTTGAGACAGAGGATACACTCGTCCCTTGGGAGGAAAAGTGCCAGGAAGAAGATTAATAGCACAATCATAGGGTCTATGCTCAGGTAAAGTCTCAGCCCCTCCTTTGTTGAAAACCTCCCTGACCTCCTCATACTATATAGGAACCAATACAGATAAAGGAGCAGCAGTGGGTACATTTATGGTGTGCACAGACTTGACAGGAATCATGCATGAATCAAAACAAGACTTGCTCCATGACAGAACAGTGTTTCTTCTCCAGTCTATGACTGGATTGTGTTTATGTAGCCAAGGATACCCCAAAACAGCAGGACATGAAGGAGATGATAGGAGTATGCATACCACAGTCTCTTTATGGAGAACTCCTACAGACATGGAAATAGGACTGGTCTCCTTAGAAATATATGGGTTGGAAAGGGGTCTGCCATCTATAGCACAAATAGCTATAGGTGGGGTTTTTTCCACACAGGAAATCCCTTTCTCCAGTGCAAAAGTGGTGTCCATAAAATTGTCCTCTGACCCTGAATCAAGAAGTGCATCTTCCTGAATAATGGAGGAACCCACCTCAATCATAATAGTAAAGAAACAACGCTTTTTATAGACAGAAAGAGACAATGTCATAACCTCTGATACCAGTCCCCTCTCCTCTGACGGTTTAATCTCACCAGACTGTATTGGTTGAGGTACAGGGTTGTCAGATGCAACAGGGTTAAACTCTGGAGACACACACGGCATTAACCTATTAGGTTGCGCTTTTGTTTTACACAGGTCCCTGATTTGGTCCTCCATCTCCATACAGAATGGAATTAGATCATTCAGATTCCCAGGAAGATCTCTTGCTGTAATAGGAAGGGTTAATGAGTCAGATAAACCCTCCAGAAAACAGGACACCAGAGTTTCATTATCCCAATTAACCTCAGCAGCAAGTGTCTGAAAATCAACAGCGTGTTCCAACACAGTTCTGTCTCCCTGACTTAACCTCATTAACCGTTTAATAGCAGGATTTGTTTTTCTGGAAGGGTTAAACAAACTTTTTAAGGTGGTAACAAATTCCTCGTAGTTATTTATTATGGAATTTTTAGACTCCCATAATGCAGTAGCCCAGTCTAAGGCCTTGTCTCTGAGATGGTTAAAAAGAAAACACACTTTAGCTCTGTCAGTTGTACACATATGAGGATTTAACTCAAAACATACATCAATTTGATTCAGAAATCCTCTGCATGCAGCAGCCTCACCACTGAAAGTAACAGAGGGCAACATTTGCACTGGAACAGTGGATTTAACCATCAAAGTGTCAGAATGGGTTATAGGAGCAGGTGAAGGAGACTGCATGCAATCTGTATTCTCCAAGAACGTTTCCAGCAACATTGCAAAATGATACATCTTGTCATCAGCCTCCCTTATATGGGAACAGCAAGCAGCAAACTGCTGGGCAATGTCTGCAGGGTCCATGGTCCTGACGTAATGTAAGGAAATAGAGTCACCCAGCACACAGACAAAACAGCCTGATGTTTTAGTAACAAGAATGTTTAATCCCAAAGGCTTCAATGTTAAAAATATTCCCGTTTTAATTCAATATCTAATAAACCGTTCCTTACAATATTCTGCAGTAAAGAGCTGCAATATTTCTAGATTTTTTTTGTATTTCTAAAGCATTTTTTATACTTTTTTCAAAAAAAAAAAAATTGAACTTTTGGCGAACGTCCCAAAAAGTTCGAAGTTCGCGAACTTTCGAACAGCCAATGTTCGATTCGAACTCCGAACAGATGCGAACCAAACGCTCATCCCTACTCGTATAATACTCTTACCCTCTTTGTTTCATTTTAATTTTCTTTATGTAATGTCTTAATGTAAAAAACCTAATTTACTTTTTTAAAGGAAGAATATAAAGTATCAAGACAGAGGCTAATGATTTGCAGGTCTAACTCCACGACCAAAAGAGATGTAAGTGCACCAACATAGGCTTAAATTGTGTGAGGAAGGGGGTGAGGCACAGTAGGGAGGAGATGGATGGAAAATAAGAACAATTGGGATGAGAGAGATATGAAAGACACACAATAACACATGAGTGGTATTGGACAGAAGCACAGTTGGTGAGAAAGATGGGGCGGCACAATGCGGTGAGAAGATTGGGACTAAGAAACAATGGGGTGAGAAGGGTGGAGCATACACAATGGCACTTGAAAAATATGGAAAAAGAGAAACAACAGGCCAAGGGATGGGGCAGAGACAATGGACTAGGAACAATTCACAACTGCAAGAAAAGGAATGCAAAGGTACAATGGAATGAAATGATTGGGAGAGAGGTACATCAAACTATTAAACTCCAACACCCAAAGTCCTTAATGCAACACTAAGTTTTGTCTACATTCAGCAGGTGAAAGATGAATGTCAGGATATTATGAATACTCCTCTTTGAATGAATGAGTTATCCTTGCGAGTCAGAGACTATCAAGGTTATTCAAAGAGAATCGAAAAGCCACTGCACGTTCGGTGACTTTTCCTTCTCTTCAATTCAGTACGATTTGGAGATCCCGTTTTGGCGACCCTGCGATGTATTCAGCAAGCACCACAGGGCCACCGAAATGCAGGGAAAAGTAACCGCAAACCCGCCGAAAACTCACCGCAAAACGAGGGCGAACGCACACCGAAACCCGCAAAAACATCTGGATTAACCCGCTGAAAACGCCAAAAAAACCCAGGCAGGAGCCGATCACACACAGCGCAACCTCCGGAAAATGCCAACACTGCAGACGAATGGAGTGAATAAATTAAAAAAACTGTTTGCTTGAATGTTTGAAATTGAAACGCTGTTTGCAAAGAAACAACTGAGTGAAAATGTCTGAAATTTACATATGAGGTCCAATGAATGAAAAAAAAAAGGGCTGTTACAGAAAAAATAATTAAAGTTAAAAAAAATAATAAATAATTGGAAATTGTCTTTTAAAAAATAAATTCAGAAAAATGCTTAAAATATCCTAAAAAAATCTATAAATAAAGAGACCTTTTTACTGCAGAATATTATAATGAATGGTTTATTAGATATTGAATTAAATCAGGAATATTTTTAACATTGAAGCCTATGGGATTCACCTGAATAAATCTGCCAAATTAAACCACCGAATGGCAGGGCATTTCGGGAACTTTTCACTGCTGGTTTTTGTTCTTTGAATAGACAAAGCATTGCTTCTCTATGGGAATTCACTGCCCTCGAACAGACACCGTATGTGCAGGCAATTCGCCAGGATTTGGCAAATTGCTTGCTCTCTGGATAGCCGAATGGCCAAGAAAGGTAACCGAACACTGATTTTCAGCGTTCGGTTCCCTTTCGGCAGCCATTCGGATCTCTTTGAATAACCCTGTATAATTTTGAAAGCAGTGATTTGTGTTCACCCCTTTTTTTTAAAATATTTGTAATTTTTATTTCTGAAAGAAAATAGGTCACAAATCGACCGACAAAAGTGGACTCGCAGGGCCATACCATGTCAGGCAGACACACGTACCCGAGGGTAGCTACGGTCAGCCCAATAAAGAAAGAGGAGACTCAAAACTAATTGTGATACCAGTCCTTAAGTTGGCTGGGTTACGCAGTAGCGAAAGGTGAACCTATAAGGCAGGGAAGACTAGGAAGGAGGACAGAAGCCAGTCCTTAGTGTGGCTGGTAAAGAGACAGGCAAGTAAAGAAATATGAGGCGGTCTCCTGAAACAATAGAGGTACCAGAGGAGGTACTACTAGCCCAGGTCATAGGGAGAAACCAAAAGCAAGGTCAATATCCAAAAGCCGGGTCAGAGGATAATAGAGGTACTCAGGTCAGATGCCAAAAGCCAGGTCATACACAAATAAATCAATCAGAAAATACAGAATGCAGCACCAAGGGTCAAGCAAGCTAAAACCACGAAAGGGCAAAGAAAAAAGGCAAAAAGCAGGTTTAAATCTCGCGCCCTGCTTCCCGATTGGCCAACACGATCACATGGTACAGAAAGGGTCCGCGGTGGAGGCGTGATGACGTCACGCCGCTGGGAGGAATCAAACCCGGAAGAGCCGACGGCATGCGCGCATGGGGCGCAAGGAAGGGCTGCGAGGGAGACGCAGCCCCCGAGAACGCAGAGATGGACGCCAGAGCCGTGCCAGCCGCCGGTCCGAACAGCACCCCCCACTGGAGGAACGCCCACCGGGCGGTCAGGAGCCGGTTTAGCAGGAAAACGACGATGAAAACCGGCCAACAAACGGGGAGCATGAAGGTCGCGGAGAGAGACCCACGACCGGTCCGCGGGACCATAACCCTTCCAATGGACCAAATATTGTATCCTGTTCCGAGAACGACGGGAATCCAGAATGGACTCTACTTCGAATTCGGGGCACCCGTCCACCACAACTGGAGGAGGAGGAAAGTTGTCGGGATGGGTAAAACGATTACACAGGAGGGGTTTAAGCAAGGACACATGAAAGGTGTTGGGTATACGAAGGGACGTAGGTAACTGCAAAGTGTACGAAACGGGATTAATGCATCTGAGAATTTTATAAGGTCCTATAAACCGGGGTGCGAATTTAATGGAAGGGACCTTCAACCTAATGTGACGTGTGCTGAGCCACACCTTGTCCCCTACATGATAGACCGGTGGCGGCCTGCATCTAAGGTCAGCAGAACGCTTCTGGGCAAAAGAAGCGGATTCGAGATTCAATATGGTCCTGTCCCAAATCGAACGCAGAACACGGAGGTGGTCTTCCAAGGCCGGAATATTCTCATGCGTAAAGGAGGACGGAAAAACAGTGGGGTGCATACCAGTGACGACTTCAAATGGGGAATATTTAGTCGACTGAGACGTGGCATTATTGTATGCAAATTCTGCCCATGGCAATAGAGAGACCCAATCATCCTGAGTATCAGAAATAAAGCATCTTAAATACGTCTCTAGTGTCTGATTAGTTCTTTCGGCTAATCCGTTCGTCTGCGGATGATAGGCAGAGGAAAAGGAGAGCTGGACTCCTAATTGTTGACAAAAGCCTCTCCAAAATTTGGATATAAATTGGGAACCACGGTCTGACACAATAACATTAGGGACACCATGTAGTCGAAATATCTCTTTAGTAAAGATGTGTACCAGCTCGATAGAGGAGGGAAGTTTTTTTAACGGAATAAAATGTGCCATTTTAGAAAAACGATCAACAACGACAAAAATGACCGTATGGCCAGACGAAGGGGGCAGTTCCACCAAGAAGTCCATGGCTAAATGGGACCAGGGGCGTTCAAGTACAGGTAAAGATTGAAGAAGACCAGTGGGTCTAAGACAGGAGGATTTAGAACAATTACACACTGGACAGGTAGCAACAAAGTCCTTCACATCTTTAGCAAGCGTAGACCACCAAAGGTGTCTTCTGATATGAGATAGAGTTTTCTCTATACCAAAATGACCAGCAAACTTGGATTCATGAAACAGTCGTAAGACCACTAGGACTTCTTCAGGAGGAACGAAAAATTTATCGGGTGGTTTGGACGAAGGTGCTAGAGCTTGTTTAGATTGTAAGAGCTTCCACAGTGGAGAATCAATCTGAGTATTCAGAGAAGCCAGGATTTTTTCCTCAGGTACAATGGGAACTGGTACTAGGGATTGAGTAGACATGGGTTCGTGCTGCCTGTAAAGTGCATCATCTTTAACATTTTTAGATCCGGGTCTGTAAGAAATGACAAAATCAAATCGGGTAAGAAAGAGAGCCCATCGGGCTTGTCTGGGGTTCAATCTCCTAGCTTCAGACAGGTAGGTCAAATTCTTATGGTCAGTCAGTATAGAGAATGTACAATTAGAACCCTCTAAGAGGTGACGCCACTCCTTCAGGGCCAATATGATGGCCAACAATTCCCTGTCTCCGATGTCATAACGGGTCTCAGTTGGTGACAACTTTCTAGAGAAAAAACCGCAGGGTAACATAGGCTTGTCATCAGCAGTGCGTTGGGACAGCACAGCTCCCACCCCAGTCTCTGAGGCGTCTACTTCTAATACGAAGGATCTGGTGGGATCAGGGTGATTAAGAATGGGTGCGGTGGAGAAAGCAGCTTTCAGTTTTTCAAATGCCTCCAAAGCAGTGGAAGGCCAATTCAGAGCGTCAGTCCCCTTTTTAGTCAAAGCCGTAATAGGTGCTATGATGGACGAGAACCCCTTAATAAACCTTCTATAATAGTTAGAGAAGCCGATGAATCGTTGAATGGCCTTGAGACCCTTGGGGAGAGGCAAATGAATGATCGCATCTAGTTTCTTGGGGTCCATCATAAAGCCAGAAGAGGAGATCACATAGCCCAAAAACTGTACTTGCTGTACGTCAAGCAAACATTTTTCGAGTTTACAGTACAGACCGTTAGACAATAACTTGGACAGGACTAGCCGTACATGTTGGTGGTGGGTTTTCAGGTCAGGAGAATGTATCAAGACATCGTCAAGATAAACCACGACAAAACAAGGAGTGTATTCTCTTAATACATCATTAATGATTGCTTGAAAAACTGCTGGAGCGTTGCATAGACCAAAGGGCATAACCAGATATTCATAGTGCCCGAGTCTAGTATTAAACGCAGTTTTCCACTCATCCCCTTGTCTGATGCGTATCAAGTTGTAGGCCCCTCTAAGGTCCAATTTAGTGAATATCTTGGAGTATTTCAGGCGATCAAACAACTCAGGGATGAGTGGGATAGGACAGGCGTTTTTTACGGTTATCTTGTTTAAACCACGAAAATTGATACACGGTCTGAGGTCTCCCTCCTTCTTTCGAATGAAAAAGAACCCTGCTCCGGCTGGAGAAGAAGAGGAGCGAATAAACCCAATTTGGAGGGAATCAGTGATATACTCCTCCAATACCCTATTTTCCTTCTCAGACAATGGATAGACCGCCCCCGGGGAGGAATGGTACCTGGGAGAAGGTCGATAGCGCAATCGTAGGAACGATGCAGGGGTAATTTATCGGCCTCTCTTTTATCGAACACAGGGGCCAAATCAGAATATGGAGGAGGAATAGCCGTGGTGAGAGGTGGAGACGTGGGTACGTTAAGGGTGTTGACAGACAAGGGGATCTGAATACAAGAGAGCAAACAATCGTTATCCCACTTAGCAATCTGACGAGCTCGCCAATCAATAACAGGGTTATGACGAGTTAACCATGGTTAACCGAGTACGATAGGATAGGAAGGAGATGAAATAGCATGGAAAAACATATTTTCTTTATGACATAGTCCTATACCAACAGAAATGTTCTGAGTTTCAAACAAGACAAAAGGGGTTTCAAGGGGTCTGCCATCAATGGCTTGTACAAGTAACGGTGTTTTCTTTTCAACAAGAGGAATTGCATGTTTGCGAGCAAAACCTAAATCGATAAAGTTATCGGCAGCACCAGAGTCGACTAGGGCATAGAGATGTACCGGGTTACGGGAACTCTCCCAAGATAGAGTAACCGGAACCCGGTGTCTATTTTCCAGTTTAGGGGATGAGGGAAAAGTACCTAAGAGCTGTCCCCAAAGGGCACTTAGGCATGAGAGTTTCCCGAAGGACCCTGGGGGCATTTAGGACAACCTTTAAGCAAGTGACACCCTAATCCACAATACAGACATAAACCTTCACGTTGACGGCATTGTTTTTCACTGTCGGGGAGCTTAGTGCTATCCAATTGCATAGGTTCGGGAGGAGGTGACGACTCAGGGAGCAAAGGCAAAGAAAACCGGGGGGTGTCCTAACAGGTAGTCTTTTAGACCTCTCTTTAGTATTTTTTACGATGGCGAAGACGTTCATCTATGAAGGACAAGTAGGTGATCAAGTCTTCCAGATCCTCTGGAAGATCTCTGGCTGCTACTTCGTCCTGAAGCTCATCATTTAACCCTTCAGAAAAAAACGGCTACCAAAGCCTCATTATTCCAATTTAACTCAGAAGCCAAAGATCTAAACTCTAGTGCGTAATCACCCAGGGATTTCGTACCCTGGCGCAAGCGCAACAAGGACTTGGCGGCATTGGTTTTACGACCAGGGGGATCAAACACTCTACGGAAGGCTGACATAAATTCCCGATAATTGTAAACAATAGGTTTATCAGTATCCCAGAGAGGATTAGCCCAACATGACGCTTTATCGGTAAGGTGATTGATAACGAAGGCAATTTTAGCACGATCTGTAGGGTAAGACCACGGGGTTAATTCAAAGTGGATAGAGATCTGGTTTAAAAAACCTCTAGAGGCGATAGGATCACCTCCATAACGTACCGGAGGTAGCAAGTTAGGACACAGAGTAGGTACAGCAAAAGGTTCAGAAGGGGGCGGATTAACTGGAGGAGAAACCTCTACCTGGGTAGGTGCAGTACGATTGAGCAGAGTTTGGAGGGCTTGGGCGAATTGATCAAGACGATGATCCTGATCCTCCAAACGACTTTCTAAACCAGACAGTTGCTGAGCGGTCCCTGCTAGGTCCATGGCCCTTTCGTGATGTCAGGCAGACACACGTACCCGAGGGTAGCTACGGTCAGCCCAATAAAGAAAGAGGAGACTCAAAACTAATTGCGATACCAGTCCTTAAGTTGGCTGGGTTACGCAGTAGCGAAAGGTGAACCTATAAGGCAGGGAAGACTAGGAAGGAGGACAGAAGCCAGTCCTTAGTGTGGCTGGTAAAGAGACAGGCTAGTAAAGAAATATGAGGCAGTCTCCTGAAACAATAGAGGTACCAGAGGAGGTAATACTAGCCCAGGTCATAGGGAGAAACCAAAAGCAAGGTCAATATCCAAAAGCCGGGTCAGAGGATAATAGAGGTACTCAGGTCAGATGCCAAAAGCCAGGTCATACACAAATAAATCAATCAGAAAATATAGAATGCAGCACCAAGGGTCAAGTAAGCTAAAACCACGAAAGGGCAAAGAAAAAAGGCAAAAAGCAGGATTAAATCTCGCGCCCTGCTTCCCGATTGGCCAACACGATCACATGGTACAGAAAGGGTCCGCGGTGGAGGCGTGATGACGTCACGCCACTGGGAGGAATCAAACCCGGAAGAGCCGACGGCATGCGCACATGGGGCGCAAGGAAAGGCTGCGAGGGAGACACAGCCCCCGAGAACGCAGCGATGGACGCCGGAGCCGCGCCAGCTGCTGGTCCGTAACATACCAGAAGAGCTTTGCACTAGTAAAAAGACAGAGTCCACATTGAACCTTACACTCATTAACTGCATAAATCCAGAGGGGAGAGAAAAGAGGGGGAAACAAGGAAGGGGGGGTTGTGCCGAGCTTCTCTGTGAGGGGGTGGGTAGATGGTTCTCTTAAAAAGAGAAAAAAGGGGGGGAACCACCTCCAACAAGGAGAGGAAGGGAGAAGTGGCAGAGGCCATGTCCGTGACTCTCCTGGCACGCTCCCGAAGGAGGCCATGGGGGGTACTGTCACGTGGCCCGGGCACACGAGGGCCAGGCATGGCAAGAGTACCATGATGGCGCACCCCATGGTCACCCGGTGTGAAAAAAAAAAAAAAAGGGGGGGAGGTGGGGAGAACATCAACCTCAACGGAACGCGTATCCTAGGGAAACACAAACAGGAGAGAAGGGGAGAAAGGCAGAACGCCATGACGAGTCGGGATATTAGCCATGTCATGATGACAAGTCCCAGTCTCAATCCGGGTTGCCC
This sequence comes from Leptobrachium leishanense, assembly GCA_009667805.1. Taxonomy (NCBI): domain Eukaryota; kingdom Metazoa; phylum Chordata; class Amphibia; order Anura; family Megophryidae; genus Leptobrachium; species Leptobrachium leishanense. Next base: position 110,133,404 of record CM019065.1, on the reverse strand, counting down.
GGGGATGATGTTGAGCCTGCAGGTGAGCGTGCGACAGTCTGACACGTGAGAGCTGGAGGTAGACCGAGGGAGCGCAGGTGACCTTCAGCCATCGCCCGTGGTGATTATGAGAGAACCAGAGGCACCCCATTTATAGCTGATATCGTGCAGTGTTCACCCCTTTTTACTTCTTATAAACATATAGAAGATATTGCAGAACGTTTATGTATGTTAAGTATTTATAAATGTGTGTAATTTCTTATTACTTTCTCTAAGAATAGCAACTTCACACTGCAGATTTAAAGACAAATATTTATACGAAACATATTGCCTTCTTTATTTTGCCCCAAAATTAAATTCTCCCACTCTAAACCAACAATTCAACTATTTTATCTTATGGTTGGGTCAAAAATTCAAAGGGTGATGAAGGCTGGATACAGATCCTTGGTGCCAAGTAGAAATACTTCTTCTCTTGACCACCTAATGTTCCATAGCCGTGACTTTGTTAGCAGCTGTGGGTGGTTAAAACCATAAACCACATTTTGACATATATAGAATACTTCTCCATATGTCAACCTATCAGGGCGATGCATTTAAGCCTGTGGACAGCCCAGATACATGTGAACAGTGCTTCTCTGCCAAAGTCCCTGGACTTACAAACAAAACTAGTAAGTGATGTACTGAAGATGACTGAGTGTTTTGGAGAAGAGATGCATGGAGCACGACTGATAGCTTGCTGTTTGTATGAATGGGAACCCATGGGATTCAGAGAGCAAGAACAGAGGCTCCGGTTCTATATTTTGCATCAAACTTTCCTAAATCATATGTCTGCAAGATGAAGTGGAGCACGGTTGTAAAAATATGAACGCAACTCAGCCATTGAGCAGTATGGCATCACATATGGAATAGAAGTTTCAGGTTTAATATCTTATTGATATATTTTTCTCTTTAGACAATTTAAGTGAAACAATCATTTTCTCTCATGAAAATGGTCTACCATTTATTTCTAAACGTTAAATTCTGCTTGAATTTCTTGTTATGAGACATTTCCCAAAACAGGCATAGCCTCCTAGTCTTAACATTTTTCAAGCCACTGGACCCTATTCATACATATTCTGGTAGCAATTATATCTCCCGGGAGACTACACATCTTAGTGAAATAAGGCTGTTGCATTTTCATTCATTGGGTTTGGTTTCAATTAATAGGACTGCTGGCTTTCTGATTCTATCTGTACGTCCATCTGTGTGTGTTATTTTTGGGCCTGGGTGTGATTATGATGTGTGTATAACAGACCCAGGATACATAAAAGCGAGACAGGCGTCATTTGCACATCCTACCCAGAGTTCCTTGCTGCACATGGGGAATGTGGCACAGGAGCTCTGGGATGCAATTCTTTGAATTGCTATGATGTGCAAGTGGCTTCTGCAATAATTAACAAACATATATATACAGTGGCAAGAAAAAGTATGTGAACCCTTTGGGATTACGTGGAGTTTTGCATGAATTGGTCATAAAATGTGCTCTGATCTTCATCTAAGTCACAACAATTTGAAAAACACAGTCTGCTTAAAATAATAGAACACAAACATTATATGCTTTCACGTGTTTATTGAACATAACATGTAAACATTCACAGTTCAGGGTGGAAAAAGTATGTGAACCAATAGCATAATGACTTCTCCAAGAGCTAATTAGAGCCAGGAGTGAGCCAACCTTGAGTCCAATCAGTGTGATATTATTGGATGTGTTGCTGAAAGCTGTCCTGCCCTTTAAAAACACACACCAGTTTTGGGTTTACTGGTTTCAAGAAGCACTGCCTGATGTGAACCATGCCTCGCAGAAAAGAGCTCTCAGAAGACCTACGATCAAGAATTGTTGACTTGCATGAAGCTGGAAAGGGTTACAAAAGTATCTCCAAAAGCCTTGATGTTCATGTGTCCACGGTAAGACAGACTGTCTACAAATGGAGAAAGTTCAGCACTGTTGCTACTCTCCCTAGGCATGGTCGTCCTGTAATGATGACTGCAAGAGCACAGCGCAGAATGCTTAATGAGGTAAAGAAGAATCCTAGACTTACAGAAATCCCTGGCACATGCTAACATTTTTGTTGACACATCTACAATAAGGAAAACATTAAACAAGAATGGAGTACATGGGAGGACACCACGGAGGAAGCCATTGCTGTCCAAAAAGAATATTGCAGCACGTTTGAAGTGTGCAAAAGAGCACCTGGATGTTCTACAGCACTACTGTCAAAATATTCTGTGGACAGATGAAACCAAAATTGAGTTGTTTGGAAAAAACACACAACACTATGTGTGGAGAAAAAAAGGCACAGCACACCAACATCAAAACCTCATCCCCACTCTTAAACATGGCGGAGGGAGCATCATGGTTTGGGGCTGCTTTGCTGCCTCAGGGCCTGGACGGATTGTTGTCATTGATGTAAAAATTAATTCCAGAGTTTTTAAAGACATTTTGCAGGAAAACGTAAGACCATCTGACCGCCAACTGAAGCTCCGCAGAGGATGGGTGATGCAACAGGACAATGACCCAAAGCATACAAGTAATTCAACAAACGAATGGCTTCAACAAAGCAAAATACACCTTCTGGAGTGGCCCAGTCAGAGTCCTGACCTCAACCCGATTGAAATGCTGTGTCATGACCTTAAGAGAGCGATTCACACCAGACATCCCAAGAATATTGCTACACTGAAACAGTTTTGTGAATAGGAGTGGTCCAAAATTACTCCAGATCGTTGTGCAGGTCTGATCTGCAACTACAGGAAACGTTTGGTTGAGGTTATTGCTGCCAAAGGAGGGTCAACCAGTTATTAAGTCCAAAGGTTCACATACTTTTTCCACCCTGCACTGTGAATGTTTACATGTTCTGTTCAATAAAAACATGAAAACATATAATGTTTGTGTTGTATTATTTTAAGCAGACTGTGTTTTTCAAATTGTTGTGACTTAGATGAAGATCAGAGCACATTTTATGACCAATTCATGCAAAACTCCACGTAATCCCAAAGGGTTCACATACTTTTTCTTGCCACTGTATATATATATATATATATACACTCTTCTCTTATAAGCATATACTATCTGTTCTTTTTTTTTCTTTCCAAAATACATAAATAATTTCCTACCACACTTAGGGCTATATTACAGTCTTCGCGAAGCGTGAATTTTTGCGCCATGCGTTAAACTTTTGTGCGCTGGAATTACAATCCTCTCGCGTCTTTTCATCCAGTGATCAATAACGCGCACAAACAGGCCACGCTCAAATGCTCGCGCAGTACCATCGCGCTCAAAAATCAGTGTTCGCACTGTTATTTTCTCACGATTCAGCCAATTAGAATTAAGAACCACAATTATATCACGTTAAGTTTTTGCGCCTGCCAAAGTCAATCTGAGCATATATGCTGCAGCAATAATACATGCACACATAACTTCTCCATTTTATTGGTTTGGTATGAGTAGAATGTGTAACTATACTGCATTTTTTTTGGGCTGGTGTATTTGGTTTCGGCCAGGTTGTTCAGATTTGCCATTAACACCAGCTTTTAGGAGTTGCTAAAATTATGCGCGCAATGGCTATGCGGTAAATTCCGCGAATTAGATTGTATTACCATACTCGTACCAGCGCACATTCGCATTTGTGCTCACAATGTTAGGTATAGGATGCTGGCAGTACAGTAAGCTCGGGCAGAGTTTACGAAGGTTCACCCGCGGTACACGATTGCGCGCGGTTGTCGCGCTAACTATGTAATACGGTATTCGGCGCAAATGGTTTCACCCTTCGCATTAATGGTTTTTCGGGCCGGCGCAAACGTTTACGTGAAGATTGTAATTTAGCCCTTATTGTGTTAAATATTTTTCGGCTAGAATTTCATTGATAATATATGCTGATGCTTTATAAATAAAGAATAATAATAATATATTAGCAACGTTGATAGTATTAAATGAATAAACATGCAAAAGTTACAATGGATGGATAGTGTCCAAAAATATATTGCGCATAGTCTTTGCAGACCGTCTATTCAGATGTCTTGCTATGATGGCAGCTAACAGATGACAGTTAATTATCACCAATCACATACTCACATTAACATGTACGTAATGGGAAAATGTCCAAACTACCAGGAAGTGCCGTCTCTGATAGCTTCTCTGGAAGCAAGAGTAGCAATTCTTTTGAACTATAACGAAGTGGGTAATAATAGTGTTAATGGATAACCCCAGTAAAAGATCACATGATAATAATCACAGTAACAGTGATAATATACCGGTGTCTCCGAAGCCTTGGCCTTTCCCTCATGCTATAAACGGTGCCTTAATTATTGTAGAGTTGTTATTTTGTTAATAATATTGTTAGTTAAATCACAGCCACAATAATAGCACCCATTCTCAGAAAATCTAAATTTAAAAAATAAATGCTTGAGTTGATAAAAATTATTAATTGAATATTAGTAATTATTAATTGAAAGCAATACAATTTCAAATCAAATCAACTTTTTAACAGAATTATTAGTATTTTAACGGAACTTGAGATAAAACCATATATTTTTAATAGATTAATATTTTTATGACTCATAGTTTATTGTGAACTCAGAGTTAAGTTTAACATTTCAAAAAGTGACTCAATTTTTAAACCTCAATTGGCTTCAGAGATTACAATTGAGTAGAACAAGTGAACACACAAAACCAACAGCTAATAGGATTTAATGAACTATACAGTACATGTGCCCCAGCCCACAGGATAATATGGATGATTGCGCTGTTGGTGGTGTGTCATCAATGTCTAGAATAAGCTAGAAAACCATCATTATAAATATATCAGTTACACATTTTCAAACTGGAGTTTCCAACATTGAAAATCAATATAATAACGATTTGTTCTTTTGTTATGAGTGATTGTGACGCAAAATCTATCTGTTCGTACAAGCGCTCCAAAAATAGTACCAATAAAATTCCAAGTTCATTGTAGTATTGCTCAATTATTCAACTCAAATTCTGATCGATGCTTCCGTTTTATAAATTATTATTATTGCGTGATGATTAAGTCCTCTGATTTACTGAAACAAATTCATCTGTCCAGTTTGTAATATAGCACGCAAACGTATAACAGTGTCATTGTTGGTAGTTGTTTAGAAAATCAAACCCTTTGACAGCTTTGTGTAAAATGTCGCACTTCAGAGAAAGCAAGTTTCTGACCTTACTATTTTAGTAACAAATCTTGGTGTTATTTGCTAAGCTGCAAATTGGTCGACTTGAAAGCTTGTAAGTCAACTATCTGTATGAAGCTCTCTTTTCAATGTGGAGATATTATCACGTCGAAGAGGTACTGGCTTCCCACAAACTGTTTAAAAATGTTTAAAGTTGAAAGCAAACAATTAATTGCAATAAAACTGTCATCTATATCATCTAGTCCTGATTTCACCGGAACTAAGGGGTCTATCCAAAATGAAGAAAACCTACCCAGAAATAACATACTGTAACTATATTCTTCATCAGAATTTACAGTTGACACTCTGCGGTCAGGAAATCAAATGTCACTTGTTTCTGCCAATCATAGATTTGATTATTCTAATGCTTAACAGCAAATATAATGAGTTTTGAATCATTTCAGCCAACTGATAACAAGTCTATTCTGTGCAACTTTCTAGAGAGTTTTGTCTGCACAACTCTCTAGATTTTTTTAAGTTTACTTGAGTCTTTTTGGCACTTATACCATGTTCCCAGTCTGCTGAGCTCTTGTAGATGTGGGAATCTTGAAGCCTGAGGAAGGCGCTGAGGACAGTGCTCCCAGTAGCCGGGCTGACCGCAACGAAGGGGTGTCTAGAGAGCCAGGACAGACGGAAGGGAATGGTTCCTTCACAGTATATAATTGGGTGTTTCTGCATAAAGGTTACAAGCCACGACTTTAAGGGACATTTATATTTGGTTCTTCCCGGTCGTGGTCTAGTGTATAACATTATCTGTATATAATTTCCAATATTTGTGTTTTAAAAGTTGTTTTAGTAAAAGTCAAGTTTTTTTTTCTTTTCTATTGATCCAACCATCCATTTTTCTATATATTAAAGGGACACTCTACTAAAAATAGAGTTCTGTTTTTTGACCTTTAAATGATTGTGCAAATGCTGCTGACAACATCTGCCCAATTTTTTTTTTTTATTTAGTTGAATTTACTCACCATTTGTCCCTCATCATTCGCTGCTCTTCTTCATCTCTGGAAGTCCTGAACCCAAACATCCCTGAACCATTACTATGCAATTTGAGGTGAGACAAAACTTGCATAGCATAAAAACAGCAAAATGTTCACTGCTGCGGGCTTGTGCAAGTTCCACAGCACATGTACGCAAGTTTTCTAGCACCTACGCAGAGCCGATCCATCGGCTGCCTCTCTGAGAACACTCTCTATCGAGGGTGGTCTTAGAGAGGATGACGTCAGCTTGCTTTCTGCGTACTGCTTTCAATAGTGACTGGCAGCTGGAAAATTCAAAATCCCGGCTACTGGTGATGCTGGGTGTGGTCTAGGAAACTCCTCCACTTCGCTCCCTTTTCAAATCTGGGCAAAAGGGAGGTGGGATAAGGAAGAGAGGGGACTCTACACATCCTAGACATTTTAAAAGCTAAAGCAATCAGGATGTATAGCATGTTCCTTGAATTTTATTTTATAGAACAAGGTTTGCTTTTCTTGGTCGTATTCTGTCACATTAACTTGCAATCACCAGCTGTACTGGCTGGGTGGAGTAGAGGTAACATCACTGCTCTATGACTGTGGAGACCTTGGAGACACAGGTTCGAATCCTGGCAAGAGCACCTCTACAGTGAAGTGTCCTTGGGCAAGACACCTACCGGTACATACTCACCACCCAGGACATACTTGAAAATTAGAGAAATCTCAATGTATCCTTCCTGGTAAAATACTAGAAGACAATATAGAGTTAGTCTGCCGATGCACATACAGGAAAGAAAAGTGGAAGCACAGGACTTTGCTCATTAGTCATAAAGTGTGGGACAAAGAAAATGTATGCAAATTAACTGAGAATATACATAGACAAAAGAAGAAATTATGTTAAATTGGCCTCCTCTGTAAGTCAGCTTCTCGTTCCATAGCAAAGAATCCCACACACAATGCAGACAAGATTTCATCAAAGCAGCATTTACCAACTGGAGACAGAAACATTGACGATGGGAAATATTTAGAACTAGGAGCTATAAAACTAATAACGTGAGAAATACACTGGTTGTTGGCAACGCGGTCAGGTCTCTCGTCCTCAGGCCTTTGTTAAATACTTTCAGAAAACAGATACACACTGATCTGCCAAATCCCCACAAAGGTGTCCAGACTCTAAAACAAACAGTAGGGACTTTAAAAGGGCAAATTACTTTTCTGCAGATTCAACAATATCCAATGTACAGAGTTACAATACAGCAATATCAATCTCTTCTCCCAAGTCCTATTAAGCCTCTGTAGCAAATGAAAGTACATTTTATCTTACTACTTCTCTAGACCCTGGATTTCAGATGACCCTTTCACAGAATTTATATCCCTATCATTGTGCAGAATAAGAAAAATAAAGCATTCACTAATTTGAATGGATAATTACAGTGCATTATACTCTAATCTGAAGCCTTTTAAAGAAAGAAACGGCATGAAATGCTCGAATCGGTGATGCCAGGAAATGTGATGAATAGCAAAGCCTTCATACATGACTTGTATAATAATAAGGCTTTGAGAATGAAGTGGTTAATAATTCGACTTAGGGTATTTAATAGTGTGTGGTTCAAAATGTATTTTGCTGAGTGGAAAAAAATGGTTTGTCTTTTTAAGACTTCTGGTAAATTACATGTGTGGATTCTTCTTAGACCTCACATGACATAATGCTTAGGTTTTATACTGAGAATGGTTTGTTGACCATTATACATTAACACAGTTCTCTTTTTTAGAAGTGAAATGTCACGTAAGATTTTCGATGTTACATGCCAACATAACCAAACTAAGATCTGTTTTTTTTTCCAATAAGAGCATTAAACATATTGATAGACAGACAAAAAGACAAACAAGCAAACAGACCACCAGCTTGGTAAAACCGAAGAAAGGAAAGAGCTTCTATTTTTTATTTCAGTAAACTGATGTCACAACTCCCATGCCTCTCAGCCTGACCTCAGCTCGATCTGCTTCCCAGATTGACATGAGTCTGACTCCCCAGATTGACGCATTCCCGAATCCCAGATTGACGCGGTCCGGAGTTCCTGGACTGGTGCAGCTTTGCGTTCTTTTATTGATGCAACTTTGCCATCACCACTTCAATCTGATGCTAGTCTTGTTGTAGCCAACACAATGAATAATCCGAAACTTAGCCAAAGTGCCCTTTTATAGGTATCCTAGCATGCATCAATGGACAGACAGACAGACATATATGTATGCATACATATATAACCAGGACTTCTCTCAGCCGGTACATGCCGTTACTCAGTACCCGGCACCTACCGGCAGGGCTGATGCTTCCCCACTAGGATGCTGAGGACGTCTCCAGTCCATCCCGAAGTTCCACAGATCGGCTCTGTTTGCAGACTTCTCCCACAGGGGGCTAACATCTAGGATGTCGGCCCAACCTTTGAAACCTCCTTCTGCCCACTGACATCATCGAACATGGGCGTGATGATGTCAGAAGTGGGACTTTCCCCATCTGGGGCAGGGAATTCAATATGGAGGATTTACGGGGTCATTTGGGCCACTGTATCTCTGGACGCATACAAGCTAGAGGGTAACATGAGGTGTTTTGGAAAGGCCAGAGCATGGCCTTTCCAATGATATCAAACACGACCAGGTTTTATGTAAAATAAAAAATAAATAACAATTTTATTTTATTTTCTAATGGTATTATTCACTTTTTTCACAAAGTGAACAATTATTCTGCACTGTGCAGCTCTGTGATATGCTCATACACAGTGCACATTGCTGTAAGTTTTATTGTTGTGAAGCTCTGTGATACACTCATACACACTGCACATTGCTGTGCGTTTTGGTGGGAATAGATTAAGGGGGGTGGCAGCATTTCATTCTTGGACCCTGACAACACAAAGTCGTGACCTGGTCCTGGCTCTATTCATTGGCTGCACGCTGGCATGCGCCCTCTATTCATTGACTGCATTTGAGCATACGCCATCTTTTAATTGACTGCTCGCTGTCGGGCACTTTATGACCATTCATGGTGAATACCCCCACTTTTTTTCCTAGAAACAAAAGCATTGTATATAACACACAATTAATGACAGATAAGACCAGAGAAACATTCTCATAGATGTCTGGACTAGGGGGTTACTTAGCCAAGTCCATCCAAGTAGAAATCTGGTGCGTGGTAATATTATACTGTAGGCCTTTTCAGTTCTGCTGAATAGATCATTCTGGAAGGTTCTGCAGTAATGTTTTTTAATAATGTCTATATTGTAAGAATATTCATATTTTGAAATACCTTTCAAGCAGGGCTGTCTCTTCACTTCATGGTCAGACTCATTTGTTATGAATTCCCAGAACAATTTACAGACGTTATGCATAAACTGAAACCTCTTGTTAAACAAAGACCTTGCAATACACAATGTGCTTATTGGCATCCATCGCTGTTGTGGCTCATTACTGTGGGCAATCATATTATATATTCTAGCAATTTAAGAAAAATGTATTCTCCTTTGTTTCACATTTAGTGTTCTTTTTAAAACACAGCTGCATATTATTACTACATTATCTATCTGACTGTATTTATACAACTACAGACATATGTGTCAGGTGCTGGTTCCGGGGCGGTAGGTGCGAGCCAATGTGCAATGAATACTAGCAAACCAGATATATTTATGTAGCGCTCACTCCCGGAGGAGCCGCTGAAAATGAACCACGGGTCAGTCTCCCCGCACTAGGGAATAAATATACTCCAACACCGTTGTGAGTTTTTATCATTTAAATAGTTTACTAAAATAGTAAGCAGACGTTGAGACACGGTATTCACAGGTATTATTACAGTATTTTCGTATCGCGGTAAAACGCGTAGCGGAAAAGAAACGAAACACGAGGCTTCGGATTTCGGAAAAATAAAATATTCGCAACCGAACAGAAAAGAAATGCAATTGCCTGATAGTTCGGTAAAAAGGGACACGTAGCGAAACCCAAAAATACAATCTCTTCGTATTACGGTAAACGCGCAGCGGAAAAGAGAAAAATATTATTCGGAACGTATCTTTAACCCCTGTTCCGATTCGTAACAGAATGAGTCCTGCACAGGTTAAGTCCCGGAATGTAAAAGGTGTGTATGTGTGTGTGGTACCCGGGTACTGTTCAACTGGCCAGTGAATTTACTTAAGGAATGTCTTCGACTAGTCAAGTTGGGGCCCTGTGTACTTTAAAGAGAAAACAGCAGCGTGTTCTTTATTTACAAACGGCCTTGGAGGCCTCTCACCCATCCACCGGTTGCTTTAGGCTCCGCTGACCCAGGATGTCTCTCCGCTCGATATTGACTGGGGATACTTGCGGCCGGATCCGTTGTCTGACTTTCCGTAGCTTGTCCACGACTTGTCCAGCTCACCGCCTGCTCTCCGTATCCGATCAACTTACGGTAACTCCTCACTCGAGGTCTTCGGTTTGTTCGATCTGCAGCAATCTCTGGAACTTGGAGGTCTCCTTCTCCTTAGGCTGAATGACCCAATAAAGGAGCTGACAGGTCTCGCTCGCGCTCTGGCCTAGGCCCTCTCGCGATGTCTGGCACTGCGTCTGCTCTCTCTCGTTCCCTGGCGCGCTCTGGCGCGTTCTCCACAGGTTCGGGATATCAGCGTCCTGTGTCCCACCCACTTCCTGTCTCCTTGCAAAGCACGCCGGGAAATGTAGTCCCAATGTCCAGTGTCTCTAATCGCGATTGTCTCCATCTTGTGGCCAAAAATAGGTACTGCCGGCAGCAAGATTTTAACACAGCGCTACACTCTCCCCCTCCTAGAACTCTTGGGTCTCTCCAAGGAGGTACAACAGTTACATCACATTTCCACAATATTTGAATACAGTTTACATAACATGTACAGGTTCAGCAGCATACATATAGTGGGTTAGGAACACTTCCTCAAGTTGACTCATATTTTGAGCTACCTCAGCTAGCATAGCAGACACTTCGGGCAACCTCTGCACTGTGGTGATGGCCTCTTCAGTGCTATGTCCTGGTGAGTCGTAGGTGAGTCGTTGGGGCGGTCGAACAGAGCGTTTTGGTTCTGGCTCAATCAGTTCCTCTTCAGGTGGAAGTACTATAGGTGCTGGCTCAGTCCTTCTCTCTTTCACTGGAGCAGACGTTTCTTCAGAGTATGATCCCTCCAGTGAAGGCATAGAACTATAATCGCCTGAATAAGCTTCAACTTCCGGAGCTACCGGGATCCCAACAGCCTCAGGGACTTCCAGCTGAAATTCAAGAGCTTCAGGGATTTCAACAGTCTCAGGGACTTCCAGCAGAAATTCAGGAGCTTCAGGCCTCAAGTTACTCTCCAGCCGCTCAGGAACAATGACAACCTCCTCGGGCTCCGGTGAGCGCATCCAGTCTAGACAATAACTCTCTTCTTCACTGTCTCTTTCGCTCTCTTCGACAACCCGGGTCTGTTGAGACCGAGTAACAGGAGGCAAACATGGAACAGGCGGATTCGGCAGAGGCAGTTCGTCCCCAACTGGCATCCTCACAGCCTCTCTCAAAGGTAACAAATGATTCCGGTGCCAGTTCTTGAGAGGCCTAGCCTTTCCATCCGGGCGAATCTGATACACTGGTAGACCCGGCAGTTGTTTGCAGACAATGTAAACCTGGGAACTCCACCTATCCGCCAACTTGTGTCTCGCAGCAGCACCCAAGTTCTTCAATAAAACCCTATCACCGGGTTGTAGATCTTGTATTCGGACTTTCAAGTCATAGCTCCTTTTGTTTCTTTGCTCCCTGTTTCCTGAGGTCAAACGGGCCTGTTCAAACGCAGAAGCCAAATTCTTTCGAAGTCTATCCACGTAGTTTCTATGGGAAGCTACTGACGTCTGGTCTAGAGATAACCCAAATGCCAAATCAACCGGCAGTCGAGCCTCCCTTCCGAACATAAGACGGTACGGTGAGTATCCAGTTGCATCGCTCTCCGTACTGTTATATGCATGCACCAGAGTAGCTATGTGACGACTCCAACTCTGCTTCTCCACATTCGACAAGGTCCCCAGCATGTTTAGCAGTGTGCGATTAAACCTTTCAGGCTGAGCATCACCTTGAGGGTGATATGGTGTAGTTCGGGTCTTTTGGATTCCCAACAGCTCTAACAATTGCCCCACCAGTCTGCTTTCAAAGTCTCTACCCTGATCAGAGTGTATCCTCCTTGGCAGTCCGTAATGAACAAAGAACTTTTCCATCAACACCTTGGCCACTGTCGGAGCGCGTTGATCTTTTGTGGAAAATGCTTGGGCGTAACGAGTGAAATGATCAGTCACTATTAGAATGTTCCCTTGCCCACTAGCATCCGGCTCTAAGCACAAGAAGTCAATGCACACCAAATCCATGGGTCCCTGGCTCTGCAGATGGCTCATTGGAGCAGTTCGGGTCGGTAGAGTCTTTCTCTGAATACACCTCAGACAGGAATGACAATAACTTTCTACTTCAGCCCTCATGCAAGGCCAATAGAACCTATCTCGCACCAGCTTAAAAGTTCTCTCTGCACCCAAATGTCCATGCTCATCATGTAGTGATCGCAGCACACTCTCCCTATGTTTAGTGGGGAGGAATAACTGTTGAATCTCTTCAGCGTTGGTTGAGGGGCCCCTTCGGTAGACCACCCCATCCAACATCTTTAACCGCTCCCACTCTTTATAGACCAATCTGGCTCCACTCGGGGAGTTAGTTAACAAAATCTCTCGCTGGTTTGCAGTCAGGGCCTTTATGGTCAAGGCAATTAAAGGGTCTCTGGCCTGATCCGCTTTCAGGTCCTGTCTCGAAAAGGTAGGTAAACTTTCATCCCTTAACTGCGTAGGGTTACAGTAAAACTCAGGAACAGCCGCAGCCATGACTCCTATGGCCTCCGCTTCAATCCCTCCTTTGACCCGGCGCTCTGTTCCTTGACACAAAGCTTGCACCCCGTCTGGAGTCAACTGAGTCCATTCTGTAGTGTAGGGTCTTCTCGATAACGCATCAGCATCTCGATTATTCACCCCAGGGCGGTACTTCAGGCTGAACCGAAACCCTAACAGAGCGGCCAACCACCGATGTCCCGTTGCGTCCAGTTTTGCGGTAGTAAGGATGTAGGTAAGAGGATTGTTATCCGTCTTGATCACAAACTCGGCTCCATACAGATAGTCTTTTAACTTGTCTACCACTGCCCACTTTAAGGCTAGGAACTCCAACTTGTGAGTAGGGTAGTTCTTCTCTGAAGGCGTAAGGCTCCGGCTCACGTACGCTACAGGCCTCAGCAATCCACCATACTCCTGATACAGGACTCCTCCCAGACCTTCTCGGCTGGTATCCACATGTAACTCATACGGCTTGTGAGGGTCCGCATAGGCCAAAACAGGAGCTCGGGTTAGACTCTCTTTCAGTTTCACGAAAGCTCCATTGACTGGTCCATTCACCTTGTATAGACTCTCGAGCTTTCCTTGGCCCTGGAGCTGACGGGTTTTTATCAGAGACCTTGCAGCCTTCTTCTGTGGTTTCCTTCTGCAGGAGTTTGTTCAGTGGTTGAGCTATTTTCGCGAATCCTCCCACAAATCTTCGATAGTATGAACAGAATCCCAAGAAAGATCTAAGCTCAGTGACGTTTCGGGGTCTAGGCCAAGAAGCTACGGCCTCCAACTTCCGAGGGTCTGTCGAAACACCTTCCGCTGAGACCACATGTCCTAGATACGTAACAGAGGGTAGACAGAATTGGCATTTCTCCAGAGACAGTTTCAGCCCCTCTTCATGGAGCCTCTTCAAGACCTTCTCCAAACGTTGCTCATGTTCTTCCAGAGTCTTCCCAAACACAATTATGTCATCCAGGTACACTAATACTTCGATTAGATTCATATCCCCGACTGTCTTCTCCATCAACCGTTGGAACGTGGCTGGAGCCCCCGTAAGGCCTTGAGGCATTCTGTTGAATTCAAAGAACCCCAGTGGACAGATGAACGCAGTTTTCTCCTTGTCTTCAGGATGCATGGGTATCTGGTGATACCCGCTTCGCAGGTCTAGTACACTAAACCACTTTGCTCCAGACAAACACTGTAGGGCATCTTCTATCCGAGGAGTGGCATATTGATCGGGGATGGTTCTCCGGTTCAATGTGCGGTAGTCTATGCATAGGCGGACAGAACCATTTTTCTTCCGGACCAACACTATGGGAGATGCGTATGGACTCCTGGACTCTTGAATCACCTTGGTTCTTTGCAATTCATTCAGCTGCTCTCGCAGATCATCCAAGTCTCCTAGCGGAACTCGCCTTGATCTTTCCCGAAACGGCTTGTCTTCTTGTAACCGAATGCGGTGCTCAGTACTCTTAGCTAGGCCCACATCGAACTCGTCTTTCGAGAACAATTCCTTCCACTTTAAGACTTGAGACTGAAGACGTTTCTTCCACTCAGGTGAAATGGGAGCGTCCTTGGGGTAGAATCTTTCATCTGGAATCTCTTTATCCACTCCCCCTCCTAAATCGGTAGAGAGGGGTGTAGCAGACTCTACTTGCCCGATAGGCATTCGTGCTTTAAGGACTACTGGAGAATCCGTCACATTGCACACGCTGACCGAGACTCTTCCTCGTGTTCTCTTCAGAGCTTTGGTGGAGATTATTTCAGGAATTACTTCGACTCCGGTTTCACTCCCATGATTAAAATCGGTTCCCAGCACCACATAGGGACCTGGTTGCGATCCGTTCAACTTGACTGAAGCCCGGAAACTCGCTACTTCTCCTGCTTGCAGAACCTTCTCTGTTCCCCCCAGTCTCCACAGGCGCCCCACCTCGGCAGGTGCCTTTCGTTCTTCGACCATCCTCTGATAGACCGGACGTAACATCGGGTGCACTCCTTGAGTCGAACCTTCTTCCAATACAATAGGTGTCAGGAGACGCCGCACTAGGTCAGTATTCGTCCCCACTATCAGGGAGCTTCTGTTCGCACCTGAGGGTCGAGGACACACAATGGCCAATGCATCACAACCCCCAGACTGCCCGATGACTTCAGATCCGATCTCCAACTTCACTTGCAGGTACCCGTCATAAGGGAGTTTCTCAGTGCCGATACCCCATATTTCCAAATCCTTCAATTCTTGCAGAGGAATGTGCTTTAAGTGTTTCTCATAGAAGTCTTTGTAGATCAATGTCACTTGAGCCCCTGAATCTAACAGGGCTTTAGTGTAGACTCCTCCACTTGGATTGGCACAATAGGAGAAGGACCTATCAGTTGGTCAGGAAACTTGGTGGCGGTATCAGGACGCTTAGACCCAGTTTGCTGTACCCTGGCCTTTTTCTTGGCCCGTGTAGGTTTGGGTGTGCATTGCTTCCCCATGACGTAGACCCGGATGCTAAGGGAGTGACTCTTTCAGTCCTGGCAGGCTCAGCAGTTGGCTCGGCTTTGGCCCTCTCGCCCTCTTAGTCTTGGCTTGGTTTTTGGAGCGGGTTCAACCTTCGGGCACTTAGGTTGCTCCTTCACTTGTGCCCTCTGGCGTTTCCCGCCGGTGAGGTAGATAACAGTTCTTCTAGGGCTTTCAACAGTCCCTCGACTCTATCCTTCTCAGGCTTTTGGCCTTTGCACTGTGCGCGGAAATGGCCCATTTCTCCACAACCGAAACATCTCTTCTTAGAGAGCGGAGACGTAGTTGCTTGTTGGGATTTTGTTAAAGGACTTGGACCAGACGCCACAGCAACTCCCGTCGTCTGCATATCTGTGAGGAATTTCTGCATTTCTGCCTGCATTTCGGTCACCTTCATCAACACTCGGCACAGTTCCGCGTGCGCTTGTTGCAATTCAGCTTGAGCTTCCTGTACTTTCTTGACGGTTTTGGACAATTCACCACGTTCAGGGAGGTTCGATTCTTTGGCAGCCCTCTCTGTAGATTTAAAAACAACTAGGTGTTCTTGTTCGTCCTCGTCAGATCCATAAGTATCTAGAGAGTCGCTTTCAGGCTGCAGGCCGTCGTTATGTCTCACAGGTTGTGCATAAGCCCTTTCCCCCCGCCTGAAGGATTTCTCTTCCAGTAAAGCCTCTTCCTCTCATACAACTCTGATCAGTTCCAGGTACTTCAACTCTTGGTTACCTGTTCTGCTTCTCAGCTGCATCATTACTGGATCTAGAGGTTGAGAGCCCCTCAGGATCTGTTTTATTCGGATCTTATCTACTTCGGCCGGTTCGGCCCCTTTCTTCAGGAGTATCTGGTGTAGAATCTTATCTAGGCGCCTCATGTACTCGGTCATCCTTTCACCTCTTCTCTGATAGGTGTGTTCGTACTGATATACCAGTTCGGCCGCCTTTTCGGTTCGCCCAAAAACTTCTTCAAGAACGTTTAAGTAATCTAAAGCAGTACAATCTTTTCTACTCAGTTTCAGGTTTCTCACCGCTTCCGACGCAGGTCCCTTTAAGCTCTCAGTGATCCTTTGCTTTTTCTGGGCCTCAGGGACATCCCACTCATCCAGAGCCTGCATCGCCTGTTCCACCCATTCTTCAAAGGTTTCTTCTCCCGCCGGAGTTGGTACATTTCCTGTAAAATTTCTTAACCGTCGATAACCGAAGTTAGTGTGAGGAGGGCTTGTTTTCTGACATTTAGCCAGTAGATCTCCAATAGCCACGATAAATTCAGGCCCGATCATGGCCAACGGACTAGGCGCGGGAACACTTGCGGATTCGCCACGTGGCGCACTTGGCTGAATTAGTTGGACTTCCACATCATCGGCCAGTTTCACGCTCGCGCCCTGAAAACATGGTGGAACACCCTTTCTCCACTCGGGAAGAACATACGTGTGAGAAGTATCTGGGTTTTTTTCAATGTCCAGTATTAACCCCCGATGATCTGGTGCTAGCGTGGCCACGGCCTGGCGAATCTGCTCTTCGGCCCAAGTGTCTGCGGGAATATCCATGACTATACAACATTCTAACTGACTACTGTGCTCCTCACACCATTCGGCAACAGTGTCTGGATCCATATTTAACCCTTTAGATGCGGTTTTTCCAGAGACTGGATCCCGGAAACGAGCCCCCACGTGTAGCGCTCACTCCCGGAGGAGCCGCTGAAAATGAACCACGGGTCAGTCTCCCCGCACTAGGGAATAAATATACTCCAACACCTTTGTGAGTTTTTATCATTTAAATAGTTTACTAAAATAGTAAGCAGACGTTGAGACACGGTATTCACAGGTTTATTATTACAGTATTTTCGTATCGCGGTAAAACGCGTAGCGGAAAAGAAACGAAACACGAGGCTTCGTATTTCGGAAAAAATTAAATATTCGCAACCGAACAGAAAAGAATGCAATTGCCTGATAGTTCGGAAAAAGGGACACGTAGCGAAACCCAAAAATACAATCTCTTCGTATTACGGTAAACGCGCAGCGGAAAAGAGAAAAATATTATTCGGAACGTATCTTTAACCCCTGTTCCGATTCGTAACAGAATGAGTCCTGCACAGGTTAAGTCCGGAATGTAAAAGGTGTGTATGTGTGTGTGGTACCCGGGTACTGTTCAACTGGCCAGTGAATTTACTTAAGGAATGTCTTCGACTAGTCAAGTTGGGGCCCTGTGGACTTTAAAGAGAAAACAGCAGCGTGTTCTTTATTTACAAACGGCCTTGGAGGCCTCTCACCCATCCACCGGTTGCTTTAGGCTCCGCTGACCCAGGACGTCTCTCCGCTCGATATTGACTGGGGATACTTGCGGCCGGATCCATTGTCTGACTTTCCGTAGCTTGTCCACGACTTGTCCAGCTCACCACCTGCTCTCCGTATCCGATCAACTCGCGGTAACTCCTCACTCGAGGTCTTCGGTTTGTTCGATCTGCAGCAATCTCTGGAACTTGGAGGTCTCCTTCTCCTTAGGCTGAATGACCCGATAAAGGAGCTGACAGGTCTCGCTCGCGCTCTGGCCTAGGCCCTCTCGCGATGTCTGGCACTGCGTCTGCTCTCTCTCGTTCCCTGGCGCGCTCTGGCGCGTTCTCCACGAGGTTCGGGATATCAGCGTCCTGTGTCCCACCCACTTCCTGTCTCCTTGCAAAGCACGCCGGGAAATGTAGTCCCAATGTCCAGTGTCTCTAATCGCGATTGTCTCCATCTTGTGGCCAAAAATAGGTACTGCCGGCAGCAAGATTTTAACACAGCGCTACATTTATATATAAGGATTTATTGAAAAAGGCACAAAAAGAAATAGGCCGAGGCAACAACAGAATCTAGGAGGGGTAAGCGAGAGAAGTAGGAGAATACTGAATAGGGGAGAAATGCTAAGGAATAGGGAAGAAGAGATTGTATATATGTATACACAGGTTACAGGTCTAGAGACAGAACTAAAGCAGATAATAATATATATATGGATAAGGAAGAAGGAAGGAGAGATTGTATATATATGTATATACAGGTTACAGGTCTAGAGACAGAACTAAAGCAGAGAATAATATATATGGATAAGGAAGAAGGAAGGGGAGATTGTATATATATATATGTACACACAGGTTACAGGTCTAGAGTCTGAACTAAAGCAGAGAATAATATATATGGATAAGAAACATTAAACTATACATAAAGAGGGATAAACAGACTAAAGCAGAACAGACTAAATATAGGGGGAAGCTGCAGATAATAACAAATGGGAAAACAGAAGCAAAGAATACTTGAGTTATATATATATGAATATATTTGAGTACTAGAGATGTGGAGAAGTCCTTATAATCCAGGTAAGGTAAACTTGGGAGATCCAGGAAGATGACAAGTTCAGAGGTCTGTAGTAAATAGGAGATCCAGGAGGTTTGCAAATAATAAGTCCAGGAGAGATATAACAGAGATTGCCTTGAGAGGATAGGATCCAGCAGAGTATGGGTCCTAGGATTCTTGGAGGAACGGCAGGTAGCTCCTTGCAGCTTGAATATTTCCAAGACAATGTGGAAGCATTGGGCTTCAGGTGTGGCCTGGTTTTATGCAGGAGTATTAGGTGATCTAGGCAACACCTGAGCATTGCACAGGCAGAGGTGAGTATTGGTACTGCTATTGAAAGTCTCACTACTATGAGCCAGCACTGGGTTTAGGCTTTTAATTACGCCGGCGGCGACGGTCCTTACAATATGTTAAAATATTGTCATTTATATATGGTTTCTACCCATTGAGTAAATTACAGAAGCAATGAATATACCATAAAAAAAATAGGTACAAATGGTGATTTGTTGATAAAAAATAAATATTGTGCATAACCATTCATTAAATATAATGAAGATGATAAGACCCAAAGTAGCATAACATTGTTAAATGTTGGAACTATTTCAACTGCTGCTTAACAATGCTTCCAGTGAGAAGGGGAGGATTGCCAAGTTTCTGCCAAGAAATAATAGTCCTCCTACAACCAAGCCAAACTGTTAACCCCAACTCAACTATAACTCTATAAAAAGGGCTTTGTTCACTATCTACCGTAGGTTACTATTGTTGCAAACATGATAAGTGTTGGCGATCCAGAGAGGGAAATTCAAATAATAGCAGGAAAACCATTATTGCTGAAAAGTCTCCTGCTGCTGGTTGAATTCCCCTTTTGGGAATCGTAGGTTCAATAATAATAATCTACAGTCAATATTGATTAACCGCCTAAAATACTTAAACATAATGTTGCACACACATCCACTTCTTGGATGAGTCTGGGACCCATGGGATGAGTTTGGAGTCAAACCTCAATCAGGATGATCGGGTCCTAGATATTTCCCACCCATGATGTGTGCTTTTTTCCAGCACTTGAATGTCATGTGTGTACCATGCCTTGACTAAACGTCTTGCTATGCTATGATATCAGTATTGAGGTTCTAATTGATTTATCCTCTGCATTGCTTACCAGTCTTTGCCTATAAGAGGGTGTTGAAATACAAATGTTCCCTGCGGTTTTTACTTGTGTTAGGTACAGGGTACAGTAAAAGTATGTCACATTGGTTTTTATTTTTATATCTAGGTGACCTTTTTAAACATTTAGGGATTATGGCTAATTTAAACATAACAAGTATATTTTAATTGATTCTTTATATTAGGAATAATTAATAGAGATTATATATACATTTTACAGCAAGACTAATTAAAAGAAAACTCCACTTAACACCTTTTTCAAGCATATGTTGTGTTCCTTAATGATGTGCAACACTTTTGTTATGTGAAAAGGAGTCTCGAGATAAAAGCATTGTCACAAAACACTTCATTCCAATTTTTCTTCTGACTTGTAACGACTGTCATTTTAGCAGCCTCTAGTGGAAGGAAGCCAAACACACAAGTCTGACTGGGTGCTTTATGCTTTTTAAGTAATGTGAACACAAAGATAGCAATTACAGACCTGATGGTAAGGTTTCTGTTCAGACTTAAGGCTGGTGCACTGTGGTACAGCCATCATTATCACAGGAAGAATTTGCTGTCTTAAGATGGAACATATTTCTGGTTTATATGTTTATATCAGTGATAAATAAATTAAACTATTGAGCATTCTATAATTATTTTACACATTTTATAAATATTGTTTCATTGTACATGTTATTCATAAAGATCATTAAAGCTTCAACTCTGATCTTGCCAATATCTGGATATATTATACAAGCATAAACATCCCTGCTTATATGTAAGTGTTGCTTAAACGTGCTCTGGATTACAAAAAATACATAATGGGCCATATTACATTCCTAACACTAACATTAGCACCCATCTGTGTGAGCATTAATGTTAGCCTTGGTTGCCTTAGCGCTGTTGAACCATATTACAATCCGAACGCTAACGGGTTAATAAAACCTGTTAGCGATTCAGTTCTTGCAGCTTTTCAGCGCGAAGTTACTGTGCTTTGCGCTCCCTAGTCTTAACATGGGGAGCGCAAAGTGTAATTAGTGTTAGGATTATAAAGTCCTAATGCTAATTACCGCCCTGCTGAGGTTAACTCAAAAGTTAACCCCAGGAGCTGGTGCTAACGGATTCCGCTTCTGCAGAATCAGTCACCACCAGCAGAACCCCCCAAAAAAAATCACATACTCAACTCTAATCCCACTGGCGAGAACGGCAGCTCCATCCGCCTCTTCTTGCCGCAGGGAGCAGAGTGAGAGTGTGGGAAAAGTCCCTCAGTCTCCCTTTGCGAATCACTACACCGACCTGCCGGATCTCGCAAGAGGCAAGATCCTGCAGGCCATGTGACCGACAGAGGAGGCCTCAATGAAGTCCTATGGGCTCCATGGAGGAGATGCTCGTGGTGGCGCTTAGAGCTGCTGCGAGCATCTGAGGCTTAGCGCCATGTTATGGTGCAGGCTGGTGGTTTAGCGCCTGCATCGTTATATCCAGCTAAAACAGGGATGCTAAGGAGAAACATGCAGGCACAGGTTTTTCTCCTTAGCCTCAGTGGTGTATTTTGGCCTAGGCCGTCAAGGGCTAGGCCTAGGGCGGCACTTTCCAGGGGGTGGCGGCCCGCACTGGGTGGCCCCACCCCCCAAAATATATATATATATTTTTTTTTTTACTTTTGCAAAGTATTTTACCAGGAAGGATACATTGAGATTTCACAAATTTTCAAGTATGTCCTGGGTAGGCAAGGCCTAAGCTTTCACTTTCCAGGGGGCAGCAAAAAACCTCACCACTAAATGGGTTACTCACAGAGCACCAAAATGACGCCAACATTTTGGTGTTCTGTAGTTCCCTGCACTTCGGGGAATAAAATTTCCCCACCCTGCAGTGAATTCACCATTCACCGCAGGGTCCCCAAAGTGCAGGGAGTCGGCCGCTGAATGCTGCCACCGCAAACCCGTGGCCTGCTGTTTTCAAAAAAACTACTGAACGAAAATGTCTGGAACTTACATATAAGATCCTATGATTGATAATAAAAAGTTCTGTTACTGAAAAAAGAAAAACCGCTATTAAAAAAAAGGGGGGGAAATTGTGCCAAAAAAAATCTGAAAAATGACTAAAAGGTACTAAAAAAATCAATAAAGACTTTTTACTGCAGATTAAAATAATAAATTGTTTATTGGATATTGCATAAAAACGGGAATATTTTTAACATTGAAACCTATGGGGTTCGCCTGGATAAACCTGCTGATTGAAACCACCGAACATCAGGGCATTTCACTGCCATTTCTCTGCTGTTGTTCTCTGAATAGATTAACCTTTACTTCTCTATGGGGATTTGCACTGCCTTCTAACAGGCACCGTACTTGCTGGCAGTTCGCCAAACTTGCATGTGAGCATATCACAGAGCAGTGGTGTACTTAGGGGAGTGGCGGGGGCAGGCCGCCTCAGGTACCAGTGATTATTGGGGTGTCATTAGGGGGTACTAGGAGGTGTCACTGTCAATGTGTGTCAGCTTTGAGCTGTGTTCTCAAACAACGAGCAGCGGAGCAGGGCGTTTGCATAAGGAATAAAATCGAATAGACTAAAAATCCCCCTCTCCTCCCTCCATAGCTCCTTCCCTGCCCCGCAGCAGATCTAGGAGAGGGGAGAGGGATGTGATTTGTGTGCAGAGAGAGAAGATGACAGTAAACGGCAGGTAAAGGGGGGGGGTATCAGCAGAATATGAAGCCCTGTCTGCTTACTGCTGTTTAAAGTGGACCTTTCCTTAACCAGCACTGCAGTGATAGGAATTTGTCATTGAGCTGCCTCCCTCCTGGTGAGGCTGCGTGTGTGCAGGTCACGCGGTCCGACCAGTCAGGTGGTACAGAGTCTCAGTACCACCTGACTGGCTGAACCATGTGACAGGCACACACACAGCTGCCCACCCTTTCGTTAACACAGACTCTCACTCTATACTGGACTGAACAGCCACCGGAAAGGGAATCAAAGCCACGGTGCACCCTCTGGCAGTGGCACCCCACTGCTGACAAGATGGCTCCATGCACAGGCACGGCCGCGATCCTAACGTGGCCTGGAGGGACCTCCTGCTGAGTCCGTCAGTCCCTGCTGACTCTGCACACAGCCTTACCGCGGATGGAGGCCGGTAAATATAGAATAAATAATTGCTGTGTGCTCATATTCACTCGGTTTTCTGGGAGTTTTATTGCAGTGGATTCTGATGCACTCATACACACCGCACATTGCATTGCTGGGAGTTTTATTGCTGTGGATTCTGATACACTGACACACACCACACATTGCATAGCTGGGAGTTTTATTTCTGTGAATTCTGATACGCTGACACACACCACACATTGCATTGCTGGGAGTTTTATTGAAGTGGATTCTGATGCACTCATACACACCGCACATTGCATTGCTGGGAGTTTTATTGCAGTGGATTCTAATGCACTCATACACACCGCACATTGCATTGCTGGGAGTTTTATTGCTGTAGATTCTGATATGCTGACACACACACCACACATTGCATTGCTGGGAGTTTTATTGCTGTGGATTCTGATACACTCATACACACCAAACATTGCATTGCTGGGAGCTTTATTACTGTGGATTCTGTGATAAACACTGCATATTACTGTGAGTTTTATTGCCCTGGAGCTCTGGGATACGCTCATACACACTGCACATTACTGTGAGTTTTATTGCTGTGCAGTTCTGTGATAGACTCATACACAGTGCACATTTCTGTGGGTTTTATTGCTGTGTAGCTCTGATACGCTCATACACAGTGCCCATTTCTGTGGGTTTTATTGCTGTGCAGCTCTGGAATAAGCTCATATGCAGTGCACGTTTCTGTGGATTTTATTGTTCAACCAATTAAAGCGGCTGTGATCCAGTATACTTGACATGCGTGGCTGTTCTTTGTAAAAATGCTTGAATTTAAACATTTCATAATTTTATTTATCTCAATAGATACATTTGAAATGGTATACAAAATATACAAGCAGGCACTTGGTATCCACTTTTAATAAAGAGAGGAAAAGGCGGATCTCTGAGAGGAAAAGGTAGAGCTTAAAGACGAAGGGTGGGGATTAACCAGGAAGAGGTGTGCTCTTGACAGGAAGGGGTGCCTCAAATTTAAATTAGGGGGTGCACGAGTTTAGTAAGGCCTAGGGCAGCACAAAACCTAAATACACCACTGCTTAGCCTACCCATTTTAGCGTGAACATTGTAATAGGGCCGAATGACTTTGCATAGGGTTGTTGTTATTGCACAGAAAGACAGTATCCTAATCTCTTTTGTGTTTTTCGTGTGCATGTATGTAGCTATCAACAGTTAAGAATAGTAATTATTCTCCCATAGTAACATATAGACAGGGTTGGATTATGATCTCTATGGGCCTGGAACTCAAGATTTTGGTGAATTTTTGGAATTGCCCGAAATGAAAACCTGGTCAGATATAAATGACCAGGTAAATACAATGTATATATAACAAGCAGATAGGTGTATATATAACAATGCAGAAGCGAGCATATATATTAAGCCAGATAGTTGTATATATAACAAGCAGGGCTTGAGTCCTGCAGAAACGCACTTCTCCCGCAGCGGGAAAGCTGCGGGAACGCATGTTCCCACTGTGGGCCGATTTAGTTTATCGCTGCGGCTGCTAGCGGAATGCATTAACCGCATTCCGCTAGCAGCCCCCTCGATTGGCCCATGTTCCCGGAGCGCTTCCTGCCTGCTCCTCTCGTGCAGCTGCTGTCTTCAGCCTTGTGAAGGCTATGACGCGGCCTACTGCTGAGATCTTGCGAGATCTCGTGAGATTGCGTTACAGCCTTCACATCAGAAGAAGCCGGCGGCAGCGTGCAAGTGCTCGGAGGACCAGGATCTCGCAGGAGATCTGTCTGGGTAAGTATAATCCTGGACTCTGCTGCTGGTATACACAATTCTGGGCTCTGCTGCTGGTATACACAATTCTGGGCTCTGCTGCTGGTATACACAATTCTGGGATCTGCTGCTGGTATACACAATTCTGGGCTCTGCTGCTGGTATATACAATTCTGGGCTCTGCTGCTGGTATACAAAATTCTGGGCTCTGCTGCTGGTATACACAATTCTGGGCTCTGCTGCTGGTATACACAATTCTTAGTTCTGCTGTTGGTATATAAATTCTGGGCTCTGCTGGTAATACATTCTGGGCTCTGCTGGTATACACAATTCTGGGCTCTGCTGGTATATAAATTCTAGGCTCTGCTGGTATATACATTCTGGGCTCTGCTGGTATATACATTCTGGGCTCTGCTGGTGTATACATTCTGGGCTCTGCTGGTATATAAATTCTGGGCTCTGCTGGTATATACATTCTGGGCTCTGCTGGTATACAATTTATGAGCTCTGCTGGTACATAAATTCTGGGATCTGCTTGTTATAAACAATTCTGGTGTCTATGCTGGATATATATAATTCTGAGGGTCTATGCCTGGTTACACATGATTCTCAGGGTGTAATATACATCCTTTTTTTTTGCTCAGGTAATGGGGGTTGTGGAATTATTGGGTGAGTTCCCTCACTTTTTTCCGCAGGACTTGACCCCTGATAACAAGGAAGATACATGTAGATATACCAGGCAGATAAGTGGATGTATAATAATGCAGATACATAACCGAGCAGATACAGTGGCAAGAAAAAGTATGTGAACCCTTTGGGATTATGTGTGGTTTTTGCATGAATTGGTCATAAAATGTGCTCTGATCTTCATCTAAATCACAACAATTTGAAAAACACAGTCTGCTTAAAATAATACAACACAAACATTATATGTTTTCATGTGTTTATTGAACATAACATGTAAACATTCACAGTGCAGGGTGGAAAAAGTATGTGAACCCCTAGCCAATGACTTCTCCAAGAGCTAATTGGAGCCAGGAGTGCGCCAACCTTGAGTCCAATCAGTGTGATATTATTGGATGTGTTGCTGAAAGCTGTCCTGCCCTGTACGTCTTGTCCTCGGGTCTCCCTTAGACCCACGGACATACAGGGTACGTCAGCGGCACCTAATCCCCCTCCCGCCAGATACTCACCTCCCTCGCCGGATCCCACAGCGATCTGGCAGGGAGGAAGCCTGCCCATGTGATTTACATGGGCAGGCGAGGCTGATGACGTCGCCACGCTGCGTGGTGACGTCATCAGCAGGCGTCCCCATGATTTTCAATGGAGGGGAGGGGGGGCTCCTTCGGAGCCCTCTATCTCCCCAACCATTGAAGCTAGGGAGATGCTGTTTGCACCGCTGGAGAGGGGAGAGCCTCCCCTTTCCAGCGGTGTATGGCATTAACCATTTCGCCACCGGATCACATTGCGGCGCCAATTGGCGCCAAAACGTGATTCAAACCTGGAGGGGGCTGACATCTTGGATGTCAGCCAAGCCTCCAGGTCCCCCCCACCCACTGACAACCTCACCATATGTGTGAGGATGTCAGTGGGCCAGTTAACCCTCTAGCTGCCATGTAGTTCTGCTGTTGGTATATAAATTCTGGGCTCTGCTGGTAATACATTCTGGGCTCTGCTGGTATACACAATTCTGGGCTCTGCTGGTATATAAATTCTGGGCTCTGCTGGTATATACATTCTGGGCTCTGCTGGTATATACATTCTGGGCTCTGCTGGTGTATACATTCTGGGCTCTGCTGGTATATAAATTCTGGGCTCTGCTGGTATATACATTCTGGGCTCTGCTGGTATACAATTTATGAGCTCTGCTGGTACATATAATTCTGGGATCTGCTTGTTATAA
This sequence comes from Leptobrachium leishanense, assembly GCA_009667805.1. Lineage (NCBI taxonomy): Eukaryota > Metazoa > Chordata > Amphibia > Anura > Megophryidae > Leptobrachium > Leptobrachium leishanense. The sequence goes on along the minus strand of CM019065.1, from coordinate 110,106,633 downwards.
ACAATTCTGGTGTCTATGCTGGATATATATAATTCTGAAGGTCTATGCCTGGTTACACATGATTCTCAGGGTGTATATATACATCCTTTTTTTTTGCTCAGGTAATGGGGGTTGTGGAATTATTGGGTGAGTTCCCTCACTTTTTTCCGCAGGACTTGACCCCTGATAACAAGGAAGATACATGTAGATATAACCAGGCAGATAAGTGGATGTATAATAATGCAGATACATAACCGAGCAGATACAGTGGCAAGAAAAAGTATGTGAACCCTTTGGGATTATGTGGAGTTTTGCATGAATTGGTCATAAAATGTGCTCTGATCTTCATCTAAATCACAACAATTTGAAAAACACAGTCTGCTTAAAATAATACAACACAAACATTATATGTTTTCATGTGTTTATTGAACATAACATGTAAACATTCACAGTGCAGGGTGGAAAAAGTATGTGAACCCCTAGCCAATGACTTCTCCAAGAGCTAATTGGAGCCAGGAGTGCGCCAACCTTGAGTCCAATCAGTGTGATATTATTGGATGTGTTGCTGAAAGCTGTCCTGCCCTGTACGTCTTGTCCTCGGGTCTCCCTTAGACCCGCGGACATACAGGGTACGTCAGCGGCACCTAATCCCCCTCCCGCCAGATACTCACCTCCCTCGCCGGATCCCACAGCGATCTGGCAGGGAGGAAGCCTGCCCATGTGATTTACATGGGCAGGCGAGGCTGATGACGTCGCCACGCTGCGTGGTGACGTCATCAGCAGGCGTCCCCATGCATTTCAATGGAGGGGAGGGGGGGGCTCCTTCGGAGCCCTCTATCTCCCCAACCATTGAAGCTAGGGAGATGCTGTTTGCACCGCTGGAGAGGGGAGAGCCTCCCCTTTCCAGCGGTGTATGGCATTAACCATTTCGCCACCGGATCACATTGCGGCGCCAATTGGCGCCAAAACGTGATTCAAACCTGGAGGGGGCTGACATCTTGGATGTCAGCCAAGCCTCCAGGTCCCCCCCACCCACTGACAACCTCACCATATGTGTGAGGATGTCAGTGGGCCAGATAACCCTCTAGCTGCCATGTAGAGATAAGGGGATCCTAAGGATCCCTTTATCTCCCGATCCATGGCAGCTAGATGGTCATATTTGCCATCATTTGAAAGGCCTGATTATGGCCTTTCAAATGATACCAAACATGACCAGGTTTGGTTTTAAAAAAAATAATTAAAAAAAAATTAAATAAAATAAAAAAATGGTTTTTTTAAAAAAAAAATTTTGTCTGGGGGGGTTAATTAAATAGGACCTAGGCTGTCATCTAAAAATAATTAGCACAAAATGGTCAGAATGAGCGCAGAGCACATAGGTGAACTGTCTCAGCAGTGAAGGGGTTAAAAAGCAAACGCATGTAAAAATTGGGTATTTCTAGTCTCGGGACAAAATTTTGAACCTATTTAGCCGGGGTCGTTTTGGGTGGTTGTAGATTTTGGGGATTAAATTCCAAAAAAGTGTGTTTTTACCATTTTTTTCCTCATATTTCATATTTTTTTATAGTAAATTATTCGATATGATGGAAATAATGGTATTTCTAGAAAGTCCATTTAATGGCGGGAAAAAGGGTGTATAATATGTGTGGGTTGAATAAACGAGTAAGAGGAAAATTTGACCTAAACACTAACAGCGCAGAAACATAAAAACAGCAGCGGTCACTAAAAGACGGATTTGTGTAAAACCGCCCGGTCACTAAGGGGTTAAAAACACACACCAGTTTTGGATTTACTGGTTTCAAGAAGCACTGCCTGATGTGAACCATGCCTCGCAGAAAAGAGCTCTCAGAAGACCTACGATCAAGAATTGTTGACTTGCATGAAGCTGGAAAGGGTTACAAAAGTAACTCCAAAAGCCTTGATGTTCATGTGTCCCGGTAAGACAGACTGTCTATAAACAGAGAAAGTTCAGCACTGTTGCTACTCTCCCTAGGCGTGGTCGTCCTGTAAAGATGACTGCAAGAGCACAGCGCAGAATGCTTAATGAGGTAAAGAAGAATCCTAGAGTGTCAGCTAAAGACTTACAGAAAGTCAGGTCTTGATGATAAATTGACCAAAATCATAGAATTGAACACTAAAGAGCCAAGCAGAAGGGGGTGGGGTTTTGTAAATGCTAATAGTGGAAATGTATGGTCAAATAAGATAAACAAGCAGAGGATAGATATATATAAAATCAGCAGGCATATATGTGTGTACAGAACCACACTGATATGTGTATACATAACAAGACAGATATATGTATATATAACCAGACAGATAAGCATATATATATATAGACACCATATATACCACGGCAGAACATGTATATAATTAGACAGAAACATGTACTGAAGATGTAACAAGACAGATATGTGTATATGAAACATCACTGCTCTGTAACCGTGGAGACCCAGGTTCAAATCCCGGCCAGAGCTCCTCTCCAGTAAGTGTCCTTGGGCAAGATCCCTAACGGTACATACTCGCCTACCACACTATATCAGCTGTGGAGCCCAGTGGTAACATCTCTGCTCTTCGACTTTGGAGAAGCAAGTCAAAATCCCGTTTAGCACATCCCACCAATACAACTGTGGAGAAGCAAGTCTCGACTTTACGAGAAGCACGTTCAACCTATCCACCGGGTCGCTGCTCTACAATCATGGAAAGATGACTCGATCCCACTTAGAAAACTCCACCAGCGAGTGTCCTTGGGCAAAACACTTAACGATATGGATGCGCCTACCTCACAAAATACTTGTGCATCTCATAGATTGTATGTTCCATTGGGAACAGGGTCCCCCTAAATCAGGCCATATCATCCATCACCATGTGTGGAATCCTAATGTATCAACTCCTTGTACACCTTGTAAAGCACTACGGAATATGTGGTGCTGTATAAATAAAGGATAATAATAAATACAGGCAGTTAGACGTATAGCTGAACAGATGAATAGGTTGACAGATCATGAGAGGCCCACCAGTAACCTGCCTATTTCAGACTTGGGCCTGAAGTTCCAGCTTCAACAGCTTCTATATTAATCTGGCACTGCTTATGGATAATATAATAGATTGCAGCCCTTTATGCAAGTAAATGTGATTTACACTACTTGGACACAGGGAATCAAAGTCTTTCATTGTGTGGTGCTAAATGTATAACTATAGCGATTTTTGTATATTTCTATGCTTAGAAATCAAATTTAAAAGTGAGAAAGAAACAAATGACTCCATTACCTTTACAAGAAGAAAATGCTGTTATGGTTCTTTGAGTGGCCATTAGAAATAGCTGCTTTTTTTGTAGATGAACATGAAATTATGCAAGCCTTTGCATCCATCGTAACATAGAAAGAAATTTCTCCCTGTATTTATTTGGGGAAGTATATATTGCTTTCTTTGCACGTTTTATCTTTACTGTAACACTTCTAAGTAATACTGGTGGGGCTTAACCAGGAATACAATCAAATGCACTCGAAACACGCATCATACGATGGAGGACAGGATATGGCAGATGAGATGAAAAATGCTGCTGCAATTCAAAATGTTGATATGTAAATATTGACATTAAAAAGTTGCCTGACATTATAGCGCTTTACTGTGTCCATAAGAAATAATACCTTAACTAATATTAAAGGTTATGCGTGGCTGGGAATCATGGGAGCCAAGACACATACCCACTAACCATAGGATCCCTCAGCAGGAAGGGTCACACATACAGGAAATTAACTTATTTCATTACTTTGTTTATGGTCGTCAAAAATGCTTGCAAACGTAGAGTGTATTTGTCTACTGTGTGAGCATGTTTGTCAATGCAGTTGTGGCATATATGACTGTGTGTCTGATGCTGTATTGCATATACAGGCAGGGGCGGACTGACAACTAATGGGGCCCCCGGGCAATAGGAGGTCACGGGGCCCCCTTGTTCTGCACCTACAGGAGGCCACACCCATACAAAACCCCACCCCCTACAACGCAACACCCACATGTACATTATTGTGCTAAAGAATTTATTTCTGAACTCCTTAAAATAATCTTTTTGAAAATTGTGTGAAGAAAATCCACTTGGACCCAACAGCGAATTGGGGGATCCATTGTGCCCCCTCCAGGTGAGGTCAAGATGTCAGCCCCCTGTGAAAGTAGAAAGATATGGCACTGAGCTGCAGAACTTCAGCGACACGACAAGCACATCCTCTGACACAAACATGAAACCAGAGGATGTGCTCAGCACGTCGCCAGCAGCAAAGAGGATAAAGGGGAAAAAGGGGATACGCTTGGTACCTGTTAATTGGAAACCTAAGTACTTTACACTTTGTTTGCATATTTGTGCCTTCTTTCTTGATACTCTGTATCCTGCTTGGCATAGTAGATGTAGCAGGGCTTTTGTGGCAGATAAACACTGGCTTCTTTTTCTGTGGGAGAAGCCAGTAATAAATCATCCACATATTGTAGTAAGACAACTTTGTCTGGCTGAGCGTTGAAGGAGAGGAGGTCTTGGCTGAGCGCGCATCTGAAGATCGTGGGCGAGTTTTTGAAACCTTGAGGGAGGCGTGTCCAGGTCATTTGATGGCGCGCTCCCGTGGTAGATTCCTCCCACTGAAATGCAAAAAAGGGCTGGCTTGCTGGAGCCAGGCGGATGCAAAAGAAAGCGTCTTTTAAATCAAGCACCGTGTAATATTTTGTATCACCGGGAATTAATGCCAGCATATTGTATGGATTAGGAACCACAGGGTGTAGGGATACTGTGGCTTCGTTGACAGCCCGTAAATCTTGGACTGGGCGGTACTCTTGTGTGCCCTCTTTCAGTACTGGCAACAGGGGTGTGTTCCACGGTGACACGCAGAATTTCAATATGCCGTGGTTTTTAAGTCTCTGTAAATGTGTCTGGATATTCTGCTTGGCTTTTTGTGGAATATGGTATTGTCTTAGAGCCACAGGTGTTGCACCGGGTTTTAAATCGACGTACACTGGGGGATTATTAACAGCTAGTCCGGGTGGATTTTCCTCCGCCCATACCCCAGGAATTTCGAGGAGTAGTGTGTGCGGGTCCGGGCTTGCCGGCAGGGTTGGTGCTGTACGCCATTCTTCCTCTCTTGGCATAATTACTGCAATTTTCACAGATTTGGGGTGCTGGCTGGCTGGGTTGTACTGCCGAACAGAGCTGCCACTCTAAGTCAGGTCTAATTGAGTGTGTGCCCCAGGAAGGAACGTAATTTGGGCTTGCAATTTGCAAAGGATATCCCGCCCTAGGAGCTGGATGGGACATTCGGGCATATACAAAAATTCATGTTCAACATTATGCCCACCCACACTACATTTCCGAGAAGCAAGGAAGGGGTACTTAGCAGACACCCCCCATTGCTCCTATAATATCGACCTCATTTCCCACTGAGGGAGCAATTTGCTGTGTTACAACAGAATATTCGGCGTCATCCGGTGTCAACCATAAAAATTTCATCTTTATTTCCCACTCTCATAGTGACCGTGGGCTCGTGATTACCGAGCGGGAGGGGCCCAGGTACTTGTCAATATGTACCTTGCCCTTCAAATGACGTTCCCGCCAAACCCACGAATCCTGCTCCGGCACCCTCATTCCTTTCATATCTGCCGTTTGTTACCTGACCATTGGAGGCTTGTCCTCCTGACTCCCCAGCCTCCCTTTGTTCCCCAAATTTAGCCAAAAATGCAGGACAATCATTTTTCCAGTGACCTTCACCCCGGCACCAGGCGCACTGGTTGGGTCCCAGGGGTTCCCTAGGGGCTCCCCTACCTCTTCCTTGAGCCCCCCTACCCCTTGCTCTCCCTCTGTCCGGGCCACCTCGTCCTCCACCATTTCCCATATAACCGACCACACCTGTGTGTCCTCTTTGTCTCTTTATCTCTTCTAGGTCTCGGTTATGAAACACTTTATTAGCGATTTCAACTAATTCGCTAATCCCTTTACCCAAAAACCCATCTAATCTCTGTATTTTATTCCATATGTCTCTCTGTGACTGACCCACAAAAGAAGAATTAATTAACCTCTGGTTCTCTGCTGCCTCAGGATCAATAGGACTATACATCCTGTACGCATCTAGCAACCTTTCTAAAAATGCGCTTGGGGATTCTTTAGGCTCCTGTACGATATCTGCTATCTTCCCCATGTTTGTGGGCTTTTTCCCTCCCGCTTTAACACCCATTATCACCGATGTCCGGTACGTCTGTAGGTGAGCAATGCCTGCAGCGGTATTATATGGCCATTTGGGATCTGTTTTGGGGTAATGCTCCTCTGCCCACGCTTCCGGTTGGGGCTTAGCATCTACTACGGCTTGGGCAAGTAGGATCTTCCGTGCGCTGCTATATAACCGGGCTCTTTCCTCAGTAGTAAACATTGTCAACATTAGTTGCTGGCAATCTGCCCATGTGGGGTTATGTGTGAGCATAACTGACTCTATCATACTGGCCACTGCAGCGGGATTAGTGGAATACAGTGGTGTGTGTGTTTTCCAATTAAAGAGATCCGTGGTCGTGAATGGGACATATGTGTATTGCACTGGCCCAGGTGCTCCATTTTCCAGTAAAGGGCCTGGCACTTCCCGTAGGGGCATTTGCATCTTACTGTTATGGGGATTGTGCTGATATGGTTCCCGGGGTTTATATATATTATTCGCTGCGCAAGTGGTGACCCCTGGTCTCTCATCTTCACTCTCATTATCACTATCCTCCTGGGATACTAATTTATATACGCTTCCATCGGGCATCTCAATTTTTCCTGGTGGGGCCTCTCTGTCCCCTCCACCCGCTGCCCCCTGGTCTTCTTCCACAATACCATGTGGCGGAGCGAAGGGAGCTGGCCGGGAAGTAGCAGTTGCCTGCTCCCCCCTCTCCGCCCGCAAAACCGCGGCACTCAAAGCTTCTCTAGCTGCCCCATAACATGATAGATAAGGCGGGGGCAAAGAATCAATCTCTTCCGGCTGTTCTATCAACACCGGTCTCCCTTTTTCTTCATTATTTGGGGGTACCTGTTTCTTATTTTGTCCCGCCATCATTATAAAATGACTTTTATCTTTTACACAGTATCTCCATATATCTATATACGGGTACTGCTCAGGATGTCCGCATTTCCCGGTGACTTGGGAATGCACTCTCTGTATTAGCTCCGGGTCCATTGACCCCTGCTCTGGCCACTCTGGAACTAACAGTGGCCACACAATTGTACACATTAACGTTAGTTTCTCCTTAGTTAACTCTATGCCATAATCATGCGTTACATATAGTGCTTCAAAATTCCGCACCATATACTCTAAGGGCGTCTCACCCTTCTTTACCTTACTGGGTTTGGACGGCCCGTTACCCATTGTTACCCTTAAAAAAACAGTAACCTTTTCACAATACAGAGATTACTTTTTAGCAAGGACACTTAGAATTTACTGTCTGGTACTTCAATCAACAATTCATATGTGTCTGACCCGCTTCCTCCGTCAGTAGCCGGACTGCAGTCGCCTGAGCCGGAAACGTACCTTGGGAGTCCACTCTCAAGTTTGCTTTCTCGCAATGCGAGTAGGCGCTCAATCACTCACAGCACTCAAATCACTCACAGCACATACTGTACCAGATACTTTCAGCACAAAACAAAACATAAACAATTCTACTCTCTCTACTAGCCGAGGGCACACCGTCCCTCCTTTTGGCTCCTTATACCCCGTCTATTGAATCCTACTCTTGTCTGTTTGTGACTATGTGCACCCCGTTCTATAACTATACTCCCATCTGCAATTCCAATTTGCCTATGAATAATCTACCCACCTGGCACCTCTATCTCTGCAGCTACTGCTGACCTCAATTGGCCCCCTTCACTACACGACGTACACACTAGCACTGACTCAGGGCTCTCAGCCCAGTCACAGAAATCCCTCCTCCTTTCCTGGTCCACGTGCAGAAGCTCTGTTTACAAACACTAACTATGACTATGCAACTCCACGTGGCCACTCTCTCCCTCTCTTACAGAACTCCCCTTTGGTTGGCATCCGATCCCCCGAGTCCAGACACGCGCTAGCCACTCTGGCTCCTTTGCTTGTCCGTGCTATATGCGGCGGGTTCGGTATGCCAACGAGACCGTGGCCGCGGGTCTCCTTATCCGACTTTAGTCGAACATTTCTCTTTATACCGGTATCTCCATTAAACATACAAACATAGAAGACACTTTACCTATCGCCGTGCTGTTCGCTGTTTCCTCGGACTCGGTGGTGTCCCAGCTTCCCGGGCCGGGGGTCCGTTTGGGACGAGACAAGGTCCACTGAACAGGAAATCCTGCTTGGCGCCTGCAGATGTCAGCTCACCTTCAACAGACGCCCAACCGGTGGGATCACTCGCACCTGCAGTCAACCGCAACAGTGTTCAGCAGCCGTTGTTGTGCCGGCAAGGGCCCGTATCCCGGCTCACGAGCCCTCAAGAAATGTAACCGGAATCTGCTAGGTTCACTCGGAACGGAGCCGGACCGGACACGAACAAGGATTGTCTGAACACGAGTCTCTTCAGGAAAGGCAAACTTTATTAGTGTCGTCACACAATGCTCACACAGGATTAAATCGCAAAGAGTGAGCCCCGTTCTCACCCCGACGAGGGGTTTTATACCCCGAATACATAATTAGGTACATCCCAATTAGCCCACCTCCCGGTGACACTTTATTCCACCCCACGTGGGTTAATACCTCCCATTGTTAATACAAAGGCATTCCATACATTGACCGTAAATTGGCAAACTTCATGTTAGTCTGACAGTTTGTGATTTTCTGCCGCACTCAATCCGGGCCGTGCCCACCTCCCTTTTGGCTGTGCTTGTTTATTCCAGATAAGACATGGTCTGGTTTCTACGCTCTCTTTGTCTCTCTGTAGGCCTTTGTGACCTTCATGTATCCATTTGTCATCCTGTCTCTCTCTGCCAAGAGCAGCCCGGATCTTCCCTTATTTTAATTGCTTCTCTGTTAATGCAACACATTCCTAAGATTCTATGTAAGCTTCATTCTAAATCTACCTAGTTATTTTCAAGTGAACCAATATTCTGAACAAGATCGCTGCCTGGCTCATAATGGCAACCATCTTCCAGCCTGATTCCACTTCAGTTTCCCCCCATCCATCCTCCCCACCAAAATCAATTGGTTTCCCCCCATCCATCCCCCCTGTAAAATCAATTGGAATCCCCCTCCCTTCCCTCCCCAGCACAATCTATTGGATCTCCCCTCCCTTCCATCACCAGCACAATCTATTGGAATCCCCCTCCCTTCCCTCCCCAGCGCAATCTATTGGAATCCCACCTTCCCTCCCCAGCACAATCAATTGGAATCCCCCCTCCCCAGCACAATTAATTAGATTCCCCCTCCCTTCCCCCCCAAAATCAATTGGATCCCCCCCCGGTTGCTCTTCTCACAGCCCGGCATTCACAATCTTCAGCTGGACTCAGCAGACAGGATGGAGTCCAGCCAGCCTCTCTTCCTCTGCCCTGCGCACATCAGTGAGGGGGCGGAGCCAAAGCAACGTGCCTGCTGGAGTAAACAGTGTGTGAAGCAGGCACGTTGCAGCACCGCAGCTGGTAGATAGATGACCGGAATTGAGGGAAAACGGTGGACAGGGGCAGACTTGACACTCGTTACCACATGTGCAGCGGCAGGCCCCGGGCCCCCCGCCGTTCTCGGGCCCTCGGACGGTGCCCGAATGGACGGAGTGGTCAGTCCGCCTCTATATACAGGTGTATATACATTATGCTCTACGGGTAATGCATCAAGTAGCAACCAGGTACAGTCAATCTCCTGCTGATGAGGGCAACTGTGACTGGTGGCATAACCTGACCATTGCTAAAAAAAAAGCTATCTAGTATGGCATGGCATTGGCAAAGAGGGTTCTGTGACATTACAGACCCCAGATGCAAAAAAAAATGAAATGTTGGGGACTTCATTTGCATGTCCTACCCAGAGTTCTTTGCTGCATATGGGGAATTTAGCACATGAGCTCTGTAAGCACTTCTCTAAATTGCTGGGATGTGTAAATGTACTCTGCAACTATAAACTTATATATATATATATACATATTTAATTGTTTATTAGGGATGAGCCGAACGCCGCCGTGTTCGGTTTGACTTCGAACTCGAACAATTTCAAAAGTTCGAGTTCAAACTTGAACACGATCCGAACTCAATGTAAGTCAATGGGACCCGAACGTTTCGATTTTTAGAGTGCCCTCCAAGAGGGCATATATGCAAGATATTTGCCATAAAAGGTGTATGGGGGTCTGGGTAGTGCCATGGGGGACAGGAAACAAGGACAAAAAGTAAAAAAAGTTTTCCATGAAATAAAGGTTAAGAATAAAAACGAAAAATTCCTTCAAATATCGTGCCTAGGAGGTCCCCATAACCTGTCCGTGAAGTGGCGGATTTGTAGGATGTATAGAAACATTTTAAAAAAAAAAATGACATTTCAAATGACGGTAAATGGTTTTCCTTTAATCTATTCATAAACAACTGCTTGGGACGTTAGCCTGTATGAAAAGAGGAGACGTTTTAGTACACGCAGAACAAGTTTAGTGATTTTTTTGGCTAAATTACGGTGAAGTTTATGCAGGCTTTGGATGAAAGTAACAAAAGGTGCTTTAAAATTGGGCCTTTAGGCTAGGGTCAGACTGAGGCAGTGCGAACGCGCGTTCTGGCGCACTTAATCACGGCCGCACTAGCAGCAAATGACGGGCAATGACGGCCAATATACGAAGTACGGTCGCACAAAAGTCCGGCTGCGCAACGCAAGTGGAAAATGAACGCATTTTTTCGAGAACGTTAAACCACTAGTACTGACGTACAGAGTGCGCTGCGTCCGCTAGCGGCGTGTGTGCGTGAATTGGAGATGTCAGACGCTGCTAATGTCCGGCCAACATAACGTCCAGATGCAAGAAGTGTTTTATTGATGATCCGTACAAAATCACGGATGAAACTGCGCATCGTATGACCGCTATTGCGTATTCCGTGAAAAAATACGTCCATTCTTCGAACGCACATTTTCACGGACAACGTGAAAAATGCGTTAGTCTGACCCTAGCCTTAGTGTCGGCAACAGTGCCGTCACACCGTAACCCCTCTGTGGTATTGTGGAAGAGTGCAGTGGTGGACCCTGTGGTCCAATATTAAAATGCTATAAATCTGGTATAGGCGTCAGTGGCAGTGCACCCAAATATTGTGCCTTTGGTGGCAGCAAGTGCCTTCACACCGTAACCCCTCTGTGGTATTGTGGAAGAGTGCAGTGGTGGACCCTACAGTCCAATATTAAAATGATATGAATCTGGTATAGGCATCAGTGGCCGTGCACCCAAATATTGTGCCTTTGGTGGCAGCAAGTGCCTTCACATCGTAAGTAACCCCTCTGTGGTATTGTGGAAGAGTGCAGGGTTGGACCCTGCGGTCAAATTTTAAAATGATATGAATCTGGTATAGGCGTCAGTGGCAGTGCACCCAAATATTTTACAGGACAGATTCTAATTTGCTGAACTGTGGTATAACTCACTGATACACACTGATAGCCTGGCAGTGCCAACACAGATTCAAATTCCCAGAAATCTCCTACAACGTCACTGATACACCCTGACAGAACAATCTCCTCTCCTCTCTGATTCACTCCTGCAAACACATACGCTGGGGCTGCAGGCAGGGAAGAAGCCTTATATACTGTGCTGTGGGACTTAGCTCTGTGAGCCCATGATTGGGCAAAATTTGCCCAATCAGGACTCTGAACTGTGATTGGCATAGTCTTGCACCTGACCTGTGGTCAGGTGCAAGGCTGTAGCCAATTACAAGCTTCAGGCCAGTGGAAAAGTCCATTGTGGTGCATTGTGGGTGAACATGAGGCGAACACGCGGAAATGTTCGGAGTTCGACTAACAGCCGAACGGGCGATGTTCGAATCGAACTCTGAACAGATCCGAACCGAACACTCATCCCTATTGTTTATGTGAATGTTGGATTGAATACATGTAAATGTCTGTGTGGATGCTAGATTGTATATAAGGAGTGGAAATGTGTGTGGTGAAAATAGCAAGCCTGTAATTTGCGTGGTTCCTGCCACTGATTATTATCCCATCCCTAATTCCCCATTACTGATAATCCTCTTTTACTTGCACTTCCTCGACTCTGTGACCTAACGTCATTTCTGATCGTCCTGATCGAGCTCGTGTTCCTCACCCACATTCCTATACGTAATTTTAGTCTAATCTTAATTTCCTAATATATTCAATTTAACCCCTTAAGGACCGCGGACGTACCATGTACGTCCTGCCCACGGGTCTCCCTTAGACCCGCGGACATACATGGTACGTCAGGGGCGCCTAACCCCCCTCCCACCTGATACTTACCTCCCTCGCTGGATCCCTCGCAGATCTGGCAGGGAGGAAGCCTGGTGACGTCATCAGTAGGCGCCTCCATTGAACCCAACCATTGAAGCTAGGGAGATACTTTTTGCACCACTGAAAAGGGGAGAGTCTCCCCTTACCAGAGGTGTATAGCATTAACCATTCCGCTGCCGGATATTGTTTCGGCGCTAATTGGCGCCAAAACGCGATTCGAACCTGGAGGGGGGCTGACATCTTGGATGCCAGCCAAGCCTCCAGGTCCCCCCACCCATTGACAACCTCACCATATGTGTGAGGATGCCAGTGGGCCAGTTAACCCTCTAGCTGCCATGTAGAGATAAGGGGATACTAAGGATCCCCATATCTCCTGATCCGTGGCAGCTAGATGGTCATATTTGACATCATTAGAAAGGCCTGATCATGGCCTTTCCAATGATATCATGGCCAGGTTTGGATTAAAAATAAAATTAGAAAATAGAAATAATAATAAAAAAATAAAATAAAATAAAAAAATGTTTTTTTTTTAAAGTTTTTTTTGTCTGGGGGGGTTTAGTTAAATAGGACCTAGGCCGTCATCTCAAAATAATTAGCACAAAATGGTCAGAATGAGCGCAGCGCACATAGGTGAACTGGCTCAGCAGTGAAGGGGTTAAAAAGCAAAAACATGTAAAAATTGGGTATTTCTAGTCTCGGGACAAAAGTTTGACTCTATTTAGCTGGGGTCTTTTTAGGTGGTTGTAGATTTTGGGGATTAAATTACGAAAAAGTGTGTTTTTACCATTTTTTCATCATATTTCATATTTGTTTTTATAGTAAATTATTCGATATGATGGAAATAATGGCATTTCTAGAAAGTCCATTTAATGGCGGGAAAAACAGTGTATAATATGTGTGGGTTGAATAAACGAGTTAGGCTAGGGACAGATGAGCGCATTTTCTGCGGCCACCGTCAAAATGTACGTCGATGCGTGCGCACGCATTTTTTCACGGAATACGCTTGAGTGGTCGGACGATGCTCAATTCTGGACGTATTCCATGACGGTGGGGTGAAAAAAGAGTAAAAATCAGATGAATCTAATCACTTGAGAAATGAAAAAATAAGGGCAAGGGTTATAAAAAGGCGTTTCGGGGATGGTGGCGTTTTTCAAAGATGGATCCTGCACACGTCTTTGTGTTTGGTGTGATGGGGTACCTGTACCTAAAGAGGAAGAGAAAGCGGCGAACCTGGGTTCATGAAATCAACGCTGCCAGACCCACGCATGGACACTTTGTGACGCTGTACAGGCCACTGCGAGAGAGGGACCCCGTGAAGTTCTTCAACTACATGCGGATGTCCATCGCCTCCTTTGATGAACTGTTGTCGCGGGTACGGGAGCCACTGACCAAGAGGGACACCAACATGCGGCCCGCCATACCACCGGAGGAGATGATAGTCATCACTTTGAGGTACGTACTGTCACACACCTGTATACATGACATCGCTGCCAGTCACCTGACATGAGTGCATCATGTCTGTAGTCACATGCCCACTGTTACATGCACACACACACACACACGGGCATCACATCACACGTACATAATCATAAATGACTCCGACAACAATGTTGAAAAATAATACTATAATATGAAAAGAAACTGTAATATATTATGGACATATATTACAACTCGTAAACTGAAGGTCAGTATATATACAAAATCAAAACAATAACACATAACAAACAAATAATAAAACATATTTAGGTCATGTATCAAAGTTGCTGATACCGCAGAGCATCTGGGTCATGAGGGCCGGTGGTGTGGCTACAGCTGGACCCCGACTCCGTGTGTGGCCTGGCTCCAGGGGCATGGCTGGGTGGGTGGACAGCACCTCACTGGAGACGGAAGATCCACTGGCGGATTGTGGCACAGCATGGTAGGCGGCTGCGTGATGGGGACGTGAAAGGATGTCCTCCAATATTGCCAGAGATCTGTGGCGATACTCCATTTTCTCGGCCTCGCTCATCTTGTTCAGGAGGAGCGTACATGCATTGGAGAAAGACATGTCCACGGAGTCCGCAAGCATGCAGCGTTGGTGTGCATGGGTGGTCTGTGCCTCCATGAAGGTGACCATGGCCTGCTCGAGGTCTGCAGCTTGTGCCCTTCTCTTCTGGCCAGGTCTGGTGCTGACCGTTGTCGCGGTACCTGCCACCTGTGGTGTCGCCAAATCCTCCTCCATCTGCGACTCAGCACCACCCTGGTTCTCCTCCTCCTGGCAGCTGGCAGAATCTCCTGGCACCATTTGTTGTGCCTGGGTGCCGGAGGTCGATGGCTGGTCCATGCTGCTGACACTCCTGCGCGGCTCCTGGGTCCTGCGGAGGAACGATAGCTGCTCTGCATATATGTAGCCACGGACCTTTTTCGCACCAGCTCCAGAGCGCGCAGCCATGGCCTGCTTCTTCTGGACGCGCATGTAGTTGTCGCGTACTGTGCGCCATTTGTTCATCGCCTCTTGTGCTGCAAAACATGATGAGAGTGACATTAGCTTGTGTTCATGGTATGTGATCATATTCAAACAATTTTGTTTTGTCTTCTAGGTATCTCGCTAGTGGGTGCAGTTTGAAGGATCTGCATTATAGCTTCCGCGTTGGCAGATCAACAGCTGGTGAGATCGTCCGCAAGGTGTGCCAAACAATATGGGAGACCATGAAGGGCGAATGTTTGCCAAGACCGACACATACGGCATGTCTGGAAATTGCAGCAGGATTCTGGGAGAGAGCCAACTTTCCAAACTGCCTGGGAGCCGTGGATGGCAAACATGTCCGCATAGTGAAGCCACCGCACAGTGGCTCACTGTATCAGAATTATAAACATTACTTTTCTATTGGCCTACTGGCGGTGTCAGATGCCAACTATAGTTTCGTGTATGTGGATGTCGGTTCATACGGCAAGGACTCTGACTCCACACTGTTCAGGAACTCCACACTGTGGAATGAAATTGAGAGTGGGACCCTGAACATCCCCAGAGCCGCACCATTGCCTGGCAGTGACGTGACAGTCCCCTATGCCTTCGTGGGTGACGAAGCATTCGGCCTATCCACACACCTCCTAAGGCCCTACTCAGGGACACACCTGACTGTGAAGAAGCGGGTGTTTAATTATAGGCTGTCGCGGGCGAGACGGTATGTGGAGTGTACCTTTGGCATACTGACCAACAAGTGGAGGATTCTACATAGACCGCTGGATGTAATGTGGACTTCTGTGTGGACATAGTGAAATGCTGTTGCATTCTACATAATTATGTGCGGGCCAGGGATGGTTTTAATTTTGACGATACCCTCACAGTTGTCGGTCTTGAGGATGATGTGAACTATGACATCATAGCTGTGAATAGATACAGCAACAGGTATCGCGATGCTCTATCTAATTATTTCATCAGTGATGCAGGTGAGGTGCCCTGGCAGCTGGGGAGCATTTGAGTTTCACATCAATGATTTCATTTGTTTGTTTATTATTATTATTGTGATTTACATTTATGGGATTATGAATTAAATAATATTATACTCACTCTGTATGTGCTGCTCCTTCTCGGACCACGTATCGTACTCCGGGTACACCTGACGGGACACCTCGACCCATGCGCTCGCCTTCTTCCCCTTGTCCTTATAACGCTCGCAGGCCGTATCCCAGATCCCTGGATGCTCCCCACAGCGCTGATGAGCCTCTCGACGTCCATCTCTGGTCCAGACATCATTCACAGTCGCAGGTACTCACCAACGCAATTCTAGGGAAATCTGGCTGTTCGAACGTTATGTAGGCCGCACACTAGCAGCGTCTGACGTCTCCTAATCACGCACACACGCTGCCATGCGGCCGCCGCGCACTCTGTACGTCAGTAGCAGCGGTTTCACGTTCTGAGAAAAATGCGTTCATTTGCTGGTTGCGTGGTGTCGGCGCACTTTCGTACGCACGTACTGCGTATATTGGCCGTCATTGCCCGTTATGTGCTGCTACTGCCGCCGTGATTTAGTGCGTCTGCACGCGCGTTCCGACTGCCCCACTCTGACCCTAGCCTGAGAGGAAAATTTGACCTAAACACTAACAGCGCAGAAATGCAAAAACAGCAGCGGTCACTAAAGGACAGATTTGTGTAAAACCGCCCGGTCACTAAGGGGTTAATCACACTCATTCCCTAACATTATCCATTCCATGTATGTCTGCGCGAGATGTACTAATGTTCACTTTCACCCCTTAGGCAGTTGACTGCTTTGCAGGCCAGCATAGCAAAGTTACTATTCAGGTCGATTGCCTGACAAATGCAAAAATGCGGGGACAGAGCTGCAAGAAAACCAGCTGGCTGCGAGTCCTGAACTTTCTGCGATGTAGATAGGAAATCTGTGCAATGACTTCCTGCACGACGTCAGGGGGGGGAATAGTAAAATTGTCCATTCCCCATTAAACCACTCCACATAAGTACAGCAACCAATAAATCAAGTCCAAGTGTAAATACGAGTGTACGGATGTGAGTAAAGTAAAAATACAGCTTTTACTATAAAATAATGTATTTTACTGAACGAACATTGTGAATTGTAGGGTTGAAATATAATAGTGACTTTTATAGTACAAACATTACAAGTGCAATCTTACTGTACGATACTGCTTTTTACAGTATGCAGAATGTGAGTCGCAAGTATACTGTAAAATAGTTTATTTTAATGTACGAACATTGCGAATTGCAGGTTTACTGTATGATGGTGTATTTTACTGTATACACATTGCAAGTTTACTGTAAAATGTATAACACTGTATAGACACTACGAGTTGTAAATTTACTGTACCATAGTGTGTTTTACTGTATGGGCATTGCGTCTTGCAGATTTAGTGTATAAAAGTGTATCTTACTGTACGATATTGAGAGTTGCGGGTTCGCTGCATGATAGTATTGCACATTGCACGTTTATTGTAAAATAGTGTAATTTACTGTACGCACTTTGCAAACTGTGGATTTACTGCAAATTGTGTATTTTACTACACAGACATTGCAAGTTCACTGTGAAATAGTCTTTATGGACAGTGCGGGTCTAATGCACAATAGTGTATTTTACTGTATCGACATAATTTTTTTTGAGAAAGGATTTTACCAGGAAGAATACATTGAGATTTCTCTTGTTTTCAAGTATGTCCTGGGTGGCGTGTATGTACCGTTAAGTGTCTTGCCCAAGGACACTTACTGGAGAGGTTGCTCGCTGGGATTGAACCCATGACTCCACAGGCTCTCTCCATGCAGCGCAGTGATGTTACCTCTACTCCACCCAGCACCCACATATTCTGGATTCACTGTAAAATAGTGTATTTTATAGTACACTAAGTTGAGAGTTTACTGTACAACAGTGTATTTTACTGTATGGAGATTGTGAGTTGTGGGTTTGCTGCATGATAGTGTATTTTACTGTACAAACATTGCAAGTTTGCTGTAAAATAGTGTATTTTACTGTACGAACATTGTGAGCTTACTGTAAAATAGCGTATTTTACTGTACAGACAATGTGAATTGCAAGTTTACTGTATAACAGTGTATTTTAATGTATGGAGAAGTGAGTTGCACATTTACTACACAATAGTATATTTTACTGTATGGACATAGCGAACTGCAGGTTTACTGTATATTAGCGTATCTTACTGTACGGACATTG
Organism: Leptobrachium leishanense; assembly: GCA_009667805.1. Lineage (NCBI taxonomy): Eukaryota > Metazoa > Chordata > Amphibia > Anura > Megophryidae > Leptobrachium > Leptobrachium leishanense. The sequence goes on along the minus strand of CM019065.1, from coordinate 110,088,599 downwards.
CAAGTTTACTGTACAATAGTGTATTTTACTGTACAGACATTGCAAGTTGCAGGTTTACTGTATATTAGTGTATCTTACACGCTAACATAGGGAAGCTATTTGGGAATATCTACACCTGCATATTTCCCCGTAGCATCCAAATGTTACTGCAATATTCCAGGGCAGACACTACCTCACTACCTCACCATGGAGCGCAGTGCTAACCGCTGGGATAATCTCAGTAGAGCTTCCGCGCTACTGCGAGCATCACCTCTTGGAGTCCATAGGACTCCATGGAGGCTTGCGCCTCCGAGTCGCAATCCCAGTGTGATCTTGCTCTCGCGAGATGGAGCAGCACCACGGAATAAACACGGGGGGAGACTGAGGACTATTTGTTCCCAGTCTTACTCTGCTCGTGGCCAGTAGAAGCGGCAGTTCGGGCCACCATTCTAGCCGCGCAAAAAGAAATGATGCACTAACGAGGGTACGACCAGGAATGTAATATGGGTGACATACGTTAACACACTTATCCTGGTGGTAACACTTACATAATGAGACGCTAACATTAGCACCAACTAGGGAATATAGACCATAGAGGGTTAAATAAAACCACAACATGTTTCTCTTTTTCCCGATGATATGTGTTTATTCACTAAACTAGGAATTACGGATAAACAAAAAAGATGCTGTAACTTGAAGCCATATACTGTTAAATTTAAAAAAATTTATGACTCAGCTTTATTTCAAGCTTGACTAAATTTAGATATTCCCTTGTCATTCCCCAAGGCTATTAATGTAACGACTTCATGCACGTGTGAAATTCCTTAAGAATTCTATAGTTCTAAGAAAGAACTTAACCTGGTGGTAAACGAGCAATATGAAAAGCTTGTAAACTTTGGACTAACTTGGGAAATATCTAAAATCCAACTATTTAGTGAATAAATGACCTGAAGAAAATTATAAGTACAAGGACCCTTTCATTCAGCATTCAAACCTGAGCATTGTCACAAAGCCGTCTCTTCCCCGTGTAACCAGCCGTTGACCAGTACAAGATTTCCTTGTTTTTTCCCCTTCAAATTTCCAGTAAAGCCCTTTAATACAATCTTTGTGTGCCTCAGCTGTGTAATTATGTGTGAAATATATATTTTTTTTTCATAGGCCAAAAGAAAACAGAAGGAACACACTGAGACTTTTTCTTCCAGTGCTGCTTGCTGGTAAGTTGCATATTCATCAGAAGTACTCAGCGTTCTCATTTCGGTGATGTGATATATAAACTGACTGTGTAAGATATTTTCCCATAACAATAAAATGGTGTTATGCATTCATGTTTGGGGCAGTGAGAAGTCATAATGCAGGGCTCAGCAGTGTGAAAGGTTAAAAATAATAATTTTTTGATTCGAGTGACAGAAACTTGATTTCAATATACCATACTTACGGAAGTGTTTGTGCATCAAAATATTCGATTTTTATAGTCATAATTGCCAGATAATGTGCTAATTAATGGTTCAGTTCAATTTGATTGAGAACAATTAAATCTTCACTGTTTCTCCCTATGCTTTCTTATTTTGGAAAGAAGGTCACTCGCTACAGAGTCTATTCCACTCTTTACAAGGTGATTCATATATACCCAAACCCAACGTTTTTGTTATAGATCTCAAACCAATTACTGGAAATTGCTGAGAGTTTCAGGAAATATACCTACGCTCCAGGGCCAGATTTAGAACTAGGCAAAGTAGGCAACTGCCTCCAGATGCCTGACACAGGATGCACCTTTCTCTATGTAAAAAAATACTAACTACAGTTTAAAATAATTTGGACCCCTATATCTCCAGACAACTACATGATACAGGGTCCTGTAAGGTATCATAGGAAAGGTCAGGCTTTTACAATGATACAAAATTTGAACAGATTTTATATAAAAATAAAATCACAAATGAATAGAAAAAAAGGAAGTATTTGTATTTTAACGCAGCAGTGTTGTTCATATTTCAGTTATGAAGTGAGCAGTGAAACTGCAGTAACTCAGCTTCTTAATTGCCGCCAGCAAGTGTGGAGGCGATGGCAAAATGCATTAGTATGCATTATTTCATCGAAAATCAAAATCACTGCACTGCACTGCAGTGAAAAAAGGCCTTTGGGTCCCTGCATCTCTGAATTTTACACCACCCAAGTGGGCCTGAGTTACCGAATATTAGGGATGTGCAATTCATTTCGTTCCGAATTGAATTTTGTATGAAATTTACCATTTTCGTTCTTTTGAATTTCCGAAACGAAATATCGGCCGCCCGAAATTGTGAAATCCCGAATCAAAGTTACAGCACAAATGAAAACATTTCGTTATGGGACATAAACGAAATAAAATGGAATGCAAATGATACGAAATGCTGACAAAAATGAAACAAAACTATCAAAAACAAATTAAATTTCGTAACGAAATGAACTGAAAGGAACACAACGTAACCAAATGATCTGACAAAAAAAAGAACAAAATGATCTAAAACGTAAAAAAAATTAAACAAAAAGGTCTAAAGCGAAAAAAACGGAACGGGTCACTTTTTAATTAATGCAGATGCTAGGCTTTTTTCCACCATAGTTTTCAATGTTAAAAAAAATGTTTGTTTAATAATTTTCAATTGCAACAAACAGCCATTTTTTTATTTTTTTTTAGGATTTCTTTGGCATTTTTCGGGATTTATTAGGTGAAAGTTTAAGTTTCCTAACTTATTTTAAATGTAATAATGAGGTCTGTTTTTCTTTGCTGAACGCATGCAGTTGAATTATTTTCTTACAGTCTGTGTGCGTTCACCAATAAAAAAAATGGCTTTTTGGTTTGCTGCAATTGAAAATTATAAATGGTTTAAGAAATATTTAATAAAAATGGGGATTTTTTTTAACATTGAAAACTATGGTGGAAAATTCGAATTGATATCAACTATCGAATTGAATTTGAAATCAACTATCGAATTCATCTTAACTTACAATACAATAATCAGCAAATGACTTTATGAAACAAATTCATTTTGTTTCACTGTTTAATTTCACTCAAATACTAAATCTGTGACACAGCTTAATATTTAACCATAGCTTTCCTTTTAACAGCAAAATTAGATTAATTGGGGTTTTATTTAGTGATCTGAAATTCAAATTGATATCAGCTATCGAATTGATAATTTTATATATAAATTCGAATCGATATGAAATTTCGAATCGATCCAAAATGAAACGAAATGAAATTCCAAAAACAAAATTATTTTAAAACGAAAAGAAACAAAACAAAACAAATTTTTCAGCCGTGCACATCTCTACTGAATATGACCATGTAATGTTTAAAAATTAAAAAAAAAAACGGTTAGAGAAAGGCTTTGAAATTTGGGTTAGGTTAAGAATTGTACTTGTTTTAGACATATGGTTAACCCAACCGTAACATTCTGCACCATTTTGCATGATTTAAGGCAACAAATTCTGCCCTTTCTTTTGACATTTCTCCAGTTTTCGCAGTTTTTTTTTTTTTTTGGAGGGGGTGGTTAAGTTATTGGCATACATAATATCCTTGGTATATCACTGGTATTTGTGGTTCCCTGTGTATATTACTGACATTCATGACATACTGGCATGCGTTGCATGCTGGGTGTATTACTGGCATTCATGACATACTGGCCTGCGTTGAAAGCTGGGTATATTACTGGCAGTCATGGGATTCTGGGTAAATCATTATAATCATAGTTTAATGATAAAGCGCCAACAGATTCTGCAGTGCTATACAACGTTACAACTGGAAAAAGAAGGCTACACAAAAAACTAATCGGATATTATTTATTTATAAAGTATTTTACCAGGAAGGATACATTGAGATTTCTTTTGTTTTCAAGTATGTCCTGGATTCAAGAACATTGCATTTTTAATTGACTAATCAATGTATCCTTCCTGGTAAAATACTTTCTCAAAAAAAAAATATAGTATAGGTTTAAAATTGAATTTAAATGCTTCAATATAGAACTTAAATAACAATAATAAATATTTTTGTGTTTTATTACAGTAGATTCTGTGATACGCTCATACACACCATACATTTCTGAGTTTTATTGCTGTGGAGCTCTGTGATACACTCATATACACCACACATTACCGGGAGTTTTAGTGCAGTAGATTCTGTGATACACTCATACACACCACTCTTTATGAAGAGTTATATTGCTGTGGGATACGCTCATACACACCGCTGATTACGTAGAGTTTTATTGCTGTGGAGCTGTGGGATACACATCGCACATTACCGTGAGATACTCACCTCCATTTCTTCCCTCTGTGGCCCTGAACCAAGCATTCAAGGTATCCACCATTTCAACACAGCGTCCGACATCATACCCCAGGCTGCCATAATCTTGCAAATGTATTTTTATGTCTGCATTTATTATTCCCTGACTAGTCTTTTATAAAGTATTTTGAATCTCCCTCCATTTCAGATGAAAAAATCGGTTTGTGTTTCCCTTGTCCTCCCTCCTCCTCCCTCCTCCTCCTCCCCTACATGTTTGTTAATTGGTGCTATCTGTGCATGTCACAAACCTCATTCTTTCCACAGCAAACTCCATCACAGACTCACTTCCATTTCTTTCCTCTGTGGCCCCAACCCACCCTCCCCATCCAATCGCCCACCCAGGCTGGTCCCTAATTTCAGGCATCCTTTCCAGCTGTTTCCACTTCTCTCACTAATTACCCTTACTAAGCCCAAAAAATCTGGTCCATTTCATGCAATCCCTATGATATTCTACTGGCCACCAGTTTCACCTTCCCTCTGCTCCCATTTGTTTCAGTTACCCTAGTCCCTTAGAGTGTAAGCTCATGGGATGTCTGCCTGAGCTTTTGGTTTAAAGTGATGTATAACCTGGACAGTTAACCGACGACCAGGGTTTTATTTCCTCTTGTATCATGTAAGTCTGCTGTTTGTGCTTGCCCATTGTAAAGCGCTATGGAATTTGTTGGCGCTGTATAAGTACTTGTAACTATAACTTTGTATTTCTGTAACAATTCAATGTTCTTAAACACAGGACATACTTTAAAACGAGAGAAATCTCAATGTATCCTTCCTGGTAAAATCCTTTATAAATAAATAAATAAATTGCAGTAGATTCTGTGATACACTCATACACACCGCACATTACTGAGTTTTATTACTGTGGAGCTCTGTGATATGCACATACACAGCACATTACTGAGTTTTAATCCTGTGGAGCTCTGTGATTTGCTCATAAACAGCACACATTACTGTGAGTTTTATTTCTGTGGGATACGCTCATACACACTGCACATTACTGTGAGTTTTATTGCTGTGGAGCTGTGGGATACACTCCTACACGCTGCTCATTACAGCAATTCATTTCGTTTATATAAAAAGGCCCACCAAAATACTCGGCACCAGGCCTTTGATACTCTTAATCTGGCCCTGTGTACGGGGAAATTCACCATTCAGTGTAATTTCCGAGCCAATTCGGTTCTCTTTGAATAACCTCTTAAAGTTTTATAATATTCCCACTTTGTTTAAAAGTGTGCATTATCTGTCAAATCACTTTAGGTAAATTTCCACTGATATAGCAGTTGAAGGGACATACCAGGACATACTTGAAAACGAGAGAAATCTCAATGTATCCTTCATGGTAAAATCCTTTATAATTAAATAAATAAATAAGGGACACTTAAGTTTTGTTAAAGTTTGGTTATAATGCTTGTAATGTAAAAGGAATCAAGGGTTTAATATGTTGATTTTAAACCTCATGGATTTTCTAATAATTGCACTACTTTATGCACTTTGTGTAATAGTTCTTAACGTTTTGCCTTGACACTGGCTGTTTTAACCCCTTCACTGCCATTTCACCTCTGTTTGCTGGGCTCATTTTTACAGCTTTTGCTCATTATCAGGGTTATTCAGAGAGCGTGAAAAGCAGGAGAATGACTGGAGAATGAAAAATTCTAGGTCAAAGTAGCCAAACCAGAAATATTCTCCCTTTCATCTCACTTTACAAATCGGCTATTTTGACCTAGAATTTTTCATTCTCCAGTCATTCTCCAATCATTCTCCTGCTTTTCACGCTCTCTGAATAACCCTGTATGTTTAAATGTGATTTGAAGTCACGTTTTATTATACGACTCAGACATATTATATATCCTTTTTTCGGCAGACTGTGCACATTCATAATATATCATTATTATATGTATTTGTCATGCTCTGCCTGACATTTCTCTAGGAAAATACATGATTTTTAGCTAAAATCAAAAAAATAAAACTTGGTAGTGCAGCAGCATTGTTCACATTATAATTGAAATGGGAACAATATTGCTGCATTAATTAAAAAACACACACACAAAAAAAGACGTTTATATTTAAAAAAAATTTATTTATATTATTTTATTTACAGGGTTATTCAGAGAGCGTGAAAAGCAGGAGAATGACTGGAGAATGAAAAATTCTAGGTCAAAATAGCCGATTTGGAAAGTGAGATGAAAGGGAGAATTTTTCTGGTTTGGCTATTTTGACCTAGAATTTTTCATTCTCCAGTCATTCTCCTGCTTTTCACGCTCTCTGAATAACCCTGTTAATATTTTTATATTTTTTTCTTACTTTGAACATAGTCATGTTTGGTATCATTGGAAAGGCCATGCTCTGGTCTTTTGTCACATTCAGTCACAACGGCGGTACCCGGCATGCACCGAATAAGGCCCTGATATGAGTAAAAGCCCCTATATGGAGAGACACAGGACACAATAACCATAGAAACGTGAATTAACCACAGGAGACACTGGGGACCTCTGCATGGCTACACCGAAAGAAGCCCTATGCTGATAGACCAGACCTTTGAGTGGCTGGATCTGCTCTAATGGAAAAGGGGTTACCTAGTAGCCATGCAAAGTCCTGGGGAGAACACAGAATACCAGAAGGAGTATACTCCACACCCTGCAGGGCAGAACTCCAAGACAAATACAAACACTACAGACAAGGATGAGCCAAGAGGGTAGTCAGAGAAAGCCAAAATGTTTACCTTATACCGAAGTGAAGATACACAAGCAGAAAATCCGTTAGCCAGGCCAGAGGGTCAAAACCATGAGATCAATCAGAACATGAAACTCAGACAAAGGAGAAATACTGAAACTGATAACATGAAAAACACTGGACATGAACTGGAACCTAGGCTAACTAAAGAAACAATAGACAGAGAAACCAAAGAAATAAGGTAAACATGAATTTGAACTTAGACAGAATAGCAGGGAGCTCTCAGGAACAAAACTAGTAGCTGAAGCATGGCCGGCCCGACTATGGAGCGGTTTGGAGCAACCGCTCCGGGTGGCAGATTTTGGCGGAGCAGCAGATTTTTTCCGCTAAGCCCCTGCACTATTTTTCAAGCTGCGCCAGCATCTATTGGAGACCAGCACAGCGTGGCCGCTCTGAGCCGAACATCCGCCCTCACTCCCCGTCTGGGCGCCGCCTGGCGGCATCACCAGACCATTGCATGCTGGGAGGTGTAGTTCTAGACTGGATTACTGAATATTGCAGAGAACCAGTCTAAAACAACACCTCCCGGCATGCAATGCTCCTGTGATGCCACTAGGCGGCGCCTTGACAGTGAGTGAACACGGAAGTTCACAGATGGGGGGAACAACGCCTGTGAAGGCAGAGAAGCAGGAGCTGGGCTGCATGGAGGCTGGAGGGAGACAGAACCTGCTGGTAAGTACAAGTCTGTCTCTCTCACCCCCTCATCCATTCCTCTCACGCTCATCTCCCCCCTCCTTCCTGCACTCCCATCTCTCTCTCCCCCCTCCTTCCTGGGTATGCTCTGATGGGTATGTGAGACACTGGGCTCTGCTGGATATGTGAAACACTGGGATCCGCTGCGTATGTGAAACACTGGGCTCTGCTGGGTATGCTCTGCTGGGCATGCGAAACACTGGGCTATGCTGGGTATGCTCTGCTGCTGGTTATGTGAAACACTGGGCTCTGCTGGGTATGTGAAACACTGAGCTGTGCTGGGTATGCTCTGCTGGGTATGTGAAACACTGGGCTGTGCTGGGTATGCTCTGCTGGGTATTTGAAACACTGGGCTGTGCTGGGTATGCTCTGCTGGGTATGTGAAACAATGGGCTGTGCTGGGTATGCTCTGCTGGGTATGTGAAACACTGGGCTATACTGGGTATGCTCTGATGGGTATGTGAAACACTGGGCTGTGCTGGGTATGTGAAACACTGGGCTATGCTGGGTATGTTCTGCTGGGAATGCTATGCTGGGTATGTGAAACACTGGGCTGTGCTGGGTATGCTCTGCTGGGTATGTGAAACACTGGGCTCTGCTGGGTATGCTCTGCTGGTTATGTGAAACACTGGGCTCTGCTGGGTATGCTCTGCTGGGTATGTGAAACACTGGGCTCTGCTGGGTATGTGACACACTGGGCTCTGCTGGGTATTTCCAAATTCTGGGCTCTGCTGGGTATGTCAAATTCTGGGCTCTGCTGGGTATGTCAAATTCAGTGTGGCGCACTGTGATACGCTTATACACAATGTGTGTTTTTTTTGGGGGGGGGCAGCATTTTTCATCCTTGGCTCCAGGCAGCACAATGTCTTGGGCCGTCCCTGAGCTGAAGTGAACCATGAGTGCAAGAGCATTGTGAAATGGGCCCATTGCATTATATAGGAGGAGTGATCAGCCCAAATCCACAACAGGAGATCTAACGAGCAAACCAAATAGATACCAAACTTAACCCCTGAGCTGCATCCCATGGAAAGCAGCATAGGGAAACACATAGGAACCATACATAAGGAATACAGAGGGCAGGGGGACAGGGCTGGAACATGGGAACGTCACACCTTTCAAATGATATCAAACATGACCCATCTAGATAACAACAATTGAGAGATATGGGGGTTCAAAGGAACCACCATAAAATGACGTCACCGCATCTGGGAGGGGTACCAAAAGCAGCGTCTGACTTCCAGGAAGTCAGGACGCCGCAGTACCCCGGAGGAGAGAGGTAAGTATGTAGGAGAGCTCGCGCCAAGAGGAAGACGTGTGGGGAACGTCCTCCGCATATAGCGGGAGTCTCCCATGATGTTCCCCACACGTCTTCTTCAGTGAAGGGGTTAAAGGGTTATTCAGAGAGGACCAAAATGTTGCCGAAATTTTGGTGCTCTCTCGTTCCCCGCATTACCCTTACACTTCGGGAAATCAAAGTTCCCCACCCTGCGGTGAATTCAGCATTCACCGCAGGGTCTTGAATGCAAGGAAAACCTGCCGAAAACCCACCGGAACAGCCGGAAAAACCACGCCGAACACACCGGAAAAAGCTGCAGAATCGCTGAACACAGAGCAGATCAGCCACCGGAAAAAGCCGACAAGCTGACAAACGGGGTAAAGAAAAAAAAAACAATACGCTTGAAAGTTTCAATATTGAAACTCTGTTTGCAAAAAAACTACTGAACAAAAATGCCTCGAATTAACATATAATATCCTATGAATGATAATAAAAAGGTCTGTTCAAGGAAAAGAAAAAAATATTTTAAAAAAAACAGAAAAAAAAATTGACAAAAAAAACCCGGAAAAATGCCTAAAATATCCTAAAAAAATCTATAGATACAGAGACTTTTTACTGCAGATTAAAATAATAAACGGTTTATTAGATATTGTATTAAAACTGGAATATTTTTAACATTGAAACTTATGGGATTCGCCTGACTAAACCTGCCGAATGAAAACTCTGAACAGCCAGGCAACTGCTGTTCGGTGTCTCTGAATAGATTAACCATTGCTTCTCTATGGGGGATTTCACTGCCTTCAAACAGGCACCGTACTTTGGCGAACTGCCTGCTCTCTGAATAGCCGAATGGCCACGAAATGTCACCGTACGCTGAATTTCATTTCAGGGCCAGATCGGCTCTTTGAATAACCCCTTTAGTGTAGCAACATTTGTATGTAGTGTTTTTCCTGTTTTACTATGAATATTGAATGTTCTAAGTTCTAGCCGATGTTTGAACAGGAACGTGTGACTTTTTAGCCTTCTCTAGGTCATCCTGTTTGCACTATTTCATGCACTTTCATTTGCTGTTGAAAATGTTTTATAACTTGTTTTGTTGAACAGATATTAATAAAATGCACTTTATAAACCATAAATTGTTTTTTTTCTGTAAATGAAAAACAGGTTAAATTAACACTTTAAGCTCCAGATCCACTATAGCATCATAGAATGGTTTTGGTGGAAAGATCTTATTCCTACAGTCTGACAAATGTAAATACTTCCTTTCCAGAGGAAATTAAATGTGTCCATAAAGACATCTCTAGTGGCTGTCACCTTATCAATCAGTGACTCAGACCTCCAGTAGAGGTTGTCCTTGCAAGACCAACGTTCAACGTCCTTTACTTTCTGTGTAAATACACGGAACACTCCCCATAGAGACTATTACTATGCATCTCTATACTGATTGGCATGGCGTGGCACGGATATGGATAAGGGGGGGTGCAGAAAAATGCACCTTCGTCTGAGGAGACAAAAATGCTTGCGGTCAGGCTTGATTAGAAGTGCCCACAAATGTTGTCAGGCATGGTTATGTTGTTAATGCAGATGGATCTGGTTTCCATGGTGGTGTTTATTCCTCATGTTCCTCTCTGTGCCATGACACTGAGGACTCATTGTCACCACTAGGGTTGTAGCTTACGAAATAGTACTAAAGAAATTCCTGAGAAACACAAACACTGTGGTTAAACATTCTTTTTGAAGTTTTTTAATGCTGCTTTCATATGTTTTACTTATATAGTCTCTTCCACTTTTATATATTTGACTAACATCATTTTTCCATTCTCTTGGCCTATTCCTACCTGACCTATCCCATTATTTTTAATTGGATTCTGAATTTGCTGCCATTGATAATCTTGGGGGCCCTTAAAGGAACACTCATTCATCCTGAACACTTTACAGTTATAAAGGGGTCAGTATTTAAGGTGTGCTCCCCGATCTAGAGATAATGCTGGAAGAAGGGGTTTCCAGGGAGGTTCATTTCAACGTCATGAACAAAACCAAGTATATGGTATGCTCGGTGTCCTATATTGTTTATGGAATCCAGTATCTATTTTCATTTACATAATCAACCACAACTAATGCAAAACCTTCTTGTCACAAAAACTAAATTGTCGTAAACAGGAAAATTGGCTTTACAATGTATTTGTATTAGTGTGGTGTGTATATGTTACGGTTAAAGCCCAAAGTGCGGTTAATCCTAAAATTACCCGGGTAATCCTGACATTAGCCAAAACCGCTGGGTAAAGCTTAAAAAAAATTCAGACTTTTCCCAGGTAATTTTAGGACTAACAAACTGCCCTTGGATAATAGTCTGGAAGAGCTGAAAAATCCGCTCTTTACCCGGATGATCTGCAGAGTATCCAACCTTGTGTGGTTAAAATCAAATTTTGTTATCATTCAGATAAACGTCTGAAGCTTCACCCGGGTAATCTGAGGACCATCCACAGCTTCACTTAGGTAATCTGCAGAGCATCCAACCCCGCTTGGGTAAAAGTGAATTTTGCTATTATCTAAGGATATTATCAACGAAAATGGCAAAAGACAAACATTAAAATGTATTGCGGATATAATGAATATACAGAGTAACAGGATATGTTTCTTATATTAATGTTAAAGAGTTACATGATCTTTATTATGTGTCATATGTGCTTATATATCATTTATAAAACATAATAACCATGAAGTTACTCTTTATATAATAACTTTATCTTCATAAATACATTTTCAGACAATTAATGCACAGAGTTACATGACGGTTATTTAGTGTGGTATGTGACTGTGGATACAATTTGGTTAAAAATAACAAAAAACACAATTTTGTCAGTCAGATAACAATTTGCAGCTTTACCCGGGTAATCCTCGGAATTCAGTCAACTGTAACCTGCTGAAAACCTAAGAAAAGCGCAGTACCCAGAGGCGTTTGGATACTTTGCAGTTTACCAGGATAAAGTCTGATGTTTCATTGCACTTCACACTTTATCCAACAACACTAGGGTAATGTGCGAATTACCCGGTTAAAACAGAGCAGAAAACCAGATTACCCAGAGGCCTCTGGATACTTTGCAGATTACCCGGATAAAATCCGAAATTTCATTTCACTTCGGCCTTTTGCTAATGACGCCTGGATAATGTCAGGAGGATTACCCGGGTAATTTTAAGATTAACTTCACTTCAGGCTTTAACCGTAACATATACAAATCTTAAATGCATGATAGTGCCTTAATAACTTAATAAATAGGCCAAGCTCTCCTTCATTTACAATTTTCACCCACCAATGAGTGAAATAATGAGTGAAATGAAGGCTACATGAAGATGTAGCAAAGAAAAATTGCTTAAGGGGTTAATATTGATTCTGATTTCTCAGTGGATTGTTAACAGTTGTAACCATCTCTCATCCTCAGGTCTGCACCACTGCTACAAAAATAATTTACAGAAAAAGCATATATAATTTATTTCGGGAAAATTTATGTAATTTTCAGAGCATGTTTAATAGAATGACATTGTAAAGTACTATATTACACCCTAGCAAGGGAAAAAATACATTTATAAACGTTCTCTCTTTCCAAACTATAGTTCATGCTTTTTTACTAGTTCAGCCCGGTAGCTCTACCCACTTAACAAATATTTACAATGTTTGAGTCATATTTCAGAAGGGATATTTTGGTCCTTCACTTGCCGTTTGCTCATATTTTCCAAAGTTTATCTGATGTATTCTTACACAAAATGTTCATCTTATGTTTTCTAACAACAGAATGTTGAATTTTTACTGACAATTTCATATGACAATTATTATTATTTTTTTAATACCAAGTCCAACAACATTAACAACATTATGGTTCCTTGTTTGATTTGCTGCATATTTTATTTCCAGATTTCTCTACCAAAAAATACTCTATGCACATTGTGATAACGTGAGGGGAATGATATACTGTATAATGGCATATACTGTATATTCCCACTATGTTTGAGAGAGAGGAGGGGGTTGTTTGAGCCCTGGAGGTCAATATTTCGGTTTTTTAATTGTTTCTCGCTACAACGTTTTCCCAACCTGCTAATTGTCAAGTCCTTAAATGTTTCCTGGGTGGAAGGAAGTAGGGAAAAGGAAGTGAGAGAGCCAGCGAACAAGCAGCAGACAAGGTGAAGCTCTGAGGCTGGCAGATATTGTTTGTTATTTTACTAAATTAGTGAGGGATGTTTATTTGTTATTGAGTGCTCAGACGAGCTAGGTTTTGTTTTCTGTTCTAATTTGTTTGGATTGCAGAAATAAACCCTAAACTACACAAGAGAGACTGTGTGTGTGCCATAATTGCCCTATAGAACTGTGCTACGGTTCCCTGTGACTGTGCGCAATCACAACATGTACATAATTATATTACCATGTATAAGAAATCACAAACGTACTGGTAGATGTTAAATTTGTAGTATTAATGGTAGGTGCCTCTTCCGTGATGAACCTGAACTCCACTTTTGCAGAAAACACTGGGAATTGCTCACCAGCAAGGAAAATAACTATCACTCTAACAGTTATGGACTTTAACTCTGAAAACATTGTTCAACCTTATGTGAAAAGACTCCGTTGAGAGGGACAATTATTTTTATCTTCTTTTCATTTAAGGGGTTATTCAGAGAGCACCGAAAGTTCAGTGCTTTCTCCTTTGGCAACCTCAATTCGCTTACCTGTTGTGAATTCAGCATTCACCGCAGGGTCCGCGAAATGCACCGAAGGGATATGCCACTGAACTGCCGAACGCATCTTCAGCCCGCCGAACGCAGACAGCGACCCACTGAACGCAACCGACGATCCCCCGACCAGACCACTGAACGCCTCCAATCAGTCACTGAACGCCATATAAAAAAGACAACCAGCCGCTGAACAAGGGTACAGAAAAAAAAACGCAACTTATAAAAGGTATTTTAAAAATAAATAATGCATGGAAATAATAATTAAGGTCCTATGAATAACAAAAAAAGTCTGCTACAGAATAAAAAAAACACCATTTCAAAAAAATCGGAATCAAAAACTTTAAGTTATAAAAAATACTTTTTGCTGCAAATGAAAAGGATAAATGGTTGAATAATTATTTTTTTTAAAAATTGCATTTTTTGTGCATTGAAACTTATGGGATACGCTTGTTTAAGCCTGTTGAACGAAACCACCGAAAATCTGGGCATTTCGCCAACTGTTTGCTGCTCTTCGGTGTTCTCTGAATAGATTAATCATTACTTCACTAACCCTAACACTACTCAAAAAACAAACAGAAACTGTAACCCTAACACTAATTAAAAAACAAGCAGATTCTGTAACCTTAACCCTAACAGAAATCCCTAATTCTAACAGGAATCCTAATAGTAACCCTAATATTAACACTAACCCAAACCCTAACCATTAAACAAGCAGAACCAGTAACCCAAACTTTCTCCTGATTATCAGAAAATCTGGATACTTCCGATAACCAAATTAGGTCTGATACTGAAATACTGATATATTGGGAAATGGTTCCGATTATTTTGGAATTTGAAATTTTTGGATTCAAAATGTTCCAAACCAAATTAGATTTTTTTTGTTCTGCACGTGTCTAAACCATGTTTTTTGTGTGGATTTAGGCAGTCTCTGTATCTTCAGTCTCTTCATAGAATCCCTGACAGAGTTGAAGATGTTGAGATCAAGTACCTGTGGGGGCCATGCTATCACTTACAGGACTTCTAATATTTCTTTATGCTGAAGGTAATTCTTAGTGACTTTAGCTGTGTGTTTGGTGTCATTATCATTTAAATATCATCTAATGAGTAGAGTTTGACTGCTCTTCACTTAGCTTTGTTCCTTCTAAACATATGTTTTTGTTTCAGGTAATCACTAGGGGTTATTCAGAGAGAGCCAATTTGGCCCAAATTGCACCGAACAGTGAATTTCCCCATACGGTGCCATTTCGGGGCCATTCGGCTATTCAGACAGCAAATTTTGGCCAACTGCAAGCAACTTCGGAGCCTGTTCGAAGGCAGTGAAATTCCCATAGAGAAGCAATGGTTAATCTATTAGAAGACACCGAACAGCAGTGAAAAGCTGCCAAACTGCCCTGATGTTCACTGCTTTTATTAGGCAGGTTTATTCAGGCGAACCCCATAGGATATAATGTTAAAAATATTCCTGCTTTTATTCAATATCTAATAAACCGTTTATTATTTTAATCTGCAGTAAAAAAGTCTCTTTATTTATCGATTTTTTGATTTTTTAGGCATTTTTCTGGATTTGTTCACCTAAGTTATTTTTTTCAGGTTTTATTTTTTTAATTGCGATTTTTCTTTTTTCTATAACAGACCTTTTTATTATCATTCATAGGAACCTATATGTAAATTCTAGGCATTTTCGTTCAGGAGGTTTTTTTTTCTTTTTACCCCGTTTGTCGGCTTGTCTGGCAGCTGGCATGCACTGTGTTCGGTGGCTCGCTTTTTCCGACGTGTTCGGTGTGTTTTTGTGGGGCTTTTGGCGGGTTTTCAGGTCTGTTCCCTGCACTCCGGGGACCCTGCCCTGAATGCTGAATTCACCCCAGGGTGGGGAAATTTTATTCCCTGAAGTGCAAGGAATGAGAGAGCACCGGCATGTCGGTGGCACTTTGGTGTTCTCTTAGGCCGGGTACACACTAGCGTTTTCTTCTGCACACTAGCGCGTTATGATGCTCTTTATGACGTCCATTGTAGCATATAATTACGTGGATAGAGAAGAACACACGTAGGACACGCGCTAAGGCTTTTGCGCTAGGATTGACGCCGTATAGACGATGTTGGCCGCGTGCTGATGAACGTCAAATGAGCGCGCCTGCGCACTTGAACGACTGCGTTCAGTTTTACAATCTGTGTCAAAATTAACGCATCGTCTGGCGTCTACCATTCTCTTCCGTCATAAAGTGTATCCTTTTTAACGCACGCTAGTGCACAGAAGAAAACGCTAGTGTGCACTTGGCCTTAATAACCCCACGATGTTCAAGCCTCATATTAAATTACATTAGCACCTGTTTGGTATAATTGATTAATGATTACTGATTACTTGATTTTTGATTACTAAACATAAACTGTTAACATTTCCTTTTATTAAAGCGTTACTTAACAGATTTTATTTCACACAGACCTAACTTTTAAGCAATGGTGTATTAATATTTCTATATATTTTTTATTTGATTTTATTTTATTCTGAGAAAGGATTTTACCAGGAAGGATACACTGAGATTTCTCTCGTTTTCAAGTATGTCCTGGGTGGCGAGTATGTACCATTAGGTGTCTTGCCCAAGGACACTTCCTGGAGAGGTGCTCTTACCTGTGTCTCCACAGTCTCCACGGTTATAGAGCAGTGATGTTACCTCTACTCCACCCAGCCGGTAACATGTATGTATAAACTCACAAAGAGTTATGATTAGGGATGAGCCAAACGCCCCCGTGTTCATTTCGACTTCGAACTCGAACAATTTCAAAAGTTCGAGTTCGAACTCAAACACATTCCGAACTCAATGTAAGTCAATGGGACCCGAACGTTTGATTTTTAGAGTGCCCTCCAAGAGGGCATATATGCTAGATATTTCCCATAAAAGGTGTATGGGGGGTCCGAGTAGTGCCCTGGCGGACTGGAAATAAGGACAAAAAGTAAAAAAAAAAAAGTTTTTAAAGGCATAGTGAGTTTTCCATAAAAGAAAGGTTAAGAATATAAAAGAAAAATTCCTTCAAATATCGTGCTTAGAAAGGTCCCCATAACCTGCCCGTGTAGTGGCGGATTTGTAGGATGTATAGAAACATTTAAAAACCAAAAAATAACATTTCAAATGACGGTAAATGGTTTTCCTTTAATCTATTCATAAACAACTGCTTGCGGCGGCAGCCTGTATGAAAAGAGGAGATGTTTTAGGACACGCAGAACAAGTTTAGTGATTTTTTTGGCTGAATTATGGTGAAACTTATGCAGGCTTTGGATGAAAGTAACAATAGGTGCTTTAAAATTGGGCCTTTAGTGTCGGCAACAGTGCCGTCACACCGTAACCCCTCTGTGGTATTGTGAAAGAGTGCAGGGTTGGACCAAATATTAAAATGATATGAATCTGGTACAGGCATCAGTGCAGCCAAATATTGTGCCTCTGGTGGCAGCAAGTGCCTTCACACCGTAACCCTTTTGTGGTATTGTGGAAGAGTGCAGGGTTGGACATCCAAAAAATTAAAATTATATAAATCTGGTAATATAGGCGTCAGTGTCAGTGCAGCCAAATATTGTGCCTTTGGTGGCAGCATGTGCCTTCACACTGTAACCCCTCTGTGGTATTGTGGAAGAGTGCAGTGGTGGACCCTGCGGTCCAATATTAAAATGATATGAATCTGGTATAGGCGTCAGTGGCAGTGCACCCAAATATTGTGCCTTTGGTGACAGGAAGTGCCTTCACACCGTAAGTAACCCCTCTGTGGTATTGTGGAAAAGTGCAGGGTTGGATCCTGCAGTCAAATATTAAAATGATATGAATCTGGTATAGGCGTCAGTGGCAGTGCCCCCAAATAATTTGCCTTTGGTGGCAGCAAGTGCCTTCACACCGTAACCCCTCTGTGGTATTGTGGAAGAGTGCAGTGGTGGACCCTGCGTCAAATATTAAAATGATATGAATCTGGTATAGGCGTCAGTGGCAGTGCCCCCAAATAATTTGCCTTTGGTGGCAGCAAGTGCCTTCACACCGTAACCCCTCTGTGGTATTGTGGAAGAGTGCAGTGGTGGACCCTGCGGTCCAATATTAAAATGATATGAATCTGGTATAGGCGTCAGTGGCAGTGCACCCAAATATTTTGCCTTTGGTGGCAGCAAGTGCCTTCACACCGTAACCCCTCTGTGGTATTGTGGAAGAGTGCAGTGGTGGACCCTGCGGTCCAAGATTAAAATGATATGAATCTGGTATAGGCGTCAGTGGCAGTGCCCCCAAATAATTTGCCTTTGGTGGCAGCAAGTGCCTTCACACCGTAACCCCTCTGTGGTATTGTGGAAGAGTGCAGTGGTGGACCCTGTGGTCCAATATTAAAATGATATGAATCTGGTATAGGCGTCAGTGGCAGTGCACCCAAATATTGTGCCTTTGGTGGCAGCAAGTGCCTTCACACCGTAAGTAACCCCTCTCTGGTATTGTGGAAGAGTGCAGGGTTGGACCCTGCGGTCAAATATTAAAATGATATGAATCTGGTACAGGCGTCAGTGGCAGTGCTCCCAAATATTTTACCTTTGGTGGCAGCAAGTGCCTTCACACCGTGAGTAACCCCTCTGTGGTATTGTGGAAGAGTGCAGTGGTGGACCCTGCAGTCCAATATTAAAATTATATGAATCTGGTATAGGCGTCAGTGGCAGTGCCCCCAAATAATTTGCCTTTGGTGGCAGCAAGTGCCTTCACACCGTAACCCCTCTGTGGTATTGTGGAAGAGTGCAGTGGTGGACCCTGTGGTTCAATATTAAAATGATATGAATCTGGTATAGGCGTCAGTGGCAGTGCCCCCAAATAATTTGCCTTTGGTGGCAGCAAGTGCCTTCACACCGTAACCCCTCTGTGGTATTGTGGAAGAGTGCAGTGGTGGACCCTGCGGTCCAGTATTAAAATGATATGAATCTGGTATAGGCATCAGTGGCAGTGCACCCAAATAATGTGCCTTTGGTGGCAGCAAGTGCCTTCACACCGTGAGTAACCCCTCTGTGATATTGTGGAACAGTGCAGGGTTGGACCCTGCGGTCAAATATTAAAATGATATGAATCTGGTACAGGCGTCAGTGGCAGTGCTCCCAAATATTTTACCTTTGGTGGCAGCAAGTGCCTTCACACCGTGAGTAACCCCTCTGTGGTATTGTGGAAGAGTGCAGTGGTGGACCCTGTGGTCCAATTTTTTGCTGAACTGTGGTATAACTTACTGATGCACACTGATAACAGGCTGTGCCAAGACAGATTCTAATTTGCTGAACTGTGGTATAACTCACTGATACACACTAATAACAGGCTGTGCCAAGACAGATTCTAATTTGCTGAACTGTGGTATAACTCACTGATACACACTGATAACAGGCTGTGCCAAGACAGATTCAAATTTGCTGAACTCTGGTAGAACTCACTGATACACACTGTCCCTGATAGCCTGGCAGTAAACACACACGCTGGGGCTGCAGGCAGGGAAGTCTTATATAGTGTGCTGCGGGACTTAGCTCTGTGAGCCCATGATTGGGCAAAAGTTGCCCAATCAGGACTCTGAGCTGTGATTGGCATAGTATTGCACCTGTCTTGCACCTGACCTGTGGTTAGGTGCAAGGCTGTAGCCAATTACAAGCTTCAGGCCAGTGGAAAAGTGCATTGTGATCCATTGTGGTGCATTGTGGGCGAACATGCGGCGAACACGCGGAAATGTTCGGAGTTCGACGAACAGCCGAACGAGCGATGTTCAAATTGAACTCCGAACAGATCCGAACCGAACGCTCATCCCTAGTTATGATAAGGTTAAAGCATTTAAAATGCATACAGCAAAGGACATTTATGTTTCTCACATGCTCCAGTGCAATGTAATTTTTTGAAAGTAGTGTTTCTATACTTTCCATGTTTGGTTGGTTGCATGAGGACAGAGATTTTCCACAATTTATTTCAGTTCCTCTTTCCCATCATATAATGTGTTTCTGAAATGTATTTATATCAATGTCTATCAAGGAATGATAGATAGACAGACAGATAATTTAAGCATCTGAAAGTGACTGGATCCAAGGCTGTAAATAGGCATCTGTAGGCTGGGATTAGGTATGAAATCATCTGGCCAGATTATGAGATAGATACAGAAAAAATGGTGTTGCGCCTAATCGCTAACAGGCAGCTGCAACAATCAGAAGTACCCAGCCCAGTACATGTATAAAACATAACAAGAAAAAAATTAGGGATAACGCAGATGAAACCTTAATTTCTTGCTATAGATTATGAGGTAGACCTGCCTAAATCCTGAGGGGATGTTCCACAACAGACATTTGATATTGATAGGGCTAACATCTTGTGGGACTTCCAGATCTACAGTAGACAGACAAACTAGTACTGGACAAACGACCAGACATTGTGGTTGACAAGCAATAGAAGACTGCATATGATTTTGAGGTTTTGGTGGAGAATACAATATCCGTTGACCATAACATCAAGAAGGACCATGAGAAGATGGACAAATACCAGGGGCTCAAAGAAGAGTTAGAAACAATGGGAAAAGTGAAAGCAGTAGCAGTCCCAGTTATGATAGGAGTACTCAAGGCAGATAATCCCTAAATTGGGGAAGTGTCTTCAACAGATTCCAGACTGGATATCTGAGATTTCTGTCCAGAGGATTGCAGTGGTAGGAGAAGCTAGAACACTGCAAAGAACCCTGACTCCCACGCCTCTGGTAGCGGACTAGAGATAATAAATAATACACAAAAGTGGCACCCAGAGGGGAGATAAAATCCCTCTCTCTAATATGTGTATATTATGGCTACAGCGGTTGCAAATATAAAATGAGAAAATTACTGCTTTTTATGCAAGTTTTTCTGAATAAATAAAGTTTTAGTACACTTTTAACAAAAACATCCTTATAAAATCCTATCTGTAATGCAGCAGATGTTACACACATCCATAGATTAATCTGTCCCCTCTGTGGTTACCTGATCCCACATTACCAAAGGTTCTTGACATAAATTGTGAGATTTTATTTTCATAACGGTGTTGGTGTTCCCCAGGAATAGTATCTACAATACACAGTTGTAAAACAAGTGCTGTCTGTTGAGTCCCTGAGTTTCCTTCCAAGAAAATCTTGGCGAATCGACTCTTGCTGGACAAGACCTTATTACTCTCTTTTTGCCATATGGTTTTGAGGGCAATAAGCTTTATCTTCATACAGTTGTGTTCAAAATTATTCAACCCCCAATGCTGTAAAGGGTTTTAGGGAATTTAGTGTACATTTGTAATTGTATTCAGAATGAAATCCTACAAGGACTTTTTAAAGAACCATATGCAACTAAAATGACATCAATTGGTTTTGTAATACAGTAGTAAATGTTTCTTTTGTGAATTCTTCATTGACACAATTATTCAACCCCTTAAAGACTACCACTCTGAAGAACAGAGGTTCATTCAAGTGTTTTCAATCAGGTATTGAAAACACCTGTGGATGTCACGGAGCAGCAATAAAGCATAATAAGCACCAATTAGGCAGCTTTAAAATGACTGTGATACTCAGCTCCTTCTAGACATTTACTGGTGTGGTTACAAACATGGTGAAGTCAAGAGAATGGTCCAGGAAGACAAGAGAAGAGGTGATTACTCTTCACAGGAAGGGCAATGGCTATAAGAAGATTGCAAAGATGTTAAACATACCAAGAGAGACCATAGGAAGCATCATTTGCAAATTCAAGGCAAAGGGCACTGTTGAAACGCTACCTGGTCGTGGCAGAAAGAAGATGCTGACTTCGACTGCTGTGCGCTACCTGAAGCGTAGAGTGGAGAAAAGTCCCCTTGTGACTGCTGAGGAACTGAGAAAAGATTTGTCAGATGTGGGTACTGAAGTTTCAGCTCAGACAATACGGCGCACACTGCGTAATGAAGGCCTCCATGCCAGAACTCCCAGGCGCACCCCTTGCTGTCTCCAAAGAATAAGAAGAGTCGACTGCAGTATGCCAAAAGTCATGTGGACAAACCACAGAAGTTTTGGATAGTGTTCTGTGGACTGATGAAACAAAATTAGAACTGTTTGGGCCCATGGATCAACGCTATGTTTGGAGGAGGAAGAACAAGGCCTATGAAGAAAAGAACACCTTGCCTACTGTGAAGCATGTCGGGGGGTCAATCATGCTTTGGGGCTGTTTTGCTTCTGCAGGTACAGGGAAGCTTCAGTGTGTGCAAGGTACCATGAATTCTCTTCAGTACCAGGAGATATTGGATGACAATGTGATGCAGTCCGTCACAAACCTGAGGCTTGGGAGACGTTGGACCCTTCAACAGGACAATGATCCCAAGCATACCTCCAAGTCCACTAGAGCATGGTTGCAGATTAAAGGCTGGAACATTTTGGAGTGGCCATCGCAGTCACCTGACTTAAATCCGATTGAGAACCTCTGGTGCTTAAAGAAAGCAGTTGCAGTGCGCAAGCCTAAGAATGTGACTGAACTGGAGGCTTTTGCCCATGACGAATGGGCGAAATACCCGTAGATCGCTGCAAGACACTTGTGTCAAGCTATGCTTCACGTTTAAAAGCTGTTATAACTGTAAAAGGATGTTGTACTAAGTACTAAGATTGAATGTCACTTAGGGGTTGAATAAAACCGATAATGATGTGAGCACAGAAAAGACATTTGTGGTTATTTCATTACAAATGTTATGTTATATTTGTCTGACCTACACGTGCCTCTTTGATTTAATTGTAAGCAAGATGACTGAATGATCAAAATCTATGTCAAACTGGCCAAAGCACTCAATTTCAGTGGGGGTTGAATAATTTTGAACACAACTGTAGCTCTTTGCAATTATTAATTTTTAAAAATGATCATAGCTGATCGACCATTTCTGAAAAGTTTTTATACCATTTAGGCTAGGGTCAGACTAACGCATTTTTCGTGTTGTCCGTGAAAAAGTGCGTTCGAACGAATGGACGCATTTTTTCACGGAATACGCGATAGCGGTCATACGATGCGCATTTTCGTCCGTGATTTTGTATGGATCATCAATAAAACACTTTTTGTGTCTGGACGTTATGTTGGCCGGACATTAGCAGCATCTGACATCTCCTAATCACGCACACACGCCACTAGTGGACGCAGCGCACTCTGTACGTCAGTACTAGCGGTATCACGTTCTCGAAAAAATGCGTTCGTTTGCCACTTGCGTCGCGCTGCCACACTTTTGTGCGGCTGTTCTTCGTATGCTGCCCGGCATTGGACGTCGTTTGCTGCTAGCATGGCCGTGATTTAGTGCTGCTAAACGCACGTTAACACTGCGTTAGTCTGACCCTAGCCTTAGTCTGCCTTTTCAATGCCACATTTATCCACACAGTTCATGTTGTGGCTATAGGGAGCTGTTGTCTGGGAAGTCCTCAGCTCTGTTGCATTTGTAGATCACATTGTGTGTCTGACATTTCTGATTTGATTTAATTTTGGATGTTTTTTTCTATCAAAACTTCCTGAGGTTCAGGTAGAGCCATGAGAATCTCGGACTGAACTACAAGTGCCTGTGAAGAAATCCCGGGCTCCAATAGCCAGATATTCACTAAGATCTGCAGTTTCAGGGTGAAGCTGCAATCTTCTAAGTTTTAAAAGTAAAGCCACTTGCCCCGAGACTTTAAAAACATGGTACGGGACAGCTGCAAACTTGCAAAGATGACCTGGCTGTAATCACGATAAAATATACATACAGGGTTATTCAAAGAGAATCGAAAAGTCACCGCACGTTCGGTGACTTTTCGTTCTCTTCAATTCTGTGCCATTCAGCGATCCCATTTCGGCGACCCTTCGGTGTATTCAGCAAGCACCACAGGGCCGTCGTAGTGCAGGGAAAAGCCACCAAAAACCTGCCGAACACTCACCGCAAAACCCAGGCGAACACACACCGAAACCCGCAAAAACATCTGGATTAACCCTGCCGAATATCCCGGAGAAACCCGAGCAGGAGCCGATCACAGTGCAGAGCAGCCACCGGAAAAACCTGACACCGCAAACGAATGGAGTGAAAAAAAAAAAACAGTACGCTTGAATGTTTGAAAAGTGAAACGCTGTTTGCAAAGAAACTACTGAGCGAAAATGGCTGAAATTACATATGAGATCTAATGAATGATAATAAAAAGGGATGTTACAGAAAAAAACTTAGATTTCTTTTTAAAAAAAAAACGGAAAAATAATTCTGCAAAAAAATACCGAAAAATGCTTAAAAGATCCTAAAAAATCTGTAAATAAAGAGACTCTTTACTGCAGAATATTATAATAAACAGTTTATTAGATATTGAATTAAAACGGGAATATTTTTAACATTGAAGCCTATGGGATTCGCCTGAATAAACCTGTCGAATGAAGCAACCGAATGGCAGGGCATTTCGGCAACTTTTCACTGCTGGTTTTTGTTCTTTGAATAGACGACGCATTGCTTCTCTATGGGGATTTCACTGCCCTCGAACAGGCACTGTATGTGCAGGCAATTTGCCAACATTTGGCGAACTGCCTGCTCTCTGGATAGCCGAATGGCCAGGAAAGGTAACCGAACGCTGAATTTCACCGTTCGGTTACCTTTCGCCAGCAATTCAGAGCTCTTTGAATAACTCTGTTAGATACAGGAAAACGGCATCACGTACAGTATGTTACTGGGCTGGATACGTCTCGTGGTTGCAGCCGACCCGGTAGACCTCATGCACGACGCCGTTTTCCTGTATCTATGTATATTTTGTCGTGTTTCCACCAGCCAGGTCATCTTTGCAGCTGTCCCGTACCATGTTTTTGTTTTCAATCCCAAAGTGGAATTTTTCTGGGGAGGGTATAAAAGAAAACCCACCAGTTTGCCTCATGACTGAGGAGCAGCATGAACGTATGTGGTTGCTTAGAAAGCAGCTTTTGGCTTTGTTAGCTAGGACTCACCTCACTAGAGGTGCCGTGATATGGCAGGCGAGCTTACACTTCAATGGCCATTCAAGTAAACCAAAGCCTCTAATTGTTTTTTGTTTCACATGGTGTTATAGGGATAAGCGCAGATGACACCTTTTATTCTTGTTATGTTTTATACATGTTACTGGGCTGGATACGCCTGGTGGTTGCAGCCACCCTGATAGGGCTCAGGCGCGACACCATTTTCCTGTATCTATAAGAATATCCTTGACTTCCTTGCATTGATATGAAGGCACATCATTCCAATATTGATGTATAGTGTATCCAGTTCATTGTTTCATAACTGTCAATCCATTTAGTGCTCTACTATATGTCAATGAGCACCCAATTTCCTAGTGCTAAGTTTGATAAAATGAACAAAATAAAACAAGTACGGATTTGTGCTATTGGACTCCCACCTATAAAGAAAAACATATACAGGGTTATTCAAAGATCCGAATGGCTGGAGAAAGGTAACCGAACGCTGAAAATCAGCGTTCGGTTACCTTTCTTGGCCATTCGGCTATTCAGAGGGCAGGCAATTCGCCAATTCTTGGCGAATTGCCTGCACATACGGTGCCTGTTCGGTGCCTGTTCGAGGGCAGTGAAATCCCCATGAAAAAGCACTGCTTCGGCTATTCAGAGAACACAAACCAGCAGTGAAAGGTTCCCGAATTGCCCTGCCATTCGGTGGTTTAATTTGGCAAGTTTATTCAGGAGAATCCCATAGGCTTCAATGTTAAAAATATTCCCGTTTTAATTCAATATCTAATAAACCGTTCATTATAAAATTCTGCAGTAAAGAGTCTCTTTATTTATCGATTTTTTAGGATATTTTAACCATTTTTCTGGATTTTTCTTTTTTAAAAAAAGTCTGATTTTTTTTTTTAACTTTACTTATTTTTTCTGTAACCGCCCTTTTTATTATAATTCCCTGGACCACATATGTAAATTTCAGACATTTTCACTCAGTAGTTTGTTTGCAAACAGTATTTCACTTTTCAATCATTCATGCGAACTGTTTTCCTAATTTATTCACTGCCTCTTCTGCGGTGTCGGCTTTTTCCGGAGGCTGCGCTGTGTGTGATTGGCTCCTGCTCGGGTTTTTCCGGCATCTTCGATGGGTTAATCCAGATGTTTTTACGGGTTTTCGGCGGGTTTTCAACAGCTTTTCGGCAGCTTTTCCCTGCACTTCGACAGCCCTGTGGTGCTTGCTGATTACACCGCAGGGTGGCCGAATTGGGAAAGCCGATTTGCACCGAATTGAAGAGAACGAAAAGTCACCGAACGTGCAGTGACTTTTCGATTCTCTTTGAAAAACCCTGATAGTCCCTAACACGATATGCTGAAAAGATTCATGAGTCATACATCCTTTTTTTCACATCTTATTAAAGCTTCATTTGGTAAACGTGGAAGAAAGGTTTTAGACATAAGTCATGGAAATATTATGTTACAAAGAGTCTTTTATTATGGACTCTTGAGGACAAACCACATCATTATCACTAACATGTACTATAAAAAAAAGAATACGTTTGTTTTGTTAGTGGGTTTGCTTTTGATTTTCCGTAATGGTTCTGTTTAGAATTATGAAGGATACATGAGAGTTCTACATAAACGCTCCGTCCACTTCAGCAAAGTGAGTCAGAAATGTAAATATGTGAAGAGCCAATGTAGTAACAAAGTTAGCTCCAAGGCTAACAGTGCAATGTTTGTGTTGCAAGAAACTGAAAAAGTGATTCTGGGTAAAAAAGAAAGTTAGGAAAGGATCTTTTTTTAATGGAATTTCTGTTCTACACAATTGAGTGACTCTTAAACAAAAATAAATCTATTTTTGGTAACCCTTTAATGAAGGGAGATTTACAAGTCTATTTAAAGAAAGGTGAATACCAGGAGAATTGGCAGGAGAAGAGAACAATCTAGACCAAATAGACGATTTGGAAAGTGAGATAAATGGGAGAAGGTTTCTAGTTTTGCTATTTTGACCTAGAATTTTCACTTCTCCTGTCATCTTATGAGTTTCACCTTTCTTCGAATAGACCTGTTACTCTGCAGGACACCGTCACTTTCTAGCTGAATTAGAAAATGACAAGACGGTTTACGGCCTTTTATTATAAAAAATTCTCTCCTCACTTGAGCAAATATCTAGTTAAACTATATAATGGAATCCTGGAGGGACGACCGGTGCCTCCGGATTTCCTCCGATCTGATGTGATTTTGATTCCTAAAGAGGGCAAGGATCCTTCCTTCCCCCACAATAATAGACCGATCTCTTTACTGAATGTTGACTATAAGATATTTACGAAAATCCTGGCCAACAGACTAGGAGCACTCCTCCCCTCCATCATTCATCCGGACCAGGTCGGGTTCATTCCCACGAGACAGGCATACGAAAATACAAGGAGAAATGTGATCCTGATCGAGAGAGCTCGCGCAACGGGGACGCCTTCTCTGCTCCTCTCCTTGGATGCGGAGAAGGCGTTCGATAGGGTGGGCTGGCCTTACTTATTTCACCTACTGGAGCACTGGGGATTTCCACCTGGTTTTTGCGCTGCTATCCGGGTCCTGTATAATTCCCCCCTTACGAAAATAATCACCACGGGGGCCTCCCCGGAATCTTTCCCCATAGGTAATGGAACGCGACAGGGTTGCCCCCTGTCACCCATGCTTTTCGCTCTAGCCCTTGAGCCCCTGCTGGATAAATTACGGTCCTCCACGTCTATCACGGGTTTACAGATTGGGGGGGAGGAATTCCTGGTGTCAGCATATGCGGACGACCTTCTCCTGACCCTCACGGACCCGGCTCATTCTGTACCCCATTTGCTCTCCCTTCTTCGGGATTTCTCGGATATTTCCGGGTTTAAGATAAATATAGATAAATCTCGCGCGATGCCGATAGGCATACCGAAACCGGAGGTCGACCGGTTGCGTATCCTCACGGGATTTCACTTCTCCACCTCCTCTCTCACGTATCTGGGAGTGAAGCTGACTAGTGATCCCAAAGCAATGATTAGAGCTAACTACGATGTACTGATCCAACGTCTTATAGCTGATATGGACACTTGGGATGCCTTTAATGTCTCCTGGGTGGGTCGCATTGCTAGCGTAAAAATGAATCTACTTCCCCGAATCCTGTACTTGTTCCAAACCCTCCCGGTGCCTGTCCCTCCAGCCTCGTTGGCGCATCTACAGTCCCATGTGGACCGGTTCATCTGGCATAATAAACGACATAGGGTGGCTAGAAGAGTGTTACATAGACCGAGGGTGGTGGGAGGCTTGGGAGTTCCGAGTTTGTTACAATATTATCATGCTGCCCAACTAGCACAGTTTGTTACCTTTCATGCACCACCTGGTACGCACCGTTGGGCGGACTTAGAGTCGCATCTCTTTGCTCCGGACTTGCCGCAATTCTATTTTTGGCTTCCCAAAACCTATCGTCCTATCCTTCGCTCCACTTGCACTGCCACCATTAACTCTCTCCACATTTGGGACACTGTGAACCGTCGCTTCACTTTAGCCAAAGAACACTCAGCTATGATGCCCTTTCTCCGCAACCGACAGTTTCCACCGGGTTTATGCCCTCGCCCTTTTGCAACTCTGGAGGACTTGGGCCTTCAGAGGCTCCACCACCTTTACTCAGCGGGGGCACCACTTCAGTTTGAGAACATCCGACAGAGAGGTCCGGTAGGACCAGCGGACTTCTTTCGCTACCTGCAGGTCATGGACTATGCGCGGACGCCTGAAGTCCGTACGGCTGCCACGTCTTCCTTGACGGCGTTTGAAGCTCGCTGTAATGACGCTCGCATCACGAAATCAATGATATCCTCGCTTTACGTCTCCCTCTGTTCAGGCTCTCCAATCTGGGGGGACCCAACTTATGTTGCACGCTGGGAGCGAGATGTGGGGGATGCCCTGCCCAGTGAAGAATGGGAGGATATTTGGGACAATGTGGCACACTGCTCCATCAATGTGGCCCATCAGGAACAGGCTTACAAGATGCTGTTTCGCTGGTATGTTACCCCCTCACAACTTTCTCACATGGACGGGTCTTCCTCTGACTTATGTTGGAGAGGTTGCGGCACTAAGGGCTCGTTCTACCACATGTGGTGGACATGCCCCCTGATCCGACGCTTCTGGCTTCAAATTCATGCTCTCATTCAAGAGGTCCTACAGTGTGGAGTGGCTTTCGACCCATGGACATTCCTTCTTCACCGCACCCAGGACGCCCTATCGAGACCGGAGAATAAGCTGGTGCATAAAATGGTCTTGGCGGCTAGAAGAGCGGTGGCCCAAGGCTGGAGATCTGTGTCCCTTCCGTCTATGGCGCAGGTGTATCTTCGGATCAGAGATAATATGGACATGGATCGTTTATCAGCTCTTGTACATGACACCATGCCCCAACATAGTAAGATTTGGGACCCCTGGCTGGAGTTTGATGTGGGTTAAGAGCTGGACTGCTTGTTTTTCTGGCGGATTATGATACCTGGGTTATGTACTCCTTTGGGGCGGCACCCTATTCCCTTCCCCCTCCTCCCCTCCCTATGAGGTCTCTTCCTCTCTCTTTTTCCTCCATGTTTGTGTTTCTTTGATCTTTTTCTAATTTCTTCTTTTACCCCCTCCTCGGGGTCTACCCCCTGCGGTCCTTTGGCAGGGGCTCCTCAGGGCTAACCAGTAGCAATCTCTAACATTGTGGTTTTGTGATAAGATGCCCTTTTTTGTATTTGAAAAATGGAAAATAAAGAATTATAAAAAAGAAAATGACAAGACAGCTCTCTAGCAGGATAATTAAACTCATAAAATAACACTTATGAACCATTCCAGGAACAGCCACAATGATTTTAGAAAGGGCACTTATCATTGTGGCACCTATCAGACTTAAATCAAAAATTAAATATATAATCTATAGTAGCCAAAATATCTTCAATGTCTGCATTAAAAACCTAATTAGATGTGTTTTCTATGTTAATTACCTTCTTTAATGTGATACTTCATTTAACTTGTTGGGTTCTAAAGATTTAGATGAAAATGATGTATGTACACTCAATAAAAGCTTTATGTAGAAACTTTTTTGGAATTTGATTTATTAGATTTGACTTGGAATATTATTTACAAAATAGTGTAGCAACAAAATCTTTCAGCCTACTTGTAAACTATAAGCAAATTTAGACAACCTCTTCCTTTCAGGTGAGGTGACGATTCTTTCCAAAGCTGTAATTATGGTCTGCAGTTATCTGACTATTGACTTCTACCTAGGAGACATTAACATAAGAAGCACTTTTGATTAAAAGTCCAACTGTGGGTGGTGTCTGGAAGTCGAAGGGAGCAGTCACAAGCTGGAATAGTTCTGTGCTGTCTGTCTAAAAAATATAAACTATATTATTCTGGAGTTTTGCTCCCACTACGAATCAGCTTGCATTCAGAGGTCCCTTACATATGTCACTCAAGCTGGGTGCCCTGGCTGAAAATTCTTTGTCTGGCCTGTTGTTTAAGTTTTCGTCAGAGTGGCCTATGCTTAGTGGTCATCTTTGAGAACTGTGCGGTCAGGTGATGCTCAGGTATCTAGAAGGTCTGGTTCAGTGCTCCATATCCATTTGTGTGTGATACCTCTGGGAGGACGGATTGGAAATTCAGGGTGATGGAGAAGTCTCTCTCTCAATGGCTGCCAACTGGATGAGCTCCGAGTTCAGAAACATGCTGCACTGTGCAGATGCCTCTCTTTGTGTATGGCTAAGATGGTGAGCCCAGCAACACCAGGTGAACCATTGACATCAACGGCCCTGGTTAATCCAGCAACGAAGGATGACCTGCATGCCCTGCTGATGTTGTATTGCCACAACACGAAAAGTGCTAACTTCTTATTCTCCCTATATCTTTTTGACCCAAGATACCGCAAAGGTTCTGATTCATGCGCTTGTTATTTTACAACTTGATTACTGCAACTCCCTCCTTATTGGCCTCCCAACGTCCGTATCACCCCTTTGCAATCCATAATGAATGCAGCTGCCAGGCTTATTTTTCTCACCAGACGCACCTCACATACCTCCCCCTCTGCCGGTCCCTCCATTGACTTACTGTACATTTCAGGATACAGTTTAGAATACTGACGCTCGCGTTCAAATAGCTCAATAACTAGACCCTTCCCTACATGTCTTTTTTACTCTGCAAGCACGTCCAGTCTAAACCACTCCAGTCGGTGGGTAACCTGTCCTCTGTCTACACCTGTGCTGCCAACTCTCACCTCCAAGACTTCTCAAGGGCATCTCTGATCCTGTGGAATGACTTACCTCTTTAGGCCTTCAAGAAATCCCTCAAAAACCATTTCTTCAGATTAGCATACCACATTACTGATGCAACTCATCTCTCTGCTCACCTACTCACACGTCATGATTTAGGCCACTTCCAAGACCCCCACAATTCCTTAACCACTTGCACTAGTGATCCTGTTGACCAATAAAGATTCCCTTGTGTTTCTTCACCCCAAACCTAGATTGTAGACTCTTATGAGCATGGTCCTCTACACCTCTTGTCTCCATTTTATGCTTGTTTATTTGTGTCTTGTTCCCTTTTGTTATTGTAAAGCGCTGCAGAAACTGTTGGCGCTATAAAAATAATGACAATAATATCTAATATGTGCAACTGAAAAGTGCTACAATGTGACTTATCTTAAGGAGATTTGAATCAAATCTTAAGATAAGTTATATTGTAGCACTTTTAAGTTACACATATTAAATTAGTATAGGGAGAATAAGAAGTCAGCACTGTTTATTTGTTTTCTCTTTACAATCCACTTTAAAGTTTATAATGTTTCTCGCATATTATTTTTCAGTTTCTTTGTTGGTTTTCCACTCTTTTGTTATGACTCACCCATGAAATTTGCCTTGACATGGCGGGTGGGCGTATGCGTGGAATGGCCTTGGCCTTTGTAAGTGAACCAAAAATATTTTTTTTTTTCATATTCATTATACAGGGTTGAGCACATGACATATATTTTTTTTCTTTGTACAAGTTCCAGGCTTGGCTGCTGGAGTTGCGTAGCTCCTCCTGATGGGAGTTGAGCATGCAACAATTTTTCTTGTTGTTGCAGATAGAGTCTTGCCTGTGAATCCTCCACTGATATCAGTGATTCCTGCAGTCAAAAAGGCTGGCCGGATTGCCTCATCTCATTTTATTCTGCAGACCTGTTACAGTAGGCCTACTCCTGATTTGGTGTACTTTTGGTTGCTCAGTGGTAATGTAAAATTTACCCTTGAGGCCTTAGTGGTTAAAGGGTGGCTGGCCCTGTTCTCCATGATCAGTGCCTTGGGTGTTGAAGTGCCTGCCACCTTCCTGGACTCAGGGAAAGACTTTCCTCTCCCAAAGTTTTTTTCTTCATTTACCTTTCCTTAGTAATCTGTTTTAAATTTTTTGCATTTACCATGCCAACTTCCTTTCCCTCATTTACGTTTTCAAGGGCTGACATATTGTGATCGAAGTTTGTTTTGTTGAAAAACCTGCTGTTCTTACTCTTGTTTTTGAGGACCTTGTAGTTTGTTTCTAAAGGCCTGTGAGGGTGTCCGTTATGGGAGTTGAGGACTCCAATATTGCAGACAATGTTATAATACCAGTTACTGTCCTGTATGCTGTCTTTATTGGTCCTGCGTGATTACTTTCTTATTACATGTCTGATTATACATTGTATGACAAATTCTTATGAATAAAGACTGTATAATATATAAATATGTATATACAAGGTGGAAAGCCTGCCCAGAGGGCAGTCTATTGTGGATATACTGCCCCTGCTCATGGATATATGCCCCAGCTCATGGATATTGCCCCAGCACGTGGATACTGCCCCAGCACGTGGATACTGCCCTAGCACGTGGATACTGCCCCAGCTCGTGGATATTGCCCCAGCTCTTGGATATTGCCCCAGCTCGTGGATATTGCCCCAGCATGTGGATATTGCCCCAGCTTGTGGATACTGGCCCAGCTCGTGGATACTGGCCCAGCTCGTGGATATTGCCCCCCAGCTCCTGGATATTGCCCCAGCTCATGGATATTGCCCCCAGCTCCTGGATATTGCCCCCCAGCTCATGGATATTGCCCCCCAGCTCATGGATATTGCCCCCAAGCTCCTGGATATTGCCCCCAGCTCATGGATATTGCCCCCCAGCTCCTGGATATTGCCCCCCAGCTCAAGGATATTGCCCCCCAGCTCCTGGATATTGCCCCCCAGCTCCTTGATATTGCCCCCAGCTCATGGATACTGCCCCAGCTCCTGGATATTGCCCCCCAGCTCATGGATATTGCCCCCAGCTCATGGATACTGCCCCCAGCTCCTGGATATTGCCCCCAGCTCCTGGATATTGTCCCCAGCTCATGGATACTGCCCCAGCTCATGGATACTGCCCCAGCTCCTGGATACTGCCCCCCAGGTCCTGGATATTGTCCCCAGCTCATGGATACTGCCCCCCAGCTCCTGGATATTGCCCCCCAGCTCCTGGATATTGTCCCCAGCTCATGGATACTGCCCCCCAGCTCCTGGATATTGTCCCCAGCTCATGGATATTGTCCCCCAGCTCCTGTATATTGTCCCCAGCTCATGGATATTGCCCCCCCAGCTCCTGGATATTGCCCCCCAAGCTCTCATGGGATATATGCCCCAGATCAGACCCCAGACCAGACATGGGGCGGCTGTTCGAATGCTCTATCGGCATTCGGACAGCCGCCCCATGAGCTCCGCGCCATACTTACCTTTCCGAGCGGCGCCGGGGAAGTGAAAGTTTCCCCGCTTCCGGTCGTTGAAGGACCCAAGTCGCGGTCACGTGGGACTCCCACGTGACCGGGGCTTGGGTCCTTCAAAGAGCGGAAGTGAGGGAACTTTCCCTCCACCGCTCGGGGGTTGGATGCGCGCGGCAGCCGGGTAGAGGCTGCGAGCGCAGCCTCTACCCGGCTGCTGTGTGCATCTTGTAACCGCCGCGGCGAGCGCACAGCCGGCTCGTGCCGCGGCGGTTGCATGCGCGCGCAACCAACCGCCGCTGGTTGCGCCCGCATGCGCAGAGTAAGGCTTGGCGACGGACACGCCAAGCCTTACTCAATTATAGTATAGATACTTGCTTGGGTTGTGCTGCAAGAGCAGAGTGAGACTGGGAAAAATAGTTCCAAGTCTCCTGCTACAGTCACTCTGCAGCCCTCGCATACTCGCGAGATCGTGCAGGGTTCACGGCCTGGAAGCACAACCCTCCATGGAGTCCTATGGACTCCAGGAGGAGATACTCGCGGCGACGTGTAAGCGCTATGGAGAGAATCCCAGCAGTTAGCACTGCATTCCGGGGCAAGGTGCTGAGCTAGCACCTGCTGCGAAATATATGGTACATTTTCCCGTTAGTGTCTCCATGTTAGCACAAAGTAGGGAATTTGCCTTCTCTCTTGCTTTTTGATTTTTACAGGGATTGGGGTAAATCCCTGGTGGTCAAGGGAATAAAAGGTGTTCCCAGGCGGGAGCGGGTCTGCACCTCTACCTGGTGCAGACCATACTAAGTGCTCCCTCGGTGATAAGTCAGAGTGCTGTGACTGGCCCTAGAAGTTGTGACCCACTAGGATATTTTGTTGGTATCTTGGTGGGTCAGTCTGGGGTGGCCTGAAAGGACCCTACCATTTGAGACACTTAGACAAACTGCAGAGGACTTGTCAAGGCCCCCCTGGAGCCAACGGGCCTCTGAACATATCATGGGCTGTTATCCCACTGATGGCGGCACTAAATATTATGGATTTTTTTGTTTATTTGATTAATTTACTACTACATATTTGGTCAGTGTAATCAATCTAAGAGGTACATAAAAGGATTTCTAACATTACTGCTAAGCATGATTAAGCCAAGTCGACAAAACGTTGCATGATTTCCCCTGTTGACTGTTATGTCTAATTAATACATTTTGGAACCAGTATCCTTGTGATTCTTGTGTGTTTTTACCTGTTTTGAGAGACTCGTGGATTGGAGAAAAGGTGAGATCAAGGAAAAACTGTTAAAGTAAAAGTTAAAACAACGACAAGAGGAATGTGTTTCTGTAGAAGTAGATAAGCTATATTATAAATTATTTCTGTCAATAATGGAAAATAGTGAATTTTCGTAAGGTTTTGGAATTGGAAAGTAATCAGCCTGTTATAAAACTCAAATAAGACATTTTTGGGATATGACTGATTCCAAATACTTTTACCAAGTCGGGTGGAGTATGCCAGGCCATAGATAGTGGGAACAGTCGGAAAATGTTCCTTTTTGGAGGGTGACTTATTACAAGGCATTGCTTCATAGACATCGCTTTATTTCACAAACAAATTATAGGTATCACGTCAAATAACACTAAGTGCTGTGAACAACTGTGTGCAAAGGGACATTATTTAATATTCACTTACCTGAAAGGTTCTGCAAACAATTCAGGATTCCCATCACCATGGGAAACAAAAATCCCTCTGTATGACCCTGCTGATGTCCTGCAATTGCTTAATGTAAAGAATAAAATGACTTGTAAATCAGGATCTCATTTCACACTTACACCAGAAAGAACATCATCCTCAAGCATGTTTCCTTGATGAGAAAATTATATTTGACACTTTCATTCCCAGGCTATTTTCATTGAAACCATTTGAAACATGGGGGGGGGGTTGTTTTCCAGTGCTGGTGTAATGGTAGTCAGAGCTGTTGTAAACTTAGTAATGCCATAGTCTTGAATGGCTTTGGTAATTTTATGACATCTTTAAGTTTACACCAGGGTAGGAATATGGCCCAGGATTTGAAGACTTTAGGGGTTATTCAGTAAGGGGCTACCGAATTGCACCGTAGGGTGCAATTTCATGGCAGTTTGTCTATTCACTGTCAATTCGTCAAACACTGGCGAATTGACAGCAAAATACAGTGCAGTTCACCCCAGATCGGCGACAGCAAAATTGTCCCATAGAGAAGTAATGGTTAATCTATTGCGAGAACGCCGAAGTGTCAGTGAAATGTCCTCATTTTCAGTGATTCAATTCGACAGGTTTAAACAGGTGAATCTCATAGGACTCAATGCAAAAAAAAATATTATCGTTTCGAATTTTTTATATTAAACCGATAAGTCTTCTCAATTTCACCAAATCATCTTTTTATTCGTTAATTTTTTGGAACATCCTTTTGTATTTTTAGAAGAAATTTTTGATTCCCAATTTTTTTTAAAAGGCGTTATATTTTTATTCTGTAACAGACCTTTTTATTCTTTTTTTGTAGGACCTTTTTTCATTATTTACAGGGTAATACTTCTGAGGCCTAAGTGTTAATTTATTTTCACCCTAAGATGAACATTAATCTTCCATTAAAAATGTATGCAAATGAGGCTTTGTGTGCTGAGGCTAATGTCAGACGAACAGGGTTAGAGCGCACTCTGCGTGCGTGCATTACGGATGGACGTACTGAAGGAAGAAACTGTAGACACCACAAGGTCCGTTTTTGTTGACGGACGTAGAAAAAAAAGGGAATTATGGGAAACAAAATTAATATGAAAAATTATACAAATTTGAAAAGGATATGAAAAGCCATTTTGTGCATCAAAGTGCTGGACTTCGCAAGTGCGCAGCGTCTGACATCTCACTCACACAGAACGCTACGCGGACGTGGCGCACTCTGCATGTCCGGGTAGCGGTTTTACGTTCTTGCCTAACTTGCGTCTGTTTGCCACGTGCGTTGTGCGAGGCGCAGTTCGGTGCGCACGTACTTCATGTGTGGATCTCTATTGCTCATAATTCTATGCTATGACGGACGTTAAGGCTAGGGTCAAATGAACGCATTTTTCGCATCGGCCGTCAAAAAGTGCGTCCGAAAGCATTGACGTATTTTTTTACGGTGGACATGAAAGCAGTCAAACGATGCGCATTTTCGTGCGTGTTTTTTTACGGATCATCAATAAAACACTTTTTGTGTCTGGACGTTATGTAGGCCGGACATTAGCAGCGTCTGACGTCTCCTAATCACGCACACACGCCGCTATGCGGACGCAGCGCACTCTGTACCTCAGTACTAGCGGTTCAACGTTCTTGCAAAAATGCGTTCGTTTGCCGCTTGCGTTGCCCGGCGGCCAAACTTTTGTGCGGCCATACTTCGTATATTGCCCGTCATTGGCTGTCATTTGCTGCTACTACGGCCGTAATAAAGTGCCGCTCAACGCACGTTCAAAATGCGTTCGTCTGACCCCAGCCTAAACTGTGCGGCAACACGGACGTGATAACTGCGTTCGTCTGACGCCGGCCTAAACCTTGCTTTTCTAAATTGGGCAATACAGAAAGTATACACCTATTAGGCGTGAAATGGTTAATCATTGTTTGACTTTGTCAATCATTCATGGTTCCCACTTCGTCTTGCGTGTAATATGGCTACAAATCTGAAAAGATGCTTGTGTGAAAATATTCTCACATTCCATGTGGCCTTTTCACTAGTATGATTCAGCTACCTCTGTTTCTGCAGTTCCACGTCTCTTCATCAATCAGACATATAGCTGCAAAGTCCGACCATGGATTGGAATTAGTAAGAATGATAGAAATATCCAAAGTTTGGTTATAATTAGCATACAGTTAATTTCTATATACTTACGTTGTTACTGGAGCACCAGACATAAAGATGTTGCAATTCTCAAATATATGTCAATTTTATTGAATTCTTTTGAGAAAGTATTTTACCAGGAAGGATACAGTGAAATTTCTCTCGTTTTCAAGTATGTCCTGGGTGGCGAGTATGTACCGTTGGGTGTCTTGCCCAAGGACACTTACTGGAGAGGTGCTCTTGCCGGAATCGAACCTGTGTCTCCACAGTCTCTCTCCACGGTTATAGAGCAGTGATGTTACCTCTACTCCACCCAGCCGGCAGAAACTCATGTCCTCCAGGTGAGATGAATTGTTTATTTGTATAGTAATACAATATCAATCATTTAGTGTGATAAAAAGTTACATGACTATCTTTTTATCTTTCTATCTATATATCCATCTATCATTCTTTCTATCAAGTGACCTAACTTTTTATGTATCATTTCATCTATCTTTTTATCTGTCTGTCCGCGTATCTATTTTTTTTATCTATCATCTATTCTTTTATCTATGTATGCATCCGTCTGTCTTTCTTGTATCTATCTGTAATATTATCTGTCAGTCCATCTATCTATTCTTGGTGCTATGTATCCATCTATTTTTAATCTATATTTATCAGGGTTATTCAGAGAGCGGTGAAAAGCAGGAGAATAACTGGAGAATGGAAAATTCTAGGCCAAAATAGCCGATTTGGAAAGTTAGATGAATGGGAGAATTTTGACCTAGAATTTTCCATTCTCCAGCCATTCTCCTGCTTTTCACCTCTCTTTGAATAACCCATATCTTTTTATCTATAATTGCTGCTATATCTATCATCCTTCGATTTGTCTATAGGGTTATATTCACCAAGGTAGGATTTGTAGCTAATTCAATAATTCACCAAATAATTAAAAAAATTAGTGCAAGCAGTCGAACAAAAACAAATTGTCCACTTGAGCTAAATTTGCAATTCCATGGTGAATTCCAGACAATTCCCACTTTATGAGGAACAAACCCAAGCCTATGTATTTCCCTTCCGCAAACAATAAAAATGCTGTGTAACATTTCCACTCCATTTAACCTGTATACAATTTACAAATTATATATAATTGCGTTCCATTCTATAGCATTACATGTATTTATTTATTTTTTTAATCATTGGTTCAATTTCTCCATTTCATGGCTGTGAAAACATGTAACTATTTATTAGAGTACCTGAGAGTGAGACGTATCATTCAAATCAACTACTTAATACTGTACATTCGATGAATATCTGTGCCATTGAATTAAACCCTAATGAGAGCTTAACCACCTTTTGGAGAACCCTATCATTAGATATAGATTATACTTTCAAAATGAATAATACGCTCAATTTACTAGAAATATAGTAAAGACTGGATAATACCACCATTAGACATGCACACATGCACAAGCACACAAGCAAACTATGTGACCGTGGACCTATATTATCATAATGTATTGGCACAGACCAACTAGAATACATTTTATATACATTCTATATACGCTTTTAGTCATGAGATGGTTTATTTGTAACTTAATGATCTCTGTGAATAGTTTGTTGCTCAAATAAGTCTCTTTTAATCGAGAATATAATAAAAATGTTGAGTTACGCATGTATAAGGACAGACACATATTGTACTGTGTTGCTTGTGTCTTTCATATATCCCCTGCCAATGATTTAACCCATTCCTGGAAACATTGAGGCCTGTGCTTTGCGAATTTTGCCATCTTCCATAACTTCTAGAGTTTTGTAGCAAGTCCTGTAAGTTTATGGATGAGACCTATTTTATATACACCCTTTTAAATCATGGGACACCCCAGTAGGATGGAACTACCCCCAAGGTTCCCCAAGCCCTCCTATTTCACCTCCACCCCTTTGTCACCAAGTCTGTTACCCCCTGGACTTCTGCCTACCTTAGCAGGAGGGTCCAGCACACTTACTAATCAGGAGGCATTTCCAGGAGGTATCCGGGAAAGAAGTTTACAGGAGGAGTCTGGAAGCCAGTAGCCTGCTAAACTTGGTCTGATTGTGAAAAAAAATTCTTTCCTCCAAACTCACTTACAATACACTACAGCCCTGCTGCTTCTCCTGCTGCTGCCTCTGCCTGCAAGGGACCTGACACACTCACCATTTATTAAAAAAAAGGGGGAATTTTAACTTTCTGCTGGAAAAGTGGAGAGCTGAAGAGGAAAAAAATAAAAATAAAAATAAACCAAACACATCTGGAGACTGTGAAGAAAACATCATTAAAGAATAGTGCCAAGAACCTGCCTTATATCAAAGAAACAAGTCAGCAAAAACTTACATTCAAAGTTTTCTGCCAGGTGTATGGGACATAGATTATTGAAATACTGCACTGAACTGTTAAGGTAAATTTTGACATTTTATTAAGTGACAATTTTTCTTTAAAAATCTGTCTGTATGTATATCTTATTATATTTCTGTCTATTTGTATCTATTGATCAATCGCTCCTATACATTATTGGGCATTTTATATGTGCAGATGTATGCTGTGGACTTACTTTTTTCATTGCTCTCCATGCATTAAATAAACTAAAATGTGTTTTGCTCACTGTGCTAATGGCTAAACACATATGTAACTGATGTGGGGTTTATTAAATGGACCTGCTGATTAGTTAGTATTATAGGATCTCACTTGCAGATGGAGAATAGCATTACCCTGCCAAAATCTACAAGCCAAGCTATTGGACAGAATCCTTCTGCCTTGCAGGCTCCCTAACAACTGCATCTTCTATCTAAATCACTGGGACTCTGCTGTCAGACCAGCCTGATTCATTCCATGTGATGGGGAGATTTATTTTAGGGATGCCAGGTCCTTTGTTTAGTTACACAGAGATGATTTTATTTATCAGTGATATCTCTAAGACATTTTCAGGGTTATTCAGAGAGAGGTGAAAAGCAGGAGAATGACTGGAGAATGGAAAATTCTAGGTCAAAATAGCTGATTTGGAAAGTGAGATGAATGGGAGAATTTTTCTGGTTTGGCTATTTTGACCTAGAATTTTCACTTCACCAGTCATTCTCCTGAGGTTCACCTGTCTTTGAATAGACCCGTAGTAAATATGATGTGAAGACCTGACTCCCCATGCATAAAAATCTAGAATTTTCACTTCTCCAGTCATTCTCCTGAGGTTCACCTGTCTTTGAATAGACCCTTAGTAAATGTGATGTGAAGACCTGACTCCCCATGCATAAAAATCTAGAATTTTCACTTCTCCAGTCATTCTCCTGAGGTTCACCTGTCTTTGAATAGACCCTTAGTAAATGTGATGTGAAGACCTGACTCCCCATGCATAAAAATAAACCTATATGTGTTACATAATAAGTATGTATTGCCTGACAGTTGGTTTATTGATTTTGTTTTCATTGTCTTGATACTGTATCTTAGTATTGAGCATTCTTTGTCAGTGAGATTTTGGAACTCATCATCAGTGCATTTCTGGAAGAGCAGGATTTTTTTTACATTCTCCATATAATCCATTCTGTTTTGCTTTTCCTATGAGCTATTCTTTTTTTTTAGCTGAATGATCTCTGCAGAGTGTGACTGTCCATACAGAGATCCAGCCTTTGACACAGCAATGTCTTTCCTGAATGTAAATCAGACACATTAGAGATGTTTAAGTGGGTTGTGCCTTAATGTTAGTGGACCCATGCAGCAATCACAGTAGAATAACTTGATATTTGATTGACAATTGCTATTAGAGTGCTTTTAAATCAATTTGGGGAATCTCCTGTGATCCCCTTATAACAAATCCCCAGAATACAAATACATCTTTGAATTAAAACTATAGCATTCTGCCATCACAGCCATGTCAATGGGTCCTAGTATGAAATTCAGGGATAGAAAAAAAAAGTCTGTCTTGTGAATTTGTGCTGATTGAATCAAATGAAATTGGGTGGATGATGGAAAATGCCTGTGCTCTGTATTACCATTGGCTGCATCAAAGGGTGGTTTTTATTTGAAAATTGGTGTGCAGGTAGGGAGGGGAGGGTAAGGAAAATATATTGAGGGGAAAGCTGCTATCATACTTAAAACCAGGGCTGCCTGTCAAAATTTCCATTTTTTTTTCTCCCTCTCTCTCTCTGCAACTGTTATTTTGGGTTTCCTGTAATGCCAGGATAACATTAAAGGCTGAATCAGAGCAAGTAATAGCTCTGCTATCCCCAGTGGATATTTAATATGGAAAATATGGGAATGGGTTTATTTTAAGATATCATTGCAAATAGAGCAAGGAAAAGAAAAATAAATTCAACATGACTGTACTGTACTAATCCTACAAAGTAAGGCTCTTACTGGCTGTTTTAATAGACTCTAAATAAAGACTCTTGTGAACCAGGGATTACAGCCTCATGAATCTCAGTCTGCCTATGGCTGGATGTGATAGATGGGGATAGCAGTCCAAAATAGTTTAACTACTATTTTCGACCAGTTTCAGCTATTATTTTAAGACTGCAATGAGTTTTGCTGATTTTTAAAAACTGTCACTTTGGACTCAGGGTGTCTATTTATAAAAGTCTTTAACCCCTTAGGCTAGGGTCAGACGAACGCATTTTTCGCGTTGTCCGTGAAAAAGTGCGTTCGAACGAATGGACATTTTTTTTCACGGAATACGCAATAGCGGTCATACGATGCGCATTGTCGTCCATGATTTTGTACGGATCATCAATAAAACCCTTTTTGCGTCTGGACGTTATGTTGGCCGGACATTAGCAGCGTCTGACGTCTCCTAATAACGCACACACGCCACTAGCGGACGCAGCGCACTCTGTACGTCAGAACTAGCGGTTTGACGTTCTCAAAAAAATGCGTCCGTTTGCCACCTGCGTTGCGCAGCCGGACTTTCGTGCGGCCGTTCTTCGTATGCTGCCCAGCATTGGACGTCATTTGCTGCTA
Source organism: Leptobrachium leishanense (assembly GCA_009667805.1). Taxonomy (NCBI): domain Eukaryota; kingdom Metazoa; phylum Chordata; class Amphibia; order Anura; family Megophryidae; genus Leptobrachium; species Leptobrachium leishanense. The sequence continues at coordinate 110,046,459 of CM019065.1, read as the reverse complement.
GCACGGCCGTGATTTAGTGCGGATAAACGCACGTTAATACTGCGTTAGTCTGACATTAGCCTTAAATGACTGATGACTTGCAGTGATCATATGTGAAAGATATAATATCCTTGATGGGACTAATACAGTGACAATGATGATTATATCAGGGTTGAGAACTGACTGCAACAGTTTTTCTAAAATAAACTCTATTTTTTAACTAACAATGACTTAAATCCTATATAGTCATATGTGGAGGCAGTTGCTTCTTAAGAAGGTCAATGGCTTCCAGCACTGCTGCTGCAAAAAGAGTTTGGAGATTTGTAAAGTCTTTGAAACAACTTTAAGTTCATCTTCCCTGCATTTCATTTTCATAACCCTCAGCAACACTTCACTTAGGACTGACATCCATCTACTGCTCAGCTAGACTTCAATTTGAACTATATTCCCTATAGCCTCACACACAATGGCTTAAGGTGATGGGAAAAGCAGCCCATGGTACTCTGATTTAGGCTGTAATAGGTGACTGAAAAGAGTGGGCATGAGCATTTTATGACATTTTTTCTCTGCTCTTTACACAAATTTTACTTTAATCCTTATAAAAATAAGTGTTCTTTTTTCTTTTTGGAATGCAATTTATCCAGGCTGTGAGGCACTTTCACTCCATCCAAGGTACACAGCAAGACCTACTGTCATATCATTTCATCAACAGAGACAACTGCAGTCCTATCATCCAGCTATATCCACCCAGATTGGATTTGTACCTCTATGGGTTGTATCTGCATCAATAGCAATTTATTTTTATTTTGTAAATATGCAGAATCAGAGCAAACAGCAGAGCAGCAGTGTAATGGTTTCCATGGTGACTGCATCACTTCTAGGCACAATAACCTCCTTTGTGGTCCTTACCTTCCACCTTTCATAAAAACACTACTTTCTGATATATTTCCATTTGGTGAATCACTCTATGCAGCCAGTAAAGACCCATCCTTGATCTAAGGACAAATATAAAGCCCCTATCTGAATCTAGCTCCCCCCAAGCCTCCCTGTTACGCCTTACTGTGCTGAGGACCACAAGATGACGCCAGCCTGCTCCCTGCCTCTTCTCCTCCTCCCCATCCTCCTCCCCTTCTAAACAAACCAGCCTCTGTCTCTGATGGTCCAGCATTTCTCCAGGAACAAAAGCTGTCTTCATCTGCCTCTCCGGGCCACATAGGGGCTGCCAGGACTCAGCCACTGAGGTTCCTCAGAAAGGCCAAAAAAGCAAAGTTTGTTTTAATGGGCGAAAGGGCAGGAGAGGGAGAAAAAGAGGGAGAGAGAGAATTAAGGGGGGGGGGAATCATAGGCAGAAATGTGACTGTTAGAGTGGAAAAAAAAGGAAAAAGGGCTCATTGCAGCAGCGGAAATTTGCAGGTTTACTTTTAAAAGAAATCACTTCTTGTGCAAGTCATAAGAGGGCTGTGTGTGTGTGAGGAGCAGGCAGAAGGCATGAGTCTCCTCTCTGTGCTCACTCAATGGACTCACAGTGCTGCTCAACCTCCCCCACCCAGGAATGTCAGGGTGTATGTGATGGCTCATATGTGTGGCTTACAATTCAATTATATATGTTTGGGTTTTTCTGTTTGTGGTGCAACTATAATGTAGAAAAACATTTTGCATATATCATATATAAATAAAATAACATTCCCTCCAAATAAGTTAAGATGTGATAGATAGAGGGAGAGTTAGAGACAGAGAGAGAGACAGAGAGAGAGACAGAGAGAGAGATGGATAGATAGATTAGATAGATAGATAGATAGATAGATAGATAGTTAGAGACAGAGAGAGAGAGATGGATAGATAGATAGACATAGATAGATACAGATAAGATAGATAGACAGACAGGACAGATAGATAGATAGATTAGATAGATAGATAGAGGGATAGATAGATAGAGAGATAGATAGATAGATAGATAGATAGATAGATAGATAGTAGATAGATAGAGGGATAGATAGATAGATAGATAGATAGATGGATAGATAGATAGAGGGATAGTTAGAGACAGAGAGAGAGAGATGGATAGATAGATAGACATAGATAGATACAGATAAGATAGATAGACAGACAGACAGATAGATAGATAGATAGATAGATAGATAGATAGATAGAGGGATAGATAGATAGATAGATAGTAGATAGATAGAGGGATAGATAGATAGATAGATAGATGGATAGATAGATAGAGGGATAGTTAGAGACAGAGAGAGAGAGATGGATAGATAGATAGACATAGATAGATACAGATAAGATAGATAGACAGACAGACAGACAGACAGACAGACAGACAGACAGATAGATAGATAGATAGATAGATAGATAGAGGGATAGATAGATAGAGGGATAGATAGATAGATAGATAGATAGTAGATAGATAGAGGGATAGATAGATAGATAGATAGATGGATAGATAGATAGATAGAGGGATATAGATAGATAGATAGATAGATAGATAGATATAGATAGATAGATAGAGGGATAGTTAGAGACAGAGAGAGAGAGAGATGGATAGATAGATAGATAGATAGAGGGATAGATAGATAGATAGATAGATAGATAGATAGATAGATGGATAGATAGATGATGGATAGATAGAGGGATAGATAGATGATAGATAGATGATAGATAGATAGATAGATAGATAGATAGAAAAAAAGGAAGAGCACTCAGAGGATCTCTTTTTTTTCTCAAATTTTGCATTATGTGTTACATACGTTACACCGTGTCAATGTATCAGTCCCTCTATGGGACTTTCACCAGGTCCTGATGAGAGCCCAGGACCTGGGACTGAAATGTTGACACGCTGGGACATATGTAACTCAAAAAAAGACCCTACAAGTGCCCTCTTTTGTTTCTGTTGAATTTTGGCATGAGTACATAAATGCAAGGTGTATGACTATCAGGGTTATTCAGATAGAGGTGAAAACCAGGAGAATGACTGGAGAAGTGAAAATTCTAGGTCAAAATAGCCGATTTGGAAAGTGAGATAAATGGGAGAATTATCTGGTTCGGCTATTTTGACCTAGAATTTTCACTTCTAGAGTCATTCTCCTGGTTTTCACCTCTCTCTGAATAACCCTTTATGTATACATATATATATAACAGTCCAATTTTCTCAGCACTCACGCTTTGAAACTCACTTTTGGAAGGTGCTGCGGTGCCAGAAGATCCTCAGACATATGTTATATTAACCAGATAAGGAGCACTCATGGACTTAGAAAAAATAAAATGTTTGCTTTATTAGGAAGTCATTAAAAAATCGACGTTTCGGCTCAAACAAGAGCCTTCATCAGGAATGATCCTGATGAAGGCTCTTGTTTGAGCCGAAACGTCGATTTTTTAATGACTTCCTATTAAAGCAAACATTTTATTTTTTCTAAGTCCATGAGTGCTCCTTATCTGGTTAATATATATATATATATATATATATATATATATGCCAAGTTGAGGATGCACTCAAGTGATTTTATATTTCATCAAAAGTTAACTACTAGAATATTTTAAAACACAATATCAATGTTTTGACCCACTTAAAAAGACCCCAGGGGGTTGAAATGTAAGCCCTGTATTGTAAAATGTTCTAATAAAGAGTTTACTTTTAATGAAATCCTTGGAGTGCATCCTCATCTCCTTATATACATATTTTGACAAAGAGGATTTATCCACCTGGGTAAAGTCACTTTGAATATACTGCAAAGTGGTTAGTACCATACCTTTTGGCTGTTATATATATGTATATACACAAAATAAATATATATATCATCATCACCCAAAATATTTTCCCACAGCAATTTTAACACAACATATACAATATCTCAGGTTCCTGTACTTCAAGACTTCATAATGCAATTGTAATAATATAAGGCGCTGGAACTTCTTCGGAGCGGGCTTGATGCAGTTATTTAGCAGTTATTAACAGGGTCATTCAAAGAGCTCCGAATAGTGGCCGAAAGGTAACCAAGCGCTGAAAATCAGCACACGGTTACCTTTTCCTGGCCATTCGGCTATTCAGAGAGTAGGTAGTTCGCCAAATCTTGGCAAATTGTCTGCACATACGGTGCCTGTTCGAGGGAAGTGAGATCCCCATAGAGAAGCAATGCTTCGGCTATTCAGAGAGCACAAACCAGCAGTGAAAGGTTGCCGAAATGCCCTGCTGTACGGTGGTTTAATTCGACAGGTTTATTCAGGAGAATCCCATAGGCTTCAATGTTAAAAATATTCCCGTTTTACTCCAATATCTAATAAACCGTTGATTATAATATTCTGCAGTAAAAAGTCTCTTAATTTATAGATTTTTTAGGATCTTTTAGGCATTTTCGGGATTTTAATGCGAATTTTTTTTCCCGTTGTTTTTAAATAGTTTTTTTCTTTTTTCTGTAACAGTCCTTTTTATTATCAGTCATTGGATCTTATATATAAATTTCAGACATTTTCGCTCAGTAGTTTCTTTGCAAACAGCGTTTCACTTTTCAAACATTCATGCGTACTGTTTTTTTTTTCACTCCATTCGTCTGCGGTGTCGGGTTTTTCCGGCAGCTGCTCTGCGTTGTGATCGGCGGCTGCTCGGGTTGTTCCGGCATGTTCGGCGGGGTTAATCCAGATGTTTTTGCGGGTTTCGGTGTGCCTTCACCGGGTTTTGTGGCGTGTGTTCATCTGGTTTGCGGCGACTTTTCCCTGCACTATGACGGCCCTGTGGTGCTTGCTGAATACACCTCAGGGTTGCCGAAATGTTATCGCCTATTCGCACCGAATTAAAGAGAACGAAAAGTCACCGAACGTGTGATGGCTTTTCGATTCTCTTTGAGTAACCCTGTAAGTTTACAGGTATATACACTATATTGCCAAAAGTATTCGCTCACCTGCCTTGATTCGCATATGGATGGTTGAGCAAATTTTTTTCCAATATAGTGTATTTATGTGTTTATATACAGAAAATATCCTCAAAGAAAGAGCAGCAAAAGGTCCTTGATTATATTTTATTTCATTAAGTCACAGGAACGCAATCTACTCGTCAGTCCTTAGTAGAACTTATTCAATCCCTCGAGAACTGAAAAGTTGTTCCTCTATTTTAGGGAAATAAAACATTGTCAGGATCCTTGTGCTGCACTTCCTTTGAAGACACATTCAGTGCACTTCATCTTAGTCCAAGTCTTTTGTAATGATATTCTTCCCAGCAAGCAAGAGGATGCTTAGCATGAACAACACATTAGTTGCTGATCTTGTCTTTTGCAGAAATACTGTTTGCTAGAAGAAATGTAGTTAATAAATAGCATAACCAGATAACGTATTTTTACACAACAAATATTTTTTTAACATTCATAACTAGAATGTTGCAAACGTCACCCTACAATTATTATTCACTAAGGAGTAAATTGGTGGAGAATTGCGAGGGACTTGCAAATTTAAGGCCAAAAGCAGTCAAGGTGATGGAATACTGGACTTACAATATATTTCAATTTTATGGGCTTATTACATTCTTCATGCAAACGTTAATGCGTGCGCAAAAGGCATTAACGCGAGGGGCAAAACCCTTTGCGCTGAACTCGTATTACAATGTCAGCGCAACAAACGCGCGTATATGTCTACCGCAGGTGAACCTGCACGAACGCTGCGCGAGTGTACTTTACTGCGCGCGTCCTATACTTAACATTGTGAGTGCAAATGCGTCTGTACGCTGGTACGTGGATGGTATTACAATCTATGCGCAGTTTGTAATGCACTGCCTTTGCGCGCATAATTTTAGCAACTCCTAAAAGCTGGTGTTAATGGCAAATTCTATCAACCTGGCCGAAACCAAATACACCAGCCCAAAAAAAAATACGCAGCAAAGTATAGTTACACATTCTACACATACTAAACATACTACATATACTAAACCAATAAATTTGAGAAGTTGTGCGTGCTTTTTTTTTTGATACAGCATATATGCGCAGATTGACTTTGACAGGCGTAAAAATTTAATGTCAGACAATTGTGGTTCTTAATTCTGATTCGCTGAATCGCATAAAAAAACAGTCCGCACACTGATTTCTGCGCGCAATGTTATTGCGCGCGCATTTTTGCGGGTCCGTTTAACACGCGTTACTTTTTGACGGATGAAATAATGTGCGAGGATTGTAATACCACCATTGATTTACGTGCGTTAACGTTTGACGCTTCGCTCACAAATTCACGTGCTGCAGGAGTGTTTTTGCGCGAAGATTGTAATAGGGCCCTATGTGTGATGTCCTAAGATTTGCAATTCTTCTACTGCTTAGTAGACAACCCCCAATATTTTTAAACTTAAACTATGTAGTCAGTGCCCTTTAAAGTACATGATAAGACAGAGCACCAGTAATAGCCATAAGAGGCTATGTACTAACCACTGTTTTCTCACTGAAAGAACAATAATGTTAGTTCGGCATTTGGCAAACTACAGGGAACTGTGTTGGCCTATGTGAATTCGCTAGTTAGGAACCTGCCCCTGTAGTTCTCTACTTTTTGTCATTCTTTCCACCATAGTTTCTGACAAAGTTGTTTAGTGTAGTTCTCAGTGTACTTTTCATTGAGGTTTCCACCATAGCTTCTGCCGAAGTTAAATTAATCATAGATGTCGCGGACGTTTCCCTTTGTGGTTCTGTCACAGTCTTGCTTTGGTACATTCAGAATAGCGGTAGTTTACTCATTTTTCAGACGAATATTGGTGGTACCGGTCTTGTTTGCAACTACGGTCAGTTTCGCTGCCATAACAGTAGTTAGTGAATAACTCCCATAGCTATTATCTTAACCCCTTAACTGCTGTGCCATTTCACTCCGGTGTGTTGCGCTCATTTTGACCGTTTTTGCTCATCATGGTTAAACGTATTTTGAAGTCATGTTTTATTATAAGACCCAGACAAATTACATATCCTTATTTCCAGCAGACCCAGCAGATTCAAAATATATCATTATTATGTGTATACGTCATGACCTGTCAGAATGGTATAACACAAAATGTAAAATAAAAGTAAATTTCCCTTCAAATTTCAATCATTTACAGCGTGTAAAATAATTTTTTTCACATTTTGTCATCCATACATTTGTAGTTATATATTCAATGGGAGACTCTTGCGGAAAAAAATTTAGAATTGGGAACCTGTTGCTGTATTCTTCTGATAAAATAAGCGATTTTAACTAAAAACTGAAAAAAACTAAATTTTTCGCTTGTAGCACATGGTGTTTTGTGAATAATATGACTATGTATAAATACTGACCTTGCTTGCAGCGTGGGAAATGAGAATGTGAGTAAAGGCTGAGGTATTGCTCATTTTATACTTGAAAAATGTGCAATCTTAGGCTGGGGTCAGACCAGCGCGCTTTTAACGTGCGTTCTGGCGCACCTAATTACGGCCGCACTAGCAGCAGATGACGGGCAATGACGGCCAATATACGATGTACGGCCGCATAAAAGTCCGGCCGTGCAACGCAAGTGGAATTTGAACGCATTTTTCTGAGAACGCTGAACCGCTAGTACTGACGTACTGAGTGCGCAGCTGCGGCATAGCGGCGTGTTTGCGTGATTAGGAGATCCCAGACCCTGCTAATGTCCAGCCTACATAACGTCCAGACGCAAAAAGAGTTTTATTGACGATCCGTACAAAATCACGCCTGAAAATGCGTGTCGTCTGAGTGTTTTTGCGCATTCCATGAAAAAATACGTCAATGCGTTCGGACGCACTTTTTCACGTACGCGGGGAAAAATGCTTTCGTCTGACTCTAGCCTTATTCCAGGGAGCAAAAAAAAAGCAACTATCTGTTTGTGGTTTTTTGTTTTGCATTTTACTTGGTCATGTTTGGTATCATTAGAAAAGTCAGACTCTGACCTGTTTAATGACATCTAACATGACTTTGTGGGGGTGTAAAGAAAAAATGGAAATAAAGGAGTCCAAAGAAATCCTGCTCTCCTCGCAACTGGGCCACAGCTTCTGTTCTAAAAACACCAGAGTGTATTAACGCTTTGCGCCATCACCTCCTCATTTGGTCCCAGCGTGGCAAATGAGAAGGTGAGTTAGCGCAGTGGCATTGTTTGCTTTACATTGTTTGCTTTAAGAGTAAAAGCACATAATACCACCGCCTTAGAAATTAGAAAAGAAGAAAGTAAAGTAAATTTTGCATTTTTTTATTTTTACACAATACACTTTCATATTTGTTAACGTTGGAAAGGCCAGACTCTGACCTTTCCAAGGACACCTCACTTGATCTTGTGTGGTTTAAAATCAGGGATGCAGGGTTCCAAAGAACCCCTGGAATTACTCACTGCAGTGCGGCAGTTTAGGTTTTCGATGAACCAATGCGTAATAACGCATTGTGCCACCTCATCCTCACTTGCTGACATTGTGGGAAATGAGAAGGTGAGTTAGTGCAGCATCATTGTTCATGTTATAATTGAAAAGTGAATAATAGCACTGCATTAGAAAGAAAAAAATGAAATTTTATGGTTTAGGAGATATGGGGGGTCCAAAGGACCCCTGTATCACCATCATAGGGATTTCCCTACCAGCGGGGGAAGTCCTTTCTGACATCATCGTGGGTAGAACAAAGTGGCTTGTGAAACTCACAAGCCAATTCATGGAAAATTCTGATGTGGATTCAGAAAACACCTATTTCCAAGAGTATGCTTGACCTCCATGTGACCTCAAATAGTCCCCTACACCAGTGGTTCCTAACCACGGTCCTCAAGTACCCCCTAACCGGTCAAGTTTTCCAGATAGCTGAAGCACAGCACAGGTGATATGATTTGCTGCTCAGTGATTGCAGGATTTAGTCTGCATTTCCCCAAGGTAATCCTTAAAACCTGGCCTGTTGGGGGTACTTGAGGACCGTGGCTGGGAACCACTGCCCTATACCCACACCACATTTTCCTGAATTTTAAGAAATCTGTGACAGTTTATTATTTAACAAAATAGATTTTTCCCCCAAACCAAGAAGTTCCATTTTCTGGCAGATGTAAGTTCCCCATATATGGACGAATATGACCCTGCCATGTAATTATTTGACTTATCATATTTATTGTACTACAGATTTATTTTAGAGCTTCTTTAATAGAGTCTTTACATTTCTAAAGATTAAGTCCTTGAGTTCAATCTGTCCTTTCCTGCATGAACTGTAAACTGCAAATGTAGACATTCTGAAAGGGGGCATATTATGTCATTCTATTTATTAAATAATTTTCTTCACCAAGATAAGATGCCGTGTCTCCCAACTAAACCATTCTGTCTATAATTTCAAAACAGTAATGAAAAGCAGTAGGAAGTGCTATCCTTCCGAGCCAAAGTTGAGCTGTGATCCTTTGGTCTAGTTTGAGTTTATCAACATAGAGAAAAAACAAAAGTAGAATGCACGTTTCAACAAACGTTGCCAGAATTCCCCAAAATTTGTATTGTTGAAAAATAGAGTCAAAGCTTGGCTTTGGCTCAATCTTTAATGGATAGGCCCCGAATATCACACAGTTACAGGTACTTATAAAGTGCTAACAAGTTCTGTAGCATTGTACAATGGGTGAGACAGAATAACAAATATACATACAATTTAAACACACAGAACAGTAGGAGAGAGTACCCTGCTCAAGAGCTTACAATCTAAGAGGAGAGGGGTGCCACACACAGCTGTTTGGTTACATCTGCATATGTGATATGTTTTTCAAAGCAATCAATGGGAGACGTCATGGTAGTTATACTATTCCTCCTGTTTCAACGATTGGCTTAGATATGTCAAACACATCTTGATTTACCTGAATGTCACAGGAGAAACATTTGGGGATTCTGTAAGGCACTTCAGGCACTATATTTATATATTAACATTTTATGTTTGTAATTCCATCTTTTTATCAGCAATGCATCTTATATTTGATAACGCATTGTATGTCTGATTCAGTCAACCCAGTTCTGTTCTTTCCCAAACCAATGTAGTTGATTGAAAAAGGTGTGTTCAGAGGCCATTTGTAAAAATAAAACATTTCAGAATTGTTCTAATAAGAGTAATGATGACTTTTGACGTATGAAAGTTATATTGTTTTAAGTAAAATATTTCCTCTGATAGGGGACTCTCCAGCTACTGGTAACCACCTCTTATTACAGTATTCATGATGCAAATAGACAGGAGGTGTAAATACAAGAGGTACAAAGGTCAAACCTTTCCATGTCACAATTAAGATATTTTTAGTTCATTTTATCAATACAAATATTTTGAATGCTGCAAACATCCATTGTGTTCTCATGCCAAGAGAATTTACAGTTACAAGTACTTATACAACGCCAACAGATTCCATAGCGCTTTACAATGGGGAAGCACAAACAGGAGATGTACATGATACAAGAGGAAAGACAACCCTGCCCATATGATAACTGTCCAGTTAATACAGCACTTTAAACCAAGTGGTAAGGCAGACATCCCATGAGCTTACAATCTAAGGGATGGGGGTAACTGAAACAAATGGGAGCAGAGGAAATGTGAAACTGGTGGCCAGAAGAAAATCTTAGGAACCCATGAGAAGGACCAGACGTTTGAGCTTAGTAAGAGTATTTAGAGAGAGAAGTAGAGACAGCTGGAAAGGAGAGGTGAAATTAGGGACCAGCCTTGGGTGGGCAGGTGGATGGGAAGGGTGGGTTGGAGCAGCAGATGGAAGAGAGATGGAGGTGAATCTGTGAGAGTATGCTGTTGAAAGAGAAAGAGGTTGGTGAGAATGCACAGATAGCTACTCAGCGCACATGTGAACCAAATTTCTATACTACACAAGCCAAGGTTTCACCAGACCAGGGAGACTAACCCTTATGTGGACAGCAGGAAACAAAGAAGGCCTGGTCATAGAAGCTTACAGGGTTATTCAAAGAGAGATGATCTGGCCCCCGAAAGGTGAACAGTGACATTCAGCGCACGGTTACCTTTCCAGGTCATTTGTCTATTCAGAGAGAAGGCAGTTGGCCAAATGTTGGCGAATTGCCTGCACATATGGTGCCTGTTCGGTGCCTGTTCGAGGGCAGGGAATTCCCCATAGAGAAGCAATGCTTCGTCTATTCAGAGAACAAAAAACAGCAGTGAAAAGTGGCCGAAATACCCTGCTGTTAGGTGGTTTCATTCAACAGGTTTATTCATGCGTTAAAAATATTCCCGTCTCTTTATTTTCAGATTTTTTTTGGGGATGTTTTAGGCATTTTTGTCAACATTTTTTTTCTCTTTTTTTTTTTTAATTGGTTTTTTCATTTTTCTGTAACAGAACTTTTTATTATCATTCATAGCATCTTATATGTAAATTCCAGACATATTTGTTCAGTAGTTTATTTGCAAACAGCGTTTAAATTTTCAAACTTTCAAGCAAGCTGTTTTATTTTTTTTCACCTCGTTCGTCTGCGTGTCGGCTTTTTCCGGCAGCTGCTCTTCGCTGTGATCGGCGGCTAGTCGGGTTTCTCCAGCATGTTTGGCGTGGTTAATCCAGCTGTTTTTTGCGGTTAGTGTTCAGCAGGTATGCGGCGAGTGTTCTGTGGGTTTGCGGCGGATTTTCCCTGCTCTACGAGGGCCCTGCGGTGCTTGCTGAATACACCGCATGGTCGGCGAAATAGGATCACCGAATCGCCCAGAAGTGCAGGGAACAAAAAGTCATCGAATGTACGGTGACTTTTCGATTCTCTTTGAATAACCATGTTAGCAATAGTAGGATCATTTATTAGAGTAGCAGCAACGTTTCTGTCCGAGTCCTAAGACCAAATCGTTGATGCTCTAATAAATACTCCCATTGATGCTCACCTTGTTTCAGTGGACCTTCTTCTTTTCATGCCATGAGATGGCAGGCTCTCTAGTGAACACATCACGCAAAATATTTGGCTTCATAATGAGAAAGTGAAACATCTTTGCGATACCATCTCAGGACGTAGAGACATTCTTTCAGTAGTGGGCGATCTCATCGTTTTTGACAACTATTGTTTTTTTTTCTGTTATTAGTATTATTATCATTATTTATCATCATGTTTTAATTTTTAAGCCTCGACAGATTCCAAGGCGCTATACAAAAAAGGTACAAATCTGTTCACAGTCATGTGGACAAGCATACAATAAATCCATTTGAACATGACATAACTGGAGAAAGCAGCGGGAACAGAGGACCCTGTTACCAAGGGAACCTATACTGCAGAAGGCACATAGGGTTACAGAGACGAAAAGGAAGGAAAGTGCTTGAGAATAGATTGACAAAAATTGGACTTACTGCACTCATAGCATCCCTGTTGTAAAACATCTATAATAATGTTTATAATGACAGCAGTTTACCCTATGCATGCTGTCAAATGGAATAATAATGATGTTGCTTATACAAAACTCTTTTCAATAAAGGATATTATTCGTTAGATAAGCGGCAACTACTTATCAAAGTCCATGCTCTCTGCTAGAAGTAAGGCTGTTTAGAGTGGAACTCGTATTATGTTTAATTTGTATATAAGTTATACAGCAGAAGACTCTTCTTATTCTTCATATTGGTCTCTCGTCACTAAATGGTGTTATTCAATGTATAATGCAACTTCCTCAATAAAAGACAAAATAGACACATTGAGTGAAAAAAGATTTGGACAGAGTGGATATGCTTTTTAAATTTCGTATTTAACCTTGATACTGATAAGTCACTGCAGTCGCCTGGTAAAAGTTACCGTTGCTGTGAACACATGGTGAGATGAGTGTGAAAGTCTTTAAGGAGGTGAGTTTGGGAATGCTGTGTGCTCACAGATGAGTGGTGACTGCTTTGCTAAATTCAATATACCATTGTAGGCTTCTAGCTCATGTCAAATGTCAAAGGTCACCATGACAGAGGTTGGTTGTTTGAAATAATATACATCATTTAGAAATAGTGACAAGAGCCTGCTTCTGTGAAAACCCAAAAGATTTTCTAATTAAATGGAGAAAATAACAGACTAGGAGGGATTTTCGTGTTGACATTATTAAGCTGTGCATGTGGTTTTCTCTAGGTGGCTCACAGAATAACAGAATTTATTCCCTAAACGGAGAATTTGTAAATTTATATAGTTTGTGTGTGTTTTACAGATCTCCAGTAACGTTATAATAGCCCATGGGCTAATTCACTGTACTGTGGGCTGCGGTGTTTTGGCACACAGAGCAAAACATCCAAGAAAAAAAAGCCGTAAAGAAATTATATATACATACATACACACAATACTTGCTTGGGTTGTGGTGGAGGACAAAAAAGAGATAAAAAGCCTCCATGCAATAACCAATAAGGTTTATTATTGAGGAAGCCACCTGCATGTCGCAGCAATTCAAAGAACTGCATCACAGAGCTCCTGCGCTGCATTCCCCATATCCAGCAAGGAACTCTGGGTAAGACATGCAAATTACATCTGTCTCACTTTTTTGGGTCTGTTTTCTCACAGAACCCTTCAATCAATGCCATGCCACACTAGATGGCTTTCTTTTTTAGCAGAGATCAGGTTTATGCAACTGGTCAAAGCCACTTCTGGACAGCGCTGTTTCGGGTTTATTGGACCCTATATATATATGTGCAAATATTTTAGCCGGACTCCTTTTATTAGGCAAATTGCAGCACAGCAGGAGTTATTGTTTATTAAATTAACCTACAGTCTAGATGATAAAATAAGTATTACATTTTCCTTCATTTTATTATAAGTCTGAGACCGTGACACTGCTACTTACATCGCTAACATTCGAGGTTTGTGTTATGGGAGGCACTTGTACTAGATATCAAATTGTTTTGTAAGATAAATGGGAAAAAAGGCCTTATGATGATCCTACGTTTAGGTACAATAGATTCATTTTGAACACTGACATCTGGAGCTGTACATTGATAAACTCATGGCCCACACCATATCAGCTAATCGGTACTCAACAGGTGATGTGATTTAATGAAAGGATTATGAATGGGGGGGGGGTGAGGGATTGAGTGGCAACCAAATTTAACAAGTCTAAATATATAATACGTGCCGAGCGCTCTAGAACTCTGGCAGAAGTCCTGATGAGAATGTATAGAGTGGATATTACTAGCTATGAATGAGAAGCTACTTACTACACAGTTCTTCATGCACGTCATCAGGACTTCTGCTTGAGTTCTACTGCGCTTATCATGTATTTATATTTTTAGATTTGTTATTTAACGGATGTGATTTAGTGTACTGCAAATGATGAGCCAATAAGCATTAAGTGCAAAAAGATATTATAAATATATATTGCAAAAAGCCGAATTAATCCAGGAACCTATTTCCCTGCTTTCTAACACTGCCCTACATATCACTAGGGCTGCATATTATTCCCTGTCCACTAATTCCCTGTCCACTGTCATGGATACTACAAATGCTGTTAAAGTGCAGCTGTCATGATCAAGTTAAGTCAGGTTCAATCGACGGGGAATCACTTCCTATATATGTGATAACATTTTCTGCTGACACATAGGAAAATTTAGAGTTATTCCCTATCAAAGTTTTGCTGCCACTCACTTCCAATGGCATGCCGCCAGGGACAGTGATAGCTGTGACCTGAAGTGCTGCCCTACTTTCGGAACAGTCTTTCACTTATTCTGTGCCATGTTTGCAGGCCTCCAGCTGAGGACCAATCGCACGACATCCCTCGTTCTGCGCTGCCCACAGAGGGCAAGCATGGTGGTGTTTGAACTTGGTAATTACTATCTGCACTGTATCATAAGCCCCAAATGGAATATCGTAATGAGAGTAAATATGGCTAGTATATGTTTACTTTAAATGGCTCATGGGTTCAACATTGCCCCCATGTAAAAACAAATTATATATGTAGGTCACTTCCTTACTATCTGGTCTACTACATGAGTCATGGGTCACTGTAAAAAGCCTCTTCCAGCTATAAACCCCTGTACGTATCAGCCAAATCTCTGGAACATTTTGGGTCATATTCCAAGGTTGGTGTTAACGTAACCAGAGCTGTTGTAAACTTAACAACTCCATAAACTATAATGGCTCTGGTAAGTTTACAACAGCTCTGGTTAAGTTAACGCCAACCTTAGAATATGACCCTTTGTGTTTTAATTCAGTTTCTCGACTTTTTATTGTTCTCTATATAATAGTTTCTCTTATGATCTCAGGGGACTTCCCTTCTCAGCTTTTGTTTCTGTTCAGCCTTCACTACTTAAAAATTGATAGAATTCAGTAAATAAAGTGGTGTTTGCAACGACGCCTCTAAACCATTAAAAATAATGATTAAGTCAATGATCTTTATTAGTTGTTGAATGGAACTAGACCGTTGCTGGTTCATTCAGGAGATGTGACATCTGGTTTGATATTTAGTTTCCCAAAGTTACTTGAGACATCAGGTAGCACAAGGGTCACACAGAAGCTGACAGATTAGTTTCAAAATCATCATGTTGTGGCTGTGGGTCAAACCAGCATGAAACCTTCACCAGCTAATCCCTGCCTATACCAGTCCTTGAAATAGCTGGGTAAAACTAGAGTAGTCTAATAAATATGGGGTCTTTGACAGGAGAGTAACATATAAACACTCATAGAGCAAATCGTAACCAGGAAACAGAGCCAAAGTCAAAGTCAGATATCACCAACTAGACAAACAGCAGGAAGGCACTGAGAGTTCAGAAAGCACTCCACGGCAAGTTCTTCAGGAAGAGGAAGTACTATAAAGGGTGGAGTGTATTCCCATTGGCTGGGCAAAACAAGGAATTATCAAATACACACACATGTGGAATGTGTGTCACTGGAATGACATGGGTGAAGGCAAGTGTCAGGGAATGACGCAGGCGAGGAAAAGCATCAGTAGAATGTCACAAGTTAGTACAAGTGTCGTTAGAATGAGGCGGAACAGGCGTCTTCAGAGTTGCGCAAAGATTCCGAAGTAAGATGAGCATGCGTGACACATCACTTAAACTATTCAATACGATTTTATGGAGAGAGTAAAGTTCAACATACTTCCATTCTATATATGGGGCAATAGAATAAAAAATGAGTCTATGCTGTGAGCTTTTCTGCCTTCTACTTTCATGCTTAGCACCGTCTCTTTTGCTGGCCTTGAAATACAGGAAATATCTTGGGGCATCCATATGGACCTTCTATGACTGCGCTACAGCTGGTTCAAGGGATTGAAGTCAGGGATTTAAAGGAGTGGAACTTTGTGGTTCGAAGTTCACCCACACAGCCACGTCTCCATTGGCCATCTTTGTAACCTGGGGTGCCGTAGTTCACAGTAGACTAAGAAGTGATCACATTTGCTTGCTTTGGCAACCTATGCCAACACAGTAGCCACCCAATCCCGACATTCTGCAGTGTGTATATATTTTTATATAAAAACTTTAAATATCAAGGTTGGTTTATTGGCAACAAAATATAGTATAAGAGAGAAGCCTCCAACAAGCATTTCTGTGTTTCACCCCGTCTGCCGAGAATACTGACACTAATTATTTCAGCAAATTCTGTTAGTGACTTGATGCGCAAACAGTGAACTGTGTCTTCTTGTATCTGAGGATGAAGGAATGCATAGAATAAAGTGGCAGGAACATTTCACAACACAATATTCAGATCTGGAATAGTAAGAGAACTGTATGTCTTACTTTGGCACAGAGTCGGAACTAAAATGGTCTCATTTATAGTGAAGCCTCTGTATTTATGCTTAGTCTCAAATTAATGCAGGAAAGGAAGTGTTGGAATGCCAGTTCTGCAATGGAAAGACCAATGTCTGGATGAATAGAGAGGGCTTGTGGGGTGGGAACAAGAATATAAAACCTTTACCAAGAGTAAAGTTTCTTATGAACGCCTTCTAGTGCCAGACAGAAGATCTGGCCATCGCAGGTCATCTTGGCATCAAAACCGTTATGGAAACATTTGTTATGGATTCTCTAAAATAAAAATTTATAGATAATATGAAATTATTTTAACTTGTTTTATCTTATATACATACAAAAAAAATACCTGCTTTTTTAAAAAAGACAGAAAACAAGTTATTGCTGTAGATGAAAGTTAGACGCCCGTTACAGATTTCCATAGCTAGAACACCATGGCTCTACAACCCTTGTCCTCAGGTTTCTCTAACAGGCCAGATTTTATGGATTACCTTGGGAAAATGCAGACTGAATCCTGCAATCAATGAGTGGCAAAGGTATCCAAGTTGTACTTCAGATATCTTGCGAACCTGGCCTGTTAGTGGGTCCTGAAGACAGCATTGGGATCTAATGATCTAGAGGATCTGCATCATGAAAATGTTGTTTTTCTCACTGTAACTGTCTTGGCTGAGGATATTGGAAGTTGTATTCATCAAATGCCAGATGGTGTCACATTGTCAAATGCTTTTTAATTCAGGATGCAACTCAGAGGCCTCTTACAAGGGAACCTTTACACTATGGGGGGGGGGTGTATAAAAGTCTCCTTTAAACAAATGTGAAAATGAAACATTTCATATCCTTTAGGAACTCATGTGAGAAATTGGACGTTGGTGACATCCCATACATACAGGGTTATTCAAAGAGATCCAAATTGCTGGAGAAAGGTAACGAACGCTGATTTTCAGCGTTCGGTTACCTTTCTTGGCCATTCAGCTATCCAGAGAGCAGGCAATATGCCAAATCCTGGCGAATTGCCTGCACATACGGTGCCTGTTCGAAGGCAGTGAATCCCCATAGAGAAGCAATGCTAATGCTATTCAGAGAACAAAAACCAGCAGTGAAAGGTTCCTGAAATGCCCTGCCATTCGATGGTTTAATTCGGCAGGTTTATTCAGGCGAATCCCATAGGCTTCAATGTTAAAAATATTCCCGTTTTAATTCAATATCTAATAAACCGTTGATTATAATTTTCTGCAGTAAAGAGTCTCTTTATTTATAGATTTTTTAGGATATTTTAAGCATTTTCCTTGATTTTTTTTAAAAACAAAATTCCGATTTTTTTAAATTTTTTTAACTTCTTTTTTCTGTAACAGTCCTTTTTATTGTCATTCATTGGATCTCATATGTAAATTTCAGACATTTTCGCTCAGTAGTTTCTTTGCATACAGCGTTTCACTTTTCAAACATTCAGGCGAACTGTTTTTTTAATTTATTCACTGCATTCGTCTGCAGTGTCGGCTTTTTCCGGCGGCTGCGCTGCGTGTGATTGGCTCCTGCTCGGGTTTTTCTGGCGTTTTCGGCGGGTTAATCCAGATGTTTTTGCGGGTTTTCGGTGTGCGTTTGCCCTCGTTTTGCCGTGAGTTTTCGTCGGGTTTGCGGTGACTTTTCCCTGCAATTCGGGGACCCGGTGGTGCTTGTTGAATACACCGCAGGGTCGCCAAAATGGGATCGGCAAAACGAACCGAATTGAACAGAAAGAAAAGTCAACGAACGTGCGGTGGCTTTTTAATTCTCTTTGAATAACCCTGATAGGATTTCTTAATTACGGAGCAGAGCAGACTAGACAGATAGGGACATTATTTTTATATTCTGCATCGATGGAGAATCTGTATGTGATCTCCCGGCTTACAATATTACTGTTTTTTTCCTCTCCACTCTCAGTTGACTATACACTTTGCAGGATTTTTGAAAAACTGATATAGAGTTGCAACAAGCATTAGTCTATTTTTTTTTGTCTTGAAATACTTCTTGATGAAATAAAAATTCAGTTTACAAACTTGCAAACCTGATAATACACAGCAGTTTGTGGGTGGTCAGATAAGCAATTAACGCCTTCACTATCAAGATCGAGATATCTCAGGCTTCAAAGGCACCATCTGGTGCCCCGATATCGAGATATCTCGATCTGCATCCCCGCTGCCCAAAAGCAAATGAAATTTGTTTGCTGTAAAAAAATTTGTTTGCTTTTGGGCTGCAGAAGGTGCCCCCAAAGTTTTAGCCCTGTGGACATAATGCTCAAAGAGCTAAAACTGTAAAATCGGCTGATGAATTCCTTGAAATATCAAGCTTCAATTTCAGAAGCAGTCAGCACCAGATTTAGGGGGGGGGGATCTATCCGCAGCTGTAATGGCTGTAACTCAATTTGGCAGTAGATGGTGCCATCTACTGGCCAAATAGGTTATTTACAGTAAGAACTATTTCTTACGGTATGATTGATTAAAAATAATTTTACAAACAACACTTGTTTCTACAATGTTTTCTTGGAAAATCACTTGGTAGTGAAGGGGTTAAGATTTATAATATGGCGATTTTGATTTAATATTTTTTACCTTTCCTATAAATAAGGCTCAGTATGTTATTTAAAAAAAATCTCTTTCAAAAATTTCTCCTCAAGTAAGGCTAGGGTCTGACGAACGCAGTCTGAGCGCACTCTGCGTGCGTGCACAACGGACGGACGTTCTGACGGAAGATACTGTAGACACCACACAGTCTGTTTTTTATGACGGACGTAGAAAAAAAGGGAAATATGGGAAACAAAATAAGTATGAAAAAGGATATGAAAAGGCATTTTGTGCGTCAAGGTGCTAGATGTTGCAAATGCGCTGCGTCTGGCGTCTCCTCATCACTCACACAGAAAGCTACGCGGATGTGGTGGACGTGGCGCACTCTGTGCATCTGTGTTAGTGGTTTTACGTTCTTGCCTAACTTGCGTCCGTTTGCCACGTGCGTTGTGCGTGCACAGTTCGGTGCGGACGCACTTAGTGTGTGGGTCTCTATTGATCATGATTCTATGCTACGACGAACGTTAAACTGTGCGGCAACACGGACGTGATCACTGTGTTCGTCTGACATGGGCCTTAGAGCATTAAGCTATCTTAATGGGTTAAAATTCAGGAATTTGTGAAAAGGCATAGAAAGCAGGGCGCCGTTTTCCATCTAAGCCAATAATATCGACTTGCAAATGGAAAAATTCTGCTTCAGTCATTTCTGGCTGCAGCTTGCCATTAACAGCTCTATGCAGACCATGCCGATGTATTAGCGGCTTAAGTCGGAATATTTGTGTGATGTTGATCTAAAATTTCAGTGCTGTCATTACTGTCTGGTCCTGGGGTACACAGGACTCTATTGAGCCATAAATGACCCTGTTGCGAGCTCTGAGTTATCTTGCACATGCAGGGATGGCAGAGGATCTCTGGGAGCTGTTCGTTCCCAGTCTTCCGCTGCTTGCAGACAGAGAAAGCGGTGGATCATATCACCCACTCTACTGCAGGATAAGGAGGTACAACATATTTTGATATATTTAAATCTAAGTGCTAAATTATTTATGCAAAAGCAAAATCACTAAGGCTAGGGTCAGACGAACGCATTTTTTGCATCTTCCGTCAAAAAGTGCGTCCGGACGCATGGACGCACTTTTTGACGGAAGACACGATAGTGGTCATATGGTGCGCAATTACGGCCGTGATTTTATACGGATTCAAACCAGGAAACTTTGGGTGTCTGGACGTTATGTAGGCCGGACATGTGCAGCGTCTGACGTCTCCTAATCACGCACACACGCCGCTATGCCGACGCAGCGTACTCTGTGCGCAGTACTAGCGGTTCAACGTTCTTGCAAAAATGCTTTTGTTTGCCGCTTGCGTTGTACGGCTGCACTTTTGTGCTGCCATACTTTGTATGTTGGCCGTCATTGGACGTCATTTGCTGCTACCACAGCCGTAATAACGTATGGCTAAATGAACGTTCACACTGCATTAGTCTGACCCCAGCCTTAAACAGAGAGTTTAAGAGGCATTATTCATTCCTGTATAACATAACGAGCTGTGAAGAATGAGGAAGGTTGGAATAGCTCATTCTTTAGTGGCTAGCCACAAATGATATACTTTGTATATTAGCTACTAATTTACAGTAACCCGCTGCATTGTGTGGCTCAGTTGGAATAGCAGCTGGAGCCGCTACGTATAGTGGTTGGAGCCATTAGTTTTAACGGCTCAGTTGGAGTATGGCCCAGTGTGTTTAGATACAATAAAAATGCCATGCAATGATAAGTATTTTATTACTGGATATGATACACCACTGGAAAAGCTGAATGGCATTGCTAGACAATGAATGAGTCAACCAAAATTTCCATCCAATGATGTCCTAACATCATAATCATATTTGGGGTAAACAGGCAGAATATGTATCATTTTATCATGACGGAATGCATAAAGTATCCTCTAGTGCAAGCCGAGAAGACTCTTGATGGATATCTACACTGCATACACTTGAACAGAAACAAAAAAGTCAGACAACAACAGGCATGGTATTTGCAGGAGTGAGCATCTATGTGCATTGGTTTATCCAAGCTGACTATAAGGCTGTGGCCACACAAGCACAGTAAGTACATCCATTGTAACAGGCATACTTTTGTATGGACGTACTTGATGACACCCAGCGATGCTCATGAATTTTGACACTGAAAATAAACTCAAGAAATATGAAAGCTGAAGAAGCCATTCTGTTCTATAGTTTCAGTTTCAGTTTCCTACACGTGACGGACATCAAATATGTATACACATATATTGCTCTCATGCAAAAAAGTGAGACAAAGGTCATTTGCATGTCCTACCCAGAGTTCATTGCTGGATAAGGGGAATGTAGCACAGGAGCTCTGTGATGCACTTCTTTGAATTGCTGTGCTGTGCAAGTGGCTTCTGCAATAATAAACCATATATATACTATGTTTACTATAAACTTGTAAAGTCGTGTCCTATGTTTTTTGCCTTGTCACATATTACCTTCATTGGAGGTTTGGTTTATATGGACCTAAGCCAATGTGCCAGATACATGACAATATAATTTCCCTGCTATCAGTAGATATTAGTGGTGGCACGGCCATAGGGTCAGATTTGTATAACATCAATGATGGGTGATGAGATTGGAGATACATCCTTGATTCTGCTGGGTAAGTTCGATCACTGGATAATTAATTATTGTTGTGAACGCGGAGTTTGGTCCCGCGCGCATGCGTCAGTGAGGAGGAGGGTGATCCAATGAGAACGGGGCTGAACCCCTGGACTGCGCATGCGCGGGGAGCTGATGTGAGATTAATGATTGGTGGGGGTTTAAGTATTCACGGCCGTTAGCAATGTATTTGATGGTTTCCTTGGGCTTTGAGGACTATAAAAGAAAGCCTTTTGATCAGTTGAAAACACGTTCCTGATGAAGTGAGAATTCACGAAACGCGTTGAACAGCTGTGTAGAGGATCGCAATATCGGACCAAAAAAGACTGTGTTTGGATCCACCCTGGTGGCTTGAATCAACCAGAGGACGGTTTGTGGACCATATGGGGAGTGTGATCGGGAGGTCTGGGTCATTGTGACCAATGCGTATATGCACAATTTTTTATGTGCTGTCCAAAGTGTGAGTTTGTTTTTTGGATTTTAATAAAATTTCTAATTGTTTTAAAATACTACACATTATATTGCCCACATTTATTTCAGATTGGAAGTGGATACGAAGTTGATGGGGGTTTCCTGTTGGATTTTCTGCTGTCATTTCCACTAGCGATTATGACACCATGGATGCGCCGTCCTAATTTTTTGTTTTTTTTATCTATGAACAAGAGACTTGAGGTGGTCTTTTGGACTGGCTGCAGTGAAGGAGGGATTATACAATTTTTATTTTTTGGTTTTGAACCTTAAGACTAGTGTCAGGCTCCCTCGGTGCTGATTCGGTTGTGACATACTACCGGCCTCTTGTCATATGACTATGGGGAGCCTGTATGCTCAAGTGACCTTCATGACATTCCAAAAATCAATGCTGGAGCACATTGGGAGCCTTTGGTGAGAGCCCTGTCCTGATATCCCAGGACCTAAGATTCTGGGCAGGACTAATCCTCTGCAATCACTGAACACATCTGCTCTCCAAGGTCCCCTCTACCTGGTGGGGGAGAAGCGTGTGGGCATGTAGGTCACTTTGACAGATAACATTGAATGGTCACAGCACCTAGAGTGTCACTTTAATGATGTGGTAATAAATGCGAAAAAATGTTGAGGCTATCCATCCTTCATGGAAAGAAGGTAGGCTGCAGATCAACCAACTATGCTACCCATAACACGAGACAAGACGTAACCCTAAATAATTATGTAAACAAAATGGGTAGACATGTCCCTCCTATGTCCCCAAACCAATTTTTAGCATTTGAAGTGATAAAAAAGACTCCGCCCCTGACTCACCCATAACTAATCAATACCTCCTATTTTCTAAATCAGCACACCCACTAGCTAACCCTCTCAACCAAACTCCTAAACACTTACCTCCCTATCATAACCCACTACTACCTAACATCCCCTAAGAAAACCTATACAAATTTTTCAGATGATCATCTTGCTCATCAACACCCTGAGTTTTGATCTTCTGCCCTTTTGGTAAACGGCAATGCAAATAATATAAACTTAATCAGTGATTGGTGATATTTTTCACTTGCAATAGCATTAGGCTATTATTATACTAATTGTCAATAAACAAATATTGCAGGATCTGAAATATTGGACACCTATAACCCATGAACCCTGTCCACTACGTTTCAAATGCAATATGTGATTTGGTGATATTGCGCTCAAATTAGATATTTCGGGGTTATTCAGAGAGAGGTGAAAACCAGGAGAATGACTGGAGAAGTGAAAATTCTAGGTCAAAATAGCCAAACCAGAAAAATTCACCCATTTATCTCAATTTTCAAATTGGCTTTTTTGACCTAGAATTTTCACTTCTCCAGTCATTTTCCTGGTTTTCACCTCTCTCTGAATAACCCTCTTTATAATTTTCCTCTTCTCCCATTTGTCTTACTCAGCCATGCTAATACCAGGCAATGGAGGTCAATGACTTGATGTAGTCAAATTTGTCTTGCTTCTGTAGACAAATGGCACTTCCAATAGTCCTGTTTTTGCCTTGTTATAGTTTGCAACTTTGCATGTATGTTCATATTTGCCCAACAATGTATTTCGAGGGATAACAATCATACTTTTTTCTTTTCGGCAATTTCACAAATATTTGTCAAATACAGTTAGGTTATCGTTTTTTTTTTAGGTCTTATTTTTATATCTTTAATTATGTTCTACTGTACTGATTATCACTGCTTTATAACGTTCCTCTCCATTTCTCCTTGTTCTATAATTCTATTTTTGTTCCATTTTATTTTTTTTTTTAAAAAAGAAGAAATGCTGGAAAGCACAAGAGCTACCACTTGATTACATTATTCCTACTTTACGTCACCTTGTGGTGCGATGTCGTTATGGTCTTTTGGATCGGCTTTATGTAACGTGTTGGTTCTGGGGGAAAGTTGATGGAAGTTATTACACACCCGCCCTGTCTGGAGGAAACCTGACTGCTTTTTACATCATATACTGCTGGCTGGCAGCTATGTTTCCATTCATTTGATAGACACTGGTGTCTTAACCTCATGAAACTTGCACAGTATTCTTATTTGAGGATTTGCCCTGGATTGGGTCACCTTAGGATACTTTTAGTAATTTGGAATACTTTCGATATCCATTTCCTGTTCTGTATACATGAAAATGTTCTATTTTCTTATTCTACACACACACAGGGTTATCCAAAGAGATCCGAATTGCTTGAGAAAGGTAACCGAACGCTGAAAATCAGCGTTCGGTTACCTTTCCTGGCCATTCGGCTATCCAGAGAGCAGGCAATTCGCCAAATCCTGGCGAATTGCCTGCACATACGTGCCTGTTTGGTCCCTGTTCGAGGGCAGTGAAATCCCCATAGAGAAGCACTGCTTCGGCTATTCAGAGAACACAAACCAGCAGTGAAAGGTTCCCCTAATGCCCTGCCATTCGGTGGTTTCATTCGGCAAATTTATTCAGGAGAATCCCATAGGCTTCAATGTTAAAAATATTCCCGTTTTAATTCAATATCTAATAAACCGTTCATTAGAAAATTCTGCAGTAAAGAGTCTCTTTATTTATAGATTTTTTAGGATACTTTAAGCATTTTTCTGATTTTTTTTTTTTTTTATTAAAAGTCCGATTTTTTTTTTATTTTTTTTTCAGTTTGCTTATTTATTTTGTAACAGCCCTCTTTATTATCATTCCCTGGACCTCCTGTGAAAATTTCAGACATTTTCGCTCAGTAGTTTCTTTGCAAACAGCGTTTCTTTTTCCCAGATTCATACAAATGGTTTTTCTAATTTATTCACTGCCTCCTCTACATCACAGCTGCTTCGGCTCTGTGTGATTCGGCTCCTGTTCGGCTCCTGTTCGTCTTTTTCAAAGGTTAATCCAGATGTTTTTGCTTGTTTTCAGCGTGCATTCGGTTAGTTTTCGGTGGGTTTTCGGCAGCTTTTCCCTGCAATTCGGGGACCCTGTGCTGTTTGCTGAATACACCGCAGGGTCACCGAAATGCAATCGGCAAAAGGAACCGAATTGAAGAGAACGAAAAGTCACCGAACGTGCGGTGACATTTCGAATCTCTTTGGATAACCCTGACAGGGTTATTCAGAGAGCGGTGAAAATCAGGAGAATGACTGGAGAATGGAAAATTCTAGGTCAAAATAGCCGATTTGGAAAGTTAGATGAATGGGAGAATTTTTCTGGCTTGACTATTTTCACCTAAAATTTTCCATTCTCCAGTCATTTTCCTGCTTTTCACCTCTCTCTGAATAACCCTGTTCGTCTTCTATTTTGAAAGCATTTGGAGGGGTATAAAAATGTATGTATGTGCTGTTACTGTGCAAATTTGACCCAAGTATAGGTAGAAATATCTAAAAAAAGAATCCTTCACTAAATTTAAAGCACAGCTGTCGTACTCATCGGCTGAGAACAGACATAATCTGTCTCGTATCGGTCGATTCTTTATATATATATATATATATCCGAATTAATTAACCACCTTCTCTAACAAGTGATTATCCATAAAACCACTGCCAGGAACCAGTGTTTTTTAATTGCTTTTCATTAATTGTACAGTGAAACACTCACTGGGAATTTTCCCAATGTATTTCTATTGTAGTAGTCCTTTTCAGAAAGGTAAATGGTGCCATATACTGGCCAAAAGCATTTGCTTCTGCTGGGGTTCTGTGTTAAATCAGCTGGGGATCCATGCTTTAGATCAGGGATCTCAAAATCTGGCCCCCCAGAGGTTTCTGTACTACACCTGCCAATGATTTTCTGCCCATTTATTGCATTCAAAGAATTCTGGGATATGTAGCCAATAATCACCTGGGGGCAAGAGTTTGAGATCCCTGCTTTAGATTCAGAATGCTGAGATTCTAAAACATTTGGGGCACGTTCTCGATCCCATTTGCAAATTTATTTCATTTTTGATTATGTCTTTGCATTGCTCCAGAATTATACGATTTGGCGTATATGCCATATCGGGGCACCAGCAGGTGCTTTGAAGATCAAGTCTACTCGATCTTGGAAGTGAAGGGTTTGTTCATTAAACATTTATGTTGGCAACCAAATAAATACAATGTCAGGCCATATTACTAAAATAATATCCTTGCCTGCGTTGCATGTTTTGTTACCTATTGGATATAGAAACATTTTATGTGAAAACTAGACCACAGACTAATGCTATAATAATACTTACTGGGAAAAGATGAGGCTGAACTTCCTAGGTACCCCAAACTAGAAAAAAACAGAAACGCATGTGTGAGTCCAGTCACAGAAAAAGAAAATGAGTGTGAATTTAATAGTCATTTGGAGAACTGGTTTGGAATTTAAAGAGAGATATTTACTGGTTAACATGACCAGTAGTAATGCTATTTAATGGGTGTTTGTAGGAAATCTCACATTGCAAATTCAGCTGTAAACACCCTTACAACACTCCTGTGACATAATAGTAAGCTGGAAATAGGATACATAAAGGTAGTTGTACAACCAAAGTCTTACATGCCTTTCTAAGGAAGTATGGATCAAAGTAGACATATGACATCATACATGGTTATGTATTTTATATGCCACTGACAATGCAGTGTGTTCTAAGTGCTATCAGGGTTATTCAAAGAGATCCGAATTGCTTGAGAAAGGTAACCGAACACTGAAAATCAGCGTTCGGTTACCTTTCCTGGCCATTCGGCTATCCAGAGAGCAGGCAATTCGCCAAATCCTGGTGAATTGCCTGCACATACGGTACCTGATCAGTGCCTGTTCGAAGGCAGTGAAATGCCCATGAAAAGCACTGCTTCGGCTATTCAGAGAACACAAACCAGCAGTGAAAGGTTCCCCTAATACCCTGCCATTCGGTGGTTTAATTCGACAGGTTTATTCAGGAGAATCCCATAGACTTCAATGTTAAAAATATTCCCATTTTAATTCAATATCTAATAAACCGTTCATTATAAAATTCTGCAGTAAAGAGTCTCTTCAATGTATAGATTTTTTAGAATATTTTAAGCATTTTTCTGAATTTTTTTTTAAAAGTCAGATTTTTTTAAGTTTTCTTATTCTTTCTGTAACAGCCCTCTTTATTATCGTTCCCTGGATCTCAAATGTAAATTTCAGACATTTTCGCTCAGTAGGTTCTTTGCAAACAGCGTTTCATTTTCACAAATTCACACAAACTATTTTGCTAATTTATTCGCTGCCTGGTCTGCAGTCTCAGCTGCTTCGGCTGTGTGTGATCGGCTCCTGCTCGGGCTTTTTCCGTGGTTTTCGGCAGGTTAATCCAGATGTTTTTGTGGCTTTTCGGCGTGCATTCGCTGGGTTTTGCGGTTCGTTTTCGTCGGGTTTGCGGCAGCTTTTCCCTGCAATTCGGGGACCCTGTGGTGTTTTCTAAATACACCGCAGGGTCACCGAAATGGGATCGGCAAAACAAACCGAATTGAAGAGAACGAAAGGTCACCGAACGTGCGGTGACTTTTCAAATCTCTTTGGATTAACCTGTATGAGTTTATCAAGCAACAATTCTTTCATTTTATTCCATTACAAACTTAACTATATAATTTGGCCCTGCTAGAATAAGGTTAGAGTTGAGATTGTTGGTTTTAGTGGACATTAAAAATAACATTAAGAATAAAAAGAATAGCATTTAGGGATAAGGAGTACAGCCCTCCAAATCTTTTTCCCTAGGCCTTTTTGTACGTACAATCTTTTACGTGAAAGGGAATAGCAGTGTTCCCTACCAAGACAATCAACATTGCAAAGAAAGTTACAGGAACACAATGTTTCATCAACCTCTCCATTTAACAAAAATGTCAATGACCACATTTTTGATGCTTTTTCAAAATTTATCAACATTTTCAAAATGAATCATGCTGGAAAGAATGTAAGATATAGAGAAAGCTACCCTTTCACGTAAATAGAAAATTACTTGTGTAGGTAGACGGATGTTGCTTTCAGCACTTCTTTACTATGGCTCCTTTCTGCATTCCATCCCTCATTCATCTGAATTTGCGTTATCCTCTAGTTTATTTATTTTATTTATATATAAAGGATTTTACCAGGAAGGATACATTGAGATTTCTCTCATTTTCAAGTATGTCATGGGTTCAGCAACATTAAATTGTTACCGTGTTACAGAAATACAAAGTAATAAAATGGAAAATATTAAAAAGAAATTGCACAAATACACAGATTAACAGAAAATAAATATATTCACTATGTTACATGTTTACAGGTGCATTCTGTACTGAGGTATGTTAATAGGGAGCTCTTAAGTGACTTTAGACTGGGGGAAGATTTGATGGTGTCTGGGAGGTTATTCCATATTTGCGGTGCTCTGTAGGAAAATAATGATCGAGCCACTTTCTTTTTGTATTGTGGTATTGCAAGTAAGGTGCTGGTCCTGGATCGGAGGTTATAGGATGAGGGAACTACTGGGGGAAGCAGTCTATTCAGGTAGGGTGGTAGCTTCCCAGAAAAGCTCTTAAAACCAGGTTGGAAAGGTGAAGGGTGCGTCTAGATTCCAGCGACGGACAGTTTAGCTCTTTTAACCCCTTCCCGACCGCTGACGTATCCTGTGCGTCCTGTGTTCGGGTCTCCCTTAGACCCGATGACGTACAGGGTACGTCAGCGGCGCCAAATCCCCCTCCCGCCCGATACTCACCTCCCTCGTCGGATCCCACGGCGATCTGACAGGGAGGAAGCCTGCCCATGTGATTTACATGGGCAGGCGAGGCTGATGACGTCGCCACGCTGCGTGGTGACGTCATCAGAAGGTGCCCCCATGTGTTTCAATGGAGGGGAGGGGGGGGGCTCCTTCGGATCCCTCTATCTCCCCAACCATTGAAGCTAGGGAGATGCCGTTTGCACCGCTGGAGAGGGGAGAGCCTCCCCTTTCCAGCTGTGTATGGCATTAACCGTTTCGCCGCCGGATCACGTTGCGGTGCCAATTGGCGCCAAAGCGCGATTCGAACCTGGAGGGGGGCTGACATCTTGGATGTCAGCCTAGCCTCCAGGTCCACCCCCACCCACTGACAACCTCACCATATGTGTGAGGATGTCAGTGGGCCAGTTAACCATCTAGCTGCCATGTAGAGATAAGGGGATCTTAAGGATCCCTTTATCTCCTGATCCATGGAAGCTAGATGGTCATATTTGACATCATTTGAAAGGCCTGATCATGGCCTTTCAAATGATACCAAACATGACCAGGTTTGGTTAAAAAAATTTTTTAAATAAATAAATAAAAAATAAAAAAATTAAATAAAATAAAAAAATTTGTTTTTTTTTAAAAAAAAATTTGTCTGGGGGGGGGGTTTAATTAAATAGGACCTAGGCTGACATCTCAAAATAATTAGCACAAAATGGTCAGAATGAGCGCAGCGCACATAGGTGAACTGGCTCAGCAGTGAAAGGGTTAAAAGGTAAAAACATGTAAAAATTGGGTATTTCTATTCTCGGGATAAAATTTGGAAACTATTTAGCCGGGGTCTTTATTGGTGGTTGTAGCTTTAGGGGATTAAATTACGAAAAAGTGTGTTTTTACCATTTTTTTCATCATATTTCATATTTTTTTTATAGTAAATTATTGGATATGATGGAAATAATGGTATTTCTAGAAAGTCCATTTAATGGCGGGAAAAAGGGTGTATAATATGTGTGAGTTGAATAAACGAGTAAGAGGAAAATTTGACCTAAACCCTAACAGCGCAGAAACGTAAAATCAGCAGCGGTCACTAAAGGACGGATTTGTGTAAAACCGCCCGGTCACTAAGGGGTTAACATGTCACAGTGGTGGGTCATGTAGTTACATTGTTGCACAAAGCGGCAGAATGAGTTATACAATGTAGTAAGTTTATGAAGGTGTGTTTGCGGGGCAGCTGCATACATTACATCTCCATATTCAAAAGCAGGCACCAGCATTTGCTGTACAATCTGATTTCTTACCGCGGGGCTCAGGCAGGTTTGTTTCTATACAGGGCACCTAGTTTGGGGTAAAGTTTAGATGAGAGTTTTTCGATGTGGGAGCCAAAGGATAAATTTGGGTCTAACCACATACCTAGATATTTGAGAGAAGTGACTGTGGTCAACCTCTCATTTGATCTTGACCTGACACCTAGATGGTGTGATTGCAATTTGTGTAGTTTAGGTGCTGTACCAAAGAGCATCGTCCTCCAGCTGCGGGAGAATTGGTTTGCTGGTATAGATTACAGTGTCGTCTGCGTACATGTGTACAGTTGAGGCTTTGCAGATATCGGAAGATCATTTATGAATATTGTGAATAGCAGGGGGGCAAGTATTGAGCCTTGGGCTAAACTGCATGTGACTGGGAGGGGGAGGGAGGAGCTGCCAGAAATGGACACATATTGTGACCGATCAAATACATATGATTGAAACCAGGTTAGCGTGCGATCACCAATACCAGAGTTTTTAAGTTTTTGTAATAGGATGCCATGGTCTATTGTGTCAAAGGCCTGGGCAAAATCAAGGAAGATGGCTCCAGTTAGGTTTCCTCGTTCCATGCCAGCTCGGAAGCTGTAGACCACTAACAAATAGGGATGAGCCGAACACCCCCGTGGTCGATTCGAACTCGAACAATTTCAAAAGTTCGAATTCGAAAGCGAACACGAACCGAACTCTATGCAAGTCAATGGGACTCAAAAGTTCGATTTTTAGAGTGCCCTGCAAGAGGGCATATATGCAAGATATTTGCCATAAAAGGTGTATGCCCTGGGGGACAGGAAACAAGGACAAAAAGTTTTTAAAAAAAACATTTTTAAAGGAACAGTGAGTTTTCCATGAAATAAGGGTTAAAAACAAAAACCAAACATTCCTTCAAATATCGTGCCTAGGAGGTCCCCATAACCTGCTGTGAAGTGGTGGATTTGTAGGATGTATAGAAACATTTAAAAACATAAAAATGACGTTTCAAATTACGGTAAACGGTTTTCCTTTAATCTATTCATAAACAACTGCTTGGGGCGGCAGTCTGTATTAAAAAAGGAGACATTTTAGGACACGCAGAACAAGTTTAGTGATTTTTTGGCTAAGTTATGGTGAAACTTATGCAGGCTTTGGATGAAAGTAACAATAGGTGCTTTAAAATTCGGCCTCTAGTGTCGGCAACAGTGCCATCACACTGTAACCCCTCTGTCGTATTGTGGAAGAGTGCAGAATTGGACCCTGCAGTCCAAAAAATTAAAATGATATAAATCTGGTAATATAGGCGTCAGTGTCAGTGCACCCAAATATTGTGCCCTTGGTGGCAGCAAGTGCCTTCACACCGTAACCCTTTTGTGGTATTGTGGAAGAGTGCAGGGTTGGACCCCCAAAATAGTTGGTAACAGTGAGAACACAAAGATTAGAACAATTCCCAGATATTTTGTAGAAATGAGACCCCCACAATTGCTGGTGGCAGTGAGAACACAAAGATTACAGCAATTCCCAGATATTTTGTATAAATTACTGACCCCCAAAAAAGTTGGTGGCAGTGAGAACACAAAGATTAGAACAATTCCCAGATATTTTGTATAAATGAGACCCCCAAAATAGTTGGTGGCAGTGAGAACACACAGATTACAACAATTCCCAGATATTTTGTATAAATGACTGACCCCCAAAATAGTTGGTGGCAGTGAGAACACAAAGATTAGAACAATTCCCAGATATTTTATATAAATGACTGACCCCCAAAATAGTTGGTGGCAGTGAGAACACAAAGATTAGAACAATTCCCAGATATTTTATATAAATGACTGACCCCCAAAATAGTTGGTGGCAGTGAGAACACAAAGATTAGAACAATTCCCAGATATTTTGTATAAATGAGACCCCCAAAATAGTTGGTGGCAGTGAGAACACACAGATTACAACAATTCCCAGATATTTTGTATAAATGACTGACCCCCAAAATAGTTGGTGGCAGTGAGAACACAAAGAATAGAACAATTCCCAGATATTTTGTATAAATGAGACCACCACAATAGTTGGTGGCAGTAAGAACACAAAGATTACAACAATTCCCAGATATTTTGTAGAAATGAGACCCCCCTTAATAGCTGCTGGCAGACTGGCAGTGAGAACATACACTAACACAACAATCTCCTCTCAAAAAACATGTGCTGAAGGCTGTGTGAAGCCTTATATTATGTGCTGCGAGACAAATTTTGCCCAATCAGGACTCTGAGTCGTGATTGGCATAGTCTTGCACCTGTCTTGCACCTAAACTGTGGTCAGGTGCAGGCTGTAGCCAATTACAAGCTTCAGGTCAGTGGAAAAGTGCATTGTGGTCCATTGTGGTGCATTGTGGGCGAACATTCTGCGAACACGCGGAAATGTTCGAAGTTCGCAAACACACGAACTGGCGATGTTCGATTCAAACTCCGAACACATCGAACCGAACAGCTCATCCCTACTAACAAAGGCATAGTACATCCAAGTTCATGCACTTGAACAAGAAATGAAATGAAAAATAATTAAGGATCAAAATTTTTTTTTTTCATTTCACATATATTTGGTCAAACGTGGGGCCCTATCACTGGGGCCTCGCTAAAACAGGGACGCTAAGGGCAAAAACTCATGTTCGCTAACCTACCCCTAGCATCCCCATTTTTCCAGTGGATTACAGGGCAGGCATTGAGTCCAGCAGCTTGCCTTATAGCAGCCGCTAGGGTCCTGGATGCTCGGGGTGTCGCTAAAGTGTTGTCCTGAGAATCCCCTCCATGGAGTCCATAGTCCATAGGACTCCATGGGGGCTTCTGTTGCCGTGTCTTAAAGTCACCAGCAGGATCTCGCCTCTCACGAAGTCTTGCTGGTCGTCGGAGTGATCGTGGAGCGAGACTGGGGACTTTTTTTTATAAATATATATTTATTTGAATTTTAAAGTAATAAAGACAGACAGTGGATAGCAGGACCAGGTCCATAATGAGAGGAAAACAATAGAATCACGCATTATCTGGGGCGTGTCGGGAGGGGATGAGGGATGAGCCCAGGATACAGTGACACTCAAGAGAAACATGGATGAAGGTATAAATGGTGATAATCTGTGCCACTGTCGCCACCCGGTGGTGATGGCAAATAAACAACCTCAATACAATCAAAAAAAATACAATGCAAGTAAAATGGTGCAAATAGGATAAAACAATCGAGGCTAAAACAAAGTAATGTGACATTTACAGTCTTATCCTGTATACTCCAGGTTGTAAAAGTCTTAATGATTGTGAAAGTCTTAATAATCAGTGCAGGGAAGAATAAAAATAAAAGTCATACAGTATCTCGTCTTTTGTGGAGTCAGCTGCCTCTCCAGACCACTTGGTGGTATATCCCTTTTTCACCTTGTACGTCAGTATAAAAGAAAGAAGTGCTGGAGCTGGCTCTTCTGCTGCACCCCGTGGCTCAGAAGTGTGGTTTCCTTACAAGGTTACAGGGTTTGTGTCCCTCAAAATATAAAATGACTCACATAGAGCAATATTGTATAAAATGGAGTGCAAACAAAGGAGAAGAATGTCGTACTCACATTTGCTGGTGTCTTATCGATCAGACACCAGATTTGTAGGCAGCCGGTGACTTCAGAAGGTGCACCGGATCGATCGCCTATCAGCCTCAGCCACCTCCTAGGCGAATATAAGCATCCAGAACCCGGGATAGGCGTAAAATAAGGCAAATTTTAATTAGTAATAAAATATACAGTATACCAAAACGCGTTTCGCATTAAAAACATCATCAGTTGGTACTACTGTAGCTACTGTGAGTGCTAGTGTTAGCTTTAGGAGATGATAGAGCTCATAATTTTTGAACAAATTCCACATGCAGTGCTCCAACAAATGCAGCATTTTCTTCTTGCAAGGTGCCTCATTACATTCTTTTTGAAAGTAGGCTAAAGGAGTAAAGATGTACAGTATTCGGCTAAAGGAGTGAAGATGTAGATTTCGTTTTTTCTCGACGTCTTATGTTCTATCAGGCTCTTTAATGAAAATGAAATACCGATAATTGTCTCATTTTACGTGATGTGAATTAGCTGGCTGACCTAACAGAGGACCAGCACGAAGCAGCATGGATGAATATTTCATAGAGCTATTTCATAAGCATATTGACCTTTCAGTAAACTTAAGAAAGATAGAGATCCCACATTAATTTATCTCTCACAGCTGCTGATCAGTAAAAGTAAGTATGTTTCAGACTACACTAGACATATTTGTGCTTCTCTTGAAGTGGAGTCTTTTATTCTCCAAATAATACTGTTTTTGTTTTCCTTTCCATTTATTAATGTTCTTTTTTCTTCCATTCTGTTTGTCTAGCATACACATCTCAATGGCTCAATAAGAGACCTTGTTTCTAGATTTTGCAGTACATTGTGTTCTTTTATCAAAAATAAGTTTCATTACCTAATATTAATCAAGGTAATGGGGCTGTGTTTTAATATTTACCAAGTGACTGCTCTGATGGCAAAATGTTAGTGCGAGTACTGGGGGCAGATGATGGTAGAGGATTCACTCCCAATATTAACGTTCAAGGAAAATAAGTTACATAGGCTCACCAAACACCCAGGGCACTATCACCTTGCCCTCGCTAAAACCGGGACACTAAGGGGAAAAATAAGAGTTCGCTAATTTCCCCTTTGCGTCCCAGTTTCACCATCAGATTGCAGGGCAGGCACTGAGTCCAGCAGCCCGCCTCGTAGCGGCCTTTAGGCTTGTGGATGCTTGGGCCAGCGCTGACGCGCCGTCCCTGCTGCTGTGTCACATGACTGGCAGGATCTCACCTCTCGCGAGATCCTGCTGGTCGGTGGAGGGATCAGGGAGGGAGACTGGGGACTTTTTGATTTAGGGTGGTTTCAGCTGTTACTGATTCTGCAGCAGCTCAGAGCTTGTGTTAACTTTTTCGTTAGTGACAGCTCTTAGTAACTAGCGTTAGGACCTTGTGATCCGAACGCGAGTTATTCTCTGCTTGCTCTTTGTGCTCCCCATGCTAAGTTTAGAGAGCGCAAAATACAGTTAGCTGCGGAATAAATCGCTAATACGATTCGCTAACATTTTTTTTTAATCCGTTAGTGCTGCGCCTGAATCACCTCTGATTTACTATCACCTCTTTTAAGCTAACGCTCACGCTAGCGTTAGCTTGAAGGAGGTGATAGGGCCCCCAGAATGACCAGTGTTCACTGCATGCTGGTCCACTCCTTTCAATAATAATGTTATGGACTGCAGCTATCTCTTGTTACTTCAGCATCTGTGTAGATTTCGGGACACCTGGCAGTAGGATTAGATTTAACCCCTTCATTACCTAGTGATTTTCCATAAAACCACTGTCAGTAACCAATGGTCTATTAGAAAATCACCTTTCATTAAGTATTCAGTAAAAAAAATATCTTTTGAATATCCACAACGCATTTTTTTCTGTAGTAGCCCAACTTGACAGCCATATATCACCATCTGCTGGATAAAAAGGGCTACTGCAGCTGTGGCTCTGTTTTTTTACTACCCCAGCTGTTCAAATTGTTTTAGCACCTCAGCACCTTTGGTCCAGAATTCATACCGTACTCGCCACCCAGGACATACTTGAAAACGAGAGAAATTTCAATGTTTCCTTCCTGGTAAAATCCTTTCTCACAATACGACCAAATCGAGTTTGCTTGATATCAGGCCCCAGATTGATTATTCTAGCATTCTCGATTTTGTGCATATTTAAGTTGACTTCCCTGGCTCACTTATTAGGGATAAGTGGTCTATCAATAGTGATTTACGTCACTCATGCTTGGAATAATAAACTACAAGGAGAATTTTAAATAAAATCAAGTCTGATGGAGCACAACAGGCCTCTGTTACAAATCATTGTGAACAACATAGATTAAGGCATATAAGTGTTTCCCCAACTTGCACTTTATTCCCTGTTTGTAATCTGATCAATGATATACGACTCAGAGGATCTTACATATACACACTGCTGTTATTAAACAGAATTAACATAAGCCAGCTTTTCTTTTTGTTGTTGTTATCCTGGGCATTATTTTTCATTTTAAATCATGGCTGTAACATAGAAGAATTCCAAAAATGATCAGGACATGCTTGATAGAAATCCCATTTCCTTAAGCCCTTAACATTTCCTTAATGTGTCATGCATTTTAATAAGCGTTACTTGATGATTACATTACGGAGTAGTTATATAGCGCCAATATTTTCCACCTTTAAGAATATAAAAACAACAGCCATTCCGACACAAAAAGAACAGAGGGCAAAGATCCTGCCTGTGAGCAGCAATCCAGTATTAAGTGCACTTTATATCAAGTGCTACAATCTTTAGGAAGTAAACAGGGACAGGATATATGAGGAGACAGGGAAGTCTGAGACTGGTGGCCAAAAAGAGGGGAACAAATGCAGAGAGTTTAGGTAGTCAGGTGGTTAACAGGGTAATCATGTGAGGCATTATAGTAGGAATGCATTCATCCAGGAATGCGTTTTTACAATTTAGGAAAGGAAAAGTTATTTTCCATAAAACTAATGGGTCTTGCCACTGTTTTTTATGGAAAATCACTAGGTAGTGAAGGGGCTAAGTCTGTATTAAACAGGACCCTCAATGCAGTGTCCAATGCACTTTATATTGTATATGTCACAATGAAATAACAAAAGGCAAGTGGAAAAATTGTTGCAATCCACTTTACCATTTCGCTTTTAACATACCTTTTCTGATTGTTAGCAGCTAACCTCAGAATAAAGTGGTGGCACAGATTAATACCAACAGTGGTATTGTGTGCTGCTGCTATTATTGGCTCCTGGGGTCCATAAGATTTCATGTAGCCCAGCGCGTCTCAGCAGAGAGCTCTGCCTGAGAATGCACTTGTGTGATTGCATAGGAGCTGTGCATGAAGCACAGGTGGACACTAGGAACTATTTGTTCCCAGTCTACCGCAGCTTGCAGGGAGAGGAAGTAGCAGATCGTGACGTGAGATGAGAGGTCTGTATGAGTTTTTGGTAGGTTTATTAGAGTGTGTTACCACCAGGTTTTTGGAGTTTGCATTTTTTAGAGAAATACCAGCTTCAAGGAATGGCTCATTTTTATCCTTCCAGGAGCTAATTAACACCTTCTTGCGCAAATTATAGGAGACGTTAATTTATAGCATGGATGCACTACGTCCGAGCCACAAGCAACTTGCAGCAAGAGCAGAATAGCTATTCTAGGTGGTAGTAAAACCTCTGGAGCCATTATGCATAACAGCTCCAGCAGTCATCTTAATGTCAAGAGGGGAGGACCCATCGGGCACTATGCCCTTGTTGACGCTAGCGTTGGCACTCATATATGCGCGTGTTAACGCTAAGTTAAGTGCCTTTAACGCATAGCCCACATATTACATTGTAAACGCTAACAGGTTAAATACCCTTTAGCGCATCAGTGATTGCTCTCACTTCTACGAGCTTGCTGTAGTTTGTGCGCCCCATGTTAGGTATAGGGAGCGCAATCAGTAATTAGTGTTAGGATCGCAAAGTCTTAGCGTTAATTACCGCACAGCTGTGGTAACTAAAAAGTTAACCACAGCTTAACGCTGGTGCTAACTGATACCGCTTCTTCAGAATCAGTTACCACCAGCTGAACCCCCCCCAAAAAAAAATCAGATACTCACCTCTCATCCCAAGGTGCGAACGGTGGCCTAGTCCTGGTTCTCCCTCCACGAATCACTCTGTGGCTCTGCACAATCTCTCGAGGCCAAGATCGTGCAGGTCACGTGGCTCAGCAGCGCAACACCCAATGGAGTCTTATGGAAAGCGGCTTGTTGTGGCGTGTTAGCACTGTCGCGAGTATCCAGGAGGGTAGCGCTACGTTACGGGGCAGGCTGATGAGTTAACACCTTCACTGTAATATAGTGCTAAAATGAGGATGATAAGGGGAAAACTGCAGGAACGGGTTTTCCCATTAGCATCCCCATTTTAGCGAAGGGCTAGAAAAGTGGCCATAATGTTTCATTCTTAAAAAAATAAATATAAAATACAGAAAATAGCTCTTCTAACATAAAACCCAGATATTTAAGTTCAAACAATGACAGATTAAGATCAAACAAAAATCCAAAATTAACATATTTAGGAACTGCATCTCTCACATTTGTGAAATCCAAGCAAAGCCACCGTAGAGGTTGTTTTTAAAACATCATATATTAATAGATATCAAATTGTATAAATTAGTGTTCACACCTCAGCTCAGAAGAGCATGGAAGAACATTTTTGGAATACTGTTGAGTACTTGGATTGTGCCGACAGTAATAGTGTCCTATATGTAAAGAGTAAAGTGTGTAAGGTCAGGTCACCCATTTATCAATTCCAGAGAAGAAACATTGGACTCACTAGATTCTTAATGGTAAATGAGCTACAGTAATGTATTTTAACAGCACTACAAACATTTGGTCATGGATTGGATTTTATTGTAAAGTTTTCCTTCATATATGCTAAGCATTAAAATTAAGTACCAGTCCTTTACAAGGTCAATGCTTCATCAACTGTGCCCTGGGGATCAATAGTTTCTGGCTTTACAGCTGATGTGGGCAGCACCTTCCATGATGCTTGCCTTTAGAGTTTGCTTTGCAGAGCAATGAACGAGTAGACTTCCGCAGCAAGAGCTGCAAGGCCAGAAGTTGCCTTTCACAGCTCATCTTTGTTGAACGTGTTGCATTGATTGTGTTTTCATTGGAACCACTTTGCCACCCGCCACTCCATGTTTGGCACAGAACTATTTACAGCTAAGCCTATAATGTGCATCTCATCAGGAAATTGTGGACTGAGATGAAGGAATTTACGGCATTGTTAGTAGCGTTAATACGCTCTCAGCCTAGCAGCATGGATTTACAGCTTTATTCGCTACCAAATAGGCAAAGGAAAATACTAGCTTAAAAAAAATACCTTGAAAATGTTAGCTATGATTTTATACAGAACTAAAATGTCATAGACGCGTGGTAGAAGCTTTCACATCTGAGCATTTATTGATTACAAACTTCAATGTAATGTAATGAGTTTTTTAAAAGCTAACTTTAACAATATTATCTTAAAAATTAAGCACAAAATACAACCTTTTTCTCAGTTATATTCAAGTATATACAGAGGTACTGTTAGTTTTCTGGTCTTTCTTTTGTTGAAGATAAAGGGAATCTACAAATTGTAATTATGGATTTCCATAGGAAAAGTGGCTGGTCAAATCATACCAGCTCCAATTGTGTTCTTTCTGCAATACCTGTTTTTTATGGCTTATGTCTTATTTGTGAACCTCATCTATCCCTTTTTTTAACTTCTTTTGGAACCATATTTCTTGGGTCTCATCTTGCTCTCCTTTAGATTGCCTCTATTGTATAACTTCATATGTTTTTATTTACTTCCTATGTGACAGTCAGATATATTGTTAATCCCTTTACTCCCAAATGGTTTTCTACAAAAACCACTGCCAGGACGCAGTGGATTTATGGCAAATCACTTTCCACTGCAGACGGTGTAACAATGTTTGTAACAATATTTTGAATACAGTAGAGACAGTAAGCTTATTTAAGAGACAGAGTGCTCCCCAGCTAACAGGAAAGTGCTAGTAAATGCATAATAATAATATAATAATATGGACCTCCAAGCTGTTCAACTGCCTCATCACCATGCTGACATGCCAGGAACTGAATATTTGAAATTACATTCTGAAGCCCATTTGCAAATGAATTTTGTTTGCAGTAAACAAAATGTCTTTGCATTGCTGCAAAATATGACCAGAACAAGTCCCTCAGTGTTTTTGTTCCTTCAAGAGCTTTTGAGGATCGAGTATACTCAATAATGGTAGTGCAACTTGTGTAGCATAGGAACTGCAAATGCCGCACTGCAATGGGGCTTGTACTCTTTACGTACACACATTCCATTGCCCATGTGCAGATTGATGGATCGGAAATGCGTGTATGCTCAGATCCAATCCATTGGCTTCCTCTCTGAGACCATGCACTACAGCGAGCGGTCTCAGAGAGTGTGATATCGGCATGCTCTGTGTGTCCTGATGTCACTAGTGATCGATCTGGTGGGCAGCAGCCAGGAAATTTTAAAAATCCTAGCTACTGGAGACACTGGGTGTGGTGGAAGACACTCCTACCG
The DNA here is from genome assembly GCA_009667805.1 of Leptobrachium leishanense. Classification (NCBI taxonomy): domain Eukaryota; kingdom Metazoa; phylum Chordata; class Amphibia; order Anura; family Megophryidae; genus Leptobrachium; species Leptobrachium leishanense. Next base: position 110,006,136 of record CM019065.1, on the reverse strand, counting down.
TCTACCCTGCGATTTCACCAGATCGGGGGAGCTGGGAAGGGGGTGGAGGCAGCAGGAGACTCTACACATCCTTGCCACTTTAAAAAGCTAAACTGGTCAAGATGAGTCCCTTTAAGTCACTGCTTCTTCCCTATTGGATTGTGTCTTAGATTATAATAATTATACATTATTCCCATATTTTCCATCGGCCTCATTATTCTCTGCCTGCCCCCACATTGGAGCTTCTTGTACAAATCAAATGTGCTTAGGAGAGCTGTAACACATCAGGGTTTTAGGATCGGCTGAAACAGCTTGTGAGCCACTAAAACTAGAGAGTGTGGTTATTATACTTAGGACTCACTCGTTAAAGCTAACAACTCGGGAGAAAGGCCTGTAGGTTGCTCTTTAAAACAGATAAATTATTAGAAACATCTGTATGCAGTTGCTCACAAACAGAAAATGAGTAAAACAAAAACATAACAGGAAAAGTAAAATAACAGACAGAGACCACTAATGTAGAATCAGTTCAGCAGGCAGCTTACAAAAAAATGGCACACCAGGAAACATATTGACCACAAGAGGGTTGCAGCAGTTTAATTGAATTCGGTTATTGTAATTAATGTTTAATTTTGATTCGCTCTCAATAAATCTACTGAAAAATACAAGCCCCATGGAGATACCCCACTAATATTTTCAATGTGAAAATTCACTTGCAAATCTAGATGAAAATTCTCGCCGCACTGGCTGTATTCTTACAAATAATATCTCCATTATTCTGAAAGAACCTTTCATTTCAGTTTCCAACAGAGCAGCGTGTACAGCGCTAGATATTTATAAACACGAACCGAAATACAAGAGTATAAATATGTTTTCATTATTGCAAGATGTTCTACTAAAAGTAGACAGAAAGTCAAATTGAAAGAGCCTACTGGTAATCACTGATTTAGCCAATTTTGCCACGTTTCATCATGAGCGAGTTTAAAAGGCCGCATTGTATGGAGCAGCCAGCAAAGCTCATTCTGGCAAATAGGTTTCCAAGATCAAATGAATACAGTGCTTCTCTTTGAGAGTCTGCTTTTGGAGAGCACGGAGAGCAATTTTCTTAGCTTTACAGCTGCAAAAGTATCAAATAATATTTTATCCCCCCAGACTTTTATATATATAAAAAAGTTTGGATTTTATGTTACAATAAATAAATCTGTTCTCCTTGCTTTCTAGGTTTCTCTGTAAGAGTCAATTAGGTGTTGAACATATTCTTCTTTTGTAGCCATGGAAAAATATGATTCAAGCTTCGCTGGTAGCTAATAACTTTTATCCTGACGGGAACCTATTCTTCAGTTGTAAAATTAGCTCCATGGTAGTATCCTCAGCTCTAATATCATGAATAACAGAAGAATTCTACAAAACACACATTTACACATTTCTCCATCCTCTGTTAATGTTCTATTGTCATTCTATGCAGGGTTTTAATACCTATGTAGAGCATAAAATGATCTGGGAATTTTATAACCGCAAGCAGAGCATACACACGATGAGAGATTTGTATGAGCAGAATTACAATAAATGCACACTGAAATGAGCATGTAACAGGTAAATAGTATTTTGAATATAAGAAAATAATTTATTACGCTTTTCACTCAACCCATCCTATTTTATAACATCTCGTAGACAAACACAGAATTTTACAAGCTGATAGTATCTACTTCACATCAGGTAAAGTGATGACAAGGTGTTCTATGGGTCATTCGTTCATTTGTTTGGTTGTTTATACTTTCTTGTTGATAAAACCACTCCATTATTACTGTATTAGTCATAATTATTTATTTATTTGCAAAGGATTTTACCAGGAAGGATACATTGAGATTTCTCTCATTTGCAAGTATGTCCTGGGTTCAAGAACATTGAAATATCTTTGCTTCTTTTTGCTGCCAACCTTTTAGGCTGGGGTCAGACGAATGCAGTGCGAACGTGCGTTTAGGCGCAATTTATTACGGACGTGGTAGCAGCAAATGACGTCCGACGCAGGCCCACACACGAAAGTTCGGCCGCGCAACGCAAGCGTCAAACGAACGCATTTTCGCAAGAACGTCGAACCACTAGTACTGACATACAGAGTGCGCTGCGTCCGCATAGCGGTGTGTGTGCGTGATTAGGAGACGTCAGACGCTGCACATGTCCGGCCAACATAACGTCCAGACACCCAAAGTTTCCTGGTTTGGATCCGTAAAAATCACGGCTGAAATTGCGCATCGTATGACCGCTATCGCCTCTTCCGTGAAAAAATGCGTTCGGTCCCATCGACGCACTTTTTGACGGTAGACGTGAAAAATGCGTTCGTCTGACCCTACCCTAAAATGTGCCCCATCTGTCTCTTTACAGCTATTTTTTTTTTATCTATCTGTGTTTCACCAATTCCAGAGTGAATATACATACATCCTTATGACAAAACTCAAAATAAAAGAAGAGAAAATGTGTTGCTTCACATGGACCCCAAATGGCAGTGGTTTATATATGTAGCATTCATAAATACATTTTAAATAAAGTAAGCTTATTTGAAAGACAGACATCTCCCCCTGCTGGCCAAAAGCTACTACTGCATATATAATAATTCAGCTGGAGCTCTGTGTTTCTGTGAAAGAAAAATAGAACTCCATGCTGTTCAAACAGCTTCAGTACTTCAACGGACATGTCTGAGGTGCTGAAAATATGTGGGCACATTCTGGAGCCTGTTTGCAAATGGAAGTTGTTTGCAATAAATGATTTCTTTGTATTGTTCCAGATATGACAATATGAAGTTTACAAAATGTTCAGCTCCTGCAGGAGCTTTTGAAGATCGACTATACCCAATCGTGGTAGTGAAATGGTTAGGGTACACAGTTTCATTTGTTTTCCAATCAAGATGCATAATTATTTGTTCCAGCTGTAACTTTGGTGACAAAACCTCTCTTTAGCCTAATTTCATAATACATTTTATTCCCTTGCTTTTTTTAGTCTATTAGATGATAAATTCTTTTGTTCAGAGTGCTGTATGTATTTATTTTGAGTGTGGTATACTGTAGTTGCCTTTTGCCTAGATATGCATATCTGGAAAATGTTGGTAGTCAGTAAAAAAAAACTGGATGGGTCGAGTAGAGGTAACATCACTGCTCTATAACCAGGGAGATGCAGGTTCAAATCCCGGCAAGAGCACCTCTCCAGTAAGTGTCCTTGGGCAAGGCACCTAACGGTACATACTCGCCACCCAGGACATACTTGAAAATGAGAGAAAGCTCAATGTATCCTTCCTGGTAAAAATACTTTCTCAAAAAAAAAACAACTTACAGATAGCTTAAATTAATTGGTTTATGTTTCTAAGATTAAGAGATCCGAATGGCTGGAGAAAGGTAACCGAACGCTGAAAATCAGCGTTCGGTTACCTTTCCTGGCCATTCGGCTATCCAGAGAGCAGGCAATTCGCCAAATCCTAGCGAATTGCCTGCACATACGGTGCCTGTTCGGTGCCTGTTCGAGGGCAGTGAAATCCCCATGAAAAAGAACTGCTTCGGCTATTCAGAGAACACAAACCAGCAGTGAAAGGTTCCCCTAATGCCCTGCCATTCGGTGGTTTAATTCGGCAAGTTTATTCAGGAGAATCTCATAGGCTTCAATGTTAAAAATATTCCCGTTTTAATTCAATATCTAATAAACCGTTCATTATAAAATTCTGTAGTAAAGAGTCTCTTTATTTATAGATTTTTTAGGAAATTTTAAGCATTTTTCTGGATTTAAATTTTTTAAAAAAAAAATTTTAACAGGGTTATTCAAAGAGATCCGAATTGCTTGAGAAAGGTAACCGAGCGCTGAAAATCAGCGTTCGGTTACCTTTCTTGGCCATTTGGCTATCCAGAGAGCAGGCAATACGCCAAATCCTGGCGAATTGCCTGCACATACGGTGCCTGTTCGGTGCCTGTTCGAGGGCAGTGAAATCCCCATGAAAAAGCACTGCTTCGGCTATTCAGAGAACAAAAATCATCAGTGAAAGGTTCCCCTAATACCCTGCCATTCGGTGGTTTAATTCGGCAAGTTTATTCAGGAGAATCCCATAGGCTTCAATGTTAAAAATATTCCCGTTTTAATTCAATATCTAATAAACCGTTCATTATAAAATTCTGCAGTAAAGAGTCTCTTTATTAAGTTTACTTATTTTTTCTGTAACAGCCCTTTTTATTATCATTCCCTGGACCTCCTGTGCAAATTTCAGACATTTTCGCTCAGTAGTTTCTTTGCAAACAGTGTTTCACTTTTCACACATTCATGCAAACTGTTTTTCTAATTTATTCACTTCATTCTGACTGCGGTCTCGGCTTTTTCTGGCGGCTTCGCTGCGTGTGATCGGCTCCTGCTTGGGTTTTTCCGTGGTTTTCGGCAGGTTAATCCAGATGTTTTTGTGGGTTTTCGGCGTGCATTCGCTGGGTTTTGCGGTAAGTTTTCGTCAGGTTTGCCTGCAATTCGGGGACCCTGTGGTGTTTGCTGAATACACCGCAGGGTCACCAAAATGGGATCGGCAAAAGGAACCGAATTGAAGAGAACGAAAAGTCACCGTACGTGCGGTGACTTTTCGAATCTCTTTGAATAACCCTATAAATTTACTTATTTTTTCTGTAACAGCCCTTTTTATTATTATTCCCTGGACCTCATATGTAAATTTCAGACATTTTCGCTCAGTAGTTTCTTTGCAAACAGTATTTCACTTTTCAAACATTCATGCAAACTGTTTTGCTAATTTATTCACTTCACTCGTCTGCGGTGTCGGCTTTTTCTGGCGGCTTCACTGCGTGTGATCGGCTCCTGCTCGGGTTTTTTTCCGGCGTCTTCGGCGGGTTAATCTAGATGTTTTTGCGTGTTTCAGCGTGCATTCGCCAGGTTTTTACAGTGACTTTTCGTCGGGTTTGCGGCAGCTTTTCCCTGCGCTTCAACGGCCCTGTGGTGCTTGCTGAATACACCGCAGGGTCGCCAAAATGGGATTGCCGAATCGGCCCGAATTGAAGAGAACGAAAAGTCACCGAACATGCGGTGACTTTTCGATTCTCTTTGAATAACCTTGCTAGTCCTAGCAGGGGCGGATCCAGGGGGGGGGTAACGGGGCAATTGCCCCCCCCCCGAGATTTGAGCCGGGGACCCAGATGCCGGGCAGCGGAGTGCCTGCCCGGTCCTGAAGAGTCCGTCCTGTTGAGTGATGCGGCTGCGTGCAGGCGCCGGCGGTCACGTGGTCCGGCTAATCAGGTGGTACTGAGTCTCTGTACCACCTGACTGGCCGGACCGCGTGACCTGCGCACGCACGCCACGCAGCCGTATCACTCAACAGGACGGACTCTTCAGGACCGGGCAGGCACTCCCGCGCTGCCCGGCATCTGGGTCCCCGGCTCAGAGTCAACTCCTGCCGGAGCTGGAGGCCTGGAGCAATATCCAGGTGAGAGCTGGGCAAATCCATGTGTAAGCTGGGGGCAAATCCATGAGCTGGGCAATTCCATGACCTGGGGGCAAATCCATGAGCTGGGCAAATCCATGACCTGGGGGCAAATCCATGAGCTGGGGGCAAATCCATGACCTGGGGGCAAATCCATGAGCTGGGGGCAAATCCATGACCTGGGGGCAAATCCATGAGCTGGGCAAATCCATGACCTGGGGGCAAATCCATGAGCTGGGCAAATCCATGAGCTGGGCAAATCCATGACCTGGGGGCAAATCCATGAGCTGGGGGCAAATCCATGACCTGGGGGCAAATCCAGGAGCTGGGAAAATCCATGAGCTGGGCAAATCCATGAGCTGGGGCAAATCCATGACCTGGGGGCAAATCCATGAGCTGGGCAAATCCATGAGTTGGGGGCAAATCCATGAGCTGGGGGCAAATCCATGACCTGGGGGCAAATCCATGAGCTGGGCAAATCCATGAGTTGGGGGCAAATCCATGAGCTGGGGGCAAATCCATGACCTGGGGGCAAATCCATGAGCTGGGCAAATCCATGACCTGGGGGCAAATCCATGACCTGGGGGCAAATCCATGAGCTGGGCAAATCCATGAGCTGGGGGTAAATCCATGAGCTGGGGGCAAATCCATGACCTGGGGGCAAATCCATGAGCTGGGCAAATCCATGACCTGGGGGCAAATCCATGAGCTGGGCAAATCCATGACCTGGGGGCAAATCCATGAGCTGGGGGCAAATCCATGTGTGAGCTGGGGGCTCTCTGCTCCTCTAGATTGTAAAATCCGGGGTGCCCTCTGCTCCTCTAGATTGTAAGCTCCTGGGTGCCCTCTGCTCCTCTAGATTGTAAACTCCTGGGTGCCCTCTGCTCTTCTAGATTGTAAGCTCCTGTGAGCCGGGCCCTCTGCTCCTCTAGATTGTAAACTCCTGTGAGCCGGGCCCTCTGTAAATTCTCGTGAGTCGGGCTCTCTGCTAAAACACCTTATTTTCTGTAAGTGCCCCTCCCGAGACTAGTCTCTGGATCCGCCCCTGAGTCCTAGCCTGAAACGCAGGTTTTAAATCTACGTATGAGATCTGCATGTGCCACATGTAAATAATATTATACTCAGTACAACCAATGAAATATCTTGTCACTGCTTTATATTGGTTCAGATGAAAGTGAAATAATAATCAGGGTCGGCAAACTGTGCACCCTCAATGTTTTGGGGCAATAGATTGGCTGGTTAGGTTGCTAACACCTGGCTTAATGGTATATCTGTCAGATTTCACAAAGACATTTCTGATATATATACAGTTAATCCACTATATCTATCTCTATTATAAAAGATTGTCAAGATCCACCAAGGTTGAGAGTAAAGAATGCTTTGGCTCATTATGGAGGTGGTATGGGCATTGAGATAGTAGATATGATTATAGATAATAAGGTTATTAAGGAATCGCATACAAGTTATAATGATACAGGGTTTTAGCATTTAAAGGGTCAGTAGGTTTAAAAGTAACAATTAATAAATACAGTCTGGTAAAATAAGCATTTTAGCAACTGAAACTAGTTGTAATCTTCCTACAATTAAATCATTTTATATAGTCAGCAGTCCTTAGAGGTCCTTCAGGCTTTGATTGTTAACTTCCTTGAATTCTGCAGTGGTTGAGAATATATGTGGCTGAGTTCAGTTTTGAGATGCAAGTTGTCATTATACAGACACAGAATGTGGCAGGAAACAAGCTGCAAGTGCAGGGTATTCAACGAAGAGTTAAAGAGAATCATGAGACAGCTGATAAAAGATAAAATGTATTTAAGGTAGAATTGTACACTACAAGAATATCCAATATAATTTATCTTTAAGTAGAGGTAGGTTTAACCCCTTATTGCTGCAGGTTGGATTATGCCATCCTGGTGGCGGGTAGACCTAATCACTGCATGGTGATATAGAACAACCCACTGCTTTTTGGCAACTCCTACAGCCTGCCTCCCTTACCCTGCAGTCGATTGACATCATTGGCTGCAGGGAGCTGTCTGAGTTCAGGCAGTCCCACTGCAGCCAATGACAGCAATTGGCCGCAAGGAAGGGAGGCAGGTTTTAGGAGTTGCCAGGAAACTGCGGGCGTTCTATGCTGCCCTCTGGAATTTAAGCCCACTTGATAACAGACAGTCCCACGGCAGCCAATGATGCGCTCGGTGCGTGCGCATGGGTGGTGGGAGATAGGCAGTATAGGGAGCCAGCTGGGCGTGCTATGCAGCCCCACATGGCAATTAGACCCACCCGCTGCGTACGCCCATCAGAAAATAGTTAAGGCTCGCTTTAAGAACACTGGAATGATCCTTTAAATGTATTCTGTTTTAAATTAAAGAATTCACCTAATCATTCTGCACATGTTGCTTATGTGTGGTATATGTGTTATATGATCGGTATGCTGAAGCTTGGCCCTATTTCTTTATACCCAAATTTGTCTATTGAATATTACCTGAAGAAGATGTGTTTATCTTTCATAGTGATAGGACAGTAGCATTGCATTTGCAGAGGCATAAACCAGCAGGGCTCTCTTTCTCCTCCACAGGGTTGGTGTGCCTATGAACAATGCGAGGTACTGTCCACACAATGGGTTTAGGCGTGTGCATGCCTCTATTTCTGACATATCAAGAATATTACACATGCCAGGGATACCAAAGTCTAATATATACTTGTCTAATCACCAGCACTGAGAGCAATACCGGCTGGGTGGAGTAGAGGTAACATCATTGCTCTGCTTGGAGAGAGCCTGTGGAGACATGGGTTTGATCCCAGCAAGAGCACCTCTCCAGTAGGTGTCCTTGGGCAAGACACCTAACGTTACATACTCGCCACCCAGGACATACTTGAAAATTAGAGAAATCTCAATGTATCCTTCCTGGTAAAATCCTTTCCCAAGAAAAAAAAATATTAGCTCATGTGAGTCAGAAGTGCTACTAGGTACAAGAATGGACTTTTCAAGGATAAAGGAGTGCCAGCCTTACTAGGACGTGATAAGGCTGCTTTGATCAGAGCAAAGTGTGACCGGTACACCTTATTCCTTGACTAATAATATATGGGGGACCAATAGCTGTAACTTGCTGTATGGAACCTGTGGAGATTGATACCTAGGCGTGTGCTTCCACTAACCTTTTGTATATTTCAAGAATGGACTCTTGTCATTGAGCATTACATTTTACAATCCTGTGACATATATACCAGCCGGTCAAACTGTTTAACGCAAGACACACAAAAAGACAGGGAGAGTGTGGTACTTACTAACTTTAGAAATAGTTTTTTGTTCAGATCCAGTCACAGGAATAGGCAAAATTCTGCAAAGCCAAGCAGTTTTACAAATGTCTCGTATAATTCTTTATTTGAAAGAAAACACAGCCTATGTGATTTAAACAGGTTTTCTACACTACTTTCAGTTATTCTTGGCCCGATCTTGCCTTTTTATAAGGGTTTCCAGACTATAAACCATAGTATTTTATTAGAAACTGAACTCTGGCTTAGTGTTCTATACCACGGAGAATTACTCTACATTTTTGTTTTTAAAAAGTAATTTATTGATAAAACCATGTACTGTGAGAACAATCCCGAACACAATTACTTATTTCAAGTAGTGCATAACCTAATCAGCAGAAGTATCATAGTCGCTGTTATAGTGCCTGATGGTTATTACCTAAAAAATTAGTGTAGGATTGCAGATATTAGATACAAATGTAACTTCAACTTCCTTAATTCATTATTCTGTAAGACTTAGTATTTCATTTTAAAATTTCCAAATCCAATTCAATTCTCCAAAAATTCATCCATTACAAATCACAAAAAACACATCATATGCAAAGTGACAAGATGTGGTAAAAAGTATTTTTTTTATGCAAGAGTAATCAGAATAATCCTGCCTGAGCCCCGCGGTATAAAAAAACAGGTATGCTTATGTCAGCTATTGATTACGGAGATGTAGTGTATGCAGCTGCCCCGCAAACACACCTTCAGAAACTTACTACATTGTATAACTCATTCTGCTGCTTTGTGCTACAATGTAACTACATGACCCACCATTGTGACATGTTAAAAGAGCTAAACTGGCCGTCGCTGGAATCTAGAGGCACCCTTCAGCTTTCCAACCTGGTGTTTAAGAGCTTTTCTGGGAAGCTGCCACCCTACCTGAATAGGCTGCTTCCCCTAGCAGTTCCCTCATCCTATAACCTCCGATCCAGGTCCAGCACATTACTTACAATATCACAATACAAAAAGAATGCTTCTCGATCCTCATTTTCCTACAGAGCACCACAGTTATGGAATAACCTTCCAGACGTCATCAAATCTTCCCCCAGTCTAAAGTCTCTTAAGAGCTCCCTATTAACATACCTCAATACAGAATGCACCCACTAAACATGTAACATAATGAATATATTTCCTACGTATTTATTTTCTGTTAATTTGTATATTTGTGTTTTGTTTTTAATATCTTGCATCTTATTTCTTTGTATTTCTGTAACGACTGTAAAAATTTCAATGTTCTTGAACTCAGGACATAATTGAAAACGAGAGAAATCTCAATGTATCCTTCGTGGTAAAATACTTTGCAAATAAATAAATAATTAATATTAATCATTTAAATTGCAATTGACATGCACGACTGAGTTGTTACCTAAAGACCCTAAACCCGTTTTATTTGAAGAATTACTATGTTACTGTACTACTACATCAAAAGCATAGACTGACTGTGGACCATAGCATTATTTAGCAATATATAAAATATATTGTTGATATATAGCATAAGCAAAGCTAGCCTTATTTATTTCTATGTGTGTGATCAAAAGATCAACTATGGCTGTTAAATCATCAATCGTTGCCTTTTCAAAATAGATGTTCTTTGGGGTCCTTGTTTTTGAAAGAATTCCATGTGGCTCCTATTCTCCTCAGCTTCATACATAAAAAGCCAGTAATGTTTTTTAATGTGTATATAAACAGTTCCCTAGTCGATCACGAGTTTTATTTTTTATTAATGACACTTAATTTGTAACTACCCTGTGCCCGATGTGTTTGGTTGATTCAGTTTGTATGTTACCAAGTAGAATAACTGGGATAATTCTTCATTCTATATCCCTGCCGCCATGAAGCTTAGGAGTCCGTTTTAACTTTAGATAAAGATTCATTTGCTTTTTGTTTTCTCTTAACAGGTAAACTATGACCACTTTACTCTTAGTGTTTGTGTGTTTGCGAGTCATCGCTGCAGCAATATCCGTGGAAGTTTCAGGTTAGTCATGCTATTAAAATGTCATGATCATGCGATATGTTGCTGAATGTGATATAGAAGAAAGACGTTACTCAATAATTTCACGGTTGACTTGATTGAAATCTACACCTAAGTAGTCACTAGCATTTATTCAAGCCAACTTGGTCATTTCAGTTAAAGGGACACTCCAAGGAACACATCCACTTATACATTCATTGCATAGGTTGTGGTACATAAAAGTCTCTGCCTCCTGAAATCCACACAGCGTCTGGGCTTGCTTCGTATCCAGATATAGGAGAAATTGTGCCTGTGCAAAAATTTATTTGTACAACACATAATGCTGGACAACCATAACCTATAAAAATCTTTACCTTTCACGTTCCTTGACTAGCATAACATAGAAAACGTTGATTGAGGCTGTCAATAAGCCAAAATTAGCTGCATTATAGTTTTTTGTACTACAGTTCCAAACAACCTATGTGATAACAGTAATTACTACCATGAGCATTACCAAATATCCCATAAACCTCTTCCAGACCTAAGATACGAGCGTCTGATCGGTGAACATGTTCCTGATGTGGAAGGATTGTTATCTTGCTGCATGTCTTAACAACGAGATGCTTTTCCATAAACTGGCTTGAAAAGCATTTTTTTTAAAATTATTTTGATTTTATATAGCTATACATTTTAGACATTGTTAATGAATTATGTATGTATTACATCATGAATGTGATGTCACTTCTATGGTGGAAAAAACCAAATGTGATACTTGTTTAACACAAATAAATACAGGATGAATTCCAAATACCAAAATACTCAGAAAACTGAAATTGTTAGAGCTGCTACCTCCATGTCCATTCTCTCGCTCCTACTGGTGCACTGTCATTCCAATTCGGCCAAGACGCATTTCGCCGTTCCTCTATATTGTATTCCCTAGTCAGCTGTGGTGTTATGAACTCTGTGTTAATAAGGTTGCCTGTATAAAACTGTTGCACACATTTACACTAGACTAGACTAAAGTCATATTTGACATGAAATAAAAACCAGCACTTTTGCATTGATTTTTTGGATTAACATAGCACCATGCTTGTATAATTTTTTCAACACAAGTATGGTGCAAATACGATACTCGTCTTAGTCTATTTTGTTGTGCTCGTATCAAAGCATGTAGCAGAATCTGTTGCCTAAAAATAAAGCAAAAATAGAGCAGAATCAGTTTGACAGGATCTCGGGTTACGGATTAATGCTGACCCTAAACCAAAAATAAGTCCTAACCCTATAACAAGCGCAAATACTAAACCTAGTCTTAATTACTAACTCTATGCCTAATACTAACCCTAATCCTAATACTAACCCTAAATAAAAGTAATAAAAATAAAGGGGACAGTGCTGCCAGACCATATGATCCAGTGGTACATATGATCAATTTTGAAAAAAGGATTCTCTATTATAAACAGTCTCAAAAGACAATCCTCAAAAGACTGTTTATAATAGAGAATCCTTTTTTGGGTTCCCTTTAGTTTTTTTTTTTAAATTGATCATATGTACCACTGGGTCATGTGATCTGCGAGAGCTGTCCCCTTTAATTCTATTACTTCTATTTTTTCCATTTTGGGTGGTAGGATAGGCTACCCATAAGGGGAGTTCAGCAGCAGCCCTACAAAATTGACTTTTTAGCTCCACGTTATCCATTTCCTTGCAATACTAACCCTAACCCTAAAATTAAAAAGATCATTTCTTTGCACCTTCTTGATGTATTCACTGGAAAAAGCTGCACTGGAAAAAAATGTCATGAGAGCATTTTATTCACACCAAATATGTCTTTTTTCCTAGCGTCTAAATATGAGCAACATTTTCAAACTGGTGACTTTTTTAGCATGTCGTTTCTATACACCGCTAGAAGGTACAACCTTTGAAACAGATATCGAGAAATCTAACCAGTAATTTTTATAAGTTTGGAGCTCTGAAAAACTAAAAGTAAGAGTAAAATGTTTTCAAATAGGACTTTCTCCCTGGAGGGAAAAGAATAATTGTTGCCTGAGGTGTAAGGGCTTTAGGGATATAAAATGAACTCTGAAGGCTGTTCTGATAAAAGTCTTTACTAGTCATCCTATTTCACTACTGGCTAGTGATAATCTTAAATAATCCATCTTTAGAGAACTATGAATGCCATAATTCCTGATCAGTTAGAACAATTCAGCCAATCAGAGTGTTCTTATAGTGTACTATGACAGATCATTTTTCACTTAAAAAAAACAAAGTTTTAGAGAATTTTTTTATTGGACTGTTGTCCAATGCTAACATTTAACTACTTTTCCCAGAACCTCACTGTAAGCAAACACACTCAAAGAGAAAAGTATTGCAAGACCCCTCTGCAGCTTCCTCTTGTGGCATATTTGAGTGAGCTAATAGCAGTATGAGCAAAGACGATCAAAAGAAACTGATTACAATTTAACCTCTAACTCAGAATACATTCTTTGGTATCGGGAATCGGATATGGTTGGAAATTATTGAAAAGCTTTCCAGATCAAATCACCTGAAAAAGAACCATTAGGGTTATTCAAAGAGATCCGATTGGCTGCAGAAAGGTAACCGAATGCTGAAAATCAGCGTTTGGTTACCTTTCATTGGCCATTCAGCTATTCAGAGAGCAGGCAATTCGCCAAATCTTGGCGAATTGCCTGCACATACGGTGTCTGTTCGGTGCCTGTTCAAGGGCAGTGAAATCCCCATAGAGAGGCAATGCTTCGGCTATTCAGAGAGCAAACCCAGCAGTGAAAGGTTCCCAAAATGCTCTGCAATTCGGTGGTTTAATTCAGCAGGTTTATTCAGGCGAATCCCATAGGCTTCAATGTTAAAAATATTCCTGTTTTAATTCAATATCTAATAAACCATTCATTATAAAATTCTGCAGTAAAAAGTCTCTTTATTTATAGATTTTGTTTGTGATAATTTAAGCATTTTTCGGGAATTTTTTGCCAAGATTTTTTCTACGATTATTTTTTAATTTTTTTTTTAAACATTTGTTCTTTTTTCTGTAACAGCCCTTTTTATTATCATTCATTGGACCTTATATGTAAATTCCAGGCATTTTTGTTCAGTAGTTTCTTTGCAAACAGCGTTTCACTTTTCAAACATTCAAGCAAACAGTTTTTTTGTTTTCACTCCATTTGTCTGCGGTGTTGGGTTTTTCCGGCGGCTTCGCTGCGTGTGATCAGCTCCTGCTCGGGTTTTTCCGGCGTTTTCGGCGTGGTTAATCCAGATGTTTTTGCGGGTTTTCGGCGTGCCTTCGCCGGGTTTTGCGGTGAGTTTTTGGCAGGTTTGCGGCAACTTTTCCCTGCAATTCGGGGACCCTGTGGTGCTTGCTGAATACACTGCAGGGTTGCCGAAATGGGATCACCAAATTGAACCGAATTGAGGAGAACGAAAAGTCACCGAACGTGCGGTGACTTTTCGATTCTCTTTGAATAACCCTGCATGAGTGATGCAGGTACAGGACATTGGCAAGTTTTATAGACTCCATTACTCTTAACTAGGTGGAATTAGACTGCAGTAATTAAGGTAATTCTGCATTTTTTTCTTCATAATGTAGATGTTCACTTATTTATTAAATGTATTAGTAGCTAGCAGCAGGCGTCATTTTTATCGCTCTCAATTTGTAGATATAGTCCAGGAAAAGCAGAAAAATGTATTGTTACAATTTTTACTCACTGATTCATACTAACTAGACATTGGCCTGCAATCCACATATTTATGATACACTTTAGTCAAGGGATCAAGTCCAGGGGGAATTCGTGGGAACGCAGTTTCTGCACTATTTTTGTAGAGGGAACCGAGTTCCTGCACTATTTTTGTAGAGGGAACTGAGTTCCTGTTGGTCGCACTCGCTATAAAGCTTGTATGCAGGTGTTCAATCATATCTTTCCCTGTTAAATCATATATTTATTGTGACATACTTTTTACTAAAATTCACATATATACATTAATATATCAGAGTGTGTGTATTTGCTAAGTGCCAGATAATAATTGCTAATTGGAGGATAGAAATCCTTGCGAGTTCCTTCACTTCATTTTTTAGGACTTGACCCCTGCTTTAGTAACACCTTTGATCATGTTCAACTTGATATGATTTGTAATATGCCGGAGTTGAACCTTTGGAAATGTAACGTGAATGTGTATACATATTTTCTATAAAGTCAGTTATATACATTTAAAAATACAAATATATATAAACGATCTAAAACTGCTTTTTCTCTGTGATTGTTAACTTTTGCTTGTTTTTGGCATCACAGACCATGGAAATGCACTGAGTGTGAGTATACCTGAGGAATTTCCTTTGCGCATCCCACTCGGACACTCCTTTACCATCCCCTGTTACTTCATCAATGCTTTGGACCATGTCACCGTGGCTCCCACGACAGAACCGGTAACACCAAGGATCAAGTGGAGCAGACATTACAAGGGTCGAGAGACTGTTTTGCTGGTGGCTAAAAATGGCCATGTCCTTATAAGTGAGGGCTTCAAAGGACGGATTTCTCTGCCAAACTACCCAATCATCCCTACTGATGTTTCCTTGGAAGTTGCAAACTTTCTGTCTAGTGACACAGGAATCTACCGCTGCGAAGTGACACATGGAATCGATGACAGTCAGGACACAGTAGAGGTCATTGTGAAAGGTAGCTATCTTGATACTAAAGCAAATTATTAAGAGTATTAACTGCAGACCTGTGTAACTATTTTCATTAATTATGATGTGAAATGTTTTAAGATTAGACAATATTAAAGGGAATCCCTTAGGCGCAACCATGCAATATTCTGTTTGTTCGTGTATACAGAAATGTTGTGTTTTTCCCTTCCTTCATTCCTTCCTTTCCTTTCTTTTCTTTTTCTCTTTTTTTTTTAATATTGTTTAAGGATGCAATTAGGGAAATTTAAAAGTGTCTTCCAGAGAAAATTGCAGGGATGAATATACATAAATCCGAAATATCGTTAAAGATATAAACTTGTTCTTCAGGTCCTTCCAATGATTCCTGAAGAGGGGACATAAGCCGGAGAAGCAGGCAATTGTGCAGTACTCGGCGGTACTGGCCCCTGCTTGTCCCCTATGGGGTACTTACTAGACTCAGAGTCTCTTCTCCCGGCTCTGAGGATAGATGGCCTGTGAGACCCTTAAGGTGGCCTCCAATCGTCTTGCACCACGTAGAGTCCCTGGATACCAGTACGATTGATCAAGGGGAAGAAAAAGCCTGGATCCGGTACTAATTAGCAGTGTCAAATTTATTCATAAATAAAACAAATAAAAATAGTAACTAGCTAACTAGTACCGGATCCAGGCTTTTTCTTCCCTTTGATCAATCGCACTGGTATCCAGGGACTCTACGTGGTGCAAGACGGTTGGAGGCCACCTTAAGGGTCTCACAGGCCATCTATCTGCAGAGCCAGGAGAAGAGGCTCTGAGTCTAGTAAGTAGTAGTACCCCTTAGGGGACAAGCAGGGGCCAGTACCGCCGAGTACTGCACAATTGTCTGCTTCTCCGGCTTATGTCCCCTTTTCAGGAATCATTGGAAGGACCTGAAGAACAAGTTTATATCTATAACGATATTTCGGATTTATGTATATTCATCTATTCAATTTTCTCTGGAAGACACTTTTAAATTTCCCTAATTGCATCCTTAAACAATATTAAAAAAAAAAGAAAAAAAAGAGAGAAAAGAAAGGAAAGAAAGGAGGAAAGGAAAAAAATTCTGTTTACATGAACAAACGGAATATTTCATGGTTGCGCCTAAGGGATTCCCTTTAATATTGTCTATTCTATAACGTCTGCAGCGTGTCAGACATATCCCTAAGGGCTTGCAGCAGACATACATTGTCATAAAGTAAAAAAAAAAAACAATTTATTTTCTGTTTTTAATTCATTGTCCTATTCTCCAGCGCCGCTGGTAATATCACCACTTTCCTTCAAATGTTTTAAGATTGATGACAAGATTTTGCCCTATTTTGATCCCTCCAAAATTCATAAACCTGCTACAATTACACCCCTAAGGCTAGGGTCAAACGAAAGCATTTTTACACGCGAACGTAAAAAAGTGCGTCCGAACGCATTGATGTATTTTTTCACGGAATATACGAAAACGGTCATACGATGCGCATTTTCGTGCGTGATGTTTACGAATCCAAACCAGGAAACTTTTTGCGTCTGGACGTTATGTTGGCCGGACACGAGCAGGGTCTGACGTCTCCAAATCACGCACACACACCGCTAGCGGGCGCAGCGCACTCTGTACGTCCGTACTAGCGGTTCTGCGTTCTCGAAAAAATGCGTTCATTTTCCACTTGCGTTGCGCGGCCGGACTTTCGTGCGACCGTACTTCGTATATTGGCCATCATTGCCCGTCATTTGCTGCTAGTGCGGCCATGATTAAGTGCGCCAGAACGCACGTTAAAAATGCGCTCGTCTGACCCCAGCCTAAAAGTGGTACAACAGTGGGGGTGTTCATTTACTTTGGGTGAAAACAATGCATAAATTTTTTTCACTGACATTCTGTCAGACATCAGGCCGGCGTAGGCAGGCCCAGGCACTCTTCCATGCTGGCTCCCGGTCCTGTCTCGTGCCTCCCGGCGCTCCTCGGTGCAGCTCCCCCGTCCTGCGCACTCTCCTCCTATGTGCGTCATCACGTCCGCGACGGCTCCCCCAGGCATCATGTGATTCGGTCCACCAATGACTGAACAGGGCGCCCTATTTAAACAGCCTTTAGCTATTTCACGTTGCCCTTTCATGGTTTCAGTCCTGCTGACCCTTAAGTGCCTGTTGTTGCTACTACTATCCTGAACCAGCCTCACACATTCCAAAGTATCTGAACTGTTATGCCTGTGCAGCAATTTTCTTTTATTTAAGATCACAGGTACTGAATGTATTGAAGCATTTAATATTTAAAAATATTATTACAGATTTAATCCCTAGTTTCTCACTATACTCATATGTCACTGCATTATATTCCTCCGCAAGGCGTAGTTACAGACTTACTTACCTTTCTATCTTTAAGTCCTTAGTGTGCTATTGTGATTTTTTTTTCAGTGTGATCTATTTAACCATTTTCTTTCTTCCCAGGGATTGTTTTCCACTACAGGGCAATTTCTACCAGATACACCTTGGACTTTGAGACTGCCAAAAAAGCGTGTATTCAGAACAGTGCTATTATAGCTTCTCCTGAACAACTTCAGGCAGCGTATGACGATGGATATCACCAATGTGATGCTGGTTGGCTGTCAGATCAGACTGTGCGGTAATACATTTTCTGCATTAAATATGTCACGTATGCATTAAATCATGCCACGTTTCAAGATAGTGATAATGATTCATATTTTCATTTCAAACACTATCTTTTTAGCCTAGTAGAAATACAAAATAAGCTCACACATTACAAGTCTAACAGGGTTATTCAGAGAGAGCCGACCTGGCCTCGAAATGTCACCGAACAGTGAATTTCCCCATGCGGTGCAATTTTTGTGGCCATTCGGCTATTCTTGCGAGAAAGGAACCAGGAAGCAAAACGCTGCGATCGCCGGAGAATGCGATCGTGGAGGTCAGTGAGGGAGCGTAGGACAGGTATGTATACAGCTCAAGTGTGGCTCGGGGTTACCGCTTTCAGCAATGAAAGTTAACCCTGACCCACACTCGGGAATACCGTGAGGGGGGTTAAAAGTCTATTATTTTATGATTTTTTAGGCATTTTTCTGGGGGGTTTTGCACAAAAAAAATTTCCCAATTTTTTTTTTTCTTTAAATAGCTTTTTGTTTTTTTCTGTAACAGACCTTTTTTATCATTATTCATAGGACCTTAAATGTTAATTCCAGACATTTTTGTCCAGTAGTTTTAAGCAAACAGTGTTTCCAATTTGACACTTTGAATCGTTTTGTTTTTTTAGTTTTTTTACCCCGTTCATCGGCTTGTCAGCTTTTTCCCGTGGCAGATCGACATTCTGTTTCGGCAGGTTGCTGGCTTTTTCCACACATGTTCGGTGGATTTGTGGCGGCTTATTGGATCGGACCAAAAATTTTCTGCGGGTTCCTGCTGGTTTATTGAATCGATAAGATGAGATAATCTGCCGAGACCCGACAAAATTATCAAATTTTTGGGCGGTTTTGCGGTGGGTTTTCCCTTTACTTTGGGGACCCTGGGCTGAATGCACTGCAGGGTCAGGGAATTGATTCCCTGAAGTGCAGGGTTCAAGAGAGCACCGAAATGTCGGTGACATTTCGGTGCTCTCTGAATAAATCCTTAAGAATTCTACTATTGCTAAATGTTTCTGATTGACCCTAATACCGGCTTATAAAAATCTATTCAAGTATTTAGACCTGTTAGCTCACCATTGCAATGTCTTTTCCATTGCTAATTCCTAAATCATAAATTAGTATATCATTGGGATTGTTCTCTAATTACAATAATTCTACTTGGGCGAGCATTCAAAATCTCCTTGATGTCTTACACAAACAATCACTGGTGTATTAACAAGGCCTAGGCCTAGGGCCCCACCCCTAAAAAAAAAAAAAAAAAATATTTTTTTTTTACTTTTCCAAACTATTTTACCAGGAAGGAAACATTGAGATGTCACTAATTTTCAAGTATGTCCTGGGTAGGCAAGGCCTAGACTTTCACTTTCCAGGGGGCAACAAAAAACCTCACCACTAATTGGGTTACTCACAGAGCACCGAAATGACGCCAACATTTTAGTGTTCTGTAGTTACCTGCACTTCGGGGAATAAAATTTCCCCACCCTGCAGTGAATTCACCATTCACCGCAGGGTCCCCAATGTGCATGGAGTCGGCTGCTGTATGCTGCCACCGCAAACCCATAGCCTGCTGTTTTCAAAAGAACTACTGAACGAAAATGTCTGGAATTTACATATAAGCTCCTATGATTGATAATAAAAAGTTCTGTTACAGAAAAAGAAGAACCGCTATTAAAAAAAAGGGGGGGGGAATTTTGCCCAAAAAAATCTGAAAAATTACTAAAAGATACTAAAAAATAAATAAATAAATAAATAAAGACTTTTTACTGCAGATTAAAATAATAAATGGTTTATTTGATATTGCATAAAAACAGGAATATTTTTAACATTGAAACTTATGGGGTTCGCCTGAATAAACCTGCTGATTTGAAACCACCGAACATCAGGGCATTTCACTAACATTTCTCTGCTGTTTGGTGTCCTCTGAATAGATTAACCATTACTTCTCTATGGGGATTTGCACTGCCTTCAAACAGCACCGTACTTGCTGGCAGTTCGCCAAACTTGTGTGTGAGCATATCACCAGAGCAGTGGTGTACTTAGAGGAGTGGCGGAGGGTGGGCCACCCAAGGTACCAGTGATTATTGGGGTGTCATTAGGGGGTACTAGGAGGTGCCACTGTCACTGTGTGTCAGCTTTGAGCTGTGTTCTCAAACAACGACCAGCGGAGCAGGGCGTTTGCATACGGAATAAAATCGAATAGAATAAAAATCCCCCTCTCCTCCCTCCATAGTTCCTCCCCTGCCCCGCAGCAGCTCTAGGAGAGGGGAGGGGGATGTGATTTGTGTCCAGAGAGAGAGCAGGTAAAGGGGGGTACCAGCAGAATATGAAGCCCTGTCTGATTACTGCTGTTTAAAGTGGACCTTTCCTTAACCAGCACTGCAGTGATAGAAATTTGTCATTGAGCTGCCTGGCTCCTGGTGAGGCTGCGTGCGTGCAGGTCACACTCGGTCCGGCCAGTCAGGTGGTACTGAGTCTCAGTACCACCTGACTGGCTGAACCACGTGACACGCATGCACGCAGCTGCCCGCCCTTTCGTTAACATGGACTGTCACTCTATTCTGGCTGAACACCCACCGGGAAGGGAATCAAAGCCACGGTGCACCCTCTGGCAGTGCCACCCCACTGCTGACAAGATGGCTCCACGCACAGGCAAAGCCGTGATCCTAACGTGGCCTGGAGGGACCTCCTGCTGAGTCTGTACACAGTCCCTGCTGACTCTGCACACAGCCCTACCACGGACAGAGGCCGGTAAATGTAGAATAAATAATTGCTGTGTGCTCATATACACTCGGTTTGCTGGGAGTTTTATTGCAGTGGATTCTGATGCACTCATACACACCACACATTGCATTGCTGGGAGTTTTATTGCTGTGGATTCTGATACACTGACACACCACACATTGCATTGCTGGGAGTTTTATTGCAGTGGATTCTGATGCACTCATACACACCGCACATTGCATTGCTGGGAGTTTTATTGCTGTGGATTCTGATACGCTGACCCGCACATTGCATTACTGGGAGTTTTATTGCTGTGGATTCTGATACACTCCTACACACTGCACATTGCATTGCTGGAATTTTTATTGCTGTGGATTCTGATACGCTGACACACACCAAACATTGCATTGCTGGGAGTTTTATTGCTGTGGATTCTGTGATACACACTGCATAGTACTGTGAGTTTTATTGCCCTGGAGCTCTGGGATACACTCATACACACTGCACACTACTGTGAGTTTTATTGCTGTGCAGTTTTGTGATATGCTCATACACAGTGCACAATTCTGTGGGTTTTATTGCTGTGCAGCTCTGTGATACGCTCATATGCAGTGCACGTTTCTGTGGATTTTATTGTTCAACCAATTAGAGCGGCTGTGATCCAGTATACTTGACATGCGTGGCTGTTCTTTGTAAAAATGCTTGAATTTAAACATTTCATAATTTTATTTATCTCAATAGATACATTTGAAATGGTATACAAAATATACAAGTAGGCACTTGGTATCCACTTTTAATATAAATAGAGGAAAAGGCGGAGCTCTAAGAGGAAAAAGGTGGAGCTTAAAGAGGAAGGGTGGGTATTAACCAGGAAGAGGTGTGCCCTTGACAGGAAGGGGTGCCTCAAATTTAAATTAGGGGGTGCACGAGTTTAGTCAGGCCTAGGGCAGCACAAAACCTAAATACACCACTGCAAACAATGTTTGCTGAAGCTATTTGATTATCTACGTATCTATTCTCTGGTTTATATACTGTATATACATGAGAGGTCACTATATAAGAAATGTAGCTCAAACCAACATAACATCATAAAGTTGAGAATTTCTTTAAACTTGTTCAACTTTGATGTTACATACAAGGGTAAAGCCGAGCGTCAATTCTTGGAAGCGTAGTTCTAGTGCTATTTTTGCAGGGGGTATGGACTGCAGTTCCCTTTAGTTCCACGCGCACCGTAAAGCTATTATTTATCTTTCCCTTATATGTGTTTTTTTTTATAAATTCACAAGAAATATATGATAATTATTACAATTATCATAATGTTGCAATAAAACTTGAGCCCATCTTTACATTTAAACAATAATATCAAATATGAGTGTGGGGTGGTGGGTTAAGTGTGACATGTTAGTATTTGATCGCAGAGCTGCAGTCTTGATGAAATCCCATACTTATTTTGGTAGGACTAGACCTTTGATTAAATATATATATAAAATATACCAAATTCAGAGCACTTCACCCAAACATACATCTTAAAAACACTTCAGATGAAGGTTTAGCTACTAATTATGATCATGCATTACATGAGCAGGACGTGACATCACTGTACTTCAATATATTTTGTACAATTTGTGTAAATCTTCATAATTTTTTTTCTTCTAAATCAGGCATTTTTAAATCATTAGATTTTCATTTGGTCTCATTTGCTCCGATATGAAGTATATTTGTTTTGGTACAGTACAGCCTCTTTGTTTTTTAATGTATTTAGAGCTTTGCATGTTATTATCTTCTGTATCTGCAAAAAAAAAAAATTTTTAGTGTATGTTACACTGTTCCTCAAACGAGGAGTGAAACCCTCTTATTTTCTTTTTAAGATAAAAATTAACTTTTATTAAATTAAATTAAATCCTTTTCATTATGCACATAAAACATCCAATTGGACAACAAAAAGTAGTTTTGGCAAATCAACTTTTTAGTACAATCATTAACTGGTAATTGTGTCGCCCATTTTACATGTGATCCTTGTTGCTGTTCATTAACAGCTAGTAATATCTAAATTAGATCATCTCCACCAACCATATTAAAGCACAACAGACTGTTCCACATACAATTTGCAGAAAAACAATATTCCCTTCAGGTCTCCTTGAATTGGGACTTGTATGCTCGTTATGCAACAATCCTTCAATTCTCCTTAATTTAGGCCTCTTGTACTGCAATTGTAACCTAAATAACCCTATGGTATCACCAACCACTTGTTCAGGTCTCCTTGTACTGGGACCCGTATATTGGTTCACAATCTGTATATGTATATTGCCATTCTCAACCACCAATTCAATATGTAGACACAACCAGTACAAGCCATAACCTTTGCCTCCTGCGAACCATACAATATCCACTCATTGATAGCCTTGCAGGTGCGATCGATTATCTCAAAAACAATAAATTATTCTGTCTATGACAATTCTCTTATTGGTTTATTGTCTATTAACAAACCATCACTCAATGCGCGTTTCTCTGCTGCCTTCCCAGCGGTTTCATCAGGAGCTTGTTGCAGAACGAGCATACGAGTCCCAATTCAAGGAGACCTGAAGGGAATATTGTTTTTCTGCAAATTATATGTGGAACGGTCTGTTGCGCTTTAATATGGTTGGTGGAGATGATCTAATTTAGATATTACTAGCTGTTAATGAACAACAACAAGGATCACACGTAAAATGGGCGACACAATTACCAGTTAATGATTGTACTAAAAAGTCGAATTGCCAAAACTACTTTTTGCTGTCCAATTGGATGTTTTATGTGCATAATGAAAAGGTTTTGATTCAATTTAATAGAAGTTAATTTTTATCTTAAAAAGAAAATAAGAGGGATTCACTCCTCGTTTGAGGAACAGTGTAACGATAATTTGGTGTTTAATCACTATTATCCCCAGAATCAAGTTCTCAGGAAACTAGGGTGTTTGTGGACATTCCTATTTACAATATTTTAGTGTATGAACTGCATCTTGTACCTTCTTATTATTTAAACAGTTATCCCATCCATGATCCACGTGAAGGATGCTATGGCGACAAGGATATATTCCCAGGAGTGAGAACATACGGTGTTAGAGAAACGGATGAAACATATGACGTCTATTGCTACGCTGAGGGAATGAAAGGTATCATTGACGTGAATATAACGTGATATGATATCCGTTAATTGATGGATCTGCTTGTATTTTATTTCATCCATTTATACCCTAAAAATTTATTTAATTATAAAACATCATGCAATATATTTATTTTATAAACAACAAAATTCTCATATTAAAACCAAAGTTGACTATTATGTTATGTGTATCTAAATTACAGGTGAAGTGTTTTATGCAACATCTCCTCAAAAGTACACCTTTAAAGAAGCAGAACAACAATGCCAAAACCTCAACGCGAGGTTGGCCACCACTGGCGAATTATATCTGATATGGCAGACGGGGATGGATGTGTGTAGTGCAGGCTGGCTGGCTGATCGCAGCGTTAGGTACCCAATATCCATAGCGCGCCCCAACTGTGGTGGAAATCTTGTTGGTGTAAGAACAGTTTACCTTCACCCTAACCAGACCGGCTATCCTGATCCACTGTCTCGATATGATGCTATTTGCTACAAAGGTGAGTAACATTTATTCTTTGAATATTTCATCCTATCAAATGAGCTGTGCGAGGTTTTCTCTATGACACAATAATTCATCTATTTTTTTACAAAGTGGCAACATAAAAGAATAACTAAGACTGCTTTACACTCAGCCATTTACAAACATACTTCCCTTTACAGTATTCATAGTTATAATGTAAAACAAGAAAGGAGGGGTTTGGCGCTTCCCAGTGCAGATGGAATTATAATTGTCAATCAGCCAATACTCAAACTTTAACCATCTGTGTACTTCATTGAAGGATGATACCTCGATTAGAAAAAAACAATGACATAATGTGATAATGTTTATACAGTATATAGAATCAAATTAATGGACGATCACTCACACTTTAAAGAGCCTATCCTGACTGTAGAGTATTCGCCCGTGGGTGGAATTTGTGCCCCCCCCCCACTAGCCCTATTCGGAGGTTTGAGTTCCAGATAGCCTCAAATGATAATAAAGGAACATCATGGTGCAGATATTACATAGACTCCACTTATATTATTATATTATAAGTGGAGTCTATGTAATATCTGCACCATGATGTTCCTTTTTTATCATTTGAGGCTATCTGGAAGTCAAACCTCCGAATAGGGCTAGTGGGGGGGGCGCATGAATTCCACCCACGTGCGAATACTCTACAGTCAGGATAGGCTCTTTAAAGTGTGAGTGATCGTCCATTAATTTGATTCTATATACTGTATAAACATTATCACACTATGTCATTGTTTTTTTCTAATCGTGGTATCATCCTTCAATGAAGAACACAGCTGGTTAAAGTTGAGTATTGGCCGACTTGACAATTATAAATCCATCTGCACTGGGAAGCACCGCACCCCTCCTTTCTTGTTTTACATTATTTTTTTGTGCCATATATAGGGATGGCACATGTGGGTGTATAGGCGATTGTGCCTACTTGGGATTTTCCTGATTACATCTACTGTATATACCCTTTGCGCCTTCTACCCTATTGGTATTTTTTCTATTCATAGCTATATCTTAAATATCTTATAATACATCCTATGAGTATATGTCACTTTTTGTCCATATAGTTATCTAAAGGTTTGTGTCAAAGTTGAAAGTCAGTCCTGGAAGAAGGGAGAAAAAATAAAGAGACTATTATGAGCCTTAAGAACAAGGCAATGGTGCAAATCAGATGTATAAATTATTGAATACCACTGTGATCCCCAGATACAGTTGAGTGACCCAATATCTGTAATATATCAGTTGCAACACATCAATCCTGCTGCATTGATCTGAAAACCACAAAAATGGAGAGAAAGGGGAATAATATAGTGTAGTAATTTAATACATAAAATGTTATGTTAAAAGCAATAAACAAACTCACAAAAGAACAGCACATAACAAAATGTGCATGTAAGCAATTGCCTGGTGGTTCAGACCTCCCGATCACCTCTACCCTCCAGTCATGCAGTCCACTATCACGTAGAGTTTTCAGCACACCAAATTGATCGCTCAACGCGTTTCACACTTCATCAGGAGCCTGGTTTACTGAGACAAAGAAAGCTACTGATCTATGATCAGGAGATACAGTAACTGTATCTGGGGACCCCAGTGGTATTGAATATTGTATACATCTGATTTGCGCCATTGCATTGTTTTTATGTTTCTTTATATGTTTGATAAAAATTAACGAGGTAACCCTAAGCATTTGGCTGCATTGGGAAAAAGAACCACACACATATATATATACTGTATATTATTTAGTCTATTATGAGGCTTGGCAGATTGTTTTAAATTTCACATCCACGCAGCAATGTTGAAACACCTCATGACACTTGCCAATTGCAATGGTCATACCGTGGGAGCGGAATCAGTTAGCTACAGCTCTAAGCTGTAGCAAACGTTTTCAGTTAGCGGAGGTTCGTAATTAGCGTTAGGACTATGTGATCCTAGCGCTGATTACTCTTTGCTTTCACTTTGCTCTCCCCACATTAAGCATAGGGAGAGCAGAACGGTAAGCTTGCTCTAAAAAGCGCTAATACTGATGCGCTAACAGATTTTTTTTAACCCATTAGCGATCAGCAGGTGATCTGTGCGGCACGCTATCACCTCAATTAGCCTAGCGCTAGTGTTAATGAGGTGATAGGGCCCTTTGGGTGTTCCTGATTAATTACACATTGCAATTCTGTTATCTATCTTTCATAGTCAAGCTGCTTGTTTTTGTTTGGGATTTTATTATTATGACACATTGTTCACATTATCTATTTCCTGACAGATGATGCTGAAAATATCACTATTCAGACAGTAACACAACCAGGCTTGCAGCTAATCTTCCCGCGCAATGCAACAGAAGAAGAAGCCCTGGGTAGCATTGCTACTCTGGAGCCAGTTGATTACACTCTCCAACCATCTGAAGAGGATTTCACAGTAACCCCAGATGTGGTATCCACAGAGGGAGAGTTTGAAAATGTTACAGATGAAGGCATCCAACTCTGGCTGGAGAATGTTACAGCATTGCCTACCGTGGAACTCACTGGAACAGCTCAACAGGTTACTGGCTCCGTATGGCCAGAATTAACTACAGCACTCGGCGAGGAAGAAATAATCCCCTTTACAGCTCCTGTGGATGCCGTAGAGCCAGGAAAAAACATTTCTAAGACTGGTAAGAGTGTGCTTCTTTGATAATTATCAATGACATTGGATTAGGTGGACCTGTCAACATTAATACTGCAAAGGTTTCTGTTGTGATATTTCCTTGTTATGTTCCCATGATTGGCATATATCTTTTGGCAATGTCTTATCATCATTGGTTTCCATAGATTTTTCTATTATTTTTTTTTGTCTAACGTACTGTAGGAAAAATATCCACTTGAGCTGCGCAATTCCAGTAATGTGGGCTAATAGTCAAACTGCAGACTTACAAAGGAAATACACAGGTTACCTTTGGAAGGGTATTGACAGTACATAGGGTCAAAGCTCATGTTATTACTTTTTTTCTCTGCTATTGCTTTTAAAAGGTGTTGTATTCCATTACCGGGCCGCTTCAAGTCGATATTCCCTCAACTTCAGCCAGGCCAAACAGGCGTGCTTAGACAACAATGCGGTCATTGCCACCCCTGCCCTGTTACAGGCTGCCTATGAAGCTGGATTTGATCAGTGTGATGCTGGATGGATCGCAGACCAGACTGTCAGGTTTGTTTAGCTTGTTGTATTTAAATATTACTGTCTGCTTCAATGGAGTCCTATGGACTCCATCGAGTGGATGCTCGTGGCGGCGCTTAGCGCTGCCGCGTACATCCCGGGGCTTAGCACCCGGTAACAATGCAGGCAGCTTTTTAAGCGCCTGCATTGTAATATCGTACTAAAACGGGGGCGGAAATGAGAAACCTGCAGGCGCAGGTTTTTCTTCTTTGCGCCCCCGTTGTAGCGCAATTAGTGTAATTTAGCCCAAAGAATACACATGTTTACACGTAGACAATCAAAAGATTGAAACTGGGGAAAGTGGGGGATTTTAGAGTTAGCGTTTTGTGAAGTTTAGTTGAACAAATACGATTAAGCCAACATAATTCAGCAAATTAACAGGGTTATTCAGAGAGGTGAAACCCAGGAGAATGACTGGAGAAGTGAAAATTCTAGATCAAAATAGCCAATTTGGAAAGTGAGCTAAATGGGAGAATTTTTCTGGTTTGGCTATTTTGACCAATAATTTTCACTTCTCCAGTCATTCTCCTGATTTTCACCTCTCTATGAATAACCCTGTAAGTTTTATTTGCAACCCAAACAAAAACATAAAGGCAAAGTTAACAACGCTTTCATTAGTCCTTGAAATCACAACATGTGTCACACAATACAAAACAAAAATTAAATTAAAGGTCTGGATTTGGCCAGTTCAAGAGAGCTAGCCGGCTTCTGAAATGTTCTATACATTAGAAAAATGTTTTAGTAAGAAGCAGCCAGTTGATATTTGCTGGTAAGAAGCATATATTACTTCTAAAGTATTGGGCTTCATATAACTATAGCGTGAATTATCGTTCCATATACATATAATTATTTTAAAAACATCCAAATATGTATTTGCATTAAATAAATAAATTGAAAGTAAATGTATTTGCTCTATAGATACCCAATTGTCAATCCTAGAGAAAACTGCCACGGGGACAAGAACGGATTTGCAGGAGTTCGGAATTATGGATTGGTAAACCCAGAGGAAACTTACGACGTATATTGTTACATAGATGCTCTGCGAGGTAAGTACCCAAACATTACATAAAACACACAGACAATAAATCTAGAAAATTAGGTCTCAATCATTTTCCTTTGAATATAACAAGACTTACAGGGTTATCCAAAGAGATCCGAATTGCTTGAGAAAGGTAACCGAACGCTGAAAATCAGCGTTCGGTTACCTTTCCTGGCCATTCGGCTATCCAGAGAGCAGGCAATTCGCCAAATCCTGGCGAATTGCCTGCACATACGGTGCCTGTTCGGTGCCTGTTCGAGGGCAGTGAAATCCCCATGAAAAAGCACTGCTTCGGCTATTCAGAGAACACAAACCAGCAGTGAAAGGTTCCCCTAATACCCTGCCATTCGGTGGTTTAATTCGGCAAGTTAATTCAGGCGAATCCCATAGGCTTCAATGTTAAAAATATTCCAGTTTTAATTCAATATCTAATAAACCGTTCATTATAAAATTCTGCAGTAAATAGTCTCTTTATTTATAGATTTTGTAGGATACTTTAAGCATTTTTCTGATTTTTTTTTTTTAAAAGTCCGATTTTTTTTTTTAAGTTTACTTATTTTTTCTGTAACAGCCCTTTTTATTATCATTCCCTGGACCTCCTGTGTAAATTTCAGACATTTTCGCTCAGTAGTTTCTTTGCAAACAGCTTTTCACTTTCATATTCATACAAACTCTTTTGCTAATTTATTCACCTCCCTCTGTCTGCGGTGTCGGCTTTTTCCGGCGGCTTCGCTGCGTGTGATCGGCAACTGCTCGGGTTTTTCCAGCGTCTTCGACGGGTTAATCCAGATGTTTTTGCGGGTTTCCGGTGTGCATTCGGCAGGTTTTGCGGTTAGTTTTCGTCAGATTTGCCGTAGCTTTTCCCTGCAATTCGGGGACCTGTGGTGCTTGCTGAATACACCGCAGGGTCACCGAAATGGGATTGGCAACACAAACCGAATTGAAGAGAACGAAAAGTCACCGAACGTGCGGTGACTTTTCGAATCTCTTTGGATAACCCTGTTAGAAAATCAGTGATAGACACGACACTAGCCAAAATATTTTCCTACACGTCAGTTGTCCCATTTTCCTTGTTCTTTTCAGCACAGCAGAGCTAAATTCATTTCCCCTGCATTTTACTGACTTAAAGGGACACTCACAATGTTAATTGAGTGGTCACAGTGAACTGAGCACCCTCTGCGGGGGGGGGGGGGGTTCTTGGAGGACTGATTCAGCAGAGTGTATTATTATTATTATTATTCTTTATTTATAAAGCGCCAGCATATTCCGCAGCGCTGTACAATAAGCACAGTATAGACGGGGTTACAATACATTGAACAACATTTGACAAACAGTACAGGAGGAGATGAGGGCCCTATTCCCGTAGGAACTCACAATCTGGGAGGGTTGGAAACAGGAGGAGAGGACTGTAAGGTGAGAGTGATTGATGGTTGCGTCAGTGAGTTGGGTGGTAGGCCTCCCTAAGGCTAGGGACAGATGAGCGCATTTTCTGCAGCCACCGTCAAAATGTACGTCGATGCGTGCGCACGCATTTTTTCACGGAATACGCTTAAGTGGTCAGACGATGCGCAATTCTGGACGTATTTCATGACGATGGGGTGAAAAGAAGTCTAGGGAAATCCGGCTGTTTGAACGTTATGTTGGCCGCACACTAGCAGCGTCTGACATCTCCTAATCACGCACACACGCTGCTATGCGGCCGCAGCGCACTCTGTACGTCAGTAGCAGCGGTTTCACGTTCTGATAAAAATGCGTTCATTTGCTGGTTGCGTGGTGTCGGCGCACTTTCGTACGCACGTACTGCGTATATTGGCCGTCATTGGCCGTTATGTGCTGCTACTGCCGCCGTGATTTAGTGCGCCTGCACGCGCGTTCCGACTGCCCCACTCTGACCCTAGCCTTAATAGGAATGTTTTCAGGGAGCGTTTGAAGGAAGAGAAGTTAGGGGAAAGTCTGACAGCACGAGGGAGAGCGTTCCAGAGAGTGGGGGCTGCGCGTGAGAAATCCTGCAGTCTATCATGGAAGAGGTGATGCGGGAGAAGCTAGGCGCAGGTCACTGTTTGACCTTAGGGAGCGGGCTGGGGTGTATTTGGTGATTAGTGAGGACAGGTAGTGGGGAGCTGAGTTAGTGAGGCTTTTGTAGGTAAGGATAAGGATTTTGAACTTAATTCTGCAGTGGATGGGGAGCCAGTGAAGGGACTCGCAGAGGGGAGCGGCAGAGACAGAGCGGCGGGTGAGGTGAATTAGCCTGGCGTAATGTAATGTAATGGCGTAGTGTAATGGTTTAGCTCTACCCAGACTCTGAGCTGAGCTTGATGGATCACGACCTGGCATCAGGAACCGATTCAGCAGTTCCCACCATTCACCCTCAACGCTCTTGCATTGAGAGTCATTGGATAGGCTGAGCAATCGCTCACGCATCCAGCATTGCACGGTCATGTTACTACTATGGTTCACAGGAGGCCAGCAACATGTCACAAACTGACCAGCACTGAAACTGCCCTGGGCTGGAAGACAAGGCAAGTTTGAAAACTTTCTAAAAGGTTCAAGAGGGGAGGAGGGTGCAGAGGGGTGCCGGACAAAATCCCTAGAGCCAGGTTCCCTAATGCCAACATCCCGACGGCCAACTTCCCGACAGAACAAGTGCCGGACATACCAAGTTCCCTACACGGCCAACTTCCAGACATCCATAATCCCAGCGGCTAAACCTAATACTAACACACTAACCTTAGGTTTAAGGGGGTTAGGGCTAGGTTTAAGGGGGATAGGGTTAGGGCTAGGTTTAGGGGGTTAGGGCTAGGTTTAGGGGGTTAGGATTAGTGCTAGGTTTAGGGGGTTAGGGCTAGGTTTAGGGGGTTAGGTCTAGGTTTAGGGAGCTAGGGTTATGGCTAGATTTAGGGGGTTAGGGCTAGGTTTAGGAGGTTAGGGTTAGGGCTAAGTTTAGGGGGTTAGGGTTAGGGCTAGGTTTAGGGGGTTAGGTTTAGGGGGTTGGGCTAGGGGGTTAGGGTTAGGGCTAAGTTTAGGGGGTTAGGGCTAGGTTTAGGGGGGTTAGGGTTAGGACTAGGTTTAGCGGCATTAGGGTTAGGGGGTTAGGGCTAGGTTTATGGGTGTTTGGGTTAGGGCTAGGTTTAGGGGGTTAGAGAGTAGGGTTAGTGTTAGCCGCTGGGATTTTGGATGTCTGGAAGTTGGCCGTCAGGGAGTTGTCTGTGTAGGGAAGTTGGCCGTCGGGATTTTGGCATTAAGGAACCTGGTTGTAGGGATTTCGACCCAAACCCGGTTGCAGAGGGAGTCATGAGGGTTTTCAACTCCCGTTTTCAACTCTAGAGTATCCCTGGCAGAGTATCTGTGTCTATGAACCAGTATTGTGTCCTATATCAACACAAATGAAATGCTAACATTGTGTGCTCAGCTTCAAAATACACAATATTTCACTGAGAAATACAGGCTCCTAAAAGCTGGTGTTAAATTATTTTGCAAATGCAAAATAATATAACACTCTCAAAACACCGCCCCATTAAATCCCATTCTCACCTCTCATCCCACAGTGAAAAGGGCAGCGCAACCCAACGTTCTGCTCGCCGGGAGCAGAGTGAGACTCGGAACAAATACTTCCTAGTCTCCCTCCGTGATCACTCCATGGCTCTGCACAAACTTGCGGGAGCGAGCTCGCAGTCAGGATGAGCAAGGCCCCAGGGTGTCCCATGAACTCCACGAGCCAATACTGGCATCGGTGCGGATCGTCACTGCTGGTATCTGGAAGCTTTCCACTTCATTCCAGGGTGAGGTGCAAGAAAGAGCCTACCCTGGAATACGATAGCGAAATGGAGATGGAAAGGAAAATCTGCAGGATCACATTATCCTGCTTACGGTCAACTACAGAATAGGGCCAAAAGCATTTCTAAATACAGACATTGATATCCACGTATAAATGAACAGAAGCATGTCTCAGGAGATTGCATTTTTTTTTATATGGTAATGTTATCCACTTCTACATACCTCCCTGTTTGGTGTTTAAGCAGAAATAAGTAAATCAATGAATAAGCCACACGTCCGCCTCAAGCTATTTAAAAAGAAAGATGTCAAGTAGAATCATAATGTTTTTAATGAAGAAAACAATGGATTGGTGCTGAATAGCAGCCTGAAAATGTGACCAGGAGTAGGAAGGGATGGGAATCATTAGGCAGCCCCCTTGCATATAGTAAGGGTGGAGGAGTGTTTAGCAGGAGTTTGGGTCTTAGCTGTAGTCTAGTCACCAGTCCATGGCCCTTCCAGCCCAGCGGGCATTTACCCAGCATACCTCATGGCCAGTATTGGCCTGAAATATACAACTCCAATGTGTTCATCTGAACAGAAAGAGGATCAAGTTCAATTAGACCAGTCTATGATAAAACAACACAACTCGAAGAAACTTCAGGAAGTAAAAAAACAAGAGGAGAGGGCGGGATCAAACATTATCTGGGTTAGAAAAAGCAGAATGTGCATCTTCTAAATTTTAGAACGCTACATTCACTCAAGAATCTCCTTTGATATGGCTGTCCTACTTGTTTATCTTTAGCTGGTCTTTGTTGAGTTGTTGAACGAAGAAAGAAAAAAAACATGACATACTGGGTGAAGACACCCTAAGGAAAACATTGCACTGTATTTAATTTATTAGATTTAATGTATGCTACTTTTTTTTAATTTTTGTTTAAATGTGCACTTTGTTGACACCTGTATTAATTTTTTTCTGTAGGAGAGGTGTTTTTTGCAACAAAACCAGATCAGTTTACTTTCCTTGAAGCACAAGAATTTTGTGAGAGTAAGAATGCCACATTAGCCTCAACTGGCCAACTCCACGCTGCCTGGAAAATGGGACTGGATAAATGCAGAGCAGGTTGGCTAGCTGACGGGAGCATCCGATACCCTGTTGTGACGCCTCGTCGTGTTTGTGGAGGCGACATCCCTGGAGTGAGAACAGTCTATGCCCATCCTAATCAGACAGGATTTCCTGATCCATCCTCAAAGCACCATGCTTACTGCTTTAGGGGTAAGTTCTTCGTGCAAATGGCAGTTAAACATTATAAATATATGTTGCAGAAGACAAACAAATGCTTGCTAGCAAAGCTCATGTTGTATAGGCAATAACCTGATAGACCTTGGTTACTTAGACCACAATTTGCATTCATCACAAGTGAAAATAGAAACTAAGGTGGATTGCAACAATTAACACAAAAGGGAGGTTTTTAAATGATAAAGGACAAATATTTCTTAAGAAGATAATACATATTCATAAGTATGAAAAACCTTCAAGGATGTACACTCGGAAATACACAGGAAAGGCAATTAAATCCTAAAGAACAGATAAAAAGTGTCATATTTTGCATATTTAATTAAGTCTAGCAGGAAAAATAAAGCTCCAGGAAAATGGAAAGGTACATTACATATTCCATATTTACACAAGTAGGAGAGACAGGAATGAAAGGGTGCCATTGCCTTAACCCCTTCACTACTGAGATCGAGATATCTCAGGCTTTTAAGGCACGATCTGGTGCCCCAATATTAAGATATTTCGATCTGTTGATCTGCAGCCCAAAAGCAAATTAAATTTGTTTGCTGCAAACGAATTTCGTTAGCTTTTGGGATGCAGAAGGTGCCCCCAAAGTTTTAGCCCTGTGGGCATAATGCCCAAAGAGCTAAAACTGTGAAATCAGCTGCCGAATGCTCTAACATACCGGGCTTTCAGCAGCCGATGCAGGTAGAAAAAAATAGACCTGCTGCTCAAACCTCTCTAAATCAGATTGGCAGTACATGGTGCCATCTACTGGCCAAATAGGATATTTACAGTAATAGCTATGTATTACTGTAAAATTAATTCAAATGATTTTACAAAAAAAAACACTGGTTTCTGACAATGTTTTTCTGGAAAATCACTCTTTAGCAAAGGGTTTAAAACGGCAAACTGTAATTAAAACCTTTTGGTGTGTTAGTTATAGTATGTTGTTAAAGGGACATTCTAGTGCAGGGATGTTAAACTCTGCCCCTTCCCCAGGTGTTGGTGAACCACATCTCTCATTATTCTCTATTGCATTCAAAGATTTGAGATTTATAGGCCATCAACATCTGAGGGTACTTCAGTTTGACACCCCATTTTATTGTTTTTTGAACTTTCCCAAATTATGGAAAACCGTACAAGTCCTGTGCAAGACTGCTTGTATGCAGTCTTGTGGGATATTGTAGGGCTGATCACCCTCACCTATCGTGTCACCCCTCTCCTCTTAGATTGTGAGCTCTCGAGCAGGGTCTTCTCTCCTACTGTTTGGTGTGTGCAATCTGTATGTATATTTGTTAGTCTGTCTCTCCCATTGTACAGCGCTATGGAACCTGTTGGTGCTTTATAAATGCTTGTAACTGTTACCTTAACTGGTAGAAGGACAATGAGAACTATTTGTTCTATTTGTGGTTAGAGAAAGCAACAGATTGTGCCCACCTCTTCATCATGCGATTAGGGGAATGTATAAAATTTTGGGGTGTACTTACTTTTGTTATTGAGAAGAGGGTAAGTTTTTTCATAATGAGCGATCTTGTAATTGCCAATAGCCCGCACATAAGCTTTTCCCATACGATACATTAGGAAGTCACACAACAACCAGGCAGCAAAAGAGGTTTGTGGCTTTTTTGTAACAGTAAGGTAGCTGTTAACGAGCATGGACATTATTCCCTAATGGCTGATTGTTAATGCTAACAGTTCACTGGAATAGGGTAGGGATGTGCGTTTCGGGTTTCGGAATTTCGGAATTTTCACGAAATTTCCTGATTCGTGTTTTCGGATGCGGCCGTTTTTCCGAAAATTTTTAGATCCGAAAATGGCAGATCCGAAAAGTTTTCCGAGCCGAAACGAAATATTTTCGGAATTTTCGAATGGACTTGAAATGTGTCGAATCGAAATTTATTGCTTTGAAACGAGGAGAACTGACGTTCCGAAAAAACGAAAATTTCCGAAATCTCGAAAAGTCGATACAAAAAACGAGCTAAGTGACACGAAAATACGAAAAATGGTCGATATTCCGAAAAAAAAATGTACACGAAAAACGAGTCGAGCCGAACCGAATCGAAACAGAAATCGGTCGAAACGAGCCAAATCGAAAAGTTTAAACATCCGAAAAATCGAACCGAATCGAACCGAAAAAAAAATCGGTGCACAAGCCTAGAATAGGGCCGTGTGTGTCTAGATCATAAGGAAGAAGTCTGCGGACAACACTTTAAAAACATAGTAAATTGCTAAAGGTAGGAAATAAATCATGGTTATAGATTATGGATTATCAACATTGTTTTATTGTACAGAACTGATTTACTTATAGTTCAAAAAACACTATAATGTCTCCTGAAAAGTGGCATCTCCGGTATTATTATGGCTGACAGTTTACGTGCAATTTGTGGAAATCGTTAAACAGATTTCCTTGTTTTTATCTTGTTCCCCATTATGTGTATATACAGGGTTATCCAAAGAGATTCGAAAAGTCACCGCACGTTCGGTGACTTTTCGTTCTATTCAATTCGGTTCCTTTTGCCGATTGCATTTCGGTGACCCTGCGGTGTATTCAGCAAGCATCACAGGGTCCCCGAATTGCAGGGAAAAGCTGCCGAAAACCTGACGAAAACTAACCGAATGCACGCTGAAAACAAGCAAAAACATCTGGATTAACCTTCGAAAAAGCCGAACAGGAGCCGAAAAGGAGCCGAATCACACGCAGCCGAAGCAGCTGTGACGTAGAGGAGGCAGTGAATAAATTAGAAAAACCATTTGTATGAATCTGGGAAAATGAAACGCTGTTTGCAAAGAAACTACTGAGCGAAAATGTCTGAAATTTTCACAGGAGGTCCAGGGAATTATAATAAAGAGGGCTGTTACAAAAAAAATAAGTAAACTGAAAAAAAAAAAAAAAAAAATCGGACTTTTAATTTTTTTTTAAAAAATTCAGAAAAATGCTTAAAGTATCCTAAAAAATCTATAAATAAAGAGACTCTTTACTGCAGAATTTTATAATGAACGGTTTATTAGATATTGAATTAAAACGGGAATATTTTTAACATTGAAGTCTATGGGATTCTCCTGAATAAATTTGCCGAATGAAACCACCGAATGGCAGGGCATTTCGGGAACCTTTCACTGCTGGTTTGTGTTCTCTGAATAGCCGAAGCAGTGCTTTTTCATGGGGATTTCACTGCCCTCGAACAGGGACCGAACAGGCACCGTATGTTCAGGCAATTCGCCAGGATTTGGCGAATTGCCTGCTCTCTGGATAGCCGAATGGCCAGGAAAGGTAACCGAAGGCTGATTTTCAGCGTTCGGTTACCTTTCTCAAGCAATTCGAATCTCTTTGGATAACCCTGATAGAAAAATAATCAATGAAAAACATTGCTGCTCTCTGCCTATCTTCGAATAGTGCCCAGAGGTTCAACAGAACTGAAACAAGATAATAGATGATCATGCTAACATCACATTGCACAAGGGCTCCCATTCCTATGTACATCATTTAAATACCAGGGGCACTATTACATTCTTTGTGCAAAAACGCTCGCGCACCGCTATTTTTTTTGCGCACAGCGTTAAACGTTAACGCGCATAAATTAACGCTGGTATTACAATCCGAGAGCATTTTTCATGCGTCAAAAAATAATGCGCGTAAAAAAGAAGCGCAAAAACACGCGCGTATTACCGCTGCGCGCAGAAATCTGTGTGCGGACTGTTTTTTCACGCGATTCAGCCAATCTGAATTAAGAACCACAATTGTCTCACGTTAAGTTCTTGCGCCTGCCAAAATCAATCTGAGTATATATGCTGCAGCAATAATAAAAACACGCACAACCTCTCAATTTTTTTGTTTGGGTATGTGTAGAATGTGTAACTATACTGTGCTGTATTTTTTTTTACGGGCTGCTGTATTTGGTTTCGGCCAGGACGTTCAGATTTGCCGTTACCAACAGCTTTTCAAAGACATTAAAATTATGCGCACAAACGTTGTCAGTTAAATTTTGCGCTAAGATTGTAATACTTTGCGCATGCCAGCGCTCAAATGCATTTGCACTCACAATGCTAAGTATAGGACGCGCAAAGTACATTACGCTCGCTAAAGGGTTCGCGCAGGTTCACCCGCGTTACACGTTAACGCACATTTTTTGCGCGGACATTGTAATTTGACGTTCTGCTCGAAGGGTTTTGTCCCTCGCGTTAATGCGTTTTTGCGCACGCGTTAACGTTTGCGCAAAGAATGTAATAGTGTCCCAGAAGTACTTACATCCCCATGCAACACTCCTAGTCATATTCAATAAATCCTTTTCACCTGGTCATAACTGTCATCCAGTAATAGATCTCTCAGAGTGCTACCATACAGTCCTAACCTCAACATCTGAGGGTTGGGATTTAGGGGTCATTATTTCAGAGGATCTAAGGGTAAGTAGTCAATGTAATAGAGCAGCAGGAAATGCTGGCAGAATGCTTGGTTGTGTAGAGAGAGGTATTAGCAGTAGGAAAAGGGAAGTGCTCATGCCACTGTACAGAGCACTGGTGAGACCTCACTTGGAGTACTGTGTGCAGTACTGGAGACCGTATCTCCAAAAGGATATAGACATCTTAGAGAGAGTTCAGAGAAGGGCTACTAAAATGGTGTATGGCTTGAATGAGAAAAGTTACCAGGAAAGGCTTAATGATCTTAACATGTACAGCTTGGAAAAAAGACGAGACAGAGGAGATATGATAGAAACATTTAAATACGTAAAGGGAATCCACAAGGTAGAGGAAGGGAGTATATTTAAAAGGAAACAAAGTAGCAAAACAAGAGGACATAGTCTTAGATTAGAGGGGCAAAGGTTTAAAAGTAACATCAGGAAGCATTATTTTACTGAGAGGGTGGTGGATACATGGAACAGTCTTCCAGTAGAAGTGGTAGAGGACAAAACAGTAATTGAATTTAAGCAGGCATGGGATAGGCATAAGGCTATCCTAAACAAAAGATAAATCCAGGTAAAGTATCCATGTAATTGGGCAGACTAGATGGGCCGAAAGGTTCTTATCTGCCGACATTTTCTATGTTTCTATTATTGGATGACAGTTATGACCAGGTGAAAAGGATTTATTGAAACAATAAGATATAGGGACTAATGACTAAGAATATCATGTTAAAATAAAGATTAATATTACACAGACCTGTGAATTCGAGGTCCATAAAAACTTGTTTCAAACCTTATGGTGGCTCTGTATGAATTTTGGGTGCTGAATGCGTAAATGAGCATTGCTCAATCGTGTAAAAAAAATTACAACTTGCATTGACGTTTCTAAATTGGATTTGGATGAAACCTATTTTGTGCAAATGCACATCTTGGTTTTATGGACTGTTGACATCTCTATGGCTAGTCTTGTTATACAGCTGACTACTGTACACAGAACACAACAATAGTCTCGCATTACACAATCCTGTAACGAGAAATAAAGCGTTGATTGTCTTCTTTTAGACATTCAAAATACTTGATATGAAACACCGAAATCAGTGCAACATAACAAAATATCAAAACTGTGAGTGATAACACATTTTTATTGTGACTGTTGAATTCACCTTCCAAAAATACATATTTTTTTTTGAGAAAGAATTTTACCAGGAAGGGTACATTGAGATTTCTCTCATTTTCAAGTATGTCCCGGGTGGCGAGTATATACCGTTAGGTGTCTTGCCCAAGGACACTACTGGAAAGGTTGCTCGCTGGGATTGAACCCATGACTCCACAGGCTCTCTCCATGCAGAGCGGTGATGTTACCTCTACTCCACCCAGCCGGTGGAATAGAGGTGCAAAACGTTTTTACATCGCAGACCAGCGTTATACGTTTAAGTTTAAGCTGCAATATGCTTAATGTTATAAAACAGAGATATTTTTTTTCCAGCTCTGCCATTCGAGGAGGTTCCAGAAATTGAGGAAGAAATTATTGCGTCTCAGGTGATTCCTGGCTTAGAAGGGCAATCTTCTGGAGAAGAAACAACTGTGGAAATGGAGCTTGCCACTGATTTTGAGAATGAAACAGATTATTGGTTGACAAACGTCACCGCCATACCAACTAGTGATATATTACTAACAGGTATAGAAGCATCTGCGTATTGAACAAATCTCCTATGTTCCTTTTTTTGTACCAGTTTAACATACATTGCATAGGTCAATGTGCTACGATTCCATTAAGTACCTGAACAACATTTAATTTTAATGACAGCAAATATTAGTTAAAAGCAGGTTTTGATGTAACATTCCAGATCACATATAATTTATATTATTTATGTTCAGTCCAGTGACACAATATTATAAGTTAAATAACTTATGGAATGTATAGCTGGGTCTTAACAGAGTAGCAAAAGCAGTAAAAAGAAAATGACATTTTATTTTTCCAATCTCTCTCTTTGGGTTTTCTGCTTAAAACTGGTCTTGTTCATAATTGTCAACAAATAACATGTTTAGAGCATAGATACAATAGTACCCAAAGTCTAAAAACTAAGCTTTTTGTGTCTCGGAACTGTTACAAATTAGTTTTATTGGCACCGCATTGACCTGACCCTCCAAATTGGATGTCATTATTTCAGTTTATTATTTTATGTAGTGCAAATATTTACAATGTTTATTTGTAATGTAGTACTGAATACTTGAAGACTAGCTCCGGGTTTCTTTCCCATTTGAATTAAAGAAAACAGCGATTCAATAGAATTAGTGTACTAAAGAAAAGCAATATTAAACCCTTATGTTGTGGAAATTGAAACATCTCGATCACGATTTTAGTGTTTTAAACTGTGTTAAAATATTTGGCAAAACGCTTCTCATTTCCGTAATGTACTGTTCATTACAGTTAATGCTAGTCATGCAGATGAGTAGTGTAGCTGCAGAGAAAATTGTATTTATAATTATAAATTTCTAAAACCAGAATGCTAATTGGTTATTTTTGTTGTTCACCTTGATGTGGTCAGTCCAGGTTCAGTAACATTACACTAAATAAGCTGTGACTTGTGATGGAGCAAAAGGATCATGAAGCATTTAGCCCTTTTACTACCAAGATTGGGTTAATGTGACTCTTCATTGTAATATATTGAAAAGTAATCACTAACATATTAAAAATCCATTTGCATACCTATTTAAAAGCTAGATTAGTGTCCCCAGGGGAGCTCCCTCTATTACTGTAAACAAGCTACAAAGAGCAGCCCCAAACCACAGTCTAAAAAGATTTATCACCTTGGCTACTCCATTGCAACTGTCAGGGAGAAAGCAAAATACTGGGAGAGCTCTGGAGACACTAACGATAGTACAGGAATAAGATTTAAGGGATTATAATTGTCGAAAATCACTGTGCAGTGCAGATAAAATGTAATTCTGTATTTTCCAAACACACAGGCATTATATCACATGCATATATTATTTTTACATTCTATTTGTAATTTTTGGAAGCTGCATTGCTGATAATCTCGTCATGATCACTACAACTCCCTATAAGCAGGAGATCTGACCATTTTATTATCTATCTTTATCACATCTACTGGATTTGAAACAAAGGACATTTCTGACTTTCTGTGTAACGTTGTGAAAAATAGGGGACGCCATCTAGAGTTTAGAACCTGTCATTCCAAAATTATTTCTGCAAAGATAAACAAACAGAAGAACCATCACAGAACAAGAATTGCTGTGCAGAATTTCTATTTTACCCTATATTTAATTGTTAACTTTGAATCCCATATTTCAAATAAATGTTATGATAATATTTTTCAAAACAAAACGTTCTGGGTATTGAAGGGGATTAACAGTCCGACAGAGCTTTAAGTATTCTTGTGAATTCTGCCCTCAAGACAAAATCGATCGTACTTTATTCTAGAAACATTGTTAAATAAGAATAAGTTTGAAAATTTTGAAAGCCAATTAACCACTTAACGCCGCAGGACGTACATTTACGTCCTGCATTAGGCGGGCTTTGACGCCGCAGGACGTAAATGTACGTCCTCGACGTTTAGAGCCCCCCCGGGAGATACTCACCTTCTCCGGTCGCTCCCACGCTGTTCTGACTCCCCCGGAGTCAGATCAGTGTGATCCCTCCTCCGGCGTTGTGACGTCATCGCACCGGTGGCGCGATGACGTCAGTTTCAGGCGTCCCCCCCCCCGCCGGGGGAGCAGGGGAAGCGCCTGGAGGGGAGGGGAGGGATCCTTTGGATCCCTCTATCTCCCGATCGCCTGGTCCCTGGCGGCTGTGGCCAGCATCGCTGGAAGGGTCACAGCCTGACCTTTCCAGCGATGTATGGGGGGTTAACCCCTTAGTTGCCAGGTCGCGACCGGGCACTAATTTGTGCCCGATCGTGGCCTATTTCCGGTGGGGGCCGCCATCTTGGATGGCAGCCCCCACCTCTGGGTCACCCCCGGTCAACTGACTCATCGCGCCATGCGCGATGATGTCAGTTAACCGGGGAACCCCCTAGCTGCAAAGGGATTTCCTATGGAAATCCCTTGCAGGAGATAGGGGGGTTCTTTGAACCCCTTTATCTCCTGATCGGTGGCAGCTAGGGGGTCATGGCTGATATTGCTGGAAAGGCCAGAGCATGGCCTTTCCAATGATATCAAACATGACCATGGTAAAAGTGAAATAAAAGTGTAAAAAAAGTAAAAATAAAAATAATAAATTAAATAATAAAAAAATAATAAATATAATAATAAAAAAATAATAAATATAATAATAAAAAAATTTTAGTTTTTTTTAATGCAGCACTATTGTTCACATTTCAATTATAATGTGAACAATGATGCTTCACTAATGATTTTTTTTTGGGGGGGTTTAGCTAAAATCACGCAATTTCTCCCCAAAAAAAAAATGGGTTCACCGTTCTAATTTTTTTAACAAATCTACCCAATAGAATATGACTGCAGAGCCTCGGATAATAAAATTTAAAAAAAAAACACTTTACACACTGTGGAAGATTGAAATTTTATTGAAAATTCAATTTTTTTTACATTTTTTGTTATAGCATTTTGGCAGGGCATGACATATACAAATAATAATGATATATTATTAATCTGCCGAGTCTGACGGAAAGAACGATATATAATTTGTCTGGGTGGTATAAGAATACGTGACTTAAAAATGGTCAAAATGAGCTCAGCAAACTTCTACTTCCGAAACAGCGCCGAAGTTGTAAAATTACTCCCGTCCTTAAGGGGTTAAATGAAATAGCAATTCATTTTATTACGTTGAAACTGAAAAGGTTCAGGACTAGCTAGTACTAGAACAGACGAACAGACAGACATTCC
Source organism: Leptobrachium leishanense (assembly GCA_009667805.1). Taxonomy (NCBI): domain Eukaryota; kingdom Metazoa; phylum Chordata; class Amphibia; order Anura; family Megophryidae; genus Leptobrachium; species Leptobrachium leishanense. The sequence continues at coordinate 109,963,289 of CM019065.1, read as the reverse complement.
ACTGTATTTACAACGATAGCCTGACGCTCCATTGGGTATTACTAATGAAATAATAACAAATCCTTTGTTTCACAGTAGAAAGTCATAGTTCTCAAGTGCCTCTAAATGAAACCTAAGATTTCATAGTGATTTAGTGCTCTAAAAAATAAAGCACATTAAAAAACTTGAGATATGAAGGGCTCTATTACATTCTTCGTGCAAATTCGTACGCGCAGCGCATTTTTTTTTGCGCGCAGCGTTATCGCACAAAAATTAATGGTGGTATTACGATCCGAACACATTTTTTCATCCGTCAAAAAATAACGTTCGTAAAACCACCGCGCAAAACGAAGAGAAATACGTGTGCAGTAACGTAGCGCACGTAAATCAGTGTGCAGACTGTTTTCTTTGCGCGATTCAGCCAATCAGACTTAAGAACCTTAATTGACATAAATTTACCTTAATTGACCTTAATTGACTCACTTAAGTTTTTGCGCCTGTCAAATTACAGTAAATCTGAGTATACATGCTGCAGCAATAATAAAAACACGCACAAATTCGCAATTTTATTGTTTGGTTACGTGTAGAATGTGTAACTGTACTCAGCTGTAGTTTTTTTTTGTGCTGGTGTAATTCGTTTCAACCAGGACGTTCGGATTTGACATTAACACCAGCTTTTCAGAAACGTTAAAATTATGCGCGAAACGTTGGCGCACAGATTGTAATACCATCCGCGTTTCTGCGCACGAACGCATTTGCGCTCACAATGTTAAGAATAGGACGCACAAAGTATCGTAAGCTCACGCAGGTTCACCCGCGGTAGACGAATACGCGCATTCATTTCGCAAACATTGTAATAAGACGTTGTGCGCAAATGGTTTTTCCCCTAGCGTTAATGCATTTTCGTGCACGCGTTATTTTTTGCGCGAAGAATGTAATAGGGCCCGAAGTGTATACAGGAGAAAAACGAAAGGTTGAGAAATACAGCTGTTATCACCACAATATGTAACTGTGCCAAATTGAAAGTATTTGCGTTTTAATAATCTGTGCCCCCTCTATCTTGAACACCATCTATGTCTTTAGAAAGGACAGAATAATTTATCAATAAGTTTATTGCTGCTGCATTTGTGCAATATTTTTGAGTCAAAGGGTGGGTTAAACACTGATCATTAAAATGAGGACTTCAGACTGCCAGGAGACCATAATACATTTTTATATAGTGGAATCCCAATGCTCATACACCTTTTGTCATACTCCTCCTAGTGCTACCATAATTGTCAAAGTAAAGAAAAGGATAGTGACTGAGCTAAGGTTAGTATATATTTCTAGTACATGGTCCAAGTCCCAATATGGTGGAACAATACATCAAATTATAAGCGGCATAAAATCTCAAACAAAAATACAATAGAATTATTTTTTAGCGAGAACCAACACATAACAAGAGAGGAAAGAGTACACTTTGATGGATAATTATACTCTGGATTGGGCCCCCGAATCTTTCATTGGACAAATACGATGGAACGTCTGTTCATCTGATCTAGTTATCTCAATATAGGGTTTACCCTTTTTTCTCCATTCATCAAGAGGGCTCTATTTTTAGATCATACTATTATGTTTTTACCCTCCATGAGCATAGCCAGCTTCTCTTTGAGGACTGGCCAGTGTTCAAGTACACAAGGAGAAGCGAACACAAACTATTCCATCATTTTAAATAGTGCCTCCATTCAGAGTTGTTATTGAAACTTTACGGTAACAACAAGCACCAGACTGAGTCGCTGGATAAAAATACAGCTTACCAGACTTCAAATATTTGATTAAGGATTTATAAAACCGCTGCTAACAGAAAGTGGAACCAAAATTCAAGCGTGGAGCAATCTCTATGTAAACTGAAGGTAATCAAGAACATTTTTTGGGTTCAATGCTTTTTTCTCACATCTTTAAAAAACTTTTGCTCCCCAAAAAGATTGATTGCGTTGATCGAAACAAAATCAATATAGATATAATCTCTGAAGGAATTCATAAAAAGTTTTCATTGGTGGTGATGTTGAATCATGGAGGATTTGGTGTTTCCATGTAAGGTTACTGAATGGAATGAAAAAACTCATAATGAAAGAAACAGAAAGAGACCAAATTGCCAATGTAGCATTAACCCTTTTGCTACTCGAGATATCTCAGACTTCAAAGGCACCATCTGGTGCCCCAAATATCGAGATATCTCAATATGCTGATCTGCAGCCCAAAAGCAAATTAAATTCGTTTGCTGCAAAGAGATTTTGTTTGCTTTTGGGCTGCAGAAGGTGCCCACAACGTTTTAGCCCCGTGGGCATAATGCCCAAAGAGCTAACACTGTAAATCTACTGGATTTGAAACAAAGGACATTGTTCAGAGCTGCTGAAAGCTCTGAAATATCGGGCTTTCAGGTGCAGTCAGCAGCCAATGCAGGGAAAAAAAGAAGAAAATAGAAAACCCACTCAAACCCCTGTAACTCAGTTTGGCAGTAGATGGTGCCATCTACTGGCCAAAATAGGTTATTTACAGTAAGAAATACAATGGGTATAAGCCCAAATATTTCTTACTTTATAAGTAATTAAAAATGATTTTAGAAAATCACAGATTTCTGACTTTTTTTGGAAAATCACTTGGTAGTAAAGTGGTTGAGTACGGTACATATTAAATAGTTATCAAAGATAATTTGGCCCTTCTTATTTTTCTGGTAATAAAAACCACTAACATTTTTATTGATAACAATCTGTGTAACTGATTAGAACTCTGGAAAACAAGATAGGTTGTGCTATTGGAAAGGTGAATAAGCTGATTATCCATAAAACTGGGCACTTTAAATAAAGACTTTAATATTTTTTCACATTATGTATTAATCATCAATATTTTTCTTCTGCTTTCTCTATCTAAAGTGAGCCCTTCAGCCATTCCTCCGGTGACTACAGCTGCTGAAGAAACAAGTGGAGAGGTTTCAGGAGTCAGTGGAATCAGTGGCATCAGTGGAGTCAGCGGAGAATCTTCTGGAGAGCTTAGTGGAGATGTTTCTGGGGTAAGCGGAGAACCCTCAGGAATAGAGGCGAGTGGATTTCCGTCAGCCAGCGGAGAAATTTCAGGAGTAGACGAAAGTGGGTATCAATCTGGCATTGATTTTTCTGGAGAGTCTGGGGTGAGTGGACTATCAGCCTCTGGGTTGCTCTCTGGTGATGATGTATCAGGAGATGTTTCTGGAGTATTTGATTTTAGTGGACTCTTTTCTGGAGATCTCTCTGGCGATGGATTGATTAGCGGTTTCCCATCAGGTATTGAAGATTTCAGCGGCTCTGCTTTTCCAACTATTACTCATGTGGATACCGAATGGATTGAAAGAGTTACTAAAGCACCGGAAACAGAAAGTGAAGGAAAAGGTGTAACTGAATTTAGTGCTTCTGGTGATATATCTGGGTCGGCATCAGGCGATGTAAGTTTAATATATTCTGGATTAGATCTCAGTGGTGATGTTTCTGGCATAGATATTAGTGGAGTCTCATCTGGAGTATTAGAAAGTAGTGGTGATGTATCTGGAATATCTGGTTTTAGTGGTGACATCTCTGGAGACTTTAGTGGGGAGCTATCTGGGATCAGTGGCATTGGTGTTGATGACACGTCAGGAATAGTGAGCGGAGATTTCTCAGGACTAAGCGGAGAACCATCAGGAATTTTAGACATAAGTGGTGAAGCACCTTCAGGATATGTTGATGCTAGCGCAGATTTATCTGGAGATGTGAGTGGGACAATATCTGGAGATGTGAGTGGGACAATATCTGGAGATGTGAGCGGGACAATATCTGGAGATGGGAGCGGGACAATATCTGGAGATGGGAGTGGGTTAATATCTGGAGATGGGAGTGGGTTAATATCTGGAGATGTGAGTGGGTTAATATCTGGAGATGGGAGTGGGATAATATCTGGAGTTGGGAGTGGGATAATATCTGGAGTTGGGAGTGGGCTATTATCTGGAGATGGGAGTGGGATATTATCTGGAGATGGGAGTGGGATAATATCTGGCGATGAAAGTGGAGAAATCTCTGGTGTTACACTGATCGATGAAAGTTTGTTAGAAATTTTTAAGCCATTGGTTACAGAAGAGGAGGGGAAAGGATCTGTGGAAACAAGTGGTCTCTTTTCAGGAGATGACGGTTTATCTTCTGAAATATCTGGAATATCTGGTGTTAGTGGTGAGCATTCAGGGTTCATAGAATTTATATCTGGAACATTGCCTAGTGGTGAAATAGATATCTCAGGTGGAGAAACATCTGGAATTGAATATGTGAGTGGAGTGCCATCAGGAATTGATGAATTAAGTGGGTTTCCATCTGGTATCCCTACAATATCCCACATAGGTGACACATTAGTAGAACTTCCAACAAAACATCCTGATACACAAGAGGCAGGTGAGGGTCCTTCAGGAATATTTGAGTATAGTGGAATTTCATCTGGAGAAGCATCTATAGAAACATCTGGAGACATAGAGTTAAGTGGTATTGAATCTGGGAAGCAGGAGTTCAGTACAGAATATACTAGCACTGATGCTTCTGGGAAGCAGGAGTTCAGTACAGAATTTACTAGCACTGATGCTTCTGGATTTCCTGATGTCACATTAATCACTGATGACTTAATTGAAGCAGTGACAAAACCACCAGTTTCACAAGAGTTAGGCGGGGTAACCTTTCCCTATATATTAGAAACATCAGCATCTGGTGATGTTAGTGGTGATGTGCCTTCTGTCCAAGAGACCAGTGGAGAACAATCTGGAATACCTCTTACAAGTGAAGTCCCTGAAATATCTCTGGAAGGTAGCACCGAAAGCAGTGTTGACATCTCAGGACATCTTGTAGTTTCTGTGCCCGATTTATCAGGGGAAACATCTGTACCTGAAATCATCATCAGCACTTCAAAACCAGAATCTGAAATAATATCTGAGACAAAGGAACCCGAATATGCCCATGGAGAAACAGCTGCATCTGCATCTAGTTCTGTGCTGGAGGAGACGGAGGAGCCAACAGTTCAAGCCGTTACAGCAGCAAGTTTGATGGAGGTTTCACCACAAGTCGATCCTGATGTGACAGATGTTGAAGGTACTTAAGCTATCCATTTTATAAGAATAAACCAGGTACAGGCAAATAGTTGATTTCAAAATGCTTTTCTTTACTAGGATTATCACTATCTTTTCCATATCATTCATAAGGTTAATTACCACTATCTTGAATTACAGCTGCTGAAAAATCACAAATGATGTCTGTTTTATCAGTTAAAAAATTATTTTTGTCCTGCGTGAATTCAGCATTTGATTACTAAAGTTTGTGATGCTTAGAAACATGTAACTTCAAGAAAATGTATACTATAGAGCAGGGTTCATTAACCTTGACCGTCCAGACGTTTTGGAACAATGTCTCCGCTGATGCTCAGCCAATCAGTAGGTTGGCTGAGCATCATGGTGGCGTAGTTCCAAAACATCTGGAAGGCCAAGATTACCGATCACCGCTATGGAATGTCAACTTCTCTTTCCACACAATAGACATGGCTAACCTTTCTGCTCCTTTTTGCTTGTGATATCTGTGAACTCGGCTGGTCTGCTATGTTTAGTAGCAGCCTGAGAAAGAAAATGGCAGAAGAATATCACTAGCATTTCAGGTTAAGGACTAGGGGCCCTATCACTTGGTGTGAGCTAAAATGCCATTGCTAACGGAAAACTCTAGCGCGACCCACCAACAGATCGCCTTGTCCACGGTAGTCTGTTTACAAGGTCGTTTAGAGTACGCTAGGGAAATGCTAAGACCCGGGCTGAGACCCAGCGCTAATGCAGGATAGAACTTAGAACTGTTTGTTTCCAGTGCAGAGTGCCTGGCCCTACCTACCCTCGGCCCTCACAAGCTTGTATAAGTATGAACACATCTAGAAAATAGTCCTCACACCCCTGCATTATTAAAATCCTCAAAGGTGACCGTATCATCCATGTTTATATGTACACGTATATTAATTAAGGCTGATGGGCAATGCATGATAAATGCCACCCAACAGTATGTAGAATCATTACACTGCATTTAATAGATCCAAAAGGAAGGCCAGGTGAGCGACAATAATTTCCCTGCTGCAGCATAGAAATAATACATCTTTCAGGGCAAGACTTATCCATGTGTCCCTTTAAACATGGTCCAAACAGTCACCCTAATAATCAACCGCTTACATACAATGAATAACCCCCAGCATAAAATGTTTAAAATTAGCCAATATATTAGAATTAGGATACATGTGGATAAAGGATACATATATATTATAATAGAGCCTACTGCAACAGCAGCAACATGGCTGGCCAGATCCATTACTATGGTGTATGGGGCCAAGAGAACACATGTGCTGCATTCCTTTCAATTGCCTGTTAATTTTGGGAGAGGATCTGTTTTTGTTTTTTTGGAATTAATACCAGGGTTGAGCAGTAGGTAAAATTTAGCGATTAGCGTCTGTCTAGAAATTAGCGCTGGCATCAAGTGATCTGTTGGTTACAATAATGCAAGTGCTCTCCAGCACTCCCCATGTTAAGTATAGGACGCGGAAAGTACAGTAAGCGCGCGCTATGAATCGCTAATTACCACATGCTAAGTGACTTTTCCCATTTCTAGCGGTAGGAAAATTATCTGTTGGTCAGGTGCTAGACTCATTTTACCTGGCGCCAACACAAAAACATGCTGACGCTAGGGTTAGCTCACAGTCACACTAGGTGATAGGTGTTTAATGTCAAGTATTAATATCCCTAGTGGAATAGACAAATGCAAAATCATATTACAACCGGGTTTTGTCGCATATATTTTTAGGGGGCCTTTGCACTACTAACAAGAATAATCAACAACTTGGAATTGCACGTTTTGGTACATTAGTGACACTTTGCACGTCCTTTAATTTGGGTTGCATAAAATTTCACAAAAGATGTGCAAGAGGCAAGTGGTACTGCAGTTGGAAAAGAATGTTGAGCACTAATGATTGCTTGAGGCACAGTCAAAATGTCTGCATCTTATGCAATCATTTCCAATCGATTTGCAATAGGGCCCATGTTTGCACAGCCGGCCTTCAAACAGTTCTAACTGTAAATTTAAATTATAAGGAGCGGTGTTGACAGATTTCTTTTCTCCCATTCTCCATAACTGCATTTTGGAGGATAACTGCAAGTATAAATGTATTATTTTATAGATTTCAATTGACAATATGACGTTCTAAAGATTGCATTAACATAATAGGAAATGTAGATGAAAACCTTTAGGGTTGCCAAGGTCATCGAGTGGTTTAAAGGATTTTCATACTGCAGGGTTACAATGAATAGACATAAAAAATGGTAATGGTAATGATAAAGAAATGGAAATATATGTTCTTTAATTATGCTGCTAAATTCAGAAATAAACATTTAGGCTGGGGTCAGATGAGCATCTTTGAGAGCGGAAGGAACGTGTGTGACAGTGGATGTTCCTTCCACTCTGACACCCATCTGTCCACTTCGCTGAGCGCAGTTAGTGCACTCAGGTCTGCAAAGCTCGATCCCCCTTTGAAGGATCGTGCTTTGCAGCAGCCCCGTCCACCACGCATCTAGTGTTTTGACAGGGAGGCTTTCTGCAGGATGCTTGTAGCGCGCACAATTCGTGCACGTGCTACAACGTGTGACCGGCCCCGTTGAAGCATCACAACGCTGCGCCAGACGCCAGGAGGCATGTCAGTACGAGCGCACCTACAGGGTAATTCAAAGAGATTCGAAAAGTCACCGCACGTTCGGTGACTTTTCGTTCTCTTCAATTCGGTTCCTTTTGCCGATCCCATTTCGGTGACCCAGCTGTGTATTCAGCAAACACCACAGGGTCCCCGAATTGCAGAGAAAAGCTACCGCAAACCTGACGAAAACTAACCGCAAAACCCAGCGAATGCATGCCTAAAAAATCCGCAAAAACATCTGGATTAACCTGCCGAAAACCACGAGACCGCAGAAGAGGCAGTGAATAAATTAGGAAAACAGTTTGCATGAATGATTGAAAAGTGAAACGCTGCTTGCAAAGAAACGACTGAGCGAAAATGTCTGAAATTTACATATGAGGTGCAAGGAATGATAATAAAGAGGGCTGTTACAGAAAAAATAAGTAAACTTAAAAAAAATCAGACTTTTTAAAAATAAAAACAAAATGCTTAAAATATCCTAAAAAAATCTATAAATAAAGAGACTCTTTACTGCAGAATTTTATAATGAACGGTTTATTAGATATTGAATTAAAACGGGAATATATTTAACATTGAAGCCTATGGGATTCTCCTGAATTAACTTGCCGAATTAAACCACCGAATGGCAGGGCATTAGGGGAACCTTTCACTGCTGGTTTGTGTTCTCTGAATAGCCGAAGCAGTGCTTTTTTATGGGGATTTCACTGCCCTCGGACAGGCACCGAACAGGCACCGTATGTGCAGGCAATTCGCCAGGATTTGGAGAATTGCCTGCTCTCTGGATAGCCGAATGCTATCCCTCCTTTCCCGGAGCTGGCCGACATCTTGGATGTCGGCCAAGCCTCCGGGAACTCCCCCAGAGGACTGGCGTCATCGTGCGTAGCACGATGACGCCAGTCCTAGACTTAACCCCTAACTGCCACCAACTGTGGAGATAGGGAGTTCCAATGAACTCCCTATCTCCCGATCCGTGGCAGCTAGGGGTTAAATTTTGGTATCGTTGGATCGGCCAGAGCATGGCCGTTCCAACGATACCAAACATGAAAGTGAAAAATTTTGTAAAAAAAAAAAAAAAATGAAAAATAAAAATAAAACAAAATTAAAAAACAAAATTAAAAAAAAAAAATAAACACTTTTTTTTTATTTTTTTTTGTTTTTTAATGCAGCAATATTGTTCCATTTCAATTATAATGTGAACAATGATGCTGCACTAACGATTTTTGTATGCGGTGCGTTTGTTAAAAATAGTGTCATTTTCCCCAAAAAAAATGTAACGAGACCCCATCTCTTAATTTTTTTAACAAGCGCACCCCATACAAAATATAACCGCAATTGCTCGCATGTTAAAATGTGGAAAAAAAACACTTTACACATTGTAAATTATTGAAAATACATATTATTGCATTTTTTGTTATAATATACAGACATGACATAACGATACATATAATAATGACATATTATGAATCTACTGAGTCTGACGGAAAGAACGAATATAATATGTCTGGGTCATATACTAAAATAAGCCTTCAAAACACGTTTAAACATGATGCGCAAAACAGGTAAAAATGACCTCAGCATAGGGGCGGGAAAAGCCTCAGCAGCGAAAGGGTTAAAGAACGAACTGCATCAAAATCACATTAAAATGAAATGTGTCGTAATATAGTCTCGACATTATTCAACTGTCACATAATTTCACCTAAAACAAATTCAGTATTTATTTAAAATACCATTAACATCTCAAATTAAATTGAAACATAAGATTGAGAATAAAAATCCTGATAAATAGAGCAGATCTTCGATGACTCTATCAGGGTAATTCAAAGAGATTCGAAAAGTCACCGCACATTCGGTGACTTTTCGTTCTCTTCAATTCGGTTCCTTTTGCCGATCCCATTTCGGTGACCCTGCGGTGTATTCAGCAACCACCACAGGGTCCCCGAATTGCAGGGAAAAGCTACCGCAAACCCGACGAAAATGAACCGCAAAACCCACCGAATGCATGCCGAAAACCCTCAAAAACATCTGGATTAACCTGCCGAAAACCACAGAAAAACCCAAGCAGGAGCCGATCACACCCAGCGAAGCAGCCGATACCGCAGAGGAGGCAGTGAATAAATTAGCAAAACAGTTTGTATGAATGTTTGAAAATGAAACGCTGTTTGCAAAGAAACTACTGAGCGAAAATGTCTGAAATTTGCATATGAGGTCCAGGGAATGATAATAAAAAGGGCTGTTACAGAAAAAATAAGTAAACTTAAAATTTATTTTTTTTAAAAATCGGACTTTTAAAACAAAAAAAATTTCAGAAAAATGTTTAAAATATCCTAAAATATCTATAAATAAAGAGACTCTTTACTGCATAATTTTATAATGAACGGTTTATTAGATATTGAATTAAAACTGTAATATTTTTAACATTGAAATTGAAGCCTATGGGATTCTCCTGAATAAATTTGCCGAATTAAACCACCGAATGGCAGGGCATTTCGGGAACCTTTCACTGCTGGTTTGTGTTCTCTGAATAGCCGAAGCAGTGCTTTTTTATGGGATTTTCACTGCCCTCGAACAGGCACCGAACAGGCACCGTATGTTCAGGCAATTCGCTAGGATTTGGCGTATTGCCTGCTCTCTGGATAGCCGAATGGTCAAGAAAGGTAACCGAACGCTGATTTTCAGTGTTTGGTTACCTTTCTCAAGCAATTCGGATCTCTTTGAATTACCCTGCATGAATTATTGGAATATGTGAATTGTGAAGATCTGAGTTGTGGGGCTGGAAAATGTGTAGAGAAAGATGGGAGAGTTTCATGTCTGTGTCGGGCAGGATATGGCGGAGCCCACTGCGAAATAGGTAACATAATTTGTGCTTATTCATTTAGTTAAATACTGTATATATACAGTATATATATATATATGTGTGTGTATATGTAATACATTACATATTAGTTAAATTAGATTGCCTTCTGTTATGTTCCATTAACTTGAATTTATTGAATACATTTAAAACTTTTGTTGTGTATCATAGTACCACAACATGATGTTTTAGTGTCAAATGTGTTATTTTCTGGTAGAAATTCTTTGTGAATTTTTTTTTAAATAAAGACCAGACATGATAAGGGATATTAACATAAAGGTGAATATCCTGGCTTAGGGGTTCAACAATATATTCAAAATCATTCTTTCCTTTTGATTTTTGTTCCACACATGTTATTCTTACAAAATGTTAAAGGTTGCTATTCCAAATGATGCCAAGTTTAGGGATGGGATAACATAGGTTTGGGGTTAGAGTTGGAGGGATTGTATAGTCTATGTGTCAGGGTGCTACATCTTACGATGTTCATATAGATTGAAGAATCTTAAAGAGTCTTTAAGATTGGGTTAAGGGGTTTAGTCCTAAAAAAAATAGTGCAGGACCTTTGCAGGATTTCTGCTCACCAAATAACCTTTAACATATTGCACTTAGGCTGGGTTTGAGCGAATCCTTATGAATATTGTAATACATATCATATATTTCAGGTGGCTTAATAAGGAGACATATCGTTGTACTATAGTAAAAGCTTCACCATGTGTGTGAGCCAAAAGGGAACTATGTTCCCTCTGAGAAAACAGTGCAGGAACTGTGTTCTCAAACATTCCTGCTTGCCTTGACCCCTGATTGGCATTGTGTTTTTAGGTGTCATAAACTGTAACATTCATGGTTTTCAGACTGGTAAAGCTACAATGGGACCTTTGTGGCAGTCAAGGACATAATCTGTGCATATTAGGCATGTATCATTTGTATAATGTCATTTGGAAAACTGAAGGTGTCCATGGGGCCACAGTGGCCATGGGTAGACTAGGGAAGTCTGAGCCATGTAGTGCGTTGTGCCTTTACAGGACAATGAGGAAATCAGAAGTTCTCTCTTTGAGTGATACAGTGAAGGTTTCTTTATTTTGTCACCCAAAATCTGCCCACGTCCCAACATAACAAAACCTTTATTGCCACACAACCCCCACCCATATGAAGGGCTGAGACAGGTCATGACACTGAAGTAGGCCAGAAATTACTAGTTCCCAGCTTCGATATGCAGGTTAATTCAAAGAGATTCGAAAAGTCACCGCACGTTCGGTGACTTTTCGTTCTCTTCAATTCGGTTCCTTTTGCCGATCCCATTTCGGTGACGCTGCGGTGTATTAAGCAAGCACCACAGGGTCCCCGAATTGCAGGGAAAAGCTACCGCAAACCCGACGAAAATGAACCGCAAAACCCAGCGAATGCACGCCGAAAACCCACAAAAACATCTGGATTAACCTGCCGAAAACCACAGAAAAACCCGAGCAGGAGCCGATCACACGCAGTGAAGCCTCCGGAGAAAGCCGACACCGCAGACAGAGTGAAGTGAATAAATTAGGAAAACAGTTTGCATGAATGTTTGAAAAGTGAAACGCTGTTTGCAAAGAAACTACTGAGCGAAAATGTCTGAAATTTACATATGAGGTCCAATGAATGATAATGAAAAGGGCTGTTACAGAAAAAATGAGTAAACATAAAAAAAAAAAAATCAGAAAAATGCTTAAAATATCCTAAAAAATCTATAAATAAAGAGACTCTTTACTGCATAATTTTATAATGAACGTTTTATTAGATATTGAATTAAAACTGGAATATTTTTAACATTGAAGCCTGTGGGATTCTCCTGAATAAACCTGCCGAATGAAACCACCGAATGGCAGGGCATTTCGGGAACCTTTCACTGCTGGTTTGTGTTCTCTGAATAGCCGAAGCAGTGCTTTTTCATGGGGTTTTCACTGCCCTCAAACAGGCACCGAACAGGCACCGTATGTGCAGGCAATTCGCCAGGATTTGGCGAATTGCCTGCTCTCTGGATAGCCGAATGGCCAGGAAAGGTAACCGAATGCTGATTTTGAGCGTTCAGTTACCTTTCTCAAGCAATTCGGATCTCTTTGAATTACCCTGATGGAATCGTATCCAGTCCCTGTGGAATATTTCATTTCTATTATTGCTATTTAGCTTGTTTCTTCTATTGTCAGCAAGTGACACGTTCGTTTGACATACCTCATTGGAGCTAAATATCATCTGTACCCAGGAAGAGGTACCTAACTGATAGGTGTGTGCATCACATATTTTAGGGTGTGTACACATGATAAAAAAACACTTATATAAATACAAGATAATCATAAAATCACAGGAACAAGGAGTGATATACAAATACAGTACATAAGAAAAGTGCCGCACTCTCATATGAAAACAGGTGCAATATCTTTACCTTCAAGAGAGGTTATTACTGGAGATCAATTAAGGGCTGATATATTGATTTAATTGACATAAATCTTGATCTCCAGTAATAACCTCTCTTGAAGGTAAAGATATTGCACCTGTTTTCATATGAGAGTGCGGCACTTTTCTGATGCACTGTATTTCCATATCACTCTTTGTTCCTGTGATGATGATTATGATTATTATCACTGTTATGCTTAATAGTTTCTAATAAAGTTTATCTTGTATTAATATAAGTGATTTTTTGATCTTACCTTGAGGGTTAAGCCCTCCAAAAACAAGATCTATTGTCCCAAACGCCTTTCGTTTGTTAAATGTGTACACATGATACAGGATTTACTTTAAATAATCACAAACCGTCGATTTCGTGCTCTTTATCATTAACCAAATAATAAAACCTCAAAAAGGTGTATTTTGGGATGTGGAATTGTAAAGTCTGTCCTTACTGTTGGTTATGATACTTAGGTTGACTCACTAGTTTTGCCTTCTGACAGTATATACTGAAAGCTTGTGTTTCTTTGTGTGTTTAATGTACTTAACAAGCGGCAGTGCCACAAAATATCAGTCTAGGGGCTAAATTACAATCTTCATGCAAACGTTTGCGACGGCGCAAAAAAAACATTAACACGAGGGGTAAAACCATTTGCGCCAAATCCCGTATTACATAGTCAGCGCACAACTGCGCGCAATCGTCTACCGCGGGTGAACCTGCGTGAACCCTGCGCGAGCTTACTGTACTTTGCACGTCCTATACTTAACATTGTGAGCGCAAATTCGAATGCTCGCTGGTACGAGGATGGTATTACAATTTATTTGCGGTAATTGCCGCATAGCATTTACGCGTATAATTTTAGCAACTGCAAAAAGCTGGTGTTAATGGCAAATCTGAACAACCTGGCTAACCCCAAATATCCAAGCCCATAAAAAATAATGCAGCAAAGTATAGTTGCCCATTCAACTCATACCAAACCAATACAATGGATGAAGTTGTGTGTGCATGTATTATTGCTGCAGCATATATGCTCAGATTGACTGTGGCAGACGCAATTTCGTAACGTGAGATAATTGTGGTACTTAATTCTGATTGGCTGATTTGCAAGAAAAAAACAGTATGCACACTGATTTTTGCACACGACTGTACTGTGCGAGAATTTGGGCGCGTCCTGTTTGCGCGCGTTATTGATCGGCGGATGAAAACACGCGCGAGGATTGTAATTCCAGCGGTGATTTGCGCGCACAAAACGTTTACGCTTGGCGCAAAAAATTGCACTTTGCGCAAGGGTTTTTTGCGCGAAGATTGTAATATAGCCCTAGGATAGTAATGACCAACTTTGGAACTGCGATTGTTTAAGATCTACCTTTCCACAATGCTCAAGTCTTCTTGGGTTGTCTGGACATCACTTGAAAAGTTGTTCTTATGCGTTTCAAAGATATCACAGCTTTTGGGACATCTGACCAAGACCTCCTAGAATTTCTTTTAGGATGATCTTGACGTACACTGTACATCTTCATCAGCAAGCGTAAAATAGGAAAACGTCTTAAAGAGATTAAAGACAGATTTAGGCTGCTGTCAGACGAGCGTAGTGTTCACGTCCGTGATTGCGCCTAAAAGTACGTCCGTGATAGCATGACAGGAAGCCCATCGGAGCCTGTTACACGAAGTACGTCCGCACTGAACTGCGGACGCACAACGGCCGCGGCTCACGGACGCAAGGCAGGCAAGAACGTACAACCCCTAGAACGGCCGCACAAAGTGCGCTGCGTCCACAACGTCCGCATAGCTTTGTGTGTGAGTGATGGAACGTGGTCAGACAGACTGCATTTATACGTCCAGCATTTTTTTCACGGACAAAATGGTTTTGCTTTTTAATTTATTTTTCCCTCCTACATCCGTCAAAAATAACTTCAGTGAAAAAACGGACTGTGTGACCACTACTGCGTCTTCCGTACTGACGATGTCCGTACTGCACGGACGTACAGTCCGTAGAAATCACGCTCGTCTGACCCTAGCCTAAAGACTACTTTTCTTTTAGAAGTCAAACTATAAATTCTAAGATGTATAGTGTACGGTTGGGCATATTTATTGTGGAGGGAATCTGTATAAATATATGTATATAACTGACAGTGCTAAACCTAGAAACCCACTGATCCTATGGATATGGAGCTAATGTTTCATGTTATTGTAACGCTGTACGATACTGTGATGCGTTTTGTTCTTCTTTGTGGTTTTTTTTCCAGGAAAAAAATTGTGTGAAAGAGCTCAAGAAACCTGCTAGGTGCTAAAAAGGAAATTAAAAACACCTAATCTCCTGCCTATTAAAACTCCCATCACTCCCTGCTGTCCACCTCGCTTTAGCTAAATGCCTAATATTACCCTTTTACAGCGTGCTTAAAACATAATTGATGCTAATGAAACAGAAAAAAGGAGAACATATAACTTGTTCAGCTGGTGCCCAATTCAGTACTGTTTCAAGTAGTTGCTGCTTGCTGACAAACGCAGAGCGTGCCATTATTCTCCGTATTAACTCATTTATTTTTGGCAAGGGATTGAACACTGCCTCAAAGTATACACTACATCTAAACTCTCGCTATAGTTACACATTTCAAAACTGAAAATCTTCAGGTTTTATGACTTTGTATCCAGATAATCATTAACTTCATGTATAAATAACCATCGAAAAGTATAAGAGGACAAGAGTTTAGGTGTTTATTCAGCGTTGGGGACATCAATGAAATTTTGAAGAATAACAGGAGAAAAAAAAACTCAAACTTCATCTATATTAACATAAACTTACAGACGGCTCTGAGATTTCGGAAGCCAGTAGTTCATTAAATCTTTTCTCTTCAAGAAATTAACAACATCAGAATAACATATTTATCCTGTTATTATTAAAATAATCCCTCTTTTATCTTAATACAATCTAGAGCAAGTTCACGAAACCTAAAATGTTATGTACCACTCTTATGCTGTCATCATTTGGCATTATATGCAAATAATATGTGATATGATGGCGAGTAGGCTCCAATACACTGTAAAAATATTTTCCCTTGGCTTCCTCCTTTAATATATTTTAAAATATTGTTTCTCTTACAGGGTTATTCAGAGAGAGGTGAAAAGCAGGAGAATGACTGGAGAATGGAAAATTCTAGGTCAAAATAGCTGATTTGGAAAGTGAGAAGAACGGGAGAATTTTTCTGGTTTGGCAAATTTTGACCTAGAATTTTCCATTCTCCAGTCATTCTCCTGCTTTTCACCTCTCTCTGAATATCCCTGATAGTAATGGTTCACTAGTAGCTCATAGCTATATATATCCCCAACCTGGGTCAAAAAATAAATATTTATGCACTTAACAATTTTACTTTATGTTAGACTTGTGCGTTCCATCTGTCCATTTCTCAGCGAGTCCAGGGTTCCATAGAATAACGACAAATGGACAAAATGAACAAAGAACATTTTGCATAATGGACACATTTTAGACCAATATAGCTGAGCTGAAAGAATATCAGAGAGGGAGCTTGACCCACAATTTTTTTTTTTTGAGAAAGTATTTTACCAGGAAGGATACATTGAGATTTCTCTCATTATGAAGTATGTCCTGGGTGGCGAGTATGTACCGTTAGGTGTCTTGCCCAAGGACACTTACTGGAGAGGTGCTCTTTCCGGGATCGAACCTGTGTCTCCACGGTTATAGAGCAGTGATGTTACCCCTACTTCACCCACAATATACCAAACTTCAATATAAAATACCCAGTTTCAATTACACAAAATATTCACTTGTAAGAAATACCAAAATATAAGATTCAAGACGGGAATCTCTACACACTGTGAAACAGACACCTCCTGAAACCTGTGGCAGAAAGTAAAATTCTGATCTTGAAACGCACAACCACACCTCATAATTGCATAAATATTCAATCCCCGCCACATTCTCACTATATCCTAAGATTTACTTCCTTTGTGATGCTACAATATAACATTTACATTCTTATTTCATCATACTATTGATAAACAACAAGTATGGAACCAAAACATAAATGCGCACACGTCAAGTAACAGTGACAATCATTTAGTATAAGCTGCCTTGCTGCAAATCCACAGCATGTGATGTACACAGGGAAAAAAAACTATGGAGCACTCTTAGGCGTCTTGTATATACACTATACAAAGATTTGGCACAGGAAGGACCAATGTTTTGGACAAATGGAACTATTATCTTTAGAAGGACATTTGGCTAACAAAGGCTTGAGACTCAAGAGTGTTCCATTATATATATATGTGTGTATATATATATATATATATATAATTTTTTTTTTCCTGGCAGCAGTATTTGAAACAGCACAGAGCAAGTGAGCAGAAAGGCTCTCCTTTTTCGGTCAGGGTTAGCAGCAGGAGTCCTAATGGCAGACCCTTGATTTTTTACAGAAATTGATGAGTGCATCTCAAGCCCCTGTGTGAATGGAGCTACCTGCGTTGATGGCATCGACTCATTCAAATGCTTATGCCTACCCAGCTACGGTGGGGACCTCTGTCAGATCGGTACGACCAATGTGGCTTGAGCTAATTTTACTAACAAATGCATCCAAATAAAAGCAGACATCCCCTCCATTTCAGAGCAGAAGTGATTGTGTTTGCTTAAGTTTGCCTAATTCCTAATACAGGCCTACCTATGAGAGAGGAGTGTTTTTTGTTATTAATTAATCTGATTTTGTTTCTTTCCATCCTTCTTCAGTTTCTCATTCAGCGTTATTCATTTCAGCTCATGTTTGTCCTTCATTCAACTTCATCCTCATTATCATCAGTTGCTAAGATCATTTTCTTTACTGTTTTCAGTCAATTATAGGTTCCTTCTACCAGTTCAGACGGTTAATTTAGAGCATTCAATGACTAGTAATTGTATGAAAAGGAAAAAACTACAATCATTATATTGTCTCAACCTTTCTGAAATCGAGTATATCGATGTGAAGTCCACCATACACATTACTTGAAGCTTTCCATTAGTGAATGTGTTTGGAAAGGTACCCAGGTCGTGTTGCATATACTGACCATGTTGAAATTCCAATTTATATTTTGCCGCATTTTGTAATTGAATTGCATGTTTTCAGGATTATTATTATTATCCTTTATTTATATAGCGCCACAAAGTGCCGCAGTGCTTTACAACATCAGTGTACAAGGTGTTGATACATTAGAATACCTAACATGGATGATATGGCCTGATTCAGGGGGACCCTGTTCCCAAGGGAACTTACAATCTGAGATGTGCAAGTATTTTGTAAGGTAGGCGCATCCATATCTTAGGTGTCTTGCCCAAGGACAGTCACTGGTGGCGTCTTCTGAGTGGGATCAAGTTGGCTTTCCATGCTGGTGGTTAGGTTGAACCCGCTTCTCGTAAAGTAGAGACTTGCTTGTCTGCAGTTGTATTGGAGGGATGTGCTGAACGGGATTTTGACGTGTTTCTCCACGTTGAAGAGCTGAGACGTTACCACTGGGCTCCGCAGCCGATATTGTGTGGTAGGCGAGTATGTACCATTAAGTGTCTTGCCCAAGGACACTTACTGGAAAGGTGCTCTGGCTGGGATTCGAACCTGTGTCTCCACAGATATAGAGCAGTGATGTTACCTCTACTCCATCCAGCCGGTACTCCATCCAGGATGTATCATGTACTTTTTCATCCATGTTATAAACATGGTGTGTTGAAGACAGTAAGATTGTTTGTCTAGGTTAGCGATGGTGAATCCTGGCACCCCAGATGTAGTAAACCACATGTCCCATGATCCTCAGACAACCTTTGTTGTGGCTATCGTGAGACATGGAGTTTTAAACCATCTGGGGTGTGCCAAGGTTCAGCATCACTGGTTTAGGTTGTCAAAGAGATTAATAGGGCTCTTCATTTGAGAATAATGATTTACAAGGATGGAGTACTTGTAGCAGTGTGTTCCAGGTGTGTGTCACAGTTCTGAAACAGATCTGAAGTATTGTGAGAGGGGGACAAACTAGGGGCTGTTTTCCAACCCTGGTGTAAACTTAAACAGAGCTGTTGTAAATGTAGCAACTTCATAGACTTCAATGACCAAAATTTTTTACAACAGCTCTGGTTAGGTTTACACGACGATTGGAATACAGCACTAGATTGGAATGGGAAGAGCATACATATTGTGCGGGGGTCATTAGAGATTTAAAAGAGGACAGAGAAATGATAAACTTGAGACTCATTTGAATTACTCCGTACATAGAATCTGGTGCAGAGGAACAGTGTATAATTTGGAGCATAACAATTGCCAAGGATGACATTGGATCAGAGGGTAGTACGGGATCACCAGGAAAATATTGATGTGTATTTTGAGACAGAGAGGGAAACATATGAGTGCTAGTTTGAAAATCGGAGATGTGGTTTGCAAGAGATACTGAAGTAGAAAACATTATTAAACATGCTACAGACATGTTAGTTCACCGAGTGTGGATTATACAAGTGAGAGGAATCAGGAAAGAATGGAAAAATGGGAAGATAAATAATAAGCTAGACAAACCAAAGCAGTATTTTCAGTATGTCAACAAGGCCCATCATCATAAATAGATCTCTTAGAGATCACGTGGGCTGTCAACCACTACCATCTAAGGTCCAAAGAAACATCAACCCATGTGTCATGGGGCAAAAAAACTATTCAAAAGTCAGAAGGTAATAAGCTTTGATTCCTTCCTTCTTGGTCCCATTTTGCCTTGTAGCCTCCCCTACATACACTAGAGCCATGGGATTGACAGATATCCTTCTTTACACTCAATGGTGGAGGACCTCGAGACTAGTTGTGATGACATTGCTAGAAATTGGTGGCAGCAATCATTTGTGAGAATATTATATTTACATCTCTAGCTCGTGATTCCTTAACAATTTTAAGGGCAAAATTACTTGCTTCTTGTGTAGATGAAATGTATTAATATACTTCAATTTCCCATAGTTATCCCAAAACATAGTAGATAACCAAGCTAGCCACACTATTTATTGGAAAAGGAAATGTTGCTCTGAATTTTGAACAAATTACCACATACATGTCTCCAAAAATAAATAAATGTTCTGAGCACTTTATTTTCGAAATAGCCAAACAATACTTTTGAATTTAATGCATAGTCCATCAATAAGTAGAATTTTCATTTTGTTTGTTACAGAAAGATCATTGTTAACCAAGAGACACTGACGGCCCTTTTCATCTCTGTCTGTTTCTGGCATTTGTCTGTTTAGAGGCCATAATCTATTAGACTCCAAAATGAGTATATTTTTGCAGCTGAATAGGCTTTTACTGAAAGCATTCCTTTTGAATTGCTAACAATTCTAAAATGTGTATGGGGGATAAAGCAAAAGCAGTGAATCATTTGAGATAGAGTTTAATATGTATTGTTGCTTTTCATTTGTCTGAAGAAGAGGACAGGGTCATTATGAATTGTGAAGAATAATGAAAAATTTGACAAACTAATATAGAAAATGCTAATATATTTTAGATTAAATCAAGTTTCTCAGGACTGTGAACCATTCAGAGTTAACAGCAACATCAAACGTGCAAGGAAACAGTATATATATGGTTCTGGATTAAATAAAAGGCATTGGGGAGTTTGACAAAATGTTTTCACGTGAATCCTGCTCCATAATATCAACATGTTGAGATGCCCACAGTTAATTTACAGAGATAATTGTGAATCAATTTGAAATTCTCAAGTATTTAAAGTAATTAAAAGTAGCATACCAATAGGTGGTAATTTGTAAGGATATTATTCTAGGTAGAATACAATGACAATTCTGAGTCCACAACAAAAATACAGTGAGTAAATAAGGGAACTCTTAGGGCAAAGGCAATTTTCACCCCAGTGTGCCAATGTTTTGAAACTACAGCATGGGCAACAGATAAGACGGGATCTGCCTGGTGAATAAATAAGAGATTTATAAAAAATACTGTAAATAGAGATTACAGTAAAGCAGTAGTTTATGATCTACTATGTTTGCTTGGTTAATTTAAGTATTTATATAGCGACAACAGATTCCACAGCGCTTCACAACTGGGACTTTCAAACATAACTCATAAGGGAACATAAGGAGCAGGAGGCTCTACTCATAGGTAGGGATGAGCCGAACAGAACACTCCCTGAGTTCGGTTCGGAGCCGAACCTGAACTTTCAAAATGTTCGTATCCGAACCCGAACGCGAACTCAATACAAGTCAATGGAGCTGAAAATTCGGTTTTTAGAGTGCCCTCCAAGAGGGCATATATGCTAGATATTTGCCATAAAAGGTGTATGGGGATCTGGGTAGTGCCCTGGGGGACAGGAAACAAGGACAAAAAGTAAAAACAAAACGTTTTTAAAGGGACAGTGAGTTTTCCATGAAATAAGGGTTAAAAATAAAAATGAAAAATTCCTTCAAATATCGTGCCTAGGAGGTCCCCATAACCTGCCAGTGAAGTGGCGGATTTCTAGGATGTATAGAAATATGTAAAAACCAAAAACTGACATTTCAAATGACGGTAAATGCTTTTCCTTTAATCTATCCATAAACAACTGCTTGGGGCGGCAGTCTGTATGAAAAGAGGAGACATTTTCGGACACGCAGAAAAAGTTTACTGATTTTTTGGCGGTGACAAGCAGGAGAATGACTGGAGAATGGAAAATTCTAGACCAAATAGCCGATTTGGAAAGTGAGATAAATGGGAGAATTTTTCTGGTTTGGCTATTTTGAACTAGAATTTTCTCTTCAGTCATTCTCCTGAGTTTCACCTTTCTCTGAATAACCCTGTCAGGGTTATTCAGAGAGCGGTGAAGAGCAGGAGAATGACTGGAGAATGGAAAATTCTAGGTCAAAATAGCCAAACCAGAAAAATTCTCCCATTTAGGCTAGGGTCAAACTAGCGAATTTTTAACGTGCGTTTAGGCACACTTAATCACGGCCGCACTAGCAGCAAATGACGGGCAATGATGGCCAATATACGAAGTACGGTCGCACGAAAGTCCGGCTGCGCAACGCAAGTGGAAAATTAACGCATTTTTTCGAGAACGCAGAACCGCTCGTACGGACGTACAGAGTGCGCTGCGTCCACTAGCGGCGTGTGTGCGTGATTTGGATACGTCAGACACTGCTCATGTCCGGCCAACATAACGTCCAGACACCCAAAGTTTCCTGGTTTGGATCCGTAAAAAATCACGCACAAAAATGCGCATCGTATGACCGTTTTCGTGTATTCCGTGAAAAAATACGACAATGTGTTCGGACGCACTTTTTGACGGTCGCTGCGAAAAATGCATTAGTCTGACCCTAGCCTTATCTCACTTTCCAAATCGGCTATTTGGTCCAGATTGTTCTCTTTTCCTGCCATTCTCCTGGTTTTCACCTTTCTCTGAACAACCCTGAGAGAGAGGTGAAAGCCAGGAGAACTGGCAGGAGAAGAGAACAATCTAGACCAAATAGCCAATTTGGAAAGTGAGTTAAATGGGAGAATTTTTCTGGTTTGGCTATTTTGACCTAGAATTTTCACTTCTCCAGTTATTCTCCTGCTTTTCACCGCTCTCTGAATAACCCTGTGAATGTTTAATCCCGAGGTGAAAAATAACATTGCTTTAGATGTTATTTAGAATTTTTTTCAAACACCAGTTAAATGCAGCATATTAGGAAGTTTTAGGAGGGAAATTAATTCTCAAATCTCAATCAAAAGCAGACACCACCCCACCCCCTCAGTACCTCAGTATAGTGTGCAATGTATCAAATTGATTACCAGACTAAAAACACCTGGTGTTATGCCCGTTTGTGAACAGAGGTCATTTAGAGTTGAGAATCTTTCCACATATACATTCGTTTTTAATTCAATATGTAATAAACCGTTGCTTATAATATTCTGCAGTAAAGAGTCTCTTTATTTCTAGATTTTTTAGTATTTTTTTAAGCATTTTCTATACTTTTTTCAAAATTTCTTTTTTTTTTCGAACTCGAACCGAACACACCCAAAAAGTTCGAAGTTTGCGAACTTTCGAACTGCCAAAGTTCGGGCCGAACTCCGAACCGTCCGAACCAGAACAGCTCATCCCTACTCATAGGATAACCATCCCCCAAACCCAGCACTTTATACAGGTGCTTACAATCTAAATGCGCTTACAATCTAAAGGAATATGAAGGTTGTGAAACAAAAGGGAGCAAGTGGAGTACGGAACTGATGCCCAAATAGAGTTTAGAAAGCAAATGTAAGACCAAAAGTTTGGGTGTGAGAGTTAATCAGAGAGAGGATGAAAGCACATGAAAGTTAGAGCTATAAATTTAGGATGAGGACTGGGTGGAGGGAGAGTGGGGTAAGAGCAGAAAAAGGCTAGAAGGCTATGGCTTGGAGTGTTGTTCTGTGAATAAGAAAATTCAGGGTTAGAAAGCCAATGCAATGATGGAATTTACAACATGGGAGAGGGCAGACAGAAAGTGCAATTTGGGTGGTTGGCTGAATATATGAACTGGAGAGGGAAAAAGAAGCTAAAATAAAGCTAAAAATCAGCCCAAAAATAATAAATGTATACAGAAAATGTGAACAGGAATAACAGGTAAGGAAAACCAAGGTGTATATAAATTTTTAAAAATATATAACCGCCACAGTTGAGAAAGTCATGGTGGGGTTAATGATAACATTAATTTAGTATTTACCTCTATCTGGGGGAATACGTTTGGACATTTACTACCATAGTAACAAACATACCTGCTTTTAAGCCATAGAACTGTAACATACCAGACAATAATGTATTAAACAATGAACACTTAAGTCTACAACACTGAGCGCACTAGATGTAAACATAACATGTAACAGATAAGCTAGAAAGGACAGTGAGTCTTTTCCTGTGGGACAGAACTTCAACATTGAAATCCTCCCTCCCTTTTAGGTTTCACAGTCTATCAATTAAGGGAAAGAAACATCAAAGCAAGCCAGCTAGACCAGGGGTCAGCAACCTTGGCTCTACAGATGTTTTGGAACTACATTTCCCATGAGGCTCAGACAATCTAATGAGTAGCTGAGCATCATGGGAGATGTAGTTCCAAAACATCTGTAGACCCAAGGTTGCTGACCCCTGGGCTAGACAAACGATTTCCCCAGATTGGTATACACCGTGAAATAGAAACGGCTTCTCAGTACTCAGCATGACTTTTTACTGGGATGGATTATTTGAATTATTTCACTATTTTAAGTTCAACAAGCGGAACAGGTGCTCTTATTTTCAGAGAAAAGTCAAATTATTTTTCACATTTTGTGCTTCAGAGCATAGTGTTAGTGTTTTGTAAATTTTAGTACTAAATTTACTTACAAAATGGTAATTTATGTAAATATGTTATGCACCATACAGAAAATAAGACTCAATACACCTACATTAGGGGCCAATGGCTATTATTATGTTAATCAAAGTAATCAAGCACATTTCATATGAGATGTGAGATTATAAAGTCATTGTCACAGAGATGTGCACATTCTCGTTTCTCACTGAAAAGGTTGAAGGAATCTGTAGTTGAAACATCGCTTATATATCTTCTGTTTGTAGTAGATCCTGCATGTTTGAGTGAGGACAAATCTTTCTCTTTCATTCCCACCCAAGAATTCTAGGTGCAAAGAGACATTACCTCTAATACCGCTCTCTCTCTCTTTTTCCCCTAAATCGATGATTTTAAATTCAACAGGTCCTCTTCAAAAGTCTCCAACGCTGGAGGAAGACACTTTGCCCATACACAATATAATATACGAATCTATGATTATGGTCAAGGTTTACTTCCTGTTTTATCGTCTTTCTTAGATCTGGAGGTTTGCGAGCATGGGTGGACCAAATTCCAAGGTCACTGCTACCAACACTTTTCTAACCGAGAAACCTGGCTGGATGCGGAGAACACATGCCGAAGCCATCAATCGCATCTCTCTAGTATCCTTTCACCGGAAGAACAGGAGTTTGTAAATGGTGAGTCAATTCAGTAAGATCTAAGACTTCTCATTCTTTAACCAATTTTCATCAAACTATCACTTAACGCTAGAGCTGAAATACCCCTCATTGTTTGCAGAGAGATAAAATTCAAGTGAATAAATCTGTTTAGAATTACTGTTTCTTAATCCTTTATTATAGTTTAATCCTAATTTGTCAACATTTTGTTCTACTAAAAACCAGCACATAGTTGAACAAAGTTTTAAGCATTACCGCAAACAACCCCAGGACATCTCGATTTATATTAAAAAAATTCATGATGTCAACAAGTAAAACGGAAGATATATTTTTAACCAGATATTTTGGTAATGAATAGACATAAAAAATTCATATGTGTAGTAAATATAAATATTGCTATGATCACTTTATAGGGCCTATGTCAAAGTATATATCCATCCATATGTTTTATGTTACATCTGTGTCCTTCTATATACCCTATCTATGTAAGGCTTAGGTAACTTTCTAGATGAAGTTGGAGCTCTTCTTGGCTATTGCTCACGTACCCTAAATAATATAACTAAATAATGATTAGTACTTTATATATGCCGGTGTTGATACACCATGGCACTGCATAATATATATACAGTATGTCTTCCAGGAAGCTTGTCCAGCTTGAGCAAAAAGTGAAACAAAGTTTTTTTCATAACCTATCGTTTAATATCAGATCTTTATATCCCGTGCAGGAAACGCACAAGATTATCAATGGATTGGACTGAATGACAAGACCGTTGAAAATGACTTCCGCTGGTCCGATGGAAATGCTCTGGTAAGCATCTTTTAATATTATACAATGCTTAATACTTAATACCTGCAGCCTTATCACTACTCCAATACCTACCTGAGGTTGACTCTCTAGAGCAGTGGTTCCCAACCTCGGTCCTCAAGTACAGGTCAGGTTTGCCAGATATCTGAAGCACAGCACAGGTAATATGATTTGCTGCTCAGTGATTGCAGGATTCAGTCTGCATTTCCCCAAGGCAATCCTTAAAACCTGGCCTGTTGGGGGTACTTGAGGACCGAGGTTGGGACCCACTGCTCTAGAGTCAAACTCGCTATCTCTGACAATATCTCACCTCAAATACTGATACTGTAGTTAAGCCTATTGTCATCCATGTTATCATATAATTTGTGCACAGTGCAGTAATTGTCTTACTCTTCGACTGGGGTTTTGTACTTTGTGTTTGGTCTCTTGCCTGAAGTAATAAAAAAAAATCCTACAAGGAACCTTTTGATGGTTCTCCAAGTTTTTTTTTATAAACATCACTCTATTTTTATACTGAATATGCCTTACAAATTTAAAAAGAAAATGATCATGATGAAGGTTCAGATAGTGTTAATAATCAGCCGATGTGCACTGTTCTTCATGGGTAAAGTAAAATCTACATTTGCAATAAAACAGCATCTTATCAACTTCTTTTATTTTGAGATAATACAAAGCCAGGTATTCAATCAAAATTTAGCTCAGAACATGTCAAGGACAAAGTCACAAAATACATAGCACAAGTCATCACAATGCTGTTACCTACTACTATAATAGTGTATTTTAAGCTCTATACAATGAGATTCAATGGAATTCGAATCAGAGGGTGTCAGATAACTGTTAAATAATTAAATCATTAGTATTAGTTATCGCCCAAATTAGCCGCAGGTCTGTATTACAAATAAGTTACATTTTGTCCACAGTCTGAGGCATCCCAAGTGTGTATTTTACTTTTTTATACTGATAGATATTGTGTGATATCATTATTTCATCATTTGCTACATTGCATAATACACTGTGAATAAAACCAATTAACTTTATAAATATTGCTTCTTTTACACTTTCACCCCATTGCCCTATGTGTATTGTGTGTGCCATGGTATATGTGCTATGTATACAATTTTTGCAGTGTGGTGTGTACGGTGTGTGCACATTGCCGGTGCAAGGATATTCAGGCACACAGATAATGATCCATTTTACTGCCCCCCATGCCACCATAAACATCTGATGTATGACAAAACCTGTGTTGGGTGTTGGGTTACCGTATTGCATGATGATATGTATATGCATTTGTCTGTGTGGAACGTAGATGTGTGCAGGGTTCTTTTTGTGTCACCAGAGTTAGTACAGCAGAGTGAGATGGGAATGACTGGAATGGTATTGTGTATTGGTTAGTTGGGTGACATGGCAGTAAATATGCATTCACAACCCGCACACACAGTACACACCACATATAAAACAAATTTTACAAACAGCACAAACTGCACATATATAGGCACACAATAACAGATACACACATGCATACACCTAGTAAATCATATGGGCACACATTCCCCCCCCCCCATGGCTTTGGTCTCTCTCCCGAACCCCTTACTCCCCATTCTCCCCTATCTACTGATTGTGGGAGACAGAGGCAGCAGATGGAGGGTCAGCACAGATGGAACCGTGTGGAGTGAATGATCAACAGCATGTGTGGATAGGGTTGCCAGGTAAGCCATGTTTTCCTGGAGACATTTTAATATTTCATGCAGAGGGGAGCACAGAGAAATGTGCTACCCTGCAACATGTATAATTCATATGTTGCGGGAAGGAAATCAGGGCAGATCATCAGGGAATCCTTTTTGATTTCTTAGCTATAGCATATGGACTGCACAGACAGCAGGGCTGCATTTTTCATGCGCTGCCCATCAGCATGAATAAATTGTACGTGCCCAGGAAAACGTGGCTTATCTAGTAACTGTAGAGACAACAACAATCCATGCACCAGCCAGCTACACAAACTCTTCCATACCACTAAGGCTAGGGTCAAACGAAAGCATTTTTACACGCGAACGTAAAAAAGTGCGTCCGAACGCATTGATGTATTTTTTCACGGAATATGCGAAAACGGTCATACGATGCGCATTTTCGTGCGTGATGTTTTACGAATCCAAACCAGGAAACTTTTTGCGTCTGGACGTTATGTTGGCCGGACACGAGCAGGGTCTGACGTCTCCAAATCACGCACACACACCGCTAGCGGGCGCAGCGCACTCTGTACGTCCGTACTAGCGGTTCTGCGTTCTCGAAAAAATGCGTTCATTTTCCACTTGCGTTGCGCGGCCGGACTTTCGTGCGACCGTACTTCGTATATTGGCTGTCATTGCCCGTCATTTGCTGCTAGTGCGGCCGTGATTAAGTGCGCCAGAACGCACGTTAAAAATGTTCTGGTCTGACCCCAGCCTTAGGCAGCATGATCACTCCTATCTCACTCAGCCAACCACATGCTCACTTACAACTCATCTCAGCAAGCCATGTGCTCACTGCATTCCCACTTAGACAATAATTTCCAATTCATATTCTCTCCCATACTACACAAACAACCCAGCACGCATGCACAGTCCACACATACAGATCTCACACACGCAAAAAATCTTTTATCACACATTAAAATCTTAGAGCGGTGGCTAAAGGGCAGCAAATGGGTCTTTGTTTACCCAGAAATCCTTGCACTGACCCATTAAAATTACAAGCATAAACAACACATTTTAAAATCAGCCATAATACGAACATTTTGTTAAAGTCATGAAATATATGCTTATTGCTTTGTTTCAAGCATTGATGAATTTAAACGGAGCGCAGCACGTCACTCTCAATATGGGGGTACAAGGTCCAGCATTACGCAATCTACTCATTAGGAATCCCATAGCAATTGATTTTAATACGGAATGCAATAACTGAAGAGAAACAAGCATAAACTGACTGTGCAAAATGCTTGATTCATATTTAAACATGTATGAAAATCTTCATAACTAGCTCTGCTGCAAGTGGGTTTGTTTGCTGGACACACTTGCAATTGACCTGTCGACAGCTATGATAAAAGTAGTTATCATATATCTCTAGTACAGCACCATCCATCACCCCTGGAGCGTTCAAACAGCTTATTATTTTCTTTATATAGCAATATGAAAACTGGAGGCCAAACCAACCAGACAACTTTTTTGCCACCGGGGAAGACTGTGTAGTGATGATTTGGCACGAAAAGGGAGAATGGAATGATGTGCCATGCAATTACCACCTGCCATTCACGTGCAAAAAGGGGACAGGTGAGTAAAAATGCCAGATGAATAAATGAAAATTAAAACTTTTGTTCAAAAGAAACATGAAAATGTTATGCTTACATTCAATTAACAGATTGGATTTTGAAAAGTATTTCGATGCAGTAATTAAATAAACCCTATGATCTATTTAGAGTTTGTGTTTTTCGCTATCCTCCATTTAACCCCTTAATGACACAGGGGTTTTCTTTGGCAACACACACAGGTCTATTCAAAGAAAGGTGAAAATCAGGAGAATTGGCAGGAGAAGGGAACAATCTAGACCAAATAGCCGATTTGGAAAGTGAGATAAATGGGAGAATTTTTCTGGTTTGGCTATTTTTACATAGAATTTTCACTTCTCCGGTCATTCTCCTGGGTTTCACCTTGCGTTGAATAGACCTGACAGTAATACAAGCAGATTTTCTAGTTTTGCCATGTTCCTTTCTAGCCTTATTTTTTCTTTAGCTCTCTTTTTGCTGTACCCATACACACACACACATATATATATACAGAAATTTTTTATAAAACTAACAGGGCTTTCTTGTGGTAACCTTAATGTATGCATAACTAATTTTCAGTATCAAACTTTTATATAGAATGTGAATAAAGTGATTTTTATTTTTAATACTAAAAGGTGTTCAAAAAATGAAAAGACTAAATTAGTCTTTAAAAAGAAGAATTAACAAAGATAATAAGTTTTTCATTGAATCCTATGGGATTTGCTTGTTTAAACCTGTGGAACTGAAACACCAAAAAATCAGGGCATTTTCCTATAATTTTGGTGCAGTTCAGCGTTCTGTGAATAGAAGACACAATGGTCTTCTGTGGAGCGATTTCAGTGCCAGCGAAATGCAGCGAATTGCACAGTATTTTGCTGTTATTTTTACAGTATATGGCGAATTGACAGCTTAGTGAATAGACGAATTGCCCCGAAATTACAATGAACAGTGAAATTCACTGTCCGGTGCAAATAGGGGCCAATTTGAAAGTTTGTGAATAAAGTCTTTAATGTTTTTATAAAGCAAAACCAAACCGTTCCTTTGCATAGGCACATTGCATGACTCCAATTAACTACACACACAGCGAAAGTACATGCTGAAAGGTGTCCCCCTGCAACACTTAGCAACTTTTTTGTTCCGCAGGAGATGTGCACCTACCTATTGTTCCTCATACAATACAGTGTGCTGTAAATACTAAACTAAGAATTAAAATTTGGGGGAAAAAGATAATAGATGAATTTAAACTGATATAATGTCAGTCATGAGGAGGTGGACTGAAGAATGAATGGATGGGCAGGTAGATAGAGTGATAACTGAGATTGTAAACAATAGAAAATATGTTAACAAAAGTAAATTGAAAAGTATACAAACTTGGTAGGTCTGAGGTGAGAGGCATGGCAGACAATGTGGGGCATTGCCGTGAAGCAATTTGCATCATTGTCGACAGACATGCCCAAAATGAGCATGTCATATGGGCTTTTACACCATGGTGACCAGTTGCCCTCAAAAGCAGCCAATCAGGGTGCCCAAACAGTGTTTGGCAAACACGGGTACTGCAATAGTTATTTCATGGGCTTTTAAGCCCTTGTTTTAACCCTTTCGCTGTGGATGACGTGTGGGACACGTCCTCATTGACGCCCGCTATATGTGGAGGACATGCCCCACACGTCATCCGCTTTGCGGGAGCCCCGGCGGAGATACTCACCTCTCTGTCCGGGGTCCCGCAGTGGTCTGACTTCAGCGTCCTCAGACGCTGACATTAAGCCCCTTCTGACGTAAATGACGTCATTGCGCATGGACGTAATTTCCAGGCGACCTCCCCGGCAATGCCGGAGATCGCCTGGAAGGGAGGGGGGGATCCGTTCAGATCCCTCTCCCTCCAAATCGGGAAGGAGCAGTGCCACAAGCCAGGCACCGCTTAAAAGGGAAGAGTATCCCCTTTTAAGCGGTGCCTGGCTTTAACCTTTTAGGCACAGGGTCACACTTCAGCACCTTGCAGCACCGAAATGCGGCTTAGCTCCGGTGGGGGCCGCCATCTTGGATAGCGACTCCACCCCCGGGTCCCCCCTTGCTGCCCGACATCATCGCGCATAGTGTGATGATGTCAGATAGCTGGGGAACCCCTAGCTGCCCGGGGATTTCCCAAGGAAATCCCCTGGTGGAGATGGGGGTTTCTTTTGAACCCCGATATCTCCAGATCCGTGGCAACTATGGGGTCGCGGAGGGTGTCATCCGAAAGGCCTGAGAATGGCCTTTTGAATGATACCCAACACGACCCGGTATAAAGTTAAAAAAAAATTAATTAAAAACATAAATAAATAAATAAAAAACATGATTGTTTTTTTTGGGTGTTCTTTTTATTAATGCAGCAATATTGTTCACATTTCAATTATAATGTGAACAATGATGCTGCACTAATGATTTTTTTCTATGGGGTGCGTTTGTTAAAAATCACGTAATTCCCCCCAAAAAATTTAACAAGTCTCCATTTCTAATTTTTGTACAAGCGCACCCCATAGAAAATTTAACCGCAAATGTTAATGTGATAAAATGTGAAAAAAAACACTTTACACGCAGCAGATGATTAAAAATTCTAATTTTATTGCATTTTTTGTTATAATATACAGGCAGGACATGACGTACACATATAAAAATGATATATTATGAATCTGCCGAGTCTGCCGTAAAGAACGATATATAATATGTCTGGGTCGTATAATAAAATGTGGCTTCAAATCGCGTTTAAACATGATGAGCGAAAGTGGTAAAAATGAGCTCAGCACACAGTGGTGAAATGCCTCAGCAGTGAAGGGGTTAAGTATTTAAGCACTGAGAACAACATTAAACAGGAGCTTTAGGAGCTTTTTCACCCAGTCCTCACAAAAATTTTGCGATTGCCTAAACTGTTGGCTGATTCAGTGGACTGAGGGAACACTGAATGTCACATGGTCAGACCATGTGACTTGGTAGGTCTGAAAATGATCTCATAACATCTCTTAATGGAAATTATTAAAAAATGCAATAGCACTGTTCCGCGGGTATGCAACCCTCATTTGGGCCTGGACCGGAGCCTGTCTGAATCGGCTGCCACCATTACCGCTGCAGGGACCGGAGAGTGGGTGACTCCTTCCCCCCATTCACCTCCGAAACGACCAGCACCCACCTGCGCTTCTGTCCATCTCTCCCACGTTGAAGGCGTTCAGGGTCCCACACGAGAGCGGGTGCCAGACACTTCTTGGGAACGCTCTCCTCTCCCGCGCTATCCTCAGAGGGCTCGGTCCTGTGTATGGGACGTGGATCCTCCACCCTGCACGACCTCCTTCTTGCCTGGATGGACGAAAGCACTGCCTTTTACTCGGGTAAGGAACCTGCACCGGCGGTATGATTTCACGGATACCCCATGGTTGGTCCGTTTTACATGACTTTCGTCCTCCTGTGTACCCCGATGCCTGAGGGGCCGTATTGAGTTGCCTGCAGGATTGGAGACAGGCAATTCTTACACAAATGATAAGCAAATCAATTTTTGGGTACCCTGGGTACAAATTATTAGACCACCCACTACTGGCTGGCCACCTGTGATTCATCTTTTCAAAAAAAATAAAAAAAAAATTATTGGTGGTCCTGGACGGGCCCACTACCCTTGTATAGCTATTTTTTATGACCTTTTCCTGTAATTTTTTCAGTAGTCCCGGTACGGCCCACTACGCCCGACCAATAATTTTTTTTCACGAGCAGCTATGAATTTCTTCTGAAATTTTTTTGGTGGTCCCTACGGGGCCTACTACACCGACACGATAACCAATTTTTTTTAGTGGTCCCAGTTGGGCCCGCTATCTTACTACTACAAATTTTTCACATCCAGCCGACCATGCACCAGACACCAAATAGTTTTCACACAACAATTTTTTTTTTTGGTTGTCCCCATTGGGCTCACTGTCTCTACAAGCCTACTTTTCAGCTTGGTTTCCTGACTTTACAGACGGGCCCACCGCCCCTACACGCCGTTCACTATGGACAAATTTGTTGCATCATCGACTAAAACCTCTAAACTCCATGCGACCAAGTCTCAAGGAAAAAGCACATCGGCGCCGACCAGATCACCGACTCAGTCGATCTCTGAATCGGGAAGCTCTCCGTCTAGCCCCCACCTGGCCACCTCGCCTTTGTCTACGAATACCACCCAGATGGCCGAATTCACTGCCATGCTCTCACCCTTGCTAGACGAAAAACTGGGTCGGCTGTCGGCGACCATTGACTTGGCGCTCTCCCAACTCACCTCCCAGGCACAACGATTGACGGAAATGGAGGAAAGAGTTTTTTTACGTTGGAGGATGGACTCGCCCCTCTTTAGGCATTTGCGGAATCTCACGACTCGCTTCTCTCGTCCTTACTGGACAACGTGGACGACCTGGAGAATAGGAGCCGCAGAAACAATCTACGCATTGTGGGTCTCCCAGAAACCGTGAAAGGCCCATAACTACAACAGTTCGTCACCTCTTGGCTCCCACAGCTTTGGGCCTCTCCGATGATGCGGTACTGAGCGGGTCCATAGACTGAGGCCTGACCTCCCCCCGTCGCTAAATCGTCCTCGCATGCTCATATTCAAATTGCTTCATTTCACGGACAAAATATGCATCCTGCAGGCGTACAGAAAGGCTGGCACTTTGGAATACCAAGGAACTACTCTACGTTTTTTTCAAGATTCCTAGCGTTCCCAGCTGCCCGCCAACGGCATTTGCTCCTATCTGTGCGAAGTTGGCAGCGGCCAACATACGGTTCACACTTCAATACCCAGCACGCCTCCGGGTTCATCTTCACGATCAAGTCGCTTTTTATGATATGCCGACCGATGCCGCGACAATTTTGAAAGATGACGCTGGACTCCCGCAATGTCGATGCTCAATGCCACCCCCATGATGGCTGTACTGGACCCACAACTGGACTGGCATCATCGACGGAACATTCACGTACTTTCCCACAGTTTGATTTACTCCTTCATTGTTGTTTTTGTTTTGTTTCTTCTTCTACGTTTTGCAGCTGCTCCCGTCTCCTCGAGAAGCAGACGTTCGAATATCTCCTATTTAATCTTGCGGGATCCCGTTCGGATTTGGTATTGTGTTTGTCCTGTTTTTCCGGTCTCTCCTGTTCGCCCACTGGCTAACCCATTTTTTTCAGGTGCAGACGTTCTCATGTTTCTTTAAGGTTGTTTATAGTTAAAATGCCTTGGATCGATCTAATGCTTTTTTGCCGACAGGTTACGACGTCTTTCATTGTGTTTAAGGTGATGGGTCTGCTGCTGGGATGGCCCCTAACCCCCTTTATTGTTGTTTTCTGTTCAGCAACCTTCCAAATTCGATTTTGGCATCCCCCATGACACACGAAACTCCTATTACTCTCTGTAGATCCCCAAATTTACACCCGTAATTCATTCAAAATAGTGTCCTGGAATGTTGGGGGCCTTAACTCACCGATCAAACGCAAGAAGGTAATACAATATTTGAAAAGATTGGATCCCAACATAGCGCCATATTACATACTTGGTGCTAACTTAACCAGAGCAGTTGTAAACTTCCCAGAGCCATTATAGCCAATGGAGGTTTTATGTTTACAACTGCTCTGGTTCAGTTAGCACCAAGTATGTAATATGGCCCATAGTGTTCCTTCAGAAAACCCACCTGACTAAACCAGATCAGGCACTATGGGCCCCCTGGGTGAGTTATCAGACGTCCTAGGTTAACATCCAAAAGTTCAGAGGCACTGCGATTCTCCTACACAAACGACTCCCTTACTCTGGCATGGTGGTAGTTAACAACCCAGACGGCAGGTACACGCACCTTAATCTTAATATTCGACAGGAACCATTTCAGTTACTCAACATTTATGCCCCTAACAGCCCGAATTTAGCGTTCTATAACTCAATACTCCCGTTACTCCATCTGCATAATTCTTCCCGCAGAATAGTGGGAGGGGATTTTAATGACGTACCGGACACTATACTCGATCGGGCACCGAGTCGTACGGTAACTAGAGGGTGCTCATAACCCACGGGTCCGACCTTCCTCCTGACTCATTTTGCCTTGGTAGACATTTGGCGCGCACACACAACTCAACAGACAGGGATTTCACGTTCTATTCTGACCCCCATAAATCGTTCTCTTGTTTAGACCTGTTTTCAATTTCAGACTCCCTCTCTCCCCGAGCATTGTGCTCCACGACTGGCCCGATAGCACTTACAGATCACGCGCCGGTCACGCTTGAAATGACACTGGGAACCCCACGGCCCTACTCTCGTAACTGGCGTTTCCCATCTCATCTTATGACGTCCGGTTTGTTTACTTCACACGTTGAACTAGCCTGGCACAACTACTCTGACGACACTATAGAACATGTAGAGGACATTAATCTATTCTGGTCTGCATCGAAAGCGGTGCTCCGAGGACAAACAATAGAGTTTGCCGCCTCTCAACGTATTGCATGGGCTCACTCAGATTTACTCAGGAGTTATAGAGGTTACATGTCAAACCCAAACCCCTATTGCCTTACAAATATAGAAAGAGGACAAGTCCAGATACAATTTTCTAGCCACCGAACGCGCACAACACTCATGGCAACACCAGAAACACCGTTTGTATCATTTCCCAAACGCAGACTCAACCTTTTATCTCTCAGCTCAAGACTACGGACGGTACAATACTTACCGATCCTGCTGCGATCGTTGACTATTTCCAAACATATTTTGCAGACTTCTATAAGGCTGGCCCTGATGATTGTTCTGCTCAATTAAACCTTTTCCATAGGGCACAAATTCCAAAAACTATCCCCGATAGAACACGATGCACTATCAGCACCCATCACACACATTGAAGTCCGAAACACGATAGCCTCACTTAAAAATGGGAAGACTCCAGGGCCCGATGGGTTTGGGGTGGAATATTACAAGAACCTCTCTGGCTCGGTGGTTCCACACTTGGTCTCACTTTACAATAATATTTTACAAGGGGAGAACCCTCCTCCGACTTTTAATGAGTCACGAGTGGTGGTTATCCCCAAGCCTGTCAGTAGGAGGCAACCAGGGCAGGGTCCTTCCCGCATTATTAAACACTGACTTAAAACTTCTATCCACTATTATGGCCGGCTGCCTTCAGGTTCCCTCTCGTACGCCTTGTGGGCCCCCAACAAACTGGCTTCCTTACTGGTCGACACTCCACTGTAAACATACATAAGGCTATAGTGGCCATATGGTCCACCCTTACGCCGTACTCCTCAAATCTTTTGTTGAGTTGTGATGCGGATTACCTGGTCTGATTTATCAAGATTCACCACTCTGGGAAGGTGTTTTTGACCCTTTTTCATGCGCTTTATCTTAACCCCTCCACAGTGATCACTGCGAATGGACTTAATTCTGCCCCCTTCATTCTAGAACGAGGAACCAGACAGGGTTGCCCCCTGTCTCCGTTACTGTTTAATCTGGTTTTGGAACCCCTCCTGCGCATAATAGAGATGTGCCCGGCGATCACTGGTATCCGTTTATCCCCCTCTGTGACACTAAAAGTAGTGGCTTTTGCAGACGATCTGGTACTATTCCTTTCAGACCCTGCAACTGCTACTTCACCGTTGTTGACATTATTTGATTTATTTCATGTGGCCTCGGGTTTCCAAATCAATTACACCAAGTCGGTTGCCCTGCCTCTAGGATCCAAGCCTCAAGGCACTTGGCTCAACCAGTTTCCCTTCTCCTGCATGCATGCATACCACTTCCTACTCTCCAACAATCACTAGCTAGGGGAGGAATTAAGTTACCAAATATAATCGATTATAATTTAGCAGCGATGTATCGTTATGTTGCCGATTTGTTGCCAATTACAGGCCGAGCAAGCCTTAGTTCCCTCATCTTCCCCATCAGCATTCCTCCATCAACACTCACCCATCATCCCTCCCATCCTACGCTCTAATCCATTATTGTCCACTGCGAAGTTGGCTTGGGTCAAGACTCGCAAGCGTCTCTGTGGACCACCCATCCTTCACAACCCTCATTTTCAAAACACCTCTCCTGCTCCCATTTTTCACACCCTGGCCCAACGAGGCTTTACCCATCTCCATCACTATATAGATGGAGTGTCGGAACTGTCATACTCCTACACGACCCTAAAAGACCGTATTGCCCCCCTAGGTATACACCCAGTGTATTATTTGCAACTGAAGCAGTTTCTTCTCACCCAATTGAACGTTTTATCCCCCACTGACTTGGCTAATCCATTAGAGACACAATTGCTCACATGCCCTTCATCCCCCCTCTACCTCTGCCATTTATGCGCTTTTACAATTCTCACTACCCATCACAATCCCCTGGAAAGCAATATCCAAATGGGTCGCCAGTTTCCCTGTTCTCTCCCCACACACAATCTGATAGGGGCCACTTTAGCTTCCAGATGCTCACTCCCCTCTGCCAACTATTGGGACATGTTCTATAGAATACTCCATCGAGCATATATGGCACCCGACAGAATGGCCCGCGCTGGCCTCTTACCAATCGCAAACTGTCTGAAATGTCAATTTGCCCCAGCCGATTTATGACACTGCTTATGGTCCTGTCCCTTCATACAACTGTTTTGGGATACTATTAGACGATTCAGTTTGCAGGTCCTTCGACTAGAAGTCCCTTTTGCCTCGGATTGGGCCAAGTGCCACTGCTTTTGGCTCGCCCTCCTAGCCGCGACTGGTAAAAAAGCATTCCTGTCCCAATGGATCTCCGCCTCCCCTCCCTCCTTTCGCATGGTGTATCGGCGAATTTACGCCATATTCCTGGCCGAATGGGCTGAGGCTTCTATGCACTAGGAAAAGAAGACGCAGTCCTTCTTTACTAATTGGACTCCTTTTATCTGAACCCTTCCATGTGAAACCATAGATTCCTTATGACACACCTTCTTCTGTGCCCCTTGGTACTCCACACAGATGCTACGAGGTACCCCACCGATCCCCCAGGATCCTCCTGACCATTCCTTAACTCTTTTTCTTGCCTCCTCCCTTCCGGATACTACAGTTACCCAAGTATCACCTTACCCCTGCTTAGAGTGGATGCCATACCCCATGGGCAATGATGGCGATGCATGTTCCCAAACTTAACTGTGTTTTGACTGCCTTGCTTTGCACTGTTTGAGATGCAACTTCTTTGTTCCCTTTCGGATGCCACGAGTTTGCGCTGCTCTACCGATTGTGATTGATGTATAGTACGTCGTCTTTATACCTTTATTTTTGTATCGATCCAAGATTAATAAAAATATGTTTTTAAAAAAATGCACTAAATAATTAATATAGTGATAAAATAGCATGTCATACCGTTATCACGAAAAAATAGGAAAGTCTAAAATCATTTTTTTATAAATATGTCATAACTGATGCAGTGCAAATGCTACTAGTACAATTAATATGTATCAAGATCAAATCTGACCCGTATTATAAAATAATACAAAAACAGCTTGGTTTTTAAGGGTTTTGTTGTTTAAATGTTATGTATACATATAACTCTTTAAAATTTAATAATTACGTTTATTTTAAATGAAATTCTAATTTAAAACTCAATTTTCTCAGCCAGCTCCAGTTATCATGAGGTTTTACTGAGCAAAATTTATGTAAAATGATTACAGATTGTAGAAAATGATGGGAGAAAAAAAGCTTTGCATTTAATTTACACTTGCATTTCACACACAAAAAAAAGAGCATTGAGTGCCTTGGTCATCTCTAATTACTTACCGTTTTGCATCATCTAACAAAAGAGGGATAGCCTTGTCTTTTTCGATAGCAACGGCTTTTGTTATTCCAGGAAAGCCTTTTAGACATTGTTGCTAAGCATCACAGACTGATAAAAAACATGCTGCGGAAGACAAACAGCCCCATCAGTAAATTTCGAAAAACATAATGCAAAGGCACCAAACTGGTATTTACAAAAGGCACTAATTATTATTATGTACGCAACACCGATGCAATGACAGACCGATAAAGTGTGGTGTGACTGTGTGTGTGTGTGTATATATTTATATATATATATACCAATGATGAGGCAATGTTGGTTTGTAATGATGCTTTACAGCTTAGCAACCTCGTGCCCAAAAAGGGTAAGGGTAATGCCAAGTTAGAACTGTTGCTCCGGATTTGCAAGTCATCTTTTATTTTCCTTTGATGAATTGATACAGTACCTTTTAGAAACAGCAATACCAAAGGTCGCAAATACATTATAAGGCCATTCAAGTGGTTGTAAGGAAAATCTTAATTATTCCTGTCTGGTAAAATTAGTATTTTACCATCTAAAATGATTGACTGAATTTCTCACTACCAGCAATTAATCAAATTTCTGCAGTATCCTTCAGGAGTCACAGACCCCCAGCTGTGTGATCCATGTCTTTGTGCTTCACAGTATGAGGAACGTTTGCTGCTTTGCACAGTGTTTTTGGAAGAGAGGGAGGGGAATTGTGATTGTGATAGTGGAAGACATACTGTATGACAGCAGAAAATAAACAGAAGCAGGTTTGTCATTCAACTTAAAATGGGGACAATATCTGACAAGGCTTTGCAAAGATTTAAGGGGTTATTCACAAAGCATCGAAATTTCAGTGCTTTTTTGTTTGGCACACTTTGGTGCATTACAGAGATACCAGTTTGCCGACCCTGTGGGGAATTCACTATTCACCGCAGGGTCCCCAAAATGCACCAAACGTGGAGCCGCTGATCTGCCCACTGAACGCCAATGACGACCGAAGAGCGCCAAACTGACCGCCGAACTGCAGGAAAGAAAATCGAAACTCTGCCATTCTTTAAAAGACGTTTAAAACAATAAAAATTCATGAAAATGTGTGGAAATAATAAAAAAGGTCCTATAAAAAATAGTAAAACAGTCTGTTAAAGAATTTAAAATATGCCTTTTAAAAAAAAAAATTCCCTAAAAAAATACAAAAGAAATTCCAAAAAATGAATACAGTAAATAAAAAGACGGTTTGCTGAAAATGAAAAGAATAAACGATTGAATAGCAAAAATTTAAAATGATAATATTTTTTAACATTGAATCTAATGGGATTTGCCTGTTTAAACCTATTGAACTGAATCACCGAAAATCAGGACATTTCGCTGTGGTGCGCATGTGGTGCAGTTCGGCATTCTCTGAATAGATTAACCATTACTTCTCTATGGGACAATTTTGCTGCTGCTGAAGATCGCCGAATTGCAGCAATCTGCAGCGAACTTTTGCTGTCAGTTCACCAGCAGTTGGCGAATTCACAGCTTTCTGAATAGACAAACTGCCAAGAAATTGCCCTGTAAGGTAACATTTACCATTCAGTTTAATTCGGTGGCAAGTTTGGTGCTCTCTGAATAACAGTTTTAGAGTATGGTGCACTTTGTAATATATAGAATATATATTTTCCCCATTGACTTCCATAAGCTTTTGTATACATGCTTTTGGATTGCAATACAATTAAAAGAAAACTAGCAGTTGCCTACTTCTTTAATGTAAGATTTGTGTTCTTTGCGGTGAGAAACCAATTCTCTGAGATCCGATTCCTTTCATCTTCTAGTACTAAATTATTATTTAATACCATTAGCCTCACAGCAGCTACAAG
Organism: Leptobrachium leishanense; assembly: GCA_009667805.1. Lineage (NCBI taxonomy): Eukaryota > Metazoa > Chordata > Amphibia > Anura > Megophryidae > Leptobrachium > Leptobrachium leishanense. The sequence continues at coordinate 109,922,665 of CM019065.1, read as the reverse complement.
GATTAGCCACCAACCTCACTGCAACAAAAAGTTCAACAAATGATGTTACTGCTGCATTACAACAGCCAAGGAGCATGAAGAATACAGGGAGAGCTCTGGGGTCAATGGGATAAGATTCAAGTTGCTATAATTGCTAAACTTCATTTGCAGTTTAGATACAAAGTGTCAGAAAAACAACAGTTGCACAAAAGTGCAATAAGAGTGGCAACAAATGTAACTTTATTAGAAAAAGGCCACCAACCGATTGAATTGAAAAAGAAATGGTCAATCACAAGAGAGGCACTATGGCACTACATGCAGCATTGTGGTAGTCTCCCTCGTATTTGAGACCCTCCCTCATCCACCCATTATGGTTTGGCTGCTGTCACCTTTTCTTTCCAGCATTGGCCCCTTGTTTTCTCGCCAGTATATGCAAGCCTTACAACTATTTGGGCCACCCATGCTGCTACACGCCGCACTATTCTTGTGGTTGATACGGCTGCTTAGTGATTTATTATCGACACTGCGTGCCCTTCCGTCTCTTGCCACTTTGGCTACTAATTTTCATCATCTCATGCCTGTTCAGTTAGATGTATATTCTGTGCTAGGTGTGTTGTTAATCGGTCGTACGGTTGCTAGGTTACGGCCATACCCTCCATCTATTGGCTGGATGTTTCACATGACCAACCACGTCTCAGTGAAAGCCGACACTGGAGTTGGATGTTCAGCCCTGGGTGCTGATTCTCAGCTGATTTTCAGCTGTTCATAGTTCACTGCCGGATATTGTTTATTTGGTATATATGGAGGAGCGACAGGCAAGCAATCCATCTCTTGACTAAGCCCTGCTTGGGCGAAACCGGTCGAGTTATGCTCTTTGTTTTTAACAGATACTAATTTCCTTCTTTCCATGGTCTGCTTATTGGCTATTGCTGGGTTTTTTTCTTAGTATGCCTCTCATTATGGTTATGTAGGTGGCTTGAACCACCGAGGTATAGGTAACTACTACTCCTTTACATGTATGCCTTTCTCTGGTGACTTATCTCCTTATGGTACTACCTGGCCTCTCTTGTGATTGACCATTTCTTTTTCAATTCAATCGGTTGGTGGCCTTTTTCTAATAAAGTTACATTTGTTGCCACTCTTATTGCACTTTTGTGCAACTGTTGTTTTTCTGATCATTTGTTGGGTTATGCCCTTTGGAGTGGCATTTTGAGCCTCACTCTGCTTTGTGTGTGTTTTTTGTTAGATACAAAGTGTTACTGTAATTTACAGTATACAGTATACATAGTCCTTATCCCTACATACAGATAATAATATTTTTATGCTCTACAGATTTAAAACATGTAATTCAGAATGCAAAAGATCCCATGCATCAAGGATTTTGGATTACTCCAGTTTTCAGTATCCGGCTAGGGTTTCCGAAGGTGGATGGGGAGTTGGAGCATGACAAGGGAACTATGAGGCACACTCTACTGTAGTGCCAGTGAGATACCTGCTGAGACCCTGTGCAGCAATATGCGAGGGATATGCTGTACAGAGCCAGCGTGACTCTATGTAGCATGTCACATGCTGATGCTGCGCAGAGTCTCCCAGCTTGTCCCTCGATTGTACTACAACCCACAGAGGTGTACCAGAGTGAAAGAGGAGCCGTTCGGAGCTTCATGCCATTTCTGTCTCTATGCTAATATTGCAGACACGCTTATGAAATTGTGCAAGATATGTAATATCACCTAGAATTTAGAACCTTTTATTCCAGCAATATTTCTGCTGCAAACACTGAGACTCACTGAGTAGGATGGTAAAGGAGGGAGATCAGCAGAGTCCCCGGAACCAATAAGAGGGGAAGAGGGGCATAGGGTGACCTAGGACAGAGCTCCATGGCACTAAAACTCATACACATGACACATTATTGTATCGCCAAACTCCACAGCAATAAAACTCACAATAATGAACTCTGTGTATAAATGTATCACAGTGTTCCACAACAATTAAATGCAAAGAAATGTGCAGTGTGTATGAGCATATTACACAGCTCCACAGGAATAAAACTCAAAATAATGTGCAGTTTGTATGAATGTATGAGACACATACAGGATTTCATACACAAAAGTGAGACCTATACAACTGACATAGTGGTATACAAAGGTAATAAAAAAACAATAATGTGATTTAAAAGAAAACGATTTTATTAAAATTTACCTCATTATTCCAGGTTGATGAATAATCCCTTGTGGGTTTGATCATGACAGGGCCCTTGGACTATGAAATTCGTAGCATTAAGTCCTTTGTTTGTTTTTGTTTGCCCTTATATACAGATTTCATACATTTGTCCTCCATTCCTACTCAACCTTGATCTAAATGAATATAGAGCTTCTGATCTACAAACCTCACATCCCACAATAATAAATGAATGATAGGTTTCATTGAATGTATTTTAATATTGGTCACTTGTGGGTTTCTGATGTTTCGGACAAGAATAACCTGAAAAACAGATTATTTTTCCAAGGACCTCTTTAAATACCGGGCTCTCTCTCAAAATGCTCATTGTTCAAAATTATAGAAGTCAATTATGTTAGAAAGACTTTTTTGTTAAAGAGAAATGGCATTTGATAAATATGAGTCAATCATACTTCACGGAGGAACATTTGGAGAACACTATGATATGATCAGTGCATATTTGGGCTATCAATGGACTGCATAAACATTTTTAGTAGTTTTTTGGCAATGCAATTAATTTATTAATTTTTCAACTATATTCTCCTCCATACAGTGGCCTGTGGTGAACCCCCAGTTGTAGAAAATGCAGCCACATTTGGACGAAAGAAAGCGCGTTATGAAATCAACTCATTAATCCGATATCAGTGTAACCAGGGCTTTCTACAGCGCCATATACCTATTATCCGGTGTCTACCAAGTGGGCACTGGGATGAGCCACGGATACAGTGTATAGACCGTAAGTATTTCACATTCAGTTTGAATTTATATTTTGACTTTCACAATTTTTCTAACCATCATTCAATTACATTTTCCTTTTTGAGCTTCAATACCAATTGATAGACCCATGGAATATTTCTACTAAAATCAGACTTGAGTGACAACTCTGGAGCACCTAATAAACCAAATTTAAAAATTAAATTAAACAATAAATTAATATATTTTTATGCATTTTAATATAATGTATTTCGGACATCTGCAGCTTGTTAAAGTACAGTGGCTTTAAGAGTAATATCAAAAAAAAAATTTGCATATCTTATCATCTGATTAATACCATAATTATATTTTCCCACCATTAACTTCACAGAAGCCAATTTTACATTTTTTCTTTTAGAAACCCAGCATCCCAAAACCTCTTAAAAATGACATTTCATATTTCACCGGCCAATGCTGTTGAGTAAAATGAGGCTGCATGTGGACTAATTACCATGATCGACATACTGATATATATATATATATATATATATATATAATATAAGCTAAGCTAAGCAACCCCGGTTGGGAGTTTTTCCTTCCTATTGGCTTTACGATGCTCCCTTGAATAAGTCATTTTTTTTACTAGAAATGATATAATCCAGGACTAGCATGATTGTAATATAAGCAACTGAGAAGCTCAATGGGAAACCAATTAATTATACCGAATTTTTCGAACTGCCAAATAATATGTTTGACTGAAAAGTTATAATTTCTCTCGAGCCAAGGTTTTATAAAATACCAAGAATTCTGTTTCACGTAGGTTCTAGTTTGCTTCGAATTTTTGTTTTCTAGACCGCTGCAGACTGGGTTTCAGAACCTACAGAACCTTTCTTAAATTTAAGATTTAATGTTCTTTTAGTGAATTTGGAACCTGTAGAACATTTTCTTGGTTATTCTAATCCTGATTTAATATAAGAGTTGTCTTTATAGTAATCAGCTACACAATGCAAAAGCAAAACCTGAAAAAGAATTGGAAAAAAGTTCTTGACGTCCCACTATAATATATCTTAGGGAAAGCATTTTTTTATATTTTGTATAATTGGTAGGGTTTGTGTTTTCACGGCACCTATTCAAATCAGTGTTTCAGCGCAAAAATAAATGATCTTAAGTGGAACATGATTGTATTTACAATCACTGCAAATGTTTTATTTTTTTTACCTACTAAATGTTGAAGGGGTTCTTTTAATGCTAATATATGTCAATTAAGCAAACAAAAAAAATTTTTATTGATGATTTTTTTGGTCATTTAAATTAATTAAATGTGATTTTATTTATAACTTTCCAATACAAGACTGTATAATATAATGTGAGTGATTTCACTACAGTGAGAGATCTTTTTCTCTTAATTCTGTTAATTTTTCACAATGCGAGATGTTTTATTCTACTGTGTGTGTATAGAACACAAAAGAGTCCAAATAGATACATATATAAGCTGAAAAGTGAGAAAATATTTGGTAATTCTTCAATTAAAGCCAGAATAATAATGTAAAAACAAAAACCTAAATACTTGAGTAAGATATTTGTCCAAATTAGTCTAATAATGATAGAGTTTGAGTCCCCTCTTTAAAGTAAGGTGATTTTTTTTCAACTACAATATATATTATTACAAAAAAATCAATAATAATGATAATTTTTAAAAGGAAAAAAAATAAATAGTTATCGATCATGTTCCTTACAGTTAATTAAATCTTTGTGTTCCTAATTAGCGCCTGTAAATTTGTCAGTGGGTAGTTACCATTAATGCACACTTGCGTTCTTGTGTACAGATTACAATATTAGTTCTCCATGGTGTACGAAGTGAGTCCTACAGTGAGAGAGATCATTTTCACTTCATTCTGTTAAATTTTCTCAATGAAGGATGTGTTATTCTACTCTGTGTGTGTATAGAACACAAAAAGTCCAAATAGATACATATATAAACTGAAAGTGAGTGAGAAAATATTTGAGAATTCTTCAATCAAAGCCAGAATAATAAGTAAAAAAAAAAAAACTAAATACTTGAGTAGGATATTTGTCCAAATTAGGCTATATTCATTTGGTATTTATCCATAATATTCTGGTTCATTTTTTGACCAATCATGATAGACTTTGAGTACCCTGTATAAATTACGTTTTTTTTTCCCAACTACAATATTTATTGTTACAAAAAAATCAATAATAATGATAATTTTAAAAAGAAATATAAATTAAATAGTCATCGATCATGTTCCTTACAGTTAATTAAATCTTTGCGTTCCTAATTAGTGCCTGTAATTTTGTCAGTGGGTAGTTACCATTAATGCACACTTGCGTTCTTGTGTACAGATTACAATATTAGTTCTCCACGGTGTACGAAGTGAGTCCTACAGTGAGAGAGATCTTTTTCACTTCATCCTGTTAAATTTTCTCAATGAAGGATGTTTTATTCTACTCTGTGTGTGTATAGAACACAAAAAGTCCAAATAGATACACATATAAGCTGAAAAGTGAGTGAGAAAATATTTGAGAATTCTTCAATCAAAGCCAGAATAATAAGTAAAAAAAAAAAAACTAAATACTTGAGTAGGATATTTGTCCAAATTAGGCTATATTCATTTGGTATTTATCCATAATATTCTGGTTCATTTTTTGACCAATCATGATAGACTTTGAGTACCCTGTATAAATTACGTTTTTTTTTCCCAACTACAATATTTATTGTTACAAAAAAATCAATAATAATGATAATTTTAAAAAGAAATATAAATTAAATAGTCATCGATCATGTTCCTTACAGTTAATTAAATCTTTGCGTTCCTAATTAGTGCCTGTAATTTTGTCAGTGGGTAGTTACCATTAATGCACACTTGCGTTCTTGTGTACAGATTACAATATTAGTTCTCCACGGTGTACGAAGTGAGTCCTACAGTGAGAGAGATCTTTTTCACTTCATCCTGTTAAATTTTCTCAATGAAGGATGTTTTATTCTACTCTGTGTGTGTATAGAACACAAAAAGTCCAAATAGATACACATATAAGCTGAAAAGTGAGTGAGAAAATATTTGAGAATTCTTCAATCAAAGCCAGAAAAATAAGTAAAAAAAAAAAAACTAAATACTTGAGTAGGATATTTGTCCAAATTAGTCTATATTCATTTGGTATTTATCCATAATATTCTGGTTCATTTTTTGACCAATCATCATAGACTTTGAGTCCCTTGTATAAATTAAGGTGTTTTTTTTTCCAACTTCAATATTTATAGTAACAAAAAAATCAATAATAAAAAGAAATATAAATTAAATAGTCATCGATCATGTTCCTTAAAGTTAATGAAAACTTTGTGTTCCTAACTAGTGCCTGTAATTTTGTCAGTGGGTAGTTACCATTAATGCACACTTGCGTTCTTGTGTACGGATTACAATATTAGTTCTCCACGGTGTACAAAGTGAGTCCTTCTACACGAGTCCTTTGTTTAGAAAGCCTGCAGTTAGGATCATTTGATTGCTTGAAAGGCCATTGCCATCTACTCAGTTTGCCCAACATAAGTAACATAATTGCACATTTCCCACCCTTGTAATTACTGGATCCAGGCTAGGCTTAAAAGCACGGCTCTCGTTGTAGTACGTTCTTTAAAGGGATGCTTGCAATAGTAATTTCACCAATCAGAATTACACAAGCCACTCTGACTAAACAAAAACAAAGATTCTAATTCTGGAAATTGTAATTAAAAAGAAGATATCGTATAGTCTTCCTCTTTAGATTCCCAACAAGTTAGTAAATCTTCTCTTTGGTTGCATCTAGCCCGATATTTCCCAGACTTGCAATATCTTTTCTCATGAGCGTTTCTTTCTTTCTCTCTCTCTCTCTGTTTAATTCCCCGCAGTTTCCACTTACAGACACAAGAGAAGCCTCAGAAGACGATCGAGAGCTATTGCCAGAGCTGCACGGAAAAATGCCCATTAAAAATACAAAAAAAACAAAAAACGAACAGAAAAAAGAAATAATTATTGTAAAGAACATTTATATTAACAAGGTTGATTTGTTTTTGTTTTGACATATAAGGAGTTTATATTCAAGAAAACCCAAGATGTATATAAAAAAAAAGCACCAAAGCAAATTAGTTTTCAGTATTTTTTACTAATGGTCAAAGAAGTGCCTTTCTTTAGGGTTTCACGCTGCGCCATTCTTCAGAAGGGTTTTTAAACGAGGGTGAAAAAAAAAGATGTTGAAAAGAGGTAGGAAGGCTAAGCGAAGCTGTAAAGACTAATGTCCCATTCTTTTAATTAATTATAATGTGACTATAATGTGATATTTTTATTATTTAAACTCCAGGCTGGCCGAATTAAAAACTTTAAAAAAAAAACTAAAAAAAATATATAAATATATTAATGGTTACAAAACACATTGCACGTCAAGAAAATCTTGAATAAATAATTGTGATCTGTTGCTGAATGTATTTTAAATGTGAGAGGACAAAGGGGTGGGTTGGGTGGGAATTTTTAAAAGGAAACGGCTCTTGTCCACATGAATGCTTTTAAATCAGAAAATAGGAGACGAAAGAGCTGATTTAAAAGCAATTGTTACCATGAGTTCCCTGTACCTCCTACTGTGCAATCCTCCCACTATAATAAGGCGAGGCTGCTTATTGTCATCTTCAGGAAGCCTTCGGTAAAATGTCAATAGTGTCGACTGTGATAGATCCATTTTGTTATGGCGCAAAGGAAAACAAAACTGAGGCCATCACCCATTGGACTGTCTCTTTTATCAATAATCTGCTCATTCTGATACATAGCCACCTGCAGATTGCCTAAAAGCCTACTGCATTGGCACGATATAACTATACATTACATTGCCCCATGGCACGGGCATCACCATCACCTGTCTGATGGGATTAAATATCACTTTGCACAAGATTTATTTCTTTATGCTGCACTTACTTAACAATGCACTTAGTTATCCTTTTTGCCCAAAAAGTCATCTGTATTGTTACACACATGTATCATTCTTCCATAATTATCTTCTAGTTGCCCTCTTCTAAAATATTTATTAAAGATTCTGAAGTCATATTTCAAAGCAGAAGCCTGACGTCATATTTTAAAATGCCATAATAAATTGGTGATGTCTGATGTGGTGTTTTTTTTTTATAGTAACCCAATCAGATAAGTGGCTCCTAACACCGTGATGGTTAATTTTCATCACTCTTGACTATGATATTCAGATTAAACCGTTCGTCATACAGTTGCCCATTACTGAGCAAGTGTTTGTTTGTTTTTTAGGGACCTCATTCTATTATTTTATTTTCAAAATGGCTGACAATGAAAAGCCAGGTACCCTGAGATGGCATCAGTGCCACAAGTGCTGGACTCGGGTAACAGCTATTTGCGATGACAAAATAATTTTTATGAATCAAAGTTAAAATAATCCTAGAAGTGGAGAGGCCCCTCAACATCTCACTTTTTTAGTATCTCTTGAGTAATAAAGATCAGTCCCTTCTTTGCCTCCACTGATTTCCTCTCTTTTTAGTCACTTAGGGACCACTGGCATGGTGAAGACATGGTACCTTAAAGGTCCCTCACACACCTGTACGCAGGAATGGCACAAGGAAGTAAAACAATGGTGCCCTGTTAGACAGCAAGACATATGATTTCCACCAAAGACATCCTAAGTGATAGCCAATGGAGAGAGAGGTTCAGATAATGCGAGTGGGTAACTTAAGTGGGTGTTAAGTGCAATGAAGGTGGAAATGGCTGAGCACTGAAAGATGAGGAGATGAGGCGATGAGGACTTAACATTATGGAGAAAGAAAGTGGGTAAAACCTTTCTTCTAAACTATTCCAAGCCTGTTTTATACAAATTGGAATTAAAGGCACACATCAAAGCCTCCAAGTCTTCTTGCCGACTTACAGAGCAAGTCACGGATGATGAGCAGTCAATAGGGTCAAGGAGATTAGGAGGCCATGCTGGTTTGATTGCCAAAATCCAGAGATACAAGTTGAAATGCGTTACTACATATCACAACTGAGAACTGTTTTGCATTTAAATTCATTATTATAATATTTCAGGTGGTCCAACTCAACAAAGACATTTATTGTAGGACATGCCAATCCAGTGTATCTGCTCTTTTGGAATAACTGTGTTGTCTGATGTATGATGGTGAGTGCTCCATACGGCTGATAAATTTTATAAAATGAATAGGTTGGCACAATTTTATGTGGACAGGTTTGCTGAAAGCACGAGATAAGTGTATTCCACCATTATATTGCTTCCCCTGCATTTCCAGTGACACCTGTGTCTTTTATTCCATAGTATCTGGTTTCAACGTCCTTTCATAGTAGGGCAAATATAAGGCAAATATTGGCTTCCATGGCCCATCTACTGTGCGGGGACCGTGCAGTGCATGATGTTTCCGTGCACCTATTTATATTAAAAAAAATATTAATAATAATGTTATTGAAAATCAATTGGAGCACTAATTTGTTCTATTTTTTATTTAAATAAAGTTGCAATAGTCTTTTAGACTTCTAAAGGAGCCTCTGTGTGTAATATGTACATCATTTTCTATATATTTTTTTTGTAAAAAGCAAATCAAATATTTTATAAAACTTGTGCATAGAAGTCAAAGAAAAAATGTTTCTAACATCATAAAAACAATATTTTGTGAAACATGTATAATAAAATGCGAACCTGTTGTATTATGTTTTTACTGCATACGCTATTAAATATCTGGGTGCTGTTTGCGGGTATAATGTGCCAGGTCACGGTATGGATGTGTGTGGGTACAGAGAGTTATCATGAGTAAGCAATACTGATACAAGAACAAATGGTATGTAATAAAGTGGCTGAAATGCTTGAAAGGTATGGGTAGCCTATGAGTGCAAAAAATGGGGGCTCTTGCCGAGCCATCTAATACCATCACAAAATAACTTGGGGAGCTATTCAAATAGTGTTGGTGTTTGCTGAACTTGCCAACCCTGGAGAAAATCACTGTTGCAATGGCGACAAATACATAAAGGAAGATTCTAAACACTGGGAGAAGAAGCATCTTCTCCTGCTGCTGTTTGGGATTTCCCTTTTATGAAATGATTGGGGGGTGTTAGTTGTATCAACAGCATTTTATGCCTGTGTTTGCAACTTCAGTAAACAGTGGCAGTCTTTGAACAATTTGCTAAATGCCCAGATTAAGTCATCCAGAGCAGTTCAGACCATGATGACCTGGTGTACAGAACACAAATATCTGTTTTGCATCCATACATAGCTCACTCCTCTTTTACGGCATGAGGATATTGGGTTGTGAATTCCATAATTCCATATGTCTGTCATTCTATGTACCATGAGAGCAGGAAAGTAATGTGTGTCCTGTGGATGTAATAGTTTAGTTTAATGGTATATGGGATCATAGGACTACTGTCTGCAGTAAAGAAAAAAAACCTTAATTTTATGGTTTCATATATAATTCGTCAAATCCGCTCTATATAAGATGACCTTTTATGACATTTCTGAAATGATAGGCATTTTGGCATCCTGGATTATTGCTGCCCATTTATCCCTAATTCTTCATCCAAATGATTTATACAGTTACACACCTATACAGTTATGGACCATTAGCAGAATGTTGTGATCTGTATGGTGTATGGTACACTCCAGCAAATAGAAATGTATAAAGAGGGTGTAATCAACCTATTAAGCAGATTACAAAAAAATACAGAAGATATATAACACATCTGTGGAAAAGTATCCATTTTTTCCATTGTTTTTCTGTTGTCTTTTATTTATATGATTAGGATTTATATTAAAGTTTGTCACGTTTCTGTGATAACTCCCAAAGATAAATATGTACATGAAATGACATTTCATAGATATATAAAATACATGTTAAGGAAGAGTGTAGCCTCTCCCATTCCATATATGATATGACATTTGATATATATTAATATTGTTGCCCGTTTTTTAAAAAAAAACAACAAATAGTGGATATTGAACAATGCAATGAGTTACAGTACAATAAAAAATGAATACTATCGAAGTTATGTTCTAAAAAGTATTTGGCTAAATAACTCAAATCTAATTTACTTCCTCTAATTTTACAATTTTCAAGAGGTTTTTTTAATGTGAATTTTGTGTTGCAGTTTTTCTGTGATTTAATATAGGAATGCTCGGAATGCTACATGTGAAAGTTAAACTAAGTATCATGTTGGCCACAGCATGGTACTTAGGCAACATTGCAACTGATGCAGTATTTCTTCATGTCACCAGTCTTTTTTCCTAGTCGTCTGCAAACTCTACCTTCCCAATATAGCTTCATTGTTCTCTTATTCTTCCTGTTTCTAGGATCTGATCTTCCTGCCACACTTTCCTCAACATTATCTAAAATTCACTCACAAAACCCCTGCATTCATTGATCTCCCCGTTCTCGGTACACCCTGTTTACTGATAATTCTGTTTCTTGATTAATGGTACATCAACTTCATCCATTTGTTATTCAATTCCTCTCCAATATCTCCCTCTGTCTGTACTCTTTATTTTTTCTGTCCCCTTCTTCATTCAATTGACTTTCAACTTGTTCTTCTACCCACGTGTGTCTCTTTGTCTTTGCACGTCCCTTCTTTGCTGCTTTGCCAATGAGGTATTCCCTTACATTCATACATTACCCATACCTCCTCACCTGGGTGCTCTCCCTCAAAATATTTTATGCGTACTGAATAGTAACCCTATTCCCTATTGGTGTAAGAAGATAACATCATCCCTGGTGATCCACGCATGAACCAGACCATCTTCAACTCCAACAGGCACAGAACACTCTCACCGCTCCCTTGCTGTCACTATAAACCTAAACAACACTGACTGCCTGGGTTTGACATCATAGTTTAGCAGTGCTCTGACACATAAGCAGAAGTGATGGCAAAAGAGCTGTGATAGCAGTTCGTATATAGCCAGATCCGTAAGTCAACATTCACCTAGGGTTCTGTCCAGTATACATATGACCACTTGACCATTACATGCACAACAGAGTGAGCAAAATACCGGACCAAGGGATTCACCCTTTAATATTTACGAGTTTTGTGCAACCTTTGGTCTGTGGGTTTAAGAGGTGGATGGAAGAAGTGTAGACCATTACCTTAACATGGTCCAGATGACCTATGGCAAGTATTTATTTACTTTTCGTGGTCTTTCCATTCTATGAAGATCTTATGGTGGAGCAGGCAAGTCATGGAGACGAGACTAAAATTACTCCCTTTATTTTCAAAGCATAGATTATGTTTGCTAACAATTAATTTGTGCAAGAATAAAGTTAATTAGGGCTATTTCAATATAACCGGATTCCTCTAAAATTTTAATAAGGGTTTTACGGGTCAATATTTGTCATTAGTATATACCTTTATGGGTCTTTTTTTTTACTTATGTTTAGATATTTCACTCAAACAGGGGATTAAGAATACTCATGTTCAGGTTCTTAATGCAGAGGCCTTGGGCATTGTTTCCTCTACATATTAAAACTAGCTTGTATAACTACTGATATATTCTACACTAGCTAGTCATAATATTTTAAGGAGGTATCAAAATACTCTAGACATAGTTACATAGTTACAAAGTTACATAGTTCTATAGGCTGAAAAAAGAAATGCGTCCATCGGGTAACATAGGTTACTATAGACTTAATGGCTTAAATTAAATATTTATCCAAGCCTCCGGCACGTTTCGGATTCAATAGACACAGTATATAGAACTGCAGGAGAATTCCAGATCTGCAACTGACAACGGTATGAGTACCAAGGAGTTGTGTCAGCCATTATGTTCATCGAAAAGGACTACAACTTCACATACCTGGCTGTCTTTATGATTTGTAAGGGACCGCGGAAAAATAAAAAACTAAGAAAAATCGGATTGAGAGAATGCATATTGAATGACGTCTCCTGGGTGGTCACGTGAAATGAAGAAGCACAAACTCAAAAATGTCCCCTTTTCTCAAACTTCTATTTCGAATTAAATAGTACAAATTGAACATTGTGTAGATGGTCATTAACTTGTGTTTTTCATTTCGCACACAGGGTTTTTGTTATGTGGTTAATAACAGTTTTTTTGGTGTGTTTTTATTCAGAATTAGGCATAATAAACAGATAACTTAATAACCAATTTTTCAGTTTATTTATTTAACTGTGTAGAACTCAAAGTATAATTTTAAGAACTTAAATACAATGGATGTTTTCTTTGCATCTACTAACCTAACACGGAGCTTGGTTTATGCACCCATTTTCCCATACCCAGAAGCTGCTATTATTGTTTTTTTTTCCCTTTGCTAGTTTAAAATTTCTCTCATCTTTTTGGTCACATCTACAAAGGTTTTGTATTGTAATATCCTACTGGGCCTGTATGGTCTCTGTCACTTACTATAGCAGTGGTATCTAACCTCTAAAGCTGGGATCTCAAACTCTGGCCCCCCCAGATGTTTCTGAACTACAAATCCCATGATTCTCTAGCCACCTATTGAATTAAAAGTCTACTGGGAATTTTTTTTGTAGAAACTATTTTACCAGGAACGACACATTGAGACTTCTCTTGTTTTCAAGTATGTCCTGGGTGGCGAGTATGTACCGTTAGGTGTCTTGACCAAGGACACTTACTGGAGAGGTGCTCTTGCCGGGATTCAAGCATGTGTCTCCACGGTTATAGAGCAGTGATATTGCCTCTTCTCTATCCAGCCGGATACCAGGCAATAAACATCTGGGGCCAAGGTTTGAGATCCCTGCTCTAAGGCCTACTCTTTAATACATCTGGATCAGGGTACATGAGTAAAAAAATCATTAGATATTTTCATCAAATGAAGTGCACCTAATATAGTGCTGCAATAATGTGGGTCTTTAGTGATTGGGAAAAGCTATCAAGCCTAAGCAATACTTAAAACCAGAAGTAGTTTTGGCTCAACTTCCATTTCAGACCACACAAATCCTATGAATTATCTATCAGCTTGTTGTGTTGCTGATACAGTAAAGTACCCCAAAAACAAAATGCACAGGACCATAAGCATTCCGGGTTTTTTCTTTTTGAATACCTGCATTTCAAAATAGCAGAGACATCCTGATGGGTCTGAGAGAAGGCATAGAGCAGGGTTGAGCAACCATGGCCCTCCAGATGTTTCTGAACCCCATTTACCACCAACCTAGTGAGCGACTGAGCATCTCTGATATGCAGTTCCAAAACATCTGGAGGGTCAAGGTTGTTGACCCTTTGCGTAGATTCTCAAATATGCCACTCATTTAGGCCAGGGTCCTGAAGTCTGTGCAGGCTGAAGGTACAAATGGCACAGGCAGGTGCTTGCAGGGAGTCTACTGAGCGAGATGATGCCTGTCAGGGTCAACGTGCCAGCAATGTTGCTGATGCTGTTGGGCTTCAAGGGGATAGATGGAACCACTGTTAACCACATTCAGGAGTCAAACAAGCTCTCCAAACATTTACGTTTTCCTGAGTATTTCAGTTTTCATAATTCTTGCTTAGGGGTAATCAGCCTGGATATGTTTTAGAAATCCGGGCACTAACAAGACCTCAAGTAAAAATCTTCACATTATTAATATAACCGATATTCATATACACCACGATCTTGATGGGTCAGTTCTCAAAAGAAAAAATAGAATTTCTGAGAACACTAAGGACTGACAAAACATGGTAGTACACTTTTATGTTAATCCCTGCTGAGATCTGATCAACTGAAATGTGTCATTGATGAGGGGACAATGCGATTTGCATGTCAGGTCAATCTCACCCATGAGAGCTGTCCAGAACCATAAGATGAAGAGACTCATGGATCCCTTTCTTTACACTTATGTACAAACAAGACCTGTGCTTGGATACAAATTCAGTTAAAGTATCATCACTTCAGGTACTTACAAAGTCAGGTATAAATGGGACAAGAAGCCTGTATCAATGGCGCCACCTAGAGGAGATGGATGTGAAATGTTCCACAAAACACTATTTGTATGCAAATCAAAACAGTTTGATATAAGGATAGAAACAGTTCTTGATATGAATCAGCAGCTGTCTCTTTCGATAGGTGGTATATCCAAACCCACCAAAGGATAATAAATATAACAAAAAAAGAGAGACGATCGAGTCAGCGCTTCCTTCAAAGGGTTTCTTCTTCTTTTCTGTATACCTTTAAAATAAACAGAAACGCTGCCATAGCGTAGTAAACTTTCTATACAGCTGGAAGCAGTAAAGAAAAAGTGCACTCACATTTTAATGTGTCTCAATCAGACACTAGATGCTCCAAACAACCGGCAGAATTAGATGGGAATGCCGGATTTCCCCAGGATACGTAGTCTTGTTGTCCCAAAAAGTGCTGCCCGCCAAATGTAGATTTAACCCCTTAAGGACGGGAGTAATTTTACAACTTCGGCGCTGTTTCGGAAGTAGAAGTTTGCTGAGCTCATTTTGACCGTTTTTAAGTCACGTATTATTATACCACCCAGACAAATTATAGATCGTTCTTTCCGGCAGACTCGGCAGATTAATAATATATCATTATTATATGTATATGTCATGCCCTGCCAAAATGCTATAACAAAAAATGTAAAAAAAAGTAAAAAAATTTGAATTTTCAATAAAATTTCAATCTTCCACAGTGTGTAAAGTGTTTTTTTTTTTAAAATTTATTATCCGAGGCTCTGTGGTCATATTTTATGGGGTAGATTTGTTAAAAAAATTAGAACGGGGAACCCATTTTTTTTTTGGGGAGAAATTGCGTCATTTTAGCTAAACCCCCCAAAAAAAAAATCATTAGTGAAGCATCATTGTTCACATTATAATTGAAATGTGAACAATAGTGCTGCATTAAAAAAAAAAAAAATTAATTAATGGCGCGATGAGTCAGTTGACCGGGGGGGGACCCAGTGGTGGGGGCTGCCATCCAAGATGGCGGCCCCCACCGGAAATAGGCCGCGATCGGGCACAAATTAGTGCCCGGTCATGACCTGGCAACTAAGGGGTTAACCCCCCATACATCGCTGGAAAGGTCAGGCTGTCACCCTTCCAGCGATGCTGGCCACAGCCGCCTGGTCCCCGGCGATCGGGAGATAGAGGGATCCAAAGGATCCCCCCTCCCCTTCAGGTACTTCCCCTGCTCCGGCGGGGGGGACGCCTGAAACTGACGTCATCGTGCCACCGGCGCCGGAGGAGGGATTCACACTGATCTGACTCCGCGGGAGTCAGAGCAGCGTGGGAGCGACCGGAGGAGGTGAGTATTACCGGAGGGGGGCTGTAAACGCCGATGACGTACATTTACGTCCTGCGGCGTCAAAGCCCGCCTAATGCAGGGCGTAAATGTACGTCCTGCGGCGTTAAGGGGTTAAAAAGCTAAATTTATTTAAAATAAATAAAACAGACACATGGGTATAACACCTAAATGCGTTTCGCGAGCGACCTCGCTTCCTCAGTAGGTGTCCTAAAGGTATAGAGAAAAGAAGAAGACACCCTTTGAAGGAAGCGCTGACTCGATCGTCTCTCTTTTTTTGTTAAAGTCAGGTATAAGCCCATTAGACTCTCGAGTTGCTATAATCATGTATTCTCCATTCGGGAAGATGGCCATTTTGGAAGATGTTGAACTTCCAGTCTTTCGCTCACTCTGCCTCAATTTCGATGAAGGTGGGACTATGGTATGCAATAACTGTACACAACACTGAGTATGCTGGGTTCTCACTGCCAGTTACCGCCTTTACGACACAGAGAACTAACTCTTGCGTTATTAAAGGCTTAACAACATATTAGCTTGGAGTCATCATTGTTTCTTGAGCAAAGGTGCATTCAGTCTGTGCAGCTGCTTTGTTGTGAAAGCCCTAGTGCCAGCAAGCTCAGGGATACAAAGTAACAGAATTCATGGATGGAAAAGGGTGCTGCTCATAATATATATATATTATTAGTATTGAAATAGAATTCCAGCTTTTTAAAAGATGTATATTTCATCAAAAACGTATATTGTATATTTAGAAAAAACAGTTTATCACTTAAATTCAATGTAGTTTGTATCATGTAACCCACAAATCAGAAATAGGTACCCCATAAATCCAAAATATGTAGGGTCCATGCCACTTTCCCTACAAGACACAACCTTCACCACCTCTACTAACTTCCCTTTCCGTTCATTTTTCTCTTTACAAATGTTGTTTTTCTATATTTTTCCAAGCTAACAAAAGAAGGGTTTCTTCTGTTTCTGTCTACCATATATTTTCGGATAAATCATAGATAGATAGATAGATAGATAGATAGATAGATAGATAGATAGATAGATAGATAGATAGATAGATAGACAGATATATATATATACATACATATGTTATAAATAAAGAAATATATATATATATAATATATATATATAGATGAAAGCCTTGATCCCCGCACTACCCTGTATCTAAAATGCTTGCTCTGATGCTGGAACCAGGTATATTCGAACATATATTCACAATGTTCCACGACTCAGAGACTTCTCAGCAAATCATAAAAATGTTTTTATTGGAGTCAACGTTTCAGTCCAACCGGACTTTTCTCAATATATATATATATACTTTTATAAAGGCCTCTAAAGGACGGAACTTCGGAATGCTTTTTAATTTGTCATAATAAATATTTTTTATTTGTAAGTTCCTGAGTGCCTCCTCTGCACAATTGGTAGATAGATAGAGATAGATAAAACATATAGATAGGGATAGACAGATAGACACAGATAATATATAGATAGGAATAGATAGATAAATAGATAGATAGATAGATAGATAGAGACAGATAATATATAGATAGGGATAGATATAACATATAGATAGGGATAGACAGATAGACACAGATAATATATAGATAGGAATAGATAGATAGATAGATAGATAGATAGATAGATAGATAGATAGATAGATAGATAGATAGAGACAGATAATATATAGATAGGGATAGATAGACACAGATAATATATAGATAGGGATGGAGAGATAGACACAGATAATATATAGATAGGGATGGAGAGATAGACACAGATAATATATAGATAGGGATGGAGAGATAGATGGATAGATAGACACAGATATTAGATTGATAGGAATAGATTATTATTATAATAGATGGATAGATAGATAGATAGATAGATAGATAGATAGATAGATAGATAGATACAGACAGACAGAGATAGATACAGACAGACAGAGATAGATAGACAAATAGACACAGATAATATAAAGATAGGAATAGATATATATATAGATAGATAGACACAGATATTAGATAGATAGGAATAGATTATTATTATAATAGATAGATATATAGATAGATGGATAGATAGATAGATAGTAGATAGATAGATAGATAGACACCGATAAGATAGATAGATAGATAGATAGATAGATAGATAGATAGATAGATAGATAGACAGACACAGATAATAGATAGATAGATAGATAGATGATAGATAGATAGATAGATAGATAGATAGACACAGATATAGATAGATAGATAGATAGATAGATAGATAGACACAGATAATAGATAGATAGATAGATAGATAGATAGATAGATAGATAGATAGACAAATAGACACAGATAATATAAAGATAGGAATAGATAGATATATAGATAGATAGATAGACACAGATGATAGATGGATAGATAGATAGATAGATAGATAGATAGATAGATAGATAGATAGATAGACACAGATAAGATAGATAATAGATAGATAGATAGATAGATAGATAGATAGATAGATAGATAGATAGACACAGATAATAGATAGATAGATAGATAGATAGATAGATAGATAGATAGATAGAATAGATAGATAGAGTAGATAGATAGATAGATATAGATAGAGATAGACAGACAGACAGAGATAGATAGATAGATAGATAGATAGATAGATAGATAGATAGATAGATAGATAGACAAATAGACACAGATAATATAAAGATAGGAATAGATAGATATATAGATAGATAGACACAGATGATAGATGGATAGATGGATGGATAGATAGATAGAGATAATGTATAGATAGGAATTGATAGATAGATAGATAGATAGATATAGACACAGATAATATATTGATAGGGATGGATGGATAGATAGTTAGATAGACACAGCTAATATATAGATAGAGATAGATGGGCACAGCTAATATATAGATAGGAATAGATAGATAGAAAGATAGATAGATAATATATAGATATGGAGAGATAGATAGACACAGATAATAGATAGATAGATAGATAAAATCCTGTATAGTTTCTTCTAAAGCATAGTTCCTTTTCTTTACGACAGTTTCTGTATCATGAGCTTGCTCCTTTTAGACACCTTGGTTGGATGCTGCCAATTTCATTAACAGTAGAAATAAAAACACATGTAGAGCTGATTATCACCTAAAGTCCTCCTTGCTTTGGATTGCCTGTTTTCAATATGAAAGCGAGCTTGTTTGCTATGGATGCGCATGTAGGAGTTTTCAAAAATAAGAGAAACTTTATACAGAAAACATGAACTGCTCTCCTGTATGAGGATCTGATGGCGAAACACAGCCTGGACTCATACAGAGGGGCTCCTTTCTTACTAAGTGGCCCTGTGCAGTTTTGCTCTATTTATCTATCTGTAGTTGGCCACCTTGAGAACTCTGCGGTTTATATGGAAACTGGGAAGCTCATTCAAAAGTCTGGAAGCCTGCCATGCCTTGTATAAAGAGGAGAGCTGTTCATGAAACAGCCCTTATTCCTATCTGCCACGTGGATATCTTGTTAGAATAGTAGCAGCAGTGTGGATAGTGTAAGCTAGGAAATCCACAGAGGATTCCGGCTATGGGGGCAACAACAACATGACACTTAACTATTCAGGGGCTTTCACATCAAATCCAACCGGCATATAGGAGGCCAAAAAAACACCTAACACATCTTATGTGAAGCCCCAGAAACTGTATATCAACATGTTGCTAATTAATAAACAGGGGAGATATTTTAATTGTTGTTTTTAATACAGAGGATTTTAAGGATTATTGGATTATTTATTTTTTAAAAGACCCATCATTTTCCAAAGTGTACAAACAGCAAAAATGACAAAGGAAACTGAAGATGGCTAACAAGAAGTGAAGAAATTCCAAGTGTGCTATGGTATGGTTATTATTTAATGGTAATACAGTCAAAGGTTCCTTTTCCCTTTCTTTCTCTCTCTCCTTTCCTCTCATCTCTCTGTCTTTCTCTCCTCTTTTTCTCTCACCTCACTTTCTTTCACTTTCCTTCCCTCTTTCGTTCTTTCTCTCTCTTCTCTCTCTATTCCTTTTCTCTCACCTGTCTTTCTTTCTCTCCTCTTTTTCTCTCACCTCTCTGTCTTTCTCTCCTCTTTTTCTCTCACCTCTCTTTCTTTCTCTCCTCTTTTTCTCTCACCTCACTTTCTTTCACTTTCCTTCCCTCTTTCGTTCTTTCTCTCTCTTCTCTCTCTATTCCTTTTCTCTCACCTGTCTTTCTTTCTCTCCTCTTTTTCTCTCACCTCTCTGTCTTTCTCTCCTCTTTTTCTCTCACCTCACTTTATTTCACTTTCCTTCCCTCTTTTGTTCTTTCCGTCTCATCTCTAAGTCTCTCTACTCTCTTTCTCTCACCTCTCTTCCTTTCCCTCCCTCTTTCGTTCTTTCTCTCTTCTCTCTCTATTCCTTTTCTCTCGCCTCTCTTTCTTTCTCTCCTCTTTTCCTCTCACCTCTCTGTCTTTCTCTCCTCTTTTTCTCTCACCTCACTTTCTTTCACTTTCCTTCCCTCTTTCGTTCTTTCTCTCTCTTCTCTCTCTATTCCTTTTCTCTCACCTGTCTTTCTTTCTTTCCTCTTTTTCTTTCACCTGTCTTTCTCTCCTATTTTTCTCTCACCTCACTTTATTTCACTTTCCTTCCCTCTTTCGTTCTTTCTGTCTCATCTCTGAGTCTCTCTACTCTCTTTCTCTCACCTCTCTTCCTTTCCCTCCCTCTTTCGTTCTTTCTCTCTTCTCTCTCTATTCCTTTTCTCTCGCCTCTCTTTCTTTCTCTCCTCTTTTTCTCTCATCTCACTTTCTTTCACTTTCCTTCCCTCTTTCGTTCTTTCTGTCTCTTCTCTGTCTCTCTCTACTCTTTTTCTCTCACCTCTCTTTCTTTCCCTTTCCTTCCTTCTTTCGTTCTTTCTCTCCTCTCTCTCTATTCCATTTCTCTCACCTCTTTCTTTCTCTCTTTTTCTCTCACCTCTCTTTCTTTCTCTCCTCTTTTTCTCTCATCTCACTTTCTTTCACTTTCCTTCCCTCTTTCGTTCTTTCTGTCTCATCTCTGAGTCTCTCTACTCTCTTTCTCTCACCTCTCTTCCTTTCCCTCCCTCTTTCGTTCTTTCTCTCTTCTCTCTCTATTCCTTTTCTCTCGCCTCTCTTTCTTTCTCTCCTCTTTTTCTCTCATCTCACTTTCTTTCACTTTCCTTCCCTCTTTCGTTCTTTCTGTCTCTTCTCTGTCTCTCTCTACTCTTTTTCTCTCACCTCTCTTTCTTTCCCTTTCCTTCCTTCTTTCGTTCTTTCTCTCCTCTCTCTCTATTCCATTTCTCTCACCTCTTTCTTTCTCTCTTTTTCTCTCACCTCTCTTTCTTTCTCTCCTCTTTTTCTCTCACCTCTCTTTCTTTCACTTCCCTTCTCTCTTTCATTCTTTCTCTCTCTTCTCTGTCTATCTGGTCTCTCCGCTTTTTTTCTTGCCTCAGTCTTTTTCTCTCTCACCTCTCATTCTTTCTTGCGTCCTCTTTCCTGTTCTCCTCTGTGTCTATCAATCTCTGTAGTCTGTCTCTCCTCTTTCTTTTCCTCTCACTCTTACTCTCACAGTCACCATCCCTTGTCTTTCTCTCTCTTCTCTCTCTCACTATTCCTCTGTCGATAGATAGATAGATAGATAGATAGATAGATCCTCCATTATGGCATCTCCCACATCTACTTTCTTAAAACAGTTATTCCATTTTTCTTTCAATCGCTCTACACCCTTTCCAGCCTTAATCACATCAGTCCATTTAGGAAAATACTCTGCCCTGATAGACAGAATACACTGAACTGCACAATCATCCGATCAATAATACAGCTGTCACAGGTCCAGATTGTGTAGGATCCCAACTTTAGTTTTACAGGATTCATTAAAGGGGAAGGCTGACATCGCTGAGAGGCACGGTCATTGATTTTGCATCAAGTAGGTTTTTGATCCCTTGACAAAATAACTCAGTGTGTTTGATGTCAAAATCAATTTCCCTCTTCGAGAGCAAAACCGTAACCTGTGACCTGCCTGCAATCATTCTGAAAAGTCTATTAAAAGAAGAATTGACAATAAGGACCTCCAGTGCATTAGGTGTGAAATAGCAGGTAGGACTATATGACGGAGCATTGAGACACAGCTGCAGCTTCATGGGCAGATGAAACACTGTTGTCTGTGGTACCTTTTAGCGACTCATTTGCAATAGATTGAAAGGAATTTTATTAATCATCTCCTCAGTCACATGTATTCTTTGGGTAAGAGACCCTCGATGTAGCTGCCGTCTTTCAAAGGAGCTGTCCCAAGTTTTGGACTTCCTTCTCCCGTCTTTATAGCTAGTGTCAGACGAGCGTCTTTGGAGAGCGGAAGGAACGTCCATGAGAGTGGAAGCTCCTTCCACTCTGGCACCCGTCTGGCAACCTTGCTGAGCGCAGTTAGTGCGCTCACCACTGCAAAGCGCAATCCTCCTATGGAGAATCACGCTTTGCAGCTCTGTCAACGCGCGTTCTAGCGCTGTGCCGGAGAGGCTGGGATAACGGACGCTTGTTGCGCACGCATTTCGTGTGTGCGCTCAAGCGTGTAACTGGCCCCGTTGCAAATCACACTGCAATGGGCGCCGGTAAGCACGTCAGTACGCGAGCACATAGCACGCTCATCTGAAGCTGGCCTAAGTGTCAAAGGACATGTCCCTCATTCTTATACCTATCCAGCAGTTCTGTCTGTAATCAACGCATCAATTTCCTACTTACATAAAATGGAATATTACAGTAAATAATATCTTTAATGATACATTTTGTGTAATAAAATTTATGATAACTGATATTTTGTTGCATTTACATATTAAAATAAGAACCCGAGGGCAAGGTTGAGTTTTGACCGTCTGACATCATTCTTCAAAACGGAGCATTTTTGGCACGGTTTCAGATTGGCTGATCCTTTGATCCTCAAATTAGTTTGTGGACCGTGGCCATTGTAACCCACCGGGTATTTACCCAGTTTGCACTTCGGCCAGTCTGTTGAAAGAAAATTATTTGCTTCATATACTGTGGAGTTAATTGTTGTTTTTTTTTATTTGCTTTATTGTATTTGTAATGTAGAAAATCAATACATAATCAAGGAAAGTCGTAAAAAAGATGTTCGTACAAATACACAAAGTAAAAATTTGCTACTGCTAGGCTGTAATTGCTTTGAGTTTAAGTTACCTCGCCAAAAGTTAGTATATACATTTGAATAGATATATCTATATAATGTCATTTGTCCCTTTGAAAGAAAAAGAGAATTACATTTTTTAATAATTTTTTTAAATCAAGTTTAGTCTGTTTGTCCACTCACATAGGGCTAAATTACGATCTACACGCAAACGTTAACGCTCACTTGCGTGAGTATTAACGTTTGCTGTGGTATTTACCGCATATTACAATCCAAACGCAAACGGGTTAAGTAACCCGTTTTCGTTTGGTACCTTGCGCTTTTCAGCGCGAGGTTACTGTACTTTGCGCTCCCTATACTCAACATGGGGAGCGCAAAGTGTTAATCAGCGCTGGATTACAAAGTCCTAACGCTGATTAACGTCCGGCTGTGGTTAACAAAAAGTTAACCACAGCCAGGACTTGGTGTTAACGGTTTCCACTTCTGCAGAATCCGTTAACACCAGCCTAAAAAATAAAAAAATTGCATCTAATACTCACCCTCTGTCCCGCGGTGAGCACTGCGGGTCCAACCGCCTCCTCCGTCCGGCGGAAGCAGGTAAAGACTGGGGGGAAAAGTCCCCCCAGTCTCTCCCTGCGTATCAGGATTTTAATAAGCGGTAACAATGCAGGCAGCTTTTTTTGCACCTGCATTGTAATCCAGCGTTAAAACGCGGGCGCAAGGGGGAAAACTGCAGGCGCAGTTTTTCCTCCCTTCCACCCGCGTTTTAACGCCAAGATCGTAATTTAGCCCATAGTGTTTATGGGGTTTAGCATTATTATTATTATTATTTTGAAATGCTGGCATTCAGATATGATACATTCTCTTATTTTGCCTGCTTTATTTACCACCTTGTTATATTTCATGTGCCATTTCTTTTTCTGGTCATTATAAGTAAAGTTGTATTATCTACTCATCTCAATAAAAGGATTCTATAACAAAAGAAAGGGGTTTTATTTGTGGCAAATATGATTAAAGAATCTGAATAATTCTTTTAGAGGAGGGTGTAACTTTTATGCAAGGATAATGCTCCCACTGATCATTTTATATATATAATGAAAATAAAACAATACATTTAATTTGATGTTTTGTGTAGGAGGATGTGTTTGTCACATACCGAATAAAGTGATTTTGTGTCCTGTAGTAAACTGGCTTGGCACTTTTTTCATGGATCTTCTCGGGAGCTCAGGAGCTCCATCATCAGGTGAGTATGGTAAAAAAAAAAAAATGCAGAAAACATTGATGCCTGAAAACTGGATTTTTGGCAGATGCCAATGCCATATCTACTAGAATATCAGAGCGGCAGTTGCCATTGGAGAAAAAAAAAAACATCGTTAAAATTGCTTATCACAATCTATTTTGTATACAATATCAAAGAGGATAATGTACACTATATTGCCAAAGTATTCACTCACCCATCCAAATAATCAGAATCAGGTGTTCCAATCACTTCCATGGCCACAGGCAGCGGCGTAGCGTGGGATGTCAGCACCCGGGGCAAGGCAAGAATTGTGCGCCCCCCCCAACCGGTGGACACAGTAACACACCCGGATTCCCTTCTACCAGTAGAGTATTGACCCACTTACCCCACAAGTACATGTATTGTATATTAACAAAATACTGATATAATAAAAACATGAAACACACATGCCCCGCACGCTACGCCACTGCTACCAGTCACCCTATCCCAGTATACACTAGCATAGTTCCACTCTCACACTATACCCAGTCACTCTCTCCAAGTACCCCAGCCTCCCTCTCCCAGTACCACAGTCACTCTCTCCCTCAAGTACCCCCAGTCACTCTCTCTCAGTACCCCACTTTCTCCCAGTACTCCCAGTCACTCTCTCCAAGTACCCCAGTCACTCTCTCCCAGTACCCCAGTCACTCTCTCCTCTCTCTCAGTACCCCCACTTTCTCCCAGTACCCCCAGTCACTCGCTCCAAGTACCCCAGTCACTCTCTCCCAGTACTCCCAGTCACTCTCGCCTCTCTCTCAGTACCCCCACCTTCTCCCAGTACCCCCAGTCACTCTCTCTCTCCAAATACCCCCAGTCACTCTCTCTCTCCCAGTAAGCCCACTCACTCTCTCCCAGTACCCCCAGCCACTCTCTCTCCAATTACCTCCAGTCACGCTCTCCCATTACCCCAGTCACTCTTTCTCTCTCCAAGTTCCCCCACTTTCTCCCAGTACCCCCAGTCACCCTCTCCCCGTACCCCCAGTACCCCTCTCATTGTCTGTTGGTTACACTGCTCTGGTGTCACACAGTGTCGCCTACCTGCGTGGAGTTGCTGGTGGCCCAGGGGGAGGGGTTGTCCAGGGTTCTT
Organism: Leptobrachium leishanense; assembly: GCA_009667805.1. Classification (NCBI taxonomy): domain Eukaryota; kingdom Metazoa; phylum Chordata; class Amphibia; order Anura; family Megophryidae; genus Leptobrachium; species Leptobrachium leishanense. Next base: position 109,897,009 of record CM019065.1, on the reverse strand, counting down.
AGTGGGGCCCGGATTTTAAATGTGCTACAGGGCAGGCGCCTCCTTCCTGTTCAGCGGCTGCAGGGCTGCTAATGGCGAGGGGCTGGCACAGGGCTTCAAGGGGGGCTGACAAGCGTGGTATAGGTTGTTCTGTTGAATAATGCTGCACTGCTTCGCGTGACTCATGTCAGTATTAAGGAGGAGTCAGGACAGGGCCAGAATTTTCTGTCCTGGTCCTCCCTTCCGAGCGCTAAGTGCTAAGTCTCCGCCGTCGCCGCAAACCTGGTGGCTGCACGTGCAAGGGCCTCTCACGGACACCAGTGTCTGTGAGGGGACACCTTGCTGATCCCTGCTGGAAAATATTTGTGGTTCAAATTTCTTTTGAAATCTTGTGCCCCCTAAGAAAATTGCCCCCGGAGCGACTGCCCCCAGGGCACCCCCCACGCTACGCCACTGGTGTATAAAATCAAGCACCTAGGCATGCAGACTGTTTTTACAAACATCTGTGAAAGAATGGGTGACTCTCAGGAGCTCAGTGAATTCCAGCGTGGAACGTGAAATTTCCTCGCTCCTAAATATTCCACAGTCAACTGTCAGCTGTATTATAAGAACGTGGAAGTTTTTGAGAACGACAGCAACTCAGCCACGAAGTGGTAGGCCACGTAAACTGACGGAGCGGGGTCAGCAGATGCTGAGGAGCATAGTGCGAAGAGGTCTCCAACTTTCTGCAGAGTCAATCGCTACAGACCTCCAAACTTCATGTGGCCTTCAGATTAGCTCAAGAACAGTGGGCAGAGAGCTTCATGGAATGGGTTTCCATGGCCGAGCAGCTGCATCCAAGCCATACATCACCAAGTGCAATGCAAAGCGTTGGATGCAGTGGTGTAAAGCACACCGCCACTGGACTCTAGAGCAGTGGAGACGCGTTCTCTGGAGTGACGAATCGTGCTTCTCCATCTGGCAATCTGATGGATGAGTCTGGGTTTGGCGGTTGCCAGGAGAACGGTACTTGTCTGACTGCATTGTGCCAAGTGTAAAGTTTGGTGGAGGGGGATTATGGTGTGAGGTTGTTTTTCAGGAGCTGGGCTTGGCCCCTTAGTTCCAGTGAAAGGAACTCTGAATGCTTCAGCATACCAAGACATTTTGGACAATACCATGCTCCCAACTTTGTGGGACCAGTTTGGAGCTGTCCCCTTCCTCTTCCAACAGGACTGTGCACCAGTGCAAAAAGCAAGGTCCATAAAGACATGGATGACAGAGTCTGGTGTGGATGAACTTGACTGGCCTGCACAGAATCCTGACCTCATCCTGATAGAACACCTTTGGGATGAATTAGAGCGGAGATGGAGAGCCAGGCCTTCTCGTCCAACATCAGTGTGTGACCTCACAAATGAGCTTCTGGAAGAATGGTCAAAAATTCCCATAAACACACTCCTAAACCTTGTGGACAGCCTTCCCAGAAGAGTTGAAGCTGTTATAGCTGCAAAGGGTGGACCAACGTCATATTGAACCCTATGGATTAGGAATGGGATGTCACTTAAGTTCATATGCGAGTCAAGGCAGGTGAGCGAATACTTTTGGCAATATAGTATATCTGCAAAACTGTCTCCAAGTTTTGTTTTAATATTATACACAACTGGCCTCCTTTCACAGCTCCATCTAGAAACTTTCATGTTTAACTGCAAAATCCTTTATTATTTGTAAACCATAAACTGTGATTAGGATTTTTATCCCCAGAAAAGTATAACAGGTCTATTCACTAAAGGGTGAAGTCAGGAGAATTTGCAGGAGAAGTGAAAATTTAGGTCGAAAGAGCGAAACCAGAAAAATTCTCCCATTTATCTCACTTTCCAAAATGTCTATCTGGTCTAGATTGTTCTCTTCTCCTGCCAGTTCTCCTGAGTTTCACCATTTATTGAATAGACCTGTAAGTTTAACAGGTCTATTCAAAGAAAGGTGAAACTCAGGAGAATGACTGGAGGAGTGAAAATTCTACGTCAAAATAGCCAAACCAGAAAAATTCTCCCATTTATCTCACTTTATAAATCGGCTATTTGGTCTAGAGTGTTCTCTTCTCCTGCCAGTTCTCTTGGTTTTTACTTTTCTCTGAATAACCCTGTAACTCTCTCAGGAATTTGGTGATGCTGCAGCACAAGCAGCATCCTTGCAGAACAGAGAGTACCCACAATATAAATGAAGGTATGTACAAACAGTCGGCATGTCAGGATCCCAATCAGGGGTCCTGTTTCTAACATGCCGTAACCATTATGTAAAGCTATACATAACAGCTCAAGCCGCTATTCCAAACACTCCGCAAGATTTGCTTTAGGCTCCTGGATATAGCAACAGCTAACTATAAATTATTGACTCCTATACTTTGTACCTGCGACTAGTCAATGAGGAAGGAGCAATTTCAATATCACTCTTTTTACCTTCTTCAAGCTTTTAGTACTCAGGAATGAATAATGGCTCTTAAACCGTGCTGTGAACTTATTTTGCTTTTGCAAAATCACTTAACATAGAAATTTAAACACACACAAAAATCCTGGACTTACACCTTATCCCTCAGTGCAGAGGACAGCAACATCTACCACTTCCTTCGTCTGCAAGCAGAAGAAAAATGGAAACAAACAGTTCCCGGTGTTCTTCCGTCACCCCTACCGCACACATAACTCAAAGCAGAGCCATGTCTGGTTCCATTAAGTCCTACAGAGTCCATTAAGTCCTCTTCATTATCTACCAATTTCTCACAAATATTCCAACTTGGTCGTGATAGAGATCTTAATATCAAGCCACATATGGAGAACATCTCACGCAGGATTTTTCCATTTTCAAGTTGTTATTAACAGCTCGGTTGGAATAGCGTCCCAAGTAGTAATTGAGAAATGCTGGATGCAGAGGCAGTCCCATAATTTGACAAAATAAGCAGGTGCCTAAAGCCTCGCTCATAAAGGGGTCTCACATGATTGTGTGGGGTGTTCATATGGAAATAGTTACCACTAAATCATACAGGGTTATTCAGAGAGCGTGAAAAGCAGGAGAATGACTGGAGAATGAAAAATTCTAGGTCAAAATAGCCGATTTGGAAAGTGAGATGAAAGGGAGAAATTTTCTGGTTTGGCTATTTTGACCTAGAATTTTTCATTCTTCAGTCATTCTCCTGCTTTTCACGCTCTCTGAATAACCCTGATACTCCTACAATCTCATACTATGTACCAAGAACAAGTCTTTAAAAATTAAAAGGAGTTGTGTTCTTTATTTTTTCCTCACACAGCATAAGGGGCCTCATATTTTAGCTCTGCCCAAGGTGTCGTAAACTGTATTGATGCCTCTGGCTGGACATCCAAAATATATACAATGTGTCAGATGAGGACTTTCATTAAGATTTTGTTGCTGAAACTACATAAATATTTTGGGTATTTACTCTTAATTAATAAATATTATTGGTATCCTACCATGTACCAGTCTGGTTCATTACAATGTCCAATTTGTTTTTTTTGAGAAAGTATTTTACCAGGAAGGAAACGTTGAGATTTCTCTCGTTTTCCAGTATGTCCTGGGTGGCGAGTATGTACTGTTGGGTATCTTGCCCAAGGACACTTACTAGAGAGGTGCTCTTGCTGGGATCGAACCCATGTCTCCCTGCATGCAAAGCAGTGATGTTACCTCTAGTCCACACAGCCGGTGCATGGAAGCCAAGTGCCTATAAACTATTGGTCTGGTTTATTTTATATTTCAAAGCTGAAAACCCTCGGGAGGGGGGGGGTTATACATAAAGCGCCAGTGTTTGCAAAAACTGAGTAAAATTGCTGGTATTGCAGTGCAGAGGAACAGTGGAGCTCAAAACTAAAAATTAAACAGCATAAAGAGAAGCTTTACAGTGGAGCTTCTCCTTTTGCTGTTTAGTTTTTAGTTTGGAGATGCAACATTGTTTCTCACTTCTCAGCACTATAATACTGGCAATTGTATTGGCTAACCCACTCTGTAGTTACAGAACACTGTAATAAACATAGATGATGTAAAGTTGTCGGGTACCATTTCTGTCTGAAAACAAGTTTTGCCTTGTTTGTTGTTATGTCATATCAGCCACAACCCATCTCTACTGAAATGTCATTTCTTCTTCTCCTTCCTAGAAGACACTTACAGGTCTATTCAAAGAAAAGTGAAACTCAGGAAAATGACTGGAGAAGTGAAAATTCTAGCAGGGTTGTTCAGAGAGAATCGAAAAGTCACCCCACATTCGGTGAACTTTCGTTCCCCACACTTCAGGGCGATTCGGCGATTCTAGTTTGCCGACCCGGCGGTGTATTCAGCAAGCACAGCAGGGGCCCCCCGGAGTGCAGGGAAAACCTGCTGCAAACCCGCCGAACACTCACCGAACACTCACCAAAAGCCCGCAGAAATTGCCTCAAAAACCCCGCCAAACACACCGGAGAAACCAGACGAGCCGCTGATTACAGCGCAGAGTAGCCGCTGGAAAAACCCGACACCCAGACGAATGTGGGGAAAAAAAAACAGTACGCTTGAAAGTTTCAAAATTGAAACGCTGTTTGCAAAAGAAATACTGAACGAAAATGTCTGGAATTTACATATAAGATCCAATGAATAATAATAAAAAGGGCTGTTACAGAAAAAAGAAAATACGTTACAGAAAAATGTTGCCGAAAAAATGCTGAAAAATGCCTAAAAGATCCTAAAAAAATCTAGAAGTAAAGAGACTTTTAACAGCAGAATAAAATAATAAACGGTTTACTAGATATTGATTTAAAACAGGAATATTTTTAACATCGAAGCCTATGGTAATTCGCCTGAATAAACCTGCTGAATTGAACCACCGAACAGCAGCGTATTTCGGCAACTTTTCTGTGCTGTTTTGTGTTCTCTGAATCGACGAAGCATTGCTTCTCTATGTGGATTTCACTGCCCTCGAACAGGCACCGTACGTGCACGCAATTCGCCAGAATTTGGCAAACTACCTGCTTCAGAATAGCTGAATGGCCCCGAAATGTCCCAGTATGCTGGAATTCAATGTCTGGTTACATTGCGATCACATTTCGGATCTCTCTGAATAACCCCCTAAGTCAAAATAGCCAAACCAGATAAATTCTCCCATTTATCTCACTTTCCAAATCAGCTATTTGGTTTAGATTGTTCTCTTTTCCTGGTTTTCACCTTTCTCTGAATAACCCTGTAGGACATTCCACATTGAAATACATCAGCAGAATGTATTTGCCAAACATACTGACAGTGACGACTGTGTCTGTAGCTAGCCTATATGAGATGTGGGCAACAAACCACGTTTTTGACATTTCTTGGTCGCACACGCTGTTGTTGTCTTAGCTGAATAAACTAATAAGTGCAGATCAAAGACATCAGTGCACATGTCCATGCTGGCAAGTGTATGGAAGCTGTACAGAAAAAGTGGAGGAGAAACCTGCTGGAATTCCTTACTTTTAGTTCAGTACTTAAAGTATGAATGTGTGCCCCAAGGCTGAGATCCAAGCATTCAATTCCTTACACTCCGAGATCAAAACAGACAATCTGAACACAGAAGAAAAATGAGGTTTTATTTCTTCAAATTCACCTGTATTATACATATAAATAACATTTTTTATATTTTACTGAATGTATGTAAAAAAAGTTACAATTATATAAAGCAAATGAGTGGACTGTGGAAAACGACTGATGTCAGCGATCCAAGTGAAACATCATACAACAGATATGCTTTTTCCTACCTTTTAAGGTTGAAATTCAGTTGTTTTTTTTTTGTAGTTTAAATGGTTTCCATTAAAATGTATGTATATATTTATATATTTACAATTCACTTTTGATAAGCCTCTGAGGTTCAGCTATTTGTGTTTTTTTCAAGTTTATAAAAATAGAAAGAAAAAAAAAGGAAAACGAAGTAACATGTAAATTAAGATTTGAGCTTAATGCATTCTGTGTGTATAAAGTCCTACACGTATCAGTCGAACAACTTGGGCTAGGGTCAGACGAACGTATTTTTCGCATCATCCGTAAAAAAGTGCGTCCGAACGCATGGACGTACTTTTCACGGAAGACGTGATAGCGGTCATACGATGCGCAATTACGGCCGTGATTTTTTACGGATCCAAACAAGGAAACTTTGGGCGTCTGGACGTTATGTTGGCCAGACATGAGCAGCGTCTGACGTCTCCTAATCACGCACACACGTCGCTATGCGGACGCAGCGCACTCTGTACATCAGTACTAGCGGTTCGACATTCTTGCAAAAATGCATTCGTTTGCCGCATGCGTTGCGCGGCCGAACTTTAGTGCGGCCGTACTTTGTGTGTGGGCCTGCGTTGTACGTCATTTGCTGCTACTACGGCCGTAATAAAGTGCACGTTCGCACTGCGTTCGTCTGACCCCAGCCTTAGATGTGTGGAAGATATGTACACGTGCAACACCAGGTGTGAAAACAGTCATGTTCATTTTGTTTCATTCATGTACAAAATGATTCTTTAGCATTTACCAACATATAACAAAGCACAAAATCTAAGGTGAAAAGTGATCGCCTTGCATTATGTGTTTATAATAACAGCAATGACATTCTCATCCTGTATATCACTTATTGTAAATCTTGCATTTAGCTGTCGTTCTTTGTATTCGCACTGGAAATGTGATGCTATTGATTCAGAAACAAAACATAAATCTAATAATAAAATAACAATATGAAAAAAATATGTGTTAGATCCGATTCATAAAATATAAAGACTATAGGGGTTCAAAAGATCCCATAATACTCCATTCAAATGCTTTTATCCCATCATAATGTGTTCTGGTTTTGGGAAAACTGTTCTGCAGTTCCTCCTCGTTTTTCTGTCAGCACCAGGAATGTCCCGCTAACACAGGAGTGTATTCTGCACAAAGTGACTGTTCAAGCTGTCAGAAAGGAATCATCCACACATTTAGCTCATCTTGTAACAGTAAACTCCAAACTTCTTGTGTCTTCCTGGAAACCCAAAGCTTCGTACCCCAGGTTCAGGAGGCCCACAGTTAGGACGAGAGAAAGCGATAGGATATCTGACGCTGCCATCATCCAACCATCCAGCGTCACAGCGGTCAAGGTCAATAAATTTCCAAGCAGCGAAAAGCTGTCCGACCTTTGCAATCTGCCCTCCATCCTCTTCACAAGCTGCTTTGGCCTCTGCGTAAGTCAATCTCTCTGGATGTTCAAGGTAGTATACCCTACCTGTAAGGCGAGAGATAAAAAGTCACAAGTCTGTGCCGAAATGCAAAACTGTCGAGATCACAATTAGTAACTTGTAGTGGTATTGCAAGGTTTAGCCAATGGAAGAGGGAATGACCATCATATGGTTAGAAACAGACACTATCAGGGTAATTCAAAGAGAATCGAAAAGTCACCGCACGTTCGGTGACTTTTCGTTCTCTTCAATTCGGTGCCATTCGGCGATCCCATTTCGGCAACCCTGCGGTGTATTCAGCAAGCACCACATGGCCGTCGAAGCGCAGGGAAAAGCTGCCGCAAACCTGACGAAAAGTCACCGCAAAAACCCAGCGAATGCACGCCGAAAAGCCACAAAAACATCTGGATTAACCCATCGAAAACGCCGGAAAAACCTGAGCAGGAGCTGATCACACACAGCGAAGCCGTCGGAAAAAGCCGACACCGCAGACAAAGGCAGTGAATAAATTAGCAAAACAGTTTGCTTGAATGTTTGAAAAGTGAAACGCTGTTTGCAAAGAAACTACTGAGCGAAAATGTCCCAAATTTACATATGAGGTCCAGGGAATGATCAGAAAAAGGGCTGTTATAGAAAAAATAAGTAAACTTAAAAAAAAAAAAAAGAAATCGGGACTTTTGCTAAAAAAGTAAATATCCAGAAAAATGCTTATAATATCCTAAAAAATCTATAAATAAAGAGACTCTTTACTGCAGAATTTTATAATGAACAGTTTATTAGATATTGAATTAAAACCGGAATATTTTTTAACATTGAAGCCTATGGGATTCTCCTGAATAAACTTGCCGAATTAAACCACCGAATGGCAGGGCATTTCGGGAACCTTTCACTGCTGGTTTGTGTTCTCTGAATAGCCGAAGCAGTGCTTTTTTATGGGGATTTCACTGCCCTCGAACAGGCACCGAACAGGCACCGTATGTGCAGGCAATTTGGCAAATTCCAGGATTTGGCGAATTGCCTGCTTTCTGGATAGCCGAATGGCCAAGAAAGGTTCAGTTACCTTTCTCCAGCCATTCGGATCTCTTTGAATTACCCTGATTGTATCTGCTTATGTACTTTCACATTTCTTTATTGAGCAAACTGATGCAAGGTTTGTGTTTTTTGTTGGAAGACCTGTGACACTTTAATTTAATTAATAGATGACCATACTTGTTAAACATGTATCAATGCAATCAATAGCACACGTTGGGTTAGTAGCATTTTGGTTCATATTTCTTTTACAAACTGCTTTATGTCATTGATTTACCTGACTGTCTTGCACGGATTGCTCTCTGTGGGTCAAAACACAACAAATCTATTGGACTGAGTTCATATTTTTTGACCTGGCCATTCCAAAACATTGAATTTCTTTTTCTTTAGCCGCTGAGTTGTAGATTTACTGCTGTGTTTGGGATCGGTTTTCTGCCACACGACGCACATTCTGTTTAGCCTTAATTTATACCCTGATACTTTCTTTCAGTGATATTCCTACAACAATTTTCTTTAGAAAAGAATGTTTGGTTTCCACCATCTAAATCATTCCAAAGGTCATAGGTGTGCACAGAGGTGTGTGCCTGCTCATCGAAGTGCTTCTACTTTCTTATACAGCTCATGATAAAAAAATGTGAAGATTAACAGTTTGGGATTATTTACAGTTTGTAATAATTGAAATGTGTGCACACCCTAAAATAAGGAATGCATACACTTATGTTGGTGATCTTTGGCACAGCATCCTTTTCGGAACCCGGACGCATCAAAGCATTGCAATTCTGATATGAAGGACAGTCTCCAGTGAAAAATGTGATTTGTTTTTATCGAACCTTTAAATTACACCCTGTTATTGGCTGAAACAAATTACTTACAGTGTTTCCTTATTAAAGAACATACTCTTATTTTTTACATCAAAAACAGCCAATGTTTGATCTATGTTTTCAATGTTTAGGCAGTATCAAAGCTATGTGCCAAGTGATTTTCCAAAAAAAACATTGTCAGAAACCAGTGTTTTTTTGTAAAATCAGTTTTAATTAAAATTTACAGTTAGAAATATTTGGGCAAATTCCCATTGCATTTCTTACTGTAAATATCCTATTTGGCCAGTAGATGGTGCCATCTACTGCTAAATTGAGTTACAGCCGTTACAGCTGCAGCTTGATTTTTTTTACCTGCATCGGTTGTTGACTCCCCAATGTCAGGGCATTCATCAGCAGAGTTATACACAGCTCTAGCTCTTTGGGCATCATGCCCACAGGATTAAAACTTTGGGGGCACCTTCTGCAGGACAAAAGCAAACAAAATTTGTTTGCAGCAAACTAATTTCATTTGTTTTTGGGCTTCACATCTGCAAATCGCAATATCTTGATATCGGAGCACCAGATGCTGCCTTTAAAGTCTGTGGTATCTCGATCTCAGTAGTGAAAGTGTTAAGAGAAATGAATGATTTTGTGACAACTGCACTTACATAAATGAGTGTCTAATGCACCTTGTCCACTCCTGCAATTGTTCTGGACCATTAGATTGAATTAGTATGAAGTTGGTAAAGTAGTGAGAAGAAGGATCACATGTCACTACTTAGAGAAGTCAGCACTGACACCAAAATGGCAAAAACTCTGGAACACATCTGGGATATAATAGCTTTCACTAGTACAGGGGTCAGCAACCTTGGCTACCTGAGGTTTTGGGAACTACATTTCCCAGTCAGCCTAATGGGCCACTGAGCATCGTGGGAGATGCAGTTCCCAAAACATCAGGAAGCCAAGGTTGCTGACCCCTGCACTAGGACATGCAAATGAGGTCTCACATTCCTCACTTTTTTTGCATCCCGGGTCTGCTTAACACAGAACCCTCCTTGCCAGTGGCAAAATCTGACCTTTGCTAAAAAGCCATCCAATATGGCATTGCACTGGCAAGGAGGGTTCTGTGTTAAACAGACCTTAGATGCAAAAGCTGAGAAATTGGAGACCTCATTTGCATGTCCTACCCAGAGTGCCTTGCTGCATATGGGGAATGCAGCATTTGAGCTCTGTGGGTTAAGCAGTTATCTGAATTGCTGGGATGTGTAAGTGTCTTCTACAATTGTAAACTTTATTATATACTGTATATATAATTACGATTATATATCTGATTCAGAAGATTTTAATCACATGTGATTGAAAGTCTATAGAAAAACATAGAAGTGTTTGCTGAATGGAAAAAAATAGTGGTAGAACTTAGTACCTAAGCATTCCTTCTCAAATTGACCACAGCCTAGCAGAGTGGAACTTCTACAGTCTTGTTACAGAGCAAAAATGTAGATCAGTACTTCAATAGGTACTTCCATAGGCTCCATGACCAGAGCTGTCATTACAATGAAAGTCGCAAGGTATGATGTCATAACACCATGGCATCATTGACAGGAACCATAGGACAGCACAACTCCTTGTCAATGGACATAAACGGGAACTTGTTCAAATGTTCTTCAAACTGACCACAATGAGATGTCTGTATGACCTTTCTCTTTATGTTTCACTGTTCCAGCATGCAGCTATGAAATTTACAAGAGTATGGAGCACCCTGATGTATTTTAATCCTGTCTGCAATAATAAAGACTGCACCTTATTATTTTAACACAAATATGATAGATTCTCTTAATATTATATTAACGTTGAGCTTCACCTTTCAGAGCAGATGAGAAGCAGAACGCATCATATCTGTGGAGCACCTTGTGACGTTCTCCGTAGCTTCTGACACCTGGAGCCATATTCTTCCCTCCACAGGGTTCTCTTGGCAAAGTAATAGGGTACTGGACAGTGCCGTCCGTGATCCAGCCAGCATTGCACCAGTCCAGACCCTCACTCCAGGCTTTGAAGAGCTGCTCAAATGAGGCCAACATGGAATCCTGCTCTTCGCACGCTTTTTTGGCATCATGGAAATTCAGCTGGTATCTGCCATGATGAGGCTGATATGGAAAGACAACACCTGCAAATATGCAAATAATAGTAATAATTAAAAATAATGTTCGTATTCATCATTTTTTGTCAAGGTGAGATAGCTCTAACTAGGTGATCGCTGTGAATCATACAAATTAAGGATGACACGACGGTGAAGCCTGTAATGTTTTGTTTGGAGTGTATTTTGCTACTTATAGTGACACAGCATTTTACTTTTGTTTTGCTCTTTGCAACCAGTGATTGTGGACAAAAAAATTTGTTCAAAATTAAGAAGAAAATAATGTTAAGTGATTTAGAGAGAGATGAATTTTGATCTCCACCAGGATGATTATTTTGACATTATCTTCTCCCTTCCAACTATACAACCAATCTCTAAACAATATACATATATTTCATGTGCTGAGCACATTCAATGTAAGAGAATTGAGATGGAGACTTTTGGATTGCTGAAAAGTATATATACTGTATATATATATATATCAATCAAGCAAGGCGCACTCACGGACTTAAAAAATAAAACAAAAATATTTATTGGGAAATCATTAAAAGAAACCATATATACCATATATACTTAACAGATACAGAGCGCTTAAGTAGGTATGGTATTCAAGATTTAAAAACCACACACACACTCATATATATATGTTTTCGCCCCCTTAGAATATGTGACAGCCAGTGCCTGGAGACAACTCACTCGAACATTTTGTAAACAGTGACATCCAGTGGCTAATTCAATAATGTGCAGTGGATACAAAAGAATGAAATAAGGACGGCATCAATCAAACCAATTATATGATGAATAAAGAAGACTTGACACAAATATATTAAGGCTAGGGTCAAATGAAAGCATTATTTGCAGCGACCGTCAAAAAGTGCGTCCGAACGCATTGAGGTATTTTTTCACAGAATGCGCGAAAACGGTCATACGATGCACATTTTCGTGCGTGATTTGTTACGGATCCAAACCAGGAAACTTTGGGTGTCTGTACGTTATGTTGGCCAGACATTAGCAGCGTCTGACGTCTCCTAATCACGCACACATGCCGCTATGCCGCCGCAGCGCACTCTGTACGTCAGTACTAGCGGTTCTGCGTTCTCGAAAAAATGCGTTCGTTTTCCACTCGCGTTGCGCGGCCGGACTTTCGTGCGGCCGTAGTTCGTATATTGTCCGTCATTGCTCGTCATTTGCTGCTACTGTGGCCGTGATTAAGTGCGCCTAAACGTACGTTAAAAATGCGCTAGTCTGACCCCAGCCTTATTTACATAGGCTTTCACAAAAACGATGGACCACACTAAAGTAACCATAGAAAAAATATATATCTTTATTCACCGCCCAAGTGGGGCTAACATAGCGCCGGTTTGGCTCTAGGCCTTAGTCATACATCATGACTAAGGCCTTGGATAAAGACATTTTTTTCTATGGTTACTTTGGTGTGGTCCATCGTTAATGTGAAAGTCTGGAACGGGACGGCGGACCGCTTGGTGGAGCACCCAGAGAATTACCATACGACAGGTTTGCTCCCACTGTGGTAGCCACGCTATTCTGCCCTGCATTTTATTTACATGGGAGGAGTGATTTGACAAGGGTGATTTATTATGAACTACATTTCCCATAGTGCTCAGTCAGCTGAAAGGACAAGAAAAAAAAAGTCAGGCCTTATTCCAACCCAGCCACAAAGTCAAAGTAACAATTCTATTTCGACTTTGCCATAAGCTTAGCTTGCATCTCAGCATTAGTGATTCCCTACTACATACTTATACTTTGTATAGGAAGCGCTAATGGCTCAGAGGAAGAACTGGGAGCTATTCTGTGGTAGCCTATATATTCTCGACTCAACCCTGTATTCTGAAATGAACACTGGCCTAAGGAGCCTGATGTTTTCATTTAGCTTTTCCATAAGCATCTTAAAAAATCCTGTACTTCCCCCGGGTCCTATGACACAGATGGTGGCACGATCCAAAGACTCCACTGGCCATATGCAAAAGAACGCTAGGAACAAATTGTTTCTAGACATATGCATTCGTTTTAGTACTTAAACGATTTAGTCTGAATTTTGGGATAATTTCGATTTCGTATGACTCATGTCATGCTCCATGATTTAGGATTTATTTTATATTTTTCTGTTTTGTGTTGAATCTGCCTTTGCTGCTTACATGCTATTGATTTCATAGCTATTTTGTCCCTGCTCAGTTTCCTTAGCCTTTTGCATTCAGCTAGTTCCACCCCTTTGCTCAGTGTCTTGTTCTAAGGTACTTCCTGGTTACATAGCAGCCATTCTGTGTTCACTGCTGGACAAAATTAATGACTTTTTACCTGTATAATCTGTACACTAACAAGATTGTCAGTCTGATCATTAAACTCTTCAACTGGATTCAACTTTCTACGTGTCAGTTTTGCTGAGTTGAAGCTATCTGCTGCTGAACTTCATTGTGTGAGTACTGGTCAAATACAGACTTCAGCTAGTCTAAAGCATCCACGCCTCACAGCTTTGCTTAGGGAAGCAGAATAACTCAAGAGATAGGAAACTGCTCGGTCCAAAAAACAAAAGAAACGAAAGGAAAAAGCATTACATTTTAGTTTAAGTCCTTTTTGTAATATTACATTGATTGAAGGAGACCAGCAAGAGGAGTGCAAGATCGCAAATCTACAGAAAAAGTTTGTATGTGTAATCCTTCCCGAACCCTACCCGAATATCTGACAGTGATAGAGCTCCAGAATACTCACTCGCAGCGCAGACAGCCAGCACATGAGAGGAAACCTTTACTTAACCCTTGCATGTCTGAGACAGACAAGATGATAAAAGCAGCTGGAGAGGGAAAACATTCAAATAAATCACACTGAAAGCTAATGACAGAGTATAGCAAGGAGGGCTGGATAGTAAAAACCCCTTAATAACAAGCAGCGCTGGGAGAAGGGAGGGACTTTATAAAACGTGTTATCTCCCCTCCCGCTCTGCATAATAGGGGCTTAGGTCTTATTCATTTTATATTATCCAGGAGCACCAGTGGCGTAGCGTGGGTTGTCAGCACCCGGGGCCAGCCAAGAATTGTGCGCCCCCCCCCCACAACCTGTGGACACGTTATCGATATTGCCCCAGCTCTCACATGGATATTGCCCCAGCTCATGGATTTGCCCCCAGCTCATGGATTTGCCCCAGCTCACACATGGATTTGCCCCAGCTCACACATGGATTTGCCCCCCAGCTCACTCATGGATTTGCCCCCAGCTCACTCATGGATTTGCCCCAGCTCACTCATGGATTTGCCCCCAGCTCATGGATTTGCCCCCCAGCTCACTCATGGATTTGCACCAGCTCACTCATGGATTTGCCCCCCAGCTCATGGATTTGCCCCCCAGCTCATGGATTTGCCCCCAGGCTCATGGATTTGCCCCAGCTCATGGATACTGCCCCCAGCTCATGGATTTGCCCCCAGCTCATGGATTTGCCCCCCAGCTCATGGATTTTCCCCCAGCTCATGGATTTGCCCCCCAGCTCATGGATTTGCCCCAGCTCACACATGGATTTGCCCCCAGGTCATGGATTTGCCCCAGCTCTCACCTGGATTGTTGCCCCAGCTCCGGCAGGGGTTGAGGGACCCAGATGCCGGGCAGCGCGGGAGCGCCTGCCCGGTCTTGAACAGTCCGTCCTGTGAAGTGGATGCGGCTGTGTGCGTGCGCAGCCGGTCACGCGGTCCGGCCAGTCAGGTGGTACAGAGACTCAGTACCACCTGATTAGCCGGACCACGTGACCGGCTGCGCACGCACACAGCCGCATCCACTTCACAGGACGGACTGTTTAAGACCGGGCAGGCGCTCCCGCGCTGCCCGGCATCTGGGTCCCTCAACCCCCAGGCCAGTTTTAGGGGCCGCGTATGCGCCCCTAACAAAACTGCGCCCGGGGCCACGGCCCCCCCAGCCCCCCCACGCTACGCCACTGAGGAGCACTATCCCCCTTTCCTCATCTATAATACACGTTTTATATAAAGAACCTCTCCCAGTGCTGCTTGTTATAAAGGGTTTTTTACGTCTGATACATTTAATATCCAGCTCTCCCAGTTACTCTGTCATTATGAGCCTTCAGTGTGATTTATTTGAATTTTTTCCCTGGATTTAAAGTGCTTTATTGTATATAAAAAAAATTGTGCCAGTCATCTCTTCTGAGCTTTCAGACCGATTTACGTTAATATTTTCCCTCTTCCCTGCTTTTATAAACCTGTCTGTCTCCCCCACAGAGATACAAAGTTTAAGTAAAGTTCCCTCTCCTGTGCTGGATAAGCATTGCATTCCGAAGTTCTGCACCCTCCACATGCCAATGCAGTAGGATGTTCTATGCAGAGAGGGGCATTAATTAATGCAGGAGGATGTCCCTCTTTGTATATAACACCCTATTGTATTAATATATACAGAGAGGGGTATAAATTGAGGAGGATATTCTATACAGAGAGGGACATTAATTCAGGAGGATATTTTATACATTATACAGGGAGGGGTAATAATGCAGGTGGATGTTATATACATTCTAAAGAGAGGGGTATTAATGCAGGAGGAGGGTTCTATGCATTATACAGAGAAGAACATTCTTTTTTGAGCCCTTTAAATCCAGTGGCTGTGAGCACTGAGGTCTGCTGCTTGTTACATTATCTCTCAGTACAATGTAGCAGGCTCAGCTGTTACAGTATCTACTGCTCATCACAGCTCAGAGTTTCAGTAAAACAAGGAAATAATATTGTTATAACCTCTTATATATAAAAATATTATTTACTAGTTTTACTGAAACTCTGAGTGCTGTGATGAGTTACTGTAACAGCTTTGCTGGACACATTGTGCTGAAAGTGAGAGATACTGTAACAAGCAGCCGATCTCAGTCCTCTGAGGAGCCACCACTACAATATTAATTGTATCCACTGGTTTTTGGATGAATGAAATTCATTTTCCTACTAAAGAACTGAAAACTAATTTCTTTAGCAACTAAATAAATTGCATTTTTGGACTAATCCATTCGTCCAAAACGAAATTATGTGCTGTGCACATGTCTAATTGTTTCCTGTGTCATTCTACAGGTCCTGTGGAGGAAGAAAAAAATACTATATGCCTGGAGGTCCTGATCCACACAGCTGGACCAATAGATCAGGTGTTAAGAATGTAGCAAAAACAATTTGTAGAGTTTACAAAAATTAAATAAATAACTACAAACAGCCACAAATTTTTTTTATTATAAAAAGCATTGAATGTATCATGCAGGAGCTGATGTATCAAGAATCCTCAGTTGAATAAGGAGACGCATAAAATAAAGATAAATCATTTACCTATGCTCTCAAAAGCAAGAATGTTTTCCCTCTGCGCTGCAAATAAACGTTAATAGAATCTAGACTCACCAATATCTGAATCCTTACTCGGGGCACCCTAGTGTCCTATCAGAAGAATATAATAGTAGGTCACTAAAAAGGAAAATAAACGCTAATGCATAAATACAAAAAAAAACTTAATACGACCCTAAATCTATATGATTTCTAAGCTGTCCCTTATAAAAATCACAGGAAACAGGTCTAGAAATACACAGGAAGGAGGAAAGCAGTAGATGCTTCAGTGTTCACATCACCCGCACTTAATAGTAATGCGTGAGGAATGTACAGCATAGTTAGGAATCCTACAATAAATAAAGTAGCAGAGTTGGTGGATGGTTGTTTAGATCCAGTGTAGAACCTCGCTTCATCAGCTCACAGTCTAGGACAGTGTTTCCCAAGGTAACCCTTAAAATATGGCCTGTCAGAAGTTCCTGAGGAGAGGTTTGGGAAACACTGGACTAGGAGATGATACCAGTGGCATCACACTGTGCTTTTCCCAGCATCTGTTTGTGGCTCCCAAATATTACAACTCGAGTCGCTAATACACTGGCTTGGTCAGAAAAGAGGTGTTAATAACAACCCATTAATGGTTAACAGTTCACGCACAATGTTGCTATTATTAACTCACTAGTAATGGCTCGTTGGAATAGGGCCCATCAAGAGGCGAGGATTAGGAAAAATGGGGAATGGGATAAATGAAACAAAGATAGTCAGGGACAGAGACAGAGAGTGGGAAAGGGAGAGGGAGAACTTGAGAACAAAAAAGAGCGAATAAGAAAACAATAAAGAAACTATAAACACTCCCTTTGATATTAAAGTATTGAACGCTGCTACGGCAATTATACCGAGAAACTGGAAAGGCCCAACTGTCCCCTCCCTTTGTGAATGGTTAGACGAGGTCCACCAGATACGAGCCGGGAAGGATCTTATATATCAAGCATCAGGGACTATAGAAAAACCTTTGAGACATTGGTCTTACTGGTCAGCCTCTGGCCTTATTGGGACTGACTTTAATGGGTCTCATGCGTTTTCATTATAGTCCACTTCTCCTGTACTCCCTATTGCCAAATGGGTGATCAACACCTTTCTTGTCCCTGTTCATGTGACTCCCCCCCCCAGAGCTTATGCTTTCTTCCCCCTCAGTACCACATCCTGATTTATGTTTGTATCATATTTGACTCTTCACTTTGTATAAACCTTATGAGGTGACCATCCTATTAACCATTCTATCATCACTTTAATGATATTGTATTGCATGTTCCTATTGTTACTGTACCTTAAAATCAGCAATAAAACGTATTACAATAGAAAAAAACTTAATATTGGCAATTTGTAAAGGGCAATAAATAGTCTTTTGCCCGCCATGGAAATAAAATCTTCATGTTAAATCCATCAAGCTTAATTCAGGGTTATTTACTGAACTAGATTAAGAAATTTTGGGACTAATATAAAATTATAACATAAAAAACAAATCTCCACTACAGTTGTGTTTTCACACTTTCATTATCACCCATAGCAAATGTCACAAAGGATAATGAAGGCAAGAACATGAACAAAGCTTATGAGAACACTGAGGATGGGCAGCATAAATGGCCTGTCCTTCGGTGAGTCCCCACTCAGGTCTCAAAGTGTTAGCTTGATGGTGCCATTACGGGAATATGTTACCAACCATATGCAAATCAGACTGCTTTCACCCAAAAAGGATTGCCAGAACTGAAAAGCCAAGGAGGTGTCCTCTACACAAGAGATACACTATCCCCTGATGATCATTTTGGCCTTGTTAGGCCTCGTCAGGGAGGCATACATCAGTGGTTCCCAACCTCGGTACTCAAGTACCCCTAAAAGGCCAGATTTTAAGGATCACCTTGGGGAAATACAGACTGAATCCTGCAATCACTGAGCAGCATATCATATCACTTGTTCTGTGCTTCAGATATCTGGAAAACCTGACCTGTTTGGGGTACTTGAGGATCAGGGTTGGGAACCACAGACGTAGAGGATCCCCTTGTATAAACTTTCATGGATTACCCTCTACTCTCAATAACAAGAACAAAGTTTTCACTGCTTGACAAAGCACTGACTGATGAGTCAGGGCACAATGTCACCATTGAAGGTAAATCGTATAGCGTACTGGAGAGACCCTTAGTAAGCAATGCTCACAAACGAGCAAGGTCAACAGCTACTAGCAATATCTCGACATGGGATGAGATATTACAATGATCTTTATGACTAACTGCAATTCCCCCCTCCCCGATGGGATATCACAGCGAAAGTAAACCTGGCCGGTACAGGTACACTTTAAATATATAAATCAATAAATCGGCATCTCAATGTCCATGCAGAATGCTCAGTTACTGTTTTATAAGGACATATATGGGTCAGAACACTGACAGTTTGACATCTACTGGTAGAAGAGATATAGGAAAATTACAAAAGTCTTGATAGTTTTGTTGTTGTTGTCTATTTTTAATATATGCATTTTGTAGACTTTGCCAGCTTAGACCACAAGTTACTCACCACGTAACTCCAGTTCTACAATTCCACTCTCATCTTCCAGACCATCAATAACCTCACACCTGTATTTACCATAGTCCTCCAGTTTCAGGTCAGAGATTACAAGGGACACTTCATCGGGAATGTCTTGGCGCAGGTGGACGCGGCCTTTGTACTCGCCAAAACTTTTGTGCCGTAACCCAATGGCAGCCAACACATCTCGCTCCTTGGTGTTATCATTATGAAGTTTGGACCACTTGACTCGGATATTTTTCTCAGATTTGTGTAGCTTTGGCACATAGTGAAAAGAACAAGGCAGAGTGATGTTCCCACCACGGTAACCAAAGAGGGAGTCAGCAGCGGTAGTCACCACAAGTTTCACACCATTGAACTGAATGACTAGGAGAGAAAATGTAGAATTTTTGAATAGAACATTATTATAAGGCATTCCTTTTATTTCAGAGAAATGAATACAAATACACATTTATAAGATATATATATGTGTGTGTGTATTGCTGTGTATTCCTGTGTTTGTGTTTATATGGGGGTGTCTACAAAATAAACAAATATGTAACATTTTGAAACATTTAAATGTGTAAAAAAAAATGGAAGCGAATACTGTAAATATACAATAAGAAAATCATAGTAAAATATATATATCATTAAATGATAGATTTTACTATTTATGTAGGACATAAGGTTGTATGTCTAACAGAAACACCTCGAAGCTGTGCTAATTGGTCCTGTCTGCCCCAAATAAGGTTATCTGGATCAAGATAAATGCCATTAAAATAGACGTTATCTGTCTTTTGTGATTAAACAATGTTTTATGGCAGCACTGTGATAATTAATAATACTGGCTGGGTGGAGAAGAGGTAACATCACTGCTCTATAACCGTGGAGAGAGACTGTGGAGACACAGGTTTGATCCCGGCAAGAGCACCTCTCCAGTAAGTGTCCTTGGGCAAGACACCTAACGGTACATACTCGCCACCCAGGACATACTTGAAAACGAGAGGAATCTCAATGTATCCTTCCTGGTAAAATCCTTTCTCACAATTACTCCATTTGTTGAGTGTATGTACAAAAATAATGGACTTAACGTTAGTCAATGTCTGTATTGGCCACAAGGTGGAGCTCATCTACAATCTACTTGTCTGGATGATACATGAACAACATTTACAGAACAAAACTGAGCGATCAGATGAGCCAGGACAACATTTGTAATATAGAGGTGGGGATATATTCACAAAACTGTGAATGTCGTAGAGTAACAAGTACTGAAATCTCCAAAAACGAAAATTGGTGTGGGGTTATTCTGGGGTACTACCAGTGTTCGTTGAGGTTGCTAACATTGGCAATAATTGCTGATGTTGGAACTCCAAAAAGAAGGCGGCATTTCACAAAAGTTGAAATCAGCTATTGGCAGAGAAGCTTAACAGTGCATCGACTCTACACACTCTTTATATTTCATTTTTGTGGAATTCCGTTAGTTCTAGGTTAGTTCTAGTTAATACGGAACAAAAAAAAAGTTTATAAAGTCCCACAATCACCTCTCATACCATGTTATGCTTCTCGCTGAAAACTGTGCGACACGGAGAACAAATAGTTCTCCAAGGTCCTTCCGCTGACCATGGTGAACCCCACGATTTTGCATATGGGCTTCATGGAGACGCTCGTTGCTGGTGCTGGCGTTATCACCTAGTGGATCCCTTACAATATAAGCCTAGCCATAAATATTGTGGCTAGCCCATAAAAGAGCAGAAATAGACAGCCATTATGGCTCTCGTACCTTCTTTTGGTATTTAAAGCGCCTTAATACTGGTTTAACCTTAGTAGTGATCTAAGTCTTCAATGTAAGGAACATGGAATGAGTTGATGCATGGACTCTAGCATTCTGTACAATTTTTAACCTTTTAAGGTAACATTGCTAATATGTGTAGCAGGAAATAGAGCAAACTTATATTTTCAATGAAATTCTAATGTTTCAGAAAAAAATATCATAATACAACATGAAGAAGTCATTCTCAAAACTTTAAAGGCAAGAATGTGAATAGAATATAAAGGAATCATCTGAAGACTGTGTTACCATAAGTGCCTTATTATTAACCTGAACTGAAAATTGAAGAGAATTGACAAGGGAAATTTACATTTTGCATTCAGACAATTCATGAATTGGAGCAATTTCCTTAATCTGATTTATGTGGCAAATATTGATACATTTAATAGTGAGCAAGCCACTAGTGCCGTTGCTCGTCCTCAGGACCCTCACAAACCAGAATAACCCGAGCCATCAAACAAGATTTGCATTGAAACCTAAGAATAATGTTCTAAGGAATCGATAAAATACATTTTTACAATAAATTCCTTGGATTAGAAGTGATTACATGTGAGAAAAATACTATTTGGGGTTTTGTGCGAAGTCATATTTTGTGTACATTTTCCCATGGTAAACCTCACATTTGCCACCAGTATCTGGGTATCTTATATAAGGATTCTTACACCACCAATTCCGGGACTGAAGCCAAACCTCCCTTTTACGATAAAACAAAGAGCAAAATAAGATGAAAGCTGAATCGCAAATTGGTGCAACTGATAAAACGTAGGGCTATATTACTATCTTCACGCAAAAAGCCTCGCGGAAAGCGAAAATCCTTGCGCCAAGTGTTAAACTTTTGCGCGCGCAAATCACCACTGGAATTACAATCCTCGCGGTTATTTTCTTCCGCCGATCAATTGCGCGCGCAAACAGGACGCCCACAAATGCAGGCGCAGCGCTGTCTCGCGCAAAAGTCTTTGCGCGCGCAGTTTTTTGCACCCATTCAGCCAATCAAAATGAAGAAACACATATCAAACGCAACTGAATTGCATCTGCCAGAGGCATCGGAGACGGGTTCTGTGTCTATGATGCAAAATGAGCACATATGCTACAGTAATAATACATACACACCTGTCATCATCCATTATATTGTTGCTGCATTCCTTTTTATGTGATGTTTTTTTTTGGGTTAGCCAGGTTGTTCAGATTTGCCGTTAGCTTTTAGCAGTTGCTAAAATTCTGCGCGCAAAGGCTATGCGGTAATTACCGCGAATAGATTGTAATACCATCCTCGTACCAGCGCACATTCGCATTTGCGCTCACAATGTTAAGTATAGGACGTGCACAGTACAGTAAGCTCGCGCAGGGTTCGCGCAGGTTTACCCCTGGTAGACGATTGCGCGCGGTTGTTGCGCTATGTAATATGAGATTAGGCTAGGGCCAGACGAACGCATTTTTCGCGTTGTCCGTGAAAAAGTGCGTTCGAATGAATGGACATATTTTTTACGGAATACGCGATAGCGGTCATACGATGCGCATTTTCGTCTGTGATTTTGTACGGATCATCAATAAAACACTTTTTGCGTCTGGACGTTATGTAGGCCGGACATTAGCAGCGTCTGACGTCTCCTAATCACACACACATGCCACAATGCGGACGCAGCGCACTTTTGACGTTCTCGAAAAAAACACTTTCGTGCGGCCGTTTTTCGTATATTGCCCGGCATTGGACGTCATTTGGTACTAACACGGCCGAGATTAAGTGCGGCTAAACGCACGTTAATACGGCGCTCGTCTGACCCTAGCCTTAGGCGCAAATGGTTTTACCCCTCGTATTAATGTTTTTTGCGCCGGCGCAAACGTTTGCATGAAGATTGTAATATAGCCTGTAACCTTTAACCTGAAACTAATAATTTTAGCTATACCATCTTACATGTGTAAATTCTATCCAAATAAAGTGGAACGCAACATGCGTCTAATATAATAATTATTCAAAAAATATATATATATCGAATCCTCAAAAGAACCCGAAAGAACTTGTTATAATCATTCATTTATATTATACTATCCCACATGTAGCTATACACCTGTCCATGTTTGCTCTGGTCTATTCACTAAAGGTGAAACTCGGGAGAATGACTGGAGAATGGAAAATTCTAGGTCAAAATAGCCAAACCAGAAAAATTCTCCCATTTATCTCACTTTCCAAATCAGCTATTTGGTCTAGATTGTTCTCTTATCCTGCCAGTTCTCAAAACAAAACTCCACTCTGTAATCTGCTGTATACGGACATGACCCTGTGCGGGGACCAGTTGCACCAATTTGTAATTTAGCTTTTGGCTTATTTCACTCATTGTATTACATTTTCCAGTTTTAAGGAAATGTTACACTATTTGATATTAGTATATTTCATGAATATACTACAGGTAAAGGTAGTTCTAAGACGATTTGAAGATATTATATTGGATAAAACGTCCACTAACATGCAAATCATAGTAGCTGATAAATATGATTAAGCGTGCCACTCATCATGAACTACACTTGGCCTTTCTGTGATATCTTTACCACAGAGAATCAGCCTCCAAGTGATAGGATGGAAAAAGAGCAGGTAATGCAAAGAAACAAACACAGAAGCAAGGAAGAGGAAGCGAATGGAGACCCATAAAGTATGAAAGGAAAGAGATGGTTAATATAGTTGAAGAAAGTAAAGTGTTGGATAGATTGACTAGAATTTGGGGCCGGGGATATATGGTAGAGAGATGCAAGCAGTTTTTAGATGAAAGAAAAGAATAAAGGTAAGGCCTGTGTCAGTCGAGCGCATAAGGAAACAAGGTTGCGTATGACGTGAAAGATTGGCGCATTAGCGCCATTTTTTCAGTCAAACATAGTACCATACTACTGCAGTGACGTGTTGGTGAGGTCAGTGGCTGAGACACTAACTAGTGTCAGAGATAGACACCAGGGCTCTCTTATTCTTCAAAGTCCCCCCAAAGACCCCCCCATCCCTCCTCCACCGTGTGGACTCTATAATTGTAATCTCATCCCCCACCCAAAAAAAAAGTGAAAAAGTGGTATGTCATTGATATTCAATCACTTACTTCTCGGCCAAATGGTGGATGGCTGGACTGTGCTCCCAGCTCACTCACTGAAGGAGAGGTGCACAGCCAGCAACAAGCCAACTCAATTTGAATGATTATTTTTGCTGCCTCAGACTTCCACCTCCAAACTCACTAAAATACGCTCAACGTCCAACAAAAATGAAATGTCCTTATTGTGTTTATTTTATGTTGCTGATATCTTACATGTGCTTTGTTTTACTCTTGTATGTTTAGTTAAGTAGACATTTTACTCTATATGTATCACTTGGTGCATTCATTTTGGGAACTTTTGAGTTGTAAACTGCCCCCCCACCCCCCAGTATCTTACCACCACTTGCTCCTCACTATGTGGCAATGGCCATAGAATGGAGTTTATGCATCAATCACGAAGTCAAATCAGTGTATTGTGTGGGATGTATTCAAAGGACATCATCAGGGTAGATTATAAGTATTTTAAGCTCCCTGTTTTATCTCATTCAGCTGACATCTCTTATCCCGGGTAGCACTGGCAGGACAATAGCCCCCTCTGCTGCTGTATCTAAACATTCCCTCATCCACCTCATTAACTGTTAAAGCACTGCTGCACAGTAAAACTCACCATAAGATTTTGGTAAATGTTGCATCATGGGAAAAATGTACACAATGAAATCAGGAAATTAGAAAGAAAACTAATTTTAGTTTTCCTTTTCACATGCAATCACTTCAGAAAAATAAAAGAGAGCAGCATGTGTTTTATTAGGTGGTTTTGTAATCACAGATTATGTAAGTGTTATTGTCCCTTTAAGGAGGAGCCATCTGAAATATTTCGAGCAGAACCCACTCTACCTCAGCAGATTGTGCTCCGTTTTACTGATATAGTACTGGCAACTGGCTGGAAACATGTGGGGGTTATTCAAGTATTATAGAACCACCCATCTCATTTTGAGCGATGCAAAAATTTTTTAAATCTATTGTCGCCCAGCGGCCTCCGTTGCAACTGTGAGTACAGATGACTGGCAGATAATACAGATTTATAGGGCCCCTTTCAGGGCCCCTCTTTACCCTGCACACAGGGCACATGCCCCCACAGCCTAGTTTCACACCTGCCAGGATTTAGAATTAACCTTTGCTGTAACCACACTCACACAGACTTTGTGACAGCTCTGCCTCCCCTTCATCCAAAGAAGGCATGACCATGTACTAGCATCATTCTGCTGACGTCAGTAAAGTGGAAAATTGTTGCTGGGGTTGGGGTTAGGGTATTGTCAGTATTTGCGTTAGGGTTAATGGTAACCCTACCTTATCCCCAACCAACAGATTCAGCTTCATTTTAACTTAGCGTTTAGGCTTGCGTCAAAAGAAGAAGCAGAATCTGCTACCTGAAAATGAAGTGGAAAAAGGACCAGAATCTGTTTATTAGGTTAGGGTTGAACCTAATCTTAAAAGTGAACTCTAACCTCAATCCTAAAACTAACAATTGCATCAGCAAAGTTATACTATTGTGGTACTAAGGTTGACTGAAAAAAATTATGTACAGTACTGTGCAAAGGTTTTAGGCAGGTGTGAAAAATGCTGTAAACAAAGAATGCTTTCACAAATGGAAGTGTTACACATTTATGTTCATAACTGAACAAAATACAGTGAATGAACAAAAGAGAAATCTAAATCAAATCAATATTTGGTGTGACCACCCTTTGCCTACAAAACAGCAGCAATTCTTCTAGGTACACTTGCACACAGTTTTTGAAGGAATTCGGCTGGTAGGTTGTTCCAAACATCTTGGAGAACTAACCAGAGATCTTCTGTGGATGTAGGCTTTCTCACATCCTTCTGTATCTTCATGTAATCCCAGACACACTCGATGATGTTGAGATCAGAGCTCTGTTGGGGGCCATGCCATCACTTCCAGTACTTATCGTTCTTCTTTACGCTGAAGATAGTTCTTAATGACTTTGGCTGTATGTTTGGGGTCGTTGTCCTGCTGCAGAATAAATTTGGGGCCAATCATACACCTCCCTAGTGGTATTGCATGATGGATAAGTATCTGCCTGTATTTCTCAGCATTGAGAACACCATTAATCCTGACCAAATCTCCAACTCCATTTGCAGAAAAGCAGCCCCAAACGGTCAAGGAACCTCCACCATGCTTCACTGTTGCCTGCAGACACTCATTATTGTACAGCTCTCCAGCCCTTCGACGAACAAACTGCCTTCTGCTACAGCCAAATATTTCAAATTTTGACTCATCAGTCCAGAGCACCTGCTGCCATTGTTCTGCACCCCAGTTCCTATATTTTTGTGCATACTTTAGTCGCTTGCCCTTGCTCCCACGTCGAGGTATAGCTTTTTGGCTGCAACTCTTCCATGAAGACCACTTCTGGCCAGACTTCTCCGGACAGTAGATGGGTGTACCTGGGTCCCACTGGTTTCTGCCAGTTCTGAGCTGATGGCACTGCTGTACGTCTTCCGATTTCAAAGGGCAATAAGCTTGATGTGTCTCTCATCTGCTGCACTAAATTTCCTTGGCCGAACCACTGCATCTACGATCCTCAACGTTGCCCGTTTCTTTGTGCTTCTTCAAAAGAGCTTGCACATCTTGAAACCCCAGTCTGCTTTGAAATCTTTGTCTGGGAGAGACCTTGTTGATGCAGTATAACTACCTTGTGTCTTGTTGCTGTGCTCAATCTTGCCATAAAATGAAACTGTCTTTCACAACCTCACCTTGGTAGCAGAGTTTGGCTGTTCCTCACCCAGTTTTAAGCCTCCTACACAGCTGTTTCTGTTTCAGTTAATGACTGGGTTTCAACCTACGTGTGACATTGATGATCATTAGTACCTGTTTGGTATAATTGGTTGATCATACACTTGACTATAATCCTACAAAACCCCTGACTTTGTGCAAGTGTACCTATGAGAATTGATGCTGGTTTGAAGGCAAAAGGTAGTAACACCAAATACTGATTTGATTTAGATTTTTCTTTTGTTCGCTCACTTTGCATGTTGAAAATTGATAAATATAAACAATCATTATTTATATTTCTGAAAGCATTCTTTGTTTACAGCATTTTTTTCACACCTGCCTAAAACTTTTGCACAGTACTGTAAGTGCATTATTTTTTCATTTAAAATATAATGGTTTTCCAAAACATTAGAATGTTTAGGGAACATTATTAAATGGCAACTTTTCAGCCATGTCATTTACTGACTACCACTTGAGTTACATAATTTTGGATGTGAGTGCTGGGGTGGGCTTTTAAAATGAATTGTGAATTAACACCTTCCCAGAGTGTCCAAAATAATATAATGTATTGCAATGATATTATTTGAGTTTCCTTGTAAAACAGGAATCTCAGACTCTGGCCCCAGACGTTGCTGAACCACACCTCCCATGACTCTCTGGCCATTCATTGCATTCAAAGATTTCTGGGAATTGTAGGCAATAAACACCTGGGGAGGTGGCAGGGTTTGAGAACCCTGCTGTAACACAATTCACCAACAATGACATTTACATGCTGCCTTTTGTGTTTATTTTGTCACATGGAAACAACGACACTGACAGCGTTTAACAGCTGTTTGACCTTCTTTGACCCACAATTCCCTTACATACTCCTGCGCTTTCCTTCACTAAGATCAATACAATTGTAATTAGCATAGGCATGGCCTATATCCTACCTACTTAACCAGGGTTTTAATATAAGTAAGACATCAACAGGATTTTTTGAAGTTTCCCCGATGTGCTCCATCTGGTCACCATCCTCTTAGTTTTTTCTTTATTATTATGGTCATATTATGAAATAACCTCCCAGACGCCATCAAATCTTCCCACAGTCTAAAGTCCCTTAAGAGATCTCTATTAACATACCTCGATACAGAATGCAGCTGTAAACATGTAACATACAGGGGCGGACTGACCCGTCAGGCACTCGGGCACCGTGGGTCGGTAGGGGCCCGGTCTGGGCAGGCACAGTGGGCCCCGCCGATATCCCTCAGCTCCAGGAGCCATTTGACAGGCAGCGACTCACATCGCCGTGGCGGCGCTGCAGCGTGCCTGCATCCCACTTGTAAACTGGAGCAGGCACGTTGTATTGGTGCCAGGGGCGTAGCTATCAGGGGTGCAGCGGGTGCCACTGCACCTGGGCCCCTGAGTCCTGGGGCCCACAACCCGATGGGTGGGGGGCCCGGACTAGCCCTGCTTGCCCCACAGTCCATGCAAGGGTCAGGCACCTGGTCTCCCGTTTGATCGGCAGCGTGTGGGATCAAACTCTCACACGCTGTGCCAGAAGTAAAGGCCCTGCTGGGGGGAGTGGAGGAGGAAGAAGAGGACAGCTGCTCACATGGGGACATGCTGGCCCCGCCCCTTCCCTCTCCACAGCCAAGCTAAGCAGAGCCTCCCATGCTGTGCTGGAAGTGTCCAGCACGTGCAGGGAGGGGAAGTGGAGATAGTGGAGTCGACCATACTTACCTATGGTAAGTATGTAACAAGCTGGGGTGGGGTGTTTGTGTGTGTGTGAGTGGGCAGAGGGTGGTGTGTGTGTTTGCAGGGCCACCATCAGGGGGTACAAGCATTAATCTGGTATGGGGCCCTGTGGAGGGGGGGCGGGTCCCTGGCTGGCTAATTACTGGGGTCTGATACTGGCTAAAAACTGGGGTCTGATACTGGCTAATTACTGGGGTTCTGATACTGGCTAATTACTGGGGTTCTGATACTGGCTAATTACTGGGGTCTGATACTGGCTAATTACTGGGGTCTGATACTGGCTAATTACTGGGGTTCTGATACTGGCTAATTACTGGGGTCTGATGCTGGCTAATTATTAGGTCTGATACTGGCTAATTACTGGGGTTCTGATACTGGTTAATTACTGGGGTTCTGATACTGGTTAATTACTGGGGGTCTCTGATACTGGCTAATTACTGGGGTTCTGATACTGGATAATTACTGGGGGTCTCTGATAATGGCTAATTACTGGGGCTCTGATATCTGTTGCTCTGATATCTGGGGCTCTCGCAGAGGAAGGGTCTTGAAGGCGTATTGGTACGCCCCACTGACTTCAATGGCCTGCTCCGGCCCCTCCCCACAGCTGATGAGGGGGGCCCTTCATGGATACTTGCACCGGGGCCCTGAGGTTTCTAGTTACGCCTCTGATTGGCGCCACCCCCTCAGGTGACGTGTGCAGCATCACGCGAGGGGGCGGCGCCAATGCAACGTGCTTGCTCCGGTTTAGAAATGTGGGATGCAGGCCCGCTGCCACGGCGGTTTCAGAGTGCGCAGCGGCAGAAGAGGAGGACCCAGCCAGCCAGACGACCCAGCCAGCAGCCGTGAGCAAACGGGGGGGTATTACTGGGTTCTCCGGGTCAGGGCTCCGAGTGCAATAAGCCCACAGAGCAGCCGCCTGCAGTCCGTGCCCTCCATCGTGGGGGAGAGAGAGGCTCAGAGAGCGGGAACCTGAGGAGAGGAAAGGCGGGCTGTGACAAGGCTGTGCTCTGTCTGCCCATAAAGGGGGAATAAACCCTTAATAACAGGCCTCTGTGTTTATAATGGTCAGAACCAGCAGAACATTCGCTTTCTGAGGTATTTTGTCTGGAAAGTGACCAATAATAAAAATAATATAATGGTAAAATCCATGCAGATGCTCATCCATCCTCTCAGACAGTGACCTTTAATTGTTGAGGCACTGGGGCTCCCCTGGGCCTCTGTACACAGGTGTGACTGTGATGCCTCGGTTACTGTAATGATTCTACCTGTAGGTTTGGGCCTTCAGTTCTCCTCCATCTAACGCTCTTTCCCTGAGGACTCTCAGCGTTAAGCCCGGCCACTCTAAGGACCGGTAATACGCCGCAATCTGATTTCCTGCACTGATCCCGCCTCCGTGTGTGAATATTTTTACCCAAATGTGTCTGATTCTGGAGAATTCATGTCCTCTCAAACATTTTCCTGAATTATAGTTATTATACACACAATAATGGGAAGTATCATAGGTCAGAGCTCTGTGATAGGCTCATACACACCGCACATTACTCTATGTTTTATTGCTGTGGAGCTCTGTGATACGGTCATACACACCACAAATTACTGTGAGTTTTATTGCTGTGCAGCTCTGTGATACACTCATACACACCGTAAATTACTGTGAATTTTGTTGTTGTGGAGCTCTGTGATATGCTCATACACAGTGCACATTACTGTGAGTTTTATTGCTTTGGAGTGTTTACTCATACACACTGCACTAATTCCTTGCAACGTTCCTGTTGCAATGAGTCGGTGATGGCTGCTGCAGCAGAGCTGTGGCCATCTGTAAGTCTGGAGGGGCACAATGACTTCCCCAATTCGCTGCTGGGTCAGAGTGGATTTTCTTTCCTCATCAAAATAATTACTTTGAAAATTGTGTGAAGAAATAAATTCTTTAACACAACATTGTACATGTGGGTGTTGCGTTGTACGGGTGGGGTTTTGTATGGGAGTGGCCTTCTGTAGGCATGGCACAAAGGGGCCCCGTGATCTCTTATTGCCCGGGGGCCCCATTAATTGTCAGTCCGCCTCTGGTAACATAGTGACTATATTTCCTACATATTTATTTTCTGTGTTAATCTGCATATTTGTGTTGTTTTTTTAATATCTTGCATTTTATTATTTTGTATTTCTGTACCTACTGTAACAATTCAATGTTCTTGAACCCAGGACATACTTGAAAATGAGAGAAATCTCAATGTATCCTTCCTGGTAAAATACTTTATAAATACATTTATAGACAGAGTGATAGCCACAACAATATACAGTAAAAGAAGAGTCTATGGCTATGAAATAGTGGCAGAGAAAAGAATGAATAAGTATCTTAAACACAGAATATTATTCTACCTTCTCCATTCCCGTTGCTTGTCCTGTTGTTCAAGATGTGGTCATAGTAGAATCCGTTGTAGAAGGGGAGACAGTTGCCAGTGGTGGCCAGAAGCACAATCACTGCTAATCCACCAAGCATGGTGATGTGTTACTCTATCTCAAATTAAAGAGTTGTCCTCTGCAAAGAGACACAAAACCTCACATGTGAGAATGTATTTAAGTATTTAATGTGTAATTAAGTCTGTGTAAATGCAACATAATGAGGTGATTTGGAATCATGTTTCAATTCTTCTGTTTCTACAACATTTCTATACTTTATAAAAACATTGCGATATCATTTTCCATTTTCAGGCAAATTTTAATTTTTACATTTTTTAGAGAATAAGCCTTGCAATTTATAACACAATAACTTTTCATTTAACAGAGTTAATTCAAAATTTTAAATTGAAAAGCTGTCACATGTCTGTTATACGGATAATATAAGCGATCTATCTTTGAAACTCCTTACTTAAGAATTGTGCGGTTTCAAGAAGCCAGCCATAAACTGGAAAGGGGGTGAACCAAGTTACACCATAGCTTTCCTCTTTTATTACAAAGAGGTTTATCCCTGAAGATAATCAATATAATGCTTAGATAGAATTCTAATGACATGATAAGATATTATACACAATAAATCTTTTTCTACATCACATGCCAACCAATGAGCACGCTAACACAAAGCTGCATTTGGATTGAGCAAGGAATGAATATTAATGTATTACTGTTAGTAGTGACCCTCATCGCACGTGTTGTTTTTAAGTGTCATTGGTTATAAGCTAAATTGTGACAAAATATTCAGAGACTACAAAGTCCACTAGGAAAACTAGCAGAACTGGGAAATTTGTAAACCCTGTTACACATTATGTCTTAGTTAGCACATCTTGCATTCAAACCTCTATTAACCGAAACTCGTACGATTCTCTGCGATCCTTGTTTTCTCTTCAATGTTCAACATCCATCCTCACCGCTAAAAACTAATTTGAAGGCAAAATTTTCTGGGTAAAACCATTAAAAAAAAATTTTTTTTTCTCAACTGCATATGTGTTATCAATTAACCATTTTGTCTTTTAACAAAAAACTATAAAATATATGTAACATGTCTATAATAAATTAGAGTTTCTTAAGATTTGTGTGTGAGGATACAGTATATCTCAGTAGAATACATAGGGATAGCTTGTAAATGTACGTGATGAACTGGGATGCCCCCATATATATTACAGTATTTATTTGCATGGCCCCAGCTGTTTCTTAAGTTATATGCAATGGGTGAGACAAAACAGACAAGTAGCAGGATTGACACCCAGAGACAAGAAGGGAGGAGGACCCTGCATAAGTGAGCACAAAATCATTATTATTTTATTTAGTACATCAAAGATAGTGGTAATAAAGCTGTTATAAATCCCACAACACTAGACGACATATAAATGAATAGTGTCAGGTTTTAAGATAATAATACATAAAGGTGAGACAGAGGAAATCCCTGCCCTAACGACTTGAAGTGACATAACTCTTGATTTATGACTCCAGAATGAGATTTATTTTTACAGAGTACCACATGACATCACACCACTGTTCATTTTCCACTGTATATTACACATCATTTCATTTTCTACTAATATGTGCTACAATACTACCTGGCAGGGGCCTCTTGACATATGGCTCTGCAAGCTCACTTTATGAGGCAATAACATGATCTCATATTTATACATGTTCAATGTTCAATCCTCTATTTATGTTGGAACCTGAAGGGTGTTACCTTCTCTGCCCTAAATGTCCTCGTCATCTGCAATACATTATCCACAGAAAGACTGTGATTGGCCAAGCATTTAGGGAACAATGTTGAGACTTAAAGGCAGGGGCTCTGTTTCAAACACCATTGGGTATAGCCAAAAGGGAACTGGATTCAAGTTGGAAGCCAACCCTAAATGAAACCCATGTTCAGTCATTGAGGAAGCACCTCTACTTCCACCAACTGACACTGAAAGAAACTTGGCTTACGGTAGAAGATAGAGAAATGGAAATCTCACTGAACCAAACTCTAGGGAAGACCATGTCCAGACATCAAGAAAGGACCCCTGTGTTACCCCAGTGATGCAGAGGATTTGAATGAAAAAGTTTCAGCAGACGGCTATGTTACGATATGGGAAATGATATCAAAAAGTTCACTGAACCAAACTGACGAAATCCATTTTTAGACAACAGGAAAGGATCTCAGTGACACAGATGACGTCAATGAAAAGATTTCCAGCAGAAGACAATGTTACAATATGGAAAATGCATTCACAAAGCTCACTGAACCGAATTCTAAGAAAACCCCTGTCCAGACATGAAGAAAGGACCTCTGTTTTGTCCCAGTGACAATGAGTTGTGTCTGAATGGAAGAGTCCCAGCAGAAGACACTATTACAGTGTAGAATGGTAAGTTACAAAGCTCACTGAAACAAACTTTGCGGAATCCCACATTCAGACTTTGAAGACATATCCCTTTTAACCATAGGAAGCTAAAGCTACAGTAACTAGTGATCTCAACGCAACAAGACCAGTTCCAGCTGAAGACATTTTTACAATATGGAAAATGAAGTCACAAAAGCTCACTGTATGTTTGCGAAATCAGTGTGTTAATAAAGGCAATCCAAACCATGGAAAAATGAAGTGAGAATTTTCATCTTATAATAGACAATGAAGTCAGTTGGCTGCACTTTCTGAATGACCCAGGGGCGAATTAAGAATGGGTACAAGTGTCAATTAATTATTTTAAAGGGGGAAGTGGAAAGAAATGAGCAACATCTGCACAGCCTTTACTGTATGATGATTCTGGCTGAGATTCCATTAACCTTTTGAAGCTGGCGGGCTACGCAACGCATTGCCAAACAAAGTATTAGCCTTTTTGTGCTAGCCCATTGGGCAAGTGCCTTAAGGGGCCTGGAAAAATCCTACTTCTTGAAAGCACAAGTACTTCGGGATTATTACTTAGTAGACAAGATGCTGAAGTCTGTTCCGATGACCGCACAACATAAAACAATATGCATGTAGGGGTCGCAGTTGTGATGTCCTCGAGGGATAATTGGGTGCGTTAGTGAAATAATGTTTATAAAACACAGGTTGTAGTTTTGATGTCCCCTCTGAATAATCAACCAGAAAAATGCAATAAAATGAAAAACGCACAACTAACGTAATTATCCGTATTACCAGAGGAAATGGTTTTAGCTACGCCAAACAATTAAGTACGGTGCTACTTTCCACAATCCCTTTCCACCCCCAGATTTGAGAATGATCACAAAGACCACAACAGCTGCTTGGATAGGAGTTTCTATAGAATAACTAGTGCCAGAGGAGACATGTATATTTTTTTCTTACTTCCTATTGCTGGCAGTAAAATAGGTTTGGCATATTGTAACGCTGCTGATAAATTGCCAGTAATAACGTAGAAGCTCTCGATATAGCACAGTCCCCTTATGAATGTCTATATATCCTTCCAGGCTCCATGGAAACCGCCGCCTTATCTTTAAAAAAAAATATATGAAAAGCTTGCAAAGAATACGCAATGTACTTTCGAGAATCAGTTCCTAACCAGCAGTCACTCCCTTGATTTTCCTTTTTTTTTAAAAAAACTTTTAATGATTGCTAACAGGTTGACAAAAGCTGAAATTCTGAACTTTCCCACAATTCCTGCCGATCCTTTACAATGGCTCTTTAATGAGGAGAGCTGGATAATCTTTAATGGTATATTGACCTACACACGCCAAGAGGAAACCGAGTGAGATAGAGCCAGGCAGTGTAAGGGCTGAACTGAACTGGAGCTAATTTCAAAGGAATTTTAAGTGGGGGACAGACACATCAAGGTCACAAATTCCTCCCCTATAATTATCCCCACTCCAAGAGAGGCTGCAACCAGGACTTCAAATATCTGTCATGTGTCTTTGATTAGCACTTACATGAAGGGCTTTTGAAGTTGCATGTATCATCATATTATTAAACGTTACAGCGCATATCTTTGGTATAGTCGGTGATGAAATGCCATTTAATTGTCTCTTGTACATTGTTGCAATTAACGCTTCATTGGCACTGATAATATTGGCTCATCTGCAGTTTTTCTCATCAGTTGCATATTAGACAAGACAGTGATGGAAAATGCACAGAAAGTGATCAGACATATACAAAAAGCCATATTATCTCCTTGTCAATGGAGTGATCAGGCTTGTAAGTCCCAAGTGCTATTTTTTTTAAAAGAAGGCAATGATGTAGCACAAATGGCATGTACCTTCTCCATGGTGTTTGTTTTTATCAATGCTAAAGAGATGGTGTTTGTTTGTAAAATAAAAATGGCAATTGTTTTGTAAATAAAGATTCATAACAAAGATTTTCACAAGTTCTGGACCAGTGATAGTGACCACGTTTGACTATTAATGCATAGCTATAGTGACTTGTGTACACGTGTTCAGGATGAATAGTGTCAAAAGTGATAATCTTTCAGAAAACCATGTGAAAAATGGAGACTATATCAGAGGCATGCGGCCATTGTAATAATCTGCGATTAAAAAACATGAGGTTATTAATTCCCTGGGTATATATATCAAGATTCTAGATTACAGGACTAGTCAAGTAATAAAAAGAGAAACAGATATAAAGGTTGGATCAAATACCTCCAAATTGTTCAGATGATACAAAGCCTGAAGACATAAAGCAGGGAGCACCATAACTCCCAAGGGTATACAAGTTATCTCTAATGTATTTACAGGGGCATACGGAAAAACTGCAGATAAACTGGATCTATTTATTAGATAAAAGGTTGGCATTGTTGTGCTGTTTAGGATGCTATGGGAAATAAACCGAGTGCAATTTAAAGTGTGAAGCTGTTATCAAGCGTGAATTCTTTTACAGGGTTTATTGACTAAGCAGCAAATCGTGGAGAATTGCAAATTTTAGGAAAAAGTAGTTGAATTTCATTTTTTTCTCAACTCTAACATTCCTTCAGATCAACGAGTTTCACCTAAAATGTGTAAATCTCCTGCAATATTCTCCAGCTAATCACCACTTAGTGATGCACCATCTTGGAGTTTCTATTAAATTGGAGTTCAGGTACTCATCCCTGCTCTACTGATCTTAGAAATAAAACATGCATTGTGACTCACAGGATAGAAACATAACAGCAATTATAATTACAAAAAAAAAACATTTTGGTTAAACGCAAACAAATGTAAATTTGTTCACTAGAACACGGCACATTACTTGATTTGTAAATGACAGAAAAATTTGCAAAATAAAAGAAATTAATTGCTTCCTATCGAGGGAACATAAACAATCATATTATCATAACAAAGAAATCTATTGAATAATAATAGTTGGAAGGAAATGACTGCATATTGTTATTTAGCTGTTGTTGTTTTTTTTTACTGTTAATAGCTACAT
Organism: Leptobrachium leishanense; assembly: GCA_009667805.1. Classification (NCBI taxonomy): domain Eukaryota; kingdom Metazoa; phylum Chordata; class Amphibia; order Anura; family Megophryidae; genus Leptobrachium; species Leptobrachium leishanense. The sequence goes on along the minus strand of CM019065.1, from coordinate 109,860,876 downwards.
ATCATTGTAAGGACTGAGTACCATTATATTGCTGTCAAGATATTGTTTAGTTTTGGATGTTTCATTAAACCTGTGAAAGGGTTCATGTTCCTGGACCCAGAGGAGACTTTCCCTAGAACATCTCCTTTCCTTGTGTCACCAGGTTCTTTAGCAGTAAAAGTTTCATACTCACAGTTGAAATAAACAGTCTGCTTCTTGAGTCTGGAAAGATGTAGGAAGGAAAAGAATCCTTTGTATTTCCTGGGCACACTCCTCTGTGACTGGGTCTTGAGCTCTGTAGTAAAAATGTGTTTGGGCTGCAGTTAATGACTGTTCAATGGCAAAAAGGAGGCAGAGCAAGTCTATTGAAACCAAACCCTCAGCCTGTCCTCTGACACAGCCTCTTAAAGAAAGACACACACTGGGCAGACAGCTTGCTCCAGAGGGGCTTCTGGGTGGATGGATGGATGGCTGGATGGATGGAGTTTGAGTCTTTGCCAACCAAAGCAAGCCTCTGTGCAAGTTTAAACATTGCATTCTGTCTCTATGTGGAGGAACAGCTTAATTATTTCCACATCCATATATAGATTCTGAGCAGGACTGAGTTAGTTAAAGCCATCCCAGAGACTTCCCCTCTCCCTGATGGCAAAATTCCCATATTCTCTATGATGAATTCTATCAATCACATTCTTATGGTGCCATGTGCCTTTAGGAGTATTGCAGATGTCTTGTTAAAGTCCCACTTGCTGATTTTATTACCAATAGAAAGTTTTATGAATCACATGTGACACCTCTTTGTGTTTATTGAGTGTTAAATTAACAGCCTCAAACACATACATGATGTTACAAGGCTGAAATGTATCGACTTGGTCTGTGCTGCTTTGACTTGGCGTGGATAACCCACTCATGTTTAGATACAAATACACAACGCCCGACATTTCAAATGGTAAAACGGTAACACTTGCGTTTCAGGGACTGTCGCTGGAGGAGGAGCCAGAGATGATGTTATGCTGAGACTTTTTATGCGGCTACACGACCTATTGCAGCCATTTAATTCCTTATTCACAGTATATTTTGTTTACAACGACTGAACTTTAACAACATTTATTAAATTAATAAATAACAATAAATCGCTGCGAGTTTAATCGCTTCATTGTGTTGTTATACACAGCAAATATTTGAAAGCCCTAAAAACAGAGCAAACACTCCGAGGTGTTTGGGCCAAAATTAGTTATATGAATTTCCAAAATAGAGATGCTTGGGAGGTATGCATAGAGTTTGGGTACCTGTCGACATTTTTTAATGAACATTAACTCCCAAATCCAGCCATAAACAGCTGCTTAGGCCAGTGTCAGTGGAGGATCACGCTTAGCAGCCCCGTGGAACGTGCGTCGTAGCGTTTCGATGGGGAGGCTTTCAGCACGTCCGCTGTAGCGCACGCAGACTTATATGAGGTTATTCACAAAGCACCAAAATTTCATCTAAACCTATGGTGAATTCACTATTCACTATAGCGCACCGAAGATGGAGTCACCGAAGACTCATCATAAATGTTGTGAGCGTCACCAAAGATCGCCACAGAGTGGCTAACTGGGCTTGGCGAAATCCATTGAACTGCAAAAAAAAAACAGAACTCTACTATTCTCTTAATATGTGTTTAATACAATAAAAATGCATTACAATGTGTCTAAATAAGAAAAAAATTCCTTTAAAAAATTAATAAAAAGGTCTGTTACAGGTTAAAAAAAAAACCTTTTAAAGAAATTGGGAAACAAAAATTTCATTAAAAAAAGCAAAAATACAAAAAGGCGTTCTAAAAAAATAAAATAATAGAAAGGCTTTTTGCTGAAAATAAAAAAAAAATGTTTTTTAAAAATATATATTACTTTCTTACATTAAAACCTAGGGGATTCGTGTGTTGAAACCTGTCGACTGAAACGCCAAAAATCAGGGCATTTCACCGCATTCTGTGAATAGATGGAACATAAATTCTCTATGAGACAATTTCACTGCCTCCGAAGGCCGCCAAGGATTGACGTTTGAGGCAAACTTCACCGTATTTGACAGCGTAGCAAACAGACAAACTGCTCCAAAATTGCACTGTACGGTGAAATTCACCATTCGGGCTCTCCGGTGGCAAGTTTGGTGCTTAGTGAATAATCCCTATAATGTGTGAGAGGCACATAGCTGGGGCAGTCTTCATGTATTAAAGGGACACTCTACACACCTTGAACATTTTAGTTTATTATTACCCGTTTAGTTGGTACAGTTGTGTGACGCAGAGCACACAGCTGTCACTCAGGAGATGGGATTTTGAATATCATGTCTGACAGGGACCAGCTCGGGTACCGAGAACGTCAATATGCTTCGTATGTGCTGAAGTCTGGTCCTCTATGGAACTCTTGAAGCAGTATAATTCGGGCATGGCCAAATTCTGAGTGGCATAGTTCAGCCTCGGCCAAATTCTGAGCAGCCTGTGCAAAATGTCTAGGGACTTCCACATTAGGAAGCCCTGGATCAGAAGAGGAAGGTGGGGGGGGGGGTCAGTACTGCTGGAAAAATGGTAAGAATTGCATCCTAACTAAAATTTAGATATTAAAAAATAATTGTGAAAATGCCGTCAGCAGCATATGCTCAATTATTTAAGGGGGGGACAATTGGGGATTATTTTTTTTTTTGCAAAGTCTTCTTGTAAATGCTCACTCAGCAAAGGGATACAGGTATGTCTGAAAAGATTTCCTGAAGGAGGATCAATAGGGTTTCCTAATGGGCAAATTAGATGGGTGAATTAGCAATTAGCTTCTGTCAGTCTACATGTGATTGCAAGTAAATTCCACCCAGCCGGAAGAGGTCAATGCAAATCCTCAACCTAGGGGCATGGGGTGGGATGCTACAACCCTGGGTTGTAGCCATGTGACTGGAACAGAAAACAATAGTTTAAACAATGGCAGCCCAGAGGAATATATTAACTTACTGTTACTGCATTTCTAATTTTTCTTCAGGATTTTTTAAATTTTATAATTAGAAATAGATTGAGATGTTATTATAAACAGTAAGTGTAATTTCTGAACTATTAAGCTATCTTCATGATTTTAGATTAGCTATGCCATGTTAGTCCAGATGCCAAAATCACGAGTATAGCAGTATGTAGCGATACCTTTTTTATTGGACTAACGTTACATTTAAAACACAAGCTTTCGAGAGTGTACCCTCTCTTCCTCGGGTCTGGAAACTAAATTGACCAAAATCATATAATTGAACAATAAAGAGCCAAGCAAAAAAAGGGGGTGTCATAAATACAATTACTGGAGTCAAATGGTCAAGGAAGGTGAACAGAGAAAAGATCATAGACCCCAACACAGATAAGCATCTAAGCATCACCTGAGCATTTGATGATAGGAGAGTAAATGACCCAACTAAAAAAAGGAAAAAAAAAGGAAAAAAAATAACAAGGTACAGTTCTAAATGCTATATGACATTATGATAGTGGGTTAAAAAGCCAGAATCTACATTAAGTCCTTCCTTTATGGTATTAAAGTATGTGGTCATTGTCATTTCAAAAGTTAGAAATACTCTTGATTTTAGAATTTATTTGATAACAAACTACAAAGCAAACACATTAGTTTTTTTTTCCTGCCATATTGTTACTACTAAATGATCCTAGGGTCTGTAGCGTTAACATAATGGCACCATATGGACACTCCAATTTGAAAATATATCATGTGACTGTATATTAAATAGTAATAAATGGGTCAAAAGGGAGAATTATGATATATATATATGAAATCACAAAAATATGCATCACATCTATGACTATAATCATAGGCGTGCGTAGGGGGGGGGTCAGGCACTTTTGCATTTTGTGCAAAATCTTCTAAACATAAGTTTTCGGTTAATAAATGTTCCATGGTGCACACCCTAATGTACCAGGCCGCGCACGCCAGAGAGGATAACACCTATAAAAGTCATTACATTTCTTGTAATGATTTTTTTTTATATGGGGTTCATATTTCAGCTTCAATGTATATATTTCTTAAAAAATAGATGGACTTGAACAGTATTTGTTTTAGGTTAATAAATGAGACAATAAGTTTACATCTTCAACGTCTACATAAATGTTTCACAACAAAGTTAAATAAAGGGTCGTCCCTAGGACTCCACTATTATCATGAACAACACAATGGAACCAGTGTTTCCCAATATTTTGAAAAGCTCAGGAAACAGCCCCCTCTTTTTTATCCAGTGTACACAAGATGTGAAATGGAAGTAATGATATAAGAGCAAGGAGGCTCAAAGATCGAAATATATAGAACCGTGAGATACATATAGAGTATCTCCAGGCAGCTAGTTTTTTTTTTTTTTGAGAAAGTATTTTACCAGGAAGGATACATTAAGATTTCTCTTGTTTTCAAGTATGTCCTGGGTGGCGAGTATGTACCGTTAGGTGTCTTGCCCAAGGACACTTACTGGAGAGGTTGCTCGCTGGGATCGAGCCCATTACTCCACAGGCTCTCTCCATGCAGAGCAGTGACATTACCTCTACTCCACCCAGCCGGTCCATATCTGTCTGTCCCTTCCCACCCCTGGCCCTGAATCATTATCTTTAATTAGAAGGAAGAAGGTGCTCTCTAACCTTTAATGTTTAAGAAAGTAATAAAGTCAAATACATACATTTTAAAAATACAAAGAGTCTTGTTATTCCCCCTGGAAATGATTTATGGTGACAAAGCAGACAGTGTGATGAACAGTAAATAATAGTAATTCTGTTGTCATATAATTTACTGGTCTGGTCGGCACAATATGAATTATGGTAAATGGTAACCAAAGTGTTTAGAATCACCACACACCAAAATACTCCAGTATGAGTAAAAAACACATCTAAGGCTAGGGTCAGACGAGCATCATTGGAGAGCAGAAGGAATGTCCATGAGTGTGGACGTTCCTTCCACTCGACGCCCATCTGGCGTCCTCCTATGGAGGATCGCGCTTTGCAGCCCCGTCAACGTGCGTCTTAGCGCATCGAAGGGGAGGCTTTGGTAATGGACACTTGTTGCGTGCGCACAAGCATGCACAAGCGTGTGACCGGCCCCGTTGCAGCGTCATAACGCTGCGACGGGCGACGGTAAGCACGTCAGTACAGCGGCCCTGAAGCAGAATATTTTTTCTGATTACATTCTTTTTTTGTCTTAACGGTCATCAAAACAGCATAATTTGTGGCACAAAACACTAGGACCCATATCCTGATCTTGCCATTAACAGCTGGGGCCGTTTACTTTAACGGCTGGAGCGGATATTCCAACCTTGCACCTTGGAATAAGTGACTGCCTACTGTACATTAATGGCTCCTATACTTTGTTTAGGAACCACTAATAAAAATAATGACTTTGAATCATTAGAATGAGCTATTCCAATGTAGTTTGCTGTTCTCGGCTCAAGCCTGTTTTCCAAAGAGAATACCAGCTCTCAAAGCCTGGCATTAAGTGATTCTGTATTTGCAGGGCCCATGATATGGTCATGTTTGGCTCAATTGAGTTCTATAGACTCCAGAAGCCGAAACCAGTGGCTTCACTGTCGATATCCATCTGCGGCTCTCAATTATTTTGATCTAGCCACTAGTACAAGTGGATGAGGGGAATAGAGCTGGTGACAGGGAGCTGGTAATAAATATCACCTTGTGACATGGTGGAATAGGGTACAATATTAAGCCCTACACCCATTATAAATTAAACATATACAACTACTGCCAATGTTCAACATGAACTAGGAGAGATTTTGTCCCTAAAGCTGGTTTTATACTATTAAATATGAAAAAAAGCAAAAACAAAAAAAGAACCAGTTAAGCATTGAATGGCCATCAGTTTTATTACAGTCTGTTATGTCAAATCTGGCATTTAAATTATTAGCTACACAGGACATCAAAAGACTAAGGGCTCTATTACACTCTTCTCGCAAAAATGTGCCCGTGCGCAAAAACGCATTAATGCGAGGGGCAATACCCATCCCGCTGAACGTCGTATTACGACGTTCGCGCAAACGATGAGCGTTAACGTCTAACGCGAGTGACCCTGCATGAGCGCAAGTTCGTGTGTGCATCCCATACTTAACATTGTGAGCGCAAATGCGTTCGTGCGCTGGTACGCGGATGGTATTACAATCAATTCGCAAATTTTTACGAACGACATTTGCGTGCATAATTTTAACGTCTTTTAAAAGCTGGTGGTAACTGCATATCTGAACGTTGTGGCCGAAACCAAATACACCAGCACGAAAAAAAAAATACAGCACAGTATAGTTACACATTCTACACATACCCAAACAATAAAATTGAGAGGTTGTGCGTGTTTTTATTATTGCTGCAGCATATATACGCAGATTGATTTTGGCAGGCGCAAAAACTGAACGGGAGACAATTGTGGTTCTTAATTCAGATTGGCTGAATCGCGTGAAAAAAAAGTCTGGCCACCGATTTCTGCACGCAACGTTAATGCGTGCGTGTTTTTGCACGTCTTTTTTACGCGCGTTATTTTTTGACGGATGAAAAAATGCGCTCGGATCGTAATACCAGCGTTAATTTACACGCGTTAACGTTTAACGCTGCACGCAAAAAAAATTGCGCTGCGTGTATGAATTTGCGCAGAGAATGTAATAGAGCCCTAAATAATCACAACTAATGCCACAGGGGATGGTTTAACCACTTCGCTGCTGAGGACGCGCTCAGCACGTCCTCAGCAGTCCCGCTGGTGTGCTGAGGACGCGCTGAGCGCGTCCTCACATTGGGGTCAGCGTTCGGCCGGGTTCCGGCCGATCGCTGGCCCCTCCGGTGCGGGCTGACATCCTGGATGTCAGCCCGGCATCCGGACCAGCAGCCGCCAGAATTAGGTGTCATCGCGGGGGCGCGATGACACCTAATTCAGGCGCCCCCCCCCGCATGTGCGGAGGAGGCGCCTGAAAGGGGGGGGGGAGGTCCTTCGGACCTCTCTCCCTCCCGATCGGCGGCGCACAGGGGGTTAACCCAGGCATCATTTGGAAGGGCACAGCCTGCCCTTCCAAATGATGCCTGGCATTAACCCCTGGGGAGCTGGATCGCGAATCGGCGTTGAAAAGCGCCGGTTCGCGATACTTTCCCGGAGCTGGCCGACATCTTGGATGTCGGCCAAGCCTCCGGGAACTCCCCCAGAGGACTGGCGTCATCGTGCGTAGCACGATGACGCCAGTCCTAGACTTAACCCCTAACTGCCACCAACTGTGGAGATAGGGAGTTCCAATGAACTCCCTATCTCCCGATCCGTGGCAGCTAGGGGTTAAATTTTGGTATCGTTGGATCGGCCAGAGCATGGCCGTTCCAACGATACCAAACACTACAGTGAAAAATTTTGTTAAAAAAAAAAAAATGAAAAAAATAAATAAAAAAAAATAAAAAAAAATTTAAAAAAAAAATTAAACACTTTTATTTTTTTGGGTTTGTTAATGCAGCAATATTGTTACCATTTCAATTATAATGTGAACAATGATGCTGCACTACGATTTTTGTATGCGGTGCGTTTGTTAAAAATAGTGTCATTTTCCCAAAAAAAAATGTAATGAGACCCCATCTCTAATTTTTTTAACAAGCGCACCCCATACAAAATATAACCGCAATTGCTCGCATGTTAAAATGTGGAAAAAAACACTTTACACATTGTAAATTATTGAAAATACATATTTTATTGCATTTTTTGTTATAATATACAGACATGACATAACGTATACATATAATAATGACATATTATGAATCTACCGAGTCTGACGGAAAGAACGATATATAATATGTCTGGGTCATATACTAAAATAAGCCTTCAAAACACGTTTAAACATGATGCGCAAAACAGGTAAAAATGACCTCAGCACAGGGGCGGGAAAAGCCTCAGCAGCGAAAGGGTTAATAATTTTATCCTCAAACCAGGTACATGGTGTCAGTTTCACATGCCATGTGGTTTTCTGTAATTGATGTCAGCGCTCTAGATGATTTTCTTCAAATAAACAGACAAAGCAAATTCCACATGTACAATGACCTCAGTATAAACAGCAAGTATCTTTCTATGGTTACAGTATGTGATCTCTGAACGCTCCTCACTATGTTAGAATTGCCTTCCTCAGTAATATGGACTTGTGATTGTGTCTGTGCTATTTTTATTAAAAGGACAATGTGGCGTCCTTAGGGTAGTACCATGGTTCTACAGGCACGCGTATGCAAATGTGAATGCGCAGAGTACAATTGTTTTTTGTTTCTCCAGGACACGTTTGTGCAGAAAGAGACGGTAACTAATGCAAAGGTTCAACAGGGTTTTTATTTTTTTTGAGAAAGTATTTTACCAGGAAGGATACATTGAGATTACTCTCGTTTTCAAGTCTGTCCTGGGTGGCGAGTATGTACTGTTAGGTGTCTTGCCCAAGGACACTTACTGGAGAGGTGCTCGTCGGGATCCATAGGCAAGAAGAGATGGCTCAGAAATGTGGGTCCAATTCAGGAATGAAACATGCAGATGTGACTGGCAGTAGGATCTACAATTCCAAATGCTGTTAATTGTTCTAGGGCAGTGTACTACTTAAACAGACACCGGGAATATGTCATTTAACTTGTACCGGCTGGTTGGAGTAGAGGTAACATCACTGCTCTATAACCGTGGAGATCCAGATTTGAATCCTGGCCAGAGCACCTCTCCAGTAAGTGTCCTTGGGCAAGACACTTAACGGTACATACTCGCCTATCACACAATATTGGCTGTGGAGTCATCTTTTCTCTTCGACCATGGGTAAGCAAGTCAAATCCCGTTCAGCACATCCCTCCAATACAATTGTGGAGAAGCAGGTCTCGCCTTTACGAGAAGCGGGTTCAACCGAACCACCAGGTCTCTGCTCTGCAAGCATGGAAAGACATCTCGTCTTTCTATTAGTTAGTCATTACTGTTATTTCTCATGTTTTCGCTTACCAATCCATGTCAAAAGCAGTGCTTGTATTTTGTTATCTGAAGCCTGTTATTACATAGTTTATGGTCACAAGTTGGTGTTTATCTTAACATTGCTTATATGGCGTACTTTTAAGGCAACTGTTTGGTACCATGAGAGAGGCACACTAACAGGTTTTGGGAAATAATTCCATCACCAAAAAATGGGTTCTCTGACCAACCTCCCCTCTCAACCTCTCAGTTATTGTGTTTTACCTTAAATGGTATTTATTTATTTTAAGAAAATTGAAAGAGCTTAAAACGTGTGTGTATGCCAGTGCAAAACCAGCCTGTTCCACCAGATTGGACCATACACTGTAATACCACCCAAGTATTTTTAAGATCAGATCATAATTATTCAATCAAACGCTTCTCAATACCTCACAAGGAAACACAGGGGACATAGATAGGAAATGTATACAAATTACACAATTACAGGCACTGAAACATTGCACACTCAACTTCATTATACTGACATACTGCACCTTTTATATACTGTAATATATAATGTTGCCAATTCGCCTGTGTTTTCTTGAATGGGTATTGCTCAAAATGTGAGTTTCGTTCCAATATTGGATATCCATCACAGGACTTTTTAAATGCTCTTCTTTTTTTAGGATTCTGTTTTCTTTCTTCTTTTTTTCCTATATGTTCAAGCACTACAAATCATAAATCCAGTCCTTGCTTCCGCAGACGTGACAGGAAGTGTGTGCATAATTTTAAAGTACAATATTACTGGATTTTTTGGGTTGCATATTAAGAGTGTTTAGAAAACCGTGCAAGATCTGATAACTTTAATAATTCCACAAATCATAAAAGTATTTAAAAAAACATATTTGCCACATTCATAAAAAAATTAGAGGTAGACAAATAACCGGTTGTCACTAAAAGAAAAACTTCTGTTGTGCTATAAATAATATTATAATAATACATAAAGTAGAATATTCTTCTAGAAGAGGAAGGTTCACATGACCTCCACTAACCATTTTGGAATGAAAGCCAGGAAATGTAATTTTCCGGCTCTCTGATTAATAGGGCTTCTGGGTAGAACTAGAACTTTGACTTTGATGCACCATTTGTAAGAGAACTAAATAGTTTTAAACTTGGTGACAGCAGGGACAGTGTCCACTCTAGTAAGCTAAAATTGTTATAGTGACTAGAATATAACCATTGCATTCTTACACACAGGAAAACATTACAAATTATGATCTCTCTGCATTAGTTATAGATACGAAGCTGATATGAGTACTAGATGATAAAATGCAAGTCTGCTAAATATTGCAAGACACTAAAAGCTATACTTCTTAGACTGTTATAATCTTCTATTTTATCATGTTTTTTAGATTACTGTTTATTATCAGCTATCCTAGCTTCTTCATTAAATGTCTATCTATTATATGTGAATAAAACTAGAAGCCCTCACAAATCATAAAGAATAGTCAGTAACAATGAACCACCCACCAATCCCCATTTCATACAGTCTGAGTCTTAAATTTAGGCATCACTCACAGATGCTGTCACAGTAATGTTTCCAATTTGCTTTACAAAGCCATGGGATTTGTGGTGAAATAATTAAAAGTAAAATGTATCCACCACAAGTGCATTTAAATCACCTGTCATTCATTTCCATGTGTGATGTTTGTGGGACTTTTCTCCGAGCTTGTATTGGTGCCCACAGGAGACATCACAATGAAGGAGGCACAATGTAATCTTGTCCCTATTAATAAACGAGTGCATTTAGTCGCCTTACTGACATTTTTAATTCACCTTCAGCAAAGTCCTTTTGCTCTTTCTACACACTTCATAGTCGGTCACCTACACAACCTCGTAATAGCATTCAGTGTGGCGCTTTCTGAGTTATTATGACTCCTGATTTGTACATTTTTGTTTATAATTCTTGTTTTATTTTGGGATTTTGCTCATGGATTTCATGCTTTGCTGGTTAACTTCTTTCATCATCCCTTGATTACATGCACTTCATTATTTACATAGTTAGGGTGTTTGACAGTAAGAGTCACTGTTAACGGGTTTATTTATTTTAATAAATTTGCTTTGTATTTGAGTTTTGTGCATAAATGGATTCGGGCGTACTTATGCTTAACGATAATTTTGAATGCAATGAATTGAAATAGTAGAGATTTTGGAACTGGACCTTTTTTGCACTTTGTATGCATTTAATGAATGCATGGGGAAATAGTGGGTATCCTACCCTCCCATTATAATATACTGTTATGGCACTTGGAAGATGAATAAGTGCAGATATTGCTGCTGGAGATCTGTGCAAATCCAAAGAATCTGAGGTTTATACGGTATGCACTATGCTGTTTTATTATGACTATAATAATAATGCAGTATTTTGTTTCAAAACGCCTTTTAAAAGTTGCAGATGTTTGTTGGGGGGTTTTTTTACCCCGTTTGGCGGCTTTTTCCAGCACCTGGTCGGTGGTCTATATGGCGGATCATCTGATGCATTTGGCGGGTTTATGGTGGGTTTTTGGATCGATTAAGCATTTTTTCGGCAGTTTTTCAGATCAATTCGGCAGTTTTCAATGTTTTTTCTGATCAATTTGCTGGTTTTGCGGCAGATTTTCGATTTGTTCGGCGAGTCATTTCACTGCAATTTCAAGGACCCTGCGGGAATGCTGAATTCACCGTAGGGTTGGCGAATCGAACTCGCCAAAGTGCAGGGAATGGGAGAGTGGCTTTGCTCCTCCTTAAGCCTGAGATACACTGAGCACGAAGCGCCGCCTCTAAGCGGTACCGCGCGTCGAGACGTGCTCAGTGTAAACGCATTTTCCATCTCCCTCGCCCAGCCGGCAGCTCCATGCGTCGCTGAGAGGCGAGAGTTGGAAAATTTTAATGTTGTCCATGGGCAGAGTGGCGCGTTGAGAGGAGGGGCAAGATCTGCAGCACACGGCGCATGCGCCGTGTCCTGTAGCTCCTTCCCACCTAGAGTAGCGCTGCTCAGCAACTCGTACAGGAGCATATGAAGACAGCTAATAAGCAGCAAAGCTGTCAGATCACATGGAGGCAAAGCTCCGTCATGGCTCTGCCCCTGCATCCCCAATGACTGGCTTCTCTATGTGCATGCCCTACCCTCTGCCCATGTTGGCTATACCCTGTGCTCACACTGCTCATGCAAGCTGATGCCCCAAGAAAGTTGAGTACCCGCGCACCAGAAAATAGTGAGCCAGGCCTGGTACGGGCTATAGAAACTGCTGAAGGGCCTCTCCCCCCTACAATCCATCCTGAACGCCTCCACCAGGCTAATTCACCTCACCCGCCGCTCTGTCTCTGCCGCTCTGTCTCTGCCGCTCCCCTCTGCGAGTCCCTTCACTGGCTCCCCATCCACTGCAGAATTAAGTTCAAAATCCTTATCCTTACCTACAAAACCCTCACTAACTCAGCTCCCCACTACCTGTCCTCACTAATCACCAAATACACCCCAGCCCGCTCCCTAAGGTCAAACAGTGACCTGCGCCTAGCTTCTCACCGCATCACCTCTTCCCATGATAGACTGCAGGATTTCTCACGCGCAGCCCCCACTCTCTGGAACGCTCTCCCTCGTACTGTCAGACTTTCCCCTAACTTCTCTTCCTTCAAACGCTCCCTTAAAACATTCCTATTTAGGGAAGCCTACCACCCAACTCACTGACACAACCATCAATCACTCTCACCTTACAGTCCTCTCCTCCTGTTTCCAACCCCAACCCTCCCAGATTGTGAGTTCCTACGGGAATAGGGCCCTCATCTCCTCCTGTACTGTTTGTCAAATGTTGTTCAATGTATTGTAACCCTGTCTATACTGTGCTTATTGTACAGCGCTGCGGAATATGCTGGCGCTTTATAAATAAAGAATAATAATAAGAAGAAGAAGAAGAGTGTGTATACTGTACATACTGATTGTGCACTGTGTGTATACTGTATTGTATGTAGACTGGCTGTGAGGCGGAGCAGAGTGAAATCAAGCCTGCAAAATCTTTGCTTCACCACGCTGTGCGTCGCTACGCTTGCAGTGTATCTCAGGCTTTAGAGTGATGGGAGTTTAGCATGCAACATCTTGGGCCCTATTACATTCGTCACGCAAAAACACACGCGCAACGAGTGAATTTGTGCGCCAAGCGTAAAACATTAACGTGCGTAAATCAACGCTGGAATTACAATCCTCGCGCATTTTTTCATCCTTCGAGCAATAACGCGCGTTAAACGGACATGCACAAATGCACGCGCAGCAACGTTGCGCGCAGAAATCAGTGTGCGGACTGTTTTTTTCACGCGATTCAGCCAATCAGAATTAAGAACAACAATTGTCTCCCGTTCAGTTTTTGCGCCTGTCAAAATCAATCTGTGCATATATGCTGCATCAATAAAAAACACACACAACTTCTCAAATTTATTATACTTTGCTGCGCATTTTTTTTTGGGCTGGTGTATTTGGTTTCGGCCAGGTTGATAGAATTTGCCATCAACACCAGCTTTTAGGAGTTGATAAAATTATGCGCGCAAAGGCTGTGCATTACAAACTGCGCATAGATTGTAATACCATCCGCGTACCAGCGCACAAACGCATTTGCGCTCACAATGTTAAGTATAGGACGCGCAGTACAGTAAGCTCGCGCAGCGTTCGCGCAGGTCCACCCGCGGTAGAGGTATACACGCGTTTGTTGCGCTGACATTGTAATACGACATTCATCGCAAAGGGTTTTGCCTCTGGTGTTAATGCGTTTTTGGGAGGGCGCAAATGTATGCGCGAAGATTGTAGTAGGGCCCCTTATCTTTTTGTTGCAATGCTTTGTTAGCAGCCATCCAAGTCATGTTCGTGTTCATCCTTTCCACGTTTTTTGGTTGGCCCCAAATGGGGAGTTGCTGGATGGGGTTTAAATATATCCCACCAGTTTGGTCTCTGTGTTGCAACAGACCAGAGAACGAGAGTTGGGTTCATTTACTGCAAGGTGTCCATATGCCTTATTTGATTTTTAGATAGAATATGTGTTTATAAAGATCTCTTTTTAGTTGTACAGCAATAATTAAGAATATAAGAGGTTTCAGTGAAATGTATTTGAGTTTATATCACATTACATGCCACTTCATTGTGGTTTTTATTTGTACACATAAAATATTTTTTTCGCAATTCTATTTGTGTTGTTGTTGTCTTTTTACAAATCGTATTATTTATTTTTACTTTAAAGAATTGCCTTATACCTGTAATGGCCATTGTAAGTAACCAAGAATCATTACAGGATTTTGAGCACATATGACAAAGTATTTCTCTTGGGCAAGTTTTGGGGTTGGCTGATAATGTTTACTTCCTCCTCCCGAGAGTGATGGGAGTTGAGCATGCAACGTCTTTTACTTTTTGTTACATTTCTTAGATAATAACCCTTTTAAAGAAGCCCTAGTCGTATGATTTGCCATTTCCCATAGAAATTGATTCTATACCTCCCAGAGAAAGCCTCCCTTGGTACATTTTATAAACAACAACAAACAACAAAAAAAAAAGATCTTTGCACCTTTTAACAAAAAGAACAGAAAACACAGCCAGTCAGTATCTGGAAATGCAGTTAATCGGACTCACATGAGCTTGGCTCTATCCAGGACTTTAATTGATCTGCTATTCACTAGAGGTTTTTCAGAAAATATTTTATCTGCCCTTTGCTTCGCTAATGGGAAAGGAATTGTCTGTGGAACGTGGGTGTTAGAAGTTAATTACATTTTATTTAAAGTCTTTTATCCATTTCCAAGCTTCGTGGTTTTTTTTTGCTTTTTTGTTTTTTTTTAAAGATCAGGTCTGCATTTTCCTATCCATGTCGGTGACAAATTCACAGCACTTTTGGAAACATGTCTGAACATTTTATGTCATGTTTGCGCCTGGGGCTTTGAAGAAGGAAATGTTAGTTTTAGAGTTAATTCCTGAGGCCTTGGTCTTCCTTTCCTTTGTTTTGTGTCAGCGCACATTGCCCCATGCCCTGTCATTTTTCACTCCATGGATGTGCTTTTGACAGACACCAGGTCCAGCTGCTTCAAGCTCTATTTAAACACTTGCTGAGAAATGTATTTTACTTGAACCCGTGCCTCCCTCACCTGCCATACGGAGCAGTGAGAACAGCTTCTGATCCTCACAAGGAAGGCCCTGCTGTGGAACAGACAGGAGGTTCAAGCCCTGCTCTGCTGTGCATCTCAGGAGTAGCTATCTCTGCCTATGCAAATAATTGGTTCTGAGTGTCAGCTGTCTGTTAGCAAGAATCCCATCCTTAATTGTAAAGTCTCAGTCAAATATGTCCAATATTCCTCAGGAATTAAATTCCACACACTGCACAAAATAATTTTTATATAAATAAGCCGGCATCAGTTGAAATGGTGACTGGGGGCGCATGTTCTGCTACCTGGGAAAACTGTGTTTCAATAAATGAGGTATGTCAGAAAACTATTAACCAAAAGAACGCCAGGATTAATCTTCTTAATCTTTATTTCATTTAAATCACAATAACCTCTACAAAACTGCACTATCAGCTTGAGTGCTCATGTGCCTCAATGATATCAAAAACAAATAGAAGATACAGTATTTATATATGTATACCTTACAGTGTGGAGGCTTTTTATCTCATTTTGTGCCCTCCACCACAACCCAAATAAGTACTGATTTACCCTACGGGCCAAGCATCAAACTGCAACTGGTCATTCCTAGCTCCTGCTGAAGAGGGTCCAATAAACCCGAACCAGCGCTGTCCAGGAGTGGCTTTGACCAGTTACATAAACCTGATCTCTGCTAAAAAAAAAAAGCCGTCTACTATGGCATGGCATTGATTTAAGGGTTGTGTGTGAAAACAGACCCAGGATGCAAAAAAGTGAGGCAGACGTCATTTGCATGTGTTACCCAGAGTTCTTTGCTGCATAAGGGGAATGTAGCACAGGAGCTCTGGGATGCAGTTCTTTGAATTGCTGTGATGTGCAAATGGCTTCTGCAAAAATAATTCTATATATATATATATATATAGAGAGAGAGAGAGAGAGAGAGAGAGAGAGAGAGAGATTACAGCACTAATACCTCTTAAATTAACTGTGATTATTGATGTAAAGTTATATAGCATTAGAACAAACCAAGGCAGGGTTGCCAAACTCTGCCCCCCCCCCCCCCCCCATCAGATGTCGATGTCGCTGAACAACAACTTCCATGTGTCTCTCTGGGCATCTATTGTATTCAAAGATTTCTGGGAGATGTAGGCCATCAACATCTGGGGTGCCAGAATTTGGCATCCCCGAACTAAGGGCTTGATTTAATTGGTAGAATTGTAAAAATTTGGCACGAGACAAATTTCGACAAATGTCCCTGTTTAGGAAAAATATCAGGCCACTGAAAAGCCTGAAAATCAGAGCAAAAATACGTATGCATTGATGAACTTTCTGTCTTTCACTGTCTTACTGGAAATCCCAGATGTGCACTTTTTTATTTTAAATCTCATAAATGCGAGACTTAATGTAAATCCCAGATGTATGCGGTTTTACTGTAACAGTGGAAATATTAAAGCAGGGACTTGAGAGTTGTAAATATAACAGTAACAATATAACAGTAACAATATAACAGTAACAAATGTATTAATGAAAAAAAGATGTCATCTGCGCTCGTTTCTATATATTTCCATGTGCAACAAAATACTGTCAGAGGTTTTAGTTTACTTAAATGGCCATTGAAGCGTAAGCCCACTCGCCCCATCACGGCACTGAGATGTCTTCAGCCCCCGCGGCGCTTCCTGGGGGGTCAGGGCGCCCGGCGGCATCGCTGGCTGGCCGAGTGCCAGGAGTTAGGCTAGGGTCAGACGAACGCATTTTCGCGTTGTCTGTGAAAAAGTGCGTTCGAACGAATGGACGCATTTTTTCACGGAGTACGCGATAGCGGTCATACGATGCGCATTTGCATCCGTGATTTTGTACGGATCATCAATAAAACACTTTGTGCATCTGGACGTTATGTTGGCCGGACATTAGCAGTGTCTGACATCTCCAATTCACGCACACACGCCTCTAGCGGACGCAGCGCACTCTGTACAACCGTACTAGCGGTTTTACGTTCTCGACAAAATGCGTTCGTTTTCCACTTGCGTTGCGCAGCCGGACTTTTGTGCGACCGTACTTCGTATATTGGCCGTCATTGCCCGGCACTTGCTGCTACTACGGCCGGTATTAAGTGCGCCTGCACGCGCGTTCGCACTGCGCTCGTCTGACCCTAGCCTTAGAGCTGGCCGATCGGCGTCTGAGGGGCAGGGCTTGGCGTGGTGACACGGAGCCGTCGGCCTTAAATGCAGGGTGCGAGGATCTGCTCCTCGCCCTGACGTGGAGTTATTCCCGCATCGTGAGCGGATCTCAGTTTACGGTCTTAGTGTATTTTGCCTAGTTGCCAATTCTGTCTGTATGAGGACCCTGCTTGTGATTGACCCGGACTGCCTGCTTGACAATTCTTACTCTAATCCCATATATGTGTGTATGTTGAACTTTGTATACACAGAGTGTATGTTCAGATCATACCGCATGGTCTGATTGTGGGTCTGCCCTGCAGGTCGCTGAATCCATCAACCTCTCATGTTACCTGTCTGGTACTAAGTCTATGTACAGATTATACCGCATGGTCTGATTGTGGGTCTGCCCTGCAGGTCGCTGAATCCATCAACCTCTCATGTTACCTGTCTGGTACTAAGTCTATGTACAGATTATACCGCATGGTCTCTGATTGTGGGTCTGTCCTGCAGGTCGCTGAATCCATCAACCTCTCATGTTACCTGTCTGGTACTAAGTCTATGTACAGATCATACCGCATAGTCTCTGATTGTGGGTCTGTCCTGCAGGTCGCGGTGTCCATCAACCTCTCATGTTACCTGTCTGGTACTAAGTCTATGTACAGATCATATCGTATTGTTTTGGATTGTGGGTCTGCCCTGCAGGTTGCTGAATCCATCTACCCCTCGTGTTGCCTGTCTGTTACCAGGTCAATAGACACATCATACCACATTGTCGCTGATTGTGGGTCTGCCCTGCAGGTTGTGGAATTCCTTGTACATTCCTCCTACGTTACTGAGAACAAGTATATGGGAGTCCTCTCTGTTGCTAACCCTGCCTGTACGATTACCCTCTGGTGCCAACTAGGAACGTACTTTTGACCACGCTTTTGTTAAACCAAGTTATGTTTATATCTTGCTAAGCTCTCTGTCTGTGTATAGCTAACTTGCCTTCACTCAACAGACACTTGGCCATGAAATCATTTGCTGCTGAGTGGTATCTAGTGTTCTGTATCACCTCCCTGGCTGGGAGTGCTAGGTATGGCAGTTCTAGCTGCTATGAAGTCAAGTCTCTGAGAAATCTGTCCATAAAGATCCAAATCACGCTGATCTGGGGTGAGCGCCATTGCGAACGTGACAGGCACCTCTCGGTAGAGTGAGTCCTAACCAATGTACCAAAAGCTGCTCCTCTGAGCAACTCCATGCCCTCCTGCTGCTTTTCAGCTAAGGAGAGGCAGAAAAATGGTGGGTTTTATTTATACACGCACCGAGCACTTCCCATTTGGGATTGAAAACAAAAACATGGAAAAAGGAACAGCAGCAAAAATGACTAACTGGTGCTACAGCATAATATACATACATACATAAAAAATTGCGTTGCGCCTGTACTCACCAGAGCGGCTGCAACAGCCAGGAGTAACAACCCAGTTCATGTATAAAACATAACAAGAAAAAAATATGTCATCTGCGCTCGTTTCTATATATTTCCATGTGCAACAAAACTCTGTCAGAGGTTTTAGTTTG
Organism: Leptobrachium leishanense; assembly: GCA_009667805.1. Lineage (NCBI taxonomy): Eukaryota > Metazoa > Chordata > Amphibia > Anura > Megophryidae > Leptobrachium > Leptobrachium leishanense. The sequence goes on along the minus strand of CM019065.1, from coordinate 109,842,122 downwards.
ATTAAATGGCCATTGAAGCGTAAGCTCACTCACCCCATCAAGGCACCTCTCGGTAGAGTGAGTCCTAACCAATGTACCAAAAGCTGCTCCTCTGAGCAACTGCATGCCCTCCTGCCGCTTTTCATCTAAGGAGAGGCAGAAAAATGGTGGGTTTTATTTATACACGCAACAAGCACTTCCCATTTGGGGTTGAAAACAAAAACATGGAAAAGGGTACATTGGTTAGGACTCACTCTACCGAGAGTGCGGACACACTTTGTGTGTGGGTCTCTATTGCTCAGGATTCTGTGCTACGACGGACGTTAAACTGTGCGGCAACACAAATGTGATCACTGCATTCATCTGACATGGGCCTTCGGGTCAGGAGAAAATTGGGATAGGTAAACCAGTTGCAATGAACATAATTTTTTAGAATAGGGAAATCAGAAAACTATTGTTGTCCAAGAACAGTCTGAATTAGTGACATTCCTACTTTTAACGCTGTTGCTATTTTTAAATTAATATTTTATTTAAAAATCATCCAGAGAAGCCATACATACAGTCAGGTCCAGAAATATTGGGACATCGACACAATTCTAACATCTTTGGCTCTATACACCACCACAATGGAGTTGGAATGAAACAAACACAATGTGCTTTAACTGCAGACTGTCAGCTTTAATTTAAGGGTATGTACATCCAACTCAGGTGAACGGTGTAGGACTTACAGCAGTTTGCAGATGTGCCTCCCACTTGTTAAGGGACCAAAGGTAATGGGACAATTGGCTTCTCAGCTGTTCCATGGCCAGGTGTGTGATATTCCCTCATTACCCCAATTACAAAGTGCAGATAAAAGGCCCAGAGTTCTTTTCAAGTGTGCAATTTGCATTTGGAATCTGTTGCTGTCAACTCTCAAGATGAGATCCAAAGAGCTGTTACTCTCAGTGAAGCAAGCTATTATTAGCCTGAAGAAACAAAACAAACCCATTAGAGAGATAGCAAGAACATTAGGCCTGGCCAAAACAACTGTTTGGAACATGCTCTAAAAAAAAGGAATGCACCGGTGAGCTCAGCAACACCAGAAGACCCGAGAGACCACGGAAAACAAATGTGGTGGATCACCGAAGAATTCTTTCCCTGGTGAAGAAAACACCCTTCACAACAGTTGGCCAGATCAAGAACACTCTCCAGGAGGTAGGTGTATGAGTGTCAAAGTCAACAATCAAGAGAAGACTTCACCAGAGTGAATACAGAGGGTTCACCAGAAGATGTAAACCATTGGTGAGCCTCAAAAACAGGAAGGCCAGATTAGAGTTTGCCAAACAACACCTAACAAAGCCTTCGCAGTTCTGGAACAAGATCCTATGGACAGATGAGACCAAGATCAATTTATACCAGAGTGATGGGAAGAGAAGAGTATGGAGAAGGAAAGGAACTGCTCATGATCCTAAGCATACCACCTCATCAGTGAAGCAGATTCCAAATGCAAAGTGTCGTGGCGTGGGCATGTATGGCTGCCAATGGAACTGAACTGGTTCTCTTGTATTTATTGATAATATGACTGCTGACAAAAGCAGCAGGATGAATTCTGAAGTGTTTCGGACAATATTATCTGCTCACATTCAGCCAAATGCTGCAGAACTCCTTGGACGATGCTTCACAGTGCAGATGGACAATAACCCAAAGCACACTGCAAAAGCAACCAAAGAGTTTTTGAAGGGACAGAAGTGGAATGTTATGCAATGGCCAAGTCAATCACCTGACCTGAATCCCATTGAGCATGTATTTCACTTGCTGAAGACAAAACTGAAGGGAAAATGCCCCAAGAACAAGCAGGAACTGAAGACAGTTGCAGTAGAGGCCTGGCAGAGCATCACCAGGGATGAACCCCAGCGTCTGGTGATGTCTATGCGTTCCAGACTTCAGGCTGTGATTGACTGCAAAGGATTTGCAACCAAGTATTAAGAAGGGAAAGTTTAATTTGATTATTATTCTGTCCCATTACCTTTGGTCCCTTAACAAGTGGGAGGCACATCTGCAAACTGCTGTAAGTCCTACACCGTTCACATGAGTTGGATGTACATACCCTCAAATTAAAGCTGACAGTCTGCAGTTAAAGCACATTGTGTTTGTTTCATTCCAACTCCATTGTGGTGGTGTATAGAGCCAAAGATGTTAGAATTGTGTTGATGTCCCAATATTTCTGGACCTGACTGTATACAGTATCTTAGCATTCTGCAAAATATTTTCTGGATGTCAGTATAGTCTACATATGGCGAGACTACTCCGATCCTAATACATTTATAAACTCACAATTTTATTTGGATAATAATGTATTATACAATGTTATTTTATCTCCTTCATTTACAGTCAGCATGCAACTTTGCATACTATCCATCCAGCAGTGCATTGTGAGCTTTGCCAAAAGGTTTTAGTATTCTTTCTTTTTTACACCTCTATGTTCTCACAGTAAGTTGCAAAATGCGTATTTCAGTAAACCCATAGAAATAGATCCTTAATAGCTGTGTGGGAGTGAACACGAGCCCGCTCAGAACGTTTTCCTGCCATAGGTTATTCAATCTGTTGCAGAGTTATGTTTATGTTGGACTGATTTAAATACACACAGACGAGTGGTGAGTTTGGCTTCGTTACTAGCTATTCCAAGGACTGAATCACGACGATCTCTTCCGGCGTAGAGAAAAAAGAATGCGCTTAAAGGAACACTAATGATAAACGTCATGCGTGCCTTATCTATAATTATAACCAAATATTTCAATCATGCATCCTAGCGCTATATTGCTCATTTGTAGAATGATACGTGCAGACGTTAGATTGTCTGGCTCCAACAAGTGCCCTCTGGTCCTTTCATGTGTCTGCCACCTTCCAGCATCTTCTAATCCCCCTGTTGTCACTGTAAACTGCTGTAGATTTGTCCAATACATCAATGTACTCCCACCTCTGATTTCCTTTTTACAACCCAGGGTGTCACGTTACAGACGGCTTCTCCTCATCACTCTCCTTTATCCCACTCTTTTTTTCTTCTTTGCTGGAGCCCCATTTCTCTTATTCCATTTACTATACCATTACAAGTATCTCTGTGCATCCCCACCCCTTATTATGACTGTTCTCATCCCTGAAGATATCTCATTCCAAAGCCTCAGCATTAGTACACACCTCTAGCTACATAACAATAATCTCTCAACTTGACTTTTGTAATAATCTTCTAGCTGGCCTCCCTCTCTCCTGCCTCTAGCCCCTACAATCCATTCTGAATGCCTCTGCCAGGCTCATCCACCTCACCTGCTGCTCGTCTCTGCCACTTCTCCCTTCACTGGCTCGCCATCCACTGTAGAATTAAATGCAAAATATTTACCCTGACCTACAAAGCTCTCACTAACTCAGCTCCCCACTACCTGTCCTCAGTAAATCAACAGATACACCTCAGCTCACTCCCTAAAATTCAACAGTGACCTGTGCCTAGCTTCTCTCCACATTACCTCTTCCCACGATAGACTGCATGATTTCTTAGGCACAGCACCCATCCTCTGGAACGCTCTCCCTCGTACTGTCATACTTTTCCTTAGTTTCCCTTCCTTCCATTGCTCCCTTAAGACCTTCCTATTCAGGCAAGCTGAAATTTCGGTGCTCTCCGAATAACTCCTTGTGTCTCAGTGCATGGTGTTGAGGGATTTTGCTCCGTAAGAAAAAGTCACTTAACACATAAAACTCCCCCACCAAAATAATCCCAAATACTAATTCTGTGGTGCAGATTTACTGCTTCCGCAAACAAATAGTCACTAGTGTCCTCCAACAGCCTCAGCACGGGGTCGCAATTGGCTCTATGAGATCCTTTGGACTCCAGGAGTCAATACTAGCGTTGGTACCATTTACGGTATCTGTGTGCAGCTCTCAAATAACCAATAACACAGCGACTCAGATGGAATAAAGTCCAGAGAGCTGCCAAATGGTATTGGCTCATGGTGATATTTTCCTTTATCGGCTTCCTGTTTCCAACAAGTTGCAATAGGGCCCTTTGCATTTTGTTAGAGCCACCTCGCTAGTCAACTACATGTAATGTAAGGAAATACTCCTAAAAGATAATTCATGGAGGTAATCCTAAAGAACAGAATTGTCACTGACTGCTAAATGCCAGAGCTGTGAAATTATCCATCCATCACCGGCGCCAGATTATTGAAATACCAAGTGTAATGGTTACCCGGGTAACGTCAGCTGAGCTGAGAAATGTAGCAGCTACAGACTGAATGGTTTAGCTGATGGGACCAAATGAATAAATTCTATTTTAACATTTGGGAACTTGCAGCAATATAAAGGCACAAATAAGTTCTAGATTTTTTACTAGACAGTTTCACTGCAGAAAATAAAATCAAACATGCATCTGATTTAATGCCAGTGGCATGGGATTTTCTACACAATTCGCCCAACCCCCCTCACTTCCCTGTTATCGCCACCAATAAAAGCAAACTTTTGGTGCCCCATTTGTTCTGTGTAATGTGCCGACTGGTGTTGACTGATCAGTAAAAGAATTTCCTTCTGTATAATGTCTGTCTCTCAAGAGTACATCCCATATAGAGGGTTAGAGAAACAAAGCCTCCAAGTGCTCTGTTATACAAGCAAGGCATTAACTAGATACACATCATCAGTTTTTGGAATTCTGAAAAGAGAGATTAAGAAGTGGTAGTAAAGAAACAAGACTAGATTAAATAACACAATGAGCTGGTTGTATGTGCCTAAAAGCGTCTGATGGTTATCACTGACATATCTTTCATTCTATCAGAAGAGTTACACAAATCAGCTATCAACACAGAAAGGATGGCAAAGTCACATACCAAGTGATCATTTACGCATCACAAATTCATTAGGCTTGCTCCCTAATGAGGTTGTCATGGTGGCTTTCTAGTTCAATGTGGCAAATCATGCAATGCACATTCAAACAGCAAGCTCATCAAATGTCACTTTCTCTTTTGACTTAAGGAGACATAGTTGATCTTGTTTATCCACCAATGGGAAGAGGAACCTGATGTGGTTTTAGCAATCTCTTTGCCATGAATTTTATGTAGTCGACGCATCCCTGATCTTCTGTCACTAAAGCTGGAGCTTTATAGTTAAACTCCAGATCTGTGTGTGTCTAACCAACACTTTGCTTCTACATACATGTAAACTTTTTTATCATTGCTGTCATCAAAAATTATTCTGAGTCGGGTTCTCCATTGTTGCCAACTTCTCGCCCTCCTTCTGGTCTTCCATGTTTTCTCGGGACTGGACCCCAATGATCGCACGATACGTTCACCCTTGCACACTTTGATTTTAGGAAGAATACAACGATAGAAATCTCAATGTATCCTTCCTGGTAAAATACTTTATAAATAAATACATTTCTGTATCTGACATTTGTTCTGGGAGTGCTGGTGGGGGGGGGACCTGTTGGAATCACACTCTGTAATACTTTCTCTATGTTGTATTTTACATGTTGACCTGAAGTTATAAATAAAGTTAAAAAAAAAAATTAAATCATTCTGAGTTTGTAAATACTGGCTTAAATGATCATTTCTAGTGATAGATCAGAAGTAGGGATGAGCTGTTCGGTTCGATCAGTTCGGAGTTCGATTCGAACTTTGGCCGTTCGCAAGTTCGCGAGATTCGAACTTTTTGGCATGTTTGGTTCAAGTTCGCAAAAAAAATTTTTTTTAAAAAAAAGTATAAAAAATGCTTAAAAAATCTAGAAATAAAGAGACTCTTTACTGCAGAATATTATAAGCAACGGTTTATTAGATATTGAATTAAAAACTAATGTCTACATGCAAAGATTCTCACCTCTAAATGACCTGTGTTCTCAAACGGCGTAAACAACAGGTGTTAATTAGTGCTTGGAAATAACATGTGCTTCTAATTAGTCCAGTCTCATGAATTTGATACATTGTATGCAGACTGAGGGTGTGGTGTCTCCTGATCTGAGCATGTATCAAACAACACCTGTGCTTCTGAGAAGTGTTCATTTCTCTACTAAATCTTCCTCTGATATGCTGTTTAACCCCTTAACCCTGCATTTCACTGCTGTGTGCTCAGCTAATTTTTACGTCATGTCCTGCCTGTATATTATGACAAAAAATGCAATAAAAATTGAATTTTTAATCATCTGCAGTGTGTAAAGGGTTTTGTTTTCACATTTTAGCACATGAGCGTTTGCGGTTATGTTTTCTATGGGGTGTGCTTGTTCAAAAATTTGAAATGGGGACTTGTTACATTTGGGGGGGGGAATTACGTGATTTATAGAAAACGCACCCCATAGAAAAAAATCATTAGTGCAGCATCATTGTTCACATTATAATTGAAATGTGAACAATATTGCTGCATTAATAAAAATAACACACAAAAAAATACATTTTTTTTACTTTATACCTGGTCATGTTGGGTATCATGCTCAGGCAGGCCTTTCGATTGACACCCTCCATGACCCCCTAGCTGCCACGGTCCTGGAGATATTGGGGTTCAAATGAACCCCCTATCTCCACCAGGGGATTCCGGGCAGCTAGGGGTTCCCCGGCTATCTGACGTCATCACGCTATGCGTGAGGACGTCAGGCAGTGAGGGGGGACCCAGGGGTGGAGCTTCCATCAAGATGGCGGCCCCCACCGGAGCTAGGCCGCACTTCGGCTCCGCAAGGCATCTCTATACACAGCCCCATCAGCATCTCTATACACAGCCTCACAGCATCTCTATACACAACCTCACAGCATCTCTATACACAACCTCACAGCATCTCTGTGAACCCTCAAATGAACCCCCTATCTCCACCAGGGGATTCCGGGCAGCTAGGGATTCCCCGGCTATCTGACATCATCACGCTATGCGTGAGGACGTCAGGCAGTGAGGGGGGACCCGGGGGTGGAGCCGCCATCCAAGATGGCGGCCCCCACCGGAGCTAGGCCGCAAGGCAAGGCGCCGAAGTGTGACCCGGTGCCTAAGGGGTTAAGGCCAGGCACTGCTTAAAAGGGGAGACTCTCTCCTTTTAAGCAGTGCCTGGCTTTTTTTTGTGGCACCTCCCGATCGGGAGGGAGAGGGATCCGAACGGATCCCCCCTCCCTTCCAGGCGATCTCCCGGCATTGCCAGGGGGTCGCCTGGAAATGACGTCATCGCGCGTGGCGCGATGACGTCATTTACGTTGGGAGGAGCTTGACTTCAGCGTCTCAGGACGTTGAAGTCAGAATGCCGCGGGACCCCGGACAGAGAGGTGAGTATCTTCGCCGGGGGTCCCGCAAAGCTGATGACGTGTGGGACACGTCCTCCTCAGCATACAGCGGGAGTAACTGAGGACGTGTTCCACACGTCGGCAGCAGTGAAGGGGTTAAAAGCGTCTTTTTTTAAACTTTTTGTCCTGGTTTCCTGTCCCCCAGGGCACTACCCGGACCCAGACGACATTGTTTTTAAATGTTTCTATACATCCTACAAATCCGCCACTTCACGGGCAGGTTATGGGGACCTCCTAGGCACGATATTTGAAGGAATTTTTCATTTTTATTTTTAACCCTTATTTCATGGAAAACTCACTGTCCCTTTAAAAACGTTTTTTTTTTTTTACTTTTTGTCCTTGTTTCCTGTCCCCCAGGGCACTACCCGGACCCAGACGACATTGTTTTTAAATGTTTCTATACATCCTACAAATCCGCCACTTCACGGGCAGGTTATGGGGACCTCCTAGGCACGATATTTGAAGGAATTTTTCATTTTTATTTTTAACCCTTATTTCATGGAAAACTCACTGTCCCTTTAAAAACGTTTTTTTTTTTTACTTTTTGTCCTTGTTTCCTGTCCCCCAGGGCACTACCAGGACCCCCATACACCTTTTATATCAAATATCTAGCATACAGTTGTGTTCAAAATTATTCAACTCCCACTGAAATTGAGTGTTTTGGCCAGTTTGACATTGATTTTGATCATTCAGTCATCTTGCTTACAATTAAATCAAAGAGGCACGTGTAGGTCAGACAAATATAACATAACATTTATAATGAAATAACCACAAATGTCTTTTCTGTGCTCACATCATTATCAGTTTTATTCAACCCCCAAGTGACATTCAATCTTAGTACTTATAACTGTAAAAGGATGTTGTACTAACAGCTTTTAAACGTGAAGCATAGCTTGACACAAGTGTCTTGCAGCGATCTACGGGTATCTTCGCCCATTCGTCATGGGCAAAAGCCTCCAGTTCAGTCACATTCTTAGGCTTGCGCACTGCAACTGCTTTCTTTAAGTCCCACCAGAGGTTCTCAATCGGATTTAAGTCAGGTGACTGCGATGGCCACTCCAAAATGTTCCAGCCTTTAAACTGCAACCATGCTCTAGTGGACTTGGAGGTATGCTTGGGATCATTGTCCTGTTGAAAGGTCCAACGTCTCCCAAGCCTCAGGTTTGTGACGGACTGCATCACATTGTCATCCAATATCTCCTGGTACTGAAGAGAATTCATGGTACCTTGCACACGCTGAAGCTTCCCTGTACCTGCAGAAGCAAAACAGCCCCAAAGCATGATTGACCCCCCACCATGCTTCACAGTAGGCAATGTGTTCTTTTCTTCATAGGCCTTGTTCTTCCTCCTCCAAACATAGCGTTGATCCATGGGCCCAAACAGTTCTAATTTTGTTTCATCAGTCCACAGAACACTATCCCAAAACTTCTGTGGTTTGTCCACATGACTTTTGGCATACTGCAGTCGACTCTTCTTATTCTTTGGAGACAGCAAGGGGGTGCGCCTGGGAGTTCTGGCATGGAGGCCTTCATTACGCAGTGTGCGCCGTATTGTCTGAGCTGAAACTTCAGTACCCACATCTGACAAATCTTTTCTCAGTTCCTCAGCAGTCACACGGGGACTTTTCTCCACTCTACACTTCAGGTAGCGCACAGCAGTCGAAGTCAACATCTTCTTTCTGCCACGACCAGGTAGCGTTTCAACAGTGCCCTTTGCCTTGAATTTGCGAATGATGCTACCTATGGTCTCTCTTGGTATGTTTAACATCTTTGCAATCTTCTTATAGCCATTGCCTTTCCTGTGAAGAGTAATCACCTCTTCTCTTGTCTTCCTGGACCATTCTCTTGACTTCACCATGTTTGTAACCACACCAGTAAATGTCTAGAAGGAGCTGAGTATCACAGTCATTTTAAAGCTGCCTAATTGGTGCTTATTATGCTTTATTGCTGCTTCGTGACATCCACAGGTGTTTTCAATACCTGATTGAAAACACTTGAATGAACCTCTGTTCTTCAGAGTGGTAGTCTTTAAGGGGTTGAATAATTGTGTCAATGAAGAATTCACAAAAGAAACATTTTCTACTGTATTACAAAACCAATTGATGTCATTTTAGTTGCATATGGTTCTTTAAAAAATCCTTGTAGGATTTCATTCTGAATACAATTACAAATGTACACTAAATTCCCTAAAACCCTTTACAGCATTGGGGGTTGAATAATTTTGAACACAACTGTATATGCCCTCTTAGAGGGCACTCTAAAAATCGATCCAATATTAAAATGATATGAATCTGGTATAGGCGTCAGTGGCAGTGCACCCAAATATTTTGCCTTTGGTGGCAGCAAGTGCCTTCACACCATAACCCCTCTGAGGTATTGTGGAAGAGTGCAGTGGTGGAGGTTTTGGTAATGCAGAAGAGATCCCCGATCTATTCAGTTACATCAGCAGCTAACACAAAACCTGGTCAGCAATGTTTAGGCACTTGTCCTGCGCTACTGTATATGGTGTGTAATACAAGTCTGGATATATATATTTATAAGAATATAGAATATATATATATATATATATATATAAGAATATAGAATATATATATATATATATATATATATATATCATATCTGCCCTTACCTTCCGCTATAAATTTGCTAAAAATATACACACAAAAAAAAAACACTGCCTGAGACCCCGCAGCCCACATACCACACCCCTCTACCTGGCTGAATGTATCTAATATATAGAATTAAATACATTCAGCCAGGTAGAGAAAGAAAAAAAAAAGTTTTATTTTTTGTTCCCAGGGTCATTTAAAAATCTTTTTCTTTTTTAGAAATGTGTCGCCTTACCTTAGCCTGGTGGTCAGTGGGGGCTCCCTGGAACCTGTTTGTGGGGGGGTCTGCCGTGGCCGTAGGTGCAGTGGCTCCCTCCCTGTGCTGCCTGTCTCTGCCACATGCACCCGGGTGGCTAGCCCGCACAGTCGCAGCTCTGTCATCCGGTGGCCGCATGCTCCTCAAGGGGATCCTTGGGAGGCCCCGGCAGGCTGCCCTCTACAGTGCCTGATTAGAGGGCCGTGTCTGCCTGATGTTTTAGTAACAAGAATGTTTTATCCCATTGGTTTCAATGTTAAAAATATTCCCGTTTTATTTCAATTTCTAATAAACCGTTGCTTATAATATTCTGCAGTAAAGAGTCTCTTTATTTCTAGATTTTTTTTTGTATTTTTTTATACTTTTTTTCAAATTTTTTTTAGAACTTTTGGCGAACGTCCCAAATGGTTCGAAGTTCGTGAACTGTCGAACGGCCGATGTTCGATGTGAACTCCGAACAGATCGAACCGAACAGCTCATCCCTATTCATGAGACAAAAGTTAATGTGTTATTTGCTTATCACCTATAGCACATTTGAAAATCACTTGACTTCTACCATTATAGATTATTTTCTTCTTGAAGAGGCCCTATTGCTGATGAAAAGATAAATCTTTTCCATGATCAAAGATAATAAAAGACCCAGGACATACTTGAAAATTAGAGAAATCTCAATGTATCCTTCCTCGTAAAATCTTTTATAAATAAATAAATAATATTTAAAGTACACCTGTACTGCCCAGGTGCACTTTATTTGCGTTATCCCATCAGGAGATGGATATCATGTTTCTTTAAGAGTAATGTGATATCGCATCCTATGATGAAATATCACAGTTTGAACTCCCCTCAATCCAGCGATATGGAGGGTGAAACATGGTGGCACCTAAGTCGAGCTAACTGGAGGCCATTGCGCAGTAATGCGAAATCGGCCATCAACAATGACATCGGCATGCTTCCGTGTCAGTCCCTGAGTCAACAGCCAATGGTGTGCACAAACTGAGTTGAGGGCTTTCCAGTAGGACTGTGCTCATAACTGTCCTTTTTTCCCCACAAGAGACACCAAATCTTTGTCAGGGACTAACTTTCCTTTTTCAATTATTTACATAACAGCGAAAAATTATGTTTGGTCTATAATTTCTAGAACAAATTATGGGAGTTGTAATCCAGCAAAATATGGAGAGCTAGAGTTTGGCATCCTAGATCTACACCATAGCACATATCATCAGAAATGAAAACCTTGAGACATGTTAGCAATAAAATAGAAGTAAAATGTTCTGGTTCCCAATTATCAAGATGTTAGAAAACATGGGACCTATTCCTAATAAGTCGTTAGACTACTGGCTTGAGAAGCTGCAATATTAACCCCTTCGCTGCTGAGCCATTTCACCGCTGTGTGCTGGGCTAACTTTTACCACTTTTGCTCATCATGTTTAAACGTGATTTGAAGTCACGTTTTATTATACAACCCAGACATATTATATATCCTTTTTTCAGCAGACTGCGCAGATTCATAATATATAATTATAATATGTATACGTCATGCTCTGCTAGAATATTATAACAAAAAATGCAATAAAATTAGAATTTTCAATCATCTACAGCATGTAAAGTGTTTTTTTCCACACTTTATCATCTGAGCCTTTGCGGTTATATTTTCTTGTTAAAAAAATTACGTGATTTTTTGAAAAAAAAACCATAGAAAGAAATCGTTAGTGCAGCATCATTGTTCACATTATAATTGAAATGACAACAATATTGCTGCATTAATAAAAATAACACACACAAAAAAAATTACAATAATTTGTTATTATTTTTTTCTTAATTTGAACATGGTCATGTTTGATATCATTGGAAAGCTGCCACCATTCGGGAGATATGGGGGTTCAAGGGAACCCCCAATCTCCACCATGGGATTTCCTTAGGAAACCCCCGGGCAGCTAGGGGTTCCCCAGCTAACTGACATCATCGTGCCAGGCGCGATGATGTCAGATGACAAGGGGGACCCGGAGGTGGAGCTGCCATCTAAGATGGCAGCCCTCACCGGAACTAGGACGCGATCCGGCACCGAATGGCGCCGTAACGCGGTCCGGCACGTCAGGGGTTAAAGACAGGCATCGCTTGAAAGGGCAGACACTGCCGTTCCAAGCAATGCCTCTCTTTAACTTCTACCTGCTCCTGATCAGGAGGGAGAGGGATTCGAAAGGGCCCCCCTCCCTTCAGGCGATCTCCTGCCTTTGCCGGGTGGTCGCCTGAAAATGGCGTCATCGCATCCGACGCAATGACATCATTACGTAGGGAGGGCCCATAAAAACAGTGTCTGACTTCAAGGAAGTCTGAATGCACGGGACCCTGGAGCAGAGAGGTGAGTACTTGGCGGATCTCCCAGTAAGAGGATGACGTGTGGGGAACGTCCTACGCATACAGCGGGAGCCTCCTAGGACGTTCCCCACACGTCATCCGCAGTGAAGGGGTTAATGGCTCAAGCCACGGTTACAGCCAAGCTCCCAGACACAGCTGTCTGTAGCTATGCAACCGTGCTTTATATTGGAGTTGTTATATCCAACGTGAAGTCTTTCAATCAGCAGCCACTTTGCTTTGTTGGATAAACAACATTATATTTTTAAAATACTCCATTCTGCTAACCTATAGGAATCTCAATCATATCTTTTAATCTTGAAGTCTTCATGTCAACAGGCTTGTCACTCGATTGTTTTAGTGTATAGGAAAAAGCTGTGGATTGCCCCTTATTTTAGAAAGATCATTTCCCTTTTGGCTCTGGCGTGCTACATCTGATTCCTTTGGTGGTGTAATCTTGTCATCACATGATGTTATTCCTAATAAAGAACAGTGAGCTGCTAAATTTACAATTATCAGGTCAGAATTTTCCAGTAAGCATAAAGGACGTGTGACTCTCTTTCTGGCTCACTGCAAATAGATTTACTTTTGAAATGTAATCACTATGACGTTTCCCAATTCTGTAGATTTTGACTCCCTTCCATCCATCTTTGGTTGGGTGCAACTACTACTATGATGTCATATAAAAAAGAGATATAGCTGGTCTATGGGCTCAATTTAATTCTTTAAGACGGCGTTTCAATACAAATATGACCGATTATTAAGCGATATTTTTAAAAAAATATTGGCTTTGACAACTGTAATATATTCGGACACAGATGAAAATAAAAAAATGTTGCGATTCTGAAATAAACCATTCTGGTAAAGTGCCTGAAAAGGCTGCTTTTCAGCTAGCATCATGTTGATTTTTGCCACTAAGTGCCTAAATAAAATGTTTAAATGAGGATTTCGGTCTGATTTTGTCTGGTTTCCAGCCTGAAAATCCATTTATCGATAACTTCTAGAAACTAGATTATTTTTTTAAAAAATCACCTTTTCAATCAATTTAAAGTGAATCACTTAATCACAAGATTACTATTAGCAAGTATAGATTCAAGAGAATATAATTTTTATTAATTACGGGAATCGCATTGCCAACGTGCCTTTAATTATTCCTGCTGAATTGAAAATTAGCCAAATTGCGGTAGAAAAATCAATAAATTTCAGAGATCAAGCAGAATTAAATAGAGTCCTATATTGGTAAACAGTCAGAAGTGCAGAGTAGAAAAAAAGAGGCTGATGAGTGTAAATAAATAACGCCTATTTCGATTTATGTTTTATATGGAAGATTTTGTATTGGTGTGCTGCTCTACAGAAGAAGTTGGTAAGTGGTGGTGACCCATCTATCCCAAAGGTCAATGAAATAGGGAATTAAAGACAAAAAAACTCCTACAAGAGCACAAACGTGTAAACATATAGTGTACAGTATATTGGTGCTATTACATGTTTCAAGGATGCGCAGATTTAAATCTTCATCAACTTGGGTGATAGAAAATCACATTGGCGCAGTGCAGGTGTGTAACATGTTTGTACATAATATTGGATTAGATGGAGCTTGGGCCGTCAGGATATTGCATTTGGCTTCATGTGGGAGAGAAAAAAATATATATAGTGCAACTTTGTATACAAGTTCTGTGCAAATGAGCAGTAGAAGTGCAGAGTGTTGGATTGGAGATACGTCCAAATGGCCAGCTTATTCGTTTTTCCCATACGTAAAGTTCAAGTTATTGACTCCAGTAATAAGTTGATTGAGTAGTGGGTATAAGGTATTTGTGTAATAACCAAACTATTCTTTCCGAATGTTATATGATGAACATAATGGATGCAGGCTGGTACAGATTACTGCCATGTGTAGCTGAGATTTCCATCTATTTCAAGAATACGTAATGCAGCTGCTCTACCATATCTCTGTATGTCTGTAACAATAGAGATTTGTGGATCTGTATCTTTTGCAGCTACAGTAGCCTATCAACAGGAAGTGACAGCATCGATTCCACCCAACAACCTGAGCTACTCCACCTTCAACAAATGAGAAGCTAGTGGTCTTGAATTAATACAGATTTACAAAAGCTTTTACCAAAGATGCATGATCTAATGGGCGTTTCACATGTCTATTCCATTACCCTTCAATTTATAGGGATATTAAATGATGAGTAACTTTAGCATACAAAATAGTGGAATATACATAATCGAAACCTGGAGCTTAGCTTACATATTTATTTATTTATTTTATTTATATATAAAAGGATTTTACCAGGAAGGATACATTGAGATTTCTCTCGTTTTCAAGTATGTCCTGGGTTCAAGAACATTGAGTGGTTACAGAAATACAAAGTAGTAAAATGCCAGATATTAACACAAAAACAAATATACAAATTAACAGAAAAATAAATATGTAGGAAATAAAGTCATTATGTTACATGTTTACAGGTGCATTTCATATTGAGGTATGTTAATAGGGATCTTTTAAGGGACTTTTGACTGGGGGAAGATTTGATGGTGTCTGGGAGGTTATTCCATAATTGCGGTGCTCTGTAGGAAAATGAGGATCGAGCCACTTTCTTTTTGTATTGCGGTATTACAAGTAAGGTGCTGGTTCTGGATCCGATGTTATAGGATGAGGGGACTGCTGGGGCAAGCAGCCTATTCAGGTAGGGTGGCAGCTTCCCAGAAAAGCTCTTAAACACCAGGTTGGAAAGGTGAAGGGTGCGTCTAGATTCGAGTGATGGCCAGTTTAGCTCTTTTAACATGTCACAATGGTGGGTCATGTAGTTACAGTGTAGCACAAAGCAACAGAATGAATTATACAATGTAGTAAGTTTCTGGAGGTGTGTTTGCGGGGCAGCTGCATACACTACATGGTGGGTGTGGGTTTAGCGCTTCATAGAAGTCCCCAGAGGAAAGGCACAAGATTGGAAGTGTCCCTTATAAAAAAAATTAAAAAAAGGAGGTGGCCCCACTTTGGCAGGTGGCTTTAAGCAGAATACCAGGTGAAGTCTTCTTACACGTAGGACCTCAAAAAAAACACAGAGAAGCGCATATGGTGCAATATTGTCTGATAAGGGAAAGCTTAGTAATATATGTAATTGCTCATACTCACACAGAGTGAGAGCTGCCAGCCCTCAAATGGAGACGCATCAGGTATTATTGGGTTACCTGCTTACCCCAAAAATGGTCCCCCTGGATACCTTTACAATATAGTCACCAGGTAAATAAGTGTAGATTTTCGCCAGTGGAAAAAAAAAATGGAAAAAAAAATTAAAAAAATATATATATATATTTGAATGAAAGTTAAGACAAAATTAATTTAATCAAAAATAAATAAATCAATCAAAGAGTTAACAGCAAGCCAAACGCGTTTCACCTGTTACACAGGCTTCTTCAGTGGCAAAAACAAAACAGAATTACTTGGGAGGTGTATTAGCACATTTAAATACACAAGTTTCTCCTTCATACTCAGCTGTATTCATTTGTACTTAGCCGTCCAGCAACTTCCACTGGGCGGCACCATCTTTGCATACATCATAGAAGGAGGACCTTAGAGCTAGCCAGGAATATGGGATAGAACCCTCTCATGTGGGGATCAGCCTGCGTCTCAGGCTGGAGCGCACGCCAAAATGGCTTCCCTTCCAAACCGGAAATTCCCGTCCCTCTCCACCGCACCTGGGCGGATCACCCCCTCGGCGTCACACACAGGCTTCAGTGTGGGCAAATAGTGTGTGTGACGCCGAGGGGGTGATCCGCCCAGGTACGGTGGAGAGGGACGGGAATTTCCGGTTTGGAAGGGAAGCCATTTTGGCTAATTACAAATGAATACAGCTGAGTATGAAGGAGAAACTTGTGTATTTAAATGTGCTAATACACCTCCCATGTAATTCTGTTTTGTTTTTGCCACTGAAGAAGCCACTATTCAAATATATATATATATGTTTTTTTTATTTTTATTTCCATTTATTTTTTTCCACTGGCGAAAATCTACACTTATTTACCTGGTGATTATATTGTAAAGGTATCCAGGAGGACCATTTTTGGGGTAAGCAGGTAACCCAATAATACCTGATACGTCTCCATTTGAGGGCTGGCAGCCAGTGGCGTAGCGTGGGTTGTCAGCGCCCGGGGCCAGCCAAGAATTGTGCGCCCCCCCCCAACCTGTGGACTCGTTATCGATATTGCCCCAGCTCTCACATGGATTTGCCCCAGCTCACACATGGATTTGCCCCAGCTCACACATGGATATTGCCCCAGCTCATGGAAATGCCCCAACTCACACATGGATTTGCCCCAGTTCATGGATTTGCCCCAGCTCATGGATACTGCCCCAGCTCATGGATTTGCCCCAGCTCATGGATTTGCCCCAGCTCATGGATATGCCCCAGCACATGGATTTGCCCCAGCACATGGATTTGCCCCAGCTCATGGATTTGCCCCAGCTCACACATGGATTTGCCCCAGCTCATGGATTTGCCCCAGCTCATGGATATGCCCCAGCTCTCACCTGGATATGCCCCAGCTCCGGATCCAGCAGGGGTTGAGGGGGCCCAGATGCCGGGCAGCGGGAGTGTCTGCCGGCTGCCCGGTCCTGAACAGCATGAGTCCGTCCTGTTGAAGGGGAGGCGGCTGCGTGCGTGCGCAGGTCAGGCGGTCTGGCCAGTCAGGTGGTACAGAGACTCAGTACCACCTGATTAGACGGACCACATGACCTGCGCCTGCACGCAGCCGCCTCCCCTTCAACAGGACGGACTCACTGTTCAGGACCGGGCAGCCGGCAGGCACTCCCGTTGCCCGGCATCTGGGTCCCCTCAACCCGCGGGCCCTTGGGCGGCGCCCGAGGGCCCGGCGGGTCAGTCCGGGCCACAAGTTTTAGGGGGGCAAATTTCTTTTGAAATTATGCGCCCCTAAGAAAACTGCGCCCGGGGCCACGGCCCCCCCAGCCCCCCCCACGCTACGCCACTGCTGGCAGCTCTCATTCTGTGTGAGTATGAGCAATTACATATATTACTAAGCTTTCCCTTATCAGACAATATTGCACCATATGCGCTTCTCTGTGTTTTTTTTTTGAGGTCCTACGTGTAAGAAGACTTCACCTGGTATTCTGCTTAAAGCCACCTGCCAAAGTGGGGCCACCTCCTTTTTTTTTTATAAGAGACACTTCCAATCTTGTGCCTTTCCTCTGGGGACTTCTATGAAGCACTAAACCCACACCCACCATCCCTTTCACGATATTTGTACTGTGGATATTGGGAAGTGTCCACTGGGGTGGAAGCGAATCTAGGGGCAACTAAGCGCCTGGGGAATTCTTTTTTCTTTTTGCATACACTACATCTCCGTATTCAATAGACGGCATAAGCATTTGCTGTACAATCTGCTTTCTTACCGCAGGGCTCAGGCAGGATTTGTTTCTATACAGGGCACCTAGTTTGGAGTAAAGTTTAGATGAGTGTTTTTCGATGTGGGGCCAAAGGATAGATTTGGGTCTAACCTCATATCTAGATATTTGAGAGAAGTGACTGTGGTCAGCGTGCAATTTGATCTTGTCCTGACACATAGATGGGGTGTTTGCACTTTATGTAGTTTAGGTGCTGTTCCAAAGAGCATTGTTACCCTTTTGTCAGTATTTAGAAAAAGTTTGTTATCTGCGATCCACTGTTCTGCCTCCAGCTGCGGGAGATCTGGTTTGCTGGTATAGATTACAGTGTCGTCTGCGTACATGTGTACAGTTGAGGCTTTGCAGACATTGGGCAGATCATTTATGAATATCGTGACTAGCAGGGGGCTGAGTATCGAGCCTTGGGGTACACCGCATGTGACTGGGAGGGGGAGGGAGGAGCTGTCAGAAATGGACACATATTGCGACCAATCAGACACATATGATTGAAACCAGGTTAGTGTGCTATCACCAATACCGGAGTTTTTACGTTTTTTGTAATAGGATGCCATGGTCTACTGTGTCAAAGGCCTTGGCAAAATCAAGGAAGATAGCTCCAGTTAGGTTTCCTTGTTCTATGCCAGCTTGGATATCATTACAAACTTTTAAAAGCATTGAATGAGAGCAAGACAATTGGGATTTTTCTTATTACCAATTGACGCTAGCAGGCTGCACTATTGAGACTTGCGTCCAAAAAATAACCGTGAAGGCTCTCTCAGACCTCCGTCCAAGGAGGAAAAGATGGCAAAGACATTTGTAAAATGTTATTACTCATTATATTAGGAATTGCAATTTTCATAGTAACAGTGAAAACATATGTAAAGCTCTTCTATTTTTTCCAATCCATTTGTCAACTTCTCTATATTTCCCAGTTTATTGAATGGAAATCTATGTTGACAAGAAAGTTGATGAATGAGCATTTGAAATAATCAGGTATCGCATGTCCCAGAGCCGTCTAAGGTATTGAGGTCCCAGCAATGACGACATGGTGCAGTAAAATCTATATATACATAAATAGTGATCGTTTACGGATATTATATTTAGCAAAGTGGCGCCTGTAAAGTTTTTTTACAGCTTTCTGAGTTTTTGTAACATTATCTCCGTGAGGCACTTACGTGCGAATATTACACTTCTTTTCTTTATGGAGAACTTCTTGAGATATGGAGATAGACCACAGGTGAGAATTGGAGGGACTACACTATAGATCACTTTTTACAGGACCGTCTAATAATCATTGTCTGCCGTAGTTTATTACAGCTAATCCATAATCCAAAGGGAGCTATAGAAAAAAACAAGAAAAGAATTTGATGTGATGGACACTTAAACGGAAAGGGAAAGAATATGTTGGTTGACCCCAAAACCTCTTGACATGCTGTACGAAGCATACACTGAAATAAAACCAGATTATTTTTAGACTTTACTGCTGATTCTTTAAGGAAGTACATAAGCATCATTGATTGACATTTTTCCTTCATATGAGCTCATGTGGCAGCTGCAGGCTGGATGGATAAGTTACCGTACAGGACTATAACAAAAATGCCAGCATTTGTAGATATAATTTCATCCCTTGCATTCTTCCTTCAGGGCTTGTCGGCTCCAGTTTTACAAATTGTGCCATATTCCCATAATCCAATACGGATATTAAATACACTATATCATCCAGTATGCAGTTAGCATCAAAACTGTTCACTAACACTCTCCGAACATGAGAAAATGTTGAATTAGAAGCACACATGTGGCAGGGATCACTGCTATGTGTAAAATTTAGCTGTGAGATTTTATGAGGATCCCAAAGCTTGAAAATGTGAAATTCCCGAAGTTTCACACGGCTAAGAGTCACTTAAAAGTAATTGGGGAATATTTAAAAGATGATGATTCTATTGCAGCTCTGAAATAGCAGTCATGGTTGACTTGTGAAAGTCAGAAAAGGCAGAATGCTTTTCACATGAAAGGAACACAACCTTAAATTAATTTCTGGAAGCCTTCAACGGAATTTTTTTGGAAACATTTATTTATAAATCCATAAGTGTAAACATTTTTGCAACCTCAGAAAACTACTAAAGGTCAACTATGAGTTGGAACACCTTGGAAGGCCAGGGTGAGATTTAGTGAACTACATTCCTCACTGTGATTTTTTTTCCAAGAAAATTCAAATAATCAAGAATTGCCAAGTCCATTTCCTTTCAAGTTCACTTAGGTCTTGTAGTATCAAACTAGTTTCCTGTTGGGCATGTGCATTTCATTTTGTCTCAAATTCGTTTTCGTCTGAGTTTGCATTATTGTTCTATTTTTCATTTCCGAAAAACGTAATATCGGCCGTCCGAAATGACGAATCGGTCAAAATTACTAATTAATTAGGAACGATAATGACTAAACAAAATGTTGGAAGGCAAGATGATCCAATAAGTATCCGAAACAAAATAAAATGGAAAGAAAATGATCCGAAACGAGAAAAAAATGAAACGAAAATGACCTAAAATGGAACAAAACGTTCCAAAAGCAAAAAAAGGAACGAAAATGACCCAAAACGAAAAAAAAATTAACAAAATTGTTTCAAAGTAATAAAACCAGGGATTTTTTTTAACATTGAAACTTAGAGGATTCGCCTATAGCTTTCAATGCTAAAAAAAATCTTTGTTTTTATTAAATATTTCTTAAACCGTTTATTTTTTTTCACTTGCAGAAAAAAGCCATTTTGCTGATTTTTTTTTAGGATTTTTTGGGTGAAATAATTTTGTATCTAATTTATTTTTTCAGCACCTTGGTGAATTCCATAGCTCCCTCCAATGTGCTGATATATTTTCAATGAAAGAACATTATATGGGTTATTCAGAGAGAGGTGAAAACCAGGAGAATTGCCAGGAGAATGAACAATCTAGACCAAATAGCCAATTTGGAAAGTGAGATAAATGGGAGAATTTTTCTGGTTTGGCTATTTTGACCTAGAATTTTCACTTCTCCAGTCATTCTCCTGGTTTTCACGTCTCTCTGAATAACCCTGTATGTTTCAGACAAGCAGTTCAGCACTATGGACAGCTACGTAGTAGCTAACCATGGTGCTTAAACATCGTATCGAAAATCGGCTGTTCAAAATTATGAATCGCCTGAAATCATTTACAAGTAAAAACGAAAAACGAAAATAACCAATTAAAATGGAAAACAAAGTGATCAGAAAATGATACCCAGGGATCTGATATTTCAGATAGATCCGAAATTATAAATCGCAGTAAAATAACGAATAACGAGTGATCAAAAAAAAAAGAAACAAACTTTAAAATGAACCGAAACAAAAAAGGGATGAAAAAATCTGAAACGATACAAAATTAAGAAAAAAAATGCTGTGCATGTGTCTACGTTTTTCAATTCATTATAATGCCAGAATATTTATATGTGTATTTCTGAACTATCCTGTACTTAATCCAATTCTCTGGAAGACTGTAAGAGTGGTACCTATCCTTAAAAGTGGTGAGAGTACTTTGGTATCCAACTACCGTCCGATATCATTGCTCCCTGTAATGTCAAACTTTTTTGAAAAATATGTCTACACGCCATTACGTGATTGTTATCAATATTGGAACTATTTAACCCTAGATCACTCCGGCTTTCTGGAGCCATCTTCCTTGATTCTGCCAAGGCATTTGATACATTATTATACCTCAATACGGAATGCACCAGTAAACAGATAACATAATGACTATTTCCTACGTATTTATTTTCTGTATTAATCTGTATATTTGTGTTTTTTAATATCTTGCATTGTATTACTTTGTATTTCTGTAATGACTGTAACATTTCAATGCAAGAGCAAGATTCCGCAGGGGCTTGCGGTCTGGCAGCACATCCCTCCATGGAGTACTATGGACTCCAGGAGGGGATACACACGGTGGCGCAGAAGTACTACCGTGAGTATCACTAAGGGTAGGGCTTCATTCCAGGGCATTTGACACATACAAATAATGAGAAATCTAAAAACCCTACCATCCCACAAAGTCAGAGTTGCAGAGTGTCTCCTGCGAAGACTTCTCAAATCAAATGCGAATGTTATTGAATATTACTAGGGTGCAAAATCCCAAAAGAAGGCATTACCAGGGTGTTTTTCAAATAGCTTATGGTAGTCAATAACTTAAAACACACCACTAATGCCACATTTTTTAAATGAGCAACTGCCGTGATTTTTACCTTACAAAAACTCTTTGCAGCTCGGCTCCCCATATTTCTAGTTATCTATCACTTCAGAAGAATACCAGAATTGATGAAAATCACCGTCCTCATGATGCATAGTGAAATATTTTTTTGTGAATATTACTGACTCAACCATTTCACTGGTAAAACACTTCACTCCCAAAGTATTGTTTACTCAATCCAGGTCACTGACTTCTCTCGGAAGTGTCCAATTTTTCTCCAGTCACCAGTTTCATCATGTATGCTGTTACAGCTCAACGTTCTCCCTGATATAATATCTGTCCCTTGACATTGGGATATGGGAAAATGGGAAGGGGCGCTGTCAGTAGCCATAATGTCCCATTGATAGAGGCCTAATGAAAATACTGACTGTGTGACAAGACACACATCAAAATCCATGAGGTCCACCTGAACTAGGCAGACATAGAACTCTGCATGCATACACTAAAGAAAAGGGTCCAGGCATGCCAGGGTTCTCAACCCAGTTTATGAGAAATGCCAGTTTATGTCTAATAATTGTCACTCACTTTTCTAACGCAGGACTAGGAAGCCCTTAACCCAGGTCCTATACCAGTCCTTGAGATAGCTGGGTTTGGCAATATTGGAAAGTAGACCTATAAGGCAGGAATAGCAGAAAGGGACGAAAAAACAGTCCTTAACTTGGCTGGTATAGAGACAGAAAGTAAGGGAAAGTGGAAGAATATAATCAGAAAATTATCACAAGGGCACTTAAGGGTCAGTAACACAGGGTGAGCCATGAAAGGGCAGTGAATTCAAGGCTGAGTAAATTTATATCCAGCGCCCTTGACCGTGATTGATCCGCTAAGTCATGTGGTACCAGAAACAGCTGCTGCGGGGCGATGACTTCACATGCGCGACGAGCCGCCGGCGGATAAAAGACGTTGGCCTGGCGGCTCTCGTGCATAGTATGAAGGGGAAGTCTGGAGACATGCAGCCGCGTGGCGGCCAACAAGGAGCACCGCTTGGACCTGCGGGGGCCAGATCTGACAGTACTGAGTCCTTAATGCACCCTGTGATAAACAGGCTCAGGACTGAGCAAAATGGCGTATGGATCCTCCCTGTTCTAAAATAGCCCTGGTGACCCTCAAAGGAGGGGGATTACATGGGGCCATTTCATATAATAGAATATACTTCCCTCTATTCCTATATAAGCCAAATGGCCTGTCCATAGCGGCAAAGACCCACGATATAATACGTATATCATACTTAGTATGAGGGGGAAAAAGGAGACTGTATTATCGTAATCATCTTTTTCTTTTGTACTTAAAGGAAGAAACAATGGTGTAAAAAATCCTACATTAAACTGACTGGTTAAAACGTGGTAACATGCACACGGAAGATGTTTAAAAATCTTTACCAGATGGCATAGCACGCTTAGTCTAGTACTCACCAGATTGCCATGTTGCTATTTGTATTATAATTACCAGTACATATACATATATTGTTTTTTGTCCTGATGAAAGTTCCGGATTGGAACTGAAACGTTGGCAGATGTAAACATCTTCTAATAAACATGAAACATGAAAAATCCTGGAGTGCGGGTGAATCTATACATTCTTATATGTCCAAAGAGGCCGCCACCAAGCACCGAGTTGTGGAGTAACAGTGAACCGTGAGTGCAAACCAAATTGACTGATATATATATATATATATGTTATTCCTTGCTATATCCAAACCAGATCAGGGTCAGAATGTGGCTAAAATCAGGCCCTGGAAGTCAATATGATCTACATATAGACTTCACTACATTGTTTTAGAACTCATAATGGTCTTTTAAGAGGCATTAGAAGCAGTGTATCTCTCAAAGATAACAACAAACAAAATAAGGTTAGAGCCCAAAGAGGATGCTGATACCTAATATTTATCAAAGATTGTACGCTCATCTGAGCAAGACCCTCTGTGAACCTTTGCTTTTGCATTCCATGGTTGTTTTGTAATGTTCTTAGTTTAAATTACCAACTCTTTATTGTAAAACGCTACAGAAATGGATGACATTATATAAATTACATAATACACAGATAATTCCTAGTGTTTCAAGCTAAGATGAAATTTCTCTGCATATTCTAAATTAAAAGCACAAGTTTTTTTAAAGTGTTTTTTATTTTTTAATCTCTATGATTTATAACAGATGTGATATTTTACCTCCAGTGGCAATCTGTCATTTTTTTCATAGAAACACATGTATTTACGTTCGAACGAGCTGATGAATCCAGCCTGCTTGCTTCACTTCCTGTTGTGAAACTGGAGTCTCTATTTCTCCACTGGCCTTTCCTCTTTATGGGTCACACTTCTGTCCATCCCTAGAAGACTCAATTCCTTCAACATAATGAAACATCAGACATCCAATTTGCATACCACACATACTTGTGGTGTGGAGTCCTGGTGGCTTTTGCCCTGGGGAGGTTTGTGTGGTCCGAGAAACAGCTGGTTGAAGGGCATGTGTAGGAGCCTGTGATGGACAACATAGGGCTTGGAATGTGCAAGTCCAGACAGAATAGCCCATGGCTTGACGGAAGTATATATGTTATGATATGTCACTTTTAATATCATCGGAGTCTCTAAACTTTATAAAACAATTAATCTAGGGGCTGAATGTATATTTTTAGAGTTAGAAGGTTAAGCTGAGTATTTTAAATTTTTGTACAGTGTGTAAATATGGAACTGTTAAAGATACTTAAAAAAACACCCCTCTATAATAAAATATATTTAAAGGAAAGTTAAGCTGATTGCAAATGCACAAAAAAAGATTCATCACTTATCCATAAATAATTATTTGGATTTGGTCACACCATATGGTATACGGTGTAGCTCACATTATGTCAAAATACTGTTAAGATTGTGACTCCTGTAGAACACACTATGTACAATATGACTTGCATTAAACCTACAGAAAACGTTTCTATTGGTGCCTCACTTAGTCACTCTTATTGAGGCTCTCATTTCAGCCAACTCCATTACTGTTGATGCTGGCAACTGTTGATCAAGGGGTAGAAATTATTTTGTGTGTTGTGTTATTGGTGTAGGTCTTTGGTCTACTCATATTCAATCTTTTGAGTATAGTTATAGTCCTGGTGAAGGCATTGGGGAAA
Source organism: Leptobrachium leishanense (assembly GCA_009667805.1). Taxonomy (NCBI): domain Eukaryota; kingdom Metazoa; phylum Chordata; class Amphibia; order Anura; family Megophryidae; genus Leptobrachium; species Leptobrachium leishanense. The sequence goes on along the minus strand of CM019065.1, from coordinate 109,816,903 downwards.
CTGAGCTTAGCCAGGTTGCCAGGCTGGCTGCCTCATCATCTGCCAGTTTGGTGTCATTAGATGACCTGAAATTTGCTACTGGCACCAATGCATCCAGGGCCACGATTTGAAGACACTGGACTAGAGTGCTTGCTGACATCATGGAGGTCATCACTGTCATTGCAATGAGGCATGGCTAATGACTGCTCCCTTAAAGATTCCTGATAGACTGTCTTGATCACTGACTCTTCACGTTATGTTTTGCCTGTTTCATCATTTGCCCTATTTGCTTCATGCCCATACCTTTTAGAATGCCTTGTGACCCTGAGCTTTGGATTCTCTCTGTGGGACCTTAAGTTTGGATTTTCTTCTGTGTTCATCACCTGGACATGGGTCCCAGTATAGCTGGCGAACTAAGTGATAATTGAGTGAAATAATCTATTCTTCATTGGCAGAAAGGATTTCAATGTGGTTTGAGAGCCATTTTTGCTTAATAAGTTCAGGGCCTACTATACAATAGAGGCCTCCAGTCCAATACATCTGCTAGTATTATAGAGATCTTATACAGTTCTTTGTGCTGTATTTGCTGCTATTTTTCCAAGTTCTACATTAATATAGATTGCTCTGCACTTATTCATTGCCTTCAAGCTACCTACGAACCCAAAACTTCGAAAGAACTAAGGTTCCTTGATCTGATGAGCATTGCCTGTCCATCTCTAGTTGACCTTTTGTTTGTCACTGACCAACTGTGTCATTTGTTTCCCATGTGTTTTCTTGAACTAAATATACAAACAAATTCCACTGTTAACTTTTAAAATCGTTTATCCACTTTGGAATTAGCACAAAGAACATTTGCAACTGGAGGACTTGACCTGCCCACAAGCTACCTGACATAGGCCATCAAAAAGAACAATTTGGGTACGTAAAAACAATGTGTTCTAGACTCCTTAAAGGCACTATTTAAGCTACTCTCTTTTAAAAGGTTAAGGTTTTTTTGTTTTTTTACAAAAGGTCACACTTGCCTCTCCGTCCCTGTAGTATTCATGGAAACTATGAAAGACCTTTGTTTGCACAACCACTGAGGTTAATAATCGTTAATTGCTATCACAGTAAGCTGTTGAGAGATGGAGCACCAGCTAATTAAGTGAAGTTGTATTTGCATCTTTTTGTCTTGGATGTCATTATCCCAAATCGCCAGAGGTTTTGCAAGGTAATTTACAATTAGTCCAGTGACTCCAATTACATTAACACTATGACACAATATTGCAAAGGGCTTTTATTTCATGCTTTCCAGTCTTTCTGGGATCACAGGCATTCATGCCGGAAAAGACTTTTGTGCTGAAGTCACACAACCTTTCTAAGTTTGCTTCCATTTTCCCCAAGGTGACATTTGTCACGCATCACATTCGGTTAACAGAGGTCAACAGTAGGCTGCGCTTTATTTTCATTGCAATTAATAGAGTGCTAAATAATTAGAAACGCCCACTGCAGAGAAAGTACATTCTGCAATGAAAGCAAGTCATTTTACTCCACACTCCTCTATAACTGAGATATACAAATGTTACATTCCAAAGCACATATTTTACACTAAAATGCTACTAGATGTTTTTCCAGAAACATCTGGAAGATCATGGTGTAAACTCCAATTTATAAAGTACCAATGGTTGGTGTTGATATTCAAGAAGACATGCAAACCACCTGTTGTACCAGCTGGGTGGAGTACAGGTAACATCACTGCTCTATAACCATGGAGACACAGGCTCGAATCCCAGCAAGAGCACCTCTCCAGTAAGTGTCCTTGGGCAAGACACCCAACGGTACATACTCGCCACCCAGAACATACTTGAAAACGAGAGAAATCTCAATGTATCCTTCCTGGTACAATACTTTCTCAAAAAAAAACTGGAAATGATCCTTTGGTTTTTCAGACTTACTTCCGGACAATAGATGGCTACAGCTCACTCACTAGTTTGAGGATATCGATCAAACTATTAATTAAGACCCATCGCTATTTCATGTTGCATAAATCGAAACCAATAAATTTCAATAAGTAATAATTTTCTATTTAAAAAAGATGGATGTGATGGGTGGGAGTGTGATGGGTTGTTTTTGCTCATTAAGTAGGTTAAATTGCTTTACCTTATTTTTTGTTTAATTCTATATTTTTTTGGCCAAAGGGTTTAAGGGAAGTATTAGCCATGCTGCAATGACGTTACCTTACCGGCCAATAATGACATGGAGGTTCAATGGTGGACCGGGAAGATCAAAGGACCTCTCCGATGGTCCTGTGTACAGCTGGCATTTCCATTATTTGAGCTAGTTGGGGATCATAAGATCCATCCATGGACAGTTGAATCATAGGAGCATGCAATGCTAGCACAATCCTCCAGCATTGTCCTTGAATGATGGAAAGGGGGAACATCAGCTTGACATGCACATGGTTCTGATTGGCATCACTGATGTATGCCACAAAATTAAAGTGAAGATATCACTCTGTAGTACCTGGGTCTGTACTCCTGAGGTCCCTCGGTTCCCACCCTGTGTGCATATTCCATCAAGTGTGCATATTTGCCTTTGTTTTAGCAACAAAAAGGTTTTAATGTGTCATCAAGCAGATATGTCTAAGAACGACCAGAATCATGTACATTATTAACATGTCAGTGGTACGTTATTGTAATTAATTTATTGTAATATTTCTATTTATTATTTTAATTAATTCATAGAGTATAAGTGTATTTTACCATACTGCATAATGACACCTAATACAATTAAAATCATTTGACAATTGAATCATTGAACCGCTCGTAACTCTCTGAATTATTTATTCAGTTATGGTTTTCTACGCATATGCTAATAAGACAATTTAATTTAATCTAAAGCAGTGCAGGTATTGCATAAATGTATATACTTTTTTTGATTGTTTATTTGGCTTTTTCCCTCTTTCACACATTGAATTATCTTAAAAAATACTGCACGGTTCATATCAGTGTCCTTCTGGTCATAAGTAACTCCTACGTTTTCCTCCTTGTGTCTCATTAAAGAAAACAGTTCCCTTTTCTATAATCTACCTATAATACATAAAATACCAGAAAATGTTTTCTGCCAAGCAGAATTCTTTATGAGATTCTTCTCTACCCACACATTCCAAAGTGCTTCTTCACCCTCTGACCCCCATGCATGTGCTTTCTCTTCTTCTCCCCTCACCTGCTGCTCCTAGCTCTGGCCTAGGGCACAGATGTCATGACCTCAGTCACCCCATACTATCTTCCCTTTATCAATTCCACTTTCTTTTTGTTGACTTTACAAAACTAATGGTCAAACTGGGGTCCAACAACACAATAGTGGGATTTTCCAATGTTTCCAGATTTTCAGGCTTTGCTGATATCATTGTGTGACTGGTGTATTCACCACAATTCCACATTATTGAAAAGCACGGAAACATCCTACTTGTAGTTTCTCAAGTTTGAATGGATTATCTTAAAATTTGAATTCCTGGTTTAGTGGAAATCCCTTTTTAAGATGTCCTGCTCAACAGGTATGTGTATTTAAGATCAATATTAGTAAATACTGTATTTAATATGTATTGAGCATTATAGGTTAAGTATCAAATACTTAGCACTACAATTGTTTTGGATCTTGGATACAGTTGCATATTTTGGAATTTTTGTGTATACCTAGTGAAGTATTTTGTGGATTGGACCTAAATGTAAACACAAAATTAATTTATTGTTTGTATACACACAGGTCATTTTATACATCATTTTTAATAATTTTGTGCATGAAACAAAATTTGTGTACATTGAACCATCCACATGAGGAGTCATGTCAGCATTCAAAAAGTTTTTTGCGAAAGTCAAAGCATTTCAGATTTCAGATTAGGGATGCTCAACCCATTTTAGGAAACCAACCAGATGATCCATTAAGCATTCAGAGACATTTGTGACCATTTCTGCTTGATCCAGAGAGGCTGTAGTTGGTTTAATGTTAAATAGGTTTTGAGATATATATTGAAAAATTTGAGGGGTGGTTCATCATCTATGGATTTCCCTGGAATTATTTATTATGTTAAATTTATCATTTTCAATCTAGAAGTCAGGGAACAACTCCAGAAATGTATGTACATATGTGTGTGTATAATTGTTACATTAGTCCAATAAAAAGGTATCACTACGTGCAGCTTTACCCTGGTGATATATATATATATATATATACACACACACACACACACACACGTGACATCACTGCTGCATAACCATGGAGACCCAGGTTTGAATCCCGGCAAGAGCACCTCTCCAGTAAGTGTCCTTGGGCAAAACACCTAACGGTACATACTCGACACCCAGGACATACTTGAAAACGAGAGAAATCGCAATGTATCCTTCCTGGTAAAATACTTTATAAAAAAAAAAATAATAATAATATACTGTATATATATCACTTCATACTGTTATACTCTGGTGATTTTGGCATCTGGATTAACATGGTTTATCAAATCTACTAAAAATATAAATTATATATATATATATATATATAATGACGAGGGTTGTAGTGGAGGACTAAAAGTGAGATAAAAGGCCTCCACACCATGATAAGTGTGTTTATTATTGCAGAAGCCACTTGCACATCACAGCAATTCGATGAATTGCATCCCAGATCTCCTGTGCCACATTCCCCATATGAAGCAAGGAATTCTGGGTAGGAAATGCAAATGACATCTGTCTCACTTTTATGCATCCTGGGTCTGTTATTACACAGAACCCTAAAATCAATGCTATGTCAAACCGTGACTTTGTAGCAGAGATAAGGTTTATGCAACTGGTCAAAGCCACTCCTAGGAGAGCGCTGTTTTGGGTTTGTTGGACCCTCATCAGTTAGGAGCTAGGCATGATGACCAGTTGCAGTGGATGCTTGGGACCCACAGGGCAATCAGTATCTGCAAGGGTTGGAGTGGAGGACAAAAAGTGAGATAAAAGGCCCCCACACGACATTTGTCATTTCCAGATCCTACCCAGAATTCCATGCTGCATTTGGGGAATGTGGCACAGGAGCACTGGCATGCAATTCATCAAATTGCTGTGATGTGCAAGTGGCTTCTGCAATAATAAACACAATATATATATATACATATAGTATATATTCCAATGTTTAAGTGTTTTTGTAAATCTGTAGCACATTTTGATACATTCTGTTATATCTTGTCTTTCCATTATCTCTTCCTTCACATGAAATAAAAACAAATGCTGTCCATCAAATGAGAATAACAACACTTATATTGTCCTGCTTTGTCCGTTCTTCTGACAATAACAACATCTTTCATGTCCTGCTTTGTCAGTTCTTCTGCCAAGTCCCAACATATAAAGGAAGGTAAGTACTGTATCAGCATCCTGTCTCGCTCAGACATAAATCCTAGGGGGACCAAGCTGCAGACATTTGGAGCGTGTGGACTTGGGCATTTCCTGCAACGGCATACAGAAGTGGATGCCACAACATGACCTTTCATGTGAAATCATCATAAACAGAATCAGCAGAAACACAGGAGTGCTGACAGGCCTGATTAACTGGAGCTGGGGACAGTGACCAGTTGTGTTCTTTGACCCCCTAGGTGCCAGGTCTCTCAGACACATTTCCTGATGCATGTGCCTTCAAAACAAGACATTCCTTGCTCTGTTTTTCATTAGTATTTATCTTTGAAAACTCGAGTTTGACTTTAAAGAGACATTGATATTTCAGGCATGTCATGCTTTAAACGGGATTGGATAACCATCACATCTTAATAAGTGTGGTCCTTCTCCCCGTACTTAGGAATCTTCCACCACGAGATTCTGGGTGCATAATATAAAAATCCAAAATAACTCTTTGGTGTGAATAGTCAGACAGTACAAAGCAGACTTAATTATCCAATGTCAGAAACCCCATTGATGGACTACTGGGTGCAAGGAAACAGTGTATCTCGATGTGTAGTGGTGCCCTTACCTAGACAAGTAGAGGCTGTTGTAGCAAAAAACAAAAATGCGGAAAATGACTGGACTCCACAAAAATTCTCATGAAAGCACTTTGAAGCAAAACGCAAGTTGAGCACCCTTTATCATGAATTTTCGGGGTCCCGAGCATTCTGGGGTCTTCTGGATTTCAAAATTACAGATTAAGGGTGCCCAACCTGTATATGGTAAAAGATGAAACCCAAATTTACTATAATCATGTGCTAGCAGTTTGACTGGCATGATTTATAGAGGATCCTGGCCATTGCACGCCAACCCCTTTAATATTAGTAACTCAATATGCTACTTAAATGTTATTGTTGATGTTAACATGAATATACTTTTGCACCAAAACAGGAAATGCTTTGATCGATATTGAGATGTTAGTCGTTGGTTTGAGCAATAGAAAATGACTTTACTTACCTTTCCCATTTTTTTATATAACTTAAAGACAATACTTTGAATTTGAAGTACATTTACTTCAACTTCCTACAAGTAATTGTAGAAGCCGGCTCCTCTCTATTGTGTGTTTTCTACCCAAAATGTTTAGTTGTGACAAGTAGCTTTCTATTGCTGCATTTGTGTTCAAAGAGCAAATAAAACCCAATTTATTGCAGGGACAAATGATACAACAGTTCTTTAAGGGCTCAAGCAATGTTGGTATTTCTGTCTTGTGGTTGGTGAGCTGTAATTTCATGCTTTCCCATTTAGCGCAGCCATGCAAATTATACATATTTTATCTTTTTAAATATATTCCTTTGGTAAATAACTGTTATATTCAGAATTGTTGGCCTAAGTAATGCTTCAGCCACAAACATAAGAAGAAGGAGCACGCTCAGTCTTTGGTTAAGTGGGTTTTAATGTGTCGATATGTTAAATGATACCCAGAAACAAGTCAACATTTCAGTCTTTGTGAGTTTCAAGACAAAAAGAAAGTATTAATAAAAAACTGAAACCTGGACCTACTCTTTCTCGTTGCTATGTAATGTGAGTAGATATATTAAACAAGGCCGATAGATGGTCGGGGGTTGCTGCACCTCTCGTGCAGGGATGACATCCTTGGCAATCAGTACTGGCCGACCCTTTTTGGATGAGAGCAGGCTGATTTGCATATGGAGCATTCATCCCTGTAATGGCACAATCGAGCTAAAACCTTGTGAGACCTGAGCAGTCTCCACCGTAGAGCAGGCCACTAGTGCCGTTGCTCATCTCAGGACCCTCACAAACCTCTCTTTTTCTCAATATGTTAAATGATATACAGAAACAATTCAACATTTCAATCTGCGTGAGTTTCAAGATTTTTTATTTATAAAAGGATTTTACCAGGAAGGATACATTGAGATTTCTCTCGTTTTCAAGTATGTCCTGGGTAAGATGAAAAGAAAGTAGTAAAAAATGACTGAAACATCAACCTTCTCTTTCTTGTTGCTATGCAATGCGAGTAGCTATATTAAAGACAGCAGAACCAAGCCACATGAGGGATTTAGATCCCTATTCAAAATGTATTTCATCAATAAGTAGTGCACTCATTTTCTTATTATATTTTTGAGCCATAATATCACTGAATATTTAAAACAATGTTGTAGTCTATGCTTCAATGTCATTAAATGCCTTTTAGTGATACAAATGCCATCTTCAGAAAAGTGTAAGTAGTCTTCTAAATAGAAAAGGAACAAAAGAATTGAAATGAGAAACCTCCGTCATATTGTTTTAGGCTGTTGTTTTATTTCCCCTTACATTGTAGTTAATGTGGTGTTATCGTTAAACATACAATGAATCAGAGATAATGGGAGTTGAAATACAGGAACACCGAATCAGAGATAAAAGGATGCGCATTATCTAATGCTTAAAACAGAAGGGTATTTCCAGGGGTCAAGTCCTAAAAAAAATTGTGGGAACGCATCATGTTTTCTGTCTCCCCCATGATTCCTGTCATAGACAACATTCCCGGATGTTGTAACCGGATGTTGTAACAGCTGCAGGTCTTTCTATGTATGAGAATGCAATTCCTACTTTGATTATCATCATTAATTTAACATACACAATATAGTGCACACCACGTAAATATAATAAAGATTTTAAAACCATCTACAAAGGAGAACCGTGATGGACATTTGGTCACAAATTATATTCATACGAAGTTTAAGGATGCGACAACGTCAATGTACTCCATCCCAGCAGGTTCTAAATCTAATTAACCCACTTATTTGGTACATGCATACCTAGAGCTCTCTGCATTGCAAGGTGCATTATGATTTAGATACAGCCATCAGTTTTTCCAGCGTTTTGGCGAATTAAACTAACAAAAAGGTACAAACTTAGAGACCAGAGACAAGAAGTGTAGTTGGCCAAGAGAGATGAGCTGGCACTCTAGAGCAGTGGTCCCCAACCCTGGTCCTCAGGGCCCACTAACAGGCCAGATTTTGCAGATCACCTTGGGGAAATGCAGACTGAATCCTGCAATCACTGAGCAGCAAATCATATCACCTGTGCTGTGCTTCACATATCTGGAAAACCTGGCCTGTTAGTGGGCCCTGAGGGCCTGGGTTGGGGACCACTGCTCTAGAGAACTTGAGGTGGAGGAGAACAAGAGGAGTTACCTAGGGGGTATGGTAGTAAAGCAAGCTATGAAAACTATAAGGATGTGGGAAGAAGAGGGTAGGAGATCTAATAGCGAAGACTGTGACACCACAGGAATGGTGCTGCAGTTGAGAAGTGTTGGAAGCATGAGAGTAGAAACAGAGGACAAGCAAAGGTCACATACAGACTATAATGATTGAGAAGCTGTGTACCTGTGGAGTAAAGAAGACATGTACGTAGGGGTAGATTTATTGAAGGCTTTTATTGTGAACATCAGTATTTGGTATGAAATATGAGCCTGGCAACAGCATTCATTAACATAGGGTTATGTGGATATTGGGGAGGCCAATAAGGAGTGAGCTAATACAGTAACCAAGTCTTGATATAATATGTGCATGTAAGAGCACCTTAGCCATATCTTGTGTCAGAAAGGGGCAGATACGAGCATGTGGAAATAGCAGGATTCCAATGTGACGCCAATGCAATGAGCTTTGGGCATCAGGTTGATGAATATCTCGTTCACAAGCATGATGGAAACTCGTGGAAGAAGGAAAAATGAGAAGTTCTGTTTCAGCAAGATTTTGTTTCAGGGATTGGGAAGGTATACAGTCAGAGACAGAAAAAAAATGCAATTCGTGACACGGTCCAAGAGAGCAGGAGAGGGATCGAGGAGGAAACATATACTTGCGTGTCAGCATATTGTCACCCAGGACATACTTGAAAATGAGAGAAATCTCAATGTATCCTTCCTGGTAAAATACTTTATAAATAAATAAATATTGGTAGTACTGAAAGTCAAAGAAACTGATCAGTTTGCCTAGAGATGCAGCACAGATTGAATCCTGATCTTTGGTGCCCCCCCCCAAAAAAAAATTGATAGGACAGAGAGAATGTTCTGCCAGAAAAGGATGATCATTGGGGCAGATAGGAATGAAACTAGGAAAGACTAAAGAGCTTTGTCTCATAGACAATGTGGAAGGTGAGTGTGGTCAGCAGTGTCAAAGGTGGTTGAGAGGTCAAGCAGAATTAGTAGAGAGTAGGGAGAATTTGAGTTTCCTTGGTTAGCTTAGTAAGGGATGTGTCAAGTACAGGGAGCATAAACAAGATTGCAGAGGGTCATGGAGAGCATTAGACTTGAGGTAGTCAATCATTCGGTCTTGTGTTAATATCTTGCATTTTACTATTTTGTATTTCTGTAACCACTCAATGCTCTCGAACCCAGGACATACTTGAAAACGAGAGAAATCTCAATGTATCCTTCCTGGTAAAATCCTTTATAAATAAATAAATAAATAAATAAATAAATTCGGGTCTAGACAAAACTTTCATGAGGTTCGGAGAGGAAAGGAATAATAATACAAGGCAGTAGTTAAAGGTCCACTTCCTCCTACAGTGCCCCAAGTACTCAGCACTGATGGAAACTCACTTCCAGAGACTCTCCACTCTCATCCCGGACTTCACCTCTATAGAAGAGACGAGGAAACTCCACATCATACTGGGAGAAGAGCAGGGCGGGACTGGGGATAAAAACCAGCCCTGGAAATAATTTCATACCAGCCCCAGTAAGGCCGGGGGCACACTAGGCGTTTTCTTTAACGCACTAGCGTGCGTTAAAGAACATGCTAACGAGGCAGCGTCCACTCGACGCCCGCCTGCCCCCCCTCAGGGCTGCAAAGCGCGATCCTCCTAAGGAGGATTTTGCTTTGCAGCCACGTTGACGCGCATCCTAGCACATCGACGGGGAGGATCTCAAGACGCACGCATGCTACGTGCACGCTAAGTGGGCGTGCGCAAGCATGTGACCGGCCCCATCCGCAGCATCACAACTCTGTGACGGACGCTGGTAAGTGCGTTTCAACGCACGCTGGTGCGTATAAGAATACGCCTAGTGTGCACCCGGCCTAATATGCAGTGTGTTTGAGTGTATTGCAGAGATGTACGGTAATATGCAGTGTGTGGGAGTATATTGCAGAGCTGTACAGTAATATGCAGTGTGTGTGAGTATATTGCAGAGCTGTACAGTAATATGCAGTGTGTGTGAGTATATTGCAGAGCTGTACAGTAATATGCAGTGTGTGAGTGTATTGCAGAGCTGTACAGTAATATGCAGTGTGTGAGGGTATCTCTGAGCTGTACAGTAATATGCAGTGTGTGTGAGTATATTGCAGAGCTGTATACAGTAATATGCAGTGTGTGAGGGTATCCCTGAGCTGTACAGACTATTTACAACCCCAGGCCCCTCTTAATCTTTACACACACCCCCAGCCACCCTTTACACCCCCCCCCCGAGCTGAAATCTGTAGTGCTCCTACCCCCAGATCCCTCTTTCTGAACCAAAGTCTTAGGGTGATAAAATAATTATTATTATACTTTGTTTGCACAGCACTGTACATGATAGGTGAACCATGGGATGGTAAATTACAGCAACACACAGAGCTTTGCAAGACTGACACAGTATGACTGGGGAACCCTGTTCTCAATATATCTATTGTATATTGGGTCCTTTTCCATTAGCAGCCGTGTTCTGTGAGTGAAAGCAGGTTACTGCTGACTGACATGCAAGAGGAAAATCAAGGCGTTTTATGCCAAGCGCTGCTAGAAGTGGTGACAATCACTACTCAAGGCATACTCTCTGGAGTCCATGGAGTGTTCCCACAGGCCTTTCAGCAGAAGGATACAGATGATATATTTTACCTCAATGTCTTTCCTGTGTCACCATGAGAATATGGTGGATTGACATCAGGATTTTGGGGTAGCCTCACCCAGTGGTGTATTTAGGTTTTGTGCTGCCCTAGGCCCGACTAAACTCGTGCACCCCCTAATTTATATTTTACACACCCCTGCCTGTCAAAGTCAAACCTCTTCCTCATTAAACCCCACCCTTCCACTTTAGGCCCCACCCTTTCCTCTTAGAGCTCCGCCTCTTCCTCTCTGTATATTAAAAGGGGATACCAAGTGCCTACTTGTATATTTTGTATACATAGAAACATAGAAACATAGAAAAATGTCGGCAGATAAGAACCTTTCGGCCCATCTAGTCTGCCCAATTACATGGATACTTTACCTGGATTTATCTTTTGTTTAGGATAGCCTTATGCCTATCCCATGCCTGCTTAAATTCAATTACTGTTTTGGCCTCTACCACTTCTACTGGAAGACTGTTCCATGTATCCACCACCCGCTCAGTAAAATAATGCTAGATACCATTCCAAATGTTGTATCTATTATTTTAAGAGATAATCAAATAAAATTACGAAATGTGCAAATTAAACCATTTTTACAAAGATCGGCCACGCGTCTCAAGTTAAAAAAAAAAAAACAATAGCAGGCACAAAAGGAACGCTAGGTGGTGCACTGACCACACAATCACAAGGGCCTAACCCTCCTGAATAATTGAGAACAAACACATAACAACCCAACACTACAATAGGGTGGGTATAGAGTGCCAAAGGGGTGATATGCGTCCACAAACAACACAATGAATTTATTACTTAGACGTCAGACAATATCAGAAAGGTAAAACACACTATTAAAAAACATAAATGAAAAGTAGGGAGTAAATAAGGCATTGTCTGAATAGTGCACCCTCATAACAATGAGGAGAGTATACAGAGAAGCGAGCCACTGGCTATTTAGTCAAAAATTATTTTTAACAATCGAAGGGCCCAGGTTTTCCTCTGCAGACCAAATGATGGATGTAGTGCCATCCAGCAGATGCCACAATTCAGCAGTCATAAAGCATATTCATAGCACAGGACCACAGTCCAATAAATTAGCCCTTCTGGCCAATTGCCAAACACAAGTATACAATATATATATCAAATGACCCATATATTGAAGGTGTATAGCCATTTACCAAATTTGGTATGAGCGTACCACAGAGCTCCAAAGCAATAAAACCCACAGTAATGTGCGGTGTGTATGAGCGTATCAGAGCTGCACAGCGATAAAACCCACAGTAATGTGCGCTGAGTATGAGCGTATCACAGAATCCACAGCAATAAAACTCACAGTAATGTGCAGTGTGTATGAGCGTATCATAGAGCTCCACAGCAATAAAACTCAGTAATGTGCGCTGTGTATGAGCATAGCAGAGCTCCACAGCAATAAAACCAACAGTAATGTGTCGTATTTCATACCCCCCCATACACTCATTTAATTTCATTTCCCCTCACACTCATTTCATCTCCCCTCACACTCACTTCATACCCCCCCCCACACTCACTTCACTTCATTTCATCTCCCCCATGCAACTCATCTCCCCCACTCTCATTTAATCCCCCCACACTCAATTCATCTCCCCCACACTCACTTCATACCCCCCACACACTTCATACCCCCCACACACTTCATACCCCCCACACTCACTTCATTTCATCTCCCCCCACACAATTCATCTCCCCCACTCTCATTTAATTTCACCCCCCCACACTCATTTCATCTCCCCCACACTCAATTCAATCTCCCCACACTCAATTCAATCTCCCCCACACTCAATTCAATCTCCCCCACACTCAATTCATCTCCCCCACTCATTTAATTTCATTCCCCCCACTCATTTGATCTCCCCTCACTCTCATTTAATCTCCCACCCACTCTCATTTAATTTCATCCCCCCACACTCATTTGATCTCTCCCCCACACTCAATTCATCTCCCCCACACTCAATTCATCTCCCCCACTCTCATTTAATCCCCCCACACTCAATTCAATCTCCCCCACACTCAATTCAATCTCCCCCACACTCAATTCATCTCCCCCACACTCATTTAATTTCATTCCCCCACACTCATTTAATTTCATTCCCCCACACTCATTTAATTTCATTCCCCCACACTCATTTAATTTCATTCCCCCACACTCATTTAATTTCATCCCCCCACACTCAATTCATCTCCCCCCACACTCAATTCATCTCCCCCCACACTCAATTCATCTCCCCCCACACTCAATTCATCTCCCCCACTCATTTAGTTTCACCCCCACTCTCATTTAATCTCCCAACCACACTCACTTCATCTCCCCCACACTCACTTCATCTCCCCCACACTCACTTCATCTCCCCCACACTCACTTCATCTCCCCCACACTCACTTCATCTCCCCCCACACTCACTTCATCTCCCCCCACACTCACTTCATACACCCCCCCCCCTCACCTTAGAAACTGGGGATGGGTCCTGCTGTGGAGATCATGCAGCTGCTGGAGGCAGCGCTAGGAGGAAGTGACGTCATATGATCACTTCCTCACAGCGCTGCAGTGCAGAGTGCATGTGGCTTCGGCAGCAGACCTGAGAGTAAGCAAGGTCTGTGACTGTGCCCCATCAAGTCCCCCATAGTCTGTGGCCGTTGCCATGATGAGCGAGGCTCCGCCCACCAGCGGAGACTCGTCTCTATGGCAACCCAGCGCTTCCCTCCTTCAGCTCGCTCCTGCACTTATGGAAGCTGCGCGCGCTGGACAGAGAAAGCTTCCGGAGCTGAGGCCTTTTGATCTTAGAAACCGCGGGTCCCAGTGAGCGGCAGGGGGTAGGGGGGCTTTTTTAGTGTAGAGGGTGGCTTTTTTTGCCGCCCCATTAAAAATGCCGCCCTAGGCCTTATCGGCCTAGGCCAAAATACAGCTCTGGCCTCACCTGGCGGGTAAGTATAGGAGCCTTCAACGGGCTGGCCTCCTCCATTAGCTGCGGCCACTAGCGAGTGAGACACGCGGCGCGGAGACGTTCTGCGTCTGCGTGCATCACGTACTGGCTGAAGGGGCGGCACCAGTTCAGCGTGCATGCCGTTCCCAGCCTCTAGTATCTGGCTGTCAGCCCAGCCCCTCACTCTGTAAACCAGCTTGTCCCACCTCCGGAGTCCAGCCCATCACTCTGCAAGCCAGCCTGCCCCGCCACCGGCCCCTCACTCTGCTAGTCGGCCCGGCCCCTACACGCACAGAGGGTGGCAGGAGACCAATCAGCTCTGGATTCGGCCTCAAGAGAGTCCGATACCGGAGCTGACCATTAGGAAGTCTGGCAGTGGCCTTGCATTTTAAACCCAGGCCGGCCCGCTACCAACCCGCGGCCACAACAAATAAATAAAAGCGGCCCAAAGTGAAAGCAGCCTACCGGGATACATCCCGGCATCCCGGTAGGCCAGTCCGGCACTGGAGAAGAGGAGCCGGCGGTGAAAATATCTGCCCAATACGTCACAGAATGTCACAGACTGAGAGGAACATGAGAAATCCCGGATTTATAAATCCCCAACACGGACTTGCCCCCATCCCCCTTCACATTATCCCTTACCCCTGATAATGTCCATGGACTTTCCCATTCCCCCCATATATGTCCCACTACCCCCCATCCCATATAACCTCCCCATATGCTTTGGCAATGCTAAAATGTATTTGGTCCTTCCAATAAAGCTTATTTGAATTGAATTGAAATTAGGTGGATGGATCCAGAGAAAGCTTTATTGGAATTCGGAGTACTGTGGCATAATTGATGGGTCAACAGTGGAAAAAAGTGGACACATTTTTGATAAGGTGTAAGGGGGTGGGATTAAGGGGTGAAAGGTTAATGGTTATGTAGAGTCCTCCTGTTCAGTCACTGGAAGTAACGAATTAAGCATTGGAGAACAGACATGATGACGGTCAAGTTGTGTGTGTGAGGATGGTAGCTCTTCCCTATTTTGTCTTTGAAGAAGCTTGCAAAGTCATTGGCTTTGAGGTTGGTGTTAGGAGCAACTTCAGAAGGATGAGTGACGGTTGATAGTGTCGGATAGTTTTAGGATTGAGAGTGAATGCATATAATGCTAGAAAAAAATATAGAGAGATTGTAATTCCCATAAATTCCTGAAGTACTGAAGCCATGGAAACACCCTTAAGTATAGACAATTTGTAAAATTGTGTCTCAATAAAAAGATTTTATCTGTTCATTACCTCAGTTAAACATGGACAAAATCCCCCCTGCTAAAATTGTGTGTTTCCAATCAACTTTACCCCTGGATAATTCATGTATTATTTTTCTGTCCATCATACCTATTGAAACCTGGTGCACTTGAAGCTCTATTAAAGTTTATATGAAGGTATGGTTTGAGGTCTCACATGCTATGGTCAGAGTTACAATTGCATTTACAACTAAAACTATGTATACAGCCCAATATACTCCTCAACATTGTACAATGGTTGAGAGAGAACAGGGGTCAAACCGGAACGTGTCCGAATGCAGTTCCTCCACTATTTTTCAGAGGGAATGGAGTTCCCATTTTGCACATACACTTAAAAAGCTGTTATTAAGTTCCAATCAGATATTTTCATTTTAAGTCGCCAGAAATAAATATTTATATGAATTATCCTAAGGATTCCCTAAAAACATCCTATCTTTGGGCTCTATTACATTCTGCGTGCAAACGTCAACGCGTGCGCAATAACGCATTAACGCGAGGGGCAAAACCCTTTGCGCTGAACGCCGTATTACAATGTCCGCGCAAAAAATGCACGTTAACGTCTACCGCGGGTGAACCTGCGCGAACGCTGTGCGAGCTTACTGTACTGCGCGTGTCCTATACTTAACATTGTGAGCGCAAATGCGTTTGTGTGCTGGTACGCGGATGGTATTACAATCTATGCGCAAAATTTTAACGTCTTTTAAAAGCTGGTGTTAATGGCAAATCTGAACGTCCTGGCCGAACCCAAATACACCAGCCCAAAAAAAAAAAAAATACAGCAAAGTATAGTTACATATTCTAAACATACCCAAACAATAAAATAGATAAGTTGTGTGGTTTTTTTTATTGATGCAGCATATATGCACAGATTGACTTTGACAGGCGCAAAAACTTAACGTGAGACAATTGTGGTTCTTAATTCTGATTGGCTGAATTGCGTGAAAAAAACAGTCCGCACACTGATCTCTGCGTGCAACGTTGCGCGCGTTTTTGTGTGTCCATTTTACATGCGTTATTTTTTGACGGATGAAAAAATGCCAGAGGATTGTAATATCAGCGTTGTTTAACGCTGTGTGCAACAATTCACGCGTTCTGCATGCGTTTTTGCGTGAAGAATGTAACAGAGCCCATTGTGTTTAATCATAGGGGTGGATTGAGTGCAACATATCAGTGGTTAATAGATGAGCAAAAGTCTGAGAGAAATTTCACACTTATTCTTTTAGGACCTCTGAGACAGAAACAAACAAGAATTTTATAAAAACAAGTTTGACACACAGAGCACAAAAGGGAAAGGGCACTCTGCTACAGTGAGCTCACAATTTGAGAATTTAAGTAATTTCATTCATAAAAATAATGATTTTACAAATAAATATTTGCTTCTAGGCAGTAGGTTCTCTCGCATCACTATAAGTTACATTTTTAAATATGGTCACTCCGAGTCCTGTTATAAAACATACAGAAAAAATGGCGTCGCGCCCATACTCACCGGAGCGGCTGCAACAGCCAGGAGTAACAGCCCAGTTAATGTATAAAACATAACAAGGGAAAAAAAGTGTTATCTGCGCTCGTTTCTATGTATTCCATGTACAACAAAACACTATGAGGTTTTTGTTTGTTTCAATGGCCATTGCAACGTAAGCTCACTCGCCCCTTCAAGGCACCTTTTTATAGAGTGAGTACCTAACCAATTGTACCAAAAGGCCGCTCTACTGAGCAGCTCCAAGCCCCTCCTGCTGCTTTTCAGCTAAGGAGAGGCAGAGAAATGGTGGGTTTTATTTATACACGCACCAAACACTTCCCATTTGGGATTAAAAACAAAAACATGGAAAGAGGAACAGCTGCAGAATGACGGACTGGTGTTACAAGCATAATATAAATACATACAGAAAAAATGGCGTCGCGCCCATACTCACCGGAGCGGCAGCAACTGCCAGGAGTAACAGCCCAGTTAATGTATAAAACATAACAAGGGAAAAAAACATGTTTGAAATAGTGTGTACATCAGCATCCACACAGGACCAGACAACACATGATTAAACCAGTATAAAAATAATGTTTAGCAAGGGGAATCTGGGTGTCCATCAGTTCAAGAACTGATTGACTGGTTATTCTAAATCAAAGTTAAAATGAAGGCTTTAGCCATATGTTAGCTGTAAGAATTAAATAAAGATTGGAATCTTTAAAATATTTAATTCTATTAAACTGGAATCTGATTTTCTCATTTCAACTGTAGAATGTTTTTAGTGCCTGGAGACCTATTACCAATATAGTAAGAAAAAAAACAGTTCTTCCTCTGTTTATGTTTTTATCTTTCTAGGAGCTGCTACAAAGTACCACAATTATAGCAGAAATACATCTGGTGAATCACTGTGAAACACGATACATGCAACAAGATATAGCAAAGCATGTAATTGTGCGAGTCTTAATTACATAGTGTGGATGCTTTGCTAGGCAAGATGTAGTGTAGTTAAGATGCCACAAGAACAGCATCTTCAATGTATGTTGTAATAATACGAGGCGACTTCTAACAGTGCTGGAAATCCCTCTGCGAGAAAAAAGAAACAGAACAGAAAACAGAACTGTATGTTAAT
The DNA here is from genome assembly GCA_009667805.1 of Leptobrachium leishanense. Taxonomy (NCBI): domain Eukaryota; kingdom Metazoa; phylum Chordata; class Amphibia; order Anura; family Megophryidae; genus Leptobrachium; species Leptobrachium leishanense. The sequence goes on along the minus strand of CM019065.1, from coordinate 109,798,855 downwards.
TCTTCTAACTCACGCATTTTGATATACATCTGCATTAAAGGTTATGGTATTACCAGGGCCAGATTTACATAGGAGCTTTTGGAGCTGAAGCTCCAGGCCCATTCCCCAAAAAAGGCTCAGTAATAAAGTTAACTAGATCAGCACCAATGGTCACTAACACAATGAGATTAAGGATGGGATAATGGCATAATAGGAGAAGAATGGGACAGAAAAACAATAGAAACTAGGAAGAATGGGGCTGAGGCACAGTAGAGCTGAGAGGGATGCAATAGAGACAGATCCGATTCTTCATCTCTCGTCCATAAAGCACTAATCCAGCATTGAGTATTACCATTCATATTTTTCTAGTAATATATTGAGTGCAGGTTCCAGTACTTGCTCATGATGATAGAGATACATAATTGCTGTCATATTGTAGGCTATATAGGTTTCCATTTATTTTGTCCCTTTCATAGATATTGTACTTTTAGAGATTAGTGCTATAAAAAAATAAGTACTTAGAATGGAGAGAACCTGCCCCTAGGTCTTCAGAGAGAAAGATCATCATGTGAAATCAGTTTAAAGTTGTTCTTTATGCACGATCTATAACTCAAATTCAACAGTTGTTTTTATTATTGATGGGGCTACAGTAAAAATGTATCTTCACTCTAGAAAAATAAACTCTCTGTCCTCCCTAGGGTTTCAGCTGCGTCAAAGAGTGATGTTATGCATTGCAGGAATGTAACATGTTATCTCCTTCAGTTACTTAATATGATTGCAAGGTCTAGAGCACAGACTGAGCTGAAAGACAATACAAAACCCTCACAGATCTGCTGCAGCCCCCTCATTTATAGGTGGACAGGATGTTTACTGCATAGGTGGGTTTAAGCGGTTTGCAGGCAATGACTCATCATTGTACCTTAACCCTTTCACTGCTGAGCCAGTTCACATCTTAAAAAAACATGTTTTTCTTTTTTTTATTATTATTTTTATTATTTTTTTTTCTTTACTTTAAACATGGTCATGTTTGGTATCTTTGGAAAGGCCATGCTCTGGACTTTCTAATGATTCCAAACATGACCCTGCTAGCTGCCAACAGTCGGGAGATATCTGGGTTCAAATGAACCCCCTATCTCCACACCTATCTTTCCTTATGAGTCAATGAGGACGTTCCCCACACGTCCTCAGCAGTGAAAGGGTCATCAGAGAGAAAGTAGTATATGTATAAATTCCACTGTTAGCTTGTGTTGGTTTGCGGCCATTTTTAAAGGGACATTACCACTCACATAAGCTGTAACTAGTTTACTTCTGCATTACGAACAAAAACACCTTATACAACACATTAAGCTGTCTTTTCTTTCTTTGAAGGCATTTCATGTAAAAAAGATAAATAAAATTAGTTGCCATCTCCTGTTTCCATTTTGTGAATTTCTCCCATGAGGTAACTTTTACCAAAATCTTAGCACAAGTTTCACTTTACAGCTGTGGTATAGGATAAAACAGTAGTGAAGAAGCAATGGGGTGGTGAGTGGGATGTTTAGCGAAGACTACAGGGGATCCATTGTGTTGTCTATGCTTCGAGATAACAGTTGGCAGCTGAATGAGATCTCATAGTTAGCTCTAGTATTTCTAATTTTACCCCCCTTTGCACACATCACACACAATGCAGTCCTTATAAATCTGATTTTTTTTGGAGATCTAACCGATTCACTCCATTCTATGCCCAATGCCACACATTGAGGAGTAAGTGAGGTAAAGATACGGGGGGAGAGCAGTTTACAACAAATACAGGGTTATTCAGAGAAAGGTGAAGTGGAAATTCTAGGTCAAAATAGCCGATTTGGAAAGTGAGATAAATTGGAGAACTTTTGGAGTAGTGAAAATTCTAGGGTTAAGATAGCCAAACCAGAAAAATTCTCCCGAGTGTCACCTTTCTCTGAATAACCCTGATAATATGACAAAAGGGATGTACCCAGTAACACAGAGTCAAATATCTATCTAGACATGATGAAAGGAAAACAAAACATTTAAGATATCAGAAACCTATGTAGCGCTCACTCCTGGAGGAGCCGCTGAATTAACCTCGGGTTAGTCTCACCGCACTAGGGAATAAATATATACCAGCACTGTTGTGGATTTTTATAGATTATATTCTTTACTGATCCCAATAAAGCAGCATATATAATGTAGATACGATATTTAAACTACAGGATTTCGTAACGCGGGAAAACACGCGGCGGCAAAAGAAAAAGATTAACCCCCTCAGTTCTGGAGTGTAAGTCCCGTGAATAATAGCTCAAAAAATGTGTATGTGTATTGTCTCGGGTACCCGGGTACTGTATTCAACTGGCCAGTGAATGAAACAAAACAATCTTCGACTAGTTACGTTGGGGCCCTGTGGATTTAAATAATACTGCAGCGTGCGTTTCATATTTTTGGAACTGCAGCCTGGGAGGCCTCTCACCCGTCCGATAGACAATCTGTTCAGCACCAGATCAAGGATTTCTCTCCGCTGTGTATTGGGACTCTGTGCCACCGGTTCCGCTCCCGGCTTGTCCGATCTACACACTGCGTACAACGATCTACCGCCTGCACTCCCAATCGATCATCGCGGTCTCCTAACTCGGGGTCCAGCCGGAACCAGATTATCATTCAGACCTCTCAGCCGTGCATAGGTAGGTCTCTGCAGGGTCACCATCCCGATCCCCAGCACCAGTGAGGCAGCGCCTGTACTCTGGCCTGGTCACGATCCCTGGCAGTTTCACGTGCGTCCTCCACCTTTCACCGCTCGGCTCACTCTGCCTCTCCCCTGCACGAGGCTGGTGATGTCTTCCTCCTCCTACCCACCCACTTCCTGTACTCCCACAAAGCATGATGGAAATTGTAGTTCAGTTTATGTCCAGCATAGTCCATTATGTCTCTGTCTCCCTCTGGTGGCCATAATATGTAAATGCAGCAAACACAATCTTTAAACAGCGCTACACATATAATAAACAATATAAGAACATTAAATTTTTGATGGTAGTGTCACTTTAACACTTGCGAGTTATAAAAATGACACGATCTCCAACTCTAACAAAAATTTAATAGGGGGTGGGGGAGTTCTCTTTTCAAAGTTTTGTCATGTTTTAATTATTTTTTTTACACCAAACAGCAGCACTTTATTTTATTATTTGTTGAAATTCTATAGAGCACCTTTTGACTGATTGCTCTGTATTTTTTAAGATTATTTCTGAATTAGTTAACCCCTGAGCTCCCCAGATCCGATTTGGGCATTTAGAACACTCATTACTTTTATTCCAATTTAATACTTGGCTAATTTTGCAGAAGATCAGGCAGTGATAACCTTGTTGAATTTAATTCAACTGTACACTGAATGCTTTATATCTAGATGTCTGTTAATACAGATCAGAGTTTAGTAAGTCACCTCCCAGCCAGGTGTATCTTCCTTTGGAACTCATAATAGCATAGACTTCTTTTTCCTTACATGAACACAGGTGGCTTATTCCCTGTTGTCTGATACACCTGCGCTACTGAAAGGACCCTGAAATTCAAATTTTAAATCTTTGGCTACAAAGAGCAAGTTGAATCTGTACAAGTAGGGTTTTTTTGTCTGATGAAGCAGGGAATGTTTTAATAAGGTCCCAATGTTCCTGTGCGTCATCACATGTCTAATTAATAAGGAAATATGAACAAGATCTGCTCAAATTCCATTTCTGCATTGTACATTAACAATAGTATATTGAATGTCCATTTAATCACTGGAGATTCCACGTGCGCTTGGTTTCCACTCTCCTCATTACATCTTGTTGCAACTGGTAGAAGAATTCTGTTAAGAGATCATGTTGCCTTGCTTACGTGTCAGAATGGTTCCTCTGGTGCACTGATTAGGGTTGGAAGATACTCCACGTTTTTCTGGACATGTAACAATGATCGCGCGCTGACAGGCAGTGTCCAAAAAGTATGCATAATCTATAGACTGCAGGTAGGAAATCAATGTATTTATCAGGATGAGATCCCAAATGAACTACCCTGATTAAGTGATTGATTTCTCTCTTGGAGAATATGAGGTTTACATGTTGCAGGGCATCTCGTTCCCTTTGCTCCTGTTTTGGGTAGTACAATAAAATTTATTCACCATGAATAAAAGGACCAAGAGTGCAGTGACTGAGTCACTCATTAAAGACTCCCCTTTGTGAGTGAGACCACTACTTCCGTTAAAAATTAGATTAACAGAGTGTAATATATGGCACAATGATGTTTTTTTGTTTTTCCCTGTCCTCTAAGATACAGATATTGATATAAGAAACAATAGTCTTAGAATCTAACAGGGTTATTCAAAGAGAATCGAAAAGTCACTGCACGTTCTGTGACTTTTCGTTCTCTTCGATTCGGTGCGATTCGGCGACCCTGCGGTGTATTCAGCAAGCACCACAGGGCCGTCGTAGTGCAGGGAAAAGCCGCCGCAAACCCGCCGAACACTTACTGCAAAACCCGGCGAACGCACACGAAACCCACAAAAACATATGGATTAACCCCGCCGAACACGCCGGAGAAACCCTAGCAGCCACCGATCACAGCACAGAGCAGCCGCCGGAAAAACCCGACACCGCAGACGAACGGAGAGAGAAAAAAAAAAACCCTAGTACGCTTGAATGTTTGAAAAGTGAAACGCGGTTTGCAAAGAAACTACAGAACGAAAATGTCTGAAATTTACATATAAGATCCAATGAGTGATAATAAAAAGGTCTGTTAAGGAAAAAGAAAAAACGATTTAAAAAAAAAAACCACCGAAAAAAAATTCACAAAAAAATCCCGAAAAATACCTAAAAGATCCTAAAAAAAATCTAAAAATAAAGAAACTTTTTACTGCAGAATATTATAATCAACAGTTTATTAGATATTGAATTAAAACGAGAATATTTTTAACATTGAAGCCTATGGGATTTGCCTGAACAAATCTGTCGAATGAAACCACCGAACAGCAGGGCATTTCGGCAACTTTTCACTGCTGGTTTTTGTTCTCTGAATAGATGAAGCATTGCATCTCGATGGGGATTCACTTTCTTCGAACAGGCACCGAACAGACACCGTATGTAAAGGCAATTCGCCAACATTTGGTGAACTGCCTGCTCTCTGGATAGCCGAATGGCCGGTAAAGGTAACTGTACGCTGAATTTCATCGTTCGGTTACCTTTCGGCCACAATTCGGAGCTCTTTCAATAACCCTGTAAGTATTTCTTGGTTTTCCTATATACACAGTGGTGAAATACACTGAATACAAACTTGGAAAGTTGGTTTTGTTATTGTGTGCTATAAGCCACCTTCTTTCTTGGTAGACTGACTATATTGTTAAATACAGTTAGGTCCATATATATTTGGACACCGGCACAATTTTCATACTTTTGGCTCTGAATGCCACAAGAATAAAATTAACCCTTTCGCTGCTGAGGCTTTTCACGCCTCTGTGCTGAGGTCATATTTATCGGTTTTGCTCATCATGTTTAAATGCGTTTTGAAGGCTTATTTTAGTATATGACCCAGACATATTATATATCGTTCTTTCCGTCAGACTCGGCAGATTAATAATATGTCATTATTATATGTATACGTCATGACCTGTCTGTATATTATAACAAAAAATGCAATAAAATATGAATTTTCAATAATTTACAACGTGTAAAGTGTATTTTTTTCACATTTTAACATGCGAGCAATTGCGGTTCTATTTTGTATGGGGTGCGCTTGTTAAAAAAATTAGAGATGGGGTCTCGCTACATTTTTTTTTGGGAGAAATTACGCGATTTTTAACAAACGCACCGCATACAAAAATTGTTAGTGCAGCATCATTGTTCACATTATAATTGAAATGGGAACAATATTGCTGCATTAATAAACCAAAAAAAAAAAAAAAACTTGTTTATTTTTTTATTTTTATTTTGAATTTTTTTTTTTTTTTAAACTTTTTTCACAGTGGTGTTTGGTATCGTTGGAACGGCCATGCTCTGGCCAATCCAACAGTACCAAACATTAACCCCTAGCTGCCACGGATCGGGAGATAGAGGATTCATTGGAATCCCCTATCTCCACCGTTGGTGGCAGCTAGGGGTTAACTCCAGGACTGGCGTCATCGTGCATAGCACGATGACGCCAGTCCTCAGGGGGAGTTCCCGGAGGCTTGGCCGACATCCAAGATGTCGGCCAGCTCCGGGAAAGGATCGCGAACCGGCGCTTTTCAGCGCCGATTCGTGATCCGGCTCCCCAGGGGTTAATGAGAGCCATCGTTTGGAAGGGCAGGCTGTGCCCTTCCAAGCGGTGTCTGTCTTAACCCCCTGCTCCCCAGCGATCGGGAGGGAGAGAGGTCCGAAGGACCCCCCCCCTCCCTTTCAGGCGCCTCCTCCGCACATGCGGGGGGGGCGCCTGAATTAGATGTGATCGCGTAGCCATCTAATGTCCCCGCCGGGCTCCCAAGTGCTGGGCTGACATCCAAGATGTCAGCCCGCACCGGGGGGGTGCAGCAATCCACCGGAATCCGGCAGATTGCTGCCTCCTGTGCTCGGACGCGCTGAGCGCGTCCGTAGCACAGGAGAACCACTTGGCTGGACGCGCTGAGCGCGTCCATAGCAGCCAAGTGGTTAAAACCTAACAATCCAAATTAATTTGAAGTGCAGACTTTCAGCTTTAATTCGGGATTGAACATAAATATCAAGAACAAATTTTAGAAATTGCCACCATTTTTATACACAGTCCCCCCATTCTCAGGGGCTCAAATGTAATTGGACAAATTAATATAATCATAAATAAAATGCTCATTTTTAATATTTTGTTGAGAATCCTTTACTGGCAATGACTGCCTGAAGTCTGGAACACATGGACATTACCAAACACTTGCAGGGTTATTCAGAGAGCTGAAAATCAGGAGAATGACTTGAGAAGGGAAAATTGTAGGTCAATATAGCCGATTTGGAAAGTGAGATAAATAGCCGAATTTTTCTGGTTTGGCTATTTTGAGCTAGAATTTTCACTTCACCAGTCATTCTCTTGCTTTTCACCTCTCTCTGAATATCCCTGTAGGTTTCCTCCTTTCTGATGCTTTTCCAGGCTCTAACTGCAGCCGTCTTCAGTTGTTCTTTGTGGGTCTTTCTGCCTTTAGTATAGCCATCAGATCAGCAAGTGAAATACATGCTCAATTGGGATGAGATCAGGTGATTGACTCGTCCATTGCAGAATATTCCACTTATTTTCCTTCAAAAACTCCTGAGTTGCTTTGCAGTGTGTTTTGGATCATTGTCCATCTGTATTGTGAAGCGCCGTCCAATCAACTTTGCTGCATTTGGCTGAATCTGGGCTGACGGTGTATCTCTAAACACTGCTGAATTCATCCGGCTGCTTCTGTTCTCTTTCATTTCATCAATAGAAAGCCATGCATGCCCATGCCATCACACTGCCTCCACCATGTTTTACAGATGACGGTGCGTGCTTTGGATCAGGATTTACAAATTTGCATTCTCTGAATAGCCGAAGCATTGCTTCTCTATGGGGATTTCACTGCCCTCGAACAGGCACCGAATGCAGGGCCGGCGCTGCCGCTAGGCCAGCTAGGCGGGCGCCTAGAGCGCAGTGCCTGCCTAGGGCGCAGCCGGCCCAACCAATTTAAAAAAAATAAAAATTGCCCGCGGGGGCAGCCTGGGATGGCCACGTGCTGCAGCCAGCCCCAATACGTGCCGGCGTTGCCGCCGGTGTCAAGGAGACGGAGGCATGGACTTGGGGCTTCCAGCTTCCTGCACCAAGTCCACTCCTATGTCTCCTTGATGTCAGTGGTGATGCCACCAAGTATTGGGACCGGCCACAGAGGTGGAGGGAGGCGGAGAAGGCGCTGGAGCGGCAGATATGTGAGCATGTGTGAGCTGGGGCAGATATCCATGTGTGAGCCTGGGGGCAAATATCCATGTGTGAGCCTGGGGGTAAATACCCATGTGTGAGCCTGGGGGCAAATACCCATGTGTGAGCCTTGGGGCAAATACCCATGTGTGAGCCTGGGGGCAAATACCCATGGGTGAGTCTGGGGCAAATACCCATGGGTGAGCCTGGGGGCAAATATCCATAAGTGAGCCGGGTGGCAAATATCCATGAGTGAGCCTGGGGGCAAATATCCATGAGTGAGCCTGGGGGCAAATATCCATGAGTGAGCCTGGGGGCAAATACCCATGTGTGAGCCTGGGGGCAAATACCCATAAGTGAGCTGGGGGCAAATATCCATGAGTGAGCCTAAGGGGCAAATATCCATGAGTGAGCCTGGGGGCAAATATCCATGTGTAAGCCTGGGGGCAAATACCCATGTGTGAGCCTGGGGCAGATATCCATGTGTGAGCTTGGGGGCAGATATCCATGTGTGAGCTGGGGCAAATATCCATGTGTGAGCTGGGGGACAAATATCCATGTGTTAGCTGGGGCAATATATCCATGCCATTTGTTAGCTGGGGCAATATCTCCATGTGTGAGCTGGGGCAATATCTCCATGTCATGTGTTAGCTCGGGAAATATCTCCATGTATGAGCTGGGGCAATATCTCCATGTGTGAGCTGGAGGCAAATATACCCATGTAAGAGCTGGGGGCAAATATACCCATGTGAGCGGGGGCGGCAATATATCCATGTGAGAGCTGAGGGCAAATATACCCATGTGAGCTTTCTTTTTTGAGGGGGGTGCAAGTCTTGCCTAGGGCGCAAAATAGTCTAGCACCGGCCCTGACCGTATGTGCAGGCAATTCGCCAACACTTGGTGAATTGCCTGCTCTCTGAATAGCCGAATGGGCAGGAAAGGTAACCGTACACTGAATTTCAGCGTTCGGTTACCTTTCTCCAGCAATTCGGATCTCTTTAAATAACCCTGATAGTGTTACATATCTATTTTTCCATTTGCTGAATCGTTATTCAGTCTTGTAGGGTACTGCATGATACTGTACTACATGACTCTATACCAAGGTTATATTTTTGCGTAACTTAATTGGATGGAGGTTTTTTTCAGACAGGAGAAAAACGTTTCTTCTCCCGTCATTATTAAGCTCCTTCTAGGTATTTCACACCATGCTGCTTCCTAAACAGAAACAATACTACATCAAAGCAACAGCTAACCTATGGTTGGAAGCACAAATTACTGTAGTGCGACTTAAGTTTAATTGCATTAATTATTAATTTAACCCCTTCATACAGGTCCATTATTCTATAAGTGACCTTAAATTTAGTAATTTGCATGTTCAGTTCACCGATCATTGCATAAATCCTATGAGGTGGATACTAAAATAAAACTGAGTGCTCATTCTTCATACAACACCTACTGAGTAGCCACATGTGTTTGGGAAAAAATCAGCTCCGATCCTAAATGGGATATTCACTAAACACCTTTCTGTCATTGAAAAAACAGTGGACCATATTACATACGGCCTGCTAAAACGGGGACACTAAGGAGGAAAACCTGCGCCTGCAGGTTCCTCCTTTAGGCTAGGATCAGTCTAACGCATTTTTCGAGTTGTCCGTGAAAAAGTGCGTTCGAACGAATGGACGTATTTTTTCACGGAATACGCGATAGCGGTCATACGATGCGCATTTTCGTCCGTGATTTTGTACGGATCATCAATAAAACACTTTTTGCGTCTGGACGTTATGTTGGCCGGACATTAGCAGCGTCTGACGTCTCCTAATCACGCACACATGCCTCTAGTGGACGCAGCGCACTCTGTACGTCAGTACTAGCGGTTTGATGTTCTCTAAAAAATGCGTTCGTTTGCCAGTTGCGTTGCACGGCCGCACTTTTGTGCGGCCGTTCTTCGTATGCTAAACGGCATTGGACGTAATTTGCTGCTAGCACAGCCGTGATTTAGTGCGGCTAAATGCACGTTAATACTGCGTTAGTCTGACCCTAGCCTTAGCGTACCCGTTTTAGCTCCATATTACGGGGCAGGCGCTGATTCAGCAGCCTGTCTCATAACGCAGCGCTAAGCCTCAGGATGCTCGAGGCAGCACTAAGCACCGTCATGAGCATCCCCTCCATGGAGTCCATAGGACTATTTTAAGTAGTGAACTTCCACTGTAGTTCGCTGTACCTTTCTCCATTCTTTCCACTTTAGTTTCTGCCGAACTTGTTCAGCGTCGTTCACAGATTAGTTTTCAAAGGAGTTTACGGCATACTTTCTGCTGAAATTATTTATTTAGGATTAGTTACGTATTTTCACCAGTGATGCAAACAAACATCATTTAGCATTTTTCCACTGTTGAGTATCTGTAGGTTATTCCTCTTTCATGGAAGAATAAAATGGCACACAGTTCAGCAATGTTCACCATATATTTGCAGCAACTTTGACTGACACTGGTGAATTTGGCTTCTGTGGACATCAGACGTTTTCTGTAGTTGCATCAGTGGGGATTTCCACATGTTTTAATCTCCGGTGAACCTTGGTCCCCCAATGGCGGTTAGTGAGTCACACCTTAAGACTCCGTGTGACATCATGCATTTTACAGGCCATCAGAAGTCCTAACAAGACCTTCATTAACTACATCTAAGGGGTTATTCATTTCAGAGAACACAGAAATTTTGGTGGACTCTCGTTCGGTGCACTTTGGCGAGTTCAGTTCGCCAACCCTGTGGTGAATTCAGCATTCACCGCAGGGTCCCTGAAATGCTCCAAAGGGATCGTCAAATACAGTCGTTCAAACCGCCGAACGTAGCAGACGATCTGCCGAATGCCGCTGAACAGACAGCGGAACGCCACCAACAAAAGCTGATCAGTCACTGAACGCCGCCAAACTGGGGGTAAAAAAAAGAGGCAAATTTTTTAAAAGGCATTTATAACAATAAAAATGCATAAAAATACATGGAAATAATAAAAAGCTCCTTTAAATAATAATAATAAGGTCTGTTACAGAATAAAAAAGGAACACCTTTTATAAAAACTGGGAATCAAAAACTTTGCCTAAAAAAAATCCAGAAAAATGCCTAAAAAAAATTCTAAAAAATAAATAGACTTTTTGATGCAAATGAATTTTTTTTATATTAGATAAAAACGGTGATTTTTTTTTACATTGAAACCTATGGGATTTGCCTGTTTAAATCTGTCGAACTGAAGCACTGAAAATCTGGGCATTTCGCCAACATTTCGGTGCTGTTCCGCACTCTCTGAATAGATTAACCATTACTTCTCTATGCAGAATTCCATTGCTGCTGAAGGTCACCGTATTTCACTGGCAACTCAACAATATTTGGCAAATTGCCAGCTTTCTAAATAGCCAAATTGTTTTCACACAGAAACACACAGACCAAACTTAATTTCCACACGATCCTCCTGCTAGCAACGTCCCTGCAATCACAGCCCAGGTATCCAGATCTCAACACGATGGCCACCATCACACTCTGCAATATTCTATCATCGCAATTGTATTTTGTGTCTGCATTTATTAATTTCTGGCTGATTATCCTCTAAAATCCCGCATTTTTAGATAGTATTTCACCAGTGCCCCCCCACCCCCATTACAAAGGCCTCTGACACCTAGACACTTACCTGTACTAATTTTCTTTTCACACAGAAACACACAGACCAAACTTAATTTCCACACGATCCTCCTGCTAGCAACGTCCCTGCAATCACAGCCCAGGTATCCAGATCTCAACACGATGGCCACCATCACACTCTGCAATATTCTATCATCGCAATTGTATTTTGTGTCTGCATTTATTAATTTCTGGCTGATTATTCTCTAAAATCCCGCATTTTTAGATAGTATTTCACCAGTGCCCCCCCAGCCCCATTACAAAGGCCTCTGACACCTAGACACTTACCTGTACTAATTTTCTTTTCACACAGAAACACACAGACCAAACTTCATTTCCACACTTGGCAGTCCCACCCAGGACCGGCCTCTAATTTCAGGCACCCTTTCTAGCTGTCTCCACTTCTCTCTCTAATTACTTATACTAATCCCAGGCTTCTGGTCTCTCCCATGCAAGCGCTACAGTGTTTTTCTGGCCAACAGCTCCCCCTCCCCTTTGCTGGAATTAGGGGACTGCAAGGTCCACATACTGCAGCACAATGTGCTCCCTGTCTCTTCTACTCGTTTACTCTGCATTCATCCTAAAATGGAACCCCTCCACTGTCTACATCTCTCCCTCTCTTATAAGACATTCCTATCCAGGGACATCTGCCACCCAACTCACTGTGATACACCTCACTGCCCCAACCAGTCCATCAATCTCACATTGCAGTCCTCTCCTCCTGTTTCCAGCCAGTCCATCACTCACACCTTGAGGTCCTCTCCTCTTGTTTCCACCACAACCCTTCTATATTGTGAGTTCCCATGGGAATAGGGCCCTCGTTTTCTCATGTATTGGTTTATCAAATGTTGTTCAGTCTCAATGTATTGTAACCCTCTCTATATCATGCCCACTGTTCATCGCTGCAGAATATGCTGGCGCTATGTAAAGTATAAAAATAATAATAAAATCATACGGTGAAATTCACCATTCGGTGCAAATCGCTAGCAAGTTCGGCTCTTATTAAATAACCCCTCTAGTGTAAAAAACAGGGATTGAGTCGAATGGAAAAACAGTTCCTCAGTTCCTCCACTATTTGACCGAAGCTTTTACAGACAGAGAAGCTTTTATTTGGTACCACTTATTGTCAAGGACTACACCCCTGGTTAGAAACATTACCTAATATGATCATGATAAAGCCTTTGTAAGACTGATCAATCCTCATACCCCCACATAAAAAGAGACCAGGTACCCAAAATAACTGCAATGACACTGCTCTATGATTCGCAAGTTGGATTTTTTTGGCTGCAATGGTGGTGATGAAAATGAATATCCCAGTACTTCCATGCCTATATGAGGCACAGCATGAGGTGTATGTATTTCAGGTATCAGATGCCCGATAAGATGGTATGAATAGTGTATGTGCAAATTAGAGCGATAATGTGTTTACTCTGTTTCCATGACCCCAACCACACTGTCCCCACTGACCAAACACTATCGGGGTTATTCAGAGTGAGGTGAAAACCAGGACAATGACTGGAGAAGTGAAAATTCTAGGTCAAAACAGCTGATTTGAAAAGTGAGATAATGGGAGAATTTTTCTGGTTTGGCTATTTTGATCTAGAATTTTCACTTCTCCGGTTATTCTACTGGTTTTCACCTCTCTCTGAATAACCCTGTATATCCATTATTTCTTTTCATGCTTCATTTTCCATGAATCCGTATGTCATCTTGGCCAATTCCCTCAAAAATTCCATTGTGACAACTGCACATATTACAACAGTTTATCTTTTAGTAAACAATCTGTGCAGGGTACCGGTAAGACATAATTAATCTTTAAAAAAAAAAAATTCACACGTTCAATTGTGTCCATGGATTAAACATATAGGGGTTGTGTTCGCGGATACTGATACATTTAGACTTATATGCTCGACGAACCATAATATATAAAAATGAAACGTGCGCAATCCAATTTCCTTTATAGGTTTTTTTTTACTCTTTCAAGTAGAAAAGCTGTTATATGGACCATGACTAGGGCAACACAAAGAAAACAAACAATGTAATTTTTGACTGGTTTGTGGCCCTGGGATATAAGGCACCCCCCCTCCCCCGTTTAGTGCAGGCAGAGCCACAACATCCTATTAGGTTGTAAATTTGTTAATGCAACATTAATTTTAATGGGCCTCATGAAAACCTGTTTTCAGAGGATTCTGGCGTGGGATCACACTTTAACGCTACCTCAAAAATTGAATGTATGAAACTACTCAGAAGCTGTTTGTTTGAAATATCAAGTATAGTGATAAATCAAAGGTCTTCCCCACTGGATAATGTGATGTAAGCTGGGTTGAGTTGCGTTTCTATCCAACCGTTATTAACCCTTTCACTACATAGAACTTTTTGTTGAAAACATATCATAAACATTTACTTAAAGCTTGATATGCGCAGTTAAAAATTATATAAAGAGTAAAATGACATTTTGCATAGACTGTTATTCCCAAAAAAGCTAAAAAAAATATTTCATGGATTTATTTAACCTTTGCAGATATATTTCTAAGATGAAAAGTGCTCAACTCTAGATGGTGTACATTATCATGCACAATTGCAAATTGTATCAAGAAATACAGTAAATATGATAAAGACATATATTATGGTCACTTATCTTGCTTATGGGTATATCTAGTGATTGTAATGAGATTATTAGTAATGCAGCATACAAAAAATAAATAGAAAATAAAATAATATATGTGGCATAATGCATGTGTATGGAAATTACAGTAACGCCTTGTATCTGTACTTCAGGGCCGGATTTCAAATTAGGCAAACTAGGCATGCGTCTACACGCTCCCGCCACAGGGGGTGGTTTCCTATGTGAAAGAAAGTTACATCTATATCTCTGGAACACTGCATCCTAGAGGGTCATATGAGGCATTGTTTGAAAGTCCAGCAAGAGTATGGAATTTCCAATGATACCAAACTTGACCAGGTTTTATGTAAAAATAAATAAAATACATATATTTCTTTTTTTTCCCTAACGCAGCACTGTTGTTCACACTTCAGTTATAGAGTGAACAGTAATGTTGCACTAATTCAGCTTCTCAATTACCATGCCGCCAGCAAGTGTGGAAGTGATGGCAAAATGCATTATTATGCATTGTTTCATCCTGAATCCAATCTGCTGCACTGCATTGAAGAGAGGCAGAGAGCCTTTAGATCCCTGCCTCTCTGAATTTTACACTGCCCAATGTCAAGTGAGGTGTCATTGGAAATGTCAGAGTTACCAAATATGACCACATAATGTACCGGCTGGGTGGAGTAGAGGTAATGTCACTGCTCTGCATGGAGAGAGGCTGTGGACTCATGGGTTCAATCTCAGCGAGCACCTCTCCAGTAAGTGTCCTTGGCAAGACACCTAACGGTACATACTTGCCACCCAGGATTTTAACAAAACAGATCGAGACCCTTTTTGATGTGAGTGCCGCGAGAAACTGTTTTTCATTTTTTATTTTTGTTCCCCCCCCCCTAAAGCATACATTTAAGTATTTCCCCTAGTTTTGGCACTTTTGTTTGGGGGGGGGGATCTGGCCCTGTCTGCACTGTACAGGGATTTTCAGAAATTGGAACCATTTGAGTCTTATCCCTGTGGAGTGACCCTAGAGCTTTCCCGCTCTCCCTGGCTGTTGTAATGCTGCAGAAAATTTGCTGAGCTTTATGATATAGTGACAAGGGTGAGGTTTCAGGCTCGGGTCAGATGAGCGCAGTGTTCACGTCCGTGTTACCGCACATTTTAACGTCCGTGGTAGCATAAAATTCTGATCAATAGAGACCCACACACAAAGTACGTCCGCACAGAAGTGCGGACGCACAACAGACGCGGCAAACTGACGAAAGTTAGGCAAGAACGTAAAACCGCTAGAACGGACGTGCAGAGTGCGCCACGTCCGCATAGCTTTGTGTGTGAGTGATGGAACGTAGTCAGACGGACTGCATTTTTGACGGACAAAATGGTATTTCATATTAATTTTATTTCCCATCTGCATCAGTCAAAAAAAAGTCACAAAAAATGGACCGTGTGGCCACTACCTTGTCGTCAGTCAGAAAGTACGTCCGTTGTGCACGGACGCACAGAATACGTTTGTCTGACCCTAGCCTCAATGGGAGCATACTAATCTTGCATTAAAAAGTTGTAACTAGTTGTTTTGTATGCTAATTTTCAGTTTTAATTGTATTAGAATGCAAAAACCAGTATACTCATTGACACACACAGGCATAATTTTCTGCGCAGTGTGTCAGATTTTAAATGCAGAATGTGGGTTTTTTTCTCCTGTCTTTGCAAAGATGTTTGCAAGGCAAGGGTATTTACAATCTGCTTATCTGATCTGCTTTCTTAGGCTGAACCAAATGGGTTGGGGGTTGTTGGACAAAGAGCCAGCGCTCACTGTACAATTGGTATATTCAAGGGCTTGGGTGGATGAACATCTAAGAACCTTCTGGGACATTTTGAAATCTGGAAATACCCATGGAAAAGTTGCCTAATGCAAGTTAGGTTTTCTGTGCAAGTCCCATTTTATTTCAAGAACTGTATTTTGCACGTTTTCGTGTATTTTGTTTTTATTTTTTATCTTTTTCCATTAAAACTTTGAAACCCAGTACTGTCTTTGATCAAGATGCTTCGCGCTTCTCGAATAGCTTGGTTTAGCGTTTCTGTAGTATATAGCATTTGGTAGATATATTAGCAGTATATGGTGAGTCTCCCGGATTTTGGTGCTATACAGTTAAGGGGGTTTCGAAAGTGCCCTATTACTTTCGTGGTGGCTGCGTATAGTTGAAAGGGTGTGTACGGTTTAGGGGGGGTTATGTTGGCATAACTTGGGGCCCTGAGAGCGGGTAGAGTTCGTAACTCCAGAGGCTTGGAGCTCTGACCCCTTGTACACTCTCCCTCCACACGTGACAACTGGGGAGGTAGCATTTTGATCGTCACTCATTTTTGGTAGTAAAAGGGTTAATGACCTACTTTAGCAGTTTGTTATGACTTTGTTTTGATTAGTTCAAGGAATTTCAAAATGAAACACAACTAATCGATTTGTTTCCTTTTGTAATTTGGGATTGATTCAGACGCTAATGAAAACAATAAATGCTGCTCAATTAGTGCTAGATTAGGGTTAGAAATTAGTGTTAGATTATGGTTACAAGTAGGGGTTGGATCCTGCAGGAACACTTTGGAATGCAGTTCTCTCACTATTTTAGCAGGAGGAACTTAGTTCCTGTCAGGGACCGGGTTCTTGTGACACCGGTGACGTGAATATGAACCCAGGATGCAGTAAATAAAGGCAACAACAAAAGGCTTGGTGAAAATAGCAGAAATTTATATTGAATAACTGGATACAAATAAAAGGCAGGAATCTGTATAAATAATAAGTCCTTGAAAAACAAACGCAGATGATGTAAAGTCTTGGGATGGATAACGTAGAAGGGGTCTTGAGACTGGACCGGCAAGGAGTAAGAGAAGCGAAGTCCAGAGGAATAGCCAGGGGTTCGATACACGGGAATTAGAATAAACGACAAGGCTGGTCACTTGGCTCTTGGGATAAATCAGGCACCTTTCTTTCACAAGGAATTCAACGTTAATGACAGAGCACTGGCTGGATGTGGGAGTGGTTCTTTTAACCACTTCCATGCGGAGGACGCGCTCAGCGCGTCCTCCACATGGCTCCCGATCCGTGGCAGCTAGGGGTTAAAGTTTGGTATGGTTGGATCGGCCAGAGCATGGCCGTTCCAACGATACCAAACAATACAGTGAAAAAAGTTTTTTTAAAAAATTTATAAAAAAAAACATTTTTTTTTTTCTTTTTTTTGGTTCGTTAATGCAGCAATATTGTTCCCATTTCAATTATAATGTGAACAATGATGCTGCACTAACGATTTTTGTATGCGGTGCGTTTGTTAAAAATAGTGTAATTTTCCCCACAAAAAAAATGTAACGAGACCCCATCTCTAATTTTTTTGACAAGCGCACCCCATACAAAATATAACCGCAATTGCTCGCATGTTAAAATGTGAAAAAAAACACTTTACACATTGTAAATTATTGAAAATACATATTTTATTGCATTTTTTGTTATAATATACAGACATGACATAACATATACATATAATAATGACATATTATGAATCTACCGAGTCTGACGGAAAGAACGATATATAATATGTCTGGGTCATATACTAAAATAAGCCTTAAAAACACGTTTAAACATGATGAGCAAAACCGGTAAAAATGACCTCAGCACAGGGGCGGGAAAAGTCTCAGCAGCGAAAGGGTTAAACATGATGAAAAACCGGTAAAAATGACCTCAGCACAGAGGTGTGAAAAGCCTCAGCAGCGGAAGGGTTAAGGAACCCAGCCAGTGCTCATTACTTCCACCTGATGCAGTATACAAAAGCTGGGCTAAGGCATACTGCTGTACAGGAGCTTGCCACCAGGGTTGGTCTCATGACTTGGACTTTTTGCCACGGCGTCGCCGTGGGACCTGACAGTTCCCTTTTGGCTGATCTACTGGGAAGCTGCAATATCTTTCTATATAGACACAATTTTATAAAACTGTCTGTCTATATTTAACGGTTTTCCTGGATTTAAGCTCAATGGCATGGAAATGACAATTTCTCAGTGTTTGCCAGAGGAATGACATTCTCATGCATAAAGATGTGCTGCAGAAGATGCCCTACACTCATTTACCTTTAGGTGAATGGTGCCACTACTACCTCTACCACACAGGCCTAGTGCCTGTAACGGGGGAGTAGCGCCCACTAGGAGTAGTGGAGTTGAGATCCTTAAGGACTGATAAATATTTGACGTTTAAACTCTGCTTGGCAGATGCAGAATTATACACTTGAGGCAGCGAGGATGAACAAAACACTGAGCTGCTACTAAGCACTAAAGGTTTCGAGACCGATAGAGCACATTCAGGAATACACAGATACGTCAGACAGTTGGTGAATTGCACGGACTGTCAGGAAATAAGCTGCTTTAACGTTCTCACATGGGGCCTGGCCTGACGTGGTACAGAAAGGATGTGAACTACTTGAGCAGTGAACAGACATAACTGAATAGTATAAACAGATTTATTTACAACAGACAAAATACACAGCAAGGAATCCAGAACAGAACACATATCAAAAGGCAAGTAGGCACACTAACCTGAACACAGGACCTTGCCCAGACCCCTCAGGCAGTGCAGCAGGGGCTGGGGATATGACAGTGCCTCCGTGTTCTTAGGCTAGGGTCAGACGAGAGCATTCTGTGCAGACTGTGCGTCCGTGCACAACGGACGTACTGTCTGACTGACGACAAGGTAGTGGCCACACAGTCTGTTTTTGTGACTAACTTTTTTTTGACTGATGAAGGGAAAATAAATTAAACGCTGGATGTCAAAAATGCAGTCCGTCTGACTTTCTTTCCATCACTCACACACAAAGCTATACGGACGTTGCGGACGCAGCGCACTCCGTTCTCCCTCTGCAGTCTGTTATGAATGTCTGTGCCAGGCTCATCCACCTCACCTCCCACACCTCTGACGGTTCCTGGATCCCACCACGCAGTACTTAACGCCCAACACTCCACAGAGCCCAAAAGCTACCAACAGAGTAGCCGTGAAGAATCCCTAACTGTCTGGTCCTTAGAATTGGCCAGGTAAACTAGCTTGACAGAAAGGGTTAAGCAAAAGACAATGTAGTAATACAAAACCGGGTAAGCAACACGGGGTTAGTCAGACGAGCCAGAATCAGGAATACAGAGTATAGAATAGTCAAATGGAATAGCCGGGTCGATATCAGTGCAGTAGCGTAGTACAAGAAAATAGTCTAGGGCAACGGAAGGCAGAATAGTGTCAGGCACGCTCACGTACCTGAGGGTGGACGAACGGTTAGCCCTAAGTGAAAACAGGAGCCTCGAGTGCGTAGAAGAGAAACCAGTCCTTGTAGTGGCTGGGTTAACACAAATAATGAGGGCTACCCTGTCTTCAGGCCAACACCAACCAAGGGTACGTAACGGCAGTGCCGGTAAAGCAAGATAGAGTCACAATGCGGTACCAGCCCTTAAGTGGCTGGGTTTCGCACAAACAGGAGGTGAACCTATAAGGCAGGGACACAAGGAGGACAGGAACCAGTCCTTAGAGTGGCTGGTGTAAACGCTGGTAAGCCAGGAACGTATTTCAGAAAGCAATAGGGTATAGGCGAAAACAGAGTCGAGTAACAAGCCGGGTCAAGGGGTATAGAGGTACACAAGTCGAGAGAGATAGCCAGGTCATACACAGTAAGTCAAATTGAGTGAAATAAACGAGCACTTAAGGGTCAGACAGGCAAAACCACGAAAGGGCACTGAGGAATGGGAAAAGCAGGTTTAAATCTGGCGCCTTGCCTGCTGATTGGTCCGTTGCGGTCACATGGGGATAGGTGACGTCACGCCGCCGGGAGGGCTAAATCCGGAACCGCGGGCGCGCGCGCGCTGCATACAGCGCACGCACAGGATGCGAAGAGGACGCCGACCCCACCCGGAGCGGGAAGGAGGACGCCGGGTCGGCGGCCTGGCGGGACGCCGGTCGGCGCCTGGCGGGACGCGGGTCGGCGCCCGCAGAGCCCTGACAGCACCCCCGCCTCGAGGAACGCCCACCGGGCGGCTAGGAGCCGGGCGATCGGGAAAACGACGATGAAAGGCGGAGACCAATCGAGGAGCATGAACGTCACGTGACGAAACCCATGTGCGATCCGCGGGGCCATAGCCAGTCCAATGAACCAAATACTGCAACCGATTGCGGACATAACGGGAATCCAAAATGGACTCAATTTCATACTCGGGAGTCCCATCAACCACCACAGGGGGAGGAGGAGAGTCAGGGCGAGTAAAACGGTTGCAGGAGAGCGGCTTCAATAAAGAGACATGAAAGGAGTTCGGAATACGCAAAGAGACGGGCAATTGCAGTGCGTATACTACGGGATTGATACATCGGAGTATTCTATACGGACCGATAAAACGAGGCGCGAATTTCATAGACGGAACCTTCAGACGAATGTGGCGTGTGCTGAGCCAAACCCTGTCACCCACATGGTACACTGGTGGAGGTCTGCGCCTCCGATCAGCCGCCCGCTTCTGGCTCAAGGAAGCGGATTCTAGATTCAACCTGGTCTTCTCCCAAATAACCCGGAGCTTATCTAGGTGTTCCTCCAGGGCAGGAATGTTCTGGGGGGAGAACGAGGATGGAAAAATAGTGGGATGCATACCCGTGACTATTTCGAAAGGAGAAAATTTTGTCGACTGTGATGTGGCGTTGTTATACGCAAATTCTGCCCATGGTAACAGAGTAACCCAATCATCCTGTGCGTCAGAAATAAAACACCTTAAATAAGTCTCAAGCGTTTGGTTGGTTCTTTCGGCTAAACCGTTCGTTTGCGGGTGATACGCGGACGAAAAGGACAGTTTAACGCCCAACTGGTGACAGAAGCCTCTCCAGAACTTAGAGATAAACTGAGAACCCCGATCCGAGACGAGAACATTAGGAACACCATGTAGTCTGAATATTTCTTTGGTGAAAATCTGTACTAGCTCGCTGGAGGAGGGGAGCTTCTTTAACGGAATAAAATGTGCCATTTTAGAGAAGCGATCGACAACCACAAAAATCACAGTATGACCAAGTGAAGGGGTTAGTTCCACTAGGAAGTCCATAGCTAAATGAGACCAAGGGCGCTCAGGGATCGGTAGGGGTTGGAGGAGGCCAGCAGGACAAAGGCGGGAGGATTTGGAACGGGTACAAACAAAACAGGTGGTTACGTAATCTTTTACATCCTTAGTAAGTGTCGGCCACCAAAGGTGTCGTTTAATCAAGTCAAGAGTTTTATTTACCCCAAAATGTCCAGCGAATTTGGATTCGTGAAAGAGCTGTAAAGCAGTGGGTACCTCTACAGAAGGAACGAATAGCTTATTCTGTGGTTTAGACGGGGGAGCCAGAGCCTGTTTAGAGAGTAAGAGGTTCCAGAAAGGAGACTCGACTCGTGTACTCAGAGAGGCTAAAATTTTCCTTTCGGGAACTATGGACACAGGTACAGACACTGGAGTTGCTAGGGGTTCATATTGTCTGGAGAGTGCGTCGGCCTTAACATTTTTAGACCCGGGTCTGTACGTAATGAGGAAGTCAAATCTGGTGAGAAAAAGGGCCCATCGAGCTTGTCTAGGGTTCAACCTTTTAGCCTCGGACAGGTAAATCAAATTTTTGTGGTCAGTGAGAATGGAAAACGGACAGGTGGAGCCCTCCAAGAGATGGCGCCATTCTTTTAAGGCCAAAATAATGGCTAACAATTCCCTGTCCCCAATGTCATAACGGGCCTCGGTAGGGGACAATTTCCTAGAATAAAAACCACAGGGTTGCATGGGCTTGTCATCGGCTGGACGTTGTGACAAGACGGCTCCTACCCCGGTTTCTGATGCGTCAACCTCTAAAACGAAGGGTCTATTGGGATCAGGGTGGTGTAGAATGGGAGCAGTGGAAAAGGCCTCCTTTAACCGTTCGAAAGCCTCCAGGGCACTGGAGGACCAATTCTGAGTGTCACCTCCCTTTCTCGTCAATGCTGTAATGGGTGCAATAATGGACGAAAAGCCCTTGATAAACCGTCTATAGTAATTAGAGAAGCCAATAAACCTTTGAATGGCCTTGAGGCCCTTGGGAAGAGGCCAGTGACTGATGGCCTCCAGTTTTTTGGGATCCATCATGAAACCAGAGGAGGATATAACATAACCCAAAAACTGTACCTGTTGGACATCGAATAGGCATTTTTCTAGCTTGCAGTAGAGGCCGTTGGCCAAGAGCTTAGATAAGACGAGTCGTACATGTATGTGGTGGGTGTTCAGATCAGGGGAATGTATTAACACATCATCAAGGTAAACCACGACAAAACAAGGGGTGTACTCTCGTAACACATCATTAATAAACGCCTGAAACACTGCTGGAGCGTTACATAAACCGAAGGGCATAACCAAGTACTCGTAATGCCCTAACCTGGTGTTAAACGCAGTCTTCCACTCATCCCCGTGTTTGATTCTTATTAAATTGTACGCTCCTCTGAGATCCAGTTTCGAAAAGATTTTGGAATGTTTCAGGCGGTCAAACAGCTCGGGGATGAGTGGAATGGGGTAGGCATTTTTAACGGTGATCTTGTTCAACCCTCGAAAATCGATACAGGGTCTAAGATCACCCTCCTTTTTCTGTACAAAGAAAAACCCTGCCCCAGCGGGAGAGGAGGAAGGACGAATAAACCCTTTTTTAAGGGAATCTTTAATGTACTCCTCCAAAACCTTATGTTCTTTCACGGACAAAGGATAGACAGCCCCTTTGGGAGGCATGGTACCAGGAAGAAGGTCGATGGCACAATCGTAAGAACGATGGGGGGGTAATCTATCGGCCTCTCTTTTGTCAAACACAGGTGCCAAGTCCGAGTAGGGGACAGGAATGGAAGTCGTCAGAGGAGGGGCCGTGGGCAAATTCAAGACATTAATGGATAGTGGAATCTCAATACAAGAAGCCATACAATCATTATCCCACTTCGCGATCTGACGAGCTCGCCAGTCAATAACAGGGTTATGGCGGGTTAACCAGGGGTAACCCAGTACGATAGGATAGGAAGGGGACGAAATAGCATGGAAGAACATACTTTCCTTATGACACAGTCCTATCCCAACAGTAATATTGCGAGATTCAAACAAAACAAAAGGGGTTTCGAGAGGTCTGCCATCGATGGCCTGTACAAGTAATGGGGTTTCTTTTTCAACCAGGGGTATGGCATGTTTGCGAGCAAAATTTATGTCAATAAAGTTATCGGCAGCACCAGAGTCTACTAAGGCATAGAGTTGTACCGGGTTACGGGAACTCTCCCAGGATAGAGTAACCGGAACCCGGAGTCTATTTTCCAGTTTGGGGGACGAAGGAAAAGCGCCTAAGAGCTGTCCCCTAGAGGCACTTAGGCATGAGAGTTTCCCGATGGACCCTGGGGGCGTTTGGAACAGCCCTTAAGGAAATGACCCCCCAAACCACAGTACAGGCATAACCCTCACGTCGTCTGCGTTGTTTTTCACTATCAGGGATCTTGGTGCTATCTAATTGCATGGGTTCGGGGGGAGAATGAGACTCGGGAAGCAAAGGTACAGAAAACCGGGGAGGCTGCCTAACCGGTGGTCTTTTAGACCTCTCCTTAGTAAGTCGACGATGGCGAAGGCGTTCATCGATAAAGGACAGGTAAGTAATCAAGTCTTCCAGGTCCCCTGGGAGATCTCTGGCCGCTATCTCATCTTGCAACTCATCGTTCAGGCCCTCAGAAAACACGGCTATCAAAGCCTCATTGTTCCAGTTCAATTCAGAAGCCAATGATCTAAACTCCAGAGCATATTCACCCAGTGATTTCGCACCCTGGCGCAAGCGTAACAAGGATTTTGCGGCATTGGTTTTACGCCCGGGAGGGTCAAACACCCTACGAAAGGCCGACATAAAGTCACGATAATTATAGACAATCGGTTTATCGGTATCCCAAAGAGGGTTAGCCCAACTCAACGCTTTGTCGGTCAGATGGTTGATGACAAAAGCGATTTTGGCACGATCTGTAGGGTAAGACCACGGGGTTAATTCGAAATGAAAGGAAATCTGGTTCAGAAAACCTCGACAGGCGGTAGGATCGCCCCCATAACGTACTGGAGGTAGCAAGTTAGGGTACGAGGTGGGCACAGGGAACGGTTCGGAAGGGAGAGGATTCACGGGAGGGGAAACCTCTACCTGGGTAGGGGCGGTACGGGTGAGCAGCGTTTGGAGGGCCTGGGCGAACTGATCAAGACGGTGATCTTGCTCCTCCAAACGGCTTTCTAGACCAGAGAATTGCTGAGCGGTCCCTGCAAGGTCCATGCCCTTTCGTGATGTCAGGCACGCTCACGTACCTGAGGGTGGACGAACGGTTAGCCCTAAGTGAAAACAGGAGCCTCGAGTGCGTAGAAGAGAAACCAGTCCTTGTAGTGGCTGGGTTAACACAAATAATGAGGGCTACCCTGTCTTCAGGCCAACACCAACCAAGGGTACGTAACGGCAGTGCCGGTAAAGCAAGATGGAGACACAATGCGGTACCAGTCCTTAGAGTGGCTGGGTTTCGCACAAACAGGAGGTGAACCTATAAGGCAGGGACACAAGGAGGACAGGAACCAGTCCTTAGAGTGGCTGGTGTAAATGCTGGTAAGCCAGGAACGTATTTCAGGAAGCAATAGGGTACAGGCGAAAACAGAGTCGAGTAACAAGCCGGGTCAAGGGGTATAGAGGTACACAAGTCGAGAGAGATAGCCAGGTCATACACAGTAAGTCAAATTGAGAGAAATAAACGAGCACTTAAGGGTCAGACAGGCAAAACCACGAAAGGGCACTGAGGAATGGGAAAAGCAGGTTTAAATCTGGCGCCTTGCCTGCTGATTGGTCCGTTGCGGTCACATGGGGATAGGTGACGTCACGCCGCCGGGAGGGCTAAATCCGGAACCGCCGGCGGCGCGCTCGCATACAGCGCACGCACAGGATGCGAAGAGGACGCCGACCCCGGAGCCGGGAAGGAGGACGCCGGGTCGGCGGCCTGGCGGGACGCCGGGTCGGCGGCCTGGCGGGACGCCGGGTCGGCGGTGCCCGCAGAGCCCTGACAAATAGTCAGAAAACAAGCAGAGGTCAATAACAGGTTAAATCACAATAGAATTCAGGTACAAGGCACTCAGGTATGGATAACCACGATCTGGCACTGCTGAGAAGTAACTGAGGGTTTTTAAAGACTTTCACACCAGACCGCGCCCCCCACTGCAAGCCGCGCCTCATGCAGCCACCTCCCTGCCTGTCTCCATTTAAACGCGGGCGTTGGTCAGCGAGCAGCATCAGACATGCTGCCCTCAAGCACACAGGAGAGGCTGGAAGCCCCCAACGTTACCACTCCCCTCTGTCAATCTCTACACTGGCTTCCTGTTTCTCTTAGGCCGGGTGCACACTAGCGCTTTCTTCTGCGCACTAGCATGCGTTATGACGCTCTTTATGACGTGCGTTGTAGCATAGAATTACGCGGATATAGAAGAACACACGTAGTACATGCGCAATGCATAATGCGCGCTGAAGACGTCCGTCATGGAAACACCAAGGCTTTTGCGCTAGGATTGACGCGTTGGCTGCGTGCTGAACGTCAAATGTCAAAAGCCCAGCTTTTTTTTTTCCATTCAACTCAAATTCCGTTTTTACGACGTGCGTCAAAATTAATGCATCGTCTGGTGTCTACCAATCTCTTCCGTCATAAAGTGCGTCCTTTTTAACGCACGCTAGTGCGCAGAAGAAAACGCTAGTGTGCACACGGCCTAATTCAAAATACTGGTCCTCACATACAAAGCTCTCCAAAACCGCGCCCCTGCCTACATCTCCTCCCTTATTATCAGGTATATCCCCACCCCCCGACCACTTCGCTCTGCCAATGATCTAACATTATCGTTTCCTTAGACTCGCACCCCAACTCCCACCTACAGGACTTCTCCCGTGCTGGCCCATTTCTATGGAACTCCCTCCGCCACAACATTAGACTCTCCTCGTCTCTCCAGTACTTCAAGAAGTCTCTGAAAACACATTACTTCAGAGAAACCTATCAGCTCACTCCATAATCCCCATAGTACATTTCTTACACCATTTTCCAGAGCAGCCCACATGCACCCCGCTACTTCAGGTTCTCTATTTACCCTCACCTAGTGTGTCACCCCTCTCCTCTTAGATTGTAAGCTCTTGTGCAGGGTCCTCTCTCCTACATTCTGTGTGTTTAACTTGTATGTATATTTGTTATTCTGTCTCACCCATTGTACAGCGCTACGGAACTTGTTAGCATTTTATATAAACTTGTAACTGTGCATTACTAGTTTATATAAGGCATGTTATGTATAAACTATTCAGATCAGATCTTTTTGCTCTCTGTGGATTGTTAGTGAATTTGCGACTTACTATACACATAACATTGGAGTTTAATGCAGTCTGTTGGTTATATTCTCTCTGAGACGTTCTGTGGAGCAGGAAACGTGAACACCTTACAGCAGGGTTCCGTCCTAATTATTACAGGGTAATTGATTAAATTTTTTTATGTATGTGTTTATTTTTGCAGTATTGCTGGTAGGTCATGTGACAAACTGGTTTTATTTATTTATTTATTCATTTGATCATCTGCTAACAAATTATTCCAAAACTGTTTAGAGTTCATGTGGCTTTTGGCCTATATTATTGCCTTATTTCCTATGAGGTTTCATGTTTCTTCAGTGTGGTTTGTAGTAAACATTGTATTTCAGCAAAACTGAACAAAACAAATGTTGCGATTTATTTTTGGCAGCAATAACAGAACTCATGCTCATGATATTTTGGCATGGACTATTTCAAGAAATATTGTTTTTCCCCAAAAAGTACAATAAGATTGCTCATTCCTGCCCGACTTCCCCAATAATTACTCACCCCAAGGTATTTCACTGCAAACTTGAATCACTTGTGTGAGTGAAAGAACAGTGACCTTACTGTGATTCGGAATGTGAGCAAGAATGTTCTCAGGAATTACACCACCTGACAGCAACGTGCCAAGGGGGCCAGTCACAACATTTATTTAATCCTTACTTTGTGATCTTCCTACTTTTCAAAATATAAAAAAAATGTTAAAAAGAAGACTGTATGAACAAAAATCCTTTATGACTATGATGTAAATTCTATTTGAATTTTTCAAGTTTCTTTCCATTTGAGCTGCTACAGCGATTAATGTCAGAAGAGCTTCATTTCTTTTTCTAAAGTGAGTCTATTACCTTCAAGGTGACTATTATTAAAGAGACACTACCATTCACATAAACTGTAACTAGATTACTTGTGTATTACAAATAAAACCACCTTATGAAACAAATGCTGCCGTTTTTGAACTAATTGCAGGTAAAAAAAGGAAAAATACAGTTAGATTTTTTTTAATCTCCTGTTTCCATGTTCTGGATTTTTCCCATGATGCAACATTTACCAAAATCTGTGCAAATAGATTTTCTGTACTGCTCTTGTTTGTTTAATCTACAGTATTGACCAGTTACTGAGGTGGAAGAGGGAATGTGTAGCTAAACCGTCAGGAGGCTATTGCTCTCGAGGCTAACTGAGAATAGAGACGGCAGCTGAATGAGATAATACAGGAAGCTTAAAAGACTTCTGGTGATGTCCTTTGAATAGAATGTTTGAGTCAGTGATTGACCCACAGACTTTATTCTATGGCCATTGCCACAGAGTGAGGAGCAAGTGATGTAAAGATACTGTGGGGTGCAGTTTACAAGACAAATTATTACAGAATGGAGGCACCCAGTGACACATACAGAGTAAACTATTTTCTTAACTAAACATAAAAGAGATAAACAAAGCACATGTAATATAGCAGCAACATAAAATAAACAAATATACACAAAAAGCGATTTTGCGCACTATTACATTCCTGAGCAGCTGCGTAAACCAGGAGTATCCAGCCCACTTCATCTATAAAACATAGCAAGAAAAAAAGGTTGTCATTTGCGCTTATTCCTATGGCTCCATGCCAAACAAAACAAAGGTTTCTAGTTTACTTGAAAGGCCATTGAAGTGTTTAGCCCACCTGCCACTTCACGGCAACCTCTTTCAAGGTGGGCCCTAACCTAATGAAACCAAAAGTTGCATGACAAGCAACCACATATACCCCTGCTGCTTCACAGCTAAAAGATAAAATGGTGGGTTTATATTTATATCCTCACCAAAACATTTCCACTTTGCGATTGAAAAAGAAAACACAGAAAGGGACAGCAGCAAATAATGACTTGGCTGGGAAAAAACAAAAAATATACACAAAAAGTGGTTTCGTGCACTATTCGCTACCTGGGCGGTTGTATAAACCAGGAGTATCCAGCCCACTTTATGTATAAAACATAACAAGAAAGGGGCTAAATTACAATCTTCACGCAAACGTTTGCGCCGGCGCAAAAAAACATTAACGCGAGGGGTAAAACTATTTGCGCTGAATCCCATATTACATAGTCAGTGCAACAACCGCGTGCAATCGTCTACCGCGGGTGAACCTGCGCGAACTGTACTGCACGTGTCCTATACTTAACATTGTGAGCACAAATGCGATTGTGCGCTGGTACGAGGATGGTAATACAATCTATGCGCAGGAATTACCGCATAGCCTTTGCGCGCATAATTTTAGCAACTCCTAAAAGCTGTTGGTAATGGCAAATCTGAACAACCTGGCCAAACCCCAAAAAAAAAAACGGCCCATAAAAAGGAGTGCAGCAACAATATAATGGATGATGGCAGGTGTGTGCGTATTATTACTGTAGCATATGTGCTCATTTTGCATTATGGACGCAGAACCCGTCTCCGATGCCTCTGGCAGACGCAATTCTGTTGCGTTTGATAGGTGTGTTTCTTCATTTTGAGTGGCTGAATGGGTGCAAAAAACTGCGCGCGCAAAGATTTTTGAGCGAGATGGTGCTACGCCTGCATTTGTGCGCGTCCTGTTTGTGCACGCAATTGATCGGAGGAAGAAAAAATCCACGAGGATTGTAATTCCAGCTGTGATTTGCGGCGCAAAAGTTTAATGCCTGGCACAAAGATCTTTGCTTTGTGCAAGGGTTTTTGCGCGAAGATTGTAATATAGCCCAAAAAAGGTTGTCATTTATGCTGACATAAAAATAAACACAATAAGGACATTTCATTTTTTGGTGGTAGTTGCCCTTTATTATTATTATTAAGCTTTATTTATAAAGCGCCAGCATATTCCGCAGCGCTGTACAATAGGCACATTATAGACAGGGTTACAATACATTGAACAACATTTGACAAACAGTACAGAAGGAGATGAGGGTCCTATTCCCGTAGGAACTCACAATCTAGAAACACCTTCACTACCAGGGCCAGTGTTTTTTTTTTATTATTATATGTCATGAATTAAACAGTAAGAAATATTTGAAAATATTTTCTATGTATTTTTTACTATGGTAGCTCTATTTAACAGGCACACCACCTGTGGGTCAAAAAGTGTTACTGCAGCTGGGGCAGGTGACCATTAGAAGTGCAAAAACGTTTGGGGCACATTTTGGAAGACATTTCCAAATGAATTCTGTTTGAAATAAACTAAATTCCTTTGAATTGCTCCAGATTTACATCTAATTGAGTAAACTTACCTGGGCACCAGCAGGTGTCTTAATGATTGAGCATACTTGATTTTGGTAGTGAAAATTTTAAGAATACAAAAGATATAACTCCTAAATTACATCAGCATTGCTGTAAATAAGAACAGAGTTTGAGAATTTTATTAAATGCTAAAATGTGCAGATCCCTTGTCAACACTCAACAATTACATCTTATACGTTCCACGTTGCGCTTGCATTATAAATGCCTTCAAGTATAATATTTACTTGTATAATATAATTATGTATGTGATGATATGGATGAGTAAAATAGATTACATTTTCTCCCCTAGGGATAGTGCTATGTTAGAAAGATATTAGACCATTAATGTCCATTTCCCTCTGTTTTGTCTCTTTAAACATTTTTTGCTGCAAATTTAACCACTTCGCTGCTGAGGACGCGCTCAGCGCGTCCTCAGCAGTCCCGCTGGTATGCGGAGGACGCGCTGAGCGCGTCCTCCCATTGGGGTCAGCGTTCGGCCGGGTTCCGGCCGATCGCTGGCCCCTCCGGTGCGGGCTGACATCCTGGATGTCAGCCGCGCATCCGGACCAGCAGCCGCCAGCATCAGGTGTCATCGCGGGGGCGCGATGACACCTAATTCAGGCGCCCCCCCCCGCATGTGCGGAGGAGGCGCCTGAAAGGGAGGGGGGGGAGGTCCTTCGGACCTCTCTCCCTCCCGATCGGCGGCGCACAGGGGGTTAACCCAGGCATCATTTTGAAGGGCACAGCCTGCCCTTCCAAATGATGCCTGGCATTAACCCCTGGGGAGCTGGATCGCGAATCGGCGCTGAAAAGCGCCGGTTCGCGATCCTTTCCCGGAGCTGGCCGACATCTTGGATGTCGGCCAAGCCTCCGGGAACTCCCCCAGAAGACTGGCGTCATCGTGCGTAGCACGATGACGCCAGTCCTAGCGTTAACCCCTAACTGCCACCAACTGTGGAGATAGGGAGTTCTAATGAACTCCCTATCTCCCGATCCGTGGCAGTTAGGGGTTAATTTTTGGTATCGTTGGATCGGCCAGAGCATGGCCGTTCCAACGATACCAAACACTACAGTGAAAAATTTTGTAAAAAAAAAAAAAAAATGAAAAATAAAAATAAAAAAAAATTAAAAAAAAAAAATTAAACACTTTTTTTTTTTTTTTGGGTTTGTTAATGCAGCAATATTGTTCCCATTTCAATTATAATGTGAACAATGATGCTGCACTAACGATTTTTGTATGCGGTGCGTTTGTTAAAAATAGTGTCATTTTCCCCAAAAAAAAAGTAACGAGACCCCATCTCTAATTTTTTTAACAAGCGCACCCCATACAAAATATAACCGCAATTGCTCGCATGTTAAAATGTGGAAAAAAACACTTTACACATTGTAAATTATTGAAAATACATATTATATTGCATTTTTTGTTATAATATACAGACATGACATAACGTATACATATAATAATGACATATTATGAATCTACCGAGTCTGACGGAAAGAACGATATATAATATGTCTGGGTCATATACTAAAATAAGCCTTCAAAACACGTTTAAACATGATGCGCAAAACAGGTAAAAATGACCTCAGCATAGAGGCGGGAAAAGCCTCAGCAGCGAAAGGGTTAAAAAGAAAACTGGACCTTCTGCACCTAGACATTTGTGAGTAAATATAAAGCAGTATATTTCCTGGCCAATTCCTCTCGGCTGGGTGGAGTAGAGGTAACATCACTGCTCTATAACCATGGAGAGAGACTGTGGAGACACAGGTTTGATCCCTGCAAGAGCACCTCTTCAGTAAGCGTCCTTGGTCAAGAGACCTAACAGTGCATACTAGGGATGTGCATGGCTGAAAAATTTGTTTTGTTTATTTATTTATTTATTTATAAAGGATTTTACCAGGAAGGATACATTGAGATTTCTCTTGTTTTCAAGTATGTCCTGGGTTCAAGAACATTGAAGTGTTTCATTATGCTTTTAAATAATTTCGTTTTCGGAATTTCGTAACTAATTTCGTTTGTATTTCGTTTTGTTTTGGATTGATTTAAATTTTCAAAACGATTTGAAATTTCGAATCGATTCGAATTTCATATATCAATTCGATAGTTGATATCAATTCAAATTATGGATCACTAAATAAAACCCCAATTAATCAAATTTTGCTGTTAAAAGAAAAGCTAGGGATAAATTTTAAGCCGTGTCACGGATTTAGTATTTGACTCAATGTAAACAGTGAAAAAAATTTAATTTGTTTCATAAAGTCCTTTGCTGACTATTACTTGTATTTTAAGTTAAGATCAATTCGAAAGTTGAGATCAATTTGATAGTTAATTTCAAATTCAATAGTTGATATCAATTGGAGAGTTCATTTCAGATTCGATAGTTGATATCAATTTGATAGTTCATTTCAAATTCGATAGTTGATATCAATTATTCAAATTTTTGTTTTATGATGATGACCGTGTAAAACGAAATAAATTCGTTATATACCGTTTCGTTTCGTTATTCGGAAGTACTTCCGAATTCCGAATATCAAATTTCGTTACAAATTCCGAATTTTTCCAAAACAAATGCACATCTCTAGTACATACTCGCCACCCAGGACATACTTGAAAACGAGAGAAATCTCAATGTATCCTTCCTGGTAAAATCCTTTATCTCAAAAAAAATAATTGAAGAGAACATACCACTTTAGGTTTGGGGCAGTGGCAGGTTCACTTTCTTTTTTTTTACAAGTAGAAGCAAAAAATCCTAAGAGCGCACCTGGCGTTCAAATTCTAGAATTAGTCTTTTATTTTCAAATCTTCAATAGAAAGACAGCTGTGACAGTTGAAACATTGTGTTTTCTTTGTGTGTGCAATATAAGTCGACTTCTGTAATGAGTGCATGGTCCTCTCCTCGGATTTCCTGCCTGTGAGCTTGGCTGCTCTGGGCCACTGAGCACCTTTTCCTGCCCCAGTTTGTGTGTTCTTAGTTGGAATTAGATTTGTGATAGAACATATCAGTTACAGGTACAAGAATTTATAAAGCGCCAACAAGTTCTGTAGCGCTGTACAATGGGAGAGACAGAATAACAAATATACATACACGTTACACACACAGAAGAGTAGGAGAGAGGACCCTGCTCGAGAGTTTACAATCTAAGAGGAGAGGGGTGACACATTAGGGGAGCATGAAGCAGATTATGTTAGAGCATGTGGGCTGAATGGGAGGATGGTGCATAAAATGTACAGTGGAGGATTATGGAGTGAGCTGATATTCTTCTTTAAAGTAATGTGCTTTCAGAGACTTCTTGGAAGGACTGGAGAGACGGGGAGAGTCTAATGTTGCGGGGGAGTTCCATAGAAAGGGGGCAACTCAGGAGAAGTCCTGAAGACGAGAGTTGGGGGTGTGGGTATGAGGAACTGATAGCATCAGATCAATGGCAGAGCAAAGTGGTCAGGCAGGATACACCTAATAATAAGGGAGGAAATGTAGGCAGGGGTGCGGTTATGGAGAGCTTTGTATGTGAGGACCAGTATTTTGAAATGGATTCTAAAGGAAACAGGGAGCCAGTGGGAGCTAGAGATTGACAAAGGGGTGAGGTCAGGGGCAGACTGACCAGTCGGTCCGATCGGACCTTAGCTGAGGGCCCGGGCCTTGCCTGCTGGTAGTCAGCCCAACATCGCCCTGCAGGGGCGAACTGACCCATCGGGCACTCCCCGAGGGCCTGCGGTCAGTAGGGGCCCAGTTTTGGGTGTCATAGTGGGCCCCCGCCGGTTTCCCTGTGATGATCAGTGCACTTAACAGGCAGCCAGCCGGGCACTCTGTAAACGCTGCGGTGGCGTCTGCGCTGCCCCCTCACGTGACATGTCACGTGAGGGGTGGCGCCAGTGCAACGTGCCTGCTCCAGTTTTAGACTGGGATGCAGGCACGCTGCAGGCGCTACCGCAGCATTTACAGAATGCGCCGCTGGCTGCCTTTTAAGTGCACTGATCATCACAGGGAAACCGGCGGGGGCCCACTATGATGTCCCAAACCGGGCCCCTACCGACCCGCGGCCTTCAGAGCCGGTGAGCAACGGGGGAGGGGGGCAATATATATCCATGTTTGAGGTGCTGGGGGCAAATATATTCATGTTTGAGCTACCGGGGGCAAATATATTCATGTTTGAGCTACTGGGGGCAAATATATTCATGTTTGAGCTACTGGGGCAAATATATTCATGTTTGAGCAACTGGGGGCAATATATATCCATGTTTGAGGTGCTGGGGCAGTATTTATCCATGTTTGAGCTACTGGGGGCAATATATATTCATGTTCGAGCTACTGGGGGAAATACCGTTGTGTTCAAAATTATTCAACCCCCACTGAAATTGAGTGTTTTGGCCAGTTTGACATTGATTTTGATCATTCAGTCATCTTGCTTACAATTAAATCAAAGAGGCACGTGTAGGTCAGACAAATATAATATAACATTTATAATGAAATAACCACAAATGTCTTTTCTGTGCTCACATCATTATCAGTTTTATTCAACCCCCAAGTGACATTCAATCTTAGTACTTAGTACAACATCCTTCTACAGTTATAACAGCTTTTAAACGTGAAGCATAGCGATCATGGGCAAAAGCCTCCAGTTCAGTCACATTCTTAGGCTTGCGCACTGCAACTGCTTTCTTTAAGTCCCACCAGAGGTTCTCAATCGGATTTAAGTCAGGTGACTGCGATGGCCACTCCAAAATGTTCCAGCCTTTAATCTGCAACCATGCTCTAGTGGACTTGGAGGTATGCTTGGGATCATTGTCCTGTTGAAAGGTCCAACGTCTCGCAAGCCTCAGGTTTGTGACGGACTGCATCACATTGTCATCCAATATCTCCTGGTACTGAAGAGAATTCATGGTACCTTGCACACGCTGAAGCTTCCCTGTACCTGCAGAAGCAAAACAGCCCCAAAGCATGATTGACCCCCCGCCATGCTTCACAGTAGGCAAGGTGTTCTTTTCTTCATAGGCCTTGTTCTTCCTCCTCCAAACATAGCGTTGATCCATGGGCCCAAATAGTTCTAATTTTGTTTCATCAGTCCACAGAACACTATCCCAAAACCTCTGTGGTTTGTCCACATGACTTTTGGCATACTGCAGTCGACTCTTCTTATTCTTTGGAGACAGTAAGGGGGTGCGCCTGGGAGTTCTGGCATGGAGGCCTTCATTATGCAGTGTGCGCCGTATTGTCTGAGCTGAAACTTCAGTACCCACATCTGACAAATCTTTTCTCAGTTCTTCAGCAGTCACACGGGGACTTTTCTCCACTCTACGCTTCAGGTAGCGCACAGCAGTCGAAGTCAGCATCTTCTTTTTGCAATCTTCTTATAGCCATTGCCCTTCCTCTGAAGAGTAATCACCTCTTCTCTTGTCTTCCTGGACCATTCTCTTGACTTCACCATGTTTGTAACCACACCAGTAAATGTCTAGAAGGAGCTGAGTATCACAGTCATTTTAAAGCTGCCTAATTGGTGCTTATTATGCTTTATTGCTGCTCCGTGACATCCACAGGTGTTTTCAATACCTGATTGAAAACACTTGAATGAACCTCTGTTCTTCAGAGTGGTAGTCTTTAAGGGGTTGAATAATTGTGTCAATGAAGAATTCACAAAATAAACATTTACTACTGTATTACAAAACCAATTGATGTCATTTTAGTTGCATATGGTTCTTTAAAAAGTCCTTGTAGGATTTCATTCTGAATACAATTACAAATGTACACTAAATTCCCTAAAACCCCTTACAGCATTGGGGGTTGAATAATTTTGAACACAACTGTATATTCATGTTTGAGCTACTGGCGGCAATTTATATCCATGTTTGAGGTGCTGGGGGCAGTATTTATCCATGTTGTAGATGTAGCTACTGGGGCAGTATTTATCCATGTTTGAGCTACTGGGGGCAGTATATATCCATGTTTGAGCTGGTGGGGGCAATATATA
Source organism: Leptobrachium leishanense (assembly GCA_009667805.1). NCBI lineage: Eukaryota > Metazoa > Chordata > Amphibia > Anura > Megophryidae > Leptobrachium > Leptobrachium leishanense. The sequence goes on along the minus strand of CM019065.1, from coordinate 109,763,162 downwards.
TTCATGTTTGAGCTGCTGGGGGCAATATATATCCATGTGTGAGCTGATGGGGGCAATATATATCCATGTGTGAGCTGCACATTACTGTGGATTTTATTGTTGTGCAGCTCTGTGATACGCTCATACACTCTGTACATAACTGGGAGTTTTATTTCTGTGGAGCTCTGTGATATGCAGTGTGTCAGGATTGTACAGTATCCTTTAAACTGATCAGCAGCTTCCCACATTTTCCACAGGGACTTTCTGTGCCGCGGCGCAGCTTTAGCTGCAATGAGTGGGTGATGGCTGCTGCAGCAGTGCGGTGGCCATCTGTAAGTATGGTGGGGGGCACAATTCGCTCCTGGGTCTAAGTGGATTTTCAAAAAGGTTATTTTTAGGAGTCCAGAAATGAATTCTTTAGCACAATAATGTACATGGGGTGTTGCATTGTAGGTGGTGGGTTTTTTATGGGTGTGGCCTCCTGTGGGTGCAGAACAAGGTGGGCCCCATGACCTCCTATTGCCCGGGGGCCCCATTAGTTGTCAGTCCGCCCCTGGGTGAGGTGTGAGAGGTGCAGGAAGTGAGGTGTATGAGTCAGGCACAGGCGTTCATACAGACTGCAGGGGGAGAATCTGGGATATTTTAAGGCCAGACAGAAGGAGGTTGAAGTAGTCAAGGCTGAGATAATAAGTGCTTGGATGTGCATTTTAGTAGAGCCCTGATTAAGAAAGGGACGATGGTACAATGTTTTTTTTGGTGGAAGTAGCAAGATTTGGTTAGTGACTGAGGGCCAAATTACATTCCAAGCGGTATAACAGGTGTGCTACGGAGGAAAAACTGTGCTCGCAGTTTTCCCCCTAACACGACCGTTTGTGCATGTTTTCAGTGAGTGCATGTTTTCAGATGTCAGGGCATCAGGGAAAATTGCAAGTCAGGTGTAAACTTTGTCAGAGCTCTGGTAAACTTCAACTCTATATTATATACAAGTTCTTGAACGTTTTCACCTGGTGGTGAATCTAGTCCTTGGAATTTGGTCGGAAATCCAAACAGTTAGCATCTCAAATGTCCTAGGAGCTGTTCTCGCTCTTCAGTAAATACGTTTTGCTTCTGAAAGGGAAGGATTTCAAGATGTCTTCTTCCACGTAGAATGTGTAAACCTGGATACGCACGACAGGAATACTTCCTAAGAATCTGGATCGCATAATGTTTCATAAAAATATGAAGTGTAATATATCATTTTATGAACTGTAAAACAAACATTGTACATAATCACTAAACTGCTTGATTTTTTTTCTAGGTTGTTTTAGTGCATAACCCATCCGCGATAAAACTAATTCATTCAATGTAATTTTCTCTCGGAAGGAAGAAATAAAAAGGTTTAAGGCTATGAGTGAAATCCAATGACACCATAGTGAAGAAACAGGAATGTTTTGCATTAGAGCTGATTGCTATCTTTTCTGTCGGAAGGAAAATAATTTAATCTATGCATGATTTTACTCTCGAAGGGTCTCGACCTGCTTTCCATTTTCAAAATTTTAATACGCGTATATATCTCCATCTGAATGGTGAATTTTTATTTATAAACGCAACAGAATTATTAAGACATATTGTGCATATGTCTGGATATTTTAGGCTCAATAAACAAAACAGGAATAAATCTACATTTAAATAAACACCCGGAGGCAAAGAAGCCGGTCTTCCTTTCTATCTTGATTTAAAAGACCTACAAAACACTTGTGATTTAAATTATTTTTTTTGAGAAAGTATTTTACCAGGAAGGATATATTGAGATTTCTCTCATTTTCAAGCATATCCTGGGCGGTGAGTATGTACCATTAGGTGTCTTGCCCAAGGACACTTACTGGAGAGGTGCTCTTGCTGGGATCAAACCTGTGTCTCCATGGTTAGAGAGCATGAGGTTACCTCTACTCCACCCAGTTGGTATGGTGGCTTCAAGGGAAACGTAGCGCCACCCATCATCTCCTATTCTACATGCAACAGCTGTAATTGTTTAATGTGAGGAAACAGCCGGACTCATGTTGTAAATAAGACTAATAATTTACATGGCACTCAGGCATTGGCAAAACTTTTTCCAGGTTTAGTGAAAAAAGGAGAAAATTTTATGCTGATCGGCGGCATTCCATATTCCAGTAAATACATATTTCAATTATTTTATGTCTAGTTTTGTTATATTCCCCCCAGCTCACAATGCATTTTTAGTCACAGCCAGCTTTATCAACCAACTGCAGTTTGACCTGGAAACCTCTACGCTGACAGTAATCTGTCTGCTGCCAGGAATTAGCACCATTAACAGCCAATATCTTGGACCTTACTTGCATGATTGTTTTCTTACCCAGCTGTTTTCCTACCTGCCAGTTTCGAATTTAGGAAACATTCGGGAATATCCTTCAAAGTACTATTTCATAATTTTGAATATACAGTTGTGTTCAAAATTATTCAACCCCCACTGAAATTGAGTGTTTTGGCCAGTTTGACATTGATTTTGATCATTCAGTCATCTTGCTTACAATTAAATCAAAGAGGCACGTGTAGGTCAGACAAATATAACATAACATTTATAATGAAATAACCACAAATGTCTTTTCTGTGCTCACATCATTATCAGTTTTATTCAACCCCCAAGTGACATTCAATCTTAGTACTTAGTACAACATCCTTTTACAGTTATAACAGCTTTTAAACGTGAAGCATAGCTTGACACAAGTGTCTTGCAGCGATCTACGGGTATCTTCGCCCGTTCGTCATGGGCAAAAGCCTCCAGTTCAGTCACATTCTTAGGCTTGCGCACTGCAACTGCTTTCTTTAAGTCCCACCAGAGGTTCTCAATCGGATTTAAGTCAGGTGACTGCGATGGCCACTCCAAAATATTCCAGCCTTTAATCTGCAACCTTGCTCTAGTGGACTTGGAGGTATGCTTGGGATCATTGTCCTGTTGAAAGGTCCAACGTCTCCCAAGCCTCAGGTTTGTGACGGACTGCATCACATTGTCATCCAATATCTCCTGGTACTGAAGAGAATTCATGGTACCTTGCACACGCTGAAGCTTCCCTGTACCTGCAGAAGCAAAACAGCCCCATAGCATGATTGACCCCCCGCCATGCTTCACAGTAGGCAAGGTGTTCTTTTCTTCATAGGCCTTGTTCTTCCTCCTCCAAACATAGCGTTGATCCATGGGCCCAAACAGTTCTAATTTTGTTTCATCAGTCCACAGAACACTATCCCAAAACTTCTGTGGTTTGTCCACATGACTTTTGGCATACTGCAGTCGACTCTTCTTATTCTTTGGAGACAGCAAGGGGGTGCACCTGGGAGTTCTGGCATGAAGGCCTTCATTACGCAGTGTGCGCCGTATCGTCTGAGCTGAAACTTCAGTACCCACATCTGACAAATCTTTTCTCAGTTCCTCAGCAGTCACACGGGGACTTTTCTCCACTCTACGCTTCAGGTAGCGCACAGCAGTCGAAGTCAGTATCTTCTTTCTGCCACGACCAGGTAGCGTTTCAACAGTGCCCTTTGCCTTGAATTTGCGAATGATGCTTCCTATGGTCTCTCTTGGTATGTTTAACATCTTTGCAATCTTCTTATAGCCATTGCCCTTCCTGGGAAGAGTAATCACCTCTTCTCTTGTCTTCCTGGACCATTCTCTTGACTTCACCATGTTTGTAACCACACCAGTAAATGTCTAGAAGGAGCTGAGTATCACAGTCATTTTAAAGCTGCCTAATTGGTGCTTATTATGCTTTATTGCTGCTCCGTGACATCCACAGGTGTTTTCAATACCTGATTGAAAACACTTGAATGAACCTCTGTTCTTCAGAGTGGTAGTCTTTAAGGGGTTGAATAATTGTGTCAATGAAGAATTCACAAAAGAAACATTTACTACTGTATTACAAAACCAATTGATGTCATTTTAGTTGCATATGGTTCTTTAAAAAGTCCTTGTAGGATTTCATTCTGAATACAATTACAAATGTACACTAAATTCCCTAAAACCCTTTACAGCATTGGGGGTTGAATAATTTTGAACACAACTGTAAAACAAACAGGGTTATTCAAAGAGAATCGAAAAGCCACCACACGGTCAGTGACTTTTCGTTCTCTTCAATTCGGTTCGATATGGCGATCCCATTTCGGCAACCCTGTGGTGTAGTCGGCAAGCACCACAGGGTCCCGAATTGCAAGGAAAGGTCGCCGCAAACCCGCCGAAAACTCACCGCGAAACGAGGGCGAACGCACACCGAAAACCCGCAAAAACATCTGGATTAACCCGCCGAAAATGCCGGAAAAACCCGAGCAGGAGCCGATCACACGCAGCGCAGCCGCCGGAAAAAGCCGACACCGCAGACGAATGCAGTGAATAAATGAAAAAAACAGTTTGCTTGAATGTTTGAAAAGTGAAACGCTGTTTGCAAAGAAACTACTGAGAGAATGTCTGAAATTTACATATGAGATCCAGGGAATGATAATAAAAAGGGCTCTTACAGAAAAAAGAAGTAAAGTAAAAAAAAAATTAAAAAAAACAAAAAACCAGAAAAATGCTTAAAATATTCTAAAAAAATCTATAAAGAGACTCTTTACTACAGAATATTATAATCAATGGTTTATTAGATATTGAATTAAAACGGGAATATTTTTTACATTGAAGCCTATGGGAATCACCTGAATAAATCTGACCAATTAAACCACCGAATGACAGGGCATTTCGGGAACCTTTCACTGCTGGTTTTTGTTCTCTGAATTGCCAAAGCATTGCTTTTTATGGGGATTTCACTGCCCTCGAACAGGCACCGTATGTGCAGGCAATTCGCCAGGATTTGGCGAATTGCCTGCTCTCGGGAAAGCCGAATGGCCAAGAAAGGTAACCTGAACTCTGATTTTCAGCGTTTGGTTCCCTTTTCGGCAGCTATTCGGATCTCTTTGAATAACCCTGAAAGTTTCGTGGCTTTTCTAAAGTTAAACAAAAATCACAATAAAATGTTAAATTCTAATTCATTTCATTAATTTAGCCAGCTTTAAAAGTAACATCAGAAAGCATTATTTTACTGAGAGGGTGGTAGATACATGGAACAGTCTTCCAGTTGAAGTGGTAGAGGCCAAAACAGTAATTGAATTTAAGCAGGCATGGGATAGGCATAAGGCTATCCTAAACAAAAGATAAATCCAGGTAAAGTATCCATGTAATTGGGCAGACTAGATGGGCCGAAAGGTTCTTATCTGCTGACATTTTTCTATGTTTCTATGTTTCTAAGTAATCACAAGTAGGGGGAAAAGAGAGGGGCAGGAAAGAGGGGGAATACACACAGGAGGTTGTGTGTTCGTGTGCATGTGTGCTATGCATATAACTCTGCATGTATGTATGTGTGCTCTGCATATAACTCTGCTTATGTGTATGTTTGCTCTGCATTTTTTTGTATGCCCTACATGTGTGTGTTCTGGAAGTGTGAGCACAGGGGGGGAATATATGGCTACGTGGGTTTATGTGTGAATATTTATGTATGACTTTATTTATGTAGATCTCTTTAAAAAAAAGAAACTAATCGGCTGCTATGATAAAAACATGACCAGGCCTATTTTTGGTCTTAGTCCGTCCTTAGTCCATAGTGTATTCGGCCATCATATTCATTTTCTTTTCCAACTTTAACCATTATGACAAAATTAAGAAAGCATTAAAAATATTGGTGTTCTGCATCCCACATTTTCATCTCTGTCACTTCCAGCATATGTACCATTAGCTTTATTATTTTTCTACTTTTTTTGCGACAGAGGATCTGGAACCATAACATGCTGCGCATGATCACCACCAGACATGAAAAAAAAAACAGACAGTGCTGTACTGAGAGCTATATAAAAAGAGGCAGACACCGGCTACCTAATTACAGCTTTATTGAACAAATACATTAGTACAAAGAAGACAAAAAAGACATTTAAAACACATACGTGTAATCAATCTTCCCTACACTTGGTAGGTTACCATGCAGTGGTCTATACGCAGAATATGTAAAGTCGCTAGATAATCGCTTGTGTTTAGGATGTTAAGTATTCAAAAATCACACTGCCATAAACCACCGTTTGTTGCAGAAATGGAAAGACACGATGTATAGCCGCAAAGAAGAATCAAATAATCAAAATAATCAAATAATAAAATCGATAAAATAATCTTGACGCGTTTCGCCGCTCACCACATGCGGCTTTATCAAGAGATGTGGCGAGCGGCAAATGCGTCGAGATGAGGAGGTTTTAACAGTTGTTTTTTGGTGTTTTGGTTTACCATGGTTTGATTTAGTTGCTTTTGCCCCAATCAATGAGGGCGTCGCTACATTACTATATGGCCGGTATGGCTTGTTTGGATACTTGATTATTTGATCTTCTGTTGCGGATATACATTGTGTCTTTCCATTTCTGCTACAAACGGTGGTTTATGGCAGTGTGATTTTGAATACTTAACATCCTAAACGGAAGCGATTATCTAGCAACTTTACATATTCTGCGTATAGACCACTACATGGTAACCTACCTAGTGTAGGGAAGATTGATTACACGTATACGTGTTTTAAATGTCTTTTTTGTTTTCTTTGTACTAATGTATTAGTTCAATAAAGTTATAATTAGGTAGCCTGTGTCTACCTCCTTTTCTATTGTTGTTGATTAGGGTTAAGCCCATTGTGGACACTGGTCTCATAATTACCCCAGTGCGTTCTGTGTTTTTTTCTGTACCGAGAGCTTCATGTGTGTGGACCTGAATATTTTGGTGTGCCGAGTCTTCTCCCTCCCTCTATACCCTCACTGTGTCATGGCATCTCTTGCCCAACCCTCTCAGCTCCCACTGCCCTCCTTCCAATCTCTCCCAGTCAACACTTTGTGCTTCTTCTCTGCCCAGCCCCTCTCATTCCATTTTGCCATCTGTTGTATGCCCGACCCCTCAAATATAATTTATCGCCACTCACCCAATTGTGTTTCTGTCTCACCCCTCTCGCCACTGTCATGGTCTCGATTCAGGTCTTTTTCTTGTTGTCTTGCTCGTCTCACTCTGTTCATGTTCACTCACACAGAGAAGGGAGAGGGAGCTCAGATCACTCGCCACTCAGGTAACAATGAGTGATCATGCTGTCTCTACTTTCCTTTGAACCACCTGAAACATGATCGACATTGTTAAATGTTTTCAGTAAACACTTATTGCAACAGTCTATGATATCTGCAGATAAGCAGAGAAGGGAATATTTACTGATACTTAATAGAGGCTGCATTATTTGCATGCGTTAATTTGTTGTAGCTCACTGATGCCAAGCTAGTTTGCTAGTGGGTGATAATATAATAATGTGTTTTGGTTTGAAAAGAAGTCACGTAGAACACAGTGGGCCCTATTTCAAGCGGACTTTTAAACTAACAACTAGAGCCAGTATTCCAATCACGGCACAAGCAAAGATTGGTTTCCAAATGCCTGGATGTGACAAGCACTTGCACAGACTGATGGATCACCACCAACTCATGGCCATCATCTCATTGAGGTCGGCATCAGTGTCTGGCAGTGCATTCAGCATTCTGAACCGTGACCAGGACCACCAAGGGTTCCACACACTGTGGGACATGAAAATAAGTCCTTGCAGCTGTCCTAATGGAATGCAGCCCCAGAGTGTGGCCCCTATGGCAGAATGCCAAACTTGCCAAAATCTAGATAAGCCACTGCATGTGAGTCTGTAACAGATCTCTGTTCCCCAACTGGGTCACATCTGTTAATGCTGCTCCCTTGCCTGACCCACATTCTCCCACTAGCAATCCTTCATGCCTTCTCCAGCCCTTGGCTGAAGCTTAAGGACAGGTACACTGAAAGAGCAGTGATAGCATTTTCCAGAAATGAGGCAGCATTCAGAAATTTGGGTAGACCAGACAGAAACTGAACTCTATAATGAAACATATGAGCTAAATATATACAGTGCAATGAGGGACCTAGAGGCCAATGGAACATGACGCCCTGGTGGCCCTAGCCATAGGACCCTTTACTCTCCAGTCATGAATGATAGAATGCCTTGTAATCACAGGACAAGGTCTTCACATTCCCAGATAACAATGGAACAATAGCATATTGAGGGGATGAACAGGGGATTCAGATTTTACAGTATCTGATAAATCAAGGACGGATTAAAACATTGACCCAATAACAAACAGTCAACACAAGCAAACCTGTAGCTTCTCTTATAACAAGGTAATATTTGGCAAACAAGTTAAACAATGACCATTCAAACCTTTCACAGATCTAAAACATTCTATATGGAGGGGTGTGGTGGTAGAAATGGCTGCAGTGACCTCAGAAATAATAACAAAATATAAAATACAGACAATAATGATATTAACAATAACAATACTTACACAGAACACGAACACCCTGTACCCTTATAGGCACAGGGTGACTTGGACATAAGAGAGGGTTGGGGAATAAAATGGGTGTCAGACACCCCAGAACCCACATCCCCCAACTGTAATGCCAGGACCAGGTACTGCCAGCCCAAAGTGACTCTCATCACAGAGTTGTTATTTTGTGGCTAGCTGATAAAGAATACCATCTCTACAAACCCTAGTGTTAAGCAAATTTGCTTTTGCAAAATAACTTACCACTGAAATTCAAATGTCTTAAATAAATGTTTACTTATCACTGAGCTCATTTTGAAGAGAGCGGTGTGATCCAGATAGTCCCCAGTGTCCTTTCTCGACCCCAGTGTAACCCTCTCATGCCGGGTCGGGTCGTACTTCACTCCCAGGAACTGAAACCAAGTTATTAAAAGGTTAATCCAGACCAGCACATCTAAATCATTTGAAACATGTTTACTCTTTTAGAATGAATGGTCAAGTTCTTTAAAAATTACTTACGCATAAAAATAGGAAAGCACTTCTTTTATGTATATGGTTATATATTTTCACTTATTCAGATTTCAATTTGAATTTGATTAGACTCTTAAAGGATGAGACCCCATGCATTCACGCAAATAACACATTGTAATATGCAGGATTTGTTGACAAACACAAGCAAACTAGGTTACTATCAGTATTGTATTTCTACCTATAATATAAAACATTCCTTTTTTTTGAGTCAGACACAGATTATTATGGTGAAAGCTGGGGACTCCTAGTGGAAGGATTAGTTTTCTGTTCAAGCAGATCAGCTGTTATATACCATCTGCAGGCCTGTCATGATGTCAGGCATCACAAATCATTTAACATGGAGCATAACACACTCTGGGATTCCTGGGAAAGAGGAAGCACATGTACAGGGTGGGGTGCACTATGTAATCACTAATATTTTCATGTGATGCAGCGTCTCAATTAAAGAGTCGCATTTTCAGTTATACTATGGATCTAGAGTTGATCCAGAGAGATTGCGTCACGAAGCTACATAGTTCCAGAGGGACATGCACAAGTTTAAAGCAATTTATAACATACTGCGGCATATGCTCACATGTATAGATAATCCAAAATCCTATATAAAAAAATGTGTCTGGCAGCACTTGTGGGCCTTTAGGAAAGGCTTCGAGTTTATTAAATCAGTGGCTCAATATTCCAACTTTAGATCTGCATAGTATATAAAGAATTGGTTTAGAACTATAAAAAGAAATAATGAAATAAAAGAACAATTATTAATCCTATAAGATATTGTTCAATTGAACATCATAGGCATTTGCAGTGGAGGTGTTTTTTAAGTCCTGAGCAAAACCTTTTGCCATTTTGATACCTGTTTCATTATCAAGAGCTTGTAAATAGAATGTTTAAAATTCTAAACAATCTTGTGTGAAGCCTAAATACATATGCCTAGTACTCGGCTAAGGCCGGCTCAGGGTGGAATGCTGGCAAAACCAAAAGGTCCAGCCACTCACATATATTCAGTAGCAGCTGGATTGCAGTTTCAAGTGGTACTGGGCTGATCAGGAAGATCTCATGCGCACCACTGGCTGGCACTTCATTTGTAAGTGAATAGCAGAAACAGTATCAGGGTTATTCAGAGAGCGGTGAAAAGCAGGAGAATGACTGGAGAATGGAAAATTCTACGTCAAAATAGTTGATTTGGAAAGTGAGATGAATGGGAGAATTTTTCTGGTTTGGCTATTTTGACCTAGAATTTTCCATTCTCCAGTCATTCTCCTGCTTTTCACCTCTCTTTGAATAGCCCTGAAAGTCAATATGATATAATGTACAGAATTCTTGTCGTGGGATCCAATAATTAACAATTGGCTTCTAATTCGCAGAAACATTTCATGATCTAACATTGTTTCTTGCAGCAACTATGAAGCAGATTCATCACTATCATAGCTACAGTCTTCGTGGAGGTCACAACCACAACTGGGTCTAAATTATTAGAGGTGCCTCATGATCATTGTGCGGAGGGCATGTCACAGACAAACATGAGATTGATTTAAAGATACATTCCTGTTGACATTTTCATGAGAAAGTTCCAGACTCCACAGCGAGAAGAAAAAGGATTCCAGAACATATTTTGAAGGCAGACATTCCCATAACCACAAGTCCTTCTCGTACTTAAAGCATCATTCTACAGGTTATTAATCATTTGTCTACAAGTGGCTCGACGTAACCCCAAAAGATCGCTTGCATTTGACACCAATATAAATAAACTCTCAATAATAACCCTTCATGGGTTCAATTTAAATCACACCTCCCCAGCGGTTTCACGACATGTACCTGTAAGTGTAAATCAAGATTTGCTCACTCCATGCATAAATCATAAAACGTGTTCCACTCGCCTAGGATAGACGGTCTCAAATTTTTAGATTGTAAATTGTAATTAAGTGTAGAGTCCTGTACTGGTTCGCTTCAAAGAGCCTCTTGGGTCTTTTCTTCCTCTTTAGGCACCCCAAATGCCTATCCCTCCAGATTGTCGGTTCCACATACTGAGAACAAGACAAACACAAAGGCAAAAGCCATAGAATAATCCAGTAAATAATGTACAGTGGGGCAAAAAAAGTATTTAGTCAGTCACCAATTGTGCAGGTTCTCCCACTTAAAAAGATGAGAGAGGCCTGTAATTGTCATCATAGGTACACTTCAACTATGAGAGACAAAATGAGAAAAAAAATCCAGAAAATCACATTGTCTGATTTTTAAAGAATTTATTTGTAAATTATGGTGGAAAATAAGTATTTGGTCACCTACAGTACAGTACAAACAAGCAAGATTTCTGGCTCTCACAGACCTGTAACGTCTTCTTTAAGAGGCTCCTCTGTCCTCCACTCGTTACCTGTATGAATTGCACCTGTTTGAACGTGTTCAAATGCAAGTCAATGGGTCTCGAACGTTCGTTTTTTAGAGTGCCCTCCAAGAGGGCATATATGCAAGATATTTTCCATAAAAGGTGTATGGGGGTCCGGGTACTGCCCTGGGGGACAGGAAACAAGGAAAAAAAGTTTTTTAAAAAAACGTTTTTAAAAGGAACAGTGAGTTTTCCATGAAATAAGGGTTAAAAATAAAAACAAAAAATTCCTTCAAATATTGTGCCTAGGAGGTCCCCATAACCTGCCCGTGAAGTGGCGGATTTTTCGGATGTATAGAAATATGTAGAAAACAAAAAATTACATTTCAAATGACGGTAAATGGTTTTCCTTTAAATTATCCAAAAACAACTGCTTGGGGGGCAGTCTGTATGAAATGAGGAGACATTTTAGGACACGCAGAACTAGTTTAGTGATTTTTTGGCTAAATTATTGTGAAACTTATGCAGGCTTTGGATAAAAGTAACAATAGGTGCTTAAAAATTGGGCCTTTAGAGTCGGCAACAGTGCCGTCACACAGTAACCCCTCTGAGGATATGAATCTGGTACAGGCGTCAGTGGCAGTGCACCCAAATATTGTGCCTTTGGTGGCAGAAAGTGCCATCATACAGTAACCCCTCTGTGGTATTGTGGAAGAGCCCAGGGGTGGACCATGCGGTCCTATATTAACCCCTTAAGGACCTCTGACGTACCCTGTACGTCCTGTACTCGGGTCTCCCTTAGACCCGCGGACGTACAGGGTACATCAGCGGCGCCAAATCCCCCTCCCGCCCGATACTCACCTCCCTCGTCGGATCCCACGGCGATCTGGCAGGGAGGAAGCCTGCCCATGTGATTTACATGGGCAGGCGAGGCTGATGACGTCGCCACGCTGCGTGGTGACGTCATCAGAAGGTGCCCCCATGTGTTTCAATGGAGGGGAGGGGGGGGCTCCTTCGGAGCCCTCTATCTCCCCAACCATTGAAGCTAGGGAGATGCCGTTTGCACCGCTGGAGAGGGGAGAGCCTCCCCTTTCCAGCGGTGTATGGCATTAACAGTTTCGCCGCCGGATCGCTTTTTGGCGCCAATTGGCGCCAAAACGCGATTCAAACCTGGAGGGGGGCTGACATCTTGGATGTCAGCCAAGCCTCCAGGTCCCCCCCCACCCACTGACAACCTCACCATATGTGTGAGGATGTCAGTGGGCCAGTTAACCCTCTAGCTGCCATGTAGAGATAAGGGGATCCTAAGGATCCCTTTATCTCCCGATCCATGGCAGCTGGATGATTATGGCCTTTCAAATGATACCAAACATGACCAGGTTTGGTTTTAAAAATTGTTTTTAAAAAAAAATTAAATAAAAAAAAAATAATAAAAAAATTAAATAAAATAAAAAAATGTGTTTTTTTTTAAAGTTTTTTTTGTCTGGGGGGAGTTTAATTAAATAGGACCTAGGCTGTCATCTAAAAATAATTAGCACAAAATGGTCAGAATGAGCGCAGCGCACATAGGTGAACTGTCTCAGCAGTGAAGGGGTTAAAAAGCAAACGCATGTTAAAATTGGGTATTTCTAGTCTCGGGACAAAATTTTGAACCTATTTAGCCGGGGTCTTTTTGGGTGGTTGTAGATTTTGGGGATTAAATTACGAAAAAGTGTGTTTTTACCATTTTTTTCCTCATATTTCATATTTTTTTTTATAGTAAATTATTCGATATGATGGAAATAATGGTATTTCTAGAAAGTCCATTTAATGGCGGGAAAAAGGGTGTATAATATGTGTGGGTCGAATAAACGAGTAAGAGGAAAAATTGTCCTAAACACTAACAGCGCAGAAACGTAAAAACAGCAGCGGTCACTAAAAGACGGATTTGTGTAAAACCGCCCGGTCACTAAGGGGTTAAAAAGATATGAATCTGGTAAAGGCGTCAGTGCACCCAAATATTGTGCCAGGCCAGCAAGTGCCATTATACAGTAACCCCTCTGTGGTATTGTGGAAGAGTGCAGTGGTGGAGGTTTTGGGAATGTAGAAGAGATCCCTGATCTATTCAGTTACATCAGCATTCAGAATCAGGGGAGTGATAGCTGCTGATCCAGGACTGATTCATTTTTATAAATGTCAGCCGGTCTACAGAGTCGGTGGACAGACGCACTCTTTTGTCTGTGACAAAATCTCCAGCGGCACTGAACGTCCTCTCAGAAAGCACGCTGGATGAAGGGCAACCTAGTAGCTGCATAGCATATTGCTTGGGGCGGCAGTCTGTATGAAAAGGGGAGACATTTTAGGACACGCAGAACAAGTTTAGTGATTTTTTTGGCTAAATTATGGTGAAACTTATGCAGGCTTTGGATGAAAGTAACAATAGGTGCTTTAAAATTGGGCCTTTCGTGTCGGCAACAGTGCCGTCACACCGTAACCCCTCTGTGGCATTGAGGAAGAGTGCAGGGTTGGACCCCGCGGTCCAATATTAAAATTATATGAATCTGGTAATATAGGAGTCAGTGGCAGTGCAACCAAATATTGTGCCTTTGGTGGCAGCAAGTGCCTTCACACCGTAAGTAACCCCTCTGTGGTATTGTGGAAGAGTGCAGGGTTGGACCCTACAGCCAAATATTAAAATGATATGAATCTGGTACAGGCGTCAGTGCACCCAAATATTTTGCCTTTGGTGGCAGCAAGTGCCTTCACACCGTAAGTAACCCCTCTGTGGTATTCTGGAAGAGTGCAGTGGTGGAGGTTTTGGGAATGCAGAAGAGATCCCCGATCTATTCAGTTACGTTTCCACCAATTCCCAGATATCTGCAACAAGTGAGCCCCCCAAATTACTGCTGTCACTGACTGAGAAGACACACTTTCCACCACCAATTCCCAGATATCTGCAACAAGAGAGCCCCCCATATGGCTGCTGTCACTGACTGAGAAGACACACTTTCCACCAATTACCAAATATCTGCAACAAGTGAGCCCCCAAATTGCTGCTGTCACTGACTGAGAAGAGACACTTTTCACCAATTCCCAGATATCTGAAACAAGCGAGACCCCCCTAATAGCTGTCACTGACAGTGAGAAGACACACTGACAGAACAATCTCCTCTCACTCCTGCAGAAAAACACGTGCTGGCTGGGCTGGGTTGAAAGCCTTATATAGTGTGCTGCGGGACCTACAGTTGTGTTCAAAATTATTCAACCCCCAATGCTGTAAAGGGTTTTAGGGAATTTAGTGTACATTTGTAATTGTATTCAGAATGAAATCCTACAAGGACTTTTTAAAGAACCATATGCAACTAAAATGACATCAATTGGTTTTGTAATACAGTAGTAAATGTTTATTTTGTGAATTCTTCATTGACACAATTATTCAACCCCTTAAAGACTACCACTCTGAAGAACAGAGGTTCATTCAAGTGTTTTCAATCAGGTATTGAAAACACCTGTGGATGTCACGGAGCAGCAATAAAGCATAATAAGCACCAATTAGGCAGCTTTAAAATGACTGTGATACTCAGCTCCTTCTAGACATTTACTGGTGTGGTTACAAACATGGTGAAGTCAAGAGAATGGTCCAGGAAGCCAAGAGAAGAGGTGATTACTCTTCACAGGAAGGGCAATGGCTATAAGAAGATTGCAAAGATGTTAAACATACCAAGAGAGACCATAGGAAGCATCATTCGCAAATTCAAGGCAAAGGGCACTGTTGAAACGCTACCTGGTCGTGGCAGAAAGCAGATGCTGACTTCGACTGCTGTGCGCTACCTGAAGCGTAGAGTGGAGAAAGTCCCCGTGTGACTGCTGAGGAACTGAGAAAAGATTTGTCAGATGTGGGTACTGAAGTTTCAGCTCAGACAATACGGCGCACACTGCGTAATGAAGGCCTCCATGCCAGAACTCACAGGCTGTCTCCAAAGAATAAGAAGAGTCGACTGCAGTATGCCAAAAGTTATGTGGACAAACCACAGAAGTTTTGGGATAGTGTTCTGTGGACTGATGAAACAAAATTAGAACTGTTTGGGCCCATGGATCAACGCTATGTTTGGAGGAGGAAGAACAAGGCCTATGAAGAAAAGAACACCTTGCCTACTGTGAAGCATGGCGGGGGGTCAATCATGCTTTGGGGCTGTTTTGCTTCTGTAGGTACAGGGAAGCTTCAGCGTGTGCAAGGTACCATGAATTCTCTTCAGTACCAGGAGATATTGGATGACAATGTGATGCAGTCTGTCACAAACCTGAGGCTTGGGAGACGTTGGACCTTTCAACAGGACAATGATCCCAAGCATACCTCCAAGTCCACTAGAGCATGGTTGCAGATTAAAGGCTGGAACATTTTGGAGTGGCCATCGCAGTCACCTGACTTAAATCCGATTGAGAACCTCTGGTGGGACTTAAAGAAAGCAGTTGCAGTGCGCAAGCATAAGAATGTGACTGAACTGGAGGCCTTTGCCCATGACGAATACGCGAAGATACCCGTAGGTCGCTGCAAGACACTTGTGTCAAGCTATGCTTCACGTTTAAAAGCTGTTATAACTGTAAAAGGATGTTGTACTAAGTACTAAGATTGAATGTCACTTGGGGGTTGAATAAAACTGATAATGATGTGAGCACAGAAAAGACATTTGTGGTTATTTCATTATAAATGTTATGTTATATTTGTCTGACCTACACGTGCCTCTTTGATTTAATTGTAAGCAAGATGACTGAATGATCAAAATCAATGTCAAACTGGTCAAAACACTCAATTTCAGTGGGGGTTGAATAATTTTGAACACAACTGTAGCTCTGTGAGCCCATGATTGGGCAAAATTTGCCCAATCAGGACTCTGAGCCGTGATTGGCATAGTCTTGCACCTGTTTTGTGGTCAGGTCCGAGACTCTAGCCAATTACAAGCTTCAGGGAAGTGGGAAAACTGCATTGTGGTCCATAGTGGTGCATTTTGGGCGAACTCGGGACGAACACGCGGAAGTGTTCGCAGTTCGCGAACTATCGAACATGCGATGTTCGATTCGAACGCACCGAACCGAATGCCCATCCCTATCCACAACCTCAAACAGACACACTCCAAACTCCACTATGGTCAAGACCAAAGAGCTGTCGAACGACACCAGAAACAAAATTGTAGACCTGCATCAGGCTGGGAAGACTGAATCTGCAATAGGCAAGCAGCTTGGTGTGAAGAAATCAACTGTGGGAGCAATCACTAGAAAATGGAAGACATACAAGACCACTGATAATCTCCATCGATCTAGGGCTCCACGCAAGATCTCACCCCGTGGGTTAAAAATGATCACAAGAACGGTGAGCAAAAATCTCAGAACCACACGGGGGGACCTAGTGAATGACCTGCAGAGAGCTGGGACCGAAGTAACAAAGGCTACCATCAGTAACACACTACGCCGCCAGGGACTCAAATCCTGCAGTGCCAGACGTGTCCCCCTGCTTAAGCCAGTACATGACCGGACCCGTCTGAAGTTTGCTAGAGAGCATTTGGATGATCCAGAAGAGGATTGGGAGAATGTCATATGGTCAGATGAAACCAAAGTAGAACTTTTTGGTAAAAACTCAACTTGTCATGTTTGGAGGAGAGAGAATGCTGAGTTGCATCCAAAGAACAGGACGACTGATCCGTGTAAAGGGAAGAATGAATGGGGCCATGTATCGTGAGATTTTGAGTGAAAACCTCCTTCCATCAGCAAGGGCATTGAAGATGAAACGTGGCTGGGTCTTTCAGCAGGACAATGATCCCAAACACACCGCCCATGCAACGAAGGAGTGGCTTCGTAAGAAGCATATCAAGGTCCTGGAGTGGCCTAGCCAGTCTCCAGATCTCAACCCCATAGAAAACGTTTGGAGGGAGTTGAAGGTCCGTGTTGCCCAGCGACAGCCGCAGAACATCACTGCTCTAGAGGAGATCTGCATGGAGGAATGGGCAAAAATATCAGCAACAGTGTGTGAAAACCTTATGAAGACTTACAGAAAACGTTTGACCTCTGTTATATATCTTTTGTTTGCAATGACAAAGTATTGAGATGGACTTTTGATATTGACCAAATACTTATTTTCCACCATAATTTGCAAATAAATTCTTTAAAAATCAGACAATGTGATTTTCTTAATTTTTTTTTTCATTTTGTCTCTCATAGTTGAAGTGTACCTATGATGACAATTACAGGCCTCTCTCATCTTTTTAAGTGGGAGAACCTGCACAATTGGTGGCTGACCAAATACTTTTTTGCCCCACTGTAACTGTAAGCAGTAACCTCCTACATGGTCACTTACAATATTTGGGGCCGAGGTGTGGCTCTCCTTATGATGCAAATGAGTTTTCTGGTACCATAACTCCAAAAATCACCACCAATGTGGCGTGCACATTTCTTTCTGCTTCTTTAGGTTATTAGAATAAGGCATTTTAGTAAAGCATTTTAGCAATTGAAACAATTTACTCATGTTCTGCGTTCCAGAAGACAACCCTATTTTTTCAGCACCCTTCCGGAGTCTCCAGTCATCAGCTCTATCATCATTATTTTTGTTCATTGTTAAGGAGCACAGTGATGGGGTTGAGGAAGATAGATGGCAACAAAAAAGAAGAAAACACTCAGGGTTATTCAAAGAGATCCGAATTGCTTGAGAAAGGTAACCAAACGCTGAAAATCAGCGTTCAGTTACCTTTCTTGGCCATTCGGCTATCCAGAGAGCAGGCAATTCGCCAAATCCTGGCGAATTGCCTGAACATACGGTGCCTGTTCGGTGCCTGTTCGAGGGCAGTGAAAACCCCATGAAAAAGCACTGCTTCGTCTATTCAGAGAACAAAAACCAGCAGTGAAAGGTTCCCGAAATGCCCTGTCATTCGGTGGTTTAATTCGGCAAGTTTATTCAGGAGAATCCCATAGGCTTCAATGTTAAAAATATTCCCGTTTTAATGCAATATCTAATAAACCATTCATTATAAAATTCTGCAGTAAAGAGTCTCTTTATTTATAGATTTTTTTAGGATATTTTAAGCATTTTTCTGAATTAATTTTTTTTTTAAAAGTCCGATTTTTTTTGATTTTTTTAAGTTTACTTATTTTTTCTGTAACAGCCCTTTTTATTATCATTCCCTGGACCTCATATGTAAATTTCAGACATTTTCGCTCAGTAGTTTCTTTGCAAACAGTGTTTCACTTTTCAATCATTCATACAAACTGTTTTCCTAATTTATTCACTGCCTCTTCTGCTGTCGAAGGCTGCGATCGGCTCCTGTTGGGTTTTTCTGTGGTTTTCAGCAGGTTAATCCAGATGTTTTTGAGGGTTTTCGGCGTGCATTCGCTGGGTTTTGCGGTTAGTTTTCGGCAGGTTTGCTGCAGCTTTTTTCGGGGGCCCTGTGGTGCTTGCTGAATACACCGCAGGGTCGCCGAAATGGGATCGGCAAAAGGAACCGAATTGAAGAGAACGAAAAGTCACCGAACGTGCTGTGACTTTTCGAATCTCTTTGAATAACCCTGATAGAATTTGGGTCCAATTGAAAAGTAGTAGAATATCCGCAAACCTCACTACATCCCTTGAGGCAATAACGCATTTGACCCGGAGTCCCCTAAATCTACTGCGTAGGTTACAATGTATCATTGGAAAACTAGTTTCAACAATATACCCCACATTTTAAGGACAACGTTAGTAAAATGTATAAATTGCCATTGTTCAAAGTGGAAACTAGACATTGCGATACATCAGTAAGAGACGATTAATACAGAAGATTCAGGAACATCAATGTTATTTCCGTTCAGTCCTGTGGATGGCACACAAATATGTAGGCAATCCTGTATTTACTGTAATATATGGTTGCATTGCCAAGTAGTTTAAATAAACCAGACAGAAGAGCTGCTTTTTGGAATTCAGACTTGGAGGCATGATCTGAATCACCAACAGTCAGGTTTACATAACTGGAGAGGAGAAAAAAAACCCTTTGTAAACATTTTCAACTAGCCCAAACTAGGGACCGCAAATCTGGATCCACAGACCTACCCCACAATTTGCAGATATTTTACATCTGATTCTACCCCACAAAGAGTTAATGAATTTAAAATAACAAAAGGAAGTTTTAAAAAGTCATTCTACATGCATTAAGTATATTTATTCATTTTTAGTACACATTGTAACACTTTGATATAACAGGGGGAGCTATTCAGGAAGCGCCTTCGTCAAAGACGCAAACACAGCCAGCAATTCACAATCATTAAAGCGACACTCTATACACCCTGACCACTTTACTTTATTAAATTAGTCGGGCTGCTTAGAATGCTTCTTCCTGTCCCTCCAGTCCCGTTTTGTAGATATCATTGTGTGAAGCGGAGAAGTATCCTCCACCCAACACAGCTGTCACTCGCAGATGGATTTTGCATGTTGACATCATCCGGTCTCTGAAGCCTCACAACAGCGAGCACGTACACACACAGTATCAATGCACTGTTCTGTGCAGGTGCGCGTGTAACTTGCTTACGAAAGTACGAAGGTTCCGCAAGATACGCAATTTCCGTAGCGTACGTACGAAAGTTACCTACACTGCTCAAATTTCATTAGAAGCTCCAGCGGCTTCTGCGTTTTGGAAGCCGATTTTCAACAATGTTTGCAGTTTCAACAAAATAAATTTCCCACCTGGTCAAAATATACTCTGTGGGCCCTATTACATTCCTAACGATAGCGCTCACCTGTGTGAGCGTTAACGTTAGCCTTTGTTGCCCTAGCTCAGACGCAACATATTACAATCCGAGTGCTAACGGTTAAAAAACCCAATAGCGATTTGGATCTTGCGCTTTTCAGTGCGAGCTTACTGTACTCTTGCACTTCCTATACTTAACACGGGGACCGCAAAGAGTTAATTAGTGTTAGGATTACAAAGTCCTAATGCTATTTAGCATCCTGTTGCGGCTACCTGAAAGTTAACCACAGCTAGGACCTGGTGCTAACGGAATCCGTTTCTGCAGAATCAGTCAGCACCAGCTGAAAATAAAACAGAAAAAAATATCATATATTCACCTCCCATTCAGCGGCGAGAACCACCTCTTCTTGCCGCTGGGAGCAGAGAGAGACTGGGGGGGGGTTTCAGTCTCCCTCTGCGGATCACTCTGCAGACCTGCCGGATCTCGCAAGGCAAAATCCTGCAGGTCATGTGACCGGCAGGTGAAGCCTCAATGGAGCCTGATGGACTCCATGGAGGGGATGCACGTGGCAGCATTTAGTGCAGGTTTTTCTTTTAGCGTGATCATCATAATAGTGCCCTGCATCTCTCTGCAATGGTTGGATTAGTGAATGAAACTGCCCCCAAGATATTTAAATTTTTCAAACTATGTAGGAGGATCTAAAAAACAATAATGACATGAACACCTTATTGATATTTTCATGGTATAAATCGCTTGCAAATGAAGTTACTTTCCCCAAAAAATGTGGAGGTTAAGGAAAATAAACTGAAGAATTCTCAATTTCATCTGGAGTTAAATGCATTGGGGCATTACCTAATCTGGAATCTCTTCTAAAATATTATGTTTGCTCATCCTTCACTTCCTGGGACATGTTTTCAATTACTTATACATGGTGACCACAAAACACATTACCCATCCCATGTTTCTGTTTTCAAACAATGTATTGTAAAACTAAATGACTCTTTTTTTTATCTTTCCTCAATAATTTGCTGCTCCATCAGAGAGCACTTAAAAACAATATCCCGAGCTCAAGGGGGTATGCACATGTGTCATCTGCTATTCTTGTTGTCATGCATTCCAGCAGCCCAGAATATAAATGTAAGAGAGGGGAACAGGTCAAGATCACCATCGCCTGTTTCCCTACTATCGGGTATGTTATTCTGTCACATATGAGGGTTTAATCCCACTTCTATCCGGTTACTCCCTTTCTATGATGAAGTGGTCGTAAGGCCAGGTCATCATTCCTTTTGTCAGATTATAAATGTATTTGGGGTTTGCAAGACAGAATTTCACATAATTCATTTGACGTTTTAGACTAATGACAGACGAACGCAGTCTGAGCGCACTCTGCGTGCGTGCACAACGGACGGACGTTCTGACGGAAGATGCTGTAGACACCACACGGTCAGTTGTTTTTGACGGACGTTGAACAAACAAGGGAATTATGGGACACAAAATTATTATGAAAAATTATAAAAAGTTGAAAATTATATGAAAGCCATTTTGTGCGTCAAGGTGCTGGACAACGCAAATGCGCTGCATCTGACATCGTGGCATCACACACAGAAAGCACTTTGCGGACGTGGCGCACTCTGCGCGTCCGTCCTAGCGATTTTACATTCTTGCCTAACTTGCATCCGTTTGCCACGTGCGTTGTGTGTGCGCAGTTTGGTGCGGACGTACTTTGTGTGTGGGTGTGTGGGTATTGATCATGATTCTATGCTACCACAGACGGTAAACTGTGCGGCAACACGGACGTGATCACTGCGTTCGTCTGACACCGGCCTTATCCGCACTGTGATGATCCAGGACACACACATATTTCTTTCTTGAAATGCACTTTATTTGTCCCTTAGGGATCGACAAAATCTTGAATTCTGATCACGTCCTCAGCAACACTGTCGGGGTTATTCAGAGATAGGTGAAAACCAGGAGAATGACTGGAGAAATGAAAATTTTAGGTCAAATTGCCAAACCAGAAAAATTCGCCCATTTATCTGACTTTCCAAATTGGCTATTTGGTCTAGATTGTTCTCTTCTGCCAGTTCTCCTGGTTTTCACCTCTCTCTGAATAACCATTTGTGTGTCTACCTATCTGCAGCATGAACCTAGTTCGCTTGGTCCATGGTATAATACTTGTTACGAAACCAATAGTGAATTTTTGGTTTTAAAGATGCAGAATAGAAAAAAAATCATATATACACAAAAACCGTACATAAAAATAAAAAACAAAATGGATAGGCAGTGGAAATTTGCAAAGAATATACAAATATATGACCTAGATGGCTGCAGTCTTAAAATCTATTACGTTGAGAGTTTGGGGAGCTGGTGATTAGATTGAGTAATGGGTAAATAACAGATTCATAGTGCTATAACATGGATAACATAAATGAGTGTGACCACTAGGGATGAGCTGTTCGGTTCGATCAATTCGGAGTTCGATTCGAACATTGGCAGTTCGAAAGTTCGCAAATTTTTTTGTTGAAAAAAGTATAAAAAATGCTTAAAAAAAATACAAAAAAATCTAGAAAATAAAGAGACTCTTTACTGCAGAATATTGTAAGCAACAGTTTATTAGATATTGAATTAAAACGGGAATATTTTTAACATTGAAGCCTATGGGATAAAACATTCTTGTTACTAAAACATCAGGCAGACACGGCCCTCTAATCAGGCACTGTAGAGGGCAGTCTGCAGGGACCTCCCAAGGATCCCCTTGAGGAGAATTGAGGAGCAAGGAGCATGCAGCCGCCGGATGACAGAGCTGCACGGGTGCATGTGGCAGAGACAGGCAGCGCAGGGAGGGAGCCACTGCACCTGCTGCCACAGCAGACCCCCCCCAGCCCCCACCAGGATCCAGGGAGCCCCCACTGACCACCAGGCTAAGGTAAGGCAACACATTTCTAAAAAAATAAAATCCGAGGACATTTTTAAATGTCCCCGGGAACATAAAATAAAACCTTTTTTTTTTCTTTCTATACCTGGTTGAATGTATTTAATTATATATATTAGATACATTCAGCCATGTAGAGGGGGTGGCATGTGGGCTGTGCAGGGTCTCAGGCAGTGGCTTGTTTTTTTTGTGTATATATTTTTAGAAAATTTATTGGGGAAGGTAACGGCAGGTATGATATATATCTTATCTATATATATATATATATATATCTATATTCTTATAAATATATATATCCAGACGTGTATTACACACACATTTTGGAAACTAATTGCCCCCCCCCATTTGGCTGATCCCTCCAGAAGAAATGTTGAACCCGATAGAGCAGAGAATAATATATATATTCTCTGCTCTGTCGGGTTCAACATTTCTTCTGGAGGGATCAGCCAAATTGGGGGGGTGCATTTAGTTGAGATTGTCCACATGCCACCTCCCCATGTGCGTATGTGTATATATGGTCTGAGGTCTGTGGGTGGGTGTATATATATATCTGCATGTTGATATATACGTATATATAGGTCTGCGTGTTGATATAAAATTTTTGTTTCAGCTCGTTTCGTTCGGAATTCGACAATTTTCATTTCGGATCGTTTCGCACGATTTCCGTTTCAGTTCGTTTCGGCTCGTTTTTCGTATCGACTTTTTTTTGTGATTTTGGACATTTTTGTGTATTTGGTGTGGGAAATGTTTTGCCCCATAGACTTCAATATTAAAAATATTCCCGTTTTAATCCAATATCTAATAAACCGTTTATTATTATATTCTGTAGTAAAGAGTCTCTTTATTTCTAGATTTTTTAAACCTCACAGTAATGTGCGCTGTGTATTATGAGAAATTCAGTATTATATGGGAGTACTGCTTTATGAGTAAGAGTAGTTAAAAAAATAAATGTAAAACTCGGGGGGGTGACACCATGAGTTACCGCACCGGATGACACCAACCCTAGTGACGCCACTGATGGTGTGAAGGCACTTGCTGCCACCAAAGGCAAAATATTTGGGTGCACTGCCACTGCCGCCTGTACCAGATTCATATAATTTTAATATTGGACCGCAGGGTCCAATAAGAGCTTGTGTGAAGCCTTCTAAGTGAAGCCTTCAAAGTGAGCACTTAGATCTTCTGGAGATACTCTGGAGTAGTCTGAGGTTAGACAGGAGGTAGAAAACCTACAAAAAGGTAAGATTTGTTGGTTTAAATCCATTATTTTTATAATGGCAGGCTTGGTCCAGTGTAAGAGCTGTCATGCATTTGTTTTTAGATCCAATTTTTGGAGGTTTGGAGTGTGCCTGATATGTAGGCAGCTCTCTTTATTGCAGCAGGAAATTGCCTGTTTGAAGTCTGAGATTTGTAAATTAGCTGTTAGACAAACTAAGGCTATGGCTATGACTGTTACAAAGCCACTGCCACAGAGGCCTCCTAGGAGCGGCAGATGGACTACTGTAGGATCTGGTAGACTTAGAGTTGTGGATAGAAAACATGTCCCACAGTCTGTGGCTCTTCTTAATTCTTTTGAGGCACTTTCAGAGTGTAGTGGTGAGACGGAAGTAGGCTCAGACACCATAGTTGAGGAACCACCATCCCCTATGCCTAAGGTATGCAGGACTGCAACCAAGAACAAAAAGGAAAAGGTGGGACATGATAGAAGGCAATTGTTGCTGGGTGATTCTATCATAAGAGGTGTTGAGCTGGAGAGTCGTGGTTTGGTGAGATGTCTTCCTGGGGCTACTGCTCGTAGAGACAAGAGACGTATTCTCAATATTGTCAAACAGGCAAAGCAGCAAGGGGAAGTGGACGTTCTAGTCCATCTAGGGACAAATGACTTGGCTATCAATGAGGTTTCTGAGATTAAGAAAGATTTTTGTGTTCTTGGAGGTGAAATACAGCAGATTGCGTCCACTGTGTCATTCTCTGAAGTTTTGCCTGTGCAAAACATTCAGGATAGGCAGATGCGCAATGGGGAATTTAATTTGTGGCTTCGGGAATGGTGTCGGGAGCAAGGATTTGGCTTTGTGTCCCATGATAGCTCTAATTGGAGCAGAAAGGAACTGTATAAAAAAGATGGTTTGCATCTTACTCATAGGGGAACATATGTTCTCAGTGAGAAGTTCAAAGGTTTCACAAGAAATATTTAAACTAG
This sequence comes from Leptobrachium leishanense, assembly GCA_009667805.1. Taxonomy (NCBI): domain Eukaryota; kingdom Metazoa; phylum Chordata; class Amphibia; order Anura; family Megophryidae; genus Leptobrachium; species Leptobrachium leishanense. The sequence continues at coordinate 109,738,157 of CM019065.1, read as the reverse complement.
GAGGGGGGGACAAAAGGGTAAAAAACAATCTGCCTGATTGTCCCCCAAAACTAAATCGGAGGGTGCAAGCAACATGCGGGGAAAAAAATGACAAGCTCATAGTCGTGTCTATAAATGCTCGCAGTTTAGTCAATAAAATCAATGAACTAGAGGCAATGATGGCAGCTGAAAAAGTAGATTTAGTGGCGGTTACTGAGACATGGTTCAGTGAGAAAAATAACTGGGACATAACAATACCGGGGTACTCTTTATATAGACAGAGAAGGTAGGAAAGGAGGAGGAGTGGCCCTGTATGTGAAAAACAACATAAAAACGAACCAAATAAAAGTGAGCGAGGTGAACATAGAGTCAGTTTGGGTTACGCTAACATTTGGCTCGTGTAGGTGTGATCTATAGACCCCCTGAACAAGTAGAAGAGCTAGATAATCTGCTGTTTGAGGAAATAGCCAAAATGGCAATGAAGGGGGAAGTTATTATCATGGGGGACTTTAATCTTCCTGATGTGAACTGGAAAACCGAAACAGCTGGATGCACCAGGAGTACAAATATTCTAAACTCCCTACTGGGATTATCTCTAACACAAGTAGTTCAGGAGCCGACCCGTAAAGAGGCCATATTGGATTTAATACTCACAAATGGAGGTTTGGTATCGGACGTTGTTGTAGGTGAAAATTTGGGATCTAGTGATCACCAGTCAGTATGGTTTAATATAAGAACAGGGATGGAGCCGCACCACACAAAAACAAAAGTTTTAGACTTTAAAAAACTGATTTTTCTAAAATGAGATTTTGTGTGAAGGAGTCATTATTAGACTGGAGGAGTTTAAAGGGAGTCCAGGAGAAATGGGATTATTTAAAGGAAGCATTATTGAAGGCCACAGGCAATTGCATTCGGCTTGTTAGCAAAAACAAAAAGGGGAAGAAACCACTGTGGTACTCTGCAGAAGTGGCCAAAATAGTGAAGAACAAAAAGACAGCATTCAATAATTATAAAAAAACTCAGGCAAACCTATAAGATTAGGCAGAAAGAGGCAAAGCAATTTAGAAGAGCTTCCAAAGCACACGCAGAAGAGAAAATAGCTCAGTCAGTAAAAAAGGGGGACAGAACATTTTTTAGATACATAAACGAGAGAAGAAAAGTAAAACAAGGATTAGTTAGATTAAAAACAAAGGAAGGAAGGTATGTAGAAGAGGATAAAAGTCTCGCTGACTGCCTCAATGAATATTTTTGTTCAGTCTTTGCAGAAGAAAAGGAAGGAAAGGGACCTCAGTTAGGAGGAAACACTAACGAGACATTTACATATCAGTTTACAGAGGAGGAGGTTCTACAGCAGCTGTCTAAAGTAAAGACAAATAAGTCAATGGGGCCTGATGGGATCCACCCTAAATTATTAAAAGAGCTCAGTGATGTAATAGCAAAACCGTTAACAGATTTATTTAACCAATCCTTGCTAACGGGAGTCGTCCCAGAAGACTGGAAATTAGCAAATGTTGTGCCCATTTACAAGAAGGGTAGTAGGGAGGAATCGGGGAACTATAGGCCAGTTAGTCTATGTCAGTAGTGGGGAAATTAATGGAAACCATGTTAAAGGAAAGGATTGTTGAACATCTAAAAACACATAGATTACAGGATCTGAAACAACATGGGTTTACCTCAGGGAGATCATGCGAAACTAATCTTATTGATTTTTTTGATTGGGTAACAAAAATAATAGACACAGGTGGTGCAGTAGACATTGCTTATTTAGATTTCAGTAAGGCTTTTGATACTGTTCCGCATAGAAGGCTTATCAATAAATTGCAATCTTTGAGCTTGGCTTCCAATATTGTTGAATGGATTAGGCAGTGGCTGAGTGACAGGCAACAGAGGGTTGTGGTAAATGGAGTTTATTCGGCGCAAGGTCTTGTTACCAGGGTTGATGTTCCTGGAGGGATCAGCCAAATGATCAGCCAAATGACAAATGATTTAGGTAAACTAAAAAAATGGTCGGAGCTGTGGCAATTGAGTTTTAATGTGGATAAGTGCAAGATAATGCACCTGGGACGTAAAAACCCAAGTGCTGAATATAGAATATTTGATACAGTCCTAACCTCAACATCTGAGGAAAGGGATTTAGGGGTTATTATTTCAGAGGATCTAAGGGTAAGTAGTTAATGTAATAGAGCAGCAGGAAATGCTACCAGAATGCTTGGTTGTGTAGGGAGAGGTATTAGCAGTAGGAAAAGGGAAGTGCTCATGCCACTGTACAGAGCACTGGTGAGACCTCACTTGGAGTACTGTGTGCAGTACTGGAGACCGTATCTCCAGAAGGATATAGACATCTTAGAGAGAGTTCAGAGAAGGGCTACTAAAATGGTGTACGGCTTGAAGGAGAAAAGTTACCAGGAAAGGCTTAATGATCTTAACATGTACAGCTTGGAAAAAAGGCGAGACAGAGGAGATATGATAGAAACATTTAAATACGTAAAGGGAATCCACAAGGTAGAGGAAGGGAGTATATTTAAACAGAAACAAAGTAGCAAAACAAGAGGACAAAGTCTTAGATTAGAGGGGCAAAGGTTTAAAAGTAACATCAGGAAGCATTATTTTACTGAGAGGGTGGTGGATACATGGAACAGCCTTCCAGTTGAAGTGGCTGAGGCCAAAACAGTAATTGAATTTAAGCAAGCATGGGATAGGCATAAGGCTATCCTAAACAAAAGATAAATCCAGGTTAAGTATCCATGTAATTGGGCAGACTAGATGTGCCGAAAGGTTCTTATCTGCCGACATTTTTCTATGTTTCTATGTTTCTAAACCTGCACTCTTCCACAATACCACAGAGGGGTTACGGTGTGACGGCACTGTTGCCGACACTAAAGGCCCAATTTTAAAGCACCTATTGTTACTTTCATCCAAAGCCTGCATAAGTTTCACCATAATTTAGCCAAAAAAATCACTAAACTTGTTCTGCGTATCCTAAAATGTCTCCTCTTTTAATACAGGCTGCCGCCCCAAGCAGTTGTTTATGAATAGATTAGAGGAAAACCGTTTACCGTAATTTGAAATGTAATTTTTTTGTTTTAAAATGTTTCTATACATCCTACAAATCCGCCATTTCACGGGCAGGTTATGGGGACCTCCTAGGCACAATATTTGAAAGAATTTTTCGTTTTTATTTTTAACCCTTATTTTATGGAAAACTCACTGTTCCTTTAACCCCTTAGTGACCGGGCGGTTTTACACAAATCCGTCTTTTAGTGACCGCTGCTGTTTTTACGTTTCTGCGCTGTTAGTGTTTAGGTCAAATTTTCCTCTTACTCGTTTATTCAACCCACACATATTATACACCCTTTTTCTCGCCATTAAATGGACTTTCTAGAAATACCATTGTTTCCATCATATCGAATAATTTACTATAAAAAAATATGAAATATGAGGAAAAAAATGGTAAAAACACACTTTTTTGTAATTTAATCCCCAAAATCTACAACCACCCAAAACGACCCCGGCTAAATAGGTTCAAAATTTTGTCCCGAGACTAGAAATACCCAATTTTTACATGCGTTTGCTTTTTAACCCCTTCACTGCTGAGACAGTTCACCTATGTGCGCTGCGCTCATTCTGACCATTTTGTGCTAATTATTTTTAGATGACAGCCTAGGTCCTATTTAATTAAACCCCCCCCCCAGACAAAAAGAACTTTTAAAAAAAAAACATTTTTTTATTTTATTTAATTTTTTTATTATTTTTTTTTATTTAATTTTTTTTAAAAAAAAAATTTTAAAACCAAACCTGGTCATGTTTGGTATCGTTTGAAAGGCCATAATCAGGCCTTTCAAATGATGGCAAATATGACCATCTAGCTGCCATGGATCGGGAGATAAAGGGATCCTTAGGATCCCCTTATCTCTACATGGCAGCTAGAGGGTTAACTGGCCCACTGACATCCTCACACATATGGTGAGGTTGTCAGTGGGTGGGGGGGACCTGGAGGCTTGGCTGACATCCAAGATGTCAGCCCCCCTCCAGGTTTGAATCGCGTTTTGGCGCCAATTGGCTTCAATGGTTGGGGAGATAGAGGGCTCCGAAGGAGCCCCCCTCCATTGAAATCCATGGGGACGCCTGCTGATGACATCACCACGCAGCGTGGCAATGTCATCAGCCTCGCCTGCCCATGTAAATCACATGGGCAGGCTTCCTCCCTACCAGATCGCCGTGGGATCCGGCGAGGGAGGTGAGTATCGGGCGGGAGGGGGATTAGGCGCCGCTGACGTACCCTGTACGTCCGCGGGTCTAAGGGAGACCTGAGGACAAGACGTACAGGGTACGTCAGCGGCCCTTAAGGGGTTAAAAATGTTTTTTTAAAACTTTTTGTCCTTGTTTCCTGCCCCCAGGGCACTACCCGGACCTCCATACACCTATTATAGCAAATATCTTGCATATATGCACTCTTGCAGGGCACTCTAAAACTCGAACTTTTGACTCCCATTGACTTGCATTGAGTTCGGTTCGAGTTCGAGTTCATACGTTCATATTAATTCCCTAAGATACCAACATAAGACGTTTGTTTTTCTACACTTTTAGGAAGTCTAGAAGTAGCAAGATCTAAATACACGATCGTTGGTCAGACGTCTTCATGGAGATAAACAGAACCGGAAAGAAGAAGCTGCCAATTCCTTTCAAACAACAAAATACAGATCTTGAGTGTGGCCACTGAAAGGGGTGTGTATGGGTTCTTAAGCCCAACCGCATACATATAATGGATTTTGAGGGGTTTACAAGCAGAGTTTGTGTGGAACAGACATATATACAGGTGAAACTCAAAAAATTTGAATATCGGGCAAAAGTTCATTTATTTCAGTAATGCAACTTACAAAGTGAAACTAATATATGAGATAGTTCAAGCTGTGATTTGTCATAATTGTGATGATTATGGTTACAGCTCATGAAAACCCCAAATCCACAATCTCCGAAAATTTGAATATTGTGAAAAGATGCAATATTCTAGGCTCAAAGTGTCCCACTCTAATCAGCTAATTAAGCCATAACACCTGCAAAGGGTTCCTGAGCCTTTAAATGGTCTCTCAGTCTGGTTCAGTAGGAATCACAATCATGGGAAAGACTGCTGCCCTGACAGTTGTGCAGAAAACCATCATTGACACCCTCCATAAGGAGGGAAAGCCTCAAAAGGTCATTGCAAAAGAAGTTGGATGTTCCCAAAGTGCTGTATCAAAGCCACATTTGATTTCCTTTCTGGTACTATTGAGATCCTGTTCAGTAAAACAATTATTGTTGCTGGATTCTACCACCCACCGAGTTCCCCAGTGCACTCCCTTTCTGACATAACCCAAATCCTTAGTAAATTAGTAGTTTAAAACCAAAAAAGTGAACTGCTGGTCCTCGGCGACTTTAATGTTGATTGGCTGAATCCTAAAAACAATAAACACTGCTCACTTTTTAAGGCTTTGCAGCTAACACAATTAATCTCCTCCCCCACTCGCATTAATATGAAAAGCCCTAACCACACCTTGCTGGACTCGATTCTTTCCTCATGTCCTGATTGATTACAGGAGGCAGGCGTTCTCGCTAACCGTTTCAGTGATCACTGCCTAGTGTACTGTGTGCGCAAAATAAAGGCCACAAAATGTCCACCAAAGGTAATAATCACCAGGTCTTTCAAGAAATTTAATCTTGAATCCTTCCTAAATGATCTCAAACAGCTCCCATGGTACAGACTAAACCTAATCCCAGACCTGGACTGTGCAATTGAATACTTTCAATCCGAGCTCCTGGTAGTCTGGAATACCCATACCCCGCTGCGTAAAGTGCGAGTAAAAGGGGCCCACCTCCCCTGGGTTACAGCTGACCTCACGCAAATGTACCAGTTTAGAGACTCCCTGTGGTCAAATTTCAAGAGTACTGGTTCCACGAACGATCACTGTGAATACCGAAAATGCCGGAATGCATGCACAAAACAAACAAAAACGACTAAAGCCCAATACTTCAATGAAAATTTAAACAATAACATATCAAACCCTATAAATTTTTGGAAAATCATGAGTAACATAAAATCACCCCCTGTCCACTCCCAACCAGCTGCTGTCAAAGTAAACAACCAAACTGTACACACCCCCTAGATGTAGCAAATGCCTTTAATAATTATTTTGTTGGATGCGCCACCACCCTGATTGCTAAGCTAGGTAATGACACGCAATCAGAAAGGCCGCACTCAGGTCAGGCCCCACCAACTGTGCAAAGACCCTGTAACACAGAGAAATTACGTTTTAGACCAGTGCCTGTCAGTGTCATCACAAAACTTCTCCGCAACCAAAAAATGATATACCAGTCTGGACCTGATCAAATCCCAGCAATGCTGCAGAAAATCAGTGCGCCAGCAATTGCAAAACCTGTCGCAACCCTAATCAATGAATCACTGGCGACTGGATACATACCCAAACTCTGGAAGACTGCAAGGGTGGTACCTATCCATAAAAGTGGAGACAATACTTTGGTATCCAATTACCGCCCGATATCACTGCTCCCTGTAATGTCAAAAATTCTGGAAAAATGTGTCTACACTCAATTATGTGAATATTATCAATATCAGAACTATTTAACCCCAGATCAATCAGGCTTTCGTCCAAATCATTCAACTACAACTGCCCTTTTAAAAGTTTGTAATGATATCCAAGCTGGCATGGAACAAGGTAACCTAACTGGAGCCATCTTCCTTGATTTTGCCAAGGCCTTTGACACAGTAGACCATGGCATCCTATTGCAAAAACTTAAAAACTCCAGTATTGGTGATCGCATGCTAACCTGGTTTCAATCATATGTATCTGATCGGTCACAATATGTGTCCATTTCTGACAGCTCCTCCCTTCCACTCCCAGTCACATGCAGTGTACCCCAAGGCTCGATACCCTGCCCCCTTCTATTCACGATATTCATAAATGATCTGCCCAATGTCTGAAAAGCCTCAACTGTACACATGTACGCAGACGACACTGTAATCTACACCAGCAAACCAAATCTCCTGCAGCTGGAGGCAGTGCTGCAAGAACAATTCACAGGGGTAGAAAAGTGGATCGCAGATAACAAACTTTTTCTAAATACTGACAAAACTGTAACAATGCTCTTTGGAACAGCACCTAAACTACACAAATTGCAAACACCCCATCTATGTGTCAGGACAAGATCAAATGACACGCTGACTACAGTCACTTCTCTCAAATATCTAGGTATGTGGTTAGATTCAAATCTATCCTTTGGCCCCCACATCGAAAAACTATCATCTAAAATTTACCCCAAACTAGGTGCCCTGTACAGAAAGAAATCCTGCCTGAGCCCCGTGGTAAGAAAGCAGATTGTACAACAAATGCTTATGCCAGCCATTGAATACGGAGATGTAGTGTATGCAACTGCCCCTCAAACACACCTCCAGAAACTTACTACATTGTATAACTCATTCTGCCACTTGTGCTACAATGTAACTACATAACCCACCATTGTGACATGTTAAAAGAACTAAACTGGCCATCACTGGACTGTAGACGCACCCTTCACCTTTCCAACCTGGTGTTTAAGAGCTTTTCTGGGAAGCTACCACCCTACCTGAATAGACTGCTTCCCCTAGCAGTTCCCTCATCCTATAACCTCCGATCCAGGACCAGCACCTTACTTGCAATACCACAATACAAAAAGAAAGTGGTTCGATCCTCATTTTCTTACAGAGCACCACAAATATGGAATAACCTCCCAGACGCCATCAAATCTTCCCCCAGTCTAAAGACCAATAAGAATTCCCTATTAACATACCTCAATATGGAATGCTCCTGTAAACATGTGACATAATGACTTTATTTCCTACATATTTATTTTTCTGTTAATCTGTATATTTGTTTTTGTGTTAATATCTTGCATTTTACTATTTTGGATTTCTGTAACCACTCAATGTTCTTGAACCCAGGACATACTTGAAAACGAGAGAAATCTCAATGTATTTTTCCAGGTAAAATCCTTTATAAATAAATAAATAAATAAATAAATAAAGTTATGTGGAAGGGAAAAGTGTGGAAGGAAAAGGTGCACAAGCAGCAGGGATGACTGCAGCCTGGAGAGGATTGTCGGGAAAAGGCCATTCAAGAGTGTTGGGGACTTTCACAAGGAGTGAATTGAGGCTGGAGTCAATGCATCAAGAGCCACCACACGCAGACGGATCCTGGACATGGGCTTCAAATGTCGTATTCCTCTTGTCAAGCCGCTCCTGAACAACAAACAACGTCAGAAGCGTCTTACCTGGGCTAAAGAAAAACAGACCTGGTCTGTTGCTCAGTGGTCCAAAGTCCTCTTTTCTGATGAGAGCAAATTTTGCATCTCATTTGGAAACCAAGGACCCAGAGTATGGAGGAAGAATGGAGAGGCACACACTGCAAGATGCTTGAAGTCCAGTGTGAAGTTTCCATAGTCTGTGTTGAATTGGGGAGCCATGACATCTGCTGGTGTTGGTCCACTGTGCTTCATTAAGTCCAGGGTCAACGCAGCCGTCTACCAGGAGATTGTGGAGCACTTCATGCTTCCTTCCGCAGACGAGTTTTATGGGGATGCTGACTTCATTTTCCAGCAGGACTTGGCACCTGCCCACACTGCCAAAAGCACCAAAACCTGGTTCAATGACCGTGGAATACTGTGCTTGATTGGCCAGCAAACTCGCCTGACCTGAACCCCATAGGGAATCTATGGGGCATTGCCAAGAGAAAAATGAGAGACATGAGACGAACAATGCAGAAGAGCTGAAGGCCGCTATTGAAGCATCCTGGTCTTCCATAACGCCTCAGCAGTGCCACAGGCTGATAGCTTCCATGCCACATTGCCGCATTGAGGCAGTAATTGCTGCAAAAGGGGCCCAAACCATGCACTGAGTACATATGCATGCTTATACTTTTCAGAGATCCCATATTGTTCTATGTACAATCCTTATTTGATTGATTGCATGTAATATTCTAATTTTGGGGTTTTCATGAGCTGTAAGCCATAATCATCACAATTATGACAAATCACGGCTTGAACTATCTCATATATTAGTTTCACCTTTTAAGTTGCATTACTGAAATAAATGAACTTTTGCACAATATTCTAATTTTTCGAGTTTCACCTGTATTTATATAAATCAGAATTGATGCAGCTTTGACTATATTTTATCAATATAGTCAACAATTTGTTTAGAGAAATCTTTAATTGGGTCATAGTAACTGCTGGCTTTGTGAGCTGGAGTGAAGAGTTACAGGTCTATTCACTAAAAGGTGAAACTCTGGAGAATTGGCAGGAGAAGAGAACAATCTAGACCAAATAGCCGATTTGGAAAGTGAGGTGAATGGGAGAATTTTTCTAGTTTGGCTATTTTGACCTAGAATTTTCACTTCTGCCAGTTCTCCTGAGTTTCACCTTTAATGAATAGACCTAATAGTCTCTGGCTTTACACATGGTCAATGGTGCCCAGTGGGCATTTACCCATTTTGATGATAACTACAGGTTGCTATAAAACTGTTACAACAGATAAATTATGTAAATCAGGTGAAAATGTAATTTGAAAACATTTGTATTCTGGCGTTTTGAAATTATGACTTATTAACTATGAATCATCAGTAGATTAATTGAAAATTAATTAGAAGTAATCAATGTACTGTTGTGCAATCTTACCAAGGTTTATCCATTTTAAGATAAATAAACTCAGTCTTCTCATTTGCATATATTATACGGATTTGGATTGAATAATGACAAATTGATGGATCTCAACTTTGCACCCATAACATGGACCGTGATAATAAAGTATGAAAACAAAACTTTAGCAGACACTTCCTTTAGTAAGTAAAATATATGTATTAATACTGCATGTACCATATACATGTCTGTAGGGAACACAAATAAACGTCAGGTATAATAAAGTAACAATTAATGAAAACACTTAAGGAAATGGATCCACACTTAAGCTGAACTCCCAAACAAGATCCTGCAAGTCCATAACCCATAATGTTACGTGAGATTAGAGTATGGTGTTTGAGGCCATACTCAACGTAGCGCAGGACATAAAGTGCTAAAACACTGACTTGGTTAATAATATTAAAAAAAAACCAATGTGCCCATTAAAGATTTTAAATTACACAGATTACCCCGTGGTGAAAAGGTTTCCACGCATTTCAGTAGATTCAATCAGTTGTTTAGGGGTTAAATGTCATTTAATTTGATTTGAATGAACTCCTAGAATCACAAGAAGTAAAAACAAAAAACACGTCCAATTAGGTGCTGATTGGCAGGGCTATTATTCATTCAGTCACTTGTTGTTGATGTATTAGTATTTGGTGCATGGAACGAGCCCAGTGAGTTTATTTACTACATGAGAACATGTTTAGCTTCCTGGGATTTGGTGTCCGAACAGCAGATGGACTCCATGAATGACGAAAGCGGTGAAAAGGGGTAGGTTGATTGTTATGTGCGCAGTGACAATTCCGACCACGTCAGTCTACGTCTACTCATCGCAGCCCAGCAGCTCCATGCGCAATGTGATGCGTTCGTGCCATGAATAAGGAAGAACACGTACGTAGCGCGCTGAGAATGGAGGATCGAACATGTTCTTTTTGTGGGAATAGTTGTCGCTGTTTGCAAGGAATAGCTGTAAGGACAAAAAGAGGTGAAATGTATTTACGTAGCAAACAAAGATCATCTTATGGTTAAAAATAATAATGCCTAAAGGCTATTTTTGTTGCCAACTGGAACATGCTGGGTGCGCTATATCTATAGATAGTAGATACCTTGTCGGCTTTTGTCCGTTTGTCCTTGTATATAATCCAGGTTGCGCCATCATCACTGTAAGCCACTTTGAAAGATTCCACATACTGAATATTTCCAAAATCCTTGGCTCCCTGTGTAATAATCCCAGTGATCTTTTTAGGGGCTAGGAGGTCAACCTGATGGAAACATCGAATGCCATGATTAGAAGTAAAAATGTAACCTTACATAAAAGCAAGCCGATAAAGTAACTTCTGCTGGTTTCATTTGTCTTCCAGAGACTACGTCATGGAGATATTTTGTAAAGTGCATTGGTTTAGCTCAGGGAAGCAAAAATTGTGAGGAACTGGCCAGTTTAGAGGCAATAATGAAGACGAGGTGCCATTCTCCGACTAGATTCGGTGATAGCAGAACGGTGAATTTTGTAAAAGTAATCGATTGTATCATTCTGAAACCTGAATATAATTATAATAAGAAGGAAACATACGATGACCTGCTTCACAAATTAGCTTCTTGCAACAACTTCACATTTGAAAATCTGACAACACACAAGTGATGCCGTGAAGCAGGGAAAAAATGCCCATCCGTTTTATTAAAGTGACAATCCCAAGCAGATAGGTGTTCATAGGACCCAAAGGGACCAACTTCAAGTAAACCAAGTAGAGAGAAAGGACTTCAGGCACCACAAATAAGCCCAATAAAGAAAACACAATAACAAAGCACAGGTGACTGTTTCCAATTAAAAAAAAGGCTGTATTACAGCCAAAATGTCACCTGCGCCATACAAAAGGGGCACTCAATAAAAAAAAGACCACACTCTCCCCCTCCTTTTTTTGCCCTTAAATAATTGAGCAGATGCTGCTGACAGTATGTGCCTAATTATTTTTTTAATTATCTTTATTTTAGGAGAAAATTATCACTTTTTCTCCCTCTGCATGCACTGCTGGTCCCACTCAGCTCAGAGCCTCCAAAATACAGAAGTCAATGCAGCCTTGTTACATAATTTGCATTCTTCCTACACAACGTGCTGCATTGGATACACACATTGTGCATTGCTCGGAACTTGGGTACTTTTGTACACACGTTTTGTAGTAGCTGCGCTGGACCCTGGATTGGAATCGCGTAGAATTGATCTATTGGTTGCTTCTCTCAGGACACTCACTATTCCAGCCAATCTGAGAGACAATGATGTCAGCACAGCAAGGGCCGATCCAGACACTCGTTTCAAGAAGGACATTCTTGCAATTTTGGAGCAAGAGCTGGTGTTCGGTTCGCAGTAATAGTGACATAGTTGCGCCTAATCGCAGGTTGCGCTGATCAGAGTCTTTCGAGAACACAGGATCTGTCCTCTTGCTGCTAGGTGACACTGACAGGCACCGCACAACAATGCTCTGGACTCTGCATTCTGGAACATGCTCTGCCTGTCACTAAGAACCGAGCACCATCAGCAATAACACACCGCAGGTCCAAACACCTACACATATTCAAACACAGTCATATCTCAGAGACACCAACTCTTACATATTTATGTAAGGTCTTACATACCATTTAAGCTAATGTCCGACGAATGCAGTCTGAGTGCACTCTGCGTGCGTACATAACTGACATACGTACTGACGGAAGATACTGTAGACACCACACGTCTGTTTTTTTTTTTGACAGATGTAGAAAAAAAGGGAAATATGGGAAACAAAATTAATTAAAATTAAATGACAGTCAGCCAGACCAAAAAAACTTCTGAGCGTCAATGTGATGGACGAAGCAAATGCGCTGCGTCTGACGTCGCATCATCACGCACACAGGCCGCTACGCGGACGCGACGCACTCTGGGCGTCCATCGTAGCGCTTTTACGTTGAGGCCTAAATGGCATCCGTTGCCACCTGCGTGGTGCATGTGCAGTTCGGTGCACACGTACTTCGTGTGTTGGTCTCTATTGATCACAACTCAATGCTACGACGGACGTTAAACTGTGCGGTGACACGGACGTGATGACTACGTTCGTCTGACGCTAGCCTTAGGGAAGTCGCTGGAGGCAGGCTCCGAAATGAAGCCATTCCGTGACTTTTTCGTCATCATCACAAACTATCAGGCCATTTATGTCAAGATTTATTATGGTTTACAGACTCATTGCTGGGAGTTTTATTGTTTTGCACAGCTGTTATACACCCCATAAATATGGGGGAGTTCCTAAAATGATGGACATTAGAGAAAAAAGAGGGGCAGGGGGATTTCGGCCCAAAATAGCGAATGTGCTTCAAAAACACAGACATTTAGGAGATATACACCCAGGTACACACTCATACAGAGCTGCTTACAAACGCCCAGACACATACTCCTACATAGTTACAAACACAGATACACGCACAGGCTTGGATATACAGTATACACACTATATTTTGAGTGTATCCAGAAAATAGTCTTGTCAAGTGAACTCCATAGGTTTGATACATAGAAGTTAACCCCTTTACTTCTGAGCCATTTCACTTCCCTGCATTTTTCTAAGGAAACACACAATTTTAAACAACACAGAGAAAAACCATATAATCTTGTAATGCATTTTATTTTTATTCTGTAAATTGTACATAGTCATGGTTCAGAATCAGTTTTTTCCAATGACACGTCTACGGTCTATGTAGGATGTGAGGAACTGGAGGTACATGGTTTCGAACCTTCAAATGCCCCATGTGCCCCTCTTTGAATCCGCCAGTGCGGCACACAGACCATAATTACATCATTGGTGACAGATTTGGTGGCTGGCAGCTGGGAAATGCAGAAAAATCCTGGCTGCCTGGCAATGCATGTGTGGGTGGAGAAAACCCTTTTGCTTCACAAAACCTATTCAGCCAAACAGCACCGGTGGGGCCTGACGGTAATTAGCGGTAGCACTAATAACTCACATATCAAAATGCCTATTAATGATTGCGCTCCCCATGTTGGGCTAAATTACAATCTTCACGCAAACGTTTGCGCCGGCGCAAAAAAAACATTAACGTGAGGGGTAAAACCATTTGCGCCGAATCCCAACAACCGCGCGCAAACGTCTACCGCGGGTGAACCTGTGCGAACCCTGCGCGAGCTTACTGTACTTTGCACGTCCTATACTTAACATTGTGAGCGCAAAAGCAAATGTGCGCTGGTACGAGTAAGGTATTACAATCTATTCGCGGTAATTACCGCATAGCCTTTGCGCACATAATTTTAGCAACTCCTAAAAGCTGGTGCTAACGGCAAATCTGAACAACCTGGCTAAGCCCAAAAAAAAAACAGCCCATAAAAAGGAGTGCAGCAACAATATAATGGATGATGACCGGTGTGTGTGTATTATTACTGTAGCATATGTGCTCATTTTGCATCATAGACGCAGAACCCGTCTCCGATGCCTCTGGCAGATGCAATTCATTTGCGTTTGATAGGTGTGTTTCTTCATTTTGATTGGCTGAATGGGTGCATAAAACTGCGCGCGCAAAGATCTTTGCACGAGACGGCACTGAGCCTGCATTTGTGCGCGTACTGTTTGTGCACGCAATTGATCGGCGGAAGAAAAAAGCCGCGAGGATTGTAATTCCAGCGGTGATTTGCGGCGCAAAACGTTTTCACTTTGCACAAGGGTTTTTGCGCGTTGGGTCCTTCAACGAGCGGAAGCGGCGAAACTTTCCCTTCGCCGCTCAGCAGGTAAGTATGCCGGAGCTCCAGGGGCGGCTGTCTGAATGCCCATAGAGCATTCGAACAGCCGCCCCATGTATGGTCTGGGGTCTGAGCTTGGGGGCAAATATCCATGAGAGCTTGGGGACAAATATCCATGAGAGCGTGGGGGCAAATATCCATGTGCTGGGGCAGTATATCCACGAGCTGGGGCAGTATCCACGAGCTGGGGCAATATCCACGAGCTGGGGCAATATCCACGAGCTGGGGCAATATCCATGAGCTGGGGCAATATATCCACGAGCTGGGGCAATATCCACGAGTTGGGGCAATATATCCACGAGCTGGGGCAATATATCCACGAGCTGGGGCAATATCCACGAGCTGGGGCAATATCCACAATCTGGGGCAATATATTCACGAGCTGGGGCAATATATTCACGAGCTGGGGCAATATCCGCAAGCTGGGGCAATATATCCACGAGCTGGGGCAATATATCCACGAGCTGGGGCAATATATCCACGTGCTGGGGCAGTATCCATGAGCTGGAGCAGTATTAACAATAGACTGCCCTCTGGGCAAGCTTTCCAACTAGTAAATAATAAAACATAAGGATCAGACGGCTCTGCGCACAGGATAATTGTCCTGTTAATGCAGCCCTTTATACAAGTGCTCAACCAGTACTATGTGATGTATGTAGTGTGTTCGATGAATGTATTGTTTGCCCTGTAAAAGCAAACTTGTAGTTGCAGTGTGTGAGGTCTGTCGCTCCAGTGGGATAGATTAGTTTGGCACATGGGATTCTTGCCAGGGCCCTGCACATTCATCAGCCTCGCTGGAAAATCACAGTAGCCCTGTATAATGAATAAGGATGTGCGTTTCGGGTTTCGGAATTTCCACGAAATTTCTTGATTCGTGCATTCGGATTCGACCGATTTTCCGAAAATTTTCAGATCCGAAAACGGCAGATCCGAACAAATTTTCGTGCCGAAACGAAAACTTTTCGGAATTTTCGAATGGACTAGAAATGTGTAAAATCGAAATTCATTTTTGTTCCATTCGTGATTTCGGCTCCATTCCTGATTTCGGTTCCATTTCAGTAATTTCAGATATCGTATTTATATCACTGATTCTGTAATTACATTTTGTATGATTCCCATCTCAATGTTTCCTTCCTGGAAAACCAGAGAAATCTCAATGTATCCTTCTTGTAAAACATGAGAAATCTCAATGGCAGAATTATCGTATCGGCAGAATTATCGTATCGAATAATTATCGTACCCGAACAACCATTAGTTTACGTCAAAACGAATAGACACTTTGAAACGAGGAGAACAGACGTTCCGAAAAACACGAAAATTTTCGAAATCCGGAAAAAAAAAGTCGATACGATAAACGAAACGAAACGAGTCGAAACGAAAATTTACAAAATCCGAACGAACCGAAAAAAAAAAATCGGTGCCTAATAATGAATAGAAGTCACTGAGTGCCGCTGCCAGGTAAAACATTGACCTCTGGCTGGATGGCACTTACGAATGGGGGTTCAGAGAATAAAATATGGATGACTTAATACCAGGGACAGACACGAAGCTTGAGATTTACAGGTAACTGGATATTTTGGTGGTTTGAATTCAAATTTTCTCTAAAAGATTAGCACAAATGTTAAATCCACCGCAGTAGTCCTGAAGATCTGCTTTGTGTTATGTCTGTAGACAACCCTTCTATTTTCATTTTAAAAAATCTCACTGTGTCGAGTTTAAGATTAACTTTCACCTGGTAGAAGATCAGGGGGAGCTGTGCAGAGTAACTAAAAATACATTCAATTATATAGTGACAAGCTAAACCTTCCATTTGATTTTGTTAATGTATATGTTACGGGTAAAGCCCGAAGTGCGCTTAATCCTAGGATTACCCAGGTAATCCTGACTTTACCCAAAACAGCTGGGTAAAACTGCAGAAAAAAATGAAAATTTCGGACTTTACCCGGGTAATCTTAGGACTAACTGACTGCCCTTGGGTAACAGTCTGGAAGAATGGAGAACTGAACCTATCAGGTTCACAGTGATTGGCGCTACTCTTATATATATATTTTCAAAAGATTTTTGCTGCTCACCTATATTGGGTGTATCCTTCACCCTCTAATACTACAACAACAAGAAACACCTACAATATGGTGTGTATAGGGAGAGCTGTAGATATATACATAATACTTGTATACAATGTATCAAACAAGAGTTTATATGAAACTTTTCTTAAAAGCATAGCCAGGAGGTATTCAATGCAAATTCTCGAACGCGGGTATCCTATAATAAAAGAAAAAACTAATCGCATAATAAAATTTGCATCAGGTTATTTATACAAAAAGCTGGTCTCACTCACAAAATAGGAGCCTCAAATGGCCATTCACTCCTGATTGATGAGGCTTGCAGCACGCAATCGAAATGCATCGCGGGAGTCCCACTATCTTTTTTGTTTATATTTTTATATTTTAATTGTTATTAAATTTTCTTTTTAATATATTTGGTTACTAATTATTCCGAACAAATTGCTTTTTACCAACATCCACTATCTATACCTAGAGTGAGGAGGGACCCCCTCTGAAAGGATAAGAGGTCCATATGCTCTAATACAGAGCCACCTATATAGGAGGCTCTGAATCACGTGAGTTGATCACCATTGGTGCACACAGAATATATTTTGATTGTGATAATACACTATTTGGCGTATCTTTTATTTGAGGTACTATTGCTGTGTGTGACGTATCGATATCGTAAAACGCTGGGCGAGGGCACCCCTTCAAGAGGCCTGCAGGCGCATACTATGAGCCATTTGAGGCTCCTATTTTGTGAGTGAGACCAGCTTTTTGTATAAGCTTATGCAAATTTTATTATGCGATTAGTTTTTTCTTTTATTATAGGATACCCGCATTCGAGAATTTGCATTGAATACCTCCTGGCTATGCTTTTAAGATAAGTTTTATGTAAGCTCTTGTTTGATACATTGTATACAAGTATTATATATATATCTACAGCGCTCCCTATACACACCATATTGTAGTTGTTTTTCGTTGTTAACAGTCTGGAAGAGCTGAAAAGTTTGCACTTTACCCAGATAATGTGCAAATCTGAAGCTTCACCCAGGTAATCTGAGGACTATCCGCAGCTTCACCTGGGTAATCTGCAGAGCATCCAACCACGCTTGGGTAAAAGTGAATTTTGCTATTATCTAAGGATATTATCAATGAAGATGGCAAAAGACAAACATTAAAATGTATTGCGGATATAATGAATATACAGAGTAACAGGATAAGTTTCTTATATGAATGTGAAAGAGTTACATGATGTTTATTATGTCTCTTTATATCTCTATTATGTGTCATATGTGCTTATATATCATAATATCATAATAACCATCAGGTTACTCTTTATATAATATCTTTATCTTCCTAAATTAATTTTCAGACAATTAATGCACAGAGTTACATGATGATTATGTAGTGTGGTTTGTGACTGTGGATAGAATTTCATTAAAAATAACAAAAAACACAATTTTGTTATCAGTCAGATAACAGTTTGCAGCTTTACCAGGGTAATCCTCGGAATTCAGTCAACTGTAACCTGCTGAAAACCCAAGAAAATACCCAGAGTACCCAGAGGCGTTTGGATACTTTGCAGATTACCCGGATAAAGTCTGATGTTTCGTTGCACATCACACTTTATCCAGCAACACTAGGGTAATGTGCGAATTACCCGGGTAAAACAGTGCAGAAAACCGGAGTACCCAGAGGACTCTGGATACTTTGCAGATTACCCGGGTAAAGTCCGAAATTCCATTTCACTTCGGACTTTTGCTAATGATGCCTGGGTAATGTCAGGATTACATAAATAAGAATATAAGGAGTCTCACTGTAAGTCAAATGAAAAAAACATAGGGCAGAACTGCATATATAAATGATACAGAAACCCTTGCTTATATAACATGCTCACAGGATATTAATGCAATAAGGGCACATCAATCAATATACTCAGCCGCTGTAATCCGTATGTAGACCTGTGGTGTAGCTGGAAACCACTGGTGAATCAGCTTTCAGAATCACTGAACACCATATAGGATGCAGGATACAACAAAAAGGCTGGACTAAATAAAAGTATTAAAAATCAAATTTAACAGGGCATAAACGCCGATGGGTTTCATTACATACAAGAAACTTTCTCAAGGCAAAAAGTGCATCTTTTTGTGGACTTTTTGTGGATAGATTTGTGGATAGATTGTTTCTATGAAGCCAGACGTGCACCAGGCATTGGATTTATCCGGAGTGCAGGAATCAACGAGCGATATATATATATATATATATATTTCTGGGGTCATGTGCTGTATACATATAATTCTGGAGCACGTGCTGTATACATATAATTCTGGGGGCATGTGCTGTATACATATAATTCTGGGGGCATGTGCTGTGTACATATAATTCTGGGGGCATGTGCTGGATATATAATTCTGGGGGAATGTACTGGATATATAATTCTGGGGTCTGTGTCTGAGTATATATAATTCTGGGGGGTCTGTGCCTGGTTATATATAATTCTGGGGTTTGTGCTGGATATATATAGAATTCTGTAGGCATGTGCTGTATATATATATATTCTGGGGTCTGTGCCTGGATATACGTAATTCTGGGGTGGTCTATGCCTGGATATATGTAATTCTGGGGTCTGTGCCTGCGTATATATAATTCCGGGGGTCTATATTTATATATCTATCTCTTCTTTTTTTTTTCTTCAGGTAATGGGGGTTGTGGAATTCTTGGGTGAGTTCCCTCACTTTTTTGCTCAGGACTTGACCCCTGGATTTACAGTCATGCTGTAAATACGAGGATTTGGAATCAATACTTGCAGAGCCGGCCAAAGCCACTGTGCTGCCTGGATCAATGGATGAAATGCTGCCATCCCAAAAAAGAAAAAAACACGTGACATGTATGAGTGTATCACAGAGCTCCACAGCAATATAGCTCACAGTAATGTGCGGTGTGTATGAGCGCATCACAGAGCTCCCCAAATACTACATATATACAGCCTCATTCTCCATGTACCCTGTGTATTTATATAGCGAATGAGGCTGTATATATGTATCTTGTGTATTACTACATATATACAGCCTCATTCTCTATATAAATACACAGACCCCTGATACTTGTATACCCGGAGACCCCAGATACATGTATTCCCAGAGACCCCAGATACGGTACCTGTTCCGGTCGTCTGGTCCTGGGGGAGACTTGTGCCATGGTCAGTCGGAAGGAGTCTGGGGTCGAGCACATGCTGCTCCTCCGTTTGTGTGCTCATTTGATGTGCCGGAGGCCCGGCACAGTGACTTCCAAATGTGCCCAAATACATGCAGTCAGGTGTGGGAGAGCGGCGGCAAGAGAAAGATTTAGGCGCTTGTGGTCGGGCCGGATCTCATTCAGCAGAGCCGAGCTGCTCTGCTGCAGAATGAGATCCAACCTGCCCTCAAGCTCCTTAATGCCTCTCTCGCTCTCCCACTCCTGGCCGGCTGCAATAAAATGTGTGTGCACAGTCGGCGGGTCGGCGGTCACTGCGCTGGCCTCCAAGAGATGCCGGCACAGTGGCAGCAAAAAAAAAATAGTGCGGCGGCAAAAATATGCCACCCCAAAATATTTGTCGCTTGGAGCAGTTGCTCCGTTGTCAGGACGGCCCTGAATACTTGTATTTGAATGAAGTGATCTAAGTTCACTTATGAGTTCACATATCCAAAAAAAGATTAAGCGTGATTGAAAGATGAATAGCAGAGACAATAGGGGTTATTCAAAGAGAGCCGAACTGGCCACGAAATTGTACCGAACAGTGAATTTTCCCGTACGGTGAAATTCCGTGGCCATTCGGCTACTCAAAAGCAGGCAGTTCGCCAAATATTGGCGAATTGCCAGTGAAATATGGTGATCTTTGGCTGCAGTGAAATCCTCATAGAGAAGCAATGGTTAATCTATTCAGAGAAAACTGAACAGCAGTGAAATGTCAGTGAAATGCCCTGATGTTCGGTGGTTTCATTCGGCAGATTTAATCAGCTGAATCCCATAGGTTTCAATGTAAAAATATTCCTGTTTTTATTGAATATTTATGAAACGGTTTATTATTTTAATCTGTAGCAAAAAGTCTCTTTATTCATTCTTTAGGCATTTTTTTAGGGGTGCACTCACTTTTGCTGCCAGCGGTTTAGACATTAATGGTTGTGTGTTGAGTTATTTTGAGGGGACGGCAAATTTACACTGTTATACAAGCTGTGCACTCACTGCTTTACATTGTAGCAAAGTGTCATTTCTTCAGTGTTGTCACATGAAAAGATATAATAAAATAGTTACAAAAATGTGAGGGGTGTACTCACTTCTGTGAGATACTGTATCTCAAAGCAGCAAGGTTACAACCTTGAGAGTGAGTTGTCAAGGGCAGAATCGACAAACTGCAGGAATGCAAAGGAATCTAAACCAAGAAAACACAGCAAGGTCTGAATTTGAGGAACATCTGTTTTCAAGCTGAAACAGCATTTTTAAGCATTTTGGTCTTCCCTTATGTACACAGGCCTCCATTATAGAAAGAAGAATGAACCCTTTGAGTGCCAGACGCATATGTATCAACAGGGCCGGATTAAGATCTCTATGGGCCTGGAGCTGAAGATTTTGAGGGGCTTTTTTTAAAATTTAGTGAAATGAAAGCATATTTTAGGTTATCTAATAGTGCAGAAACTGGTATATCTAACCAGGAAGAAACTGTGTGAGCAAATTTACATTCAGATTTCAATCATTTACAGCGTGTATAATATTTTTTTCACATTTTATCATCCAAACCTTTATGGTTATGTAGCGCTCACTCCCGGAGGAGCCGCTGAAATTGAACCTCGGGTCAGTCTCCCCGCACTAGGGAATAAATATACTCCAGCACCGTTGTGGATTTTATAAATTATATAGTTTACTAGAATAAATGGCATATAATGAATAACACGGTGTTCGTAGATATCTTTACAGTACTTCGTAATACGGGAAACGCGCAGCGGAAAAGAAATACGATGCTTCGTATTTCGAGGAAACGCGCAGCGGAAAAGAAATACAAGGTTTCGTAATTCGAGAAACGCGCAGCGGAAAATAAATGGAAAATTATCTTTAACCCCTTTGTGATTGGGGAGTGAGTCCCGCACAGGTTGTGTCCCGGAATGTAAGTGTGTGTGTGTTATGGTACCCGGGTACACTATTCAACTGGCCAGTGAATTTCTCAAGATGTATCTTCGACTAGTCAAGTTGGGGCCCTGTGGGTTTTGGAAACAAACAGCAGCGTGCTTTCTTGGTTTTTACAACGGCCTAGAAGGCCTCTCACCCATCCGCCAGATACTTGAGGCTCCGCTGGACCCAGGACGTCTCTCCGCTCGATATTGACTGGGCTCTCTTGGCTTCTGGATCCGCTGTCTGGCTTTCTGCTCCTGCCGCGACTTTTCCAGCTTACCGCCTGCTCTCCCAGTCCGATCGACCTGCGGTACTCCTTACTCGGGGTCTTCTGGCTTCCTCAATAGCAGCTTGGGTAATCTTGTGGATCACTGGGTCTCCCTTTGGTAAGGCTGAGTAACCCGATCCGTAACTCCGTTAGGCCGCACCTGCGCTCCGGCCTGGACACTCTTACGTTCTGCAGCACTGTGTCTTGTCTCTCTCACTCCCTGGCGCGCTCTGCCAGCTCTCTCCACGAGGCTCAGAATGTAAGTCTCTCTGCCCCACCCTCTTCCTGTGTCCGTTCCCAAAGCATGCCGGAAAATGTAGTCCCAATGTAATATTCAGTGTCTCACATTGCGCTTGTCTCCCTCCGGTGGCCAAAAATAGGTACTGCCACAATAAGGAATTAACCACAGCGCTACAGTTATATATTCTATAGGGCGTTATTGTTAAAAAAAATTGAAATGGGATCCTGTTACTGCATTTTTCTGAGAAAATATACAATTTTAACCTAAAAAATGAAATATTTCCCTTGTGTTTTGGAGGAAGTTGTTTTATGAATAATATGGCTATGTATAAAACACTGATCTTGCTCCCAGCGTGGGAAACGATAAGGTTAGTAATGGCAGTGGTATTGCTCATTTTTATACGTGACAAATGGACAATGCCATCACTTTGGAACTAAAAATTAGTAGATAAAAAAAGTTTTTCCGGTTTTCCTTTCTTTTAGATTTTACATGGTCATGTTTGGTATTAATGCAAAGGCCAGACGCTGACCTGTCCAATGACACCTCCCTTGACCTTGTGAGGTGTAAAGATTAGTGAAGCAGGGTTCCAAAGTCCCTCCCAGTGCACTTTGCTGCAGTGCGGGGGTTTAGGTTTTTGGTTTAACAATTCGTAATTCAGATTGTGCCATCACCCATCACCTCCACACTTGAGATGGTGAGTTAGTGCAGCATCATTGTTCATTTTATAATTGAGAAGTGAAAAATATTACTGTGTTAGAAAGAAAAAAATAAAGAAATATTTATTATTTTATTTTTATTTTTAAATTAAACCTGGTCCTGTTTTTGATATCATTGGAAAGGCCATGCTCTAGCCTTTCCAGTGATAACTCACATGTACCTGTAGCTGCTATGGTGTTGGAGTTAATGAGGTCCAAATGTCCATCAATGCAGACTTTGTTATTTTTTTTCTGGGCCTATTCTGGGGCATGGGCCTGGAGCTGCTGCTCCATCTGCCCCTATGTTAATCCGGCCCTGTGTATCAAGCTACAAGGATCAGAGAGCCCATATTAAAATGCATCGCCGCCCCTTAAAAATCTAAATATTGAATGATTTTTGATCTCCAATTAGAAATGTAACATTATTTATTATCCAAGGATTTCACTGAAAGACTCTCACGCACGGCTCTGACTAGCAGATAGAAAAAGTTCTTTTCATATTCTCAAGCTAAACTAACAAGATGTCTGGGAGTATTTTCTGCATCATTCTTGCTTGTGATATGTTTGCCAAAAATCACATACAACTGGCTACCACGAAATAAATCAACTTGGATGTCTGCTGCTTCAGTACTTGCGTGGAGTTCTGTAGGCAGGTAATTCCAGTATATTATTATTTTTATACTTATATCACAATCCAAGAATATGATCAACTCTGTACATTTACTAAATGTAGAACAACAGAGATTCTAAAAAGATATTACTGGTATATATTTTTGACTAAAATAGGGAATGAATTTAGACATTTAGGTTTCAATTATTTGGTTAAATGGCGGAGGCAAAAAAGGCTTCGTCTAAACAATAGCTGCTTTATAGAAAAAGTTTAATTGCACGTATGAATGTAGCCGTTTATTTTCCAAATTAATTAGTGTAGTGTAAATGAAGGTAATACTGTTTTATGAGTGACAGCACTAATCATTTGGAAGGCATCACTCTAAAAAGAATTGATAGATCTACACACAAGTAAAGAACAATTAATTTGGAAAATACAAAAGAGGATGTGGTCCTTCTACAATACAAGAAATTAATTATATATATATATATATATCAGGAAACAAGCGACACTCTCGGGTCTCACCATATATTAGATATTTGATCAACCTTTCAATTTGTTATCCACAAACTTTCATCAGGACCCTGATGAAAGTTTGTGGATTACAAACTGAAACGTTGATCTAATAAAATTGATATACCGTATATACTCACGTATAAGCTGAGTTTTTTTACTCAGATTTTGAGTCAAAAAAACGCGATTCGGCTTATACGCGAGTCAAGGTCCTGTACACTGTGAGTTCGTCGGTGTTGAAGGGGATGCGGCTGCGTGCAGGCGCAGCCGGTCACGTGGTCCGGCTAATCAGGTGGTACTGAGTCTCTGTACCACCTGACTGGCCGGACCGCGTGACCTGCGCACGCACGCAGCCGCATCCCCTTCAACACGGACGGACTCACGCTGTACAGGACCTTGTGAGAGCTGGCTGCCGCTGGGGCAATATCCAGGTGAGAGCTGGGGCATATCCATGAGCTGGAGCAAATCCATGAGCTGGGGCAAATCCATGAGCTGGGGCAAATCCATGAGCTGGGGCAAATCCATGAGCTGGGGCATATCCATGAGCTGGGGCATATCCATGAGCTGGGGCAAATCCATGAGCTGGGGCATATCCATGAGCTGGGGCAAATCCATGAGCTGGGGCAAATCCATGAGCTGGGGCATATCCATGAACTGGGGCAAATCCATGAGCTGGGGCAAATCCATGAGCTGGGGCTTATCCATGAGCTGGGGCAGTGAGCTGGGGTAAATCCATGAGCTGGGGCATATCCATGAGCTGGGGCAGTGAGCTGGGGCAAATCCATGAGCTGGGGCATATCCATGAGCTGGGGCAAATCCATGAGCTGGGGCAAATCCATGAGCTGGGGCATATCCATGAGCTGGGGCAGTGAGCTGGGGCAAATCCATGTGTGAGCTGGGGCAATATCCATGCGTGAGCTGGGGCAATATCCATGTGTGAGCTGGGGCAATATCCCACTTAGGCTTATACGCGAGTCAATAAATTTTCACAGGTTTTTTGGGAAAAAGTAGGGGGGTCGGCTTATACACGGGTCGGCTTATACCCGAGTATATACGGTATATAGTGAGTGCCGTTTGTTTCCTGATATATCAATAGCCTAGCGCAGCACCGGGCAAGAAATTTGGAGAGATCCCGGAGTGCCAGATTTGAAATATTTATATATATATATACATATATAATCAGTCAAAGATTCGCCAACACGTTTGGATTTCCATAAAACAATACATTTTATTAATCCATGTTCTTAACCCCTTAAGGACGAGCTGGTGGCGCCCTTAAGGGGTTGATTTCGCCGGCGAGGCGTACAGGTATGCCTCGCGACAGGTGCCGTCGCGCGGCACTGATTTCGAGCCCTCCCCGCAGCCGGCATGCAGCGAGTGTCATTGGCTGCAGGGGACGGCTTGAGTTCAGGCCGTCCCCGTGCAGCCAACGCCGCACGCCGCAAGCAGGCTGTGGGGAGGGGCTGAGGCGGCCCCATTGAAGACAGTGGGCGTACATGTACGCCCTGCGTCTTCAAAGCCCGCCTGCCGCCAGGACAACATGGAACATCCTGCGGCGTTAAAGGGTTAATGCCCCCGTGTCTTGTTTTTTGTCCTGAGGAAAGCTCCAAATAGGAACTGAAACATTGACATTTTAAGAACATGAATTAATAAAATTTATTGGTTTATGGAAATCCTGGAGTGCTGGCGAATCTTTGACAGATTATATTCAATTGAGGACGCTGCTGAGCACCAGGTCTGTGGAATCAGTGGTGAACAATGAGTGCACACCTGGATTACAGTAATTCTGTCTCCCCTGCAGTTCCTATGTAGTAACCAGCAGATGGCGACCTTCTGTTTAATCTGGAGATTGAAGACTGTGTGGCTCTCTATCTTTTTTTGGTGGAGGCAGGGCTGCAAGAGAGAGGAAGGAAAGAGAGAGCCGGAAGAAGATGGTGGCTGAGATTTGTGGGTATTGTGTCCAGTGCTGAAGCATCCTGCATAAAGGTTTCCAGCAGACCTCTATATCCAGATCAAAGCACAGAACTGTTCCTGGCAGTGATTGTTCTTGTCACGTTCGCTGTCCCGCTCACCCCTCAAAACCATGGTGGGAATCCTATTGGACAGACTTCTAGACCCTCTGATCCTTGAATTGTCGGACCACTAACCCTATCACTCCCAGCCAGGGATAAAAGACAGACCAACAACAAGGAGTACAACCTAGTAAGAGTAGGTTTCGAGACCAAGTTTCTACTGAGACACTAAGGGTTAACTTTACCGACAAGTGGGAAACAGTCCGAGAAAGGCTTAAGCAGTGTATTCATACACCAGGGGTTAATATCAGTGTGGTCTCATAAATGTTCCGAGTAGGCAACATAGAGGGTTTTCATACAGGCTGGTTCGGTAACACACAAGGTTCTCATACACTCCGAGTTGGCAACAGGACAGCTCAAGAGATTAACTGAGTCGGCGTTATGCAGGATTGGTATACAGTCTGAGTCAGCTTTATGCAAGATTGATATACGCTCTGAGTTAGCGTGGGGTAAAATCATCATGCACTCTGAGTCTGCTCTGGGCATAACATACATACAGGCTTGGTCAGAAAGAGAATGGTCGGGAAGGCAGTCCGAGTCAGCAACAATCAGGGTCCTCGTACAATCTGGGTCAGTAACAGAGCAAAGAATCAAAAGGATCAGTGAATCAAAATATGAATACACCAGGCGATGTGGGAACCAACTCCACGTCAGGGCGATGAGCCGACTCGCGCGCCCTGCATTTAAGGCCGGCGGCTCCGCGTCATCATGCCACGCCCTGCCCCTCCAGGCATATGAACGGCAAGATCTTCT
Source organism: Leptobrachium leishanense (assembly GCA_009667805.1). Lineage (NCBI taxonomy): Eukaryota > Metazoa > Chordata > Amphibia > Anura > Megophryidae > Leptobrachium > Leptobrachium leishanense. The sequence goes on along the minus strand of CM019065.1, from coordinate 109,711,363 downwards.
GGCACCCGGCCAGCCAGTGATGCCGTCGAGTGCCCAGACCCCCCTGAAGGTCTGCAGTTGCCGAGGAGGGTGTCAGTTCTGCAGAGTGAAGGAATCCCAGTGGAGCAGCTTCTCTCCTTCCTGGACAAACCTGATTACAGACTGTGGTAAGCGGAGACCTCTCCCCCTGGTTTTACAACAGGGCACTCTGACACTGGTTACACAAGCAGCAGTCTATGGCTTCTTTGATCCCTGGAACATCACAGCATATTTCAAACAAGGTAGATTACAATCATCCTGGGCCCCTACTATGTGCACCACCTACCTATGGTACCCAACGCCATTAGGGTGAAGACTAGGGTAGGCCGCAGTATTGTTTGTGGGTGGGTAAACTCATACTGACTCTTGCATTCTTTACTTCTTTACTTATTCCACTTCATTATGTATATTTAGAACGTTAAATTTATTTTTGCTTAGAGTTTTGCTGTGCAATACAAAGTTCTATAAAAGACAGCTCTGTGTTGAATTTATTGTTCATTAAATATGTTCCCAACTGGATCCCACATACATAGCATGGATGTCCAGTTGGGTGGAGTCACTGCTGCAGTCATGTACCCCAACTCCCAGGAAGCTGAGGCTCAGGATTAGGGATGAGCTGTTCGGTTCGGACGGTTCGGAGTTCGACCCGAATTTAGCCTGTTCGATTAGATCGCGAACTCCGAACATTTCCGGGTGTTCGCCGCATGTTCGATCACAATGGACCACAATGCATTTTCCCACTGGCCTGAAGCTCGTAATTGGCTACAGCCTTGCACCTGACCACAGGTCTGGTGCAAGACAGGTTCAACAGTATGCCAATCACGGCTCAGAGTCCTGATAGGGCAAATTTTGCCCAATCATGGGCTCACAGAGCTAAGTTCCGCAGCACACTATATAACGTTTCCACGCATAGCTACAGCACGCATTTTGAGAGGAGATTTCAGAGGAGATAGTTGTGTGTTGTTACTGCCGGTCTGCCACGCTACTGGGGGGGTCTGGGGGGTCTCATTTCTACCAAATATCAGGGAATTTAGGTGATGTGTGTCTTGTCACTGTGCCAGCAAGTTTTTTTGGGGTTTACAAATTTCTTGTAAACATTTGTGAATTGAGGTGATCTTCTGTATCTTGTCACTGTGCTAGCAAGTCTGTTTTGGGGGTTACAAATTTCTTTAAAACATTTGTGAATTGAGGTGATCTGTGTCTTGTCACACAGCCAGTACCACGCAGTATTTTGGGTGTCACTAATTTCTACAAAACATTTGTGAATTGAGGTGATCTTCTGTGTCTTGTCACTGTGCCAGCAAGTCTTTTTGGGGTTACAAATTTATTTAAAACATTTGTGAATTGAGGTGATCTGTGTTTTGTCACACAGCCAGTACCACGCAGTATTTTGGGGCTCACTAATTTCTACATAACATTTGGGAATTGTTATAATCCGTGTGTTCTCACTGGCTGCCACCCATCAAGGGGTCTCACTGATTTATAGGAGGTTTCACTGCCACCCATCAAGGGGTCTCACTGATTTATAGGAGGTGTCTGAGATTTGTAATCTGTGTCTTGTCACTGGCTGCCAGCTATCAGGGTGTCTCACTGAGTTATACCAGAGATATTTAAATCTTTATACCAGAGTTGAATCAGAGTTCTGTATATATTAATCTATATATCACTCACCATGTCTGAAAGAACAAAAAGGACTGGCAGATGCTCCCAGACACAGATAAGAGGGCAAGCAGCCCCTGTGTCGGGAGGCTGTGCCTCTGGTCGTGGTGGACGTGGTGCATCCTCTGCAGGGGCACGCTTGTCCTTTCTAACTGGTGCTGGCCGTCTTAAGCAGCAGCAACATACAGAGGACTTGGTGGATTGGCTAACCAGGCCATCCTCATCCTCTGAGTCCTCTGCCAGCCAGGCTTGTAGTGCTTTACAGTCCACCTCAGCTGCCAAAGCATCTAATGCAGCCTCCATGTCCACAGCTACTCCTGCTGTAGCCTCGCTATCACACACGGAGGAGTCAGCTGAATTGTTTGACTACAATGACAGTGACATGCTGCTTGAGGATGCGCAGCAAGTACAGTGCTCTGATTCAATCTCTGAGGTTGAGGAAGGGAGTAGAATCAACCTAGAGGAAGGGGGTGCCAGTGATGAGACACAAATAACTGGCATTCATGTTGCCCCAGCAGCTGCAGCATACTGCCAAGTTGGCTCCAGTGACGAGGAGATAGGGGGTGATGATGACAATGATGATGAGGTCACTGACTCCACCTGGGTGCCTGATCGAACAGAGGAATTAAGTGAGGAAGAGGGGGAGGAGGAGGCACAGCAAACACGAGGCACAACATCCTCTGTGACCAACCGTAGCACTAGCCAGTCCAAGGCATCACATATCAGAGCTGCTCCGGTGCAGAGCGCTGTTGTCTCAAAGAACACATGCAGGAACTCTGTTGTCTGGGAGTTCGTTAAGAAATGTGCAGTAGAGCGCAGCGTTGCTATTTGTAATCTATGTCAGATGAGGCTTAAGCGTGGGAAAGATACCGGACACTTGGGTACCACGTGCTTGAGGCGACATATGAACAACTGCCACACATCCCGTTGGCGCAAAACTTTGTGTAGGTCCTCCACCTCCTCATCTGTCTCTACCCCCACTGTATGTCCTGCCATTGCCTACAACCTCCACCGACAGGGATGATGCTACAGTAATGGATGTACCAGGTCCTTCCTCACAATGTGACATCATCCCAGCAGCTGAAGATTTACGCAGTCAGATTACGTTGCCGCAGCTGCTGCAGCGAAAGAAAAAATATAGTCCCAACCATCCCCAAGCACAGCGTCTAAATGCCAGCTTAGCAAAATTACTCGCATTGCAGCTGCTGCCTTTCCAGCTGGTGGACTCTGCTCCCTTCGTGAATTTGCTGAATGTGCTGTACCACAGTGGCAGGTTCCAAAACACCATTACATTTCACGCAAGGCAATTCCAGCACTATACCAGCACGTGGAAGACAATATTATCCAGTCATTGGGAAAGGCAGTCACAGCAACAAGGTGCATGTGACTTTAGACACGTGGTCCAGCAAGCATGGACAGGGTCGTTACATTTCCTTCACGGCACACTGGGTAACTCTGATTGCAGCTGGGAGGGATCCAAGACGGGGCTCTGTGCTGGAGCTTGTTCATCCACCATGCCTCCAGAAAACTGCTTGTATGAGGTCTGTCTGCTCCACCACCTCTCCCTCTTCCTCCTCCTCCTCCTTCTCTGTCTCTGGCAAAGTGGCAGTTAAACCGACGCCTGACAGGGTCTACGCAATGGCTCAAGGAAAAAGATGCCATACTGTGCTTGAGCCGATTTGTTTAGGGGACAGGAGCCACACCGGGCCAGAAATTCTGTCAGCTCTGCAAGGGCAGGTGCAGAGATGGTTAACACCACGCCAGCTTGAGCTGGGAATGATCGTCATATGGTGCAGGACTACCTAGGGGCAAGGGCAGACCTGGATACCTTTCCAGCAGATGATCCACTGGCTTACTGGGTATGGAGATTGGATCACTGGCCAGAACTTAGCCAATATGCTATGCAGCTACTAGGTTGCCCTTCATCTAGCGTGCTTTCCGAAAGGACGTTCAGTGCCGCTGGAGGTTTTGTCACAGACAAAAGAGTGCGTCTGTCCACCGACTCTGTAGACCGGCTGACATTTATAAAAATGAATCAGTCCTGGATCAGCAGCTATCAATCCCCTGATGCTGAAGTAATGGAATAGATCGGGGATGTCCTCTTCTGCATTCACAAAACCTCCAGCACTGAACTCTTCCACAATACCACAAAAGGGTTACGGTGTGAATTCACTTGCTGCCATGAAAGGCACAATATTTGGCTGCACTGACGCCTGTGCCAGATTTATAGCATTTAAATTTTTTGAACCGCATGGTCCAGCCCTGCACTCTTCCACAATACCACAGAGGGGTTACTGTATGATGATACTTGCTGGCCTGGCACCAAAGGCACAATATCTGGGTGTACTGACGCCCATTACCAGATAAAAAAACTTTTCAATATAGGACCGCAAGGTTCACCCCTGCATTCTTCCACAATACCACAGAGGGGTTACTGTATGATGATACTTGCTGGCCTGGCACCAAAGGCACAATATCTGGGTGCACTGACGCCTTGACCAGAATCATATCTTTTCAATATAGGACCACATGGTCCACCCCTGCATTCTTCCACAATACCACAGAGGGGTTACTGTATGATGATACTTGCTGGCCTGGCACCAAAAGGCACAATATCTGGGTGCACTGATGCCTTGACCAGAATCATATCTTTTCAATATAGGACCACATGGTCCACCCCTGCATTCTTCCACAATACCACAGAGGAGTTACTGTATGATGATACTTGCTGGCCTGGCACCAAAGGCACAATATCTGGGTGCACTGACGCCTTTACCAGATGCATATCTTTTTAATATAGGACCGCAAGGTCCACCCCTGCATTCTTCCACAATACCACAGAGGGGTTACTATATGATGATACTTGCTGGCCTGGCAGTCTTGCAACAAAGGCAGAATATCTGGGTGCACTAACGCCTTAACCAGATGCATATCTTTTTAATATAGGACCGCAAGGTTCACCCCTGCATTCTTCACAATACCACAGAGGGGTTACTGTATGATAGTACTTGCAGGCCTGGCACCAAAAGCACAATATTTGGGTGCACTGCCACTGACGCCTGTATCAGATTCATATCCTCAGAGGGGTTACGGTGTGACGGCACTGTTGGGAACGCTAAAGGACCAATTTTGAAGCACCTATTGTTACTTTCATCCAAAGCCTGCTTAAGTTTCACAATAATTTAGACAGAAAAAATCAGTAAACATTTTCTGCGTGTCCGAAAATGTCTCCTCTTTTCATACAGACTGCCGCCCCAAGAAGTTGTTTATGGATAGATTAAAGGAAAAGCATTTACCCTCATTTGAAACGTATTTTTTTTTGTTTTTAAGTGTTTCTATACATCCTAGAAATCCGCCACTTCACGGGCAGGTTATGGGGACCTCCTAGGCACGATATTTGAAGGAATTTTTGCTGTTAATTTTTAACCCTTATTTCATGGAAAACTCACTGTCCCTTTAAAAACTTTTTTTAAAACTTTTTGTCCTTGTTTCCTGTCCCCTAGGGCACTACCCGGACCCCCATACACCTTTTATGGCAAATATCTAGCATATATGCCCTCTTGGAGGGCACTCTAAAAAACGAATTTTCAGCCCCATTGACTTGCATGGAGTTCGAGTTCGGGTTCGGGTTCGGACCCGAACATATGGGAAGTTCAGGCCCGAATCGAACTCGGGGGGTGTTCGGCTCATCCCTACTCAGGATCTGCTTGCAGAGCGCCTGAAGGTAACTGAGGTAAAGGACCACAGGGGTATTTGTGGGTCTATGCAAAACCTGTTACACATATATATATGAGAAAGTGGTGACTATTGCATAGTGTTAGTGCAGTGTTCCCCTAACCTGTCTTCAGATACCCCTAGCAGGACAGATCTTAAGTATGCCCTAAGGGAAATGCAGACTGAATCCTGCAATCGCTGAGCAGCAAATCAGATCACCTGTGCTGTGCTTCCAATATCTGGAAAACCTGGCCTGTTAGGGGTATCTGCAGACAGGGTTCAAAAACATTGTTATAGGGGAATCACATGAGTATGTTAGAGGTTACTTAAACCAACACAAACAGTCTGCACTTACCTGCAACCATTCAGAGTGACTGTTCTCCTCAGCTGTCCAGGCATTTGACTTCCCTATCTTGTCAAGTCGGGCGTAGTGCGGGTGCCATGTAAACGCATCAAGGCCCCACGTCTTGAACACGCTGGAAGCTGTGATTTGCTTATCAGAGATCATATAAGACTTCATTCCCAGTGGGTCAGAGCAACCTACCGTGTTGAAATACACTGTGAAAACAGTTTACAGAATGGTAGGAAAAGCAGGGATTGCTTGGAAGCACAAGCTCAAGGCAAGCATGATATTGCAGGAAAAGCAATACTGGAAATAGCAATAACTTCATAAATAAGCTTTGCAAGATATTGTAAAATAGATAGCGGTCATGCCTGGGCTGAATGAATAAGAAACAGATGATGAATGTAATAGATTTGTGGGAAAGCTGGTTTAGGTTTTCCAAGGTTGATTTGTAGGATAGCCGTTTTAGGTTTTCCAAGGTTGGTGTAAACTTAACTAGAGCTGTTGTAAACTTACTGTAACAACTCCATAGACTATGGGCCAGATCACAGCTAAGCACGGCGCTCAAGACGTATAGCATACAGCTCAAGCACTGTTCTTATTTTGAACTTATCCTATTCCATCTGAGATGGAAGCTGAGCTTACATCCCCCGTGCAGATGGAGAACAAGCTACTCCAACCAGCTCGCTCTCCATCTGCGTTTGATGTTATTCTGGTTTGAATAACGTAGTTTCAATTCCGGTGTTAAGTGATTGCGCTTCCTCACAATCACATAACATGCAAACCTAAACACACCTAAAAATCCCATACCGACCTCAGATCCCACAGTGACGAGAGCGGCAATATCCGATGCTTCCTCGTTTTGCGCACATAGGTACACTGAGAACAGATAGTTCTAGTGTACCTCTGCATATACCTCCATCGCCACAGCCAGATCTCAATCACGCAAGCTGTTGCAGAAAGTATCACAGCCAAAGTGGCTCGGTCCTAATACGGGAGTTAAAGGCAAGCCGCAAACGGAAAACAGCTGATGCTAACGTTTTCCATTTGTGTTTTGCTTTTGACATCTGAGTTGTTATCAGGCCCTATATCATGTCTCTGGGACTCAGCGGTAGACAGCAGCTCTGGTTAAGTTAAACCCAACCTTGGGACAGGGCCCAATGTGTGGTGAATCCTGGACATACTTAACATGCACGCAGTGTATAGAAAAATACATTTCTTGGCTGACTATGCAGGTTCAAATCTGTCCAGTACCTGAAAAAGTTAATAATTATCAGTACAAAAACAAAACGCTGGTCTCTCACACTGAAACAAAAGTGCAGGACCGGGATGGATAGCCAAGGCAGCTGGTCCCATCCCACAAATCCCATTTGAAATATGAATTACCAGTCTTAGAGTTCATTCATGAAAAAAATAATGAATAGCAAGCATCCATAAAGAAGATGGAAGCCTCTGAACAGCTGACAATACATTATTGTGAGGCTGAATTAAACCATTTCTAAGATGTAAAATCAGCAAAGTGTTTAGTCTGGAAATGTCGCTTAAAGATAAATTGGATCTGTTACATATTTGACATATTAGAGGCCCTACTTCACTGAGCATTAACAAGGGAGCTTTGAAGTATAACAGGCCCATTCCTTATTTTTAACGTTTACCTCACTATTCCACCTGAGCCAAAAACTCTTGTTGCGGCCCAGCTGTTTATATGGCTTCCTAATTTGTGTTAACGTTTTCCTATGCTTTGTATAGGATGTACTGAAGCGGAGGCAGCCAGAGACTAACAAGTGATACCATGGTCATTTGTTTGGTAAAAATAAATTGTTAAGTGATTTTGCTTTGTCTTCATCATAAATCTCCATGGAATACTATGGACCTTAGGAGAGGAGATGAGTGCCTAGATGCATTGTTGCTTCCAGTATCACTTAGTGCAATGGTTCCCAACCTTGGTCCTCAAGTCCCCCTAACAGGCTAGATGTTAAGGGTTACATTGGGAAAATTCAGACTGAATCCTGCAATCACTGAGCAGCAAATCATATCACCTGTGCTGTGCTTCAGACATCTGGAAAACATGGCCTGTTAGGGGCCCTGAAGACCAGTGTTGGGAAACCACTGATGTAGTGGTTCCCGAATATTGAAAGTAATAGAGTTGGTAACAAGTAGCCAACAATGCTTAACAGCCCACATCAAATTTTAGTATTTGCTGCTCCCCGTTAACAGCTCGGCCATGATATGAGACCTTATGCTCACTGGAGCATGGTGGGATATAGAATTCACAAGGTTTAGGGCCGTGTCAGACGAGTACGCTATGTGCGCCCATACTGATGTGCCTCCCGGCGTCCGTCGCAGCATTGTGACGCTTCGACGGGGCCAGCCACACGCCGTAGCGCCCACACGAATTGCGCATGCTACAGCGGCCTTGCTGCGGCTGTGCTGAAAGCCTCCCGTCGAAGCGCTATGACGCGCTTTCGACGGAGCTGAAAAGCACGATCCTCCATAGGAGGATCGAGCCTTGCAACGCTGAGCGCACTAACTGCGCTCAGTGAGGTGGCCAGACGGGTGTCAGACGGACGTCAGAGTGGAAGGAACGTCCACTCTCATGGACATTCCTTCCGCTCTTAAAAACGCTCCTCTGACCCTGGCCTTAAAGCCTTTCATGTACGAAAAGGACCAAGTCCTCGTTACATATCAGTGCAAGGATAGTCTTAAATCAGTAGAATTATTCATATTTCTAAAAACATTTTGTTATTAGGTTGGTTTTAAATTTGTTATTCATAAAAAATTAAATATATATTACACATATTATATTATATATTATTAAATTAGAAATTGTTTTCCTTTAAAATTCATTTATTAATTCAATATACTACACTTCTTGTACCTGAAAAGACTGTCTGAGGTTCCAGATGCATTTGTAATGTGTGTTTGCTAAGTTAGTCTTCTCGAATCAGAAGGGAAATTTCTAAGATATATTAAAAAATAGCCATAAACCAGAAGATTAATTATTGTGTGATATCTTGGAGAGCTTCTCTCTAGTGTAAAATCCACAGGATTTTCACTGAAGCTGATTTATTGGCCCCATGGAAAATCACAGCATTTATCACAGAATTTAAATCTTTCTACCTTTGATATGCTGAGCAAATCCCCCTGACCCCGGTGTCTCCTAGGGCACAATGGAATGTGCCTCCCCAGCATGTTCCAATTTGCATGGTAAAATCAAAGTCAGAAAACGTCACTCAAAAGCAATTGATTGTGTTTAAAGACAGAAAGAGACAGATGGGAAAAATGTAGAGGCTGTTAAAGATATCTCTGAAGTTGTCAGAGTGGCCGTCACAGGCGGGCACAGATATTTTTTAGGGTGTGCACAGATGTTGGTTACTACTGCAAACTGTAAATAATCACAAACTGATCAATTTTAACGTTCGTTTTCATTAACCAAGTAAAAAAAAAACCCACTATCAGGGTTATTCAAAGAGATCCGAATTGCTGGAGAAAGGTAACCGAACGCTGAAATTCAGCATACGGTTACCTTTCCCGGCCATTCGGCTATTCAGAGAGCAGGCAATTCGCCAAATCCTGGCAAATTGCCTGCACATACGGTGCCTGTTCGGCGCCTGTTCGAGGGCAGTGAAATCCCCATAGAGAAGCAATGCTTCGGCTATTCAGAGAACAAAACCAGCGGTCAAAGGTTCCCAAAATGCCCTGTTATTCGGTGGTTTAATTCGGCAGGTTTATTCAGGCGAATCCCATAGGCTTCAATGTTAAAAATATTCCCTTTTTAATTCAATATCTAATAAACCGTTCATTATAATATTCTGCAGTGAAAGGTCTCTTCATTTTTAGAATTTTTGGGATATTTTAAGCATTTTTCGGGATTTTGTTGCCAAAATTTTTTGCCGATTTCATTAAATTTTTTTTAAAATATTTCTTCTTTTTTCTGTAACAGCCCTTTTTATTATCATTCCTTGGACCTCATATGTAAATTTCAGACATTTTCACTCCGTAGTTTCTTTGCAAACAGCGTTTCTCTTTTCAAACATTAAGGCTAGGGTCAGACGAGCGCAGTGCGAACGCGCGTGCAGGCGCACTTAATTACGGCCGCACTAGCAGCAAATGCCAGGCAATGACGGCCAATATACGAAGTACGGTCGCACAAAAGTCCGGCCGCGCAACGCAAGTGGAAAACGAACGCATTTTGTCGAGAACGTAAAACCACTAGTACGGTTGTACAGAGTGCGCTGCGTCCGCATAGCAGCGTGTGTGCGTGAATTGGAGATGTCAGACACTGCTAATGTCCGGCCAACATAACGTCCAGATGCACAAAGTGTTTTATTGATGATCCGTACAAAATCACGACCGCAAATGCGCATCGTATGACCGCTATCGCGTACTCCGTGAAAAAATACGTCCATTCGTTCGAACGCACTTTTTCACAGACAACGCGAAAATGCGCTCGTCTGACCCTAGCCTCAAGCGGACTGTTTTTTTTTTTCTTCGCCTCCTTCGTCTGCGGTGTCGGGTTTTTCCGGTGGCTGCTCTGCGCTGTGATCAGCTCCTGCTCGGGTTTTTCTGGCGTTTTCGGCGGGTTAATGCAGATGTTTTTGCGGGTTTCGGTGTGCGTTCACCCTCATTTTGCGGTGAGTTTTCGGAGGGTTTGCAGCGGGTTTTTCCTGCATTTCGGCGGCCCTGTGGTGCTTGCTGAATACACCGCAGGGTCGCCGCAATGGGATTGCCAAATCGTACCGAATTGAAGAGAACGAAAAGTCACCGAACGTGCGGTGGCTTTTCGATTCTCTTTGAATAACCCTGAAAGTATTCTTGTCGACCTTTAAGGTTGAAAAGAGGAGCAGTTCATGGAGCTGGCACACACTTCTGCGCATGGCTATGGTGCCATGTTTTTCAGAGAAATATAACTTCTATAAACTAATGAGCAAGACATAAAATGCTCCCCTGCAGTGTGTAGAATTCATGTGATGGAGGAAAGGAATCACATTGCCTTAATTAGTGCTTTAATTGTTTTTTACCTTGTAGCACATGAATGCTTTATACTGCAGAGGAGCACTTACAGCCTATTATGTAAAAGTTGCATGTTGTGTTGCCAGATCGGCCATATTTTCCTGGGCACATACTAGGATTTCATGCATAGGGAGAGACAGGCACAGTGCTGCCTGCCCTACAGTATATATAGGTCATAGCTTTCAGAAAGGAAAGCCTTAATCATGAATTCAGAAGATCATCTGGGATTCCATTGTGATTACTCACCTGCAGCATATGACTTTGTGCGTTGATTAGGTTACCGTGATTCGCATTTCGTATCGATTCGTTATTTCAGGAGATCGGCAATTCGTATTTCGGATCGATTCGTTATTTCGTTTTTATTATTTTTATTTCGGAATGTGAAACGGATGAATTAATGAAATTTAATTAAAATGTCATCAAAAAAAAACTAAGAAAAAAATAAAGAGACTTTTTGCTGCAAGTGAGAAGATAAAACAATTGTATATTTAATGAAAACCGGGAATATTTTTTACATTGAAACCTATGGGATTCGCCTATTTAAACCGGTCGAATGAACCACCGAAAATCAGGACATTTTACTGACATTTCAGTGCTGCACCGAACGGCACCATGGCATTGTCCATGGCCTGTGTTGCTGAATACAACAGATTCAGCACCATGGCCAATGGACAGGGACGCGGTGCTGCTGAATTTTTTTAACCTCTTCACTGCTGGACCATTTCACCTCTGTGTGCTGAGCTAATTTTTACAGTTTTTGCTCATCATGTTTAAATGCGATTTGAAGTCACGTTTTTTTATACAACCTAGACAAATTATATATCCTTTTTTCAGCAGGCTCGGCAGAGTCATAATATATCATTATTATATATATATACACGTCATGCCCTGCCTGAATTCTATAACAAATAATGTAAAAAAAAAAAAAATAGAATTTCCATTAAAATTTTAATCATCTAGCGAGTAAAGTAATTTTTTCATATTTTACCATCTGAGCCTTTGTGGTTATATATTCTATGGGGTACGCGTGTTAAAAAAAATTAGAACTGGGCACCTGTTACCTGGGAAATTATGTGATTTTAGCTAAACCCCCCAAAAAATCATTAGTGCAGCATCATTGTTCACATTATAATTGAAATGTGAAAAATAGTGCTGCATTAACCACTTCGCTGCTGAGGACGCGCTCAGCGCGTCCTCAGCAGTCCCGCTGGTATGCGGAGGACGCGCTGAGCGCGTCCTCCCATCGGGGTCAGCGTTCGGCCGGGTTCCGGCCGATCGCTGGCCCCTCCGGTGCGGGCTGACATCCTGGATGTCAGCCGCGCATCCGGACCAGCAGCCGCCAGAATTAGGTGTCATCGCGGGGGCGCGATGACACCTAATTCAGGCGCCCCCCCCCGCATGTGCGGAGGAGGCGCCTGAAAGGGAGGGGGGGGAGGTCCTTCGGACCTCTCTCCCTCCCGATCGGCGGCGCACAGGGGGTTAACCCAGGCATCATTTGGAAGGGCACAGCCTGCCCTTCCAAATGATGCCTGGCATTAACCCCTGGGGAGCTGGATCGCGAATCGGCGCTGAAAAGCGCCGGTTCGCGATCCTTTCCCGGAGCTGGCCGACATCTTGGATGTCGGCCAAGCCTCCGGGAACTCCCCCAGAGGACTGGCGTCATCGTGCGTAGCACGATGACGCCAGTCCTAGAGTTAACCCCTAACTGCCACCAACTGTGGAGATAGGGAGTTCCAATGAACTCCCTATCTCCCGATCCGTGGCAGCTAGGGGTTAAATTTTGGTATGGTTGGATCGGCCAGAGCATGGCCGTTCCAACGATACCAAACATGAAAGTGAAAAATTTTGTAAAAAAAAAAAAAATGAAAAATAAAAATTAAAAAAAATTAAAAAAAAAAATTAAAAAAAAAAAAAATAAACACTTTTTTTTTATTTTTTTTGGTTTGTTAATGCAGCAATATTGTTCCCATTTCAATTATAATGTGAACAATGATGCTGCACTAACGATTTTTGTATGCGGTGCGTTTGTTAAAAATAGTGTCATTTTCCCCAAAAAAAAAATGTAACGAGACCCCATCTCTAATTTTTTTAACAAGCGCACCCCATACAAAATATAACCGCAATTGCTCGCATGTTAAAATGTGGAAAAAAACACTTTACACATTGTAAATTATTGAAAATACATATTTTATTGCATTTTTTGTTATAATATACAGACATGACATAACGTATACATATAATAATGACATATTATGAATCTACCGAGTCTGACGGAAAGAACGATATATAATATGTCTGGGTCATATACTAAAATAAGCCTTCAAAACACGTTTAAACATGATGCGCAAAACAGGTAAAAATGACCTCAGCATAGGGGCGGGAAAAGCCTCAGCAGCGAAAGGGTTAATAAAAAAAAAAAAGGGGGGTGTTTAATATTATTATTTTACTTTTAACATGTTCATACTCTGGCCTTTCCAATGATACCAAACATTAATCTCTAGCTGCCACGGATCAGGAGATCCGGGGGCCCAAAGGACACCCCTATCTCCACCATAGGGTTTCCATAGGGAATCCCTTTCGCAGCTAGGGGTTAACTCTTACACTAATGTCATCATGACATGCGTGATGATGTCAGTGGGTGGGGAGAGGCCCCGGAGGCTTGGCAGACATCCAAGATGTCAGCCACCACTGGCACCTCAGACTTTGCCATTTCCAATGGTGCCTGTCTTTGACTTTTACCTCCTCCCGATCGGGAGGGAAAGGGGTCCAAAAGACCCCCCCCTCTTTTCAGGCGCTCTTCCAGCTTTGCCAGGTAGTCGCCTAAAATTAATGTAATTTCGCCCATCGTGGAGGTGGTTTAAAAGCAGCGTCTGACTTCCAGGAAGTCAGACCGCTGTGGGACCCCGGAGAGAGAGGTGAGTATTGGGAGCGATACCCCACTAAGCGGATGACATGTGGGGAACATCTTCCACATATAGCAGGGGATCTCCATGACGTTCCCCACACATCTCCCGCAGTGAAGGGATTAAACAAAATTACGACTCGATTTGTAGAAACCGAATTAATTTGTTATATTCCGTTATATTCGATTCATTATTTCAGACATGCTTCCGAAAAAAAAAAAAAAAACAATAAATTTAGTCCGAATTTTGATTCGGAACAAAACGAAATGCACATCTCTAAATTCCACATACTGCGGGGGTGCATTTGTCGTACAGTGCCCATCAGCATGAATAAATTAGGTGTCCAGGAAACCAGAGGCTATGGTAACTCTAGTTGCATATGTCCCAGAAAATAAAGCTGCTCTGCCAAGCCTTAGACCCCTAGGAAACATTTATTTCTAACACAACATCACTGTTATTACAGTATGTGTCTTTTGCATTGTAAATTTAAAAGCCAAAACACAGAGGGCTTGGCTCTATTCTTGCTAAGAAGGATGGTCTTAATCTGAAGGTCCTGACAATACCTACTTTATCATTAATAGGTCAGGAACCCTTGAATTTAGACAGCAACATAGACAGGCAGGAGTTGCTATATAACTGCAGCCTATTGAGATTGGTAGCTGAAATCTGGATGGGGAATTGAATAGAAGTGTGGCTCCCACTAATATATATATGGCAGTATAACATTGTCTCTTGTATCATACACTGTGCGCATGGAACATGATGTGAATGCAAATGAAGTACAGAGGATCCACATTTATATTCGCTCAATAACTCAACCCCTCCCTACATATTTTTGTTACTATGCAAACACATCCCATCTAGACAACTCCGGTCAGTGGGTGACCTCCACCTGCCATCTGTCTACACCCGCATGGCCAACTCTCGCCTCCAAGACTTCTCAAGGGCAACTCCGGTCCTGTGGAATGTCTTGCCTTGCCCTATCAAACTCTCCCCTGAACTTCAGGCTTTCAAGAAATCCCTCAAAACCCATCTCTTCAGATTAGTGTACCACATCACTGATGCAACTCATCCCTCTGCTCACCTACTCACACATGATTGAAGCTGCTTCAATGGCCCACCATTCCTGAACCACTGGCACCAATGATCCTGCCGTCCAGCAAAATTCCCCTGGTCTTCCTCAACCCCAATCCCTGTAGACTCCTATGAGCAGGGCCCTCTACACCTGGGGCCCTATTACATTCTTTGCACTAACGTTAGCACTCACCTGAGTGAGCGTTAATGTTAGCCCTGGTGGCTCTAGCGTAGGCGCACCATATTACAATCCAAAAGCTAACGGGTTGAAAACCCGTTAGCGTTTGGTATCTTGCGCTTTTCAGCACGAGGTTACTGTACTTTGTGCTCCCTATACTTAACATGGGGAGCGCAAAGAATTAATTAGCGCTAGGATTACAATATACTAACGTCTGGCTGCGGTTAAGCGGACACCTGGTGCTAATGGATCCCGTTGCTGCAGAATCCGTCAGCACCAGCAGAAACCCCCCTCCCAAATTGATCAGATATTTACCTCTAATCCCACGGCGAGGACTGCAGCTCCAACCGCCTCCTCTGTCCGCCAGGAGCAGGGAGAGACTGGGGGGAAAAGTCCCCAAGTCTCCCTCTGCGGATCACTACGCCAACCTGCCGGATCTCACGAGGCGAGATCCGGAAGGTCATGTGACCGGCAGAGCAGAAACTCATTGAAGTCCAATGGACTCCATCGAGTGAATACCTGCAGCGGCACTCAGCGCTGCAGTGCGCATCCCGGGGTTTAGTGCAGGCTTACGGTGCAGGCAGCTTTTCTAGCACCTGCATCGTAATATCACGCTAAAACGCGGACGCAAAGGAGAAACCCACAGGGCGCAGGTTTTTCTCCCTAACATCCCCGTTTTAGTGTGAAGAATGTAATAGGGCCCCTAATGTTTCCATTCTACGTCTGTTTATCTGTATCTTGTTCCCTTCGGTTATTGTAAAGCGCTGCAGAAACTGTTGGCACTATATAAAGGATGACAATAATAATTACAATTACAATTATTTAAAAAGCACCAACATATTCTGCAGCGGTGTACAATGGCTAGGACAAAGCAAACAACATTTTAAAAAAAATACGTTTGACACAAAAAGAGTGATAGGAAAGAGTTAATTTACAATCTAATAGGAGTTAGGTGACAGACAAAGGGTGAGGGTAAAAAGCAGTGTATGAGAAGTAATGGGGTGCATGGGGCTGTGTGGGCGATAGATCAAGATGATACAGTGGTGGATCATGTGAACTGACAGGCTCCTCTATAGTAATGCGTTTTGAAAGACCTTTATCAATTGTTTCTGTGAAATACCACCTTGTGACATTAGATGGCGACACTACTGAAAAGAATTTCTAAGGACACATTCCAGACTACACACTGCGGGCTTCACAGCAAGTATATGAAGTTCCCTGAAAGCGCAAAGCAGGCTATATTGTGTGGAATAACAGCAAAATGTAATTAAAAAGTCTGCATGTTCAGCCCTTTTCATTACATGAGCTCGCTTGTATCGGGAAAAAGAAAAGTATTTACAAATAAAAGAAAAATTGGGACTTACCACCCATTTCACATCCAAACAATTCAAAGCGCAGCGTGCAGGCTCTGTGACAACTTGTAGGATAGATACGGACATATTGTGCGACAAATGGAGGACTAAATACGTTAGCCTTCCTGCCGTCATTGTCTGTATTTCCAGTAAAAACCTGGAAGACATAAAATAAAGGGGAAATGGACAGGGCTAATACACAATTAAAAAAAACCACAATATTAAATTATTGGGTCACCGTATAACGTGCGTAATGCATTAAATGCCAGGAACAAGTATACAAATAGTGATACTAACCACGTTCTACTTGGTGCTGACTCTTTTTTGGAATTGGAATCTTGGACTCCATACTAGAATAATGATTTATTTATGACTTAAAGCGATTGTGGCCGAGTCTGCCATTCTATGAGCATTGCCATTGTAAGGATATGCCACTGTACTACATGAAATCCGGACGCTCAGCCCGTAGAGATGAAATCGGTTATTCGCTCTGCAACACCGTGGCACAGACGTTCACTGTAGTTGCTTACAATAAACTTCCCTGTTCTTGCAACTTTCTTGAACTTTGGCAATCCAGAGGAGTAAACATCAACAATGATGGTCGAAGTTGATACAAAAAAAGGTTACCACCGTTAATCTTCCATAAAATAAGAAAACTGCAGCTAGCATTGCTCCACACATTGTTTGCAACAACAGTGATTAATGTGTCAATCGTCACTGAACTCTGATAGAGACAATCCTGAAAATAGTAAACTATGGGGCCAACTTCAGTGAACTCTTCAAACTACTTTGACAGAAACTACGGTGGGAACATGGGTAAAAGCTATGGTGACCTGTGGTTGAAGGTCCCTAAATAATGATTTTACTGTAGTTTAAACATAGCTGATCTACCGTAGAGATACAGGGGTCTAAATGATTGTAAAATTGTAAAAAAAGCAACTTTTTTTGTACAGAGCAAGGTGCCCCCATGTGCCAGGCGCCTGTAGGCACATACCTGCCTAGTTATAAATCCGGCCCTGATAATAGAACTGTCACTGAAATAAATCTTCCGCTTTGGTCTAAACAAATTCGACAATCTATGGATTTATGCAAGTGGTCATGCCACGAGTGTCAGTTGGGCTTAGAGTTCCTGCATTTTCTCCTCTAATTAACGTCTGACTACTTGGCAATTCCACTGATGGCTTTAACAGGGGCAAGAACAAAAATCCATACAGCATTTGCTTCAGTCAATCAGTATGGGCTTATTGGATGTCACCCTCATTAACACAGTTGAGTCCACGCTATCAGCCAATATCCAGATCTCAATGTGAGTGAGCACTTGCCCATGATACTACGTGCCCACACTGTGGCTCGGAATGTTTCCATTGTATGGATTGGCCGTGGAATGAAGTGTCTTAAAGAGCGAAGATTAGAACAACAGGTTGTTGTTTTTTATGGAATTACAGTTTAATTGGGTTTAGTTCAGCGCTGGGGATAAGAAGCTCAAGATTATGAAAGCTAATGTGATTAATGAACTGGTCCAAATTTAAACCAACACATAGGGAAACAAACAAGTGTGCATGAATCCACAGGATCACATATGGAAGAATGTTTTTGCTATTTTACACCTTATTAATAGTTCACAGAGTTTACTTCAAAATTAGTGCGTGTTTTTGTTTTCTTATTCTCCACAGTGAAAAATACAATCAGGAGAGGGCGAAGACCTCTACACATTCAAACGTGTATATATGTGTTTGTAGACAGAGAGGTGACAAAGTAATCACTGCTCTTATGACGCATATTACTATGTTAATAAATATAACGTTTCGAAGTGTCAGGTATATTCATTTCTATGATTATAATAAAGGATAGCTCTACTAGCGGAATATAGGGATACTCTAGGGTTAATCCTGGAGGAGGGAACAGATGAGTTGAACAGTAACCCATTCTAAACACCTCTACACCTCTGTTTTGTTGCTGGACGCTAGTGCAAGCATCTATCAGTCCAATGGCTCTCAATGCCATATGCATTCCAAAGAGGTTTCCGAAATGCAGGAACCTTAGTTCAGCTGGATTGGACTAAGCAACTGCACCCAGAGAGGCCACAGTGCATTGAGTATCCCTTTAACTCCTTCACTACCAAGTTGTTTTCCATAAAACCACTGCCAGAACACAACAAATTTATGAAAAACTAATTTGAAGTGGCCACACAGTGAAAATGTACTTGAAAATCTCAAAAGCACATTTTCATACTTTATGCACTATTTGCCTTGCACGTGGTGCCATCTGCTGGCCAAAAGGCAATACTACATCTCTATAATACAGCTTGGCTCGGTTTTTTTCCTTGAAAAAAAACACAAAACAAATCTCTTACCATTGCGATTGTATTTGAAAACTCACCTTTTCACTGCTCATCCCATCAACTGTATGAAATTTGTAGTCCTGTCCGCCCTCGCTGTATTCCACTTTAAATTGTTTCACATACTCTGCAGTGCCCATTCGACTGGCTCCTTGGGTGATGATGCCAGACACCCTCATTGGTCTTAGCAAGTTGACCTGTGAGTGTTTGAGAGGTGTTTATTTTATAAGTGACTGCAAAGGTTTTTGTAAGTGTGTGCAATGTTTGGTTATTCACATCTCAGATCATTGTCATTATTAATTAGGACTTCTCCAGCAAGTGAAAACTCAATTACTGTACTTATCTGGTGGAGGTGAGGAATGAAAGAAAAAAATCCTTCCCAGATAGGCCCTGCATCTTCAAATATGTCCAACAAAAATACCAGTAATTAACATTTCTATTCTCAGTTTAAAGAAAAAATCCTGAATCTTCTTGGCATCTAATGTTTTGGTCAATGCTGTCACCTACAAAAAAGTGGTTTGTGAGCAATGCTGCTCCATCCTGAGTATCATACAATACCTGAATCCATGGATATTGATCGTAGCTGTTTGCAGTCCATGCATTAACAAGCCCTTTATTGTTAAGACGGGCTAAATTTGGCCCCCAACGCTGTATGCCAAGGAAGCTGTGATACATCGAGGAGGCTATTATCTGGGCATCTGCTATAGATCTACCTTCCATTCCCAAGGCTGTGGCACAACCTAAACAGATGCATTCGTTAGAAATGGTGGAACACATACACAAGAAAATGAAAAGATAACAAAACATAATATAACAAATAGCAAAACATAATAAATCTGCATGTTATTCACCGTTAGTCTATAAACCTACACATGACAAGAGTAACTATAGTTCTGATAATTAAACATTGTTGCATATGAAAATATTGGTAAACAATTCATGTTTTTCAATAAAGAAGTGCAGGGTTTTTTGATATTAATATTATCTATAGGTTTCATAGGTTAATTGTCATGTAAAAGTATAAACATGGATGGAAACGTTTTATTGGTTAATTTAAATACTTTCTGATAGTTGATATATAGTATATAATAGATAATAATATGATTATTTTTGTTATGCTGGAGCCCACTGTAAAATACTGTTAAATTAAATGTACTCCTAGGAGTCAAACCTACATTTTGGAAGTAATTGATTTACTATTGTTTTCAAAACATACTTCACAATAGTCGAATACATTATGCCAGGCATTGAATGACATGGGTGAGTTTTGAAGATGTGGATGACTTGAGAAGGCATTAAATAGACCTGGGGTTAGAAACCAAGACGGGTGTAAACTTAAACAGAGACATTAAACTCTATTGAGTTTGTAAGTTTACTAGGGCTCTGGCTAATTAATTAATTAAATTCCTATTTAATGATAAGCAACAACATAATGCCAGTAGCATAGTATGTAATTATCTCTGCTTGCATTTATCTGGTGCTTTTAAGAGATACATAACCTTGGATATGACGAAACATCATAAGGGAAACTACTTTTCTGTGCAATCGATCCAATGTCATCAGTAAAGTGCTTAAAAATACATCTATATCTATGTGATTCATTAATATATAGCAACTGTAATTCTTTAAACATCTATATATTTGAAATAAATAAATAAATAACCTGTGACTTGACTGTCTAGGATACTGTACTGGAATAGTACTTACGGATCTGGCATGATTTCCCTATGAATGGTGAAGCACACCTGCAGGTGTAATCCTCATTAAGGTATTTGCAGATTCCTCCGTTTTTACAAGGGCTAGATACACACTTGTTGTTAGCTATGGGAAAAATAAAATATTTATTTTTGACTTAAATATAATTTATATAATAAGAATACCACTTCTAAAGGTTTATCACTTTCCTGATACACGATTTTCAAAGCCCTCGCTTGCCTGGCATTGTACTTTGTGCCAGTCCTTTCATTTGTTTTTGTTATTTTAACGATTTAAGCTGTGACCTTTCAGTGTCTGTTAGTTTGCGTTTCCTACCCTCTGCACATCACACGTTTGGCTCTAATTAAGCTATGTATTGCTCCTGATTTGACATATAACAATAACATATTACTTCACCATTTTATGGTATAGTCTCTCAGCTTTATCAGTATTGCTTCTGACCTTAAGAAGACTCTCACACTTTTCAATTTTATTATGAATCATTAGAACAATTAAAAGATAGTCTGACCATCCTGCAGTACTTTCTTCATCTTGCAGTACTTTTTTCATCGTGCAGTACTTTCTTCATCTTGCAGTATTCTGACCATCGTGCAGTACTTTCTTCATCTTGCAGTACTCTGACCATTCTGCAGTACTTTTTTCATCTTGCAGTATTCTGACCATCCTGCAGTACTTTTTTCATCTTGCAGTATTCTGACCATCCTGCAGTACTTTCTTCATCTTGCAGTACTCTGACCATCCTGCAGTACTTTCTTCATCTTGCAGTACTTTTTTCATCGTGCAGTACTCTGACCATCCTGCAGTACTTTCTTCATCTTGCAGTACTCTGACCATCCTACAGTACTTTTTTCATCTTGCAGTACTTTCTTCATCGTGCAGTATTCTGACCATCCTGCAGTACTTTCTTCATCTTGCAGTATTCTGACCATCCTGCAGTATTCTGACCATCCTGCAGTATTCTGACCATCCTGCAGTACTTTCCTCATCTTGTCGTACTCGGACCATCCTCCAGTACTTTCTTCATCTTGCAGTACTCTGACCATCCTGCAGTAAGCACCCTGATCATCTTGCAGTACTCTGATCACCCAGCAGCAGGGCCGCCACCAGGGTGGTGACAACCCATGATGTGTTCAGAGGCTTGAGGGTACCTGTTTTTGCCAAAACCTATGCAGCTTGGCTAGGTGTCTAAGATGTAAGGGCCTGCCATGTCACCCAGGACTGGACCACTGGGAAACCAAAAATTTTCCAGTAGGCAGCAGCTTTTGAGGCTAGGAAGAACGCTCTGACTTATCACGGAGGGAGTATTTAGTATGGTCTGCATCAGGCAGAGGAGCAGAGTGAACGCTCTCCCAACAGGACACACTTTTTATCCCCTTGCCGGACCACCAAGGATCTAGCCCACTCTTTGTAAAGTAAGGTGACCAGGAGAGGGGGCAAAATGTTTAATTTTCAATTAGTTTACTGAAATGAGCAGTCAAGGGAAGGGGGGCAAGAATTCTGATGGCAGCCCTGCCCAGAAGTGTTGTAAGCACAGCAATACACTTTTAACATATTGTCACCAAGAGGAATCCTAAACATCTGAATAACGATAACCCAAATCATATTAACCTGATCTTGTTCAAACTCCTTTACTTTCCTTTCTCTGCTCGAATTTGCCACCTACAATCATGATCCAGTAGTACTTTATTACATCAATCATTCAAGAATTGTCACTGCCCCTCCGAAATAGGAAATAAACATAGCACTAGCAAAAGGAAATAAACTGAAAGCAGATCACCAGACACATGTTGCCTCAGAGCTAATCTCCTTTTCATGGCCAAAGAAACAGGGAAAGTTCAACATTAACCACTTCTAACAATGCAAGGAGGACATTTTAACCCACTGAGGTGGAAAACTGCACAAAATAACCTTTAAAGTAGAGATGTGCATTCGCAAATCGGAATTCAGAACGAAATTCATATTTCGAATTCGAAATGAAACGGTATCTAACGAATTTAATTCGTTATACACTGTGTCATCAAAATAAAAGAAAAATTTGAATTTTTTTGTGTTCCAGAATTCTAATCGATATTAACTATCGAATCGATTTTGAATTGATATCAAATATCGAATTGATCTTAAATTATAATACATACAATACAAGTAATAAGTCAGAAAACAACTTTATGAAACAAATTAATTTTGTTTATCAAGCACCTGTCCCTGTTAATTGACTCAAATACTAAATCTGTGAGACAGCTTAAAACTGAAACCCTTAATTGGGTTTTAACAGCAAAATTTGATTAATTGGGGTTTTATTTAGTGATCCAAATTTGAATTGATATGAAAAATAGAATTGAGATCAACTATCGTAATGATCTTAACTTACAATACAATAGTCAGCAAACGACTTTATGAATCAAATTAATTTTGCTTCTCTGTTTAATTTGACTCAAATACAAAAGCTTGTACCCCTTAACGCCGCAGGACGTACATTTACGCCCTGCATTAGGCAGGCTTTGGCGCCGCAGGACGTAAATGTACGTCCTCTGCGTTTTCAGCCCCCCCGGTAGATACTCACCTCCTCCGGCGGCTCCCTCGCTGATCTGAGTCCCACGGAGTTTCCTCCTCCGGCGCACTGACATCATCGCGCCGGGGGTGCGATGACATCAGTTTCAGGCGTCCGTCCCCCCGCCGGAGCAGGGGAAGCGCCTGGAGGGGAGGGATCATTCGGATCCCTCTATCTCCCCATCGCCGGGGGCTACAAGGCTGTGGCCAGCATCGCTGGAAGGGTCACAGCCTGACCTTTCCAGCGATGTATTGGGGTTAACCCATGAGTTGCCAGGTCGCGACCGGGCACAAATTTGTGCCCGATCGTGGCCTATTTCCGGTGGGGGCCGCCATCTTGGATGGCAGCCCCCACCTCTGGGTCCCCCCCCCCGCGTCAACTGACTCATCGCGCCATGCGCGATGATGTCAGTTAACTGGGGAAGCCCCTAGCTGCAAAGGTATTTCCTATGGAAATCCCTTGCAGGAGATAAAGGGGTTCAAAGAACCCCCCTATCTCCTGATCGGTGGCAGCTAGGGGGTCATGCCTGATATCGATGGAAAGGTCTGAGCATGGCCTTTCCAACGATATAAAACATGACAATGAAAAAAGTTAATTAAAAGTGTATAAAAATAAAAAAACAATGAATTAATTAAAAAAATAAAAACGTGCTTTTTTTTGGGGGGGTTTTTTGATGCAGCATTATTGTTCACATTTCAATTATAATGTGAACAATGATGCTTCACCAATGATTTTTTTTGGGGGGGTTTAGCTAAAATCACGTAATTTCCCCCCCACCCAAAAAAAAAAAAAAGGGTTCCCAAGTCTACCCCATAGAATATAACCGCAAAGGATCAGATAATAAAAAGTGAAAAAAAAAACACTTTATACACTGTGGATGATTGAAATTTTATTGAAAATTCACATTTTTTTTACATATTTTGTTATAGCATTCTGGCAGGACATGACTTTTATATATAATTATGATATATTATTAATCTTCCGAGTCTGCCGGAAAGAACGATATATAATTTGTCTGGGTGGTATAATAATATGTGACTTAAACCCGCGTTTAAACATGATGAGCAAAAACTTCAGCAAACTTCACTTCCGAAAGAGCGCCAAAGTTGTAAAATTACTCCCGTCCTTAAGGGGTTAATATTTAACCCTAGTTTGTCTTTTAACAGCAAAATTTGAATAATTGGGGTTTTATTTAGTGATCCAAAATTCGAATTGATATCAATTATTGAATTTGATATCAATTATCAAATTTGATATCAACTATCGAATTGATATATGAAATTCGAATCAATACAAAATTTCAAATCGATCCGAAAGGAAACGAAATACGAATTTAAATTAGTTCCGAAATTCCGAAAATGAAATTTATTTGAAACAAATTTTTGTGCACACCCCTACTTTAAAGCCTTACATCTCCCATCTAAGTGACAAAGAAAAAGAATGCCCTCATTAGATCTGGGATCTCAAATGCTGGCCACACAGATGTTGGTGGCCTACATTTCCCAGAATTCCTTGAATGCAATACATCATATCATTTACACGCCAAGGGGGTAATTCAAAGAGTGCCAGCATTTGCTGAAGTTGCAAACACCCTCAAACAATGTCGTTATTGCTAAAACGACAAATGCCAACATTGCACACAAGAATAAGCCAAACAGTGGCAGGAGGGGCTTCACTGTATCCTGACAACTTTTGGATTCACCCTTTATGAAACACCACCATTTGTTGTTGTTGCAATAACAGTGATTTTCGCTGGTATTTGCAACTTCTTGAATAACCCCCTCGTTTTATTCTGATCATTGTAGGTTTACAGAGTAGAGCACATCTAGTACCAAATTCCCACAATAGCATGTCAACATCATTAAAGAATTCTGGTTATAAGAAAGAAAAAATAAAGTTTTCCTCTTGAGCAACAAGCGCTGCAAGCTAATTTTTTTTTTTATTATTTCTGAATACATATGCAAAGATATCCCAGGAACGGAAATACACGTAACTGTATCCAGGAACGGGTTTGTTTTTCAATGATTGCATTTTGTATTCTCAAGGGGAAAGTTTGAGTCATTGGCTCTATCCAACCTTCTTGTCCTCCTATGGCCCCCAGCACATACTGTAATCATCACCAGATTATTTCTGACCGCCGAATTTTTTTTTCTAAGAGTCTCAAGTTCATGTTTGGACTTGGTTTTGCCCCCAGTCTTTCTGTAAAGGCCTATTAAGTTCTAAAAAAACACATTAAAAATATATTTTTTCATATATAGGTAAATATATGTTTTTTCTCCTATAATGTGTAGTATCCTTCTAGCATAAATCAATTCATTGATACATCATTAAAGGGCCACTACCACCAAAAAATTTAATGTTCTTATTGTGTTTATTATATGTTACTGATATGTTACATGTGCCAGCTCGTCTCATGTAGGGTTAGTTAATAAAATATTTTACTCTATATCTGTCACTAGGTGCATCCATTGTGTAATATTTTGAGTTGTAACACACACACACAGTATCTTTTACAGCACTTGCTCCTCTTTGTGTGTCATTGGGCATAGAATGGAGTCTATGGGTCAGATGTCCAGAACTGCTGCATAGCATTGTGTGGGATGTATGTAAATAACATCACCAGGGTGTACCATTGAGTGTTGGAAGCCCACTATCATTCAGCTGCCATCTTTTAAATTGTGTAGCCTAGACAACACAACAGATCCCTTGAAGCCTTGTTTAAACATTCACTCCTCCACCCCATTGACTCCTTACAGCTGTGGTGTAGGATAAGATAGTAGTGAAGTGAAACTTGTGCTAAGATTTTGGTAAATGTATAAAAACAGGAGTTAAAAGACCTTTAGAATAGATGGCATCATTCACCTGAAGGTGGACAAGTGCAAGAGAATTAGATTTAGAGAGAGGAATTGAGGTTATGTTTTGTAAAATTGAGCACTAAATGTGAGGGGTCATCCAGTTAGATACAGGAGACAGGCAATTCGAACACCATGCAAGTCAATGGGGCTAAAACGTTCGAAAATTAAGATCCCCTCCTAGAGGGCATATATGCAAGATATTGGCCATAAAAGGTGTATGGGGGTCCAGGCACTGCCCTGGGGGACAGGAAGCAATGGAAACAATGGGGGGGGGAGTTTTTAACCCTTTCACTGCTGAGTGCTGAGCCATTTCACCGCTGTGCACTGAGCTCATTTTTACTGCTTTTGCTCATTTTCAAACGTGATTTGAAGCCATGGGAATTGTTTGACCAAAAATGAGTGGGAAATGTTTGCGCAACAAGGAGTGGGAAATGTTTGAGCAACAAGGAGTGGGAAATGTTTGACCAACAAGGAGTGGAAAATGTTTATGAATCCCATAGGCTTCAATGTTAAAAATATTCCCGTTTTAATACAATATCGAATAAACCGTTTTTATTATATTCGGCAGTAAAGAGTCTCTTTATTTTTAGATTTTTTTAAGCATTTTTTGGAATTTTTTTTAAAATTTTTTTTCCCCAATCCCCCTCAAACTAACGTCCTGAAAAGTTCGAAGTTTGCGAACTTTCGAACAGCCGATGTTCGAATCGAACTTCGAACCGATTCGAACCGGCAGCCCATAACTAAACATCCCTGGGAGGTGTACAAAACAGATCGTTGTAGATACATGCCAATTCACCAAGTTCTTCACCTTTAAGCTGAAGTCTTGCAATGAAAGCATCAGCATACAATGTCTCTTAAGCAGCTGGAGGGGTTAATGAGTCGGTCTGTCAGTGATTTCTACAGGCTTTTAACAGGAACTCCTAAGCTGCATGTTTGAAATGGTATGTAAAAGTAAGTAATCAGAGACAAGTAAAAAAGTGATGTAGCTGATATGGAAGAGTGAAGACTTCCTGTCAGGGGTTAGAATAGCATGTATTTTATAGTACACACACAGTTTTTTCCACGCAAATAACCAAATTTTTAAATTTTGCATGCTGCATCTGTAACCAAAGCTCCCTCCATCTTTGTGCCCTCACCCTCCTTGCCACCCTTGCTCATACTATACACAGCCTCTGTGCCTGTTGCAGAAGTGTAGATGCTGGTCTCCTGCCAAGTAACTGTGGACCAATGTGGCAAAGCAAAATCTAGAAGACAATGGGCATAAATGGACAACTAAGGGTTAACGTGTTTAATG
Source organism: Leptobrachium leishanense (assembly GCA_009667805.1). Taxonomy (NCBI): domain Eukaryota; kingdom Metazoa; phylum Chordata; class Amphibia; order Anura; family Megophryidae; genus Leptobrachium; species Leptobrachium leishanense. The sequence continues at coordinate 109,684,358 of CM019065.1, read as the reverse complement.
TCTAATGGTAAACAGACTGTATTTTAGGAGTTTCGTTTGTGTCAGTAATCTAATGTAGACCTATTGTCGGTACTGTTTGTACCCTGTCTGTGCGATTGTTTGCCCTTAGATTGATCTGATGTTCAGTTGTTGTTGATAATGTGTTAATCCCATCTGTTTTAAACTGATCAAGGTTTATCTGTCTCCTGAAGAACTCCTGTTATCTCCTATAGACAATAGGGGTTATTCAGAGAGGTCCGAAATGTCGCCAAAATGTAACTGGACACTGAAATTCAGCGTACGGTGACATTTCAGGGCCATTCCGCTAGTCGGGGAGCAGGCAGTTCGGCAAATTTTATCACATACGTTGCCTGTTCAAAGGTAGTGAGATCCCCCATAGAGAAGCAATGGTTCAGATTTTTTATGATCTTTTAGGCATTTGTCTGGATCTTTACGGCAAATTTTTAATTTTTTCTGTAACGGCCCTTTTTATTATCATTCATTGGATCTTATATGTAAATTCCAGGCATTTCGTTCAGTAGTTTTTTTGCAAACATCATTTCAATTGTGACACTTTCAAGCGTACTGGTTTTTTTTTTCACTCTGTACGTCAGCTTTTCGGCTTTTTCCGGTGGCTGATCTGCGCTGTGTTCGGCGACTCTGCGGCTTTTTCCGGCGTGTTCGGCATGGTTTTTACGGCGGGTTTTTCAGCAGGTTTACCCTGCACTCGAGACCCTGCGGTGAATGCTGAATTCACCACAGGGTGGGGAACTTTGATTCCCCGAAGTGTAGGGGAACTGCGGGGAACGAGAGAGCATCAAAATGACGGTGACATTTCAGTGCTCTCTGAATAACCCCTATAGTATTCTGTAGAGTGTGTCATTTTACCTCCCTCTCCCTGTTTCTCATATAAACTGGTTCTCCTTTCAAATTAAAGATATTCTTCTTCCCTGCACTAAAAAGATTATTCAGAGAGCACCGAAATGTTGAGGACATTCCCTGTTCAGTGACATTTTTTCTGTGACACACAATAATGGTACAAAAGCCAGGATTGCGTGAGTTTTATGGTTGATAATTTAATTATAGGGTTACATTTGTATTTGTGCTTGTTTTAGTGTTAGGGCTACTTTTAGGGTTAGGGTTAAAGTTAATCCTAACCCTAAGCACTAACCATCAGATTCTGCTACAGTTTTCACTTCAATCCAGCAAACAGGTTCTGCTTCCTTGATGCGAGCATTGAAGAAGATGTCTTGTTGGTTAAGGCTGGGGTCAGACGAGCGTGATTTCTACGGACTGTACGTCCGTGCAGTACGGACATCGTCAGTACGGATGACGCAGTAGTGGTCACACAGTCCGTTTTTTCACTGAAGTTATTTTTTGACGGATGTAGGAGGGAAAAATAAATTACAATGAAAAAACATTCTGTCCGTCAAAAATGCTGGACGTATAAATGCAGTCCGTCTGACCTCGCTCCATCACTCACACACAAAGCTATGCAGACGTTGTGGACGTGGCGCACTCCGCACGTCCGTTCTAGCAGTATTACGTTCTTGCCTAACCTGCGTCCGTTTGCAGCGTCTGTCATGCGTCCGCAGTTCAGTGCGGACGTACTTCATGTGTCAGGCTCCAATGGACTTTCTTTCATGCTATCACGGACGTACTTTTAGGCGCAATCACGGACGTGAACACTACGCTCGTCTGACAGCAGCCTTACTATGAATAGCTTCCACGCTAACGCTAAAATAACCCTAATTCTAAAATGAACACAAGCATAATATTTGCACCAGATGTGCACCAGAAAACCTATGTATGATGATTTCTTTTAGCATTGTCTAAATGTGTGTCTATTTTCCTTAGCGTCTTTATTATCGAGTATTTTTTTTATCCGTGTCCAGAAGAGGTCAACTTAGTCATACAGGGTTATCCAAAGAGATCCGAATTGCTTGAGAAAGGTAACCGAACGCTGGAAATCAGCGTTCGGTTACCTTTCCTGGTCATTCGGCTATCCAGAGAGCAGGCAATTCGCCAAATCCTGGCGAATTGCCTGCACATATGGTGCCTGTTTGGTGCCTGTTCGAGGGCAGTGAAATCCCCATAAAAAAGCACTGCTTCGGCTATTCAGAGAACACAAACCAGCAGTGAAAGGTTTCCCTAATGCCCTGCCATTCGGTGGTTTAATTCGTCAAGTTAATTCAGGAGAATCCCATAGGCTTCTATGTTAAAAATATTCCCGTTTTAATTCAATATCTAATAAACCGTTCATTATAAAATTCTGCAGTAAAGAGTCTCTTTAGGATACTTTAAGCATTTTTCTGAATTATTTATTTATTTATTTTAAAAGTCCGATTTTTTTTTTTTTTTAAAGGGATACTCTAGGCAACATGACCACCTAAGCTATTTTAGGTGGTCATGATGCCCGGAGTATGCCGCCCTTTGTCCCCCCTCCCTCCGCTCAGCCGATCTGCAGAAAAGGCTGAAAACAGCTGAGAGAGGCGGAGGACTTTACTCCGCCCTCCAGCTGTCAGTCAGCAGAGCGGGAATCATATTTCCCGCTTCTGCCGACTTTTGCCGAGTAGGAGACGTCATCGCGCTTTCAGCGCGATGACGTCTCCTACTCCCCGCAGAAGCTGGCGGCTCCCTCTGAGGGTTAGTGTTGCGCGCATCCTCTTGCGCGCAACACTAATCCTCAGAGGGAGCCGGGAGGAAGCCTGCCGATTGGCTGGCTCATGTGAGAGGCGCGCATGCGCGCTTCTCACGTAAACCAGAAGCCAAGACGCAGCAAGAAGAAGGACGGGAGCGGAAGAGGAGGGAGGTGAGTATAAAAAAAAAAACGCCGCTGGAAACAAGAGGATTTTAAGGTAAGTATTGCAGTTACAAGAAAAAAAAAAAAAAGAAAGTTTTATTAAGGGAATAGGGATAGGTTAGGAAAAAAAAACGGGGGGTGATTTTTTTGTTGGAGTGTTCCTTTAAGTTTTCTTCTTTTTTCTGTAACAGCCCTTTTTATTATCATTCCCTGGACCTCCTGTGTAAATTTCAGACATTTTCGCTCAGTAGTTTCTTTGCAAACAGCTTTTCACTTTAACATTCATACAAACTGTTTTGCTAATTTATTCACCTCCCTCTGTCTGCGGTCTCGGCTTTTTCTCGGCTTTTTCTGGCGGCTTCGCTGCGTGTGATCGGCTCCTGCTCGGGTTTTTCCGGCGTCTTCGACGGGTTAATCCAGATGTTTTTGGGGGTTTTCGGCGTGCATTCGGCAGGTTTTGCGGTTAGTTTTCGTCGGGTTTGCGGCAGCTTTTCCCTGCAATTCAGGGACCCTGTGGTGTTTGCTGAATACACCGCAAGGTCACCGAAATGGGATCGGCAAAAGGAACCGAATTGAAGAGAACGAAAAGTCACCGAACGTGTAGTGACTTTTCGAAGCTCTTTGAATAACCCTGATAGTAACTCCTTTCAACTGTATTGGATAGATTACTTGATGAGTAGGAGATTAGTGGATATCCCGGTGTAGATACATTGTAAATGTAGCCCACAGTCATGCTACTCATACAAGGACATGTAATAAAACTGATTAGGGGACAATACTGTGCTTTTAGAGCAGACAGTCACCCACTGGTGATTATGTTGGCTGGGACATGGTCATTAATTAGGAAATTATTTGATGATGCTGCCATTAGTAGGGGCTAAACAGAGGAAAATGAAAGCAGACCTGTCACACCGTCTAATATCTTAAATAGCTCAATTCAAGACAAAAAAAAACTAAAAAGAAGCTTTTGGTAAGCAAAAATTTGTTCTAATCTGCAATTCTATCTATAATTTGCAGCTGGTCATCTCAAAATCATTTAAAACGGTTGATCTCTAAAAACATAGTAAAAGACAAAATGTGCAAAAACACCAGAGAAATAGGATACCACCAAACTCTTAACATTCTATCAGTTTACTGTGTGTGCCTGGTTATAACAGAAACTGCTGGAGCTCAGCCCAGAACAGATAGTGGCTGAGCTAATTCGGTACAACTCATGTTGTCCCATAGGATATCTCCCTCTAATCCCCTGCCCATCAGACGTGAATGGGATATGTAGCATGGCCCTGTAGTGGTTCAGTTTATCACAGCGAATTAATGGATCTCTTAAAAGGACACTCTAATCACTACAACAACTCCAGCTTACTAAAATAGATCTGGTACAAAGCTCTTACCCATGCAATATCTATCATAAAAACAACACTGTAATTTAAAACAGGCCTTCAAAGCAGAGATTGTGTATCTACCCAGAAGCCCTGTCAATCAGGAAGCCATACAATTACACTTCCTGTTGTCACTCAAGAAGGATCCACATTCCACAAAGGGCATGTGACAGGGTGCTACTGACACTTACATGACAACACTTTGTTTTTTGTCTGTAGGCATTGTAATGTAATTTTTAGAATTTTGTTCTTTTCATTACAATTGAAAATTTTGCAAATACTGTTAATGTTTATTTAATTGAATTGCACAGTGCATGGAATATAAGAAAAATGGCGCAATAGGTGCAAAGGATGAATCTGCATGTGTCCGTGTGTAATCTGCCCTTATTCCAAATACGTACAATTTTGAAATTGGATTTTTTTGTTTATATTTGGGAACTATGTCCTTTGTTTTCTGTATGGCAACCCTTAAAAAAAACAGTAAGCATCATCAACCAAGAATGTTTGAAGGCAGTTCTGCAGTGAAATAAATCATTATATATATAGATAGATAAAGTCAGGTCCAGAAATATAGGGACATCGACACAATTCTAACATCTTTGGCTCTATACACCACCACAATGGAGTTGGAATGAAACAAACACAATGTGCTTTAACTGCAGACTGTCAGCTTTAATTTGAGGGTATGTACATCCAACTCAGGTGAACGGTGTAGGACTTACAGCAGTTTGCAGATGTGCCTCCCACTTGTTAAGGGACCAAAAGTAATGGGACAGAATAATAATCATAAATCAAACTTTCCCTTCTTAATACTTGGTTGCAAATCCTTTGCAGTCAATCACAGCCTGAAGTCTGGAACGCATAGACATCACCAGACGCTAGGTTTCATCCCTGGTGATGCTCTGCCAGGCCTCTACTGCAACGGTCTTCAGTTCCTGCTTGTTCTTGGGGCATTTTCCCTTCAGTTTTGTCTTCAGCAAGTGAAATGCATGCTCAATGGGATTCAGGTCAGGTGATTGACTTGGCCATTGCATAACATTCCACTTCTGTGCCTTCAAAAACTCTTTGGTTGCTTTTGCAGTATGCTTTGGGTCAATGTCCATCTGCACTGTGAAGTGCCGTCCAATGAGTTCTGCAGCATTTGGCTGAATGTGAGCAGATAATATTGCCCGAGACACTTCAGAGTTCTTCCTGCTGCTTTTGTCAGCAGTCACATCATCAATAAATACAAGAGAACTAGTTCCATTGGCAGCCATACATGCCCACGCCATGACACTGCCACCACCATGCTTCACTGATGAGGTGGTATGCTTAGGATCATGAGCAGTTCCTTTCCTTCTCCATACTCTTCTCTTCCCATCACTCTGGTACAAGTTGATCTTGGTCTCATCTGTCCATAGAATCTTGTTCCAGAACTGTGAAGGCTTTGTTAGGTGTTGTTTGGCAAACTCTAATCTGGCCTACCTGTTTTTGAGGCTCACCAATGGTTTACATCTTGTGGTGAACCCTCTGTATTTACTCTGGTGAAGTCTTCTCTTGATTGTTGACTTTGACACACATACACCTACCTCCTGGAGAGTGTTCTTGATCTGGCCAACTGTTGTGAAAGGTGTTTTCTTCCCCAGGGAAAGAATTCTTCGGTCATCCACCACAGTTGTTTTCCGTGGTCTCCCGGGTCTTTTGGTGTTGCTGAGCTCACCGGTGCGTTCCTTCTTTTTGAGAATGTTCCAAACAGTTGCTTTGGCCACGCCTAATGTTCTTGCTATCTCTCTGATGGGTTTTTTTTTTTCTTCAGCCTAATGATGGCTTTCTTCACTGATAGTGACAGCTTTTTGGATCTCATCTTGAGAGTTGACAGCAACAGATTCCAAATGCAAATAGCACACTTGAAATGAACTCTGGGCCTTTTATCTGCACATTGTAATTGAGGTAATGAGGGAATATCACACACCTGGCCATGGAACAGCTGAGAAGCCAATTGTCCCATTACCTTTGGTCCCTTAACAATTGGGAGGCACATCTGCAAACTGCTGTAAGTCCTACACCGTTCACCTGAATTGGATGTACATACCCTCAAATTAAATCTGACAGTCTGCAGTTAAAGCACATTGTGTTTGTTTCATTCCAACCCCACTGTGGTGGTGTATAGAGCCAAAGATGTTAGAATTGTGTCGATGTCCCAATATTTCTGGACCTGACTGTATATATACAGTATGTATAAAGTATAATGATTATACTGGAGTGAAAGAAACAACAAAGGCAGGAGTCCAAACCATAGGTGTCTCTACAGGGGAGCAGGGTGGAGCAATTGCCCCCCTAGGTAATTCCTTTCCCCCATGTGCCCCCCCCCCCACCAGAAATCAGCATTCAGCTTTCCCCACATATATGTATACATCCGTATATGGATGATATATGTGTCATTGGAAAGGGCAGATTCTGGCCTTTCCAATGATACCCAACATGACCATATTCAATGTAAAATAAAAGTCATAAACACTTAAATAAAAACGTGCGGACATAAACGTTTTCACAGAGTTGAAATGGCTCAGCAGTGAAGGGTTTAACGTTCAGACTGTATATTACATTGTGTACTACTTTTGTTTTTGCCTTGGTTTAGTTGTGTTTTAAGGGATAATGGGCAGGCTTCATCCCTCACAGTATACATTTTATTTTTTCCATGATGTATGGCATTTTAGGGGTTATTGGGTAGCTACATGCCACACTGTTTATTATTTTTATTGTATTTCCCTGGGTTTATGGAAGTTAGAATCTAAAGGGTCTATTCAGCTTTAGATCCTTTGCTTTGACACATTTTGGGGAATTCATTCCGCCAAAAATATTGCGAATTCCCTATTTACCGAATGGTCACTGTAATTTGAGAAAATTGGAGTCGCTGAATCAGAGAAAACTGACGAATTGTGGCCAATAAAATATTGAATTTAAGTATCAGGTTTGTACAATAAAAAGGTATCATTGCATCACATTACTCAGGGGTTTTGGAATCTTATTTATATATACTTATTTAGGGCCCTATCACCTGGGGTGAGCTAACCCTAGCGTTGGCATTTTTTGCGTTAGCGCAATTAATTAAGTCTAGCATCTGAAAACAGATCGTTTGTATCCCGCTCCATAAAAAGGGAAAAGTCACTTAGTGCATCACTATTAGCGATTTGTACCGCAAGCTAACTGTACTTTTCACGTCCTATATTTAGCACGGGGAGTACAAGTGATCTTTAGCACTTTTGCAACTAACAGATCACTTTGTGCCTGCGCCAATTTTTTGAGGGACGCTAAACACAAAATTTTACCTACTGCTAAACTCTGGTGCTAACTACAAAAGAGCAGGTCCTCGCCCAATATTAACAGGTAATTAAAAGGAATGCAGCTCTTGGCCCCATAAACCATAGTAATCAATCTGGTCAGCAATGTTGCAGCTGTTGCAGTAGGCTCTACTATGAAATATATGTATCCTTTATCCACATATATCCTTATTCTAATATATTGCCTCATTTTACACATTTTATGCTGGGAGTTATTCATAGTATGTAAACAGTTGATTATTAGGGTGACTGCTTCAACCATGTTTAAAGGGACACATGGATATGTCTTGCCCTGAAGCGTGTATTATTTATATGATGCAGCAGGTTAATTATTGTGGCTCATCTGGCCTTCCTTTTGGATCTATTAAATGCATTGTATTGATTCTACATTCTGTTGGGAGGCATTTATCATGCAATGCCCATCAGCCTTAATTAATATATGTGTGCATATAAACATGGATGAAACGGCCACCTTGGAAGATTTTAATAATGCAGTGGTGTGAGGGCTCTTCACTGGATGTGTTCATACTTATACAAGCTTGTGAGGGCAGAGACTAGGTATGACCAGGCACTCTGCACTGTTAAAAAAAAAACATGTAAAAAAAAAACAGTTCTATCCTGCACTCAACTGCAATAGTGCTGGGTCTCAGCCTGGGTCTTAGCGTTCCCCTAGCGGGTGCTAATTGACCTTGTACACTGACTCCCGCAGACAAGGTATTCTGTTAGTAGGTCATCAGGCACTAAATTATAGTGACTTGTGCTAACTTTTTCCTTTAGCGATGGCGTTTTAGCTCACACCAGGTGATATGATTTAGTGGCGAAAATTATTATCGCCTCCCCCAGTTTTGACTGTGGTATCTTATGTGCCCCCCCCTAAATATTGTTCCTAGAGTCGCCACTGGTCCAAACTATCCCTTCCCTTTAAAAAGAGTATACTGCACGTGGCAGTCTAGGTCCAGTTAAAAGGTATCTAGCTCAGGGTGTAGGTTACACAGAGCGCAGCGGGAATGTTCTCATAAAACAAACTCAAAGATATTTCAGGAAAGCATTTTGTTATGAGTCACCCAGACGCTGCTACAAACAGATTCTCATTCCTCAGAATGTTTATGTCTGACGTCTAAAAATATATTTGTACCGTCCAAAAAAAAGAACAAAATCCCAAGCTGCATAAAGATTTTATGGGAAAAAAATATGCTCTTTGTTAACTTATTTTATTTCCTTTATCTTGAAATTGCACACCTGCCAACTGTCCTGCTTTAGGAGGGACCGTGCCAAACTTCAGGAACTGTCCCAACGACGAGACAGCAATCTGCCCTCTTTCTAGACGTGTCTGCTTTTTTTCTAGGCGAGCCCATCCTTTTTTTTCAAATGTGCCGGTCAGCTTCAGAGATGGGATGGTCCCTCAGGCATAAATGTTTCTCGACAGCGTTTTGTTGTATTTTGCTATCCTGTCAGATTTTGCCACAATGGTCTCCTGTGCAAAGCGCGCTTTATACAGCTGAGCAGTGTGTATGCATAGGAGGCCATGGTTACAAATACCAACGGAGAAGCACTTTGTAATTATCCTAATGTGGCCACCAGTAGCATTACTGACATGACCCTCTAGACCAGGGTTGTCCAAACTCCAGCCCACCAGATGTCCATGAACTACAACTTCCATGCTTCTCCATCCATCTAATGCAGTCAGAGATTTCTGGGAGTTGTAGTTCAGGAACCTCTGGGGGGCCGGAGTTTGGACATCCCAGCTCTAGACTCACCTTCCCTGTCCCGATCTCATACCCTCCCAATATTGGGAGTTATGAAACTGATTGTAAATGTGACTTTATGGACAATTATACAAATGGACAAAGGCAAAATAGGAAATTAAGGTTAATAAAGCATATCATTTTAAAATGTTGACATGTATATGTGTCTTCAAAATCTTGGAGCACATTGTAAAGCCTAATAAACTTACTACAGCACTGCTTAAGATGTCAAGTGACATTACATGGGGTACTTGTTGTGTCCGATGCTGCAATAACAAAGGCTGCAATGCTGCTCTAGGAGTTGAAGAATTATGCAGACTTTGAATTTGGGGCAGAGTCAGGCTTAAAAAAATAATAATTTGGGTTGTGCCAGCATTTCATAGAGAGTTATTCCCTAATGCTAAGACCCCCACCTAGCTCTAAGCCCCCAACCCTTACCCATAGTAACTTTGAGCTACATTTTGGCTTACCATAGACTCCAAGTGTAGCTCTACTCTTACCTGTTGAATAATGCAAATCCATATTTAAAGTAAATTACTCGTGGTTGGAATATAATTCTCAGTCTGCCAGTCTGTTTAAAGTGGCATTCACGAGGCTTTTTTTTGTACACACTCTATGTAGCACCACAAGGGACAGGTAGAAGGGATATACTGTATCAGAAACATAAGCTATCAATTTTTACTGAAACTGCTACTCCTTGAGATAGAGAGAATATATATGTGTATACATACAGAAGCCATTTATTTTCCCGTTATTCTGTTTACTTGTTTTGTTTTTTTTGTTTTTTTTTTAATATCTTGCATTGTATTACTTTGTATTTCTGTAACAACTGTATCATTTTAATGCTCTTGAACCCAGGACGTACTTGAACCGAAAGAAATCTCAATGTATCCTTCCTGGTAAAATCCTTTATAAATAAATAAATTTGCACATCACAGCAATTCAAAGAACTGCATCCCAGAGCTCATGTACTACATTCCCCATATGCAGCAAGGAACTCTGGGTCTGCAAATCTGTCTTATTTTTTGCATCTAGGGTCTGTTTTACACAGACCCCTTAAATTAATGCCATGCCATACTAGATGGCTTTTTTTTTTTTTTAGCAGAGATCAGGTTTATGCAACTGGTCAAAGTCACTTCTGGACAGCTCTGTTTCAGCTTTATTGGACCCTCTTCAGCAGGAGCTAGGCATGATCAGTTGCAGTGGATGCTTGGACCCGTAGGGTAAATCAGTACTTACAAGGGTTGTGGTGGACAAAAGGTGAGATAAAAAGCCTCCACACTATACTTAATTAGGTTTATTATTGCATATATATATATTATGTCACAGTATGTTATAAAAGTTTACAGTTATGAAAAACTCAGATATGACAAGGCTTCTTTAATGTTTACATTAAATTTACAAATTACCTACAGGATAGCCATCACCCCTTTGTGAAATTACCGGAGATATCTAGCTCTGACTTTTTTTGACTGGTTCAAGACAGGGTTTGACAAATCCAAGGGCCATCAGCACTCCAGACCTTAAATTGTAGTTTATTAGAACGCAACATTGCAGCAACATGTCAGGCCTGAAAGTGCTTTTCCCAGGGCGTGATTAACAATTACACTGACAGTTGATAAGACTGCTCAGACCTGCCCCCACCGTGGCATGCCGCAGTCATGTGGGGTATGGACAGCGTTTGAAAGGGAATATCACCACACTTTTTTTGCGTAGATTAGCAAGAATACACTGACCTATATAAAGGGAGTTGTTCCCTTTTTAATAGGAAAAACTTGGTTTTCCCATTACAGGTTCACTTTGATGTTCGATTCCAAAAAATATGAACACACTTACTTGTCTCACAGTGCTCCCCTGTGTATCCCGGTTGGCACTTGCAGGCATACTGCATGAAGGTGTCACCTCGGCGCGAACTGGACAAGACTTCACAGTCTGCATTGTTCATGCATGGGTTTGGCTGGCAGGGGCCTAAACAAAGAGATGTATCCAAAATATGTATTAACATTGCGTATATATGTTCTGGTCATGCAGCTCAATAAATTCAGATCAGACATTTTAATTTTTCATTCCCTGGAAAGTATTACAAAGCTGGAGCTGTTGTAAACTTACCAGAGCAATTATAGGGCCCTATTACATTCTTCGCGCACTTTTTTGCACGCGCGCAAAAGCGCATTAACGCAAGGGGCAAAACCCTTCGCGCTTAACATTGTATTATGACGTTCGCGCATACGATGCGCGTTAACGTCTAACGCGAGTAACCCTGCGCAAGCGCAAGTTCGTGAGCGCATCCTATACTTAACATTGTGAGCGCAAATGCGTTTGTGCGCTGGTATGCGGATGGTATTACAATCGATGCCCAAATTCGTACGAATGACGTTTGTGTGCATAATTTTAACGTTTCTGAAAAGCTGGTGTTAATGTCAAATCCGAACGTCCTGATCGAAACGAAATACACCTGCACAAAAAAAAAATACAGCTGAGTATAGTTACACATTCTACACATACCCAAACAATAAAATTGTGAATTTGTGCGTGTTTTTATTATTGCTGCAGCATGTATACTCAGATTTACTTTGACAGGGCGCAAAAACTTAAGTGAGTCAATTAAGGTGAATTAAGGTAAATTGATGTCAATTAAGGTTCTTAATTCTGATTGGCTGAATCCCATGAAAAAAACAGTCCGCACACTGATTTACGTGCGCTACATTACTGCGCGCGTATTTCTCTTTGTTTTGCGCGTCGGTTTTACGAACGTTATTTTTTGACGGATGAAAAAATGCATTCGGATTGTAATAATTTTCGTGTGAAAACGCGCGAATTTGCACGGAGAATGTAATAGAGCCCATAGTCTATGGAGTGGTTAAGTTTACAACAGCTCTGGTTAAGTTAGCCCCAGCTTTGTAATGCTGCTCCATACTTTTTAATGAAGGCTAAACACAGAGGGCTCTATTCCATCCCTGGTCTCACCTAACCAGAGCTGCTGAAATCTATTTAGTTCTTAAGTTTATTACAGCCAAGGTAAGGTTTACACCAGGGTTAGAATAGAGCCCAGTGGAGGATGTAGCCTACTCATTTCTCCCAACCTTTTGCCTACTCTGTTCACTTTTCACTAGTTTTACTTTCCTAAAACTAACACTTTTACACATAATGACTGTATGCTGTTTTTTCATTTGAAATGACCTTTTTTTAATAACTAAATAACTTAGGGTTCAATGTTATTTGGCTTGATTGCTTTAATATCGCTAGCGTGAGCATTAGCTTAAATAAGGTGATAGCCATGCGTCTCAATCACCTTCGATTCGCTAATGGGTTAAAAAACCCGTTAGCGAATCAGTAGTAGAGCTTTCTTGCGCGGGTTTACTGTACTTTGCACTTCCTATGTTAAGTATAGGGAGCGCAAAGTGCAAGCAGAGAGTAACTAGCGTTAGGACCTTGTGAACCTAAGAGCTGGCGCTAACGAAAAAGTTAACACCGGCTCTGAGCTGCTGCAGAATCAGTTAGCAGCAGCAGAAACTCCCCCCTAAAACCAAATACTCACCTCTCATCCTGCGGTGGGAACGGCAGCCTGATCCACTGTTTCTGGCCGGCGGGAGCAGAGGGAGACTGGGTGGAAAAGTCCTCAGTCTCCCTCTGCGATTACTCCACAGACCAGCAGGATCTTGCGAGATTCAAGATCTTGCCAGTCATGTGACCTGGCAGGAGAAGCCTCCATGAAGTCCTATGAACTCCATAGAGCAGATGCTTGGGACGGAGCACTGCCCCCAGCACCCGCGAGCCTAGCGGCCGCTATGCAGCTGGCTGCTGGACTCAGCGCCTGCCCAGCGATCTGATGGTGAAACTGGGACGCAAAGGAGAAATTAGTGAACGCTAATTTTTTCCCTTAGCTCCCGGTTTCAGTGAGGTTTTTAGTATGGCTTTTTGCTGCAATTCGACCATTTTTCAGTTTAGGAAGTTTAATTAAAGGCATACTGGCATTTTGATTCTGGGTAATAATTCAGCTCTATTGCCAGCATTTGTGCCTATACTCAAAGGTAATTTTGGTTGTAGCAACTGAAATCGAATTTATCGGTAAGACGATTTTCAAAAAATATGAGTAGGGAAACAGGAAAAAAAATAAAAATCACACTGAAAGCTGCATTTTTATTATTAATGTGGATATAACACTACCCTATTTAAAGACTGAAGACTCACTTAAATGTCCAGCCATCCAGGGCAGCTATCAACATGTCTCGCCTCTCATGCAGGCCCGGACTGGCCATCGGGCAAACCAGGCATTTGCCCAGAAGGCCGCGAGCCTCCCGAGCGGTCGGCCGCTAGCCTCCCGGGCCCATCGGCCGCTAGCCTCCCGAGCCCGGAGTTTTTTTTTCACTCTTTCGCCTGCGGTGTCGGCTTTTTCCAGCGGCTGCTCTGCGCTGTGATCGGCGGCTGCTCGGGTTTCGGCGTGTTCGGCGAGGTTAATCCAAATGTTTTTGCGGGTTTCAGTGTGCGTTCGCGGGTTTGCGGTGAGTGTTCGGCTGGTTTGCGGCGGCTTTTCCCTGCAATACGACGGCCCTGTGGTGTTTGCTGAATACAGCGCAGGGTGGCCGAAATGGGATCGCCGAATCACACCGAATTGAAGAGAATGAAAAGTCACCGAACTGTGCAGTGACTTTTTTGATTCTCTTTGAATAACCCTGTGTAGCGCTCACTCCCGGAGGAGCCGCTGAAATTGAACCTCGGGTCAGTCTCCCCGCACTAGGGAATAAATATACTCCAGCACCGTCGTGGATTTTATAAATAATATAGTTTACTGGATAAACTGGCATATAATGAGTAACACGGTATATATATATATTTACAGTACTTCGTGATGCGGGAAACGCGCAGCGGAAAAGAAATACAAGGCTTCGTAATGCGAGAAACGCACAGCGGAAAAGAAATACAATGCTTCGTAATTCGAGAAACGCGCAGCGGAAAAGAGAAAAATATATCTTTAACCCCCTTTGTGGTTGGGGAGTGAGTCCCGTACAGGTTATGTCCCAAAGAGTGTATGTGTGTGAGTGTATTGGTACCCGGGTACAATATTCAACTGGCCAGTGAATTATTTATGAGGTATCTTCGACTAGTCAAGTTGGGGCCCTGTGGGTTTTGAAACAAACTGCAGCGTGCTTTAGATTTTCACAACGGCCTGGAAGGCCTCTCACCCATCCGCCAGATACTCTGTGCTCCGCTCGACCCAGGACGTCTCTCCGCTCGATTTTGACTGGGGTTCTCTGTGTCACTGGCTCCGCTGTCTGGCTTGTCTGTATCTGCCTCAGTAGTCCAGCTCACTGCCTGCACTCCCTCTTGGATCGATCTGCGGTTCTCCTAACTCGGGGTCCTCCAGCTCACTCGGTATCAGCTCAGGTTACTGTGATGGATCACTGGGTCTTCATAGATAAAGGCAGAAAAACCCGGTCTCCCGCTCTGTCAGGCCCCACCTGCGCTCCGGCCTAGTCACTGTCCACTTCAGCTACACTGTGTCTTGCTTCTCTCACTCCTAGGCGCGCTCTGCCAGCTCTCTCCACGAGGCTCAGGATGTCAGCGTCTCTCCCCCATCCACTTCCTGTCCCCGCCCGCAAAGCATGCCGGGAAATGTAGTCCCAATGTTCAGTGTCTCACATCGCACTTGTCTCCCTCCGGTGGCCAAAAATAAGTACTACACGCAGGGGATTTAAAACCAGCGCTACACCTGTATGACTTTTTTTTCATCAAAAAGTGTTTGATAGTGAAGGACTTAAGTTTATCTTTAATCCCCTTGTTGGCATTAAAAACAAACTCCCTCGAGCCATATAATGGCATACTCTACGAAAATACAGCATGACATTCTTTTTTTACGGGAATGACTCCTTAAATGATATCTGCTATGGCACACAAACATGTAGAGAATATGGAGATTAGCAGGGTTATTCAGAGAGCGTGAAAAGCAGGAGAATGACTGGAGAATGAAAAATTCTAGGTCAAAATAGCCCATTTGGAAAGTGAGATGAAAGGGAGAATGTTTCTGGTTTTGCTATTTTGACCTAGAATTTTTCATTCTCCAGTCATTCTCCTGCTTTTCACGCTCTCTGAATAACCCTGTATATTTGAGGGATAAAATAAATCAGTTTTATTAATCAATACATCAAAAGAGGAAAGCATAAAGAGTTTATTCACAAAAGGGTGAAGTCTGGAGAATTGGCAGGAGAAGAGAACAATCTAGACCAAATAGTCGATTTGGAAAGTGAGATAAATGGCAGAATTTTTCCGGATTTTTCACATCTCCTGCCAATTCTTCTGTCTTCACCCTTTAGTGAATAGACCTGTAAGTTTAGTTTCCAAAAAGGTAAAAAAAATCAAGGCTGATCAAGATCATAAACCAGAATGAATTGTGAGCAACAGAAATAAATAATAAAACATGTCAGAAATGGCACATCTGCCAAAAGCAAGTTGCCTGGAAAAACTTACATAAATTTAGCAGCTTGATGTTACATTAACACCAGCATCTCCAATAAGACTTCATCAGTCTCTGAGTCTTTGTTCTTTCGAGTTTTCAGTATGTACATGCTTCCTGTATTTTCCCCATCCATTATTATAGCTTTTAATTTAGTGATTAGCAGTATCAGTGCTATATACTGATACTAATGACATTATTAAGTTCTACCCTACACTTAGGCGGTGACACATTTTACAGATATGCTTGATTATGGTGACATTAGCTTGTCAGGATGTGTCACTTTAGCAAGAAGGTATAATATGTGGAGTCCCACGCAAACAGGTCACAGAATAGCGAAAAGAAATGATTAAAAAAAAGATTTTGTTCTTATAGTTTGATGTAGATGTATGGGGGATGGGAGGATGACAGTTTCTTTCCAGTTTAGAATAGGTAATTAACATAGAATTTATTTAAAAAACAGATATTTATCATTTCAATGCTCTTGAACCCAAGACATACTTGAAAACGAGAGAAATCTCAATGTATCCTTCCTGGTAAAAATACTAAATAAATAAAATAAATAAATAATTTCTATCTGTAGTTGGGTAGAAGTTATACATTATAAGCCCACTGCTTGCAAATAGTAAAGATGTGATCCACGAGAAACAAGAGGCATTGTGTGAACTAGAGCAGTATTTCTCAAACCTGTCCTCAGGTCCCCCTAACAGGCCAGGTTTTCCATGTATCCCAAGGCACAGCACAGGTGATATGATTTGCTGCTCAGTGATTGTAGGATTCAGTCTGCATTTCCCCAAGGTAATCCCTAAAATCTGGCCTATTGGTGGGTCTTGAGGACCAGGGTTGAGAAACACTCACCTAGACCAGTGGTTCCCAACCGCTGTCCTCAAGTCCCCCTAAGGCTGGCGGCACACGAGCAGAGGAAGGAACGTCCGTAAAAGTGGACGTTCCTTCCACGCTTTGCGCTCAGCGTACAAAGCGCGATCCTCCTATGGAGAATCGCGTTTTGTATCCTTTCAGCGTCCGTTTAGCTTTTTGGCGGGGAGGGCTTTTTCACGTCCGGTGGATGGCCTTCCCCGTCAAAAACCCAAGGACGCAGGGAATTTGAGCCATAAATACGCTCGTGTGCCGGGGGCCTTACAGTCCAGGTTTTCGAGATATCTGAAGCACAGCACAGGTGATATGATTTGCTGCTCAGTGATTGCAGGTTTCAGTCTGTATTTCCCCAAGGTGATCCTTAAAACCTGACCTGTTAGAGGTACTTGAGGACCGCGGTTGGGAATCGCTGTCCTAGAGCAATCACATAAGTCTGTGGTGGATGTATATGGTGATGTTAAGTCAAAGGGGCATGCTGGGCACCATGACACTTCATTGATTTTAAATCAGGGGTTGGAAACCTTGGCCCTCCAGTTGTTTTGGAACTACATTTCCTTTGAGGCGCCGCCGACCTAATGAGCAGCTGAGCATCATGGTAGATGTAGATCCTATGGATGGCCAAGAAAGCAGACTCCTGTTTTAAATGGTAATGATGTGCTAGGAATATTATCCACTGGATTTTTCTCCTGCACCTCCAGTTTTCCTTACAGTATCTTTGTAATGATGCAGTTACAGTCATCTTCACTCTTTGCTGGCCTCCTGCAGAGAGATTGTATTACAATGGGGAAATTTCGACGGATCATTTCTTTGAGTGCAGGAGAGGGCAAATCCAGATGTTTCCCATCTGCCAACAGTGGTATTTTCTGGACTCTGTTAGGGGATTATTGTGCTTAGGGAGTATATTAGTTCCAGGGTGGCATGTGCCGCCATTTGTACTAATTTACATTGCTGGGATCTTACTTCTTGTGTGTAACTGCATGTATTATTGTAAATTCAGCTGAAGAATCATACAGTAGCACAGATTTGCATCATTTGATTTCAGAAAGTGAAGAGAACATCCTATGTTACACCCCTGTGTGCTGATCCGCTTACCTTTCTCAGTCACGTTGCAGTGATACCCAGCGAAGCCATCAGGGCAAAGACAGAAAGGAGCGATGTCAGCACTGCTTACACAAGTTCCTCCATTAAGGCATATATTCTTTTCACAGAAATCTCCTAAAACAAAAATAAAATAACCAAATATTAATAAATTTAAAGAACTGATTAATTACACTGGTAGAAACATCAGTGCTAAAAGATAATACCGATGATAATTGGCAATGAGACATGAAACTCAAAGAGTTCCAGTGAAGGATTTCAACCATTGTGGTGTCAAATTCCCCCCAGGTTTTGTAGCCTACAATTCCCAGAATTCTTTGAATGCAATAGATGGTCAGAGAATCATGGGAGTTGTATTTCAGAAACCTCTGAGGGCCAGAGCAAGACATGCTGGTTTAGGCTAGTGTCAGACGAGCGTCATTGGAGAGCGGAAGGAACGTCCATGAGAGTGGACATTCTTTCCACTCGACGCCCATCTGGCCACCTCGCTGAGCGCACTCAGTGTGCTTAGCGCTGCAAAGCGCCATCCTCCTATGAGAATCGCACTTTGCAACTCAGTCAACGCGCGTCCTAGCGCTTTGCCGGAGAGGCTTGGATAACGGATGCTTGTTGCGCGTGCATTTCGTGCGCACGCACAAGTGTTCACAAGCGTGTGACCGGCTCCAATGCAGTGTCACAACGCTGCAACGGACGCCAGTGAGCACGTCAGTATGGTCACACATAGCGCGCTCGTCTGTCGCCAGCCTACATAAGTATGTTGCAGAAGGTTGCTACTAGTGATCGACAGGGTCACTTACAATAGAATAACACCTGAAGCAAAGGATAGTGCATTCACTCTGAATATTACCATGATATATCATTGCTTATTAAGACAATTGTTTCATTGGAAGGCATTGGGAATGCGGATTCAACAGAAATCAGAAAAGTAAATCCAGGTGATTTATTGACCTCTAGAAAAAAGCAAAAAGGAACATTCTGTACTGGAACACACTCAGACGTAAGAGCTACATCTGAACAGCTTTTATTAGATGCAATTCAGTGGATATGTGAACACTGACATGAATGGGCAGCAGACAGTCATCTAAGGCTAGAGTCAGACAAACGCAGTCTGAGCGCACTCTGCGTTCGTGCATAACGGACACACGTACTGACGGAAGATACTGTAGACACCACACGATCTGTTTTTCTTGATGGACGTAGAAAAAAAGGGAACTATGGGAAATATGAAAAATTATAAAAATTTGAAAAGGATATGAAAAGCCATTTTGTGCGTCAAGGTGCTGGACGTCGCAAATGTGCTGCGTCTGACATCTCATCACTCACACGGAACAGAAGAATTTACAGGAGCATTAGTACATAATATATAAATTAAATTGCTGATTTTTTGGTTATATAAATAGGCTTGCCACTCTGTCCTTTAATATCAGTGTAAGGAGACGTAGCTAAGAGTTAACATTTTTTCCTTACAATTAAAGGGCCATATTACATAGTTGGTGCTAACTTAACCAGAGCTGTTGTAAACTTCCCAGAGCCATTATAGCCTATGGAGGTTTTAAGTTTACAACAGCTCTGGCTAAGTTAGCACCAACATTGTAATACTGCCCAAAGTGTTTAAATAGCCTTGTATCAAGAGGTTTCCATAATAAAGATGTTCAGGTCATAATGCCCAATGTTCCCGTCATACAGGATAGTCAGATTTCCATAACAATGTAACTCGTGACAAGGTTACCGATTTACGCATGACATTCCTGGGGTCCTCTTGCGTAATGACCCCTCCCTCTCTCTCCCTCTCAGAGTAAAATAAAAATATATGTACCAGCTTTGGGGTTGTGTGCATAGAGAAGATAACCCTATGTCTGTGTGTGTCATTCTCTGCATCCCGATATCGGCCAAGGCAATCTGGGGAAGCTAAGGTGGTCAGAGTCCAGATAGGGTGGCATAGAGGTTCCCCTGAATGGGTAGATTACCTATACCAGGGGTCAGTAACCTTGGCTCCCTGATGTTTTGGGAACTACATCTCCCAAGATGCTCAGTCACCCACTAGGCTGACTGTGCCACAAGGGAAATGTAGTTCCCAAAACATCAGGGAGCCAAGGTTGCTGACCCCTGACCTATACGTACAGTTCGGATAGCGATCCCATTCTATCAATCAGGAATGGCAGGTTATTTGAGGAATACCTTATGAACGGATAAACTCTCCATAACTTTGGACAGAAAGGGAGCAGTCTGCCTGAAAGGTATCTTCTTTCGGGGTGGGCAAGGTCTCTTATACACTCAATCACCCATGCAATCATCAGGAATATTGCATAAAGATGCGTGCGAAGCATGCCAGTGCCTGTGCACACATGTGTAACTGATCCACCAGCTATTTTGGATGTTTTACCCAACCAATTAACGTGACTTGAAGGGATGAGCAGTCCTAGGATGTGCAGAGAAAACACATGCAGGAAATTAAATATCTAAATGTTTACCCCAGCCATCTGGAAGCAGGTCAAGATGCAATAAACCATAGTATCACCCCACCTAGTTCTGTGGGAATTCGGCAGGCACCTCTCCCATGCTGATTCCTATGCATAACCAGTAACCTCACTGACCTTGGTTTTATTTTAATGAGATACAGCACTGTGCGATATGCCGGTCTACACATATGAAAGAAATAAAGATAATCATGGCTTTATTTGGAATTTACATTGCGTAAAACATTATTTCGTTTAGTTACATATGTTCAAACTTTACTCTAAAAATGTTTTCTGCCTTTAAAAAACAAGAATACGCACAAATTACACTTCTTTAACGTTTGGGGCTTCAAGTTGTTGAAGTCAGCCTGAACTAATGTTATTTTAGTGCTATGCAGGAAAAGTCATCATTTCTTTTATGACCTTTTAAAGCCATGGCATTCCAAGAGTGCACAATTGCCAAGAATTGTGTCAAAACCCAATTCTCTTCACCACTGGAAAGACATATTTTTCATACATATCCTGTTATTCTGTGGAAGGAATGCCGCATTAGAAGCTCAACCCTGTTTGTCAAAAGACATTCATGCTAGCCTTGAATTATGTTACTTATTGTTACAAGTAAAAAAGAGGAACAAGCAAACGTTTTGTTTAAAATACAAATAATCAGCAACAACCACAACCATTTCCGTCAATTGCTGACAAACAATTTACTAATTCTATCACTTCCTATAGCTTTGAGTGTTTTCCGGATGCCCAGGACTGAGCAGAATCATTACTGAGATGCTTAATGTAACAGAAGTGTAATAAATGCGTACATTTCTGCCATTCATCCAACAATCTCCATGTTATGGTTTAATAGTGGAAAGGAACAGGAGAGGTTAATTTGGGTTATCTTCATGTTGATGGATAGAAGGTCCTGCAGTCCTCCACACCTGGAACATTTCAAAATAGCTTTTCCTTTGACACATCGACATACTGAAGCTCAAGTAATCCATCATAAAATGCTGAATGGAGACTGGTTACACATGCGAATATGGCTTGTGTCAAGTAGCCTGTATGGAATCCTTAGCATGGGGGATATTCCCATCTGGATCTACAGTGGTCGAGTAGCAATATGAAAATGTCTACATCATTAATTACGAAGAATTTATTTATTTGCAAAGTATTTTACCAGGAAGGAAACCTTGAGATTTCTCTCGTTTTCAAGTAAGTCCTGGGTTCAAGAACATTGAATTGTTAGGCTAGGGTCAAACGAAAGCATTTTTACACGCGAACGTAAAAAAGTGCGTCCGAACGAATTGACGTATTTTTTCACGGAATGCGCGAAAACGGTCATACGATGCGCATTTTCGTGCGTGATTTCTTTTGGATCGTCAATAAAACTCTTATTGCATCTGGACGTTATGTAGGCTGGACATTAGCAGTGTCTGACATCTCCTAATCACACACACACACCGCTATGCCGCAGCTGCGCACTCAGTACGTCAGTACTAGCGGTTCGGCGTTCTCGAAAAAATGCGTTCGTTTTCCACTTGCGTTGCGCGGCCGGACTTTCGTGCGACCGTACTTCGTATATTGGCCGTCATTGCCCGTCATCTGCTGCTAGTGCGGCCGTGATTAAGTGCGCCAGAACGCGCGTTAAAAGTGCGCTGGTCTGACCCCAGCCTTACAGTCGTTACAGAATAAGATTAGATCAGTGTGACCTTTGAAACCCAGAAATCCTATCTCTGGATAATTTGGAAGTTTACAAGATGTGCGAGTATGTCACAAAGTGTATGTTACAGTATAGGCTATATTACAAAGCTGGTTCTAACTTAACTAGAGCTGTTGTAAACTTAAAACCTCCATACTCTAAGGGCCATATTACATAGTTGGTGCTAACTTAACCAGCTGTTGTAAACTTACCAGAGCCATTATAGCCTATGGAGCTGTTATGTTAACAACAGCTCTGATTAAGTTAGCACCAACTTTGTAATATAGCCCTATAATGGCTCTGGTAAGTTTCCAAAAGCTCTGGTTAAGTTAGCACCAACATTGTAATACTGCCCTATGTGTATTAAGAGATGTGTAAGAGTGTCAAGATGAGTAAATATGTTATTAATGAAAAGGTACGACCAAATTGTGTTAAGAATAAAAATGAACCCCAACCATGTTCTAAAACTTACATAGTCACGCCTATTCCCCGATGGGGCAGCTGCAACCACCAGAGGTATCCAGTCCAGCAACATGTATAAAACATAAGAAAAATATGTAATCTGCGCTTAGTCCCATTATAACGTGTGAAACAAAACACAATTAGAGGCTTTGGTTTCTTATTAATGGCCATTAAGAGAGTAAGCTCACCCGCCAATGTCAAGGCACCTCTAGTGAGGGTGAGTCCTATCCAAAAAATGAAACCACAGGCTGCTGTGTAGCTTACTCTCTTAATGGCCATTAATAGAAACCAAAGCCTCTAATTGTGTCTTGTTTCACACGTTATAATGGGAATATTTGCAGATGACATAATTTTTCTTGTGTGTTATACATGTTGCTGGGCTGGATACATCTGGTGGTTGTAGCTGCCACATCGGGAAATAGGTGTGACCCCCACCCCGCCTGTACTATGTATGTTTTATTGTACCTCCAGCCAGGTCATCATTGCAGCATGTTCCACTCCGTGTCTTTGTTTTTTGATCCCACGTTGGATTTGTCTCTGAGAGGGCATAAATAGGAGCCCACCAGTCTACCTCATGACTGAAAAGCAGTGTGAGCAGTGATGGATCGCACACAGCAGCCTGTGGTTTCATTTTAGATAGGACTCACCCTCACTAGAGGTGCCTTGATGTTGTTTGGTGAGCTTACTCTCTTAATGGCCATTAATAGAAACCAAAGCCTTTAATTGTGTTTTGTTTCACACGGTATAATGGGAATAAGCGAAGATGACATATTTTTGTTTATGTTTTATACATGTTCTAAAACTGTTGGCAAAAATTTACAACAGGCTTGTCTAATCATCAGGACTCAAAGACAAGATTCAGCTGTAGCTAGATGGTTTGTAGTTAAACTCACACCATTTCCACAGCGCTTTCATAAAAAAAACACCATATCCTACTCACTACTAACAGGATTATTCAAAGAGCACCTAATTGGCCCTGAAATTGCACTGAACAGTGAATTTTCCCGCACAGTGCAATTTCGTGGCCATTTGACTATTCTGAAACCTGGCCATTTGCCAATTATTGGCGAACTGCCAGTGAAATACGGTGATAGGCATAAGGCTATCCTAAACAAAAGATAAATCCAGGTAAAGTATCCATGTAATTGGGCAGACTAGATGGGTCGAAAGGTTCTTATCTGCCGACATTTTTCTATGTTTCTATGTTTCTACGGTGATCTTTGAGGGCAGTGAAATAGCCATAGAGAAGCAATGGTTATTCTATTCAGAGAACAACGAACTGCACCAAAATGTCAGTGACATGCCCTGATTTCCGGTGGTTTCATTTGATGAGTTTAATCAGGCAAATCTTGACATGTCTTGAGAAAAGTCCGGTTGGACTGAAATGTTGACTTCAATAAAGGAATTTTAATTAATTAAGAAGTCTCCAAGTGGCGGAATATCGAGAATTTAGATTGACTATACCTGATTCCAGCACTGGAGCAAGTACTTGATTTGAATACTGGGTCTGCGGGGATCGAGCCTTTTATATATATTATAGTGTGGAGGCCTTTTATCTCACTTTTTGTCCTCCACCACAACCCTTATAGATACTGATTTGCCCTATGGGTCCCAAGCATCCACTGCAACTAGTCATCATGCCTAGCTCCTGTTGATGAGGGTCCAACAAACCCGAAACAGCGCTGTCCTAGGAGTGGCTTTGACCAGTTGCATAAACCTTATCTCTGCTAGAAAGCCACAGAGTGGCATAGCATTGATTTTAGGGTTCTGTGTAATAACAGGCCCAGGATGCATAAAAGTGAGACAGAGGTCATTTGCATATCCTACCCAGAATTCCTCGAATTGCTGTGATGTGCAAGTGGCTTCTGCAATAATAAACTAATATATATATTAGGTAGGCCGTGTAAGCTTCTAGACCTGACGTAGGGAGGACCACTTGTATTTTAAATGTAACGTTAGTCCAATAAAAAGGTATCACTACAGGCTGCTATACTCGTGATATATATATATATATAAAAATGTATCATTTATTTATTTAAAATTCTTATTTTTTTCTGTAACAGACCTTTTTATTGTTATTCATAGGACCTTATATATTATTTTCAGGCATTTTCATGCAGTAGTCTTTTGGAAAAAACTTTTAAAAGTTGTTGGTTTTTTTGTGCTTTTCTTTTTTTTACTCTTGTTCGGCAGCTTGTCGACCATTTCCAGCGGCATGTCGGTCTTCTGCTTTTTTCGGATCCATTCAGTGGTTTTGCGGTGGTTTTTCAATTCGTTCAGCGGGTCTATTCGTCGCACTTCAGGGACCCTGCAGTGAATGCGGAATTCACTGCAGGGTCAGCGAATCTGACTCGCAGAAGTGCGGCAAACATGAGAGCACCGAAATGACACATTCCGGTGCTCTCTGAATAACCCTGTAAGCATAGGCGTGCGCACAGGGGGTGCCGGGTGTGCCTGGGCACACCCTAATCACACAGCCATTTTTTTTTTTTTTTTTACTAAGGGCCGCTGGGATGGCACCTGCCTCTCTGGTGTGCCGTCACTGACCGCTGCTCTGGAGGGCTCCCTGAGGCGGCCGGGTCAGCAGAAGACACACCCCTGCATTTTCATCTTTTGATATGCCATGGGGCAGGCAGGGCTGCTGCTCTGGAGGGATGCTGTGTGGGTCTGTTAAATACCACAGTGAGAGGCAGCACACAATACTACTTGCACTGAGGGATTTCATTTTACTAACGGCAGGGGCTCTTTCCCTACCCCCTAGAAGGTCTTTTGAGGTGTGGATCAGGAAGAAGCCCAGTTCTGAGACCATGTGACAGACTAGGGCCACCTGCTAAGAGAGCACTGGGAGAGCAGTCTGGTGGAGTCTGCATTCACCATGGAGGAGAGTTAGGCTGGCAAGTATGGAGGAGAGAGGGGGGTCCTTATCCTATCCTATATTTGCCTTCTTCCTGTACCCTTTTCTCAGCATTTCCATCTTCTATTGAAGCTACATTTGCTTTTTTCTATCTATCTAATTCTGTCTTTCCCTTACCTAGCCTTTTTCTGTTTGTCTGTCTGTCTGCTAACTGAAAAATCTCCCCCTTGCCCCGTCCGTGCTAAGTTCATGGAGCCCAAACCTGGTTCCAACTTCACAGTATTAATGTGAGTTTTATTGATGTGGAGCTCTGTGATACAGTAATAAGCGATGTGTATGAGTGTATCACAGAGCTCCACAGCAATAAAACATACAGTAATTGTATGGTGTGCATGAGCATGTCACAGAGCTCCACAGCAATATAACGTACAGTAATATGTGTGGTGGGTATGAGCATGTCACAGAGCTCCACAGCAATAAATATCAATAATGTACAGGGTGTATGAGTGTATCACAGAGCTCCACAGCATTAAAACTCACAGTAATTTGCGGTGTGTATGAACGTATCACAGAGTTCCACTGCAATAAAACGCCAAGCAGGGACAGAGACAGGATGTGAGGAGTGTCATCAGCACTGAGGAGGGATTCCCCACAACGCTCCTCTCACATCCATAGACTGTCTGTAGCCCACGGGGACGACTTGAGCGAGAGGTCGGGTGCCTCGTACTCTTCATACTCATCAAAAGCTGCCCATGGTATGAGCATATCAGAGCTCAACAGCAATAAAACTCACAGTAATGTGTAAGCATGTCACAGCAATAAAACAGTAATGTGCAATGTGTATGAGTGTACCACAGCTCCACAGCTATAAAACTCACACACAGTGTACATTACTGAAGGCTTTAGGCTGGGGTCAGACGAGCGTAGTGTTCACGTCCGTGATTGCGCCTAAAAGTACGTCCGTGATAGCATGACAGAAAGCTCATTGGAGCCTGACACATGAAGTACGTCCGGACGCACAACGGCCGCGGCCCACGGACGCAAGGCAGGCAAGAACGTACATCCCCTAGAACGGCCGCACAAAGTGCGCTGCGTCCGCAACGTCCGCATAGCTTTGTGTGTGAGTGATGGAACGTGGTCAGACGGACTGCATTTATACGTCCAGCATTTTTCACGGACAAAATGGTTTTGCTTTTTAATTTATTTTCCCTCCTACATCCGTCAAAATATACGTCAGTGACTAAACGGACTGTGTGGCCACTACTGTGTCTTCCGTACTGACGTACGTCCGTGTGCACAGACGTACAGTCGGTAGAAATCACTCTCGTCTGACCCTAGCCTTAATGCTGTGGAGCTCTGGGATATGCTCAGACACACTGCACATTACGGTGAGTTTTATTGCTACATACCGTAGGGGGGTTATAGCTATAAGTGTATATGTAGACATATGGAGATGTATGAAAATGCATGTATTTGTCTTTATACAGGTCCAAGTCCAGCCTTGCCTCATAGTCGTGTTCCAACAAGCAGGATATATGCTGCCTGCCCTCTGAAAACTATGAATGATGGCTGGACGTCTTAAGAGCCACATAAGGCACAGGTAGGAGACTAAATAGTGGTGCAGGGTAGCAAGAGATTAAAGGGCCACTTTACTCAAATTTCTTGCCCCCTTTTTTTCCCTGTAACCTCCTTGCTGTGGACGATACGCTGAACACGTCCTCTAGTTGCACGCTTGTGTGTGGAGGAAGAAGTCTCAGCTTGGTGTCAAAATCCCACTCAGCGTTTATCGTGGGCTTCTTTCACAGCGGCCTTACATTTTGGATTCTCTGCCCTCTTTGCCCACCCGGACACTGACGTCATTGCATATTTTCTTTGAAAAGTGCACTAATAGGCTCTCTATTTCTGATTATTTTTTAACATGTGTAACCGATAAAATAAATAACCACCAAGGTTTGGATAATAAAATGTGGCAAAACAAATTTACATACTACAAATTATTGAATTTCGAATGGAAATTAAAAATTTTTGATATAGCATTCTGATGTTATATGACATACACACGTAGTAATAATATATTTTGATTGCATGCATTAGTGTGGGTGGGTGTGTACACGCATGTGTCTGTGTATATATTTATGTATACATCCGCATTTGTGTTTTAGCTTTTGGGTGCACACCCTAATGCAATAGGCTGCGCACACCTATGCCTGTAAGTTTATCTCAACCTCATTCATTTTCAGTCCTCAGTCTCTGTTCAGAGGAATGCCAGCGTGAAAAAGGCCTCCCCAGGCCCGCTGCCTATAAGAGTTTTGGGCCACAGCATCCTAGTACAATTCTTCATTCCACTCAAACTTTAACTAAAGTCACCAATGACCTTATCTCAGCTAAATCCAAAGGACATTTCTCAAAATTTCTCCTATTTAACCTCTTAGCTGCATTTGACACTGTAGACTAGGGAACTCAAATTCCAGATCCCAAAATATTGGTTGCCTACAGCTCCCAGAATTCTTTGAATGCAATAGAGAGCCAGATAATCATGGGAGTTGCAGTTCTGAAACATCTGGGAGGCCAGGTTTTGAGATGCAGCAACCTTGGCCCCTCCAGGAGTCTTAGAACTGCATCTTCTATGATGCTCAGCTACTTATATTTCCCATAAGGTTCTGCAAAACTAATAAGTATATAAATAAAATATGTGTTGAATAAAAACAGGTTACCTGGAATATATGTTTTTATTCAACACATATTTTATTTATATACTTATAACAGTCACTTTATTGTCACTTCAAAGATATGTAACATATCTCTTACAATTTTCTTTAATTTACATTCTATTCACATTTTAATACTTTTCTGCTTAAAATAACATTTTTATTGTTTAGATAAAGTAAGGCGTCAGTCCAATATGTTTGTTCTAATGCATGTAATTGTCTTACCAAAACAGTAACCGAATTTCAATGTATCTTTGGGTTATAGATAATAGCACTACTTGTTTTCAGCTAGTGTCAACAGCAGGTCTAATGCTTATGATGAGTCTTATGATTGCTTACTAATTCCATGATTGTTTGTAACGTTTGTTTTGAATTTATTTTCAATTCGTGACACGGAACACCACAGGAACCGGACCCGTTGAGCGTGATGTGACATCGCAAGCAACAACGCAGCACCGGATAGCACTTAGGATCATTGATTCACATGTAGGGAGTTTCCTTCCCAAACGAACGGATTGGTGAATGTGCTTATAGGTAATGTATTTATACCCATGTCTTAAGTAACACTGTAACCTTGATAATGGCTCCTTTGGAGGGCCGAAACGATCAATTTTCTAATGATTTTAAATAAACATTTATTTTATTTTGATACACGTATGCAGCCTTTCTGATGTTGGATATATATGTGTGGCATAGCATTGATTTTAGGGTTCTGTGTAATAACAGATCCAGGATGCATAAAAGTGAGACAGAGGTCATTTGCATATCCTACCCAGAATTCCTTGCTGCATATGGGGAATGTGGCACAAGAGCTCTGGGATGCAATTCTTTGAATTGCTATGATGTGCAGGTGGCTTCTGCAATATTAAACATATATATATATACATACACACACACCTGTATATTCACTTACACAGTACAGAACTATAGAAATGAAGCTGCGTTATACTGTTAGAGCATACGTATATACTGAGTGTAGCTACATTGACAAATATCAAGATAAATCTAAGAATAGAGTCACAAACAATCAATCTCAAATGATCAATGAACAAGTCATAAACTCATCTGATTCATTTGTCGAAAATGTCATTTTTTATTGGCTCACTCAGAATTCCAATACGAATACTATTGCTGTAATTTCCTCTTCGAGAAACAAAGCCAAACATTACTGGAATAACTCACAGGCAATCTTTTCTTAGAAGTATTTCCATCCCTCCCAATTTCGTGATCACTATGAGCCTGCTTTATTGGATAAATACATTTAGAAAACACTTAAAAATATTAATTTAAGGGTGTTTCTTTATGCTTAATTGATTTAAACAGTTTTTTTCACTTGGAAAAAAAATTACACAGCTCGAGCAAGACTTGCCATGGGTTTGAAAGATGCGCCAGACCCCAGTAGCGCCTTGACAGATCAGGATTTGTCACAGCATTTTTGTAATTTTTTGTTAAAGGACCACTCTTAGTTAAGAACCTGGGAAAAATAGGGAAGAAAACCAAAGCGGTTATTTATTAACCTTTCCAAACTCTACCGACGTGCCGACCTCTCCTGATTTTAGCTTCGAAAATTAAAAATATACCTCCATTCCAGCACAGCGATCTCCCTTGACACACTTCCAGAATCTGCTACAGGAAGCAACAGACAACATTACCCTCCTGATCTGCACTTGCCCAGCTAGCAAACTCAAGACCAATCAGATTGCCTCTTGATCTAATTGGCTTGAGAGACATTGGCTGATAAGCTCTGTACAACCTGTGCAGAGCTGAACTGAGCCCCGAAAGGCTATCCCAGTGCATGCTGGTTGACAGCCTTCAATAAGGACAGAAGCCATAAGCAATGGAAGAACTATGAATGCTTCTATAGCAACCTCAATACCAAGCAATAGAAACACTCCAAATGAATCTCTCATACGGTGATATAATGTGGCTCTAATGGATGTGATGTGCAAAGAATCCCCAAACCTTGCACAAAGTAAAAATACAGAGAAAAGCAATGTACACAACCAGAGCACGATCATATACCTTTCATATCTTATTACACAATATGCATCAATTAGGTGCTAATTGTGACATAAATCTTAATCATGTAGTGATGACTGTGACACCACTTCACACGTGAATGTATCAATATGTAATCTTCCAATGCGCATAAACGGATCTATCACTTCCAAATACATGATTTAAAGTGACAATTGCATTTCCTTTTTGGATATATATATATATATAAGTATTAATACTACCCTCATAATGAACTTTTAAATTGGCTGCACCATGTGTTTTTTTTGCTTTGAGGGTTTGTGAAAGCTGTAAGGATCCAGTGAAGAGTGTGGATCTGGTCTTAGTATTGATGCACTTAAGTGGTATAGTATTTACACCCTATATGTGTTTTTGAGTATATGGTGGTATATTACATAAGTCTTACACATTTCTAAGCATGTTATTTTATGCATATATATATATCCAAAAAGGAAATGCACTAAATCTGTTATAAATCCGGCCCTGGTTGTTGATAAACTTCAGACTGAGAAAAAAAAAGTAAAAAAAAATGCTTATCTAATTAATCATTGGTACTACACCTGACCATAAAAAACTTGAGTAATTTTCAATGCAGGTTACTGTAACTCTCACTCTCTTGCAATTGGCTGGCTGGGTGGAGTAGAGGTAACATCACTGCTCTGCGTGGAGAGAGACTGTGGAGACACAGGTTCGATCCCGGCAAGAGCACCTCACCAGTAAGTTTCCTTGGGCAAGACACCTAACGGTACATACTCACCACCCAGGACATACTTGAAAACGAGAGAAATCTCAATGTATCCTTCCTGGTAAAATCCTTTCTCAAAAAAAAAGTTTCCCTGCATTTAAATCCATTTAAAAAAAAACTGTCAGTTTCTCAGAAATCGACACTCTGATAAATTCAAACTGAATCGTTAAATCCGATATTTCTGTTGAAAAGTATAGCCACGAGAGCCAGTAGTCTAACCAAATTTTTATCAAGAATCGAAACGCAGGTAAGCCTGAATCTGAATCTCCTCAACTGAAAAAACAGGAGAGTTGCAGCTGAAAAATGTGCTGCATGAAATAAATCGAGCCTTAACTAAGAAATTCCCTATATGTTATGCCGTCCCCACAGTGGAAGGGCCTAAATGCTGTGGGCCTGCATAGCACACCCTGCGGCCCGCCCATAGATGCAATCATCCTGTCTACACTGCGTACGCGATGATCCGGCCATTGGCTGCTGAAGGACCACAGTGATCAAATTTGTACAACTGTAGCCCCTATACCAGAGATTGGTAACTTTGGCCCTCGAGATATTTTGACACTATATTTACCATAAGGCAGTGCAAACCCAGCGAATGACTGAGCAATGCATCGTGAGAGATGTAGTTCCAAAACATCTGGGTGCCCAAGATTGCTAACCCCTGCCCTATACTTTCAAGTTTCCCAAAATGCTGTGAATCAGAAGAAAAATCTCATTTTTGAGCGGTTTAATTCTAGACTAGCAAAGAGCTTAATGTCAACCTAACCTTGTAACAAAACGTAATAAAGCAATTTCTATAGATGCAACATAAACGATGTGATCATTGCTACAATCTTTACACAACACGGCCACATAAACAGAACGTGCTTACCACTATAGTGTATTAGATGTAAAGCAGATGGTATTATAAAGGATGCTTAACAGCAAATCCTATTCAGTTCTTATCAATAAGTAGATTTAAGAAAAGTATTTCCCAGCAGACTTGCTTTACTATATCCTTTCATTTATCAGACACTACAAGTCTCTCCCCATCAGTGTACATCAGCCCGCTTTGTGGCGGAGAAACAACTAATTAGGTGCACATAACATGATCCGAGTAATCGCGGGTTATGTGGCTCTCGTTAATTTATGTGGTTCCAATTTGATTTAAAAATGCACATGAATATTAACATACGTAAAATCAAAGGGGAAGAATTGGGAACGGAGTTCCCCCACTATTTTTGCAGATGGAACTGAGTTACCACTGATCCCATACACTATGAAACTAGAAATCAGGTGTTAAATCTTTCCTTTACATCTCAATGTTTCCCTGTTACATCACAAAAATATATGATTTATTACATATTTTCTCTAAAATCATCATAAATATCAGATTTGATTACATGTTTGTGTTAAGAGTTATTTTTTTAGAATTTGATCCCTGAATATTACTAAGCACAAATCTCCAATACGTGTCTTGTTTTTTACGTTTATATCTTTAACTGAAGCTGTAGGTCTATTTACATTATACAGGGTTATTCAAAGAGATCCGAATGGCTGGAGAAAGGTAACCCCACGCTGAAAATCAGCGTTCGGTTATCTTTCCTGGCCATTCGGCTATCCAGAGAGCAGGCAATTCGCCAAATCCTGAAGAATTGCCTGCACATACGGTGCCTGTTCGAGGGCAGTGAAAACCCCATGAAAAAGCACTGCTTCGGCTATTCAGAGAACACAAACCAGCAGTGAAAGGTTCCTGAAATGCCCTGCCATTCGGTGGTTTAATTTGGCAAGTTTATTCAGGCAAATCCCATAGGCTTCAATGTTAAAAATATTCCCGTTTTAATTCAATATCTAATAAACCGTTCATTATAAAATTCTGCAGTAAAGAGTCTCTTTATTTATAGATTTTTTAGGATATTTTAAGCATTTTTCTTAATTTTTATTTTAACCCTTTCGCTGCTGAGGCATTTCACGCCTCTGTGCTGAGGTCATTTTTACCGGTTTTGCTCATCATGTTTAAACGTGTTTTGAAGGCTTATTTTAGTATATGACCCAGACATATTATATAACGTTCTTTCCATCAGACTCGGCAGATTCATAATATGTCATTATTATATGTATACGTCATGTTCTGTCTGTATATTATAACAAAAAATGCAATAAAATATGAATTTTCAATAATTTACAACGTGTAAAGTGTTTTTTTTTCACATTTTAACATGCGAGCAATTGCGGTTATATTTTGTATGGGGTGCGCTTGTTAAAAAAATTAGAAATGGGGTCTCGTTACATTTTTTTTTGGGGAAAATTACGCGATTTTTAACAAACGCACCGCATACAAAAATCGTTATGTATATAATTATATAAATTATATGTATAATTGAAATGGGAACAATATTGCTGCATTAACAAACCAAAAAAAATAAAAAATAAATTTGTTTTTAAAATATATTTTTATTTGTAATTTTTATTTTTTTAAAAAACTTTTTTCACAGTGATGTTTGGTATCGTTGGAACGGCCATGCTCTGGCCGATCCAACAGTACCAAACATTAACCCCTAGCTGCCACGGATCGGGAGATAGGGGGTTCCAATGAACCCCCTATCTCCACCGTTGGTGGCAGCTAGGGGTTAACTCCAGGACTGGCGTCATCGTGCATAGCACGATGACGCCAGTCCTCAGGGGGAGTTCCCGGAGGCTTGGCCGACATCCAAGATGTCGGCCAGCTCCGGGAAAGGATCACAAACCGGCGCTTTTCAGCGCCGATTTGTGATCCGGTTCCCCAGGGGTTAATGACAGCCACCGTTTGGAAGGGCAGGCTGTGCCCTTCCAAGAACGTGCCTGTATTAACTCCCTACTCCCCGGCGATCGGGAGGGAGAAAGGTCCGAAGGACCTCCCCCCCTCCCTTTCAGGCGCCTCCTCCGCACATGCGGGGGGGGGGTCGCCTGCATTAGATGTCATCGTGTCGCCGCAATGAAATTTAATGTCCCCGCCGGGGTCCCGGATTGACAGGCTGACATCCAAGATGTCAGCCCGCACCGGGGGGGGGGGCAGCAATCCGCCGGAATCCGGCGGATTGCTGCCTCCTGTGCTCGGACGCGCAGCACAGGAGGCAGCACAGGAGAACCACTTGGCTAGACGCGCTGAGCGCGTCCATAGCAGCCAAGTGGTTAAAAGTCCGATTTTTTTTTTTTTTTTTTTAAGTTTACTTTTTTTTTTGTAACAGCCCTCTTTATTATCATTCCCTGGACCTCATATGTAAATTTCAGACATTTTCGCTCAGTAGTTTCTTTGCAAACAGCGTTTCATTTTCACAGATTCACACAAACTATTTTGCTAATTTATTCACCTCCCTCGTCTGCGGTCTCAGCTGCTTCGGCTGCTTCGGCTGTGTTCGGCTCCTGCTCGGGCTTGGTTTTCGGCAGGTTAATATAGATGTTTTTGTGGCTTTTCTGCGTGCATTCGGTGGGTTTTGCGGTTAGTTTTCGTCAGGTTTGCGGCAGCTTTTCCCTGCAATTCGGGGACCCTGTGGTGTTTGCTGAATACACCGCAGGGTCACCGAAATGGGATCGGCAAAAGGAACCGAATTGAAGAGAACGAAAAGTCACCGAACGTGCGGTGACTTTTCGAAGCTCTTTGAATTACCCTGATAGTCAAATCAAATCAAATCAAAATAAGCTTTATTGGCAGGACCAAATACATTTTAGCATTGCCAAAGCATATGGGGAGGAGGGGGGTAGTGGGACATATATATGGGGGGGAATGAGCAAGTCCATGGACAATATCAGGGGTAAGGGATAATGTGAAGGGGGATGGGGGCGAGTCCGTGTTGGGGATTTATAAGTCCAGGATCTCTCATGTTCCTCTCAGTCTGTGACATTCTGTGACCTATTGGGCAGATATTTTCACCGCCGGCTCCTCTTCTCCCAATATGATGTGGAGTTTCCTCGTCTCTTCTATAGAGGTGAAGTCCGGGATGAGAGCGGAGAGTCTTGGAAGTGAGTTTCCCTCAGTGCTGAGTACTTGGGGCACTGTAGGAGGAAGTGGACCTCATCTTCCA
The DNA here is from genome assembly GCA_009667805.1 of Leptobrachium leishanense. NCBI lineage: Eukaryota > Metazoa > Chordata > Amphibia > Anura > Megophryidae > Leptobrachium > Leptobrachium leishanense. The sequence continues at coordinate 109,649,736 of CM019065.1, read as the reverse complement.
GGGCCTCCTGGTCACAATGCTGGCACAGTCTATTCTCCCTGGGCTTGTAGGTCTGTCTATGCCGCCCTGATTCAATTTCCAGGCTGTGGGCGCTCAGTCTGTACCGGCTCAGGATCTGTCTGTCCTTGGGTCTTGTAGTACCTCCAGGTATGGGGCCAGTTTGTATTCCTCTGTAAGGATTGGTAAATGGTGAGTTTCTTGGAGTTTGCTATATCATGTCTCCATTCTCTGATATAGTTTGCCCTGGAATCGTTAATTAGGGCCTTTATTTGATATTTTGTCAGGTTGCCTTCATGGGGGTTTTGGATGATCAGGGTGGATATGAGTTGTTGCAGCCCACATGGTTTTGGATGGTCCTTGTTGGCCAGTAGGGCTTTATGGTGGTATGAGTTGAGGCTGCTGATGTTTAGATGGTCCCAGTATGATAGCGCCCTCTTCTGTACTGCAAGAAGTAAGGGGAGTCTGCCCAGCTCGGCCCGGCAAGCATTGTTAGAGGTGCTCCGATGGACGTGCGGTGACTTTTCGAAGCTCTTTGAATTACCCTGATAGTCATTATATCTATTGGTCTTTTCTTATAATTAAATATGAAAAATATGGCGTTATTTAACTTGTGATTTCCAAAATATATAAGATATTAGTAAGTATAACCGTTTGGTATGCATGTTTAGACATTTATTTAGATTTTATTTCTAAGGGTTTTTTTAAAGTGTGAATTGGAATATTGGTTGAGAGGCAACTATTCAAAAATAATGCCCGATTATTATTTTTTTGTCGCACTTTATATTATTGCTTATTTTCATCAATTACAGTTGTTTTTTTTTTATTCCCCAGTATGAAGTAACATTATGACAAACTACAGAGAAATGACAAGTGGCAAATCAACCAAAACAGGGATATAGACCCCAATTCAATGAGTCTTCCAATTCAGTAATTTTTTTGTCTATATTATTTTCAATTACCCTCTCTTCCTGTTTTAGTGAATAAACCTGAAAGATGTAAAGAAAGTTAAAGAGATACTATTTATCAGGACGTACTTGAAAATGAGAGAAATCTCAATCTCAATCTCTTCCTGGTAAAATACTTTATAAATAAAAACAATTCTTTCTTTTCCAACAAGTATTTTTCCAAAAATAATATTTCATACATTATGGTCCCTATTACATTCTTCGCGCAGCGTGTTTTGCATGCGCATTTGCGCGAGGGGCAAAATCCTTTGCACTGAACGTCGTATTACAACGTTCACGCAAACGATGCGCGTTATCGTTTACCGCGGATGGACTTGCGCGAGCGTGATGAACTGTGCACGTCCTATACTTAACATTGTGAGCGCAAGTTCGTTTGTGCGCTGGTACGCGGCTAGTATTACAATCGATGCACATCTTTTTACGAATGACGTTTGCGCGCATAATTTTAACGCCTTTGAAAAGCTGGTGGTAACTGCAAATCGGAACGTTCTGGCCGAAACTAAAAACACCAGCAGGAAAAAACAAAATACAGCAAAGTATAGTTACACATTCTACACATACTCAAACAATAAAATTGTGAATTCGTGCATATTTTTTTATTGCTGCAGCATGTATACACAGATTTACCTTGACAGGCGCAAAAACGTGAGTCAATTAAGGTTCTTAATTCTGATTGGCTGAATACCACGAAAAAAACAGTCCGCACACTGATTTACGTGCACAACGTTACTGCGCGTGTACTACACTTTGTTTTGCGCGTCGTTTTTACGAACGCTATTTTTTGACGGATGAGAAAATGTGTTCGGATCGGAATACCACGTTAATTTTCACGCGATAACGCTGGATGATATGCACAAAAAAATTTCCGCTGCGCGAACGAAATTGCGCGAAGAACGTAATACCACATTGGCCCATTTTAACATTCACCATAATGTGTAGTGCAGTGGTCTTCAGAGTTCTGAATCAATTACTTATAATTGTGTCCTGTGTTTAAAACCCAGTTATATAAATATACTTTTTTTTTTATCATTGTGGAGCAGGGGTCTGTCACATTCCACACAATATCTTGACTGCTACTTTTCAGTTACAGTTCTTTTACATTTTATTGGCCAATAAAGTATCCTTTAGGGTCATTTAGAATCCATTGGACTAAAGTATATGTCCCCAGACATTCCACGCCCAACATTTGTTTAAGCACATCAATCAAGATCAATTAGCACATGACTGTCAACTAAACAAAGGCAGAGGGGTATTGTGACCACAAAGGATAACAATAATGTATCAAGATAAATGGCTCTAATCCTTCTTTTGAGATAATGGAGATACATTAGAATAATGTTTACTAACAATGCTCTGAGGCAAATTACAAACTCCAAACCTATGAAGGCAAATTCAGTAGGTTAACCTCCAGTGGTGTATTCCAGATGCTCATCTCAAAAACAAACATTATTATAATAGTAAATTAAATACACACTGCACCAAGAAGGGTTCTTAACTGTAGAGAAATTGATAGTTTAACAACAAATTAAATGAGAAACAATAACGAGCCAATGGCATCATGCTTTAATGAATTGGGACAAGACTCATAGTGCAGTCCTAGTAGTTGAAATACTGATATTTCTGTATTGGCTGGAGATGTCTATTATCGGTTTGATCATCAGCAACAAATATAAATGTGTTTGTGAACACCAGCCATATACAAGCTATACCTGCAGTGACGTCAAATTTTAATCCGATCAGAAATTTGTGATAGTTTGCGTATATGTGGTGTACTTTCTGTAACATCTCTTCTCAAATTTCAGCGCATCTTTTTATCTGCATGGAAATGCTTTGGCTTGTCCATGATACCTCCTTTCTTTCCTAGCTATTATATTGCTAGCAATCATTAAATGCAAAATAACTTTTCACTTCCCTACCAACTTATCATTAAGTGGATACCTGAGCGAGCTTTTAGCTATATAATTTATATATGTATATAGTTATATTCTCTTATATATTTCACACACTTTAACTTGTTTTCCATCAATGCAGAATACAGTATGAGGTGTTATTATGATTATTGTCATCATTTAGGCCCGTGTCAGACGAACACCGTGATCACGTCCATGATCTCCACCTGTCATGGGTCTACATACGCACGGCCAACTCTCGCCTCCAAGGCTTCTCAAGGGCAGCTCCGATCCTGTGGAATAACCTGCCTCCCCCTATCAAACTCTCCCCTGACCTTCAGGCCTTCAAGAAATCCCTCAAAACCCATCTCTTCAGATTAGTGTACCGAATCACTGATGCAACTCATCCATCTGCTCACCCACTCACACATGTTTGAAGCTGCTTCTAGGGCCCCACAGTTCCCAAACCACTGGCACTAATGATCCTGCTACCTAGTGAAATTCCTCTTGTCTTCCAGTCAAACAGTGACCTGTGCCTAGCTTCTCCCCGCATGACCTCTTCCCTTGATAGACTGCAGTATTTCTCACACGCAGCTCCCATCCTCTGGAACGCTCTCCCTCGTACTGTCAGACTTTCCCCTAGTTTCTCTTCCTTCAAACGCTCCCTTAAGACATTCCTATTCAGTCAAGCCTACCACCCGACTCACTGATACATCTCGCTGCCCCAACCAGTCCATCACTCTCACCTTGCAGTCCTCTCCTGTTTCCACTCCAACCCTTCTAGATTGTAAATTCCCACAGGAATAGGACCCTCGCTTCCTTCGTTACTGGTTTGTCAAAATGTTGTTCAGTCTCAATGTATTGTAACCCTGTCTATATTGTGCTCAATGTTCAACGCTGCGGAATATGCTGACGCTTTCTAAATAAAGTATAATAATAAGTCCACAATAATATGATTGTAAGCATGCAGTGGCAACAGTCATATAAACACTAATATAATACTTGGCATTAAAGAGCGCTGCAACATCTTATAAAGCCTAATTCTAAGAAAAAGCCAAAGTAGCAAAATTGACTGAAACAACAGCGTGTGACCTGAAATAATCTTTCATTTTGCCTGAAATACAGCTATTTTTCTCATCCACTTGTCAAAGTGGAAATGTAAAATCAAGCTGTCACTGTGGCTCTGTAATAAACGCTAACTATGCGATGTTTCCGTCATGGTGTATTAAGTGTAAGAAGAGGTCTTGTTCTTCTTATTTTACACTTGGCTCTTGTTAGCAAATGTAAATCAAGCGGATTCTCACGTCCTTCTGGAACAGCTGGTTGCAAGTGTTTAACAAAGATGAATGAGTAAAGATATAGAAAAGGGCTCAAGGAATAGAATTAGATGGGGACAAATCTGATCCAGAGTTCAGCTTCTGTTTCCTTCAAAAAACCCACTGAATTTGGATTTTTGAACAAAAATTAAGATTGACATTTTTGCTCTAAAACACAGCGGAATTTGGAGATTGACTGAAAGTAAGGATTAAAAGGGACACTACTACTGACCTAAACTGTAACTAGATTATTTGTGCATTACAAGTAAAACTATCTTATACAACACATTATAAAACACATGCTGCTGGGTTTATTTTCTATGGGGGTAATTTAGAGAGAACCGAAATGTGGCCGAAATGTAACCGGACACTGAATTTCAGCGAACGGGGACATTCGGCTATTCAGAGAACAGGCAATTCGCCAAATTATGGCAAGTTGACTGCACGTACGGTGCCTGTTCGAGGCCAGTGAAATCCCCATACAGAAGCAATGCTTTGTCTATTCAGAGAACACTGAACAGCTGAGGAATGTCAGTGAAGTGCCCTGCCGTTCGGTGGTTTCATTCAACAGGTTTATTCAGCCGAATCCAATAGGCTTCAATGTTAAAAATATTCCCGTTTTAATTCAATATCTAATAAACCGTTTATCATTTTATTCTGCAGTAAAAAGTCTTTATTTTTAGATTTTTTTTAGGCATTTTTGGGGATTTTTTTTCCATTTCTTTTTTTTAAATCGTTCTTTTTTCTGTAACAGCCCTTTTTATTATCATTCATTGGATCTTATATGTAAATTCCAGGCATTTTCGCTCAGTAGTTTTTTGCAAACAGCGTTACAAATTTCAAACGTTCAAGCAAACTGTTTTTTTGGGGATTTTTTCACCACGTTCATCTAGGTGTCAACTTTTTTCCGGCGGCTGCTCTGCGCTGTGATCGACGGCTGCTCGGATTTTTCCGGCATGTTCGGCTTGGTTTCTGCCGGTTTTCGGTGAGTGTCCGGCGAGTGTTCTGTGGGTTTCTGGCGAGGATTCCCTGCACTACAGGGGCCCTGCGGTGCTTGCTGAATACACTGTAGGGTAGGCTAACTGGGAATCGCCGAATCGTTCAGAAGTGTGGGGAACGAAAAGTCACCGAACGTGCGGTGACTTTTCAGATCTCTCTGAATAACCCTGTATGTTTGAATTAATTGCATGTAAAAAAGGAAAAATAAAGTTAGGTTTTGAATTTGTTTCCATTTTGTGTATTTTTCCCATGATGCAACATTTACCAAAAGCTTTGATAGACGATTTTGATACATTTTTATGACTTTAAACATTTCTTAGAAGAAAAACAGAGTTCCGTTATGGTTTTTTTCTGAAGGTCGGCGGCGTTCGCTGATTCCATGTTCGGCACACTTCAGGGTCCCTGCGGTGAATGGTGATTCCATTTCACTGACACTGCAGTGTATTCACTAAAGTGCACCGAACCAGAAAGCACTAAAATTTCATTGAAATCTTGGTGCTTTCTGAATAACCACTATAGGGCCAAATTACATTCTTCACGTAAAAACGCTTGCGCAACGCAAGAAATTGTGCGGCAAGCGTTAAACGTTACCGTGTGTAAATCAACGCTGGAATTACAATGCTCGTGCATTTTTTCATCCGTTGAGCATTAACGCGCGTAAAACGGACACACACATATGCTCGCACAGTAACGTTGAGCGCAGAAATCAGTGTTGACTGTTTTTTTCACGCCATTCAGCCAATCAGAATTAAGAACCACAATTATCTCACGTTAAGTTTTTGCGCATATATGCTGCAGCAATAATACATGCACACACAACTTCTCCATTTTATTGGTTTGGTATGAGTAGAATGAGTAACTATACTTTGCTCCATTTTTTTTTTTTGGGCTGCTGTATTTGGGTTCGGCAAGGTTGTTCAGATTTGCCATTAACCCTTTCAATGCGGTGGACGCGCTCAGCGCGTCCACCCACATTGCTACTTGGCTGTGGAGGACGCGCTGAGCTAGTCCTCCCTTTGCAGCCGCGATCAGCCGGTATTCCGGCTGATCGCGCACCCCCCCTGACATCATCGATGTCAGCCCAACCTCTGGGATCCCGGCGGGCACGATAGGCGTCATCGCGCATGCGCGATGATGTCTATTTCAGGCACCCCCCGCCATTGCGGTCCTTCGGACCTCTCCCCCTCCCCTTCCCCGGGGGCCAGCGATTAAAGACAGGCACCGCCTGGAAGGGCACAGCCTGCCCTTCCAAGCGGCGGCTGTCTTTAACCCCTAGGGGGCTGGATCGCGATATGGCGCTAACATGCGCCGTATCGCGGTCCCCTCCCGGAGCTGGCCGACATCTTGGATGTCGGCCAAGCTTCCGGGATATCCCCCTAATGACTGGCGTCATCGCGCAGAGCGCGATGCTGCCAGTTTTGAAATTAACCCCTTGCTGCCACCTATAGTGGAGATAGGGGGTTCCAATGAACCCCCTATCTCCCGATCCGTGACAGCTAGGGGTTAATGTTTGCTATCATTGGAACGGCCAGAGCGTGGCCTTTCCAATGATATCATGAACATGTAAAATGTAAATAAAAAAAATTAAAAATAAAATTAAAAAATAAAATAAAAAATTTAAAAAAAAAAAAGTTTTTTTTTTTTTTTTTTAGTTTTATTAGTGCAAAAATATTGTTCCCATTTCAATTATAATGTGAACAATGATGCTGCACTAACGATTTTTTCTATGGGGGGCGTTTGCTAAAAAACACATAATTTTCCCCAAAAAAAGTAACGATTCCTCATTTCTAATTTTTTTAACAAGCGCACCCCATAGAAAATATAACTGCAAACGATCGCATGTTAAAATGTGAAAAAAACCACTTTACACATTATAAATTATTGAAAATTCAAATTTTATTGCAATTTTTGTTATAATATGCAGACATGACATAACGTATACATATAATAATGACATATTATGAATCTGCACAGTCTGCCGGAAAGAACGATATATAATATGTCTGGGTCATATATTAAAATAAGGCTTCAAAACGCGTTTAAACATGATGAGCGAAACCGGTAAAAATGAGCTCAGCACAGAGGCGTGAAAAGGCTCAGCAGCGAAAGGGTTAATACCAGCTTTTAGGAGTTGCTAAAATTATGCGCGCAAAGGCTATGCGTTAAATCCTGCGCATAGATTGTAACACCATCCGCATACCAGCGCACATTCGCGCTTGCGCTCACAATGTTAAGCATAGGAGCGCGCAGTAAATTACGCTAGCACAGGGTTCACACAGGTTCACCTGCGGTAGACGATTACGTGCGTTTGTTGCGCTGACAATGTAATACGACGTTCAGCGCAAAGGGTTTTACCCCCTCGCGTTAATGTTTTTTTGCGCCGGCGCAAACGCTTGTGCGAAGATTGTAATTTGGCCCATAGTGTTTACCTGTCTCATTGGCAGAGGAATTACTTCTTTATTTGTCAACATAGATTGTAAACTCACTCAACAAGGATCCTCTTTTCCTATTGTTCTCTATCTTGTTATGTTATTCTTATGTATGTTTGTCCTACCCATTGTACAGTACTATGGCCTATTTTGAGCGCTGTAAAGAATTGTAATTTTATTAATTATTAACAAGCTTTCAGCAGCCTTGTGAATACTTTACATTTAATGAAGAAAACTGGGTTTTATTTTGTGAGCATAAATTAAAACAAATAGTTTTAAGTAGTCAATGTAATAGAGCAGCAGGAAATGCTAGCAGAATGCTTGGTTGTGTAGGGAGAGGTATTAGCAGTAGGAAAAGGGAAGTGCTCATGCCACTGTACAGAGCACTGGTGAGACCTCACTTGGAGTACTGTGTGCAGTACTGGAGACCGTATCTCCAGAAGGATATAGACATCTTAGAGAGAGTTCAGAGAAGGGCTACTAAAATGGTGTACGGCTTGAAGGAGAAAAGTTACCAGGAAAGGCTTAATGATCTTAACATGTACAGCTTGGAAAAAAGACGAGACAGAGGAGATATGATAGAAACATTTAAATACGTAAAGGGAATCCACAAGGTAGAGGAAGGGAGTATATTTAAAAGGAAACAAAGTAGCAAAACAAGAGGACATAGTCTTAGATTAGAGGGGCAAAGGTTTAAAAGTAACACCAGGAAGCATTATTTTACTGAGAGGGTGGTGGATACATGGAACAGTCTTCCAGTAGAAGTGGTAGAGGCCAAAACAGTAATTGAATTTAAGCAAGCATGGGATAGGCATAAGGCTATCCTAAACAAAAGATAAATCCAGGTAAAGTATCCATGTAATTGGGCAGACTAGATGGGCCGAAAGGTTCTTATCTGCTGACATTTTTCTATGTTTCTATGTTTCTAAACAGTGAAAAAAGAAGTTTGCATATACTAACTTGTGATCACACAGGTACACAACGATGGACATGTCTGTTTTATTGAAGGTAACTGGGGGTGAAACTGTGCTAGCAGAGCATTACTGCTGATTTTATAGATGGTTATGTCATGTGTTTCCTAGTTATTTAGAACAAGATCAAGGCTTCTTGGTACACCTATTAATTTATAAAGCGTGGTTTAAGTTTATTTACTGCTGATCTCTGTTCTCATACCTTTCTTCTTCTTGTTGATCTTTGTGATAAGCAAGAACAGTTTGCACAAAGTGCAACAAGAGTGGTAATGTAATTAATTTAATTTATAAATAAGTATCTGACAATGTAAAAAAGATGCGAAATAAGTATGCGGACAGTAGCCCAAAAATAGGAGGGTTAGTGCAATACCAATATAGAAGTAATGAGATTTGCTAATAAGCAAGACGAGCTGCCAACATACAGGTAGTTCAAGCTACCCAGAGAGACAAAAAAATCGCTATAATGAGTGTGGTAACAACCACATACACATAACAGTGGAAGCTCGCTATACCTCGGTGGTTCAAGCCACCTACATAACCAAGAACACAGGTATTCTTGGTTATGTAGGTGGCTTGAACCACCGAGGTATAGCGAGCTTCCACTGTTATGTGTATGTGGTTGTTACCACACTCATTATAGCGATTTTTTGTCTCTCTGGGTAGCTTGAACTACCTGTATGTTGGCAGCTCGTCATTACTTCTATATTGGTATTGCACTAACCCTCCTATTTTTGGGCTACTGTCCGCATACTTATTTCGCATCTTTTTTACATTGTCAGATACTTATTTATAAATTAAATTAATTACATTACCACTCTTGTTGCACTTTGTGCAAACTGTTCTTGCTTGTTATTATTGGGTTATGCCCGTGAGTGGTGAATTGAGCCTTATCCTTTTGTTTTTTCGTCTTTGATCTTTGTGATACCCTGACAAACGGGGTATAGTGAACTGCTAAGAAAAAAATGTGGTATTCACTCCACCAAGAGTCCATAGAGTGGTGCAGGCAGAAGGACTTCAGAGAACTGTCTGTTCTGCATATCTTTAGCTTTATGTCGACAGGAAGCAGTCCATGCAAATGCAAAAATCACTTAACACCAGGTTTTAGGAGCCCTTATTTTTTTTCTGTCTAAGGCTAGGGTCAGACTAACGCATTTTTCGCGTTGTCCGTGAAAAAGTGCGTTCGAACGAATGGACGCATTTTTTTCACGGAATACGCGATAGCGGTCATACGATGCGCATTTTCGTCCGTGATTTTGTACGGATCATCAATAAAACCCTTTTTGTGTCTGGACGTTATGTTGGCCGGACGTGTGCAGCGTCTGACGTCTCCTAATCACACACACACGCCACTAGTGGACGCAGCGCACTCTGTACGTCAGTACTAGCGGTTTCATGTTCTCGAAAAAATGCATTCGATTGCCACTTGCGTTGCGCAGCCGCACTTTTGTGCGTCCGTTCTTCGTATGCTGCCTGGCATTGGACGTCATTTGCTGCTAGCACGGCCGTGATTTAGTGCTGCTAAACGCACGTTGATACTGCGTTAGTCTGACCCTAGCCTTAGGCTAGGGTCAGACGAACGGATTTTTCACGGCTACCATCAAAAAGTGCGTTGATGCGTCCAAACGCATTTTGTAACGGAAGACGCGATAGCGGTCATACGATGCGCAATGTCGGCCGTATTTTTTTGACGGAGCGATAAAAAAACAAATGGACGTGATGTTGGCCGGACATGTGCAGCATCTGACGTCTCCTAATCACGCACACACGCCGCTATGCCGACACAGCGCACTCTGTACGTCAGTACTAGCGGTTCCACGTTCTCGAAAAAATGCGTTCCTTTGCCGATTGCGTTGCACGGCCGAACTTTCGTGCGCCCGTACTTTGTATATTGGCCGTCATTGGATGTCATTTGCGGCTACTACGGCCGCAATAAAGTGCAGCTCAACGTACGTTCGCACTGTGTTCGTTTGACCCCAGCCTTAATCACTAATTTTTCTGTCTATAAATGTATCGGAAGTGTAAATGCATAGTAAGCAATCGTAAAATCCAGACACAACAGAAGTTGCAGCTCAAGTTTGAATATGATGTGAGTGTAAGCATTAACTAATGGGGCTGTTATAGTTAATGGATCCAATAGGGCCCATTGTATCCTCTGAACTTTGTTGCTATTTTATGTTGCAATACATTCCTGCAAAAGACTCATAAACATTACACATTCAAACCTGAATCCCAGATCACCTCTAAGTGTGTCAATGACATCACCAAGTTGTATATTAACTCACTTGTACTACAGCAAGGAAATCCATGAGACCTTGGACTGCGAAAGTCCTGATAACGGTTCTGATTAAACAAAGCATTAATACAATGTAACGAGTCACTTCACTAGGACCTCTTGTGGTACACTCCAGCATACCAATTTGTTAAAAGCTGTCAGTAATAGCTATCCCTGTCCTTGAGATGGATGGGTGGACAGAAAATAGCTAAACTGGAAAGTATCATCATAAAACAAGTTAGACTCAGGGCCACGAATATAAGCAAGCGAATACAAAGTTACAGTTACAAGTATTTGTAAAGAGCTAACAAGTTCCATAGCGCTGTACAATGGGTGAGACAGAATAAAGAATATATATATACACAAGTTAAACATACAGAACAGTAGGAGAGAGGACCCGGCTCAAGAGTTTACAATCTACAAGACAAGGTATGGATTAGAGATCAGAATAGACGTCTAAGAAGCTGGGTCAGAATATCAGGACATTAGTAACACAAACAAACAATGGTCTATAGCAGAAATCTAAATGTGACAACGTCAAGATGGAAGATTGGGGTTAAAAAGGCCAAATACATCACGCCACAATCCTGCGCCAAGGAGCAGCACGTGCATCAATGGTATGATACTACTATGATACTACAGCAGTGGTGAACTAATGCGCAGAATGATACTTGAGCGTCAAACTAAAAATCACGCGTCCAGCGTGACAGTAGACCTGTGAAATGATGCTGATGCCCGCAGACACCAAATAGCAGCAACTACTGGCCATCCCTAACAAGTGGGAGGCACATCTGCAAACTGCTGTAAGTCCTACACCGTTCACCTGAGTTGGATGTACATACCCTCAAATTAAAGCTGACAGTCTGCAGTTAAAGCACATTGTGTTTGTTTCATTCCATCTCCATTGTGGTGGTGTATAGAGCCAAAGATGTTAGAATTGTGTCGATGTCCCAATATTTCTGGACCTGACTGTATTTGGCTCCTAAAGAGGCACTGTCATTTGTTGTTGAAGGATAAGTCTGTGAAGTTAGGTAATGCTATTTACGTGGCAGAATATTTGGTTTATTATTGCTTCCTCTTAGTAAATGCTGCCTTGAGAAGTTCTACTAGTAATCTCACGCTATGCGTTATGGCTTCCTATTTTTAGACTTGCTTACAGTGCTTTTGTAACATGCTGAGATTAACACAAAACATTACTCCAGGTGTGTCAGTTCCAATGAAAAACTTCAACAGCACAAGTCAACAAATAAAGTGATGACATACAGGAAGGAGGACACACAGGTTTGATGAGGTAAAGCTCCCAGAATGCTGTGTAATCCCCGGATTGTGCACTCTGTAATCCGATATTAATATTTTGTCTGTTTATCCACTCACCAGGATTTTCCCCTTTATATTGAGATGTTCCAGAGTCTGTGGACACAACACTTGCAATGCTTCTGATGAGAACTTTAGGGACCCAAGGACACATCTGATATACGTAATCATTTTTTTAACCAGCTGCATATATTTTGCAACATATATAGCATCAATAGCAACCAGTTACATTCTATCTCCTTCCGATGAGGGTAAATTAGCCCGAAACAGCTGTACAGGAGTGATTGTGTCTGGTTGCATAACCTGGCCTTTGCTAAAAAAAAAAAAAGCCATTTAATATGGCATGGCATTGGACAAGGCGGGTTATGTGTTATTACAGAGCCTAGATGAAAAGATTTCTCACCTAAAAAAGTGAGAAGCTGTGGACTTCATTTGCATATCCTACCCAGAGTTCTTCGCTGCATATGGAGAAGGTAGCACAAGAGCTCTGTAAGCGGTTCTCTGAATTGCTAGGATGTGTAAATGTCCTCTGCAGCTATAAACCTTATTATTTGCAGTGTGGAGGCTTTTCATCTCACATTTTTGCCCTCCACTACAATTGAAATACATATATATATATATATATACACTATATTGCCAAAAGTAGTCTCTCACCTGCCTTGACTCGCATATGAATTTAAGTGACATCCCATTCCTAATCCATAGGGTTCAATATGACGTCGGTCCACCCTTTGCAGCTATAACAGCTTCAACTCTTCTGGGAAGGCTGTCCACAAGGTTTAGGAGTGTGTTTATGGGAATTTGACCATTCTTCCAGAAGCACATTTGTGAGGTCACACACTGATGTTGGACGAGAATGCCTGGCTCTCGGTCTCCGCTCTAATTCATCCCAAAGGTGTTCTATCAGGTTGAGGTCAGGACTCTGTGCAGGCTAGTCAAGTTCATTCACACTAGACTCTGTCATCCATGTCTTTATGGACCTTGCTTTGTGCACTGGTGCACAGTCATGTTGGAAGAGGAAGGGGCCAGCTCCAAACTGGTCCCACAAAGTTGGGAGCATGGAATTGTCCAAAATGTTGTGGTATGCTGAAGCATTCAGAGTTCCTTTCACTGGAACTAAGGGGCCAAGCCCAGCTCCTGAAAAATGACCCCACACCATAATCCCCCTCCACCAAACTTTACACTTGGCACAATGCAGTCAGACAAGTACCGTTCTCCTGGCAACCGCCAAACCCAGACTCATCCATCAGATTGCCAGATGGAGAAGCGCGATTCGTCACTCCAGAGAACGCGCCTCCACTGCTCTAGAGTCCAGTGGCAGTGTGCTTTACACCACTGCATCCGACGCTTTGCATTGGACTTGGTGATGTATGGCTTGGATGCAGCTGCTCGGCCATGGAAACCCATTCCATGAAGCTCTCTGCGCACTGTTCTTGAGCTAATCTGAAGGCCACATGAAGTTTGGAGGTCTGTAGCGATTGACTCTGCAGAAAGTTGGTGACCTCTTTGCACTATGCGCCTCAGCATCCGCTGACCCCGCTCCGTCAGTTTACGTGGCCTACCACTTCGTGGCTGAGTTGCTGTCGTTCCCAAACACTTCCACGATCTTATAATACATCTGACAGTTGACTGTGGAATATTTAGGAGCGAGGAAATTTCACGACTGGATTTGTTGCACAGGTGGCATCCAATCACAGTTCCACCTTTGATTTCACTGAGCTCCTGAGGGCGACCCATTCTTTCACAAATGTTTGTAAAAACAGTCTGCATGCCTAGGTGCTTGATTTTATACACCTGTGGCCATGGAAGTGATTGGAACACCTGATTCTGATTATTTGGATGGGTGAGCGAATACTTTTGGCAATATAGTGTAGATTAGGTTAGTCGTGCCTCTAAAAAGAGAAACATGAAAAAAGAAGAGTGTCTGAATGAATGTGGGTTTTACCCAAACAAAAGCACTTTGATTATATTTCCCGCTTCTGATGTTTGTCTTGACCATGTCTGCATTCTTTATGCATTGAGTTGCCGTCGATATATATGCATTAGCAGACAGGAGTACCCAATGAATTGACCTTTCTGTACATTTCTAGCTTCAATAGAGAGCTTTACAGCAGATCCTTTCATGAGGAATTATATGCAGACGCCAGGTTAGATTGTAACATTATTAAATAAATTAAACATTATTATTCATTCTACAAACAAGCAATATTTATGGATGTGTTTCTGTAATAATTATTAAAATATTAATAAATCCCCTCTCTCAGAGAAATTCTCTATGGAAGGATTGTGGATATTTTTAAGGAAGCCATATATGTTTAAGGTTGTTGGAGGTTTTGATTTTATAGCTTTAAAACACAAGATCTTCCTTTTGCTTCTACAAGATATCATTGTGAGTGCTGACAGAAAACCTAAAGCCTCCATAGCACTGTCAGCAAAAAGAATATAGGAAGCAAAACTAGACTTTTGGTACAGTGCACATATACCATTATCTTCATCCAGACATGCTATTCTTGTTAGTTACAGTTACAAGTTTTTAAAAAGCGCTAACAAGTTTCGCAGCGCTGCACAATGGGAGGCAGAACAACAAATATACGTACAGGTTCAACACACAGTACAGTAGGCGATAGAGGACCTTGCTCAAGAGCTTACAATCAAAAAGGATAGGGGTGACACAAGTCTTGGAGAGAAAAACTGATTCCAGAACCTGTCAGGGTTATTCAGAGAAAGGTGAAAACCAGGAGAACTGGCAGGAGAAGAGAACAATTTGGACCAAATGGGCGATTTAGAAAGTGAGATAAATGGGAGAAGTTTTCAGACTATTTTGATCTCGATTTTTCACTTCTCCAGTCATTCTCCTGAGTTTCACCTTTCTTTGAATAGACCTGCATATGTTATAACACATTAGAATAATCTGTTCTCTCTTTTTTTTTACTTTTCATTTGCCTAATTCTAAAAAGAAAATTTACATGTGATAGCTGTCAACCAATGCTATCCTATAGCACTCATCATAGAAAACAAGCCAATTGACCTGCTGTAAATTATATGTGTATCTATTTATAATATGTTTTAATGATGCTGAACTTTAACACATGTTTCCTTACATTAAAATCCAGTCGTGCACTTAGGAAGTGAATGGGTATAAATGACACCTGTCTTCACGTGCACGCGAGTAATTGAATCAAGGAGATAAAATGCCAATCTATGGGCTAGATTCCAAGTCCGGTGTAAACTTAACCAGAGTTCTGACCAACTTACCAGCTGAGTAACCTTTGCCCTCCAGATGTTTTGGAACTATGTCCCCCAAGAGACTCCGTCAACCAAATGAGTGGCTGAGTATCATAGGAGATGTAGTTCCAAAGCAGCTTGATTTTTGTGAGTTTAACGTCGATCTTGAAATAAATGCCCATCTTAGGCTAGGGTCAGAGTGGGGCAGTCGAAACGCGCGTGCAGGCGCACTAAATCACGGCGGCAGTAGCAGCACATAACGGCCAATGACGGCCAATATACGCAGTACGTGCGTACAAAAGTGCGCCGACACCACGCAACCGGCAAATGAACGCATTTTTCTCAGAACGTGAAACCGCTGGTACTGACGTACAGAGTGCGCTGCGGCCGCATAGCAGCGTGTGTGCGTGATTAGGAGACGTCAGACGCTGCTAGTGTGCGGCCTACATAACGTTCAAACAGCCGGATTTCCCTAGAATTGCGTTGGTGAGTACCTGCGACTGTGCGACTGTGGTCGTCTGACCACTTAAGCGTATTCCGTGAAAAAATGCGTGCGCACGCATCGACGTACATTTTGACGGTGGCCGCAGAAAATGCGCTCATCTGTCCCTAGCCTTAAATGGTCAAAACTGGGTCACTCTCAAGGTGTGTGCACTTGGTTGCACCTGTTAAAGGAGATGGGTGAAGCTGTATAGTGCTGAAAGGCTAAACGAAGGGCTGTATTCCCTAGTTGGTGCTAACGTGGAGATGGTAAGCAGGATAATGTGCACTTGCAGATTATCCCATACAGTCTCTATGTTAATGTCATATTCCGGAAAAGGTGCTATCGCAGCACCTCGCCCCGTAATGCAGTCCTCAGCTTGCGCTTCCGGGGGTGAGCTCTGCGCGAGTTCGCTCTCATGAGATCGTGCAGCGCTGGAGTGACTGAGGAGGGAGACTAGAAACTATTGGTTCCCAGTCTCACTCGGCTTCCAGCAAGAAGCAGCAGCGGATCGGGCCACCCTTTTCGCAGTGGGATGAGAGGCGAGTATGGGATTTTTAGGGGGTGTTTCGTGCGTGTTAAATGATTTTGCATTTGCAGGATCATTTAACACCAGCTTTTAGGAGGTGTTAAAACTTTTAATTTCACATCCCGACGGTAATTTGTGCCAGCACTTTGTAATACCTCACTTGTCGAGACTGCACTCCCCATGTTAGGTACAGGAGATGGAAAGTCCAGTAAGCTCACACAAACTGAGCAGCAAAACCTTTTCACCCCAGTTTAGCGTCAAGATCAGAATCAGACGTTAAATTTAATAATGCTAGCATTAACATTTACATATCAAGATGCTACATTAGCACCAACTATGGAATAGTGCCCGATGTTTCTTTTTCTGTCCATCTGTACATTTAGACACAATCCCACTCACCTGTACCTTTTGGTAGACCTGGCCTGAATATGACAGCACAGGTACTTCTATCTTTAGGTGAACAAAACCCAATAGGTGATATGTACAGCAGAACCTTTGTTTTATTGTTCAGACAGTTTTTGTTACTAAACAAAAGTATCTAGTGCTGTAACGAAAGGGAGTGAAAGGCACTAAGCTCGTGTATCCAGCCAGCGGACAGACACCTGTTCCATTCTTCTCTGGCTGCTGCCTTCTCATTCACTGGGACACTGCCTGGCACTTGGCTAGCTTTCAGCCGCCCGCACCCTGGTGTATGTTTAAAACAGAGCGATGAATCACTTGGTCACGGAGCTGGCATTACACTGATTATATAGCATGCCATTTCTGCTGAAGACCACAGTCATACAGATGGCACAGTTAGCTTTCATGTACAGATGGGGACAATGAAACAATTAATCAAGCTTTAATAGACCTCCAGTATCAAAAAAATACATCAAACACAGGGCTTTTAAAAGCTGTCACTATGGGAATTATGGGAGGGGTAGCAAATGGAGGGCAACAGGGGTACAACATGTAATGGAAGGGATAGTATGTAGAATTAGGCCAATCAGGACATATATGAGAGGAGGTTTTAACCCTTTCGCTGCTGAGGCTTTTTCCGCTCCTATGCTGAGGTCATTTTTACCTGTTTTGCGCATCATGTTTAAACGTGTTTTGAAGGCTTATTTTAGTATATGACCCAGACATATTATATATCGTTCTTTCCGTCAGACTCGGTAGATTCATAATATGTCATTATTATATGTATACGTTATGTCATGTCTGTATATTATAACAAAAAATGCAATAAAATATGTATTTTCAATAATTTACAATGTGTAAAGTGTTTTTTTCCACATTTTAACATGCGAGCAATTGCGGTTATATTTTGTATGGGGTGCGCTTGTTAAAAAAATTAGAGATGGGGTCTCATTACATTTTTTTTTGGGGAAAATGACACTATTTTTAACAAACGCACCGCATACAAAAATCGTTAGTGCAGCATCATTGTTCACATTATAATTGAAATGGGAACAATATTGCTGCATTAACAAACCAAAAAAAATTAAAAAAAAGTGTTTATTTTTTTTCTTTCTTTTTTTTTATTTTTTTTTATTTATTTTTTTCATTTTTATTTTTTTTTTACAAAATTTTTCACTTTCATGTTTGGTATCGTTGGAACGGCCATGCTCTGGCCGATCCAACCATACCAAAATGTAACCCCTAGCTGCCACGGATCGGGAGATAGGGAGTTCATTGGAACTCCCTATCTCCACAGTTGGTGGCAGTTAGGGGTTAACTCTAGGACTGGCGTCATCGTGCTACGCACGATGACGCCAGTCCTCTGGGGGAGTTCCCGGAGGCTTGGCCGACATCCAAGATGTCGGCCAGCTCCGGGAAAGGATCGCGAACCGGCGCTTTTCAGCGCCGATTCGCGATCCAGCTCCCCAGGGGTTAATGCCAGGCATCATTTGGAAGGGCAGGCTGTGCCCTTCCAAATGATGCCTGGGTTAACCCCCGCAGAGCCGCCAATCGGGAGGGAGAGAGGTCCGAAGGACCTCCCCCCCCTCCCTTTCAGGCGCCTCCTCCGCACATGCGGGGGGGCGCCTGAATTAGGTGTCATCGCGCCCCGCGATGACACCTAATTCTGGCGGCTGCTGGTCCGGATGCCGGGCTGACATCCAGGATGTCAGCCCGCACCGGAGGGGCCAGCGATCGGCCGGAACCGGCCGAACGCTGACCCCAATGGGAGGACGCGCTCAGCGCGTCCTCAGCACACCAGCGGGACTGCTGAGGACGCGCTGAGCGCGTCCTCAGCAGCGAAGTGGTTCAATATCAATAAAAACTGAATGCATTACGTGGAGATGACCAATAATAACGAGTGGTAATTAGGATAATATTCTTTTATATGTACAGTATATATTGTTAAAGACCTCCTGACCCAAGGGTCAAATCGTTGATCTATTTTTAACTGCGGAGGACATGTGGGGAACGTCATGGGGAATCCCCACTATATGCAGAGGATGCTCCCCATATGTCTGTCGCTTTGGCCGGGGTCAGACAAGCATTTTGCAGAGCGTAAGGAACGTCCGTGAATGGACGTTCCTTCCACTCTGATGCCCGTCTGGCCACCTCGCTGAGAGCAGTTAGTGCGCTCAGCACTGCAAAGCTTGATCCTCCTATGGAGGAATGTGCTTTCAGCCCTGTCAAACGCACATCATAGCGCTTCGACAGGGAGGCTTTCAGAACGTCCACAATACACCTGCTGTAGTGCACGCAATTCGTGCGTACGCTACAGCGTGTGGCTCATCCCGTCAAAGTATCACAACGCTGCGATGGACGCCTGGAGGCACATCAGTACAGGCCACATAATGCTCTCGTCTGACCCTGGCTTAAGGGGACTCTCCCTTCTTATACTTACCTACCCCTCTGGGGTCCCATGGTGGTCTGACTTCCTTGAAGTCAGACCCGCTTTTATAACCCCTCCCAGCACACTGACGTCATCGCGGCGGCAAATTTATATGTATATTTGGTCAGTACATAAAAATAAGCAAAATGATATATATAAATTAAAAAGGAATGAGTGGGGGGGGGAGATAAAACATGATATGGATATTCAAATAGGAATATGGTATGGCAATGAGTATTTGTAGACATTATATAAGATACAACAGACATTGTACTCCACGGAAATAAAATGGAAGTATTCACATATTATTTATGGGATTATGTTATGAAACAGGCAGGAATACAGATTTCAGACAGAACTGAAAATAGAGTAAATGGGATGTGAATTTTGTTGGGTGTATATAACTGGGAATAGTATGCGAAGCACATGTGCAGATCTTCACAAATAAACATAAAAAACATTAAACACAAGGGTCAATACCTAAAAAAAAAAGTAGTGTGGGAAATCACCAAGATTACTGTCCCCCAATTAGCAATTATTATCTTGCACATAACCAAACTAAAATCTGATCCATTTATGTATGTCTGTGAATTATAGCAAAAATATATGATAAAGCTATATTTTTGTGACTCGACTGGGAAAGATATGACTGGATGCCTGCATACAATCTGTATAGTGTGTGCGTGATCAAAGGGAACTACGTTCCGTCTGCAAAAATAACGGAGAACTGCATTCCCACACATTCTCCCTGGCTTGACTCTTGATTAAACACACCATCAGGGTTATTCAGAGAGAGGTGAAAACCAGGAGAACGACTGGAGAAGTGAAAATTCTAGGTCCCATTTATCTCACTTTTCAAATCGGCTGTTTGGACCTAGAATTTTCACTTCTCCAGTCATTCTCCTGGTTTTCACCTCTCTCTGAATAACCCTGCATTTTTACACAAAAATTAAAGCGTTGTTTCAGATGACACATCAGATTCTCTTTATAATCAATTTCAAGAGGAAATCATCTTCAAGTATTCCAGCCCTGCACATGGGAAAAGCAGTCTAAAGTGATTATTAACTGAAATACAACTATACATAGTATTCAAAGCATAAATCAAAGTATAACTGAATCATCAGAGTGCAAATACAGAATTCTAATACAGAGTGAATGGGGGTCAAAGCTCTACCAGGATCACCAGGAACATAGAAACATAGAAAAATGTCGGCAGATAAGAACCTTTCGGCCCATCTAGTCTGCCCAATTACCTGGATGCTTAACCTGGATTTATCTTTTGTTTAGGATAGCCTTATGCCTATCCCATAAACATTCCATTGTTTATTTGTTGTTTTGTGTTTTGAAAGCTCAGTAAAATTGTGGTGAGATGTAGCAATTATATGTATTTCAAAATGTTTTCTTGCTTCTAATGTTCTATGGGATATAAAAAGGTTCTGCCCAGAAACAATCCAGCATCAGTATTACTGAGCAGACATACAAGTTCCTGCTTGTCTGCTCCTATAGGCCAGTCTGTTGCTATCATGATATCACCATCTTAAACATCACAACGCCCATTTAGTTGTCAGGGATGGCTACACATAAGATCTAACTATATATATATATATATATATACACACATACTTTTTTATTTTCCTGTAACAGAGGATTGAATAAAATTACATTTATTTCACCCAAACTGTTGTTTATTGTTAAACTTTTACAAATACAAACTAGGTGATGTGACCCCCCCCCCCTGCCCCTGCTGTAACTGTTCTCAGGCTTTTGACAGTGAACTGTTCTATAATCTCAAACTAATTCTGTGTAATGCGGTGTAATTCCTGAAAATATTTCCATTGCTAGTGTAGTGTCTTTTGAATGAATGTGCACATTGTAAAGAGTAAACAAGTATAAATAAATCAAGCATGTGATGAGAAATACCTTGACTCTATGCAATTTCATGGATTAGTTACCAGCATGGGGTTAAACTAATAGCTTTACTAAACAGCTTTTAGGATTATAGGTTATAGTAGTTTTATGCAATCAGGATACAATGTGTCCACTATATGGAACAAGCCTAAAGATAGATAGATAGATAGATAGATAGATAGATAGATAGATAGATAGATAGAATAGATGACCCTTTTTGGAAGTGTCAAACTATACAAGATACACTAGAGTAAGCTCTG
Organism: Leptobrachium leishanense; assembly: GCA_009667805.1. Taxonomy (NCBI): domain Eukaryota; kingdom Metazoa; phylum Chordata; class Amphibia; order Anura; family Megophryidae; genus Leptobrachium; species Leptobrachium leishanense. The sequence goes on along the minus strand of CM019065.1, from coordinate 109,628,351 downwards.
TTCCAAAAATAAAAGTCACAAGATCTGCACTTACCTTGAGCAATCAGGATGAAGCAAGGGCTTAGGAAAGTGAGTGTAAGTGAGAGATACATTGTATCCACTGCTGTTTGGCTTGTTTTCCCAATCCTTTGTCATGCAAAACCGGACAGGGTCAGGTATCTCTAAGTCTCTGTGGAGATTGCTGTGAATTTGGCAGCCCAGGAAGGATTCCCAGCCTTTCTGGGACTGTACACAGAGGCTGAGATTGCAGATTAGAGGGACACGTGACTGGGAGTGGGTTGGGAGGCAGATCTGCATGTACAGAGCAGGGAGGGATCCACAGCTCAGATGGATCTGTTGTGTCTGCACATGCAGCTGGACACAGACAGTGTGATGGGACGGGGTATGTTATATCCACCTCAAATAACAAACAATCAGCGAAAAAACAAACAGCTTCACGAAGCCAAAACTTCATACAGTGAAACTGTGGCTAGAGGAACCTTGTTAAAATGCAGGGACTGTACAAACAAATGTGCCAGACATCCATAGAAACTGACAGCTCCACAGTCTGCAGGAGCCCTGCACATTGTCCAGATAGTCATTCATATGGCAATTAGCACGATCTGATAGCAGACTCCCTGAGGATCAGGAATTTCAATTAAATATAGACTTAAATTGACAAAGTTAAAGTTGAACAATTTAATGGAGGTCAAATAAATTTGTTAAATATTATGGGCCCTGTTACATTCTTCGTACATATGTTTGTGCCCGTGCAAAAATGCATTAATGGAGGGGGCAAAACCCTTTGCACAGAACGTCGTATTACAATCTCAGAGCAACAAACGTGCGTATACGTCTAATGCGGGTGAACCTGCGTGAACGCTGCGCGAGCTTACTGTACTTCACGCGTCCTATACTTAACATTGTGAGCATAAATGCGTTTGTGCGCTGGTACGTGGATGGTATTACAATCTATGTGCAGTTTGTAACGCACTGCCTTTGCGCGCATTATTTTAGCAACTTCTAAAAGCTGGTGTTAACGGCAAAATCTACCAACCTGGCCGAAACCAAATACACCAGCCCAAAAAAAAATTACAAAGTATAGTTACACATTCTACTCATAACAAACCAATAAATTTGAGAAGTTGTGTGTGTTTTTTTGATTGATGCAGCATATATGCGCAGATTGACTTGATTGACAAATTGACAGGCGCAAAAACTTAACGTGAGATAATTGTGGTTCTTAATTCTGATTGGCTGAATCGTGTGAACAACCAGTCCGCACACTGATTTCTGCGCGCAACATTGCTGCACGTGGGTTTTGTGCATCCGTTTCACGCGCGTTATTTTTTGACGGATGAAAAATGTGCGAGAATTGTAATACCAGCGTTGATTTACACGCGTTAACGTTTAAACCTTTGCACACAAATTCACGCGTTTACTGTGCGTTTTTGCGTGAAGAATGTAATTTGCCCCTATGTTTTCCAGTTGTTATATCGCTCCAGTTGAAATAATGGATGGCAGATACTGGGAATAGCCCTCCAATGGAATGTGTTTTGTAACTTTGTGATTGATAGGATATACACAATAAAAAAAAAAGTTGCCCTTTGTACAATCTCAAAAAGACAAGTGTGACCTTTCCTCCCACTGCCAGAGCACTGGGGAGTACTAACTGGCTACCAGTAAAGGAATTTAAGGAATTTGCAGGCAGGCTACCTCCAGGATAAACCTGGTGATCCCATAATATACAGAGATAGTGGTGGCGCATTTGATTTTATAGCAGAGAAATTCGTATATTAGTATTAATATATTTATTTACATGTTTCCAATATAATAAAGTAGTAGGGTGAGTCTACAAACATACATACAGAAAAAATGGCGTCCCGCCTGTACTCACCAGAGCGGCTGCAACAGCCAGGAGTAACAGCCCAGTTCATGTATAAAACATAAGAGAAAAAAGTCATCTGCGCTGGTTTCTATACATTTCCATGTACAACAAAACACTACCTCCTGATAGTGTTTTGTTGTACATGGAAATGTATAGAAACCAACGCAGATGACATCTTTTTTTCTCTAGTTGAGTCTACAAACAGTTTGGCATATGAGATGTATTCTATAACTATAGCATAGCACAGGTGTCAGCAAAATCAGTACCATGGCCTGGGTGCTTTAAAGTTTTATTCCCCGCCATGTTCATTCATTCTTTAGACTGACTATGATTTGGAATGAGGTTCCATAACATGTATAGCGCCCATATGCTGACTCCAGGTAGGGCCGGTGCAAGAATTTTTGGCAAGAATAGGGGAAGGGGCATCATACACAGCCACACACAAATAAAACAAGTACACACATGCAAAAACCACATACACAGAAACTGACACCCCCCCCCCCCCACAGAGACCGTGACACCCCTCCCACACATGCAGACCCAGACATCCCTCCCACCAAGGGTCAAGTCTAGAGGCTGAGTTTTAGGGTAAAAATATGACAAAACATATATTTATAGTGACTTTAAAAGAAAATACAGGGTGTCCATAAAGTCTCTTTACAATTTCAAACATTTATTACAAAGGCAATTGATGGGATATCTTCATCAGATTTGTTCTATGTACTCAGTGGTTATCACGGTTTTTATCACATTGCATTCGTGTGTTTCAGGTACTCTGATGATGAATGAGGTACTGTTAAATGAACCCCATTGAACATTTCCAGACCGGTGGATTAGAAGGGGTGGCCCAATTCCCTGGCCATCTCGTTCACCAGATATCACTCCCTTTGACATCTTTCTATGGATTTATGTTAAAGATATGGTGTATGGAACAAAGGTATGGGACATCACTAATCTAAAGCAGAGGATCACTGATGTCATTGCCACCATTGATGAGGGTATGCTACAACGAACGTGGCAAAAAATCCAGTACCGTCTTGATGTGCTTCGTGCAACTAATGGAGCCCATATAGAGGTGTATTAAATGAGGCCAAAAACCTTAAATATATACGTCTCATTTTGTAATAATTTTCACTTATCTGTCTTTTCATTTGCCTTTGTAATAAATTTTTGAAATTGTAAAGAGACTTTATGGACACTTTGTGTATTCTTCAACAGCTAAATAAAAACTTTGACAGAGAATGCCATTCCTCCTGCAAAAAAAGTGGAGGAAATCCATTCCCACCAGTTCCTCCTTGAGGTGACTCCCTGCCTCCCATACACAAAGACCCTGAAACACTATCCTCCACACGCACACAAAGACCCTGAAACACTATCCTCCACACGCACACAAAGACCCTGAAACACTATCCTCCACACGCACACAAAGACCCTGACACACTATCCTCCACACGCACACAAAGACCCTGAAACACTATCCTCCACACGCACACAAAGACCCTGAAACACTATCCTCCACACGCACACAAAGACCCTGACACACTATCCTCCACACGCACACAAAGACCCTGACACACTATCCTCCACGTACACAAAGACCCTGACACACTATCCTCCACACGTACACAAAGACCCTGACACACTATCCTCCACACGCACACAAAGACCCTGACACACTATCCTCCACACGCACACAAAGACCCTTACACACTATCCTCCACACGCACACAAAGACCCTGACACACTATCCTCCACGCACACAAAGACACTGACACACTATCCTCCACACGCACACAAAGACCCTGACACACTATCCTCCACGTACACAAAGACCCTGACACACTATCCTCCACACGCACACAAAGACCCTGACACACTATCCTCCTCCACACACACAAAGACCCTGACACACTATCCTCCACACGCACACAAAGACCCTGACACACTATCCTCCACGCACACAAAGACCCTGACACACTATCCTCTACGCACACAAAGACCCTGACACACTATCTTCCACACCACACAGACCTGGACTTCTCCTTTGCACACACAAACAGACCCTGTCACCCCTCCCAAGCACAGACCACAACAACACCTCCCAAACAGAGACGCACATACTGAACCTGTCATGTGTCAACCCTGTGCAGAGCTTGCTGTAGCCAACCCTCTGTAAACTTGGGGCACCTGGGAGATCAGTTGGGGGAGGGAAATCTCAGCATGCAATGTCCAGGCTCGAAACACATTGGGATTGTCAATCTCTCCATCTATGTAGCGAGGTTTAGGAAGAGTGACATGGGGCTGGGCGGCTTGTAGTACAGCACGGCGCTGGGTCCATAATCAAACTTGCTCTCACACATCCCCTCTGATCATAGGATGTTTGCACTGGGAAGGTTCTAGGGATTTTAACCATAGGTTTGTGTGAACCTTTTGAATCTCATCAATCTATATTTTTGCCCGCGTTTTGGGGAGGGCATTATTGAATAAATTTTGTTTCATTTTGAAACATACCAATAGATATTTCCGTGATTGGGCACGCCACCTATAATAGGGGCCAAGCAAGCTATTCATAGAACATATAATCATGTTTGTTGCAACTGAACCTGTTATTACTAAGTGATAATTTCTGTAGATCACTGATTCATTCACACCAAAAATCCTGAACTTTTTTAAATTAATGACACAGGAAAGAGAATGGTTTTGGTCTGTCTTCACTTGTCCAAACATAAAAAGGCATTAAGAGGACACTGACACTTGTGGTCATTTTGTACTAGAATGAAATCTTTATTTCCAAAAAAAAAACAACCCTCAAAATAAATGTGACTTTCCGATACCTCATGTAATGGAATGCAAAATTGGACAAACAGCACTCGACTCCCCATTACAACGTCTCGGCACAGCATGTCTACACGTTTCGTACGTAAGGCAGTTTGTCAAGAGTCACTCTTCATGTGACGAACTGTAACTCTGAAAAACAAAATTAATGGTACGTTCTGGTTTCTCAGTCTTTATATGGGCTTTTGTTAAGCCTTGAAGGGTTGACACAGGCCCATGTGGGGCCGAATTGTTACCAGCCAATCTTCCCAATGCATCTGCCAATATTTGAAGACTGAGTGCTCGTTCCTTTTTTGCTTGCACGCTATATGTTGTGGGAGTTGGCCTCTCTGGAACTTGGTGTACCTGTTTTCTGTGTCTAAAGGGTGGTGTACAGGTCCTGCTTTGTGTTTGATCCTATTTATAGAAGATAATTGAGTGATTGTTACACAAATATACTCTATAATCTTTTTATAGTTCTTTTGGGGGCTACAAAATTACAGGGACTCTTGAAACCATTAGTTTTGGTTATATTTTCTTCGCCTCTGATATCTGTGGTTTGCCATTGAAGCAATTCTTAATGATGCCTTGATCTGCAAACCACAGAATAAAGACTTCACAAATGAAAGACTACAGATGGCCATTCCAAATGATGGCGGTGAAGGATAGACCTTCAAAGGTAGTCACTTCAGGTTTACAGGATAACATTGCCCTGCTAATAGCTTAATTGTATGTGGTTTATGAAAATTTGGAGATCTTATCTGGATGAGTCCTCAGAGCACATATTCGTGTTTTGTTCCTAACATATATACAGTATAATTTTTAATTATTCCCTGTCAAAAGTTTGACACAATCACCTACAGTAGCATGTTGCCAGAGTGAGTGGCAGCTGTAAGGAGAAGAGCCATCGTACAGGACAGTTTTCTGGTCACTCCAGAGAGCTGATTGGCTGCTGACACTCTGACTGAGGAGTTAGAGTGTCAACATCAACACTGAGGGCCGATCACACAGCACGACGACACTAAGGGCTCGATTTCATTTCATCTGCCTTTTTTTCCCGAAAAAATATCAGCTGCTTGCAGTTACAAACAATATTTTTTTTAAAAAATATCAGTTGATTCAGCTGAAAAAATTTCAACTGGAGCTGATATTCAAAATAATGCCGCTGATCCAAAAAACGGCTGGCCAGTAAACAGGCCGAAAAGGCTTATTTATGGCCAACATCATATGGATTTCAGCATTGAAACACGACTATTAGGAATAGCCGATGTTTAAAACATTTCAGTCTAATTCCCTCCTATTTTTTCTGCCTGAAAATAAACTTGTCACCACCTTTTTAGCATTTGAAATTCTTTTGGGAATCGGCATACCGATATGCTCAATTTGAATCAATATACAGCGACCCCTGCCTATCCTCTGTCTCCATCCGCACAGTCAAAACTCGTCTCCAAGACTTCTGAAGGGCAGCTCCTGTGATGTGGAATGACTTACCTCGCCCTATCAAACTCTCCATTAATCTTCAGACTTTCAAGAAATCCTTCAAAACCTATCTCTTCAATACTGTTGCAACTCATACCTTTACTCACCTACTCGCACATCATGTCCGAGGCCACTTCCATGGCCCCACCATTCTTCAACTACTGGTACTGGTGATCCTGACAACCAATAAAACTTCTCTTGTCTTAATCCACCCCAATCCCTCTAGAATGTAAACTCCTATGACGCCTCTTGACTCCATCCTATGTTTGTTTGTGTCTTGTTCCCTTTGGTTATTTTAAAGAGCTGCAGAAACTGTTGGTGCTATATAAATTAAGATAATAATAATAATAATATAGCTGATATTTCTGTTAATCTGTATATTTGTGCAATTTTTTTTAATATTTTGCATTTTATTACGTTGTATTTCTGTAACACTGTAACAATTTAATGTTGCTGAACCCAGGACATACTTGAAAATGAGAGAACTCAATGTATCCTTCCTGGTAAAATCCTTTATTAATAAAATTTCCATTGCAAAGTATAGCCTCATGAGCTGATATGTGATCCGAATTTTCATCTGAAATCAAAATGCTGATAATCTTGCATTTGAATCTCCTGAACCAAAAAAATTTCAGAAAAATATACAGAAAAAGGTCCTAATTTCAGCCATCAGGCCAAATAAAATGACACCCACAGATGACAAGTATGGCGGCACCTGGCGCTGGAACCATTTATCTTAATGTGGTACCCATCCACTGGTAGGATACCGCTAGGAAATTTCAATACCGCTATTTTAATGAGCGAGCATCCTAACTCGTCTGCCATTTAGGGTTTTGGATTCCTCCTCTCTACAACTTGCCAAGTGTCCTGAAAGCAACACTATTTTATGTTCATGAATGTAGAACTAATCTCCCCACCTGTGCAATTCACATTGAGGTGCTTTCAAATCACAGGAAATAGCCTTTATAAATCAAATGATGTTATGCAATAGGTTGTTTTGTGCTATCAATTGCTGGGAAGTCACCTATAACATCTAAACACAGCCCTATCCTCTAGTCATGCCTCCAGCAATATTAAAAAGTATACAAGCAAGGCTGACGAATTGAATCTAAAAATGCTTTCAGACAAGAGACATGGACACTAACACAAATTAAAATTTTATCAAAAGTTTGTATAGTCTGGATTTAATACAAAAGACACTAGGATATTCATAATGAATAAAAAATAATGTGACTATTTTGTATTACAGTGTAGTCATGAAATAGTATCAGATTTTACACCACGGCTGTCAAAACCTACCCCCCCCCCAGATGTTTCTGAACTAGACTTCCCATGAGTCTCTGGCCCTTCATTGCATTCCAAGAATTCTGGGAATTGTGGGAAATGAACATGGGGGGGGGGTTGACAGCCATGTTTTATACAAACTCATTTAGTTGTAGTTTATTTTAATAAGAAAAACATGTCTTGAATAGTCAATCATGAAATAAATTTTAGTCCCCTGAAAATGATTTAAAAACATATTGAAATTCAAAAGTCTAACAGGGTTATTCAAAGAGAATCGAAAAGTCTCTGCATGTTCGGTGACTTTTCATTCTCTTCAGTTCAGGCCGATTCGGCAATCCCATTTCGGCGACCCTGCGGTGTATTCAGCAAGCACCACAGGGCCGTCGAAGCGCAGGGAAAAGCTGCCGCAAACCCGACGAAAAGTCATTGCAAAAACGCGGCGAATGCACGCCGAAACCCACAAAAACATCTGGTTTTAACCTGCCGAAGACGCCGGAAAAACCCGAGCAGGAGCCGATCACACACAGCGAAGCCGCCGGAAAAAGCAGACACCGTAGACAGAGTGAAGTGAATAAATTAGCAAAACAGTTTGCATGAATGTTTGAAAAGTGAAACACTGTTTGCAAAGAAACTACTGAGCGGAAATGTCTTAAATTTACATATGAGGTCCAGGGAATGATAATAAAAAGGGCTGTTACAGAAAAAAGAAGTAAACTTAAAAAAAAATAAAAAATAAAAAAAATCGGACTATTTTTAAAAAAAATTAAATTAAGAAAAATGCTTAAAATATCCCAAAAAATCTATAAATGAAGAAATTCTTTACTGCAGAATTTTATAATGAACGGTTTATTAGACATTGAATTAAACGGGAATATTTTTAACATTGAAGCCTATGGGATTCTCCTGAATAAACCTGCCGAATGAAACCACCGAATGGCAGGGCATTTCGGCAACTTTTCACTGCTGGTTTGTGTTCTCTGAATAGCCGAAACAGTTCTTTTTTATGGGGATTTCACTGCCCTCGAACAGGTACCGAATGTGCAGGCAATTCGCCAGGATTTGGCGTATTGCCTGCTCTCTGGATAGCCGAATGGCCAAGAAAGGTAACCGAACGCTGATTTTCAGCGTTCAGTTACCTTTCTCCAGCCATTCGGATCTCTTTGAATAACCCTGATAGTTAATGTACCTTTAAGATAAATACATACTTAAAAGTTACTGTGCAAAGTATGTAGTCCTGTAGCAACAGTAGATCAAGAAGATAATATAACCCCAGGCCAATATTTTATGGGGAATATGTGGGAGTCGTTCTTTTATAAAACACATGTTTTGCAGAGGACGTTTTTAGGTAGTAGAACATTTATGACCTGCCTGGCTTGATAAAACATGTCTATGACGCATAATTTATTTGCTGGATGTGTACAGTATGAAGCTGACTGTGACGGGTGTCACTTTGGACTTGGGGTGCATAGACCTTGAGATGTATTTTGGAGGTGCAGGCCTTATGTTCTGTATTATTTCCTAGCCCTCTCGTGTGCAGAGTGCTGTGTAATCTGAGTTATGTAAGAATAATGTTATTGTCTATAGTTAGGGTCCATGTGTATCTGTTGTTACCTGCTGATAGGGTGGCTCTCAGGAATATGTTAATATTTGTTTATTTTTTTAGTAGTTTGTTAATCTGCTTTGTTAGCCAAACACGGCCACATTATCTGCTGTTTTAGACTGTAATCTGATTGCCATTAACGATTGTCATTGTCCGGTCTTGTCTAGGAATGTTGAAAAAAATGTGTTACCCATTATCTGTCCTAGTCTAATTATGTCTCAGGACATTTTCTAGGAGAGGTTTTTGTATATGTAAATAACTCATTTTTGACCACATAAATATGTGTACCTGTCCCCAATTAAACGAGTTTCATTTTGACCTTATAAACCTCCAGATATACAACCGTGTCTTATTTCTGAGGGATGCTAGCAGGCTTTCTACCTGTCCTGGCCCTTAAGCTTTGTCTGAGGACTGGAGGAAGGCCTGCTGGTGGAGAAAGCCTCAGACAGTTGTGACCCGGTCCCGGTACGGAGATCTGTTACACTGACATTTTATAATGTAGACAGAAAAATAAGGATAAGAATACAAATGGTTAGACTATTATCAATAGAAGGGGAAACCTCAAAAATCGTCTATAGCATAATGTTAGAGAAAAGATAAGAACAAAGTATTTTAGGTAAATTACAGCTTTCAATTAAAGGGACCCTCTACACACTGACCACTTAAACGAAACTGAGAGGTCATAGTGCCCTCACCCCTCTCACCCCCCAGGGACTCTTGGAGGACAAGGACTTAGTTCCTTCCAGAAGCTCAAGGAATGGAACCCAGAAACCTGGAACCAATTCAGGATTTAGGTCCCTCCATTGGTTCTAAATGTGCCTCTCCACCAGCGATCACGTAACATGGTACGTCTAAGAGGAAGTCAGCAGCATATTGTGTGCTGAGGAGCGCCAAAGGAGCCCATCAATGGATTTGTGGAGTGTTTTAAAATTATCTTAAGTGTTACAACAAGAGTGTGATGAGGAGGTCGGGAGTAGGCTTGTGCACCGATTTTTTTTTCGGTTCGATTCGATTCAATTTTTCGGATTTTTAAACTTTTCGATTCGGCTCGTTTCGACCGATTTCTGTTTCGATTCGGTTCGGCTCGACTCGTTTTTCGTGTACATTTTTTTCTCGGAATTTCGACCATTGTTCGTATTTTTGTGTCACTTAGCTCGTTTTTGTATCGACTTTTCGTATTTTCGGAAATTTTCGTTTTTCGGAATTGTAAATGGTTTCGGAATATCGACCATTTTTCGTATTTTCGTGTCAGCTTATTTTTTGTATCGACTTTTCGTATTTTCAGAAATTTTCGTTTTTTCGGAACGTCTGTTCTCTTCGTTTCAAAGCAATAAATTTCGATTTGACACATTTCAAGTACATTCGAAAATTCCGAAAATATTTAGTTTCGGCTCGGAAAACTTTTCGGATCTGCCATTTTCGGATCTAAAAATTTTCGGAAAATCGGCCGCATCCGAAAACACGAATCGGGAAATTTTGTGAAAATTCCGAAATTCCGAAACCCGAAACGCACATCCCTAGTCGGGAGAGGTTAATATTTAATTGCTGCCACCCCTCTTAGGGCCCGATTACATTCTTCGCGCACAATTGTGCTTGCGCACAAAAACGCATTAACGCGAGGGGCAAAACCCTTTGCGCTGAACGTCGTATTACGACGTTCGCACACAAAATGCAAATTAACGTCTAACGCGAGTGACCCTGCGCGAACCCTTTGCGAGCGCAACTTAGTGCACGCATCCTATACTTAACATTGTGAGCGCAAATGTGTTTGTGCGCTGGTGCGCGCATGGTATTACAAACTTAGCGCAAAATTTAACAGACAACGTTTGCGCGCATAATTTTATCGTCTTTGAAAAGCCGGTGGTAACGGCAAATTGTAACAACCTGACCATACCAAACTGCGGATTCACAACGGAGAACGTCGATGCGCACGTTTTTTTTACTAGATCCGTCAAAAATTATGGCCACTACCTTGTCTTCCGTCAAAACGTACGTCTGTTGTGCGCAGTCCGCACAAAAACGCGTTCGTCTGACGGACTCGCGTTAAAAATTACATTGCGCTCACTGATTTCTGCACGCAACGGTACTTAGCGCGCATTTTTGCACGTCGGTTTTATGAGTGCAATTTGAAAAAATTTGAAAAAATGTGCGAGGAATGTAATTCCAGCAGTGATTTTCGGGCCTTAACATTTAACGCTTCGCGCAAAAAAAACCCCCACACATTTAGCGTGCTTTTTTGGGTTAAGAATGTAATAGGACCCTTGATGTTTTAACCCAAGAGCATCCCTTTGTTTTCCCCTCAAATGCTTAAACCTCCAAGAGATTTGTTTGCCCTCTGTTGTCTGGTTATTGTTAGGTCACTTTAATTGTTTTCTGTTGCCCCATTAGGTCAAAAAAACCTTGTTCTGGATGTTCTCAGTTTGCCACAACATTGTCCAATTTTGAACCTTGTTCAAATTAACATTTTGCCTAAAACTGCTAAATTAGCTGAAAATCCAAATTACTCTCAGATGTTACAATACCTTAAAGGCCTCAATTACCAAAAATACTTTATACTCTCACATTGTGTTCACTTTGGCCACAGAATCCTGCTGTCACAAAAGCCTCTATATCAGGGAACTCAATCTCTGGTCCCCCCCCCAGATGATTCTGTACTACACCTCCCATGATTCTCTGCCCATTTATTACATTGAAATATTTCTAGGAATTGAGAGCCATAAATGTCTGGGTTGCCAGAATTTGAGTTCCCTGCTCTGGATTGATGCAATGTAGGTTCTTGACTCTGTATTTCCATTTACTCTACAAATTGCTGCTACATTTACTTTATATGCACACAGTGCTATACTGGACAGGATTCCAGCATGTGTCCTAAACAAAGATGGCATCTAATGCCTGTGAAACAAGTTAGAATGTTGCCCATAGAGCGGATTCTTTGTGTACAGTCTCTTGGAGAGCATTCAATGGAATAAAATAAAATCAAAATAAGCTTTATTGGCAGGACCAAATACATTTTAGCATTGCCAAAGCATATGGGGAGGTTATATGGGGTGGAGGTAGTGGGACATATATGGGGGGGAATGGGCAAGTCCATGGACATTATCAGGGGTAAGGGATAACGTGAAGGGGGATGGGGGCGAGTCCCGTGTTGGGGATTTATAAGTCCGGGATCTCTCATGTTCCTCTCAGTTTGTGACATTCTGTGACGTATTGTGCAGATATTTTCACCGCCGGCTCCTCTTCTCCCAGTATGATGTGGAGTTTCCTCATCTCTTCCATAGAGGTGAAGTCCGGGATGAGAGCGGAGAGTCTCTGGAAGTGAGTGTCCCTCAGTGGGGCACTGTAGGAGGAAGTGGACCTCATCTTCCAGGGCCTCCTGGTCACAATGCTGGCACAGTCTATTCTCCCTGGACTTGTAGGTCTGTCTATGCCACCCTGATTCGATTTCCAGGCTGTGGGCACTCAGTCTGTAGCGGCTCAGGATCTGTCTGTCCTTGGGGTCTTGTAGTACCTCCAGGTATGGGGCCAGTTTGTATTCCCTCTGTAAGGATTGGTAAATGGTGAGTTTCTGGGAGTTTGCTATATCATGTCTCCATTCTCTGATGTAGTTTTCCCTGGAATCATTAATTAGGGCCTTTGATATTTTGTCACGTTGCATTCATGGGGGCTTTGGATGATCAGGGTGGATATGAGTTGTTGCAGCCCACACCCACATGGTTCGGGGTGGTCAGTAGGGCTTTATGGTGGTATGAGTTGAGGCTGCTGATGTTTAGGTGGTCCCAGTATGATAGCACCATCTTCTGTACTGCAGGAAGTAAGGGGAGTCTGCCCAGCATAAAATTTCCCCACCTGGAGAATTCTGCATTCAAAAGGTCCCCGGGTCCCGAGTGCAGAGAAAAGCCACTGTAAAAAAAAAAAAAAATATTCAGCACCGCCAAAATTATTCATATCCGATAATTTCAGCAGGTCAGGCATATCATCGGATTTGATTCGAAAATACACCGATAACCGGCTGAAGGTATCAGAGTCGATAGTTTCAGCGGGTTTGCGGTGCTTTTTAAAAATAAAACAGAAATAACCGGATCCGATCTGATCCGATTTATTATTGGATCCGATGATCCATTGAACCTGAAATGAAAAGAAGGCGTCAAGCCGCCGGAAAGATGATTGAAAGTATCAAAATTAAAAAAAAAAATAATAGACACAGGTGGTGCAGTAGACATTGCTTATTTAGATTTCAGTAAGGCTTTTGATACTGTTCCGCATAGAAGGCTTATCAATAAATTGCAATCTTTGAGCTTGGATTCCAATATTGTTGAATGGATTAGGCAGTGGCTGAGTGACAGGCAACAGAGGGTTGTGGTAAATGGAGTTTATTCGGCGCAAGGTCTTGTTACCAGTGGGGTACCTCAGGGGTCAGTACTTGGACCCATTCTCTTTAATATTTTTATTAGTGATATTGCAGAAGGTATTAATGGAAAAGTATGTCTTTTTGCTGATGACACAAAGATTTGCAACAGGGTTGACGTTCCTGGAGGGATCAGCCAAATGACAAATGATTTAGGTAAACTAAAAAAATGGTCGGCGCTGTGGCAATTGAGTTTTAATGTGGATAAGTGCAAGATAATGCACCTGGGACGTAAAAACCCAAGGGCTGAATATAGAATATTTGATACAGTCCTAACCTCAACATCTGAGGGTTGGATTTAGGGGTTATTATTTCAGAGGATCTAAGGGTAAGTAGTCAATGTAATAGAGCAGCAGGAAATGCTAGCAGAATGCTTGGTTGTGTAGGGAGAGGTATTAGCAGTAGGAAAAGGGAAGTGCTCATGCCCCTGTACAGAGCACTGGTGAGACCTCACTTGGAGTACTGTGTGCAGTACTGGAGACCGTATCTCCAGAAGGATATAGACATCTTAGAGAGAGTTCAGAGAAGGGCTACTAAAATGGTATACGGCTTGAAGGAGAAAAGTTACCAGGAAAGGCTTAATGATTTTAACTAGGGATGAGCTGTTCGGTTCAGACGGTTCAGAGTTCGGACCGAACTTAGCCTGTTCGTTCTGTTCGCGAACTCCGAACATTTCCAGGTGTTCGCCGCATGTTCGACCACAATGGACCACAATGCACTTTCCCACTGGCCTGAAGCTCGTAATTGGCTACAGCCTTGCACCTGACCACAGGTCTGGTGCAAGACAGGTTCAACACTATGCCAATCACGGCTCAGAGTCCTGATTGGGCAAATTTTGCCCAATCATGGGCTCACAGAGCTAAGTCCCGCAGAAACCTATATAAGGTTTCCACGCAGCGCTTCTGCACGCATTTGAGAGAAGATTTCATAGGAGATAGTTGTTGTGTGTTCTTGCTGCCGGTCTGCCACGCTACTGGGAGGGTCTGGGAGGGTCTAATTTCTACCAAATATCTGGGAATTGAGGTGATCTGTGTCTTGTCACTGCCAGCAAGTATTTTGGGGGTCACAAATTTCTACAAAATATTTGGGAATTGAGGTGATCTGTCTCTTGTCACACAGCCAGTACCATGCAATATTTTGGGGGGAGGGGGTCACTAATTTTTACAAAATATCTGGGAATTGAGGTGATCTGTCTCTTGTCACTGCCAGCAAGTATTTTGGGGTCACTAATTTCTACAAAACATTTGGGAATTGAGGTGATCTGTGTCTTGTCTATTCTTCCACAATACCACAGAGGGGTTACTGTATGAATGCACTTGCTGGCCTGGCACCAAAAGCACAATATCTGGGTGCACTGACACCTTTAACAGATGCATAGCTTTATAATATAGGACCGCAAGGTTCTTCCACAATACTACAGAGGGGTTACCGTATGATAGTACTTGCAGGCCTGGCACCAAAAGCACAATATTTGGGTGCACTGCCACTGACGCCTGTATCAGATTCATATCCTCAGAGGGGTTACTGTGTGACGGCACTGTTGCCGATGCTAAAGGCCCAATTTTAAAGCACCTATTGTTACTTTCATCCAAAGCCTGCATAAGTTTCACAATAATTTAGCCCAAAAAAAAATCACTAAACTTTTTCTACGTGTCCGAAAATGTCTCCTCTTTTCATACAGACTGCCGCCCCAAGCAGTTGTTTATGGATAGATTAACCCTTTCGCTGCTGAGGCCTTTCCCGCCTCTGTGCTGAGGTCATTTTTACCGGTTTTGCTCATCATGTTTAAACGTGTTTTGAAGGCTTATTTTAGTATATGACCCAGACATATTATATATCGTTCTTTCCGTCAGACTCGGTAGATTCATAATATGTCATTATTATATGTATACATTATGTCATGTCTGTATATTATAACAAAAAATGCAATAAAATATGTATTTTCAATAATTTACAACGTGTAAAGTGTTTTTTTTTCACATTTTAACATGCGAGCAATTGCGGTTATATTTTGTATCTGGTGCGCTTGTTAAAAAAATTAGAGATGGGGTCTCGTTACATTTTTTTTTGGGGAAAATTACACGATTTTTAACAAACGCACCGCATACAAAAATCGTTAGTGCAGCATCATTGTTCACATTATAATTGAAATGGGAACAATATTGCTGCATTAACGAACCAAAAAAAAGAAAAAAAATTTTTTTTTTTATACTTTGTTTTTTAAATATATTTTTATTTTTAATTTTTATTTTTTTTAAAAAATTTTTTTTCACTTTCGTGTTTGGTATCGTTGGAACGGCCATGCTCTGGCCGATCCAACCATACCAAACTTTAACCCCTAGCTGCCACGGATCGGGAGATAGGGAGTTCATTGGAACTCCCTATCTCCACCGTTGGTGGCAGTTAGGGGTTAACTCTAGGACTGGCGTCATCGTGCTATGCACGATGACGCCAGTCCTCAGGGGGAGTTCCCGGAGGCTTGGCCGACATCCAAGATGTCGGCCAGCTCCGGGAAAGGATCACGAACCGGCGCTTTTCAGCGCCGATTCGCGATCCAGCTCCCCAGGGGTTAATGCCAGGCACCATTTGGAAGGGCAGGCTGTGCCCTTCCAAATGGTGCCTGGGTTAACCCCCGCAACGCCGCCGATCGGGAGGGAAGAGAGGTCCGAAGGACCTCCCCCGTCCCTTTCAGGCGCCTCCTCCGCACATGCGGGGGGGCGCCTGAATTAGGTGTCATCGCGCTGCCGCGATGACACCTAATTTCATCGGCGGCGGTTCCGGATGCTGGGCTGACATCGAGGATGTCAGCCCGCACTGGGGGGGCCAGCGATCGGCCGGAACTCGGCTGAACGCTGACCCCAAAGTGAGGACGCGCTCAGCACGTCCTCAGCACACCAGCAGCCATGCGGAGGACGCGCTGAGCACGTCCTCCGCATCGAAGTGGTTAAAGGAAAAGCATTTACCGTCTTTTTGTTTTCAAGTGTTTCTATACATCCTAGAAATCCGCCACTTCATGGGCAGGTTATGGGGACCTCCTAGGCACGATATTTGAAGGAATTTTTCGTTTTTATTTTTAACCCTTATTTCATGGCAAACTCACTGTCCCTTTAAAAACTTTTTTTTTTTACTTTTTGTCCTGGTTTCCTGTCCCCCAGGGCACTACCCGGACCCCCATACACCTTTTATGGCAAATATCTAGCATATATGCCCTCTTGGAGGGCACTCTAAAAATCGAATTTTCAGCCCCATAGACTTGTATGGAGTTCAAGTTCGGATTCGAACATTTGGAAAGTTCGGGTTCGAATACAAACCGATTTCAGGGGTGTTCGGCTCATCCCTAATCTTAACATGTATAGCTTGGAAAAAAGACGAGACAGAGGAGATATGATAGAAACATTTAAATACGTAAAGGGAATCCACAAGGTAGAGGAAGGGAGTATATTTAAAAAAGGAAACAAAGTAGCAAAACAAGAGGACATAGTCTTAGATTAGAGGGGCAAAGGTTTAAGGCTAGGGTCAGACGAGCGCAGTGCGAACGCGCGTGCAGGCGCACTTAATCACGGCCGCACTAGCAGCAAGTGCCAGGCAATGACGGCCAATATACGAAGTACGGTCGCACAAAAGTCCGGCTGCGCAACGCAAGTGGAAAACGAACGCATTTTTTCGAGAACATTAAACTGCTAGTACTGACGTACAGAGTGCGCTGCGTCCGCTAGCGGCGTGTGTGCGTGAATTGGAGATGTCAGACACTGCTAATGTCCGGCCAACATAACGTCCAGATGCACAAAGTGTTTTATTGATGATCCGTACAAAATCACGGATGCAAATGCGCATCGTATGACCGCTATCGCGTACTCCGTGAAAAAATGCGTCCATTTGTTCGAACGCACTTTTTCACAGACAACGCGAAAATGCGTTCGTCTGACCCTAGCCTAAAAGTAACATCAGGAAGCATTATTTTACTGAGAGGGTGGTGGATACATGGAACAGCCTTCCAGTTGAAGTGGTAGAGGCCAAAACAGTGATTGAGTTTAAGCAGGCATGGGATAGGCATAAGGCTATCCTAAACAAAAGATAAATCCAGGTAAAGTATCCATGTAATTGGGCAGACTAGATGGGCCGAAAGGTTCTTATCTGCCGACATTTTTCTATGTTTCTATGAACTCCATAGAGCAGATGCTTGGGACGGAGCATTAGCACTGCCCCCAGCACCCGCGAGCCTAGCGGCCGCTATGCAGCGGGCTGCTGGACTCAGCGCCTGTCCAGCGATCTGATGGTGAAACTGGGACGCAAAGGAGAAATTAGTGAACGCTAATTTTTCCCCTTAGCTCCTGGTTTTAGTGAGGTTTTTAGTATGGCTTTTTGCTGCAATTCAACCATTTTTCAGTTTAGGAAGTTTAATTAAAGGCATACTGGCATTTTGATACTGGGTAATAATTCAGCTCTATTGCCAGCATTTGTGCCTATACTATATGCACGATGACGCCAGTCCTCAGGGGGAGTTCCCGGAGGCTTGGCCGACATCCAAGATGTCGGCCAGCTCCGGGAAAGGATCACGAACCGGCGCTTTTCAGCGCCGATTCGCGATCCAGCTCCCCAGGGGTTAATGCCAGGCACCATTTGGAAGGGCAGGCTGTGCCCTTCCAAATGGTGCCTGGGTTAACCCCCGCAACGCCGCCGATCGGGAGGGAAGAGAGGTCCGAAGGACCTCCCCCCGTCCCTTTCAGGCGCCTCCTCCGCACATGCGGGGGGGCGCCTGAATTAGGTGTCATCGCGCTGCCGCGATGACACCTAATTTCATCGGCGGCGGTTCCGGATGCTGGGCTGACATCGAGGATGTCAGCCCGCACTGGGGGGGCCAGCGATCGGCCGGAACTCGGCTGAACGCTGACCCCAAAGTGAGGACGCGCTCAGCACGTCCTCAGCACACCAGCAGCCATGCGGAGGACGCGCTGAGCACGTCCTCCGCATCGAAGTGGTTAAAGGAAAAGCATTTACCGTCTTTTTGTTTTCAAGTGTTTCTATACATCCTAGAAATCCGCCACTTCATGGGCAGGTTATGGGGACCTCCTAGGCACGATATTTGAAGGAATTTTTCGTTTTTATTTTTAACCCTTATTTCATGGCAAACTCACTGTCCCTTTAAAAACTTTTTTTTTTTTACTTTTTGTCCTGGTTTCCTGTCCCCCAGGGCACTACCCGGACCCCCATACACCTTTTATGGCAAATATCTAGCATATATGCCCTCTTGGAGGGCACTCTAAAAATCGATTTTTCAGCCCCATAGACTTGTATGGAGTTCAAGTTCGGATTCGAACATTTGGAAAGTTCGGGTTCGAATACAAACCGATTTCAGGGGTGTTCGGCTCATCCCTAATCTTAACATGTATAGCTTGGAAAAAAGACGAGACAGAGGAGATATGATAGAAACATTTAAATACGTAAAGGGAATCCACAAGGTAGAGGAAGGGAGTATATTTAAAAAAGGAAACAAAGTAGCAAAACAAGAGGACATAGTCTTAGATTAGAGGGGCAAAGGTTTAAGGCTAGGGTCAGACGAGCGCAGTGCGAACGCGCGTGCAGGCGCACTTAATCACGGCCGCACTAGCAGCAAGTGCCAGGCAATGACGGCCAATATACGAAGTACGGTCGCACAAAAGTCCGGCTGCGCAACGCAAGTGGAAAACAAACGCATTTTTTCGAGAACATTAAACTGCTAGTACTGACGTACAGAGTGCGCTGCGTCCGCTAGCGGCGTGTGTGCGTGAATTGGAGATGTCAGACACTGCTAATGTCCGGCCAACATAACGTCCAGATGCACAAAGTGTTTTATTGATGATCCGTACAAAATCACGGATGCAAATGCGCATCGTATGACCGCTATCGCGTACTCCGTGAAAAAATGCGTCCATTTGTTCGAACGCACTTTTTCACAGACAACGCGAAAATGCGTTCGTCTGACCCTAGCCTAAAAGTAACATCAGGAAGCATTATTTTACTGAGAGGGTGGTGGATACATGGAACAGCCTTCCAGTTGAAGTGGTAGAGGCCAAAACAGTAATTGAATTTAAGCAGGCATGGGATAGGCATAAGGCTATCCTAAACAAAAGTTAAATCCAGGTAAAATATCCATGTAATTGGGCAGACTAGATGGGCCGAAAGGTTCTTATCTGCCGACATTTTCTATGTTTCTGTTGTCTGGAATTGTCAGATCTGATTCAACGTACGAGGTTGTGGGATTCGAGCTTCGTGTGCGGTAACACAAAAGTGGAGCAGGCACATATAAACTGAAGGGTTTATTAAGCAAGCAGACAATAGACATAAGCAAAATGCAACACCTTAAAAGGTAAGATACTAAGCAATAAGCAGGAAATAGGGCAGACACTGAATAGATATCCCTATTGTTACTTGTTTTGTGGTTAACTGAGAGCACTGAATTAAATTTAGCAATAAAGAGGCTGACTAAAGTACGTACAAGATTAGGATAGTAACAGAGGGACACTACAGGAATAAAGAGATTACACAGGACTCCACGGAGATACAAACAAGAAAGGGTTAATTTAAAGAGGATACACAGAACACTGAAGATAACGAAGCAGGAATAGGAATTAATTCAGAAACCCTGGTATAAAACAAAATACAATGAAGGTGCAGGGATACTGGGAGTTGGAGTCCAGGAGGATAATATGGCTGTAGGTTCCAGGGAGTTATGAAAAGTCCAGAGAAATATGAATAGAACACTTGCAGCAAAATAAAGTCCTTTGCAAAATAGAAGTAGGGTACTCAAGCGCGGTATCAAAAGGGCAAATCCATAGGCATATCCAAGTTGTGATCCAAAAGGACAAAGGGTCGTAGGCTAACAGGCAAAGTTCATATATTTTCCAAGCAATAGATCCGGTACACAGGGAGGCTTACAGACAGCAAGAACACACTGAATCAGCAATGTCTTAACAATGCAGAAGCACTGCATGATGGGTCTTTTGCTCTTTAGTAGGGGAGAGCTAGGTGATTAGTGGAAACACCCAAAGCAACAGCGGAACCATAGAAGGAATCAGGTTTAGGCAGAATAGACTACTCAGTTATTGCAAGGGATAATGTGACGTTTTAGCAGTCTTTTTGCCCTTCTTGCGGGCATGGCGCCGCGGGGTATGACAGGAATTAACATTTAAGTCCTATGAATGATAAGAAAAAGGTCTGTTACAGAAAAAAGCAAAATGATTTTTAAAGAAAAACAGAAACATTTTTGCTGAAAAATCCCTAAAAGATCCTAAAAAAAAATCAATAAATAAAGAGACTTTTTGCTGCAGATTAAAATAATTTTGATTCGATATTGTATAAAAATGGGAATATTTTTTAACATTGAAACCTATGGGTTTCGCTTGATTAAAACTGCCAAATGAAACCACCGAACATCAGGGCATTTCTCTGACATTTCTCTGTTGTTCGGTGTTCTGTGAATAGATTAACCATTTTTTCTCTATGGGGGATTTCACTGCCTTCAAACAGCACCGTACTTGCTGGTAATTCGCCAAAATTTGGCAAACTGCCTGCTTTATGAATAGCCGAATGGCCCTGAAATGTCATTGTTCAAGGAAATTCTCTGTTTGGTGCCATTTCGGGGCCAAATCTTCTCTTTGTGAATAACCCTCTATATTTTATCAGCTTTCCCTGTGTTGCCGGTGACCTCTCTTATAAAAACAACTTATTGAAAGTCTAGCACTTTTAACCTCTGAGTTGTACCTTGGTACTAAATTAAGTAAAATTTGCAATCCACTACCAGTTTCTACTTCTATCATCTGAAGAGCTGAAACTCCTTTTTACAGACTATAATCTAGTTTACACCAAGTGCATAAATTACAATTGTGTTCGTTCTACTATCAAAGAGTATCAGGGTTATTCAGAGAGCGGTGAAAACCAGGAGAAGTGGCAGGAGAAGAGAACAATCTAGACCAAATAGCCGATTTGGAAAGTGAGATAAATGGGAGAATTTTTCTGGTTTGGCTATTTTGACCTAGAATTTTCACTTCCCCAGTCATTCTCCTGAGTTTCACATCTCTCTGAATAACCCTGTATATGTAGAATTTGTTGGCTTTTCCTTTTCTCCTACAAACTTCTTATCTTGATTAGATGTAGTCATATTGTTGTTTTCAAAATGGCACCATGAAAAATAGTGACCAGACATCTAGGAGACAATAATGGACCATTAACTTGTAAATCAAAGAGTGTAGATTACAAGGTTTTATCAATCAGCAGCCTGCAATAATGTGCAGCTTTTCCTCACAGCTAAAAGTTATGCAATTCAGCCAAGTTCCATCCATTTCTAACTACCAATTGCAGGTTTTATTAATGACTTGGCCTTATGTCACAGGGGCCACTATCAGTTACCCGTGAGTGATTAGCTATAATGGTCTTATTCATTGCTATTCTATGTCCCAACTACAGTGGCAAGAAAAAGTATGTGAACCCTTTGAGATTACGTGGCGTTTTGCATGAATTGGTCATAAAATGTGTTCTGATCTTCATCTAAGTCACAACAATTTGAAAAACACAGTCTGCTTAAAATAATACAACACAAACATTATATGTTTTCATGTTTTTATTGAATAGAACATGTAAACATTCACACTGCAGGGTGGAAAAGTATGTGAACCCCTAGCCTAATGACTTCTCCAAGAGCTAATTGGAGCCAGGAGTGAGCCAACCTTGAGTCCAATCAGTGTGATATTATTGGATGTGTTGCTGAAAGCTGTCCTGTCCTTTAAAAACACACACCAGTTTTGGGTTTACTGGTTTCAAGAAGCACTGCCTGATGTGAACCATCTAATTTTTCGAACAAGCGGACCCATAGAATATATAACCGCAAAGACTTGGATAATAAAATGTGAAAAAAATTTACACGCTGCAGTTGATTGATCTTTTAACCCCTTAATGACCCCTGACGTACCCTGTACATCCTGTCCTCGGGTCTCCCTTAGACCCGCAGACGTACAGGGTACGTCAGCGGCGCCAAATCCCCCTCCCGCCCGATACTCACCTCCCTCGTCGGATCCCACGGCGATCTGGCAGGGAGGAAGCCTGCCCATGTGATTTACATGGGCAGGCGAGGCTGATGACGTCGCCACGCTGCGTGGTGACGTCATCAGAAGGTGCCCCCATGTAATTCAATGGAGGTGGGGGACTCCTTTGGAGCCCTCTATCTCCCCAACCATTGAAGCTAGGGAGATGCCGTTTGCACTGCTGGAGAGGGGAGAGCCTCCCCTTTTCAGCGGTGTATAGCATTAACCGTTTCGCCGCCGGATCGCGTTTTAGCGCGAATTGGCGCCAAAACGCGATTCGAACCTGGAGGGGGGCTGACATCTTGGATGTCAGCCTAGCCTCCAGGTCCCCCCCACCCACTGACAACCTCACCATATGTGTGAGGATGTCAGTGGGCCAGTTAACCATCTAGCTGCCATGTAGAGATAAGGGGATCCTAAGTATCCCTTTATCTCCCGATCCATGGCAGCTAGATGGTCATATTTGACATCATTTGAAAGGCCTGATCATGGCCTTTCAAATGATACCAAACATGACCAGGTTTGGTTTAAAAAATAATAATAATAAAAAAATTAAATAAAATAAAAAAATGTGTTTTTTTTAAAAAAAAATATTTGTCTGGGGGGTTTAATTAAATAGGACCTAGGCTGACATCTCAAAATAATTAGCACAAAATGGTCAGAATGAGCGCAGCGCACATAGGTGAACTGGCTCAGCAGTGAAAGGGTTAAAAGGTAAAAACATGTAAAAATTGGGTATTTCTATTCTCGGGATAAAATTTGGAAACTATTTAGCCGGGGTCTTTATTGGTGGTTATAGCTTTAGGGGATTAAATTACGAAAAAGTGTGTTTTTACCATTTTTTTCATCATATTTCATATTTTTTTTATATTAAATTATTGGATATGATGGAAATAATGGTATTTCTAGAAAGTCCATTTAATGGCGGGAAAAAGGGTGTATAATATGTGTGGGTTGAATAAACGAGTAAGAGGAAAATTTGACCTAAACCCTAACAGCGCAGAAACGTAAAAACAGCAGCGGTCACTAAAGGACGGATTTGTGTAAAACCGCCCGGTCACTAAGGGGTTAATGGAAATTCACAAATTTTACATTTTTTGTTAGAATATTCTGGCAGGGCATAACGTGTACATATAATAATGATATATTTTGAATGTGCCAAGTCTGCTTTAAAAAAGGATATATAATTTGCCTGGGTTGTACAATAAAATATGACTTCAAATTGTGTTTAAATATGGTGAACACAAATCAATAAAAATTAGCTCATCGCACAGATGTGAAATGGCTCAGCAGTGAAGGGGTTACATTTTTTTCATACAATGAGAAAATATAAAGACAAACATAATATAAGGTTTTAGAATAGTAATTGTAACTGTTATATCAAATTTAAAAGTGTGTGTTTTTTGTATGAAAGTTAAATAAGTACTGCTGGCGCACTTAGTGAAATTTTATTGGACCGCAAAGGGTTAATTTTTTTTAATCCTTTCAATTCTGGGCTTCTGTTTGACACCAAAGTTGTGTTGGTTTTAGAGTTAGGGTTACTTTTAAGATATTTGTAAAGAATAGAAAACAGGACTTCTGTAAGAATAGTAAAACTTAACTTTTAATTATTAAGACATACTGTAATAAAAAGCAATATAGTATCAAAAGAGAAAGAATTTTATTCTATGTTTTGTATTATGTCGCAAAACATTACTTTTAAGATAACATTCTGCTCCATTTTTGCTTCATTTTTAGGCAGCAGATTTTGTTTCGTCTTTTGACGCTAACCCTACAATTCGATAGCTTCTAATTTGAATGCTCACGAAAATTTCCAACTGCTTTCGAAAACGTTTAGATTACTCCTGGAAAATGCTTCTGAAAACAACACGAGGTGTCAAATTCGGAAACCTCTGTATTGGAGCCTCTTTTTGAATTGACTTTGTTATTATCATCAAGTCATTTTAGATTCATCCACAAGGTGGACACTTACCCACAGGATGCTAGGTTACACTACAATGACTCTTCCAATACGGTGTATAATTAAGGATATATAATTAAGGATATAAATATTGTATTGGATATAATATACAGTATCGCACAGAAGTGAGTACACCCACAGTTTTGTAAATATTTTATTATATCTTTTCATGTGACAACACTGAAGAAATGATTGTCATCCCAGAAGGAAGCCTCTTCTAAAGATGATGCACAAGAAAGCCCGCAAACGAGACAAGCAGACTAAGGACATGGATTACTGGAACCATGTCCTGTAGTCTGATGAGACCAAGATAAACTTATTTGGTTCAGAATGTGTCAAACATGTGTGGCGGCAACCAGGTGCGGAGTACAAAGACAAGTGTGTTTTGCCTACAGTCAAGCATGGTGTTGGGAGTGTCATGATCTGGGACTGCATGCGTGCTGCCAGCACTGGGAAGCTACAGTTCATTGAGGGAACCATGAATGCCAACATGTACTGTGACATACTGAAGCAAAGCATGATCCCCTCCCTTCAGAGACTGGGTTGCAGGTAGGGATGAGCTGTTCGGTTCGATCAGTTCGGAGTTCGATTCGAACTTTGGCCGTTCGCAAGTTTGCGAACTTCGAACTTTTTGGCGTGTTCGGTTCGAGTTCAAAAAAAAAATTATTTCGAAAAAGTATAAAAAATGCTTAAAAAAATACTAAAAAATCTAGAAATGAAGAGACTCTTTACTGCAGAATATTATAAGCAACAGTTTATTAGATATTGAATCAAAAAACTACCTAATGTCGTCTAGGTGCAAAGATTCTCACCTCTAAATGACCTGTGCTCTCAAACGGCGTAAACAACAGGTGTTTAATTAGTGTTTGGAAATAACATGTGCTTCTAATTAGCAATTAGAATTTGATACATTGCTTGCAGACTGGGTGGAGGCTCCTGCACATGTATGAACAAACACTGAGCTTGTTTTGAATTCTAAGAAGTGTTCATTTCAACTATATGATCCTCTCTGATATGCTGTTTAACCCCTTAAGGACCAGGGCTCTGTAAAGCCAATCATTAATGATATAGATGTTACGTCATTTGTCATCAAGGGCTTAATAAAATCTTTATCACACACCTTAGATTTAAACGTAATATTCCAGTATTTGTATGTCATGTACCTCTCCCGAAGGGCCTATGTGAGCATACAATTATTATTGTGTTAGAAATGTCTATCATAAAGTGTACAAGCTGAGTCCCTAGAGTCTCTGACTATCCATCGTCATATATACCTTGCTTTATACATATAATACATTCCCTCATCTAACAGGATAGTAGCCAGTCCCTGTGCATTTTAACCCCTTAAGGGTGGCTAGGTGTCGTGTGTGGGTCTCTGATGGCAATGTTTCTATACATCCTACAAATCCGCCACTTCACGGGCAGGTTATGGGGACCTCCTAGGCACGATATTTGAAAGAATTTTTCGTTTTTATTTTTAACCCTTATTATATGGAAAACTCACTGTTCCTTTAAAAACGTCTTTTTTAAACTTTTTGTCCTTGTTTCCTGTCCCCCAGGGCACTACCAGGACTCCCATACACCTTTTATGGCAAATATCTTGCATATATGCCCTCTTGGAGGGCACTCTAAAAATCAAACTTTTGAGTCCCATTGACTTGCATTGAGTTCGGTTCGTGTTCGAGTTCGAACTCGAACTTTTGAAATTGTTCGAGTTCGAATGCGAACCGAACACGGGGGTGTTCGGCTCATCCCTAGTCGCAGGGCAGTATTCCAACATGATGACGTCCCCAAACACACCTCCAAGACGACCACTGCCTTGCTAAAGAAGCTGAGGGTAAAGGTGATGGACTGGCCAAGCATGTCTCCAGACCTAAACCGTATTGAACATCTGTGGGGTATCCTCAAACAGAAGGTGGAGGAGCGCAAGGCCTCTAACATCCACCAGCTGTGTGATGTCTTCATGCAGGAGTGGAAGAGGACTCCAGTGGCAACCTGTAAAGCTCTGGTGAACTCCATGTCCAAGAGGGTTAAGGCAGTGCTGGAAAATAATGGTGGCCACACAAAATATTGACACTTTGGGCTCAGTTTGGACATTTTCACTTAGGGGTGTACTCACTTTTGTTGCCAGCAGTGTAGACATTAATGGTTGTGTGTTGAGTTATTTTGAGGGGACGGCAAATTCACACTGTTATACAAGCTGTGCACTCACTACTTTACATTGTAGCAAAGTGTCATTTCTTCAGTGTTGTCACATGAAAAGATATAAAATATTTACAAAAATGTGAGGGGTATACTCACTTCTGTGAGATAATGTATATAAATTCATACTATATACTTGTTGCAGGGACAAGTTCCTGTATTCTGTTTGTGTTTTATGTAAGCTATGTTTAAAGGGACACTCTACTCTTCCTGACCACATCTGGCAGAATTAATGGGTGAATTGGAGGAGTTTCTTCCACCACATCCAGCTTCTCCAGCAGCTGAGATTTTTGAATTTCCTGGCTGTCAGTCACCAGATCTCTGAGACCAATCTCTGTAGTGAGTGATTTCAAAGAGGCATTTGATGGATTGGCTTTTCGCATGTGTGTGCACCTCCGATCCATTGTTCTGCACAGGTGCTACAGAACTGGCGTACATAAAGTCCCATAGCAGTGAGCAATTTGCGGTTCCGATGCTATGCAAGTTGCGTAGCCCTTTCGCTGCTGAGCCATTTCACCGCTGTGTGCTGAGCTCATTTTTACCGCTTTCGCTCATCATGTTTAAACGCGATTTGAAGCAACGTTTTATTATACGACCCAGACATATTATATATCGTTCTTTCCGGCAGACTCGGCAGATTCATAATATATCATTATTATATGTATACGTCATGTCCTGCCTGTATATTATAACAAACAAATGCAATAAAATTTAAATTTTTAATCATCTACAGCGTGTAGTGTATTTTTCACATATTGATCACACAAGTTTTTGCGTCAATATTTTCTATGGGGTGCGCTTGTTAAAAAAAATAGAAATTGGGACTAGTTACATTTTTTGGTGGGAATTACGTGATTTTTAGCAAACGCACCCCATAGAAAAAAATCATTAGTGCAGCATCATTGTTCACATTATAATTGAAATGGGAACAATATTGCTGCATTAATTAAAAACACTAACAAAAAAAAGACAAGTTTTTATTTTTTTATTATTCTTTTTTTTTTATTTATTTTTTTCTTTACTTTAAACATGGTCATGTTTGGTATCATTCAAAAGGCCATGCTAGCTGCCAACATTCGGGAGCTATGGGGGTTCAAAGGAACCCCCTATCTCCACCAGGGGATTTCCTTGGGAATTCTCTGGACAGCTAGGGGTTCCCCGGGCTAACTGATGTCATTGCGCCATGCGCGATGATGTCTGTTGCCGAGGGGGGACCCGGAGGTGGAGCCAGATCGCGGTCCGGCATTTAAGGGGGTTAAAGCCAGGCACCGCTTTGAAGGGCAGACACAGCCCTTCAAAGCGGTGCCTGGCTTTTGTTTGTAGACCCTCCCGAACGTACCCCCCCCCTTCAGGTAATCTCCCGGCTTTTGCGGGGGGTCGCCTGGAAATGGCGTCATCGCGTCCGACGGTATATAAAAGCAGCGTCTGACTTCAAGTCAGAACGCTGTGGGACCTGGACCAGAGAGGTGAGTATCTCTCTGGCCCCCCCGCCAAGCAGAAGACGTGTGGGGAATATCCTCCACATACAGCGGGGGTCAATGAGGACGTTCCCCACACATCTTCCGCAGGGAAGGGGTTAAGAGCACAAATTGCACAGAAAAGCTTTATGGACTTCTGGGTTCAGGAGTCCCTGAGCTGGAGAGGAGGAGTGCGTGACAAGGGACAAAGGTGAGTAAAATCATCTAAAATATATATATATATATATATATATATATATAATTAGACAGAGGCTGTCAAATAGCACGCTGACCACAGTCGGTTCTCTCAAATATGTGGTATGTATATGCCAGGTATGTGGTTAGACCAAAATCTATCCTTTGGCCCCCACATCAAAAAACTCTAATTAAAACTTTACCCCAAACTAGGTGCCCTGTACAGAAACAAATCCTGCCTGAGCCCCGCAATAAGAAAGCAGATTGTACAACAAATGCTTATGCTGATCATTGAATACGGAGATGTAGTCTATGCAGCTGGACCAAAAACACACCTTCATAAACTTACTACATTGTATAACTCATTCTGCCACTTTGTGCTACAATGTAACTACATGACCCACCATTGTGACATGTTAAAAAAGCTAAACTGGCCGTCGCTGGAATTTAGATGCATCCTTCACCTTTCCAACCTCGTGCTAAAGAGCTTTACTGCGAAGCTACCACCCTACCTGAATAGGCTGCTTCCCTCAGCATTTCCCTCCTCCTGTAACCTCCGATCCAGGTTCTGCACCTTACTTACAATACCACAATACAAAAAAAAGTGGCTCGATCCTCATATTCTTAAAGAGCACCGCAAATATGGAATAACCTCCCAGACGCCATCAAATCTTCCACTAGTCTAAAGTCACTTAAGAGATCTCTATTAATATACCACGATACCGAATGCACCCATCAAACATGTAACATAGTGACTATATTTCTTACATATTTACTTTCTGTGTAAATCTGTATATTTGTGTTTTTTAATATCTTGCATTTTATTACTTTGTACTTAGAAACATAGAAAATGTCGGCAGATAAGAACCTTTCGGCCCATCTAGTCGCCCAATTACATGGATACTTAACCTGGATTTATCTTTTGTTTAGGATAGCCTTATGCCTATCCCATGCTTGCTTAAATTCAATTACTGTTTTGGCCTCTACCACTTCTACTGGAAGGCTGTTCCATGTATCCACCACCCTCTCAGTAAAATAATGCTTCCTGATGTTACTTTTAAACCTTTGCCCCTCTAATCTAAGACTATGTCCTCTTGTTTTGCTATTTTGTTTCCTTTTAAATATACTCCCTTCCTCTACCTTGTGGATTCCCTTTACGTATTTAAATGTTTCTATCATATCTCCTCTGTCTCGTCTTTTTTCCAAGCTGTACATGTTAAGATCATTAAGCCTTTCCTGGTAACTTTTCTCCTTCAAGCCGTACACCATTTTAGTAGCCCTTCTCTGAACTCTCTCTAAGATGTCTATATCCTTCTGGAGATACGGTCTCCAGTACTGCACACAGTACTCCAAGTGAGGTCTCACCATTGCTCTGTACAGTGGCATGAGCACTTCCCTTTTCCTACTGCTAATACCTCTCCCTACACAACCAAGCATTCTGCTAGCATTTCCTGCTGCTCTATTACATTGACTACTTACCCTTAGATCCTCTAAAATAATAACCCCTAAATCCCTTTCCTCAGATGTTGAGGTTAGGACTGTATCAAATATTCTATATTCAGCCCTTGGGTTTTTACGTCCCAGGTGCATTATCTTGCACTTATCCACATTAAAACTCAATTGCCACAACTCCGGCCATTTTTTTAGTTTACCTAAATCATTTGTCATTTGGCTGGTCCCTCCAGGAACGTCAACCCTGTTGCAAATCTTTGTGTCATCAGCAAAAAGACATACTTTTCCATTAATACCTTCTGCAATATCACTAATAAAAATATTAAAGAGAATGGGTCCAAGTACTGACCCCTGAGGTACCCCACTGGTAACAAGACCTTGTGCCGAATAAACTCCATTTACCACAACCCTCTGTTGTCTGTCACTCAGCCACTGCCTAATCCATTCAACAATATTGGAATCCAAGCTCAAAGATTGCAATTTATTGATAAGCCTTCTATGCGGAACAGTATCAAAAGCCTTACTGAAATCTAAATAAGCAATGTCTACTGCACCACCTGTGTCTATTATTTTTGTTACCCAATCAAAAAAATCAATAAGATTAGTTTGGCATGATCTCCCTGAGGTAAACCCATGTTGTTTCTGATCCTGTAATCTATGTGTTTTTAGATGTTCAACAATCCTTTCCTTTAACATGGTTTCCATTAATTTCCCCACTACTGACGTAAGACTAACTGGCCTATAGTTCCCCGATTCCTCCCTACTACCCTTCTTGTAAATGGGCACAACATTTGCTAATTTCCAGTCTTCTGGGACGACTCCTGTTAACAAGGATTGGTTAAATAAATCTGTTAACGGTTTTGCTATTACATCACTGAGCTCTTTTAATAATTTAGGATGGATCCCATCAGGCCCCATTGACTTATTTGTCTTTACTTTAGACAGCTGCTTTAGAACCTCCTCCTCTGTAAACTCATATGTAAATGTCTCTTTAGTGTTCTCTCCTAACTGAGGTCCCTTTCCTTCCTTTTCTTCTGCAAAGACTGAACAAAAATATTCATTGAGGCAGTCAGCGAGACTTTTATCCTCTTCTACATACCTTCCTTCCTTTGTTTTTAATCTAACTAATCCTTGTTTTACTTTTCTTTTCTCGTTTATGTATCTAAAAAATGTTTTGTCCCCCTTTTTTACTGACTGAGCTATTTTCTCTTCTGCGTGTGCTTTGGAAGCTCTTATAAATTGCTTTGCCTCTTTCTGCCTAATCTTATAGTTTGCCTATCTTCTTCACGCTGAGTTTTTTTATAATTATTGAATGCTATCTTCTTGTTCTTCACTATTTTGGCCACTTCTGCAGAGTACCACAGTGGTTTCTTCCCTTTTTTGTTTTTGCTAACAAGCCGAATGCAATTTCCTGTGGCCTTCAATAATGCTTCCTTTAAATAATCCCATTTCTCTTGGACTCCCTTTAAACTCCTCCAGTCTGATAATGACTCCTTCACACAAAATCTCATTTTAGAAAAATCTGTTTTTTTAAAGTCTAAAACTTTTGTTTTTGTGTGGTGCGGCTCCATCCCTGTTCTTATGTTAAACCATACTGACTGGTGATCACTCGATCCCAAATTTTCACCTACAACAACGTCCGATACCAAACCTCCATTTGTGAGTATTAAATCCAATATGGCCTCTTTACGGGTCGGCTCCTCAACTACTTGTGTTAGAGATAATCCCAGTAAGGAGTTTAGAATATTTGTACTCCTGGTGCACCCAGCTATTTTGGTTTTCCAGTTCACATCAGGAAGATTAAAGTCCCCCATGATAATAACTTCCCCCTTCATTGCCATTTTGGCTATTTCCTCAACCAGCAGATTATCTAGCTCTTCTACTTGTCCAGGGGGTCTATAGATCACCCCTACACGAGCTACTGTATGATTGCCAACTGTTAGCGTAACCCAAACTGACTCTATGTTCACCTCGCTCACTTTTATTTGGTTCATTTTTATGTTGTTTTTCACATACAGGGCCACTCCTCCTCCTTTCCTACCTTCTCTGTCTTTTCTATATAAAGAGTACCCCGGTATTGTTATGTCCCAGTTATTTTTCTCACTGAACCATGTCTCAGTAACCGCCACTAAATCTACTTTTTCAGCTGCCATCATTGCCTCCAGTTCATTGATTTTATTGACTAAACTGCGAGCATTTATAGACACGACTCTGAGCTTGTCATTTTTTACCTAGCATGTTGCTTGCACCCTCCGATTTAGTTTTGGGGGACAATCGGGCAGATTGTTTACCCTTTTGTCCCCCCCTCCTAGTTTAAATATTTCTTTGTGAAACCTTTGAACTTCTCACTGAGAACATATGTTCCCCTATGAGTAAGATGCAAACCATCTTTTTTATACAGTTCCTTTCTGCTCCAATTAGAGCTATCATGGGACACAAAGCCAAATCCTTGCTCCCGACACCATTCCCGAACCCACAAATTGAATTCCCTATTGCGCATCTTCCTATCTTGAATGTTATGCACAGGCAAAACTTCAGAGAATGACACAGTGGACGCAATCTGCTGTATTTCATTTAAGTCATGTAAGTCATTTGTCCCTAGATGGACTAGAACATCCACTTCCCCTTGCTGGTTTGCTTCTTTAACAATATTGAGAATACGTCTCCTGTCTCTACGAGCAGTAGCCCCAGGAAGACATCTCACCAAACCACTACTCTCCAGCTCAACACCTCTTATGATAGAATCACCCAGCAACAATTGCCTTCTATCAAGTCCCACCTTTTCATTTTTGTCCTTGGTTGCAGTGCTGCATACCTTAGGCATAGTGGATGGTGGTTCCTCAACTATGGTGTCTGAGCCTGCATCCGTCTTACCACTACACTCTGAAAGTGCCTCAAAAGAATTAAGAAGAGCCACAGATTGTGGGACATGCTTTCTATCCACAACGCTAAGTCTACCAGATCCTGCAGTAGTCCATCTGCCGCTCCTAGGAGGCCTCTGTGGCAGTGTCTTTGTAACAGTCATAGACTGAGTTTGTCTAACAGATAATTTACAAATCTCAGACTTCAAACAGGCAATTTCCTGCTGCAATAAAGAGAACTGCCTACATATCAGGCACACTCCAAACCTCCAAAAATTGGATCTAAAAACAAATGCATGACAGCTCTTACACTGGACCAAGCCTGCCATTATAAAAGAATGGATTTAAAACCAGCAAATCTTACCTTTTTGTAGGTTTTCTACCTCCTGTCAAACCTCAGACTACCTCCAGAGTATCTCCAGAAGATCTCCTCTAAGAGTTCACTTTGAAGGGGGCGCTGCACGCATAGACACACTGAGCAGAGCTGAGCGTTCCACCAAGGCAGGGGACCACGCAGCACGGCAGAGCAACAGAGCATGTGCCGGAGGTGATCCATGCGACTTATGGAGCTTTGAATTGTGAGTCTGCAGGAAAACCAGTTGGCCTATTAACAACCTGGAAAGCGAACATATGAGGGCTGGAAGCTCTCGAAGAATGTGAGTCTTATTTTCTGCTATTTCTTTACAATATATGTATATTGTTTATGGTGAACATACAGTGTTGCACTACGTTTTTTCTACGTCTTTTTCTCCTTTTGAGGTATCCACTTTACCAGCTGAATACATATCTTCAGACAGAAGAAAGAACCTCTACATATAGACAATCATTTTCCTTCGCAGAACTTTTTTCCACCATTCATCAATGTATGTATCATTGACTGTATATGCCATATGGTTTAGCGGTTAACCTATCTGGTATTCCGTGATCACTTTACCAACGTATATACCTCTCCCTCCATTCCTCCCTGTGTTTATTTCCCTTCAGAACGTGAAGACGCGCTGCCTGTTTGTATGGTTTTTGTAGAAAGCCCATTGGAGCCTGACACATGAAGTACGTCCGCACTGAACTGCGGACGCACAACGGCCGCGGCCCACGGACGCAAGGCAGGCAAGAACGTACATCCCCTAGAACGGCCGCACAAAGTGCGCTGCGTCCGCAACATCTGCATAGCTTTGTGTGTGAGTGATGGAACGTGGTCAGACGGACTGCATTTATACGTCCAGCATTTTTCACGGACAAAATGATTTTGCTTTTTAATTTATTTTCCCTCCTACATCTGTCAAAATATACGTCAGTGAATAAACGGACTGTGTGGCCACTACTGTGTCTTCCGTACTGACGTACGTCCGTGTGCACGGACGTACAGTCCGCAGAAATCATGTTCGTCTGACCCTAGCCTCAATGTATCCTTCCTGGAAAATACTTTATAAACAAATAAATATTTACGGGCAAAAAAGGGAACTTTACTTTTTAATTGAGAACCATTGGCTTAAAAGGTTACTCTAAGTGTGGGGAAAATCTGCTGGGGGGTTGGGGGTGCACAGGTATCACGGGTGGGGGGGGGGGCATAGGAGATCAGCAGAACAAGAAAAAAACAGAAACCAGCTGCGGCAATGGATATTATTCTCTCTTCTTGTTATATGTTTCGATGAAAAACAAAATTAAACAATTGCAGGTGTTTTTCATTGCAGGTTCTTCAATTAGAAGAATATTTAAATATACTCAGTTTGAAGTGAAATTATTCGGTAGTGGGAGGAGGGGTGGGTTTGCCAGATTTTTTTTAAAGGTTTAATGGAGGGAGTGACCATAAAAGTTTGAAAGTCGAAGCCAACATTACTTTATTTCCTTCATACAAAGAAATGGCAATAAAAGCCACATTTTTCCAACACATAACCACAGTCTGATTAAACACCGTGAGTCATAACAAGAAAGCTGAAGAGGGGAACAAATGCAGAGTATACCATGTGAATTACATCCTGAAACATGGCGTGCATTCGTTGTATTACGACGTTCGCGCAAACGATGCGCGTTAGCGTCTACTGCGATTGACCCTGTGCGAACCCAGCGCGAGCGCAAGTGCATGCGCGCATCCCATACTTACCATTGTCAGCGCAAATGCGTTTGAGCGAATGGTATTACGATCTTCGCGCAACGTCGTACGAACGACGTTTGCGCGAAGTATCGTAACGTCTTTGAAAACCTGGTGTTAATTTACAATCTGAACGTTCTGGCCGAAACGAAATGAACCTGCACAAAAAAAAAATACAGCACAGTACAGTTACACATTCTACACATACCCAAACAATAAAATTAATAAATTGTTTAATTTTTTATGTTTGTTGCAACAAACGAAACCTAGCAAATGGTGGTTCTTAATTCTGATTGGCTGAATCCCGTGAAAAAACAGTCTGCCCACGATTCCTGCACGCAACGGTCATTTGCGCCGGCTTTGCGCGTCGGATTTGCACTCGAAAAAACTTGAAGGCTGAAAAACTGCGCTTGGATCGTAATACCACGTTAATTTGCAAGCGCTAAGGTTTTTTGCATGCGTAAAAAAAATTGCGCTGCGCGAGCGCATTTGCGCGAGCGCATTTGCGTGAAGATTGTAATAGGGGCCTTAATGTTTTAGAACCTAACCTCTGTGGACCAGTTATAGTTTTGTCTCTCTAACTTTTTTAGTTTAATGTCCAGCAATATAAGCATGTTTCCTGCCATCACCTGTCTCTGTAAACTGATGTCAGTTACTCTTCCCTCGCCATCCTCCGCAGTGCAGAAATAAGCTTCAATGCTGAGGTCTGCAGGATCCTGAAGGCTGGTGAAAAATTAGGACTAACCGCTTGTAAGCAAAAAATGAGTACAATGTTTCAATAGCTAAAATGCTTCTTTTACCAGTCTGAATTTATTGGCTTACATCAAAACCACTAGAAAGCTGCAATAAGGTTAACAACGGATATACAGAAAGAAGCAGCAAGATAAAGGTGAATTCTACTTGGATCTACCTTCTGGCCAGACCTATGTCATAATCTAATGTAAATAATAAGCACTTAACAGGGGCGAGAATACATGCTGTGCATAGCATCAGGTGTATGTTTTGCAAGTGTTTGCATAAGCAAATACCAAGTTATCATTAAACTGTTTGATGTGTAAATAACAAATATATGACCAAATTATTTGCATGTCAAATACAGTATCTTTTGACAAGAGCTGTGCAAAACAATGGGTTTTGTCTGTGCTAGAACTGTCACACAGCCGCAGGAGGGAAGCCATGATGTGGCAAGATAGAAATGCACCCATGACACTGTGGTTTCCTGAAGTACAAAATGATCCCATTTTGTAGAAAAGTGAAGCTAGAACAAAGGCGGATGATTAATTTAGGAGTAGTGTTAAGAAACGGCTGTTTTTATTTTTTTCAAAAAGATTTAAGATTACCCTGTGAGTCAGAGCTGCTGTAACCTTTTTTTTGAGAAAGTATTTTTAGCAGGAAGGATACATTGAGATTTCTCTCGCTTTCAAGTATGTCCTGGGTGGCGAGTACGTACAGTTGGGTGTCTTGCCCAGGGACACTTACTGGAGAGGAGCTCTTGCTGGGATCGAACCCATGTCTCCACAGGCTCTATCCACGCAGAGCAGTGATGTTACCTCTACTCCACCCAACCTTCTCCTATGTGTCTGCTTTAACAGCTCCCTACTGTCAGTTAATGCTTCCTATACTTTATATGGAAAGCGTTAAGTATAGGCCAGCCAGATAATAACAAGCTATTCCATGATAGCTCTTTATTCTGGTCTCCAGCCACTATTCAAAAATGAGTAGCTGCTCTGAGATCCTGGTGTTAAATGGACACTAACACCAAAAAATGAAATGTTCTTACTTTGTCACTAATATCTTAAATGTACTTTGTTCATGTATGTTTAGTTAAGAAAACATTTTGCTCTATATGTGACACTGTGTGCAGGTCTTTTGTGATATTTTTGTTGTAAAATGCCCCCCCCCCCCAAGAATCTTTACAGCACTTGTGGGGCACTGGGCATAGAATGGACTCCATGGGTCATAAATTCAGAAAACCAACCTATTGACTTGCATTGTGTGGAATATATGTGAATGACATCAACATAGAGTGCTGTTAGCCTATTATCAGATCTAATTCAGCAGCCATCTATTATTTTGGGCAGCACAGAAAAGACAATAGATCCCCAGCAGCACTGTCTAAACATTCCCTCCACCACCTATTGCCTCTTCACTACTGTTTTATGCTATAACACAGCAGTAACTTTGCCTAAGATTTTGGTAAATGTTACATCATGGGAAAAATCCACAAAATGGAAGCAGGAGATAAAAACCTAACTTTAGTTTTTCTTTTTACAAGCAATTAATTCAATGAAAAAAACAGCAGCAAGTGATTTTGCTTTTGTAATATACTTCATTTACTGTATTTTAACTTCTCAGGAAGATAAGCTTATTAAATGCAGACACGCCTTTTTAAAAAAATTTTTGCAGCAAAGTTGTTTTTTATCAAGGTTGTGCATGGTGCACATTACTGCTCCTGAGTCCTAACTCTATCTAGGGTGTCACATTGGACATATTTCTTTCGAGGCAGAGTGACCTATGAAATGTTAAAGTTTTTATTCCGTTTTTAACAGGCAAATCCAAAAAAACATACTGAAAAATGAATATGTGTCTTATAGTTAAATTAGAAAATTAAATGGGCAAAACAAATAGACCAAATAGCCGATTTGGAAAGTGAGATAAATGGGAAAATTTTTCTTGTTTGGCTAATTTGACCTAGAATTTTCACTTCTCCAGTCAATTCTCCTGAGTTCCACCTTTCTTTGAATAGACTTGTATGCCTGAAATGCAACGCACCACCATAAAAGAGCAACAGGTCTATTCATTAAAAATGTAACATGACTTAACCTCCCTGGCAGTAATCCCGAGTGTGGCTCGGGGTTAAATTTCTATGCTGAAAGCGGTAACCCCGAGCCACACTCGGGATGCCACTGGATACATTACCTGTCTCTGTGCTCTCTCGTTGTCCCCGCAGTCTCCTCCAGTGATCGCGGTGTTCTGCTTTCTGGTTCCCTTCTCGCGAGAAGGGAACCAGGAAGTATGAGGTCGCGATCGCTGGAGGAGACTGCGGGGACAACGAGAGAGCGCAGGGACAGGTAATGTATCCAGTGGCATCCCGAGTGTGGCTCGGGGTTACCGCTTTCAGTATAGAAATTTAACCCCGAGCCACACTCGGGAAAACCGCAAGGGGGCTAAAAACAAAAATTGAAACGATTCTGACATCTAAAAGATGTCAGAATCGTAACGCAAGGGAGGTTAAAGGGATACTATAGGGCTAAAACTGGAGGGGTTAAACATGACCCCCTCTGCACTCCCCTCCCTCGTGTTATTATTATTCTTTATTTATATAGCGCCAGCATATTACGCAGTGCTGAACAAAGGGCATAATATAGACAGGGTTACAATACATTGAGACTGCACAACATTATGATAAACCAATACTAGGGCGCTATTCCCGTGGGAATTTACAATCTAGAAGGGTTGGGGTGGAAACAGGAGGAGAGGACTGCAAGGTGAGAGAGAAGGACTGTTTGGGGCAGTGAGTTGCGTCAGTGAATCGGGTTGTAGGCTTGCCTGAATAGGAAGGTCTTAAGGGAGAGTTTGAAGGAAGGGAACCTAGAGGACAGTACGAGGGAGAGCGTTCCAGAGGCTGGGAGCTGCGCGTGAGAAATCCTGCAGTCTATCATGGGAAGAGGTGATGCGGGGAGAAGCTAGGCGCAGGTCACTGTTTGACCTTAGGGAGTGGGCTGGGGTGTATTTGGTGATTAGTGAGGACAGGTAGTGGGGCGCTGAGTTAGTGAGGGTTTTGTAGGTCAGGATAAAGATTTTAAATTTAATTCTACAGTAGATGGGGAGCCAGTGAAGGAGGATGAGCCTGGCAGATTCATTCAGAATGGATTGTATAAAGCAGGGCTCGAGTCGAGCGGGAACGCGCAGGAACGGCGTTCCCGCACTTTTCCCGCTGCGGGAACGCAGCGTTCCCGCTGTGGCCCGAGCCCGAACGCCGCCGCCGCACATTGCCGGCGGCCGGCGTGCTTCCTGTTACAAGGGCCAGCTGACAGGAGGTGGAGCCGCTCGCCTGGCTGTTTCATAGTTCCCAGGCGAGCGGCTGCACTTCCTGTCAGCGGCCACTGAAGCAGGAAGCACGCGGCCGCTGGCAATGTGGAGAAGCAGCAGCAAAGGTGAGCTGGGCTGGAGACAATATCCCTGAGACCTGGGGGGGGCAATATCCATGAGACCAGGGGGCAATATCCATGAGACCAGGGGGTAATATCCATGAGACCAGGGGGGCAATATCCATGAGACCAGGGGCAATATCCATGAGACCAGGGGCAATATCCATGAGACCTGGGGCATTATCCATGAGAGCTGGGGCATTATCCATGAGACCTGGGGCATTATCCATGAGACCAGGGGGGCATTATCCATGAGACCTGGGGCATTATCCATGAGAGCTGGGGCATTATCCATGAGAGCTGGGGCATATCCATGAGAGCTGGGGCATATCCATGAGACCAGGGGGCAATATCCATGAGAGCTGGGGGGGCAATATCCATGAGACCAGGGGGGCAATATCCATGAGACCAGGGGGGCAATATCCATGAGAGCTGGGGCAATATCCATGAGAGCTGGGGCAATATCCATGAGAGCTGGGGGCATTATCCATGAGACCTGGGGCAATATCCATGAGAGCTGGGGCATTATCCATGAGAGCTGGGGCAATATCCATGAGAGCTGGGGCAATATCCATGAGAGCTGGGGGCAATATCCATGAGAGCTGGGGCAATATCCATGAGACCTGGGGCAATATCCATGAGAGCTGGGGCAATATCCATGAGAGCTGGGGCATTATCCATGAGAGCTGGGGCATTATCCATGAGACCTGGGGCAATATCCATGAGAGCTGGGGCATTATCCATGAGAGCTGGGGCAATATCCATGAGAGCTGGGGCAATATTCATGAGAGCTGGGGCAATATCCATGAGAGCTGGGGCATTATCCATGAGACCTGGGGCAATATCCATGAGAGCTGGGGCATTATCCATGAGAGCTGGGGGCATTATCCATGAGAGCTGGGGGCATTATCCATGAGAGCTGGGGCATTATCCATGAGAGCTGGGGCATTATCCATGAGAGCTGGGGGCAATATCCATGAGAGCTGGGGCATTATCCATGAGAGCTGGGGCATATCCATGAGAGCTGGGGCAATATCCATGAGAGCTGGGGCATTATCCATGAGAGCTGGGGCATATCCATGAGACCAGGGGGCAATATCCATGAGAGCTGGGGGGGCAATATCCATGAGACCATGGGGGCAATATCCATGAGACCAGGGGGGCAATATCCATGAGAGCTGGGGCAATATCCATGAGAGCTGGGGCAATATCCATGAGAGCTGGGGCATTATCCATGAGACCTGGGGCAATATCCATGAGACCTGGGGCATTATCCATGAGACCTGGGGCATTATCCATGAGAGCTGGGGCATTATTCATGAGAGCTGGGGCATTATCCATGAGAGCTGGGGCAATATCCATGAGAGCTGGGGCAATATCCATGAGAGCTGGGGCATTATCCATGAGAGCTGGGGCATTATCCATGAGAGCT
This sequence comes from Leptobrachium leishanense, assembly GCA_009667805.1. NCBI lineage: Eukaryota > Metazoa > Chordata > Amphibia > Anura > Megophryidae > Leptobrachium > Leptobrachium leishanense. Next base: position 109,588,047 of record CM019065.1, on the reverse strand, counting down.
GGGGCATATCCATGAGACCAGGGGGCAATATCCATGAGAGCTGGGGCAATATCCATGAGACCTGGGGCAATATCCATGAGACCAGGGGGGCAATATCCATGAGAGCTGGGGCAATATCCATGAGACCAGGGGGGCAATATCCATGAGAGCTGGGGCATTATCCATGAGAGCTGGGGCATTATCCATGAGACCAGGGGGCAATATCCATGAGACCTGGGGCATTATCCATGAGACCTGGGGGCATTATCCATATGAGCTGGGGCAATTATATCCATGTGAACTGGGGAAAATATATCCATATAACCAGTGCTGTGCATATTATTCTTGGGGTTCAGTGCTGTGTATGTTATTCTAGGTGCTCAGTGCTGTGTATATTATCCTGGAGGCTCAGTGCTGTGTATATTATTCTTGGGGTTCAGTGTTGTGTATATTATTCTGGGGGCTCAGTGCTGTGTATATTATTCTGGGGGCTCAGTGCTGTGTATATTATTCTGGAGGCTCAGTGTTGTGTATGTTATTCTGGGGGCTCAGTGCTGTGTATATTATTCTGGGGGCTCAGTGCTGTGTATATTATTCTGGGGGCTCAGCGCTGTGTATATTATTCTGGGGGCTCAGTGCTGTGTATGTTATTCTGGGGGCTCAGCACTGTGTATATTATTCTGGGGGTTCAGCGCTGTGTATATTATTCTGGGGGTTCAGCGCTGTGTATATATTATTCTGGGGGCTCAGTGCTGTGTATATTATTCTGGGGGCTCAGCGCTGTGTATATTATTCTGGGGGTTCAGCGCTGTGTATATTATTCTGGGGGTTCAGCACTGTGTATATTATTCTGGGGGTCTGTGCCTGGAGATATATATATATATATATATATATATTGTATATAAAATGCGTTAGTCCAGTTGCCACAATCAAGAGTATACCTGTACGTAGTGATACCTTTCACTGATCAGTATAGTTTCCAGTTTACACTCTTGAAAGCTTGTCTTTTAAATGTAAAGTTAACCCAATTAAAATGGTATCACCGGCACGCGCTGCTATACTCGTGATATATATATATATATATATATATATTTTCTTCAAGTAATGGGGGTTGTGGAATTCGTGGGTGAGTTCCCTCACTTTTTTTCCCAGGACTTGACCCCTGGTATAAAGGAACACTCTAGCGCAGGGCTGTCAAACTCTGACTCCCCAGATGTTTATTGCCTACAATACACAGCATTGTTAGAATGCAACATGCAGTCAGAGAATCATGGGCGGTGTAGTTCTGAAACATCTGGGGGACTAAATCCCTGTTCTAGCAGAAATTTACCATAATTCCTCCTTATTGTATGGAAGCTGCTTCTGTCTCAATGTGAACAAGGCCTGGACTTGGTTTCAGATCAAAATGAACGAAAATGGAGTGTCACGGAAGCTGAGTGCAGAGAGGTGGGTGCATATGCAGGTGGATATTTTGAACCCTGTTTTGTTTTTTTTAACGAAAGATACTTGGACCTTTATACAGCGCTGCAGAATGTGTTGGCGCATAATAAATAATAATACTTGGTGAATTTGTTAACTTTAATGTCACATTGACAGCATCTGGAGAAAAAATCTGTATTTTGCTTTCTTTTATCATTATTAAATTCTCTGTGTTATAGTTATTCAGACGAATTTATAATTTATGTTTGTTAAATGTATCATTCCCTCTAATGACACGGATTGCTAATATATTGATGTTACTTTACAAATGACAGAAATGGATCAGCTGCCTTGGAACGCAATGTGTAATCTGTCTTCATTTCCAAGTACACGTGACATGTATAGGGTAAAGTTCATTCCACGAGGCAGCTGTCAGTCCAATGGTCAATGTGAGGAGATGATATTAAGAAATCAAAATGACACGTAAAGTGATCAAACAACAGATTTGTTTACAAAATATCAACACAATTGGTTATCAACCTATTCCTATCTGTGGATAGAGGGGCTGTGGCGGCTGTTGAAGTTTTAACTTGAGGGCTCCAGACTCTTCACCATAACATAGGCTTCACCCACATACAGGGCCAACATCAGGGGGATGACAGGCCAAGATATGTTCAGGGGTCCTGTGGCTCCCGGGGGCCTAGTCCTTGCCAAAAGCCACGCAGCTTGTGTAAGTGACACAGATGTAAGGGCTAGGGTTGCCACCTTTTCTTGAAGCCAAACCCGAACACTAACAACGCGTAGCAAAATATTTTTTGCTGCTCACGGGTATAAGCGCAGACACTCAGTCACACACTTATACATGTCCTTCCCTTTCACATCACATTTTAGTCCCTTTCACCCCAAACCTCAAATCAGACCTTTTAGTCCCTAAATCAGCCCCTCTCACTCTATGAACCATCAATGAGGTCCTTTAATCTGCAAATAAGCACCTTTCACCCCAAACCTCCTCACACTGTACACATACATATGAGAAAGGGAGAGAGTGGGAGAAAAGGGGAGACAGGATGAAAAGGGGAGAGAGAGGGGAGAAAAGGGGGAGAGGGGTTGTAACCGGAATCTGCTAGGTTCACTCGGGACGAGGCCGGACCAGACACGAGCAAGGATTGTCTGAACACGAGTCTCTTCAGGAAAGGCAAACTTTATTTGTGTCGTCACACAAATGCTCACACAGGATTGAATCGCAAAGAGTGAGCCTCGAACTCACCGTGACATAAAATCTTATACCCCAAATACATAATTAGGTACATCCCAATTAACCCACCTCCCGGTGACACTATCCCACCCCACGTGGGTTAATACCTCCCTTGGTCGATTACAAAGACATTTCATTAAATTGGCCATAAATTGGCAAGCTTCATGTTAGTTTCGACAGATCATGATTAGTTCTTACATTCAGTCCGGGCTATGCTCGTCTCCCTAACGCCTGTACTTATTTGTTGCGGCTAACACCTGGTCTATCTTCTATGCTTCCCTTTGTCTGTCAGCGGACCTCTATGACCTTGGTGTATGCATTCCTCATTCTGTTCCTTCGTGCCAGGAACAGCCAAGATCTTTCTCAGGGTTTTAATTGCTTTTCTGCTAATCTAACACATTCCTAAATTTCTATGTATGCTTCATTCTAGTTTCAGCTAAAACCTACCTAGTTATTTTCAAGTGACCCAATATTCTGAACAAGATGGCCGCCTGGCTCATAATGGCGGCCAGCTTCCAGCCTGATTCCACTTCATTCCCCCCTTGGCTCAAGCCTCAGGTTCTTCTCCTGAGACTTGTAGCCATTACACCCCACTACTATTATTCTTAAATTCCTCATACTTTAGGGGACCTATTTTGGTTGGGAACATGTCTTGTGGGATAATCAGTGGTATCTTCTGTGTCTGTGTGGGTGTCAGTGCCCTCTTTCATAGTGGCCAGAGACAGAGCCCTATGCGGTACAGTAGTGTCCCTATGACCAAGATCACCACCACCATCAGAATCATGGATCCAATCTGTGAGATAAATCTCAGAATGGATCCGAACCAATCTCCGATTGCTCCGAACCCACGGAGTGGATTCCAGCCTTCAGCAGCGATTCTCCTTGCTGTGTTCTGCAACTGCGCTACCTTCTCCTGGTGATCTTGGATTACCTGGTAATAGTCAGGGACATCATGTGTAGTGTTCTTGATGAAAGTGCAACATTCATAATGCATCGTCATCTCACACAATCCATTCAGAGCCGCACTGATCTGTTCCAGTGCCATGTTATGTATCATTTGTACCTTTCGTATCTCTCGTACTTCCAGATTCAGTAACTGAATGTCCATACTAGTTTTATTCAAAATCTCGTCCATCAGACTGGCATAACTGTTCATTCTTACCATCAACTCTCTTCCCCATCCAGTCCATGCTGGAAGCCATGCCCATATTCGATCCGCTTTCTTGAATAGCTCTCTCTTCTGTCTTTCAAACACCAGTGGGTACCTAGGGTGAAGTGTTGTGTCTGAATTAGTGTCTTCTCCCCTCATCCTTTGGATTGGGATCAATTTAGCCAGATAACACATTCCCGTTACTGTAGGTGGTACCCATGTGTAACACACCCTTTCACAACACACCTGGTATCCCCCTTTCAATATAAATGGTGACAAATGTAGTGTTCCCTTTGATATTTCTATCATCAGTTGTCTCAGTCGTTTCATCATATCCAGTGCACTCTGCCTCCCATTTGTCACATTCGCAATCACCTCCTCCTGATCGCTTGTGAGCTTTCTACATCGTATGTATAGAAAATTTGCCTTCTCTTTTGTGTTGAATGTGTAAATGTATATCCAGTTGAATTTACTTGAGTAACACAACCCACCCTCGTTATTTGTTTCTTTATCTGGTCCTAGTTGAAAACACCATTCTGGTGGGTACACTGGTCCTATTATGGGGTACCCAGGACTGAATGATTCTGTTTTTTCACTTGGTGCATCAAAAGCATATATTGTGACATTTCCTGACGCAAACATACTCAAATTCATTGGAACAGAGGCAAATGGTATGTGAATTGTCTCTGGGTGCAGTCTACTACACACCCAGCATGCGGTTTGCCCAGACTTTTTAGCATAGTCATATTTAAATTGCACAAGTAAGTGTCCACTTGGCATAATCTCGGATATCGCCTCTCGCTTTTGTCTCCTCATGGTACGGTTCTCCATCACCGGGTGCGTACCATTCCAGATATGGGAAATATCCACTTTCTTGGCAGTGCTTGGGCACCTGGGGCATACTCCATGCGAGAGTCCATAAATCAAATTTGCAAGGTACAAAATCAGTACCACAAATGCCCCAAATGTCAAAATCCCTTGGGCAATTCTTTTCACAGTCACATAAACCCAATCCCTCCCCACCGGAATTTCAAAAACAAAAGACATTTCCGGTTGATCAAAAGTTGGGGCAGGGCCCCTAAAAATAACCCTCTGGGTGTCCCCCGGGGGATCCCTTTGTTCCCCTGTCGGTGGACGGTCAGGCTTTATTGTGTCCATCAAAACACCCACTTGTTGAATATTTTGGGTGCTTTCAGTAGGATCATTCAGGTGCTCACGACTGTGGTCTTTGTCAGCTTTAGCCTCAGTGGATTGGTCTCGTTGGTGACGACCTTCCATGCTGGTTCAGGATTGGCTGCAGCTACCTTCAGTCTGGAGTGATGTATCCACGGGACCACCTCGGCAATCTTCACTGCTGTAGGGGTTGATAACAGGACATTTTGGGCCTAGTGGGTCATTTTTCCACTCCTTCACCCATACTGAATCACCTGGACAATATTTATGCAGTGGGGGGTATAAAAAGTGAGGTATATTATCTCCCACCCAAATATTTAATTTCTGCATTGCTTTACCCAACAGTACAACTTGATCATTTAATTTAGTTTCCCCCAATGCCCGAAGGTCCCCCCTTAGTCCATTAATCAGAGGGGTAGGCCGTCCAAACATGAGTTGGTACAGACTTAGCTTCAATTGGGGGGATGGCCTGCACCTAATGTGCAATAGAACTATTGGCAGCACATCCAACTAGCCTAGTGACATCTCTTGGCACAGTTTGGACATCAAAGTCTTTAGGGTGCGGTTTATTCTTTCGACTTTTCCCGAGCTTTGGGGCCTGTAAGCAGTATGTAGCTTCCAAGTGATGCCCAACAGGCGGGCAAGCTGTTGTAGACAGTTCTGTATAAATGTGGGGCCATTGTCTGACCCTATTTCGAGAGGAAGTCCATAGCGTGGTATTATTTCCTTCATCAGACTTTTCTTCATTCTTGGCAGTTTGTTTTTGATAAGGGTCTCTTTGAGAAAGAACCTCACCAGCGGAGCTTGATATTCTTCTGCTCCCAATTCTCCCAAATTTAGCAGTATTCGTGTGATCCTCAGATTATTATAAGGGTTGGCTGTTAGGCTGTCAAAACGTGAGGCGAAATTTTCTGCTCGTTCAACTTCGGTTACTTTTGTATCTTCTCCGTTACTCCCCCATTAATTTTACGCCGAAGAATTTCAGCATCATTTTGTATACTCTGCGGAGTCTTTTCTGAACTTCTGAGGTGTTAATCATAAGACGTGTCTCTAGAGGGTTCAGAGAAGTGGAGTAGAAATTTCGGCCTTGGGGCCGTGTTGGGAAAAGCCACTGGATATAATCATGATTGAGTTCTAATAGTCCGTAATCATTGTGCCATTTGTGCAGAATAATTTCAATGAATTCGCCTTGGGTTCAAATTTTCTCCAATTCATGTAGAATTCGTAGTTTGGCATGGGAGGTTGTGCCTCTTGCTTGCAGAGCAGGACTTTGGCTTGATCAGTTGTTAGCAATGGTTTTGCAGCCACTTTTGCGGCCTGGTCAGCGCGCCTGTTGCCTTTTGGGATTTCATCATGACCTTTCTGGTGGCCACGACAGTGCATAATACTGACAGCACTTGGTCTCCATACAGCTTCTAGGAGGGCTGCGATTTCAGCTGCATACTTGATTTGTTGTCCTGAGGAAATAAGTAGGCCTCTTTCTTTGTAGAGTGCACCATGTGCATGGACAGTCATAAAGGCATATTTGGAGTCAGTGTAGATATTCACTCTTTTGCCTTCGGAGATTTCCAGAGCCCTGGTTAAAGCTGTTATCTCAGCCAGTTGTGCAGATGTATGGCCTGGTAGAGAATTTGCTTCAATAATTTCTTCTGCTGAGACGACTGCATAGCCGGAGACTTTCTTCCCATCATCCATGTAACTGCTACCATCAGTGAATAGCTGTAAATCGTATTTGTCTAGGGGTACATTTTTCAAATTTGGCCTGCTTCTGAACACTTCTTCCATGACTTGGAGGCATTCATGATCTGGATCCTCTTCGCAGTCAGGCAGTAAAATAGCAGGGTTCAAGGTAGCGATGAGGTCCAAATGAACCCGTGGATTCTCACACATCATAGCTTGGTACTTTGTCATCCGGCTGTTGCTGAACCAGTAGCTTCCTTTTACATCCAGCAGGGCTTTGACAGCATGTGGTACCTTGACACAAAGAACTTGTCCAAGGGTCAGCTTGTCTGCTTCTGCTATCAGCATTGTGGTGGCTGCCACAGCTTTCAGACATGGGGGTAGGCCGCAGGGTCAAGTTGCTTGGATAGATAGGCCACAGGCCTTGGCCATAAGCCAAAGTTCTGAATCAGCACTCCTGTAGCTGTTTGATTGTGTACATACACGTACAGCTGGAAGGGCTTGCTGTGATCTGGCAGTCCCAGTGCAGGAGCTTCCATTAACAGAGTGTCATGCCTGCTGGTGCTCCTGCAGTGCGGCCTTCCCAACAGAGAGGGCGCCAGTCTCTGAATCAGGCCACTTTGAATGCCACACCTGGTCAGGGATCTAGGCTTTTAAATATCAGTCACAGTCTGTGCTCTGAACCCTGACGTGGTTATTTCTAGCCCTCAGCGCGTGTTTATAGCTTATGCATATTGGTTTTCTGGTTTGACCTCTGGCTTGTATATTGACTGTGTTTTCTGCATTATCCCTTGGCATATGTTTATCTCGTGTACCGACCTCTGGCTTGTTATTACTACATTATCTCTCCTGTCCCTGATCTGTACTTCTATATATTTTAGATTAGTACCTGGCCATTCTAAGGACCAGCTTCTCAGTTTAGGGTTCTTTCTTGCCTTTCTGGGTTTTGTCTGCATGCTGGGTGACTCTATATCCTTACACAGAGTCTTTAATTTCAGAAAAGCTGCTGTTTGTTCTTCTTCCCAGAGGAAGGGGTCATGCTCTCCTCCTTTGGTAGCTTGATGGAGGGGCTTAGCAATATCTGCGAAGTTGGGGATCCACAGGCGGCAGAAGCCTGCAGCTCCCAGGAATTCACGGACTTGTCTCCTTGTCTTTGGTTGGGGTATTTGGCATACTGCTTCTTTTCTCTCTGCCCCCAATGCACGCTTGGTACCTGTTAATTGAAAACCTAAATATTTCACAGTCTGTTTACATATTTGTGCTTTCTTTTTGGACACTCTGTAACCTGCAAGGCATAGCAGATATAGCAGGGCTTTTGTGGCAGAGAAACAGTCTTTTTCTGTGGGAGAAGCCAGTAATAAATCATCTACATACTGTAGTAAAACAACTTTGTCTGGCTGAGCGTTGAAGGACAGGAGGTCCTGGCTGAGCGCGCATCCATTGTAGATTCCTCCCACTGAAAAATAAAAAGGGGTTGGCTTGCCGGAGCCAGACAGATGCAGAAAAAAAACGTCTTTTAAATCAAACACCGTGTAATATTTTATATCACCAGAAATAAAAATAAATTGTATGGATTGGGAACCACAGAGTGTAGAGTTACTGTGGCTTCGTTGACGGCCCGTAAATCTTGGACTAGGCGGTACTCTTGTGTGCCCTCTTTCAGTACTGGTAACAGGGATGTGTTCCACGGTGACACGCAGAATTTCAATATGCCATGGTCTTTAAGTCTCTGCAAATGTGTCTGGATATTCTGCTTGGCTTTTTGTGGGATATGATATTGTCTTAAAGCCACAGGTGTTGCACCAGGTTTTAAATCGACGTACACTGGAGGGATATTTACAGCTAATCCGGGCGGGTTTTCCTCTGCCCAGACTCCAGGAATTTCAAGGAGTAGTGTGTACGGGTCTGGGGCGGCCGGCAGGGTTGGTGCCGTTCACTATTCTTCTTCTCTTGGCATAATTACTGCGATTTTTACAGGTTGGGTATGCTGGCTGGCTGGGCTGTACTGCCGTGTGGAGCTGCCACTCTCAGGCAGGTCTAATCTAGCGTGACCCCCGGGAAAAAATATAATTCGGACTTGCAATTTGCAAAGGATATCCCGCCCCAGGAGCTGGACGGGACATTCGGGCATATACATATACACATTGTATATTTTAACTAAAAAAAATCATCTATATATACAAATAATATTCACAGAGATTTTTCTCTCGTAGCCAAAACAGACTCTTAATACCACATCAGAGAAAAAAATAAATAAAAATAGAATCAGTAATCATATAAAATACTCTTATAACAATAGAATAACTATCTCATCAGAAACTAAATAGAAATATATTTTTTTTGAATTTTTTTTAATCATACTTTCACTATATCTTAACTATATAGGACATGAAATAGTATAAAACTAGTTATTTTAATTATTTCTCGAACTGCTCTTTTAATATTATCTTCTAACCGTTTCATATATTTTTATTTAATTTATTAATAAATTTTATTATATTTTGGTAGACAATATTGTATATTATTATATACTTTCATTTTACTTCATAATATACATGTTGTATTATAAATACTCACTATTGTTACACTCTGTAACAATATAAAAACCAGGACACCCTCTTTTATTTAATTCTAGCTCTGTGAACAAAACTAGAGTTTTTTGGAATAATATCAACACATTACACAATATTGCTTGAAACAACCAGACAACAATACTAGACAATATAAAACTTTCTTACATATAGCCTAGATTATATAAAACTATTTTAGAATAGTCTGTCAAGACAGACTTAACCAGATATATCAACACAAAATAAAAACATACATCTTGCACTCGACAGACTTCATGCATTCTATTGTAGCACACATTAAAAATTAGCTATACATAGTAATTTTTCTTCTTTATTTCTCTGGTAAACTAAAATTCACTGCACAGACACATAAAGGGTTACTTTCTCTGTTCATCAGAGAACAAAAAAATTGACTTTTTCCCTCTTCTCCGTGCAGACAGTGTGTGCCAGAAAGGAGGGGGGGAGCGAATACGGAGAGAAAAAAAAAACCTGTTCTCTCTTTCTTCTGGCCCAGGGGGAAGTGGGGGCTCAGAGACTCCTGCAGATCATTACATAATCCACACACAAAGCTTGTAAATTATCTTTGTTTAATTTACTGGTATATTAAAACACTAAATATATATATAGACTTATTTTTACATTTATACTTATATTTATTTGAGGGCAGATTTTTTTTTCTTTGCCCTACTAACATAACAAAAATAGCTTTTATCTCTCACACAGTACCTCCATATATCTATATACGGGTATTGTTCAGGATGACCATATCTCCCGGTTACCTGGGAGTGCACTCTCTGTATTATCTCCGCGTCCATAAACCCCTGTTCTGGCCACTCAGGAACTAACTGTGGCCATACCATTGTACACAATAATTTTAACTATTCTTTACTTAAATCCATTCCATAATCATGTGTTGCATATAACACTTCAAAATTCCACACCATATACCCCAAGGGCATCTCACCCTTCTTAGCCGTCTTGGGTTTGGACGACCCGTTGCCTATTATTACTCTTAAGGGCGGTAACCTTCTCACAATGCAGATATTATGTTTAGCACAAAACACTTGAAATTTACTGTCTGGTACTTCAGTCAACAATTCATATATATCGGATTCGCTTCCTCCGTCAGTAGCCGGACTGCAGTCGCCTGAGCCGGAAACGTACCTTGGGAGTCCACCCTCAAATTTGCTTTCTCGCTAGGCGAGTAGGCGCACAATCACTCACAGCACTCTCAGCAATCATTCACAACGAATACTGTACCAGATACTTTCAGCACAAAATAATACATAAACAATTCAACTCTTTCTACTAGCCGAGGGCACACCGTCCCTCCTTTTGGCTCCTTATACCCCGTTAATTGAACTCTAACTCTTGACTGCTTGTGACTATGTGCACCCCGTTCTATAACTACACTTCCGTCTGCAATTCCAATTTGCCTATGGGTAATCTACCCACCCGGCACCACTTCCTCTGCAGCTACCGCTGGCCCCAATGGGCCCTCTTCACTACACGACGTACACACTAGCACTGACTCAGGGCTCTCAGCCCAGTCACAAAAATCTCTCCTCCTTTCCTTTGTCCACGTGCAGAAGCTCTATTTACAAACACTGACTACGACTATGCAACTCCACGTGGCTCCCTTCTCCCTCACATACAGACTCTACCATTTAGTTAATATCCGATCCCCCAGGTTCAGACACACGCTAACCACTCTGGCTCCTTTGCTTGTCCGTGCTGTCGGCATGGGGTGCGGTATGTCAACGAGACCGTGGCCGCGGGTCTCCTTATCCGACTATGGCCGGACGTTTCCTTTTATACCGGTATTTCCATTAGACATACAAACATAGAAGACACTTTACCTATCGCCGCGCTGCTTGCTGTTTCCTTGGACTCGGTGGTGTCCCAGCTTCCCGGGCCGGGGGTTCCGTTTGGGACGAGACGAAGTCCACTGAACAGGAAATCCTGCTTGGCGCCTGCAGATGTCAGCTCACCTTCAACGGACGCCCAACCAGCGGGATCACTCGCACCTGCAGTCAACCGCTACAGTGTTCAGCAGTCGTTGCCATGCCGGCAAAGGGCCTCGTATCCCGGCTATCGAGCCCCCAAGAAATGTAACCGGAATCTGCTAGGTTCACTCGGGACGAGGCCAGACCGGACACGAGCAAGGATTGTCTGAACACGAGTCTCTTCAGGAAAGGCAAACTTTATTTGTGTCGTCACACAAATGCTCACACAGGATTGAATCGCAAAGAGTGAGCCTCGAACTCACCGTGACATAAAATCTTATACCCCAAATACATAATTAGGTACATCCCAATTAACCCACCTCCCGGTGACACTATCCCACCCCACGTGGGTTAATACCTCCCTTGGTCGATTACAAAGACATTCCATTAAATTGGCCGTAAATTGGCAAGCTTCATGTTAGTTTCGACAGATCATGATTAGTTCTTACATTCAGTCCGGGCTATGCTCGTCTCCCTAACGCCTGTACTTATTTGTTGCGGCTAACACCTGGTCTATCTTCTATGCTTCCCTTTGTCTCTCAGCGGGCCTCTTTGACCTTGGTGTATCCATTCCTCATTCTGTCCCTTCGTGCCAGGAACAGCCAAGATCTTTCTCAGGGTTTTAATTGCTTTTCTGCTAATCTAACACATTCCTAAATTTCTATGTATGCTTCATTCTAGTTTCAGCTAAAACCTACCTAGTTATTTTCAAGTGAACCAATATTCTGAACAAGATGGCCGCCTGGCTCATAATGGCGGCCAGCTTCCAGCCTGATTCCACTTCAGGGTGATGAGAGGGGGAGACAGGTGACAAGAGGGGAGAGAGAGCCAGGAGAGAGGGAGAAAAGGGGATGGGAAAAGAGGGGGAGAGGAGGAAAAAGGGGAAGAGAGGGGGAAAAGGGGGAGAGAGGGGGAGAGAGGGGAGAAAAGGGGGGAGTGAGAGGGGGGAAAGAGGGGGAGAGGGGAAAGTGAGGAGAAAAAGGGGAGGGTTGGAGGGGGAAGAGGTGAAAATGAAAGGGAGAACGTGAGAGGGAGATGAGAAGGGTGTAGAGGGGGGAGGGTGGGACGAGACAGAGTCCTGCTCTGCCTGTATTAACCAGCTCCTACCAGCAGCTCCTCAATCCTTCCTCCCTGTCCCAACAGCTCCACATGTTACAGCCAGCATGCACGTGGTCTGGAGCGTGTGTGTGAGCAAGGGGCTGATAGGAGGAGGCAGAGTGGGGAGGAGACATCACTGCAGACCACCCCCACACTGCCAGTGATTGGTGGAGTGTTTCTTCACTCACATGCAGCCTGCATGTGAGTGAAGAAATCATTCCAGGGTCTGAGCTGAGGCAGAGTCATGTGTCTGGGTGACAGGTAATCCCAAACCCGGACACATGACCCGAAAACAGACAGTCCGGGTCAAAACCGGACAGGTGGTAACCCTAGTAAGGGCCCATCATTGTCACCCAGAATTTACCCAACGGGATACGGAGAAGCTTCCCTGTGGGCTGTGGCATCTGAGATCGGTCGGAATACTCCGACTCATTACTGAGGGAGCGATTAGAATGGCCTGCACCAGGTAGAGGCGCAAACCAAGTGCTAGGCCACCAGGGAATACTTTTTACCACCTTTATGGACCACCAAGGATTTAGCCCACTGCATGTAAAATAAGATATGCAGAAGAGGAGGTGAAATGCTTTATTTTTAACTAGATTAATGAAATGGGTGGCTGAGGGAAGGGGGGCCCCAACCAGAGGTTCGGTAAGGGGCCCCAAGACTTCAGATGGCCGCCCTGCCCACAATTATGATCAGACCCATCCTTTGTGGAAATCGCCATGTGTCAGAGTGCATTGAACATGCTCTGTTTGCCCCTTTAAGAAATTTCTGGTCTCCACATTCACTTCCGTTTTGGGCATCTAAGCCAGGATATGTACACCATCCAAGGGCTCTCATTGGCTCACAGCAGCAGGAGGAGGTGCCTTAGATCTGCATGTGCTTCTGGCAGGAACTAATTACCCACACTGAAAGGTTATATCAGCCCCTCCAAGACCCCCACACGGAAGGAGACACGCACGAAACTGTAATTCTAATTATGTGTGGTCACATGCCTGGAGTGTCCCCTTAAAGAGCAGTTAGCTGGTTGGACCAACTAATCCTTGGATGATGTCTGTCATTGCTTCTGCATGAAGCTCCATCTGATTGGCCAAGTCCTTTGCATGAACAGATGCCTGCTGATTGGCTGTCTGCTTTGTACGAAGAAGCATATGATTGGCTCAGCTGCATGCGTTCTAGCTGTCACCAGGCTGGCACCGAGCAGTTTCCTGCAGTGACACCCCCGGCTAGCTCCAGTAAGAGGCAAGGTGTGTCGTAAACAGATCCTCCATTAAGATGTGCCCCCTATTTTTTGTCCTTAAATATTTGGGCAGATGCTGCTGACAGCCTCTGAAAACATTTTTATTTCAGATGATTTTACTCCCTTTTTGTCCCTCGCTGCACACTGTGCCTCCTCTTCTGCTCAGGTACTCCCGAAGCTGGAAGTCCCTGAGGCTTTGCTGCAACACTTACGTGCCTTATATGCACACGTTCCATAGCGCCTGCATAGAATGAGGGATTGGAGCTGCACGCATGCGCAGAACTGATCTATCGCTGCCTCTCTAAGACTGCTTGCTTCAGGGATTGGTCTCAGACAGGGTGATATTGCCACGCTCTCCGCATGCTCACCCCATTAGTGACTGATCTGTTGACGGACAGCTGGGAATTCCAAAGTCCCAGGCTCCAGCTGCTGGGTGGGGTGGGGAAACTCCACCATTTTACCCAGCAATTTAACCAATCGGGACTGGGGGAGTGTAGGGGGTGAACTCTACATATCCTGACCAAAAAAAGATTATAGGGTTTATTCAGAGAGAGCTGAACTGGCCCCCAAATTGCACCAAACTGAATTTCCCCTGTATGGTGCGATTTTGAGGCCATTCGGCTATTCACAAAGCTGGCAGATCACCAAATATTGTCAAATTTCCAACCACTTCGCTTCCGGCGGGTGCACGAGCACTTGGCTGTGGAAAACTCAGAGCGCATCCTCCCATTGCAGCCAGCGATCGGCCGGTGCCCCCAGCTGCACGAATAGAGTCATCGAGCTGGGCGCGTTGACATCTATTCCAGGCACCCCTCCCACCAGTGCAGGGAATGTGCCTGAAGGGGAGGGCGGAGGTCCTTTGGACCTCTCTCCCTCCCCATTGGTAAGGGGTACAGCAAAAGGCAGGTACCGCTTTGAAGGGCACAGCCTGCCCTTCCAAGCGGTGGCTACGTTTAACCCCATAGATGCCGGTACGTGATCCGGCACCGAAACGCGTCCTAGTTCCGGTGTGGGCCGCCATCTTGGATGGCAGCTCCACCTCCGGGTTCCCCCTTGTTACTTGACGTCATCACACATGGTGCGATGACGTCAGTTAGCCGGGGAACCTCTAGCTGCCCAGGGATTTCCTTTGAAACCCCATATCTCCTGGAAGGTGGCAGCTAGCGGGTCATGGAAGGTATAATTTGAAAGGCCAGAGCATGGCCTTTCGAATGATACCAAACAAGGCCATGTTAAAAGTATGCAGAAAATACTCAAAATAATTTAAAGAAAAAAAAAATGTAAAAATAAAAAAACGGGGTTATTTTTATTAATGCAGCAATATTGTTCACATTTCAATTATAATGTGAACAATGATGCTGCACTAACGATTTTTTCTATGGGGTTTGCTAAAAAATTTCCCCCTAAAAAGTCCCCATTTCTAATTTTTTTTAACAAGCGTACCCCATAGAAAATATAAGCGCAAACGCTCGCATGATGCAATGTGAAAAAAAACACTTTACACGCAGTAGATGATTTAAAATTCAAATTTTATTGCATTTTTTGTTATAATATTCAGGTAGGACATGACGTATACATATAATAATGATATATTATGAATCTGCCGAGTCTGCCGGAAAGAACGATATATAATATGTCTGGGTCGTGTAATAAAATGTGACTTCAAATCGCGTTTAACATGATGAGCGAAACCGGTAAAAAATTAGCTCAGCAGTGAAAGGGTTAATCTATTTAGAGAACACCAAACAGCAGAGAAATGTCAGTGAAATGCCCTGCTGTTCGGTGGTTTCATTCTGCAGGTTTATACAGGCGAATCCCATAGGTTTCAATGTTAAAAATATTCCAGTTTTTAACCAATATCTATTAAACCGTTTACTGATTTAGGCCGGTGTCAGACGAACGCAGTGATCACGTCTGTGTTGCCGCACAGTTTAACGTCCGTCGTAGCATAGAATCATGATCAATAGAGACCCACACACCAAGTACATGCGCACCGAACTGCGCACACACAACGCACGTGGCAAACGGACGCAAGTTAGGCAAGAATGTAAAACCGCTAAGACGGACGCGCAGAGTGTGGCACGTCGGCGTAGCGGCCTGTGTGCGTTATGCTGCTATGTCAGACGCAGCGCATTTATTTATTTGTAAAGGATTTTACCAGGAAGGATACATTGAGATTTCTCTCGTTTTCAAGTATGTCCTGGGTTCAAGAACATTGCAGTGTTACAGTTACAGAAATACAAAGTAATACAATGCAAGATTTTAAAAAACAACACAAATATACAGATTAACAGAAAATAAATATGTAGGAAATATAGTCACTAGGTTACATGTTTACAGGTGTATTCTGTATTGAGGTATGTTAGTAAAGAGCTCTTGAGTGACTTAAGACTGGGGGAAGATTTGATGGCGTCTGGGAGGTTATTCCATAATTGTGGTGCTCTGTAGGAAAATGAGGACCGAGCCACTGTCTTTTTGTATTGTGGTATAGCAAGTAAGGTGCTGGTCCTGGATAGGAGGTTATAGGATGAGGGAGTTGCTGGGGGAAGCAGTCTATTCAGGTAGAGTGGCAGCTTCCCAGAAATGCTCTTTGACACCAGGCTGGAGAGGTGAAGGGTGCGTTTAGACTCCAGCGATGGCCAGTTTAGCTCTTTTAACATGTCACAATGGTGGGTCATGTAGTTACATTGTAATGCAAAGCGGCAGAAGGAGTGTAGCAAGTTTCTGAAGGTGTGTTTGGGGGGCCGCTGCATACACTACATCTCCGTAATCAATAGCTGGCATAAGCATTTGTTGCACAATCTGCTTTCTTACCGCGGGGCTCAGGCAGGATTTGTTTCTGTACAGGGCACCTAGTTTGGGGTAAAGTTTAGATGAGAGTTTTTCGATGTGGGGGCCAAAGGATAGATTAGGGTCCAACCACATACCTAGATATTTGAGAGAAGTGACTGTGGTCAGCCTGCCATTTGATTTTGTCCCAACACATACAGTAGTTGTGTAGTTTAGATGCTGTTCCAAAGAGCATTGTTACAGTTTTGTCAGTATTTAAAAAAAGTTTGTTGTGTTTGATCCACTTTTCTACCTCTGTGAATTGTTCTTGCAGCACGGCCTCCAGCTGCGGGAGATTTGGTTTGCTGGTATAGATTACAGTGTCGTCTGCGTACATATGTACAGTTGAGGCTTTGTAGATGTTGGGCAGACGTCTTTGACGTACTTTGACAGCAGCTGGCTGGGAGTGGACTGGGGGTGCTTGTATGTTACTTATGGTTCTCCAAATGTTTTTAGGGTTTGATATGTTATTGTTTAGATTTTCATTGAAGTAATGGGCTTTGGCCATTTTTGTTTGTTTTGTGCATTCATTCAGGCATTTTCGGTATTCGTTGTGATTGTTCATGGAACCAGTACTCTTGAAATTTGACCATAGTGAATCTCTAAGCTGGTACATTAGTGTAAGATCAGCTGTAACCCAGGGTAGATGGGTCCCTTTTACTCGCACTTTACGCACCGGGGCATGGGAATTCCAGACTTGCAGGAGCTCAGACTGAAAGTATTCAACTGCACAGTCTAGGTCTGGGATTAGGTTTAGCCTGTACCAGGGGAGCTGTTTGAGATCACTTAGGAAGGATTCAAGAATAAATTTCTTGAAAGACCTGGTGGAAAGACCTTTGGGGGAGATTTCAAGGCTTTTATTTTGCGCACGCAGTACACTAGACAATGGTCACTAAAGCTATTAGCGAGAACGTCTGCCTCCTGTATTCTATCAGGAGATGAGGATTAAATTTCTTGAAAGACCTGGTGATTATTACCTTTGGTGGACATTTTGTGGCCTTTATTTTGCGCACACAGTACACTAGGCAGTGATCACTGAAACTGTTAGCGAGAACGCCTGCCTCTTGAAATCAATCAGGACATGAGGAAAGAATTGAGTCCAGCAAGGTGTGGTTAGGGCTTTTCATATTAATGCGAGTGGGGGAGGAGATTAATTGAGTTAGCTGCAAAGTTTTAAACAGTGTGCAGTGTTTATTGTTTTTTGGATTTAGCCAATCTGTATTAAAATCGCCGAGGACCAGCAGTTCACTTTTTTGGTTTTGGGCAAGTAGGTTATTAAGGATTTGAGATATGTCAGAGAGGGAGTGCACTGGAGAGCTCGGTGGACGATAGAACCCAGCAACAATGATTGATTTACTGAATGGGATCTCAATTATACCAGAGAGGAAATCAAAGGTGACAGGAGAGCTAGAAGTCTGTAAGGGGGTGAACTTTAAGGACTCAACATAAATAACAATTCCCCCTCCTCTCTTTGCTCTGTCTTTTCTATAACGTGAATACCCCTGTATTGATATGGCAGAGTCTGGTACTTTTGGGGTTAACCATGCCTCCATGAGCACAATGATTTTGGGTTTGTAATAGCAACACCAAGCCTGAAGCTCATCCAATTTAGGGAGTAAACTTCGGATGTTACAGTGCACAAATGAGAGGCCTTTTTTAGTGGGGAGACTAAAGGTTGTGTCAGCTATAGGACCAGGGTTAGATTCCACATCGTTTGCCAGGGAAAGTAGCAGAATGAATAGAAATTTGGACAGAGTTTTCTTTTGGTGATACTGTAATTGCACAGTATTAAATCTCTGTGTGGGGGTAGGAGCGACATCCCTAACGTTGACACTCAGAGGTTTTTATGGTCTGGCTGACTGTACCTGTATTTTAAATATAATTAATTTTGATTCCCATAATTCCCTTTTTTTTCTACTTCCGTTAAAAAAAACAGACCATGTGGTGTCTACAGTATCTTCCGTCAGTACGTCCGTCCGTTGTGCACGCACACAGAGTGCGCTCAGACTGCGTTCATCTGACATTAGCCTAAATCTGCAACAAAAAGTCTCATTATTTATTTAATATTTAGGATTTTTTAGGAATTTTTCAGCAATTTTTTTTAAATAGCGGTTTTAATTTTTTTGTAAGACTATTGTATTATTATTCATAGGACCTTATATGTCATTTTCAGGCATTTTCGGGAAGTAGTTTTTTGCAGCTTTTGGAAGCTGCAATTTTTTTTTCGCTACACCCATTCTTTGGCTTTTTCAGACGACTAGTCGGCACTCTGTTCGGCAGATTGTTGGCTTTTTTCGGATGTGGTCGGGATTTTTTCAGATCACTCCGATTATTTTTCAGCGTATTTTTCCATTTCAATTGCCGGTTTTCGGGTAGTTTTTGCGTTTCGAATCTGAGGTTTTCCAGAGGCGGCTGACAGATTTTCCCTGCAATTCGGGAACACTGCGGTGAATGCTGAATTCACCACCGTGTTGGGGAATTTGATTTCCCGAAGTGCCGGGAATGAAAGAGTGATTTTTGAATTAACCTGAAAGTGGTCTGCACATGTAGGGAGGAACTGCTGGGTTCTATAAGGGCTTCATGATTTTTCATTCTCCCCTTTTTCTGCCCTGTGGGTCCATTTAAAGACCCCAGACATGTCTGGGTCATATGTAATGTCCCCCTGCCTTGCCCTTTACCTGTGTGCAGGTGACCCACCCCTCACCACACGCTCCTCTCACATGTAGGCCTCTCGCTTTATGCAAGGGCCGAAGTGACGTGAGCTGCAGCCAATAGCGACGCGGTTGCTGTCCTCTTTCCCGATGACTCACGCCACTTAGCACACCCGAGAGAGGCTGGATTTCGCCGGCTAGTGGGACGCCTCCCGGGTCTGCGGCCAATCGTGAGGGTGCGACCCTGATTGACGGGGCTCTGCGCCAATGGTCTCGTAAGGGGACGCGAGGCTGCTCAGTTGTCAGGGAAGTGGCCGTCGTGTGGCTGACTGGGCTGGAGAAGCAGGAGGGCGGTGGAGGCTTCGTGTCTTTCATGTTGATGGCAGACGGAGGAGAGCTGTCAAGTCAGGGGGAAGGACGAGTCACAGTGAGGTGAGACCCTCTGTGTAGCGGACCTCAGCTCGGACGCGGACCTGAGAATAATGCAATGCCACGAGGAGGCAGACATTTATAAACCAAATGCCTGTCTGGGACATTCACAGGGGACCTGACTGAGGGATGCAAGTCTGTCATGTATCAATCGGGCTGCCCCTACACCGCACTCGGGTGTGTCCTGTCTGCTGCCTGTATGGCACCTGGTGTGCCCCGTCAGGGTGCCTGGTGTGCCCTTTTGGGGCTGCCCGTACAGTACCCTTTTAGGGCTGCCTGGTGTGCCCTTATGGGGTGCCCAGTGTGCCTTTTTGGAGTGCCCAGTGTGTGCCCTGTTGGGCTGGCCGTAGGGTGCCCGGTGTGCCCTGTTGGGCTGGCCGTATGGTGCCTGGTGTGCCCTTTCAGGCTGCCCGTATGGTGCCCAGTGTGCCATTTTGGGCTGCCCGTATGGTGCCCTGTTGGACTGCCCGGTGTGCCCTTTCGGGCTGCCCGTGCGGTGCCTGGTGTGCCCTTTCGGGCTGCCCGTACGGTGCCTGGTGTGCCCTTTCGGGCTGCCCGTACGGTGCCTGGTGTGCCCTTTCGGGCTGCCCGTACGGTGCCTGGTGTGCCCTTTCGGGCTGCCCGTACGGTGCCTGGTGTGCCCTTTCGGGCTGCCCGTACGGTGCCTGGTGTGCCCTTTCGGGCTGCCCGTACGGTGCCTGGTGTGCCCTGTCGGACTGCCCGGTGTGCCCTTTCTGGCTGCCTGTACGGTGCCCGGTGTGCCCTTTCGGGCTGCCTGTACGGTGCCCGGTGTGCCCTTTCGGGCTGCCTGTACGGTGCCCGGTGTGCCCTTTCGGGCTGCCTGTACGGTGCCCGGTGTGCCCTTTCGGGCTGCCTGTACGGTGCCCGGTGTGCCCTTTCGGGCTGCCTGTACGGTGCCCGGTGTGCCCTTTCGGGCTGCCTGTACGGTGCCCGGTGTGCCCTTTCGGGCTGCCTGTACGGTGCCCGGTGTGCCCTTTCGGGCTGCCTGTACGGTGCCCGGTGTGCCCTTTCGGGCTGCCTGTACGGTGTCCGGTGTGCCCTTTCGGGCTGCCCGGTGTGCCCTTTCGGGCTGCCCGGTGTGCCCTTTCGGGCTGCCCGTATAGTGCCCGGTGTGCCCTTTCGGGCTGCCTGTATGGTGCCCGGTGTGCTCTTTCGGGCTGCCTGTATGGTGCCCGTATGGTGCCCTGTGGGGCTGCTTATATGGTGCCCGTACGGTGCCCTGTGGGGCTGCTTATATGGTGCCCGTACGGTGCCCTGTGGGGCTGCCTGTATGGTGCCCGTACGGTGCCCTGTGGGGCTGCCTGTACGGTGCCCGGTGTGCCCTGTGGGGGTGCCCTTTCGGGCTGCCCGTACGGTGCCCGGTGTGCCTTGTCGGGCTGCCCGGTGTGCCTTTCGGGCTGCCCATACAGTGCCCTTTCGGGCTGCCTGTATGGTGCCCGGTGTGCTCTTTCGGGCTGCCTGTATGGTGCCCGTATGGTGCCCTGTGGGGCTGCTTATATGGTGCCCGTACGGTGCCCTGTGGGGCTGCTTATATGGTGCCCGTACGGTGCCCTGTGGGGCTGCCTGTATGGTGCCCGTACGGTGCCCTGTGGGGCTGCCTGTACGGTGCCCGGTGTGCCCTGTGGGGGTGCCCTTTCGGGCTGCCCGTACGGTGCCCGGTGTGCCTTGTCGGGCTGCCCGGTGTGCCCTTTCGGGCTGCCCATACAGTGCCCTTTCGGGCTGCCTGTATGGTGCCCGGTGTGCCCTTTTCGGGCTGCCCGTACGGTGCCCTTTTCGGGCTGCCCGTACGGTGCCCTTTTCGGGCTGCCCATACGGTGCCCTTTTCGGGCTGCCCGTACGGTGCCCTTTTCGGGCTGCCCGTACGGTGCCCTTTTCGGGCTGCCCGTACGGTGCCCTGTGGAGCTGCCTGTATGGTGCCCGTACGGTGCCCTGTGGGGCTGCCTGTACGGTGCCCGTACGGTGCCCTGTGGGGCTGCCTGTACGGTGCACTGTGTGTTCGGGCTGTCCGTACGGCGCCCAGTGTGCCCTTTTAGGGCTGCTTGTTCAGCACCCTTTTAGGGCTGCCTGGTTTGCCCAATTGGGATGCCCATATGGTGCCCTTTTTAGGGCTGCTTGTTCGGCACCCTTTTAGGGCTGCCCGGTTTGCCCAATTGGGATGTCCATATGGTGCCCTTTTTAGGGCTGCCCAGTGTGCCTTTTTATGAAGCGCCCGGTGTGTTGCCTGTCGGCAGGGCCGGCACACCCGCTAGGCGAGCTAGGCAGCTGCCTAGAGTGCAGTGCCACCTAGGGGCACAGCTGGGCCCGAGCCAGGTGTGAGCAAGGTGCAAGGGCGGCCCTTGCAGTTGCACGATCCACCGCCGGTGCTGTTCTCGGCCTGGCGCCTGCGATATCCCCGGGCATCCTGCGCTCCCTATGACCTAATCAGAGGGAGTCAGCTGGCCAGGGTCACAGGGCACTCCACATGATGTGTGCCATCCTATGCCCTGGAGGTAGCCTGATCAGGAGGGGGCGGCTCCTCTCACTGGCTGCTTGCTCGCTCAACTAGAGGAACACTGCAGGACACATCCCCATGCCAGGTCCCCCTCCCCTGGAAAACACCCCTGACCACCATCACTCATTCCCCAATTATAAACACCCACTGGCTGACACACCCTCCCAGTATAAGCAACCCACTCATCCATTGCCCCCACAATAATATACCCCACCATCACTCTCCCTCCCACCCCAGAAAAATGCCCCGCCATCACTCTCCCTCCCATCCCAGAAAAATGCCCCGCCATCACTCTCCCCCCACATAAAATACCCCCATCACTCTCCCTCCCCCCACAGAAAAATACCCCACCATCACTCTCCCTCCCCACCATCAATCCCCCCCAAAAAATACCCCAACACTCTCCCTCCCCCACAGTAAAATACCCCACCATCACTCTCCCTCCCCCCACAAAAAATACCCCATCATCACTCCCTCATACCCCATCACTCTCCCGCCCCAGAAAAATACCCCACTATCAGTCACCCTCCCTCCTCTCTCCCCCAAAATGAGTGGCCCTATTCACCCCTTTCACCAGCTGTAAGGGCCCCAAAACCTCTCCCCAAGCCTCAAACAGTGAGGACACTATGCACTGATAGCAGACGTCAAGCGGCGCATGCTGCAGCCAAAATCAGAGGGGGCCAAATCAGCAGGGCCACAGCTCCACAGTAATGTATGGTGAGGTATGAGGGTAGCACAGAGCTCCACAGTAATGTGCGGTGTTTATGAGGGGGTCACAGAGCTCCACAGTAATGTGCGGTGTTTATGAGGGGGTCACAGCGCTCCACAGTAATGTGCAGTGTTTATGAGGGGGTCACAGCGCTCCACAGTAATGTGCAGTGTTTTTTGGGGGGGGCAAGTAGCTGGTCTTGCCTAGGGTGCAAAATAGTCTAGCACCGGCCCTGCCTGTCGGGCTACCCGTACAGCGCCTGGTGTGCCATGTTAGGCTGCCTGTGTCCTGTAATGCTGTGAGGTGCTATTCACAGGGTGTGTGAGGTGTCTGCTGATGATCACCTCCTAGCTGACAGATCAGAGGTTGTTGGTGTTGCATGCTGTGCTTTATGCAATCCCAGCTGGCTATGTATCCCAGGAGTCACTCCATGTTCTGCAGCTGAAGTGCAGATCTTCTTAATCCTCGTCCTTTTATACATATCAACACAATGAAAACGGAAGAAACTGTTTCTGTCTTTGCTTCCTCCTACAAAATGTTACAGATGTGTAAAGTTTCAGTGTGGAATCATCATCACAGCTACAATGCAATAATAATACATTAATACATTGTAAGAGTACATTTAAATTTTTTAGATGTGTTTTTGTATGTATTCGGGACAGGTCGATTTCAGATTATCGGCAGCCTTTCTGGCCGATATCTGATGCTGATATTCTGTAAATTTAAAGTTGTGAAAAAAATAACAAATCTGACCTTTTATGCAGGAACATAATGCAATTAATAACATTGCATCCTGTCCACTTCATATATTCAATTTAATAAATATATTATTTTTTTCACAAACTACATGGCCGTGTATAGACTCTGGCTTTTGCAATGATCCCTGTAAATAAGGGGTCGGCAGACTTGGCCCTGCAGATGTTTTGGCACTACATCTGCCATGATGTTCAGTTATTTTATAGGTTCTTGGACTCATGGGAAGTGTAGTTACAAAAGATTTGGAGGGCCAAGGACACTGACCCTGCTGTAGGATATTGGTACCAGAAATACAGGGGCCAATAGACTCCTGCACTGGGAATTCCCTGCCAGGTGAGAGGGAAGCCTAATTTCTGTTGTCATCACAATCCTGTTCGATACCATCAGTAGGCACGGGAAGTCCTACAAAAAGAGTTGTCAGTCTGCTGTGGGAGATTCCCCAAATCTGCACCGGATCAACACCATTCTGTGGAACCTTGTGTGTTGCGGCTTCAGTGATCCGTGTCCAATTAACAGCAAGTAATAGCCAGATACTGATATCGGTAATTTGCTGAATATCGGTTGTTTATAATCTGTCTATGCCTTCATCCTAGACTAAATTCAGAGCACTCCACTTTAATATACATTTTTAAAGATGACAGAACATTGAGGGTTACTGCCATTTGCACGAGTACTTAGTACTCGTGCAAATGGCCCGATACACCCCCCCCTCCCGATACCGGAAGCCAGCGCTGGGCCAGCTTGCCGGTATCCGCAGGGCTGGGAAAGCTGGCCGCGTGCATGAAAAGCACTCGGCCAGCGTTCCCCTCCGGCGGGCTGCAATACTCTCCCATCCAAAGGTCCGGTCGCACGGCTGTGATGCGTTCATGTGGCCGCCGGGCGCTTCTGTGACGCTGCCTCTTGGCTGGAGGCAGCGTCACAGAGGTGCCTGGCAGCTGCGTGATTGCGCCACAGCCGGGCGACCGGACCTTTTGGATGGGTGAGTATTGCAGCCCGCCGGAGGGGAACGCTGGCCGAGTGCTTTTCATGCACGCGGCCAGCTTCCCCAGCGTTCGATATAGATCTGTGAGAGCTGGGGGCAATCTGTATATATATATATATCTCGGGGGGGATATATACATGTGAGCTGGGGGCATTTTTATGAGGTCTGTTCTTATTGAAAAGCGTTCATATGACATAAAATAAAAGTATCCGTACTCGGTATCGGTGAGTACTTGAAAAAAGTATTGGTACTCGGTCTTAAAGTGGTATCGGTGCATCCCTATTTGGGTTAAATATTAACCCCTCATTGACCACCCCCTCAACATTCCCTTCCTATTTTAACCCTTTCGTCTCCTAGTAAAAACTTGGCTGAATCCAGCTCTGGTCTCCATTTGAGCCTTACCGGACATGACATGCTGGCAGCCATAACGTCACGTGACTGCAGAGGAGCTAAGTGCTCCAACCAGTTCAGTGGCTTTAAATGGGAAATTGCATTGCTGGCCATTGATGGATTCTAGTTTCCAAAGGTACTGAAGCCCTAGAACAGGGCTGTCAAACTCCGGCTCATCGAATGTTTCTGAACCACATCTTCCATGATTCCCTGGCCATCTGGATTTTGGAAGAATTCTGGTAATTGTAGGCTGCATAATCTGGGGGGGGGGGCTAAGTTTGACACCCTTGCTGTAGAACCTTGGGTCAGGTAAAACCCTGCATTTAGTTCTCTGAGGGAGCAGGGAGTGTGGAACAGTGTGATTACTTGGATAACAGTTGTTGCACTGTGTGGAGTGTCCCTTTTTAATATACTCACCAACTACTTTATTATGTACACCTTGCTAGTGCCGGGTTGGACCCCTGTTTGCCTTCAGTGTTATTAATTCTTAGGCTGGGGTCAGACGAGCGTGATTTCTACGGACTGTACGTCCGTGCAGTACGGACATCGTCAGTACGGATGACGCAGTAGTGGTCACACAGTCCGTTTTTTCACTGAAGTTATTTTTGACGGATGTAGGAGGGAAAAATAAATTACAATGAAAAAACATTCTGTCCGTCAAAAATGCTGGACGTATAAATGCAGTCCGTCTGACCATGCTCCATCACTCACACACAAAGCTATACAGACGTTGTGGACGTGGCGCACTCCGCACGTCCGTTCTAGCAGTATTACGTTCTTGCCTAACCTGCGTCCGTTTGCAGCGTCCGTCATGCGTCCGCAGTTCAGTGCGGACGTACTTCATGTGTCAGGCTCCAATGGACTTTCTTTCATGCTATCACGGACGTACTTTTAGGCGCAATCACGGACGTGAACACTACGCTCGTCTGACACCAGCCTTAATTCTTGGTGTCATAGATCCAACAAGGTGTTGCAAACATTCCTCTGAGATTTTTGTCCATATTGACATGATGGCATCACACAGTTGCTGCAGATTTGTCGGCTGCACCTCCCAGGATGTGAATCTCCCGTTCCACCACATCCCAAAGGTTCTCTATTGGATTGAGATCTGGTGACTATGGAGGCTATTGGAGTACAGTGAGCTCATTGTCCTGTTTAAGAAACCTGTTTGATGATTTTAGCTTTGTAACATGGTGTATTATCCTGCTGGAAATAGCCATCAGAAGATGGGTACACCGTGGTCATAAAGGGATGGACATGGTGGAAAAAACAATACTCACGCTGTGGCATTTAAATTTATGCTCAATTTAAGGGGGCCAAAGTGTGGCAAGAAATTATCCCCTGCACCATTACACGATCACCACCAGCCTGAGCCACTGATAATAAACGGCAGGGTGACTTCATGTTGCTTACACCAAATTCTGACCCTACTATCTGAATGTCGCAGCTGAAATTGAGACTCCTCAGACCAGGCAACGTTTTTTCCAATCTTGTATTGTCCATTTTTGGTGAGCCTGTGCGAATTGTAGCCTCGGTTTTTTGTTCCTAGCGGACACGAGTGGCACCCGGTGTGGTCTGCTGCTGCTGTAGCCCATCTGATGTAAAGTTCGATGTGTTGTTTGTTCAGAGATGGTATTCTGCATACTTTGGTTGTAATGTAACAAGTGATTATTTGAGTAACTGTTGCCTATCATCTCGAACCAGTCTACCCATTCTTCTCGGACCTCAACAAGGCATTTTTATCCACACAATTGCCGCTCACTGGAATATTTTCTCTTTTTTCTAACCATTCTCTGTAAACCCTAGAGATGTTGTGCGTGAAAATCCCAGTAGATCAGCAGTTTTTGAAATGCTCAGACCAGCTCGTCTGGCCGATTTTTATTTATTTATTATTTTTAATTTTTTTGCTATTTGTGTTAATAAGCAATTGAACAGGTGTACCTAATAAAGTGGCCGATGAGTATCATTGGGCAATAAGATTAATTTTGAACTTGGTAAAATCTTAATTTTTTTTAATTTATTTTTTTATCCTATTTAATTGTAAACTTTCTGTATTTGCATACAGTCTCATCCCATTGGCTGGCTGAAGGCAGTGAAACAATACAGTGGTAGACACCCAGAGACCCTGCCTGCATATCTATCACCCCTAACATAATTTCCACTGGGAAGTGTGAAAACCAGAATTGTAATTTCAGATGCTGTTCTATGAGAATATGTATAACCGGAACCTATAGGCCACAGCACTTATTATGGGGTCATCTCTTCTCACAGGATGAGGGGGGGGGGCTCTCTTTCGTTCTAGTCTGGGGTGTATGCATGATCTATTCACTGGGGATTTGCCTATCTGCGAGTTCACTTGTAATCAACACGATTATTACCTTCATGACTGCTTCTGTGGTGGAGACTTTACTCTTTCAGATAAGAGTGCTAAACATAGACTCGTTTATTCCTGTTTCCGTATCCTTTTTCTTTCTTTTCACTTTTCTTCCTTTTTTTTTTTTCTCTTCGGAGACTGTGGTTTGGTGTTTAGTTTGCATACAATGTATCAGTGACAGCTGTCCTGTGATCTTACACCTGCCATGGGCTACATTTCCTTTAAACCACTGATCCCGAGCGCGTCATAAGAAACCTAATCATCGTCTGCACTGTACAGCTTCAGCTAGCCCTGTCAAATGCAGCAATGCTAAAGTGCACCCATTGTGACCACCCCCCGCCGCATCCCCCTGCTACCATTATCACAGGTACAGCCATCCAGCTCTCCTGGTTTGATTTTGATGTTTTACCTTGTATGCCGAGGATTGTCAGTGTTGTTTTGTCGTCCAGATTGGCTAAGGCTAAAATCCATCCACTCATTTTTGTAGCGTAATTTACGTTTTTGCTCACTAAGGCTAGGGTCAGACGAACGCAGTGCGAACGCGCCTGCAGCTGTACCTTATCACGGCCGTAGTAGCAGCAAATGACGGGCAATATACGAAGTACGGCTGCACTAAAGTGCGGCCGCGCAACGCAAGCGGCAAACAAATGCATTTTTTCGAGAACGTGATACCGCTAGTACTGACGTACACAGTGCGCTGCGTCCGCTAGTGGCGTGTGAGCGTGATTATGAGACGTCAGACGCTGCTAATGTCCGGCCAACATAACGTCCAGACGCAAAAAAGGTTTTATTGATGATCCGTACGAAATCACGGATGAAAATGCGCATCGTATGACCGCTATCGCGTATTCCGTGAAAAAATGCGTCCATTCGTTCGAACGCACTTTTTCACGGACAACGCGAAAAATACGATCGTCTGACCCTAGCCTAAGAGCTGAAACACTACTTGATGTAGCTTTGTGATAGAAAAGAAAAAACAATTTACATCCTTACTTTTTTTTAGGTCTGGCCTCCACAGGGTGTCGCTTAAATATTGTCCGATGATTGCAGATTCCCCGTCTGTGGCAGGGGCTCGTCCACTTTAACCCCATCACTGCTGAGCCATTTCACATCTTAAAAAAAACACGTTTTTCTTTTTTTCTTTAGTTTAAGCATGGTCACGTTTGATATCTTTGGAAAGGCCATGCTCTGACCTTTCTAATGATACCAAACATGACCCTGCTAGCGGTCAACAGTTGGGAGATATTGGGGTTCAAAAGAACCTATCTTTCCTTAGGAGTCAATGAGGACGTTCCCCACACGTCCTCAGCAGTGAAAGGGTTAAATATGGTTAGTCTTTCACAAATTCCGTCTTCCTAGATGCACGGAGAGGTCACTGTTCCCTCTGTTACGGATGAATATATGGATTCAGCACACCGTACATGACAAGCTCTTCCAGTGAATGGATTTGACTTTTTAACTTATGCCTATTGTTACAATTGTGCAAATTCCCAGAGTGATGTTGGAGAGCCATGAATTAGGCCAGTGTTACAAATGCTATTGTTCTTGTGAAATCGAAACCTTTTTGAAGGAGCACTTTACTCACCCTCACCCCTTTTATCTTTTTGTAGTGGCCAGGATGTGATTCTAGTCAATCTGGATTTGAGTTTCGTGAAATGCTGGTGTTTGTCAGCCATGCAATAATGGCAATTTTTGCCATGGTTTCAAACACCGGCAAGTTGCGATTAACCCTTATGTCTGATTTTTTTATGAGCGTCTCGTATAAAGGGTGCAAACACTTGGAGAAACCTTGCACCCTGCAGCTGTCTTTTTCAGTAAACCATTGAGTTGCGCAAAGATCCCAGTGATGATATCTGCCTTCTTTCACATGTATAAACATGCCCTGCGTGTATAACCCAAGGAGGGGATTATACTAATCTCTGCTTTGTAAAACTCCAGAATAGATGACTTGATCAGAAATTCTGATTAAACCTTATTGGGATTCACATTTAAGCTCTTTTACAGCATATTAATCATAAAAATGGTGAAAACCAAACCTTTTTCTACCACTGTATCCATCCGTCTCACATTTATTAAGCTCTGACTTGCATCGTATTCATTCTTATTTATTTTGTTCCCAGAAAGCAGCCTCTGGCTACTAGAATGTTGTGTGGCTACTAAATTCATGGATTTCTCCACACAAATGTTTAGATGAGAATCATTATTTTTATTAAAGGGACGCTACCACTTACACAAGCTGTAATTACATTACTTGTGCATTACAAAATAGAACCACATTATAAAAACACATGCTGCTAGTCTTTCCTTTGTTTGAACTAATTGCATGTAAAAAAAAAAGAAGGAAAATTTAAAGTTAGGTTTTTATTTCCTGGTCCCGTGATGCAACATTTACCAAAATCTGTGCAAAAGTTAAAATTTTACTGCTGCGGTTTTGTAAGGGACTCAGGCCAGTAGATGGTCGCCATCTTGAGCCAGGCGGCCATCTTGCTCAGAACATTGGTTCACTTGAATCTAAATAGTAGATATTAGCTGAAATTAGGATGTAGTTTACATAAATCTTAGAAATGTGTTTAGACTAACAGTAAAGTGATTAAAACTAACGAGGATGCGGGCCGTTGCTGGCACAAGTGACAGGATAAGAGAATAGTTACATCAAGGTCAGCAAAGCCAGCAGCTGAACGAAGAGAAGTGTGACACTAGACAAGGCCTTATCTAGGATATACAAAAACAAGTCCTAGGGAGGCAGGCATGAGCAGGAACCAGAGATAGTGGTAAATCTTCCATTGCCAGAATAACATGAAGTCTGCCAATTTATGACCAAAGTGTGGAATGTCTTTGTATTCGATTTAAGGGAGGTACGGACCCACGTGGGGTGGGATAGGATGTACCTAATTATCTATTCCTGGTATAAAACGCGATGTCTGTATGTAATCTGGGCTCCCTCTTAGCGATTCAATCCTGTGTGAGCATCTGTTGTGATATCACAATAAAGTTTGCCTTTCCTGAAGAGACTCGTGTCCAAGCAGTCATTGTCTGTGCCGGTCCGACTTTACTCCCGAGTGAACCAGGTGGATTCCGGTAACAGTTTATGTTCTACAGTATTTAACAGTTAATGAGGTGGAGGAGGGAATGTTTAGGGAAGACTGCTGGTGTCTATAGTCTTGCTTCTGCTACCTGAGATAAGAGATGACCGCTAATCTCCCCCTGTCCCCAGGTGCTGTCCTTTTGAATACATCCCATACAATACAATGATGTGAGTCTTTGACTGGTCCATTGCCACACAGTGAGGAGCAATGATGTAAAGAAACTGGGGGGGGGCAGTTTGCAACACAAAATATCACAAAATTGATGCATCCAGTGACTTCTATAAACAGAAATATTTCCTTAACTAAACCTACAAGAGGAAAAACAAAGTATGTGTAAGATATCAGCCACATAAAATAAACACAAAGACCTTTTAATTTTTCCCTTTTAACATACAGGCTTCACTATGGCTAATACTGTCGTAAAACTGGGAGAACATATGGAAATCTCTTGTAGAAATGACATTGTCTCTTTTGTTCTTTTACTAATTATCCTTGCTACTCCACCTGCTTTGTAAATAAGGAACTCCCTTGTATTGTGGTTTCACAAGTCTGTGGATGCTGTGATCAGGTCTCGCCTTACAGGTGGAGATAAGATTCGGTGTTGACCTTGGTATATTGTGACACAGATCTCGCGGCAAGGGTAGCATAGCTAATTATCCATGAAGCGATCAGTGTTACACGCGTATCAGTTAATTGTGCTGTAATAAAACTACTGGAGGGACGCTGTGTGTGTATTATTATTATTTTTTATTTTTCTTTTGCATATTACATTACCAAGTATTACACACTGATCCATCGTCCTGCGTAAGCGCTACAGAACATGTGTACGTAAAGTGCGTGAGTCTGTAGCGGTGTGCAATTTGAGGTTCCTATGCTACAAAAGTTGCGCAGGCGCACAAATTACACAGTAAAGCTACAGGGACATCCAGGTTCAAAAATTCCTGGGCCGAAGAAGTAGAGTATCCCTTTAAATGGAGTGATCATCGTGCATACATTGTTCCCTTTAACAACTATACATGGAACAAATATGCCAAGGTACACACACTTTTCAGATGACAGTCTGCACAGGTCTTCAGCTCATTGTATCCACCAGATCCTTACAAAATTCCTATTCCTCAGGGACAGTGCCCCCTCCCTTACAGAAGCTCAAATCCAACATCCTCTGTTAATGGCTCTACTGTGCTGTACACTGTATTATTAAATTTCCTCTTTGTGATAGTCGTCCTAAAGTGCTTTATTCCAGAATGACCCTTGAGCTGTTTTCCTTGTAAACACAATGAAACAATATCTCCCATCTACTCACCTGCTGCGAAGCTGCCGGGAACCAAATCCATTTCCTTTACCTACATGGCACCCGCTGAGCAGATACAATGGCGATATCCGCAAAATAATTTCTAATGGTTACTGTCACATTATAAACCAAAATATCAGTGTTTGTGAATGTGATTGTCTTGGCTTTATTTTTTAACATGTAGTAATACTCAATCTCGTATGTACTGGTCTGATTCTGAAGCGGTGCAAATAAATGTCTTTTATTGCAAATGAAATTAATTGGGGGGTGGGGTACATTCTGGAGTCTGTTTGCGAAGTTGTAGCACCTCAGGCATGACAGCTATGGGTCAGTGTCAGACGAGTGCACTAGGTGCGCCTGTATTGACGTGGCTTCCGATGCAACGGGGCTGGCCAGACGCTGTTGGGCGCGCACGAATTGTGCGAGAAACAGCGACCGTGCTGCGTCCGTGCAGCAGGCCTCTCCGTCAAAGCGCTAGGTTGCACATTGACAGAGCTGCAAAGCGCGTTCCTCCATAGGAGGATCGAGCCTTGCAGCGTTGAGCGTACGAACTGTGCTCAGCGAGGTGACCAGACGGGTGTTGAGTGGAAGGAACGTCCACTCTTACAGACATTCCTTCTGCTCTTCAAAATGCTCGTCTGACCCCAGCCTTCTCATCATTCTTGATCCTGCATTATTTGTAGTGGTGTCATGTGTATCTCCCACAATGCACAGGACTCACAACAGTACTGTACACAAATGGTATGTCACCATGTTAATGATTACTGCTCCATATGTAACCGTGAGGCCGGGTTCACACCTGCACATTCTTCAAATGTGGACAAAACGCGTGTTTTTATTTATTTTTTTACGCGCGTTCACGCATCCGAAAGAGCGCGCATTTCAGCACGTTCGCGGCTATGTCTATGGCTGCAAACGCGCTGCTATGCGCACCAAAAGAAGCTCCCGGACTTCTTTAGGCGCGGGACGTTTTAAACGCCCAAGTGTGAACAGGTCCCATTGAAAAGCATGGGATTTCCCCGTCCATGCGTTTTAAAGCACGCAGGAACACGCTTTAAAACGTCTAGGTGTGAACAGGGCCTTAAGGAGCCAAATGTGCTTATATAGGGCCCACAGTGTGACAAAGTGACAGTGGCATCATTTAGACTTGATGATGCCCCATTCCACTGCCCTTCCACCTGTTATAAATATTCATGTTTATGAAAACATTTTAACATATCTGGGCTGTTTGTATAAACACAAGACTGTGGTTGTTCTAAACTACATTTTATTGACAAAGTATTGTCTAGTAACTTAATAGAGACTCTTTGCTGGGAGTGGTGGTGTTTTTTTTTTTTTTTTTTTTTTATCTTCTAATCGCTAATTCCTGCCTCCGGTGTTTTTGCGGTTTTATGTTTCTGCAAAGCAAATTTTATAGTTTTAATCTAGTTGGAAGCTGTTCATACTTGAATTTTGCTACCATGATGAAATGTCTATTTAATGGGCGATTCTCAGTGTTTGTTTTAAAAGCTCGGTGAACAATTCCTGACATTTCAATAAATTTAAAGTACTCTAGTTCCAAAACCGCAAACCCTATTTTATTAGTGTGTTCTTGCGGTGCAAATGACCAAAAGGAGCGGTGTGTGTGTGTGTGTTTTTTTTTTTTTTTTTATTTTTATTTTTTAAAGCGGTTATTAACTATCATCCACATTGTAGTTTTGGGCCATTTAGTCTGACAGCTTAGTGAATAAAGGCAAATTGACAGCAGAATTCAGCAGTACCTAAATTTCCTCCTTGAAGGCTACTGTGTCTTCTGTTCACAGAACTTGCACTGAAATTCCGGTGACATGCCCTGATTTTCGGTTCTTCAATCCGACAAGTTTAAACAGGCATCTCCATAGGATTCAATGTAATTAATTAATTAGCTTTTTTTTAAAAAATAAATAAATTTAGAAGATTTTAGACAGTTGGGGTTTTTTTTTTTTTTCCAGAAAAAAAGCATACTCTATCAGGGTTATTCAAAAGAGAATCAAAGTCACCGCACGTTCGGTGACTTTTCGTTCTCCTCAATTCAGTGGGATTTGGGGATCCCATTTCGGCGACCCTGCGGTGTATTCAGCAAGCACCACAGGGCCGTCGTAGTGCAGGGAAAAGCTGCCGAACACTCACCGCAAAACCCAGGCGAATGCACACCGAAACCGGCAAAAATATCTGAATTAACCCCCCCCTGAACACGCCGGAGAAACCCGAGCAGGAGCCCATCACAGCGCAGAGCAGCCGCCGGAAAAACCAGACACCGCAGCCGAATGGAGTGAAAAATACAAAAACAGTACGCTTGAATGTTTGAAAAGTGTAACGCTGTTTGCAAAGAAACTACTGAGCAAAAATGTCTGAAATTTACATGAGGTCCAATGAATGATAATAAAAAGGGCTGTTACGGAAAAACCTTTCGCTAAAAAATTCCCGAAAAATGCCTAAGGCTGGGGTCAGACTAATGCATTTTTAACATGCGTTTAGGTGCACTTAATCACGGCCGCAGTAGCAGCAAATGACGGCCAATATACGAAGTACGGCCGCAGAATGTCCGGCGCGCAATGCAAGCGGCAAACTAACGCATTTTTTTTAACGCAGAACCGCTAGTACTGACGTATAGAGTGCGCTGCGCCCGCATAGCAGCGTGTGTGCGTGATTAGGAGACGTCAGACGCTGCTCATGCCCAGTCAACATAACATCCAGACACCCAAAGTCTCCTGGTTTGGATCCGTAACAAATCACGCACGAAAATGCACATTGTATGACCGTTTTCGCGCATTCCGTGAAAAAATACGTCAATGCGTTCGGACGCACTTTTTGACGGTCGCTGCGAATAATGCGTTCGTTTGACCCTAGCCTTGATCCTAAAAAATCTATAAATAGACTTTTTACTGCAGAATATTATAAACGGTTTATTAGTTATTGCATTAAAACCGGAATATTTTTAGCATTGAAGCCTATGGGATTCGCCTGCATAAACCTGCCGAATGAAACCACCAAATGGCAGGGCAATTCGGTAACTTTTCATTCATTGCTGGTTTTTGTTCTCTGAATAGATGAAGCATTGCTTCTCTATGGGGATTTCACTGCCCTTGAACAGGCACCGTATGTGCAGGCAATTCGCCAACCTTTGGCGAACTGCCTGCTCTCTGGATAGCCGAATGGCCAAGAAAGGTTACCTTTCGCCAGCAATTCGGAGCTCTTTGAATAACCCTGTAAATATTTTTAAAAACAAGTTTTTGTATTTTTGACGATTTTTGTTTTTTAACACCCTTCAGAGCTGAGCAATTTCACCCGTGTGCTGACCTCCTTTTGACCTTTTTTGTGCTCATCTTTAAATGCGATTTTGAAGTCATGTTTTATTTTATGACCCAGACAAATTTATATATCCTTATTTTCAGCAGATTCATAATGTATCATTATTCTATTTTTTTACGTCATGTCTTGCCATAATGCTGTAACAAAATATGCGAATTTCCATTCAGATTTTAACCGTTTACAGTGTGTAAAATAATAATTCTTCACATTTTATCATCCAAACCTTTTGTGGTTATATATTCTATTGCATGTTCTTGTAAAAGTTCATTTAAAAAATAGAAATAGGAACCTGTTACAATTTTTCCTCAATAAAATGAAGTAACGGAAAAACACTAAATTTTCTGCTTGTATTTTGCCTAATTGTTTTTTATGAATGATATGTATAAAACAATGAACTTGATCAAGGTGGGAGAAATAAGATGATTAATGGCAGTGGTATTGCTCATTTTATACACGACAAATGGACATTGCCATTGATTTTGGAACATAAATAAGTTTGTGTGGTGTGGTGTGTGGTTTTTTTTTTTTTTTTTTTCCATTGTCGTGTTTGGTATAATTAGAAAGGCCAGACTCTGACCTGTCCAATGAACCCTAACTTGACTTTATTGGGTTGTAAAGAATGGAAATACAGGCCCTCTATACTTGCATCAGTGAAGCAGCTTGTGTTTTTAAATGGATTAATGTGTAATAACGCTTTGCGCAATCACCTCCACATTTGGTCCCGCCATGGGAAAAAAGGTGAGTTAGGGCAGCTGCGTTGTTTGCTTTACAAGTAAAAGCACATAATGCCACCACCTTAAAACAGAGGGGGTGGTTTTAAATCTTGCATTTAATCCCCCCCCCTACAGGGTTATTCAAGGAGCGCCAATCTGGCCCCGAAAGGTAACAAAACCGTGAAATTCAGCGTACGGTTAACTTTCCTGGCTATTCAGAGAGCAGGCAGTTCGCCAAATCTTGGCAAATTGCCTGCACATACGGTGCCTGTTCGAGGGCAGTGAAATCCCCATAGAGAAGCAATGCTTTGTCTACTCAAATGCCCTGCTGTTTGGTGATTTAATTCGACAGATTTATTCAGACGAATCCCATAGGCTTCAATGTTAAAAATATTCTCGTTTTTATACAATATCTAATAAACCATTTAATATTATATTCTGCAGTAAAAAAGTTTTTTTTATCTTTTAATGGCTTTTTTGGGGATTTTGTTTGGCAATTTTTTTTATTTTTTATAAATCGTTTTTTCCTATCAATCATTGGTTCTTATATGTAAATTCCAGGCATTTTCGTTCAGTGGATTTTTTTTCAAATTTTTTCAAATTTCAAGCGTACGGGTTTTTTTTTTTTCTCACCTCCTTCATCTACGTGTCGGGTTTTTCCGGCGACGGCTCTGCGCTGTGATCGGTGGCTAGTCGGGTTTCTCCGGTGGGGTTAATCCAGCTGTTTTCTGCTGGTTTCGGTGAGTTTGCGGTGGGTTTTCCCTGCACTATGGGGGCCCTGCGGTTCTTGCTGAATCGCCCCAAAGTGCAGGGAATGAAAAGTCATCGATCGTACGGTGACTTTTTGATTCTTTTT
This sequence comes from Leptobrachium leishanense, assembly GCA_009667805.1. Taxonomy (NCBI): domain Eukaryota; kingdom Metazoa; phylum Chordata; class Amphibia; order Anura; family Megophryidae; genus Leptobrachium; species Leptobrachium leishanense. Next base: position 109,551,569 of record CM019065.1, on the reverse strand, counting down.
GAATAACCCTGCTAGTTTTACACATTGCTTGGTCATATTTGCTATCGTTGGAAAGACCAGACTCTGACCTTTCCAATGACACTTCACGTGACCATGTACGGTGTAAAAATCACACTTGGGGTTCCAAAGGTCCCCCTGCGACCCTCGCACTGTTTTAACACATTGTGTCATTGCGTTCAAAATTGCAGGCATCTTGGTAAAAGAGAGTTGAGCATCATTGGTCACATTATAATTGAAAAGTGAATAAAGCTGCATTAAGAGTATAAAAATATATTTTTATTTATTTACATAGTCATTAGGGATGCACCAAAACCACTTTTTTAAGACCGAGTACCGATACTTTTGTTCAAGTACTCACCGATACCGATACTTTTATTTTATGTCATGTGACCACTTTCCAATAAGAACAGACCTCATATAAAAATGCCCCAGCTCACATGGATATGCCCCCCCCCCAGCTCACATGGACATGCCCCCGCAGCTCATGGATATGCCCCCCCCCCCAGCTTTCATGGATTATGCCCCAGCTTTCATGGATATTGCCCCCAGCTCTCTTAGATATTGCCCCCAGCTCATGGATATGCCCCAGCTCATGGATAATGCCCCCCAGATCATGGATAATGCCTCCCCAGCTCATGGATTTGCCTCCCCAGCTCATGGATAATGCCCCCCAGCTTATGGATATGCCCCCCAGCGCACATGGCACTCACCGCGTTCATACTTACCTTCCTGAGCGACGCCAGGAAAGTTTCCGCGCGTGCGCTCGTTGGAAGGCCCCCAGCCGTGACCACGTGATTCGCAGCTGGGGGCCTTCTAACGAGCGCACGCGGGAAGACTTTCCCGGCGTCGCCCAGGAAGGTAAGTATGAACGCGGTGAGCAGCTGCAGGGCCTGTCCGAATGCCGATAGAGCATTCGGACAGCCGCCCCAGCCCCTCGGATGCCGACAAGCCAGCTTAATGCCAGCTTCCGATATCGGGGGTACTGCAGGAGTACCAAGTACTCCTGCAGTACCCGGTATCGGCACTGATACTGATACTAGTATCGGTGCAACCCTAATAGTCATGCTTGATATCATTGGAAAGGCCGTGCTCTGCATGTCTGTTACCGTTCAAGAGCTACAGGGGTACCCCAGTATTCCATCATTGGTAATTGTCCCTTTCTGACATCATTAGGGATGCACCGATACCGATGCTAGTATCGGTGCCGATACTGCCGTTTGCACGAGTACTTGGTACTCGTGCAAATGGCCCGATGCATCCCTCCCGAAACCGGAAGCCAGCGCTGGACCGGCTTGCCAGTATCCTCTGGGCTGAGGAAGCTGGCCGCGTGCATGAAAAGCACTCGGCCAGCGTTCCCCTCAGACGGGCCGCATACTCACCTAGCGGTGGGTCCGGTCGCAGGGCTATGACGCGGCTGCCGGGCAGTGGAGGCTGTGACGCTGCCGCCAGCCGACATCTCGCGGGAGCCTCCTGCGAGATCTCGGCTGGAGGCAGTATCAAGGTCTCCACGGCCCGGCAGCCGCGTCACAGCCATGCGACCGGATCCACCTTCCTCCTTCAGTGTCCATGTGAGCTGGGGGCAATATCCATGGGAGCTGGGGGCAACATCCATGGGAGCTGGGGTAAATATATCCATGGGAGCTGGGGGAAATCGCCATGTGAGCTGGGGGCATTGTGTGTGTGTGTGTGTATGTGTGTATATAATATATATAATTAATATTATATTTCTCTCGGGGGGGTATATACATATGAGCTGGGGGCATTTTTAGATGAGGTCTGTTCTTATTGAAAAGCGGTCACATGACATAAAATAAAAGTATCGGTACTCTTACTCGGTCTTATAAAAGTGGTATCGGTGCATCCCTAGTCATCATGTCCATCCATCCAAGATATCGTGTCCATCCATCAAAGTTGTCATCCCTCGCTGGGAGAACACCGTGGTTGGCTGCGCACATCCTCTGCAACCAAGCAGGAAAGCAGAGGACGTGCTCAAGGTGTCATCTGCAGCAAACTGTTCAACTACTTTTTTTTTTTTTTTTTTTTTTGTAACAGAACTTTTTTTTATTATTTGGACACATTTTATAAATTTTTACTCCTTCTCCGCTGCAGATCGAGATTACTCGGTGTCGAGCACCTAATGATGCCTTTTTGGAGACCCAAATTTTCTGTCTTTGGGTTTAGGGGCTAAGAGGGATTTTAACCCCTTCTTGCTAAAGATCAACTTCTCCCTTCCTCTGGCTGTTTGAGACAAACTGATATTCTTTAATAGCCAGTTTGGCACTGGAATATCCTTATAAGTGACACCTCTGTGCGGAAGGGCTGTTCTGCAGGTCCCTTTTTTATTTTTTTTCTCTCCGGTTGACATAATTTGCCATTATACAATCTTACACGGCTGGTTGCAGGAAAACACGACATGTATACATACAGCTCCTGCAGGCTCACTATTCTTTTCAGAAACCCTTTTTTGACCTCAAACATCCATCCCTTTATCTTGAAAAAGACTGATTGTGTGTGTGTGTTTTTATATTAAGGAAGTCCTGTGTATATGTGAATTTGTTTAATAAAAAATTAAACCTTGCACTAAGTCAGGGATCTCAAACTCTGGCCCCCTCAGATATTTCTGAACTACAACTCCCATGATTCTCTGACCAACTATTGCATTCATAGAATTCTGGGAGTGGGGGGGGGGCAGAGTATGAGATCCCTGATCTAAGCTTTTATTTTTACAAACCTGGCCATGCCTTTGCAATGATATCTCTTGACCCTGTAGGTAAGCGGCCAGAAACCATGGCCCTCCAGATGTTTTGAAACTGCAGCTCTCATAGCTACTCATAACGTTGGTAGAGCCTCATGGGAAATGTTTTCCAAAAATCTGGAGGGCCAAGATTACTGACCCCTGAGGTAGGACATGCAGTACCGGAGATACAGATGTCCGAAGAATCCTTGCACCACCTGTATAGGGAATTTCCTACCAGATTGGAGGGAATCCTCATTCCCATTGTCAACACGCTCACACAATACAGTCGGTGAGCTGGGGAATTCTTAAACCGAGGGGTGAGATCCAAGATGTTAGCCTGCGGCGGGAGAATCCCCAGATCGGTGCCGATCTGAAGGACCTTTACATGTTGTGGCTGCAGTGAGCCGCCTTTGCCAATTATTTGGGAATATCGGAAAATAAAAGGCAGATACAGATTGATGATCATTTTTTGCCTAGTCGATATCTATTATCCAATCTATTAACGGGAATCCAGTCCGGAGTCATTTGAGTTGCCGTCTTGTTGAAGCATTTTTCTTTGTTCAGACAGACCTTCAAACATGGCATTTAACGGACACAGCAGGTTAACGGCCAGTGATCAAAGACACCATTGTCATCATTATGTATTTTTCTCTTTTTCGGATTTATGTATTCTGAATAATTCAGTAATTGTTTGTAACCTTTACAAGGGATTACGTGTGATCTCCGTGATATATTTAGATCATACGCAAGGATTTAATGTGTAAATGTCAATTTGTACTTTTTTTTTTTTTTTTTTTTTTTTATTATTTAATAAAGATTTTTCTTATTTCTTTTTCCACAGATCAAGTTGACCTTCTTCCTGTGAACATCTTTGAGTGCTTGGTTTTGAAATTCTGTTAAGAAGGCCTTTTTAAGCCGGTAAGTTTTAGATATTTGCATTTACTTTTTAGGTACCGTTTACCTGCATCTAACTATGTAGAACATGCAGTCCTTGTGCCTGCTACTAAAATGTGACAAGTAACGTGGCATTATTCAAAGGAAAATTGATGCATGGCAGTAATTGGTTTCTGTGGTTTTGTACATCGGGTGCTTTGTTTGAAATATTTGTTAGGTTAATTTTTAACAAGATCCATTTTAATGCTTTAAAACCAAGGTTCTGTAAGGTGCTAGAACCTCACGAGACGCTTCTCATCCCTGGGGATAGAACTTCATACTATTGCTTTAAACTTGTTGGCTTCACATTTATTCTAGAAATCTGTGTATGTCCATTGTGGTCACTGTCACAGGTAGAAATACCCATCTCTCTGTGTCTAGCTATAGGTATATCTACCGCAATATGTATTATATAGGCATATTTATATCTCTGGCTATCTATAGATACCAGGCCACTTGGCGCAGCTGGCCTAAGAAATCAATGGCTGCGTTTCCAGCCTGCTGGAAAGAAGCAATTAAACAGGTCCATGACAATTTTCTCTGAAGTCATCAAAGGTGTGAAATAAAAAAAATCACCCTTTTGGTTTACCCAGCAGGCGGGAGGGGCAATTGGTCATGGCAGGGTGAAGACACAGCCGGAGCGGCACCCCAACCGCATATCAAAGAAGCAATCACATCCTTGGATCACTGGAGGTGGTCTCTGGGGGATGATTGATGGACCAGGGAATTAAGATTAACGACGAAGCGTACTGAGCGTGCTCAGGAGACGGGAATTATGGGATATGTAGTGCAGGAGGCTGGGCCATTTGTGGGTGGGTTTTGGAAGCACCTGGAAGTGTATAAATGCTGAAGCTTGCCATGTGCTGGCGGCTGATCACAGGGGTTCAATCAAAATTGATGATCGGTCCATGCTTCCATCTCCAACCCCTGGAGTCACTGATGCTAGCTTATTGTTTATAAGTAATGCTCTGTGTTTAATCCTTTTCTTTTATTTGCTGTGTAGTTTGTAATTAAGTGATTTATTCTATCTATAATTTTTGTAACCAATGCACTGTGATTTTTCTATATCATAAATAAATATAACTTATTTAAGTTTCTGCTTCTGGCTGATTATATCCACGCTAACTGAAGAGACTGGAGTATTGCTTGTTGTTTTAAGCTCGAGTAGCTACGAAATTGTGAGTTGCGGGGATTGTTGTCTATGCAGTCACTGTCACTGTCACTGTCTGGGTCTAGGCTAGACAGACAGTAGGGGTGCGTCGCCCTACGTCTCTCGCTGCGACGCGCGTAGTGTCCATGAGGACTGGTGGCAGTGTAACTAATAGAATAGGAAGGTGAGCCGAGGGATTGTGGGAGACGTAGTCACTACCCGCTTCAAGAGAAGACTTGTACTGCGTTGCAAAACTGGGACCATTGTATCGTGCTCTACGTACCTGTTGCGAGAGAAAGTGTGCGGGGACAGATAGGTAAGCAAGCGCACGGGGGATTGTTGTCCACGCAGTCATTATCTGGGCTAGGCTAGACAGATAGTGGGTGGCTTAACCTGGCGTCTTTCGCAGCAGCACGCGTAGTGGTCGTGACAGTCACCATTCCTGGTAAGGTTTAACAAACTAGATCACGATGATCCATAAACCAGTGGGAAATATATTAAAAGTTCAAAATTTATTCAACACATAAAGGATGCACATACAAAATGTTGTATTGAATATTTTTCTTTGAGTTTTTGTGTATGGTCTCAGGTTTTATACCTATTGATTTTATGTTTCCTTTTATGTTTAACCTTTTTTGTATGTGCATTCCTTTTATGTGTTTAATAAATTTAGAATTTTTAATAGATTTCCTTTCAACCCACTGGTTTTTGGATCAGCGTGATTTAGTTTGTTTCATGTTTTGAGGGCTAAGTCCTGCAAGTTTTGGTGGGTGAGACATCTACCCGGAGTTGATACAATCACTTGCCATCCTTTGTATCCCACCCTGTTTTGAGTGGGATTTGGTAGTTTTTAATTAAAGGTTTATATCCACTTATACCAGTCTGGCCAATCTCTAGTCACATTACCATGTCTTGTTTTCAACAAAACCGCAGCCTACTGGATTTCCTTTTTCTTTTCATGTTTTTCTGTAAATTGTGGAAACCGGGCTGGATGATAATCCTGAGAGATGTGAAATGTCTCAGATAATTAAACAGTGTCTGGCACAGTCTTTACATGTTTAGGTACTCGGATGACATTGCTTCCACTTTCTAATGTTTGTTTTTGAGCGACAGAAATTCCCATCATCTCTGCGCGCTTTTTATGCATTGTTGCTGCGACACGAATGTTTGATCAGGTATTTGAATTGTCAAGACGCTGTAGAGGTGTTTAAATGCCACCCATTGCTCCTTGTCAGCTTTCCAATGCAACCTCTTCCACAGTTGAGGTGAAATATTCTTGTTATATTTAGATTGTAGATTTTTATTTTTTAATCTTCTTTATTATAACCTCTGCCCACAACACCTGTAATAAAACTGTACCTGATATACCCAGGATAATCGTGGCAATCGGTCAGAAACGTACACAAACGCAAGTCTCGGTTCAGGAAAGGCATTTATTCGGTTAACTGGGATTCTTCTGCAACCCCGAGTGAGGCTTTTCAGTTGTACAAAAGAGTTTATACAGTTGAAACTCAAATGGTCAACCACCTTCAATATCCCCCCTTCCAACTTGCCCCGTTCAGGCACATTTCGGTTCACACAGGCATAATATAACAAACGTATGGAATAGGAAAAAGGGAGTTTGTGAGAAGACTCGGAGAAGCTCCGGCTAGGAGTATCCATCCCCAACTGATAAGGAAGTTGCATCTGTGCGAACAAAGCCTTCGTCTAATACATCTCCACTAACTGACCTTGGGTCCTAAGTCCGTTCTCTGTGATTAATTGTTGCAAAGACTCTGAAATTACAGAAAATGTAGAAACGACTTAAAGTGCTAGTAGTGTGTTAATACGTGTATACGAAATGGCTTTTACTAGGCTGATGCTCCTTCAAAATCAAAGGTGTTTGTAGCGCAGGGTTCAGTTAACTCGTGGTGACCTCACTGAAGGGCTGTCCAACAAAATGGTACAATCCCTGACAAGACAGAAGATGGTTTGTAAAAATGTTGGTGGTTTACAGTCTATGACCTGTGTTGGAGTATTCCTTTTTATGAACAAAACAGGTGTTGGTCCGATCTGCTGTCTGTATGTTTGTTCCTGGCAGTATCTATTCCTGGTTGGTGGCCTGGGAATTCCAGGTTGCTATGTCACTGTCAACAAGACTCAGATCACCTTGAACATTTCTAAGCTTGATGTCTCAATGGAGTTTGCCTGCATCTAAACATACTGCTGTATATCTAAACACCTTTCCACTGAGAGGCATTTCCGTGCACTCACCCCCCCCCAAAAAAAATCCTAGTGAAGGATACCAGTCCTGACAAAATATTCTTTAAGCACTTTTTGCAGATATTTACATGATTATTTTTTATCTGATGTATAAGTAAAGGATTGCTGTGTTTACAGTTATTGTTGAGCTCTGGGAAAATGTTTGCCTGTGGTATTTATGGAATCTTGTGTCTTTATGCATTCGTTTTCTATTATTTGATCAGATTAACGATGTGTGGGCATTTTCTCTTTCCTGCAGATTAAACCTGTCCAATGTTCTTGGTCGCAGTGACTGGTTTTAGTGGCAGCCTCTTGCGTGCCGAATTGCTAGGATTGCGATGAATAACTGTCACAAGACACCTAGGAGTTAATTCACTAGATAGTATTGCTTTAGTTCAACAGTGTGAACATCATCTCACCTCGGTGGCTGAACAAAACGATGGTGCCTTCTCTATCCGGAGATGTTCTACCAAAGTTGGTGAAGAATCTCTTTTGAGAACAAATTTCACTTCTTTTGAAGAATAGTGGTACAGATGTTTACTGTTCTTTGAAGCTATTTTAGCTATCATATTCGGCGTTTGCTGCTCTGGATAGAGGTTTGCCATGGTTGCAACCACGTGGATGTTGTTTGAAACGATACTTACTGAATTATTGCCTTATTGAAACTTTTGCCTCCAGTCAGGGGCCAAATTGAGGGGGAATTCAGTTCCTATATTATTTTTGGAGGGGAAAGAGGGTTCCTATTGGTCCCACACCAATCTCTATCTCATTCAAGTTTACTTGCGAGTTGGTAATTGTTAATTTGGAGGACAGAAATTTTGGTGAGATCCCACAATTATTTATTTTGGACTTGCCTCCTGGAATCAAGTTATCCAGAGCTCCGGGAAACCTGTTCATTATAGTGGCTCTGGTAAATTGACACCAGGCTTGGAATGTAACACCAAGTCACTATATAGTCACTGGAATATTAAGACAGTATGAGATTAAACTGGAAGCTCATCCAGAAAGCAAGTCAAATATAAGATACCATCATTCTGAAGACCTGAGCGATTTTTCTTCCCCCCCCCCCCCCAACCTCTGAATTTTTCCCCCTGAATTACACAACGAATGGGGAATTTCACCATAGCTGCAATTCGGCAGCAATTCCTGTATTCACAAAGCTGTCAATACACCAAATACCAGACGTATTGACAGCAAAATTTGCAATGCAGCAGCACCGAAATTGTCCCATTGAGAACTCCTCTTTTTCCCAGATCGCCAAATTGCACCAAAGTGTCGACGAAATTACCTGATTTTTCAGTGATTTCAATTTGACAGATTTAATCAGGTGAATGTAATGGGTTTCAATATAATAAATGGATTTTTATTTCTTCGTGTTTTTTTTTTTTTTTTTTTTGCAAAGGTGATTTAGTATTCTAAGACATTTTTGTTGTTTTTCTTTATTATTATTTGGACACACTTTTACTACATTATTATTGGTTTAGCTTTTACTTTTATTGGGGAAAATACTTTCTTATTTTTTTTATTTATTTTTTTCCCCCAGTGGAATCTGCCAAAGGCAATTTCATTGCTTTGGCGACTCAATTTTTGGCGAAATACTGTGTCCATTCGGTGATTTGTGAATAGTCCCCATGGTGTTTCAAATTTTAGCTCAGTCAGTCAATGTCAGCAATAGCATGGTCTGAAATATGGGATCAGCGTGCCGGCATTGTTAAGGCATCTGAACTGCAGACAAGCTTCCCAAGGAAAGTTCTTTTGTGACTTTTTGTTTTTAAATTGGAAATTTAATTTTAGTTAAAGGGACATGCATGCTTTGTCCGTGTGCCTTTTAAAAACCTACTATGCCTTTTTAATTAGTCGGTAGTCTCATTCAGCAGACATAAATATGATTTTTTTTATTTTTATCTGCTTTTGTCGTTTTCCACACCCACCTCAGGAGGCACTTTTAGCTAACCAATCAGTGTGTATTCTGTGGAATGCATATCGCACGGAGTATGTGCAACTGAGTTGCTCCACCTCCCTCCTGCCCTGTGAGGGTGGTAAGGCTGCAACTAACGATTATTCTCATAATCGATTTAGTTGGATTTTTTTTTTATTTATTTTTTTGATTAATCGAGTCATCGGATAAAAAAAAATTGTTTACTAAAAAGGAGTTTTATGTAAAAATAAATAACGACAACCCTCCCCCTTTTTTCATAAGCAATTTGCGTAGTGTACGTAAGTTTCGTACGTACATAAGCAAATTGCGTATCTTGCATACTTTTCACACAAGGTATGCGAGTGCTTGGTCAGAGGGATGGGTTGATGCTGCATGTGCAGCTTAAGCCCATGTTTGCTTTCTCAAATCCACACGGATACAGGCACTTGGTCATAGATGATGATGTCAGCATGTATTCAGGGTTTAATAAGCTAAAGTGGTCAGGGTGCGTAAAGTGTCCCTTTCTAAATAATTTTGTGACCAAACAGAGTGGGAGGAGGGACTGGAGGTGGAAGGGAGTGACTTTGCTCAAGTGACTTGACCTGAGTGTGAGAGGGAGTGGATATGGACAAAAGACCGGATCTGAGTGTGTGAGTTTAGGGAAAGCGACCAGACCAAAGAGGGTGCGGCAGGGAGGGTGGGGTGGTGGCACAGGACTCCAGCTTCAAGTAAGGATTAAACACAGACATTCAGCGCCTTCAGCCAGTGGCAGTATCCTATTGTTTGTGTTATAGTTCTGCTACTGTTGTAAACGGAATAAAAACAAACTGGTTGTGTCTGACATAATCCTAGAACTAAATCATACCTAGTAAAGCAGCGGCGCGTCTTCTCCAATCAGCTCCGAAGCTGAGATTATTTACATTTAACTCAGTCTGGCTCTAAACAGTGTGTGCTGTACAGAGGACAATTAATCAACACCGATTAATCGATTATGGAAATAGTTGTAAACTAATCATCGATTAGTTGTCGATTTAATCGATTAGTTGTTTCAGCCCTAGAGGGCGGGGCCGAGTGCCATTCCAATCTGTAACTCTTTCCTCTCCAATCAATACACACAGGAAGAAAAAGAGACAGCAGAGAGAGGGACAGTAAGATAAAGCCAAGCGCTCGCAGAAGAGTGTGATAGTGAGGGAGTTTGAGCGAGACGGTGATTATGTAAACCATGAAAGAACGGGAGTGTGTGAGCAAGTCAGCGGATGAGGGTGTCTTGTTTCACAGTTGCAGTGATGGCTAATAATCAGTTTCCCCAGTCTGAGGTCCTGAGGGTGCACAGGGTTTCACGTGCACATCTTGTGCTGGTTCATGTGGAGTAGTGGGCGGGTAATATGCAGGAAGTGGGAGTGAAGAAACACCCCTACCTGAGGGGCGTGGCCAGAGAAGAAATGACAGTTTTTAAAGCAAGAAAATAAAAATTGTGTTTACATTCTTGGAACTCTTATTGATTTATTCTAGTTTAAATGTAAATTTAAACAAATTTTAAACCTTTTTTTATTTTTTTTATCAGGAGTAGAAGAGGCAAAGACAATGGGATCACGTCACATTAAATATTAACGTAGCGTGCAGATGGATATCTCATATATTCAGAATGAGGTCTCAATTTTACAATAAACAAAATATCTGACTCAAAATGACACGTAGCGTAAAGAAATGCCAGAGAAATGAGCAGAGTGTAGGAAATCTGAAAATGTCTGAAATATAGACCTCGATAATACACTTGTGACAATGTGGACTACCAATGACAGTTTATTTTATTCCCCCGACTGTTTACAATTCCCAAATAGAGCAGGTATCTGCTGGTCTTTATTGCCTGTCTGAAGAGCTGTGAGTTTTTCCATCTATCTGTTTATGGGGGTGCTGTCTTAAACCTCTCTTTTGCTATAGAGGACCAGGAGTATACTAATATGTGTTAAATGCATGGGGGGGGGGACCGGAGCAATAAGTCCTATTCTGGATGGTGTGGCAAACTATTTTTACATACATCTTTTATTAGGCACGCAATTGCTGATCAGGAAATTGTAATCCTGTCAGTCTCTGTTTATAATAATAATAATATATATATATATATTTATAAACACTCTGCACACCCTAACTGTGAGTTTTTTAAAAATGATCAGGCTGTGTGGAGCGGCTCCCTCTCTCCCTCCAGTGGCTTTGGCAGAAATCACTGGGTGAAGTGGAGGAGTTTCCTCCACCCACACACATGTGTAACTGGGCAGCCGGGATTTTGAACTTCCCAGCTGCTGATCATCAACTTGGTCACACTCTGCTGAGCTCATCCTTTTTCAGACTGCTCGCAATAGCTAGAATCTTGAGCGATCGGTTCTGCACCTTCCGATCCATTCAGTCATTCTGTGCTGGCACTATGGATCTTCCGTACAAACTTGCCCTGTTTAGTTTTACAGTGTTTGATGTGTTCGTGGTATGAGGCTGCTGTCTGGGAGGGTCGGGAGACGGTCCCTTTGGTCTTCCCTCTCGCCAGCAGACAGCTGTATTACCTAGTGAGATACGTTAAATAAAATGTGCTGATAATGCATAGAAATACAAAACCAACCCATATATGTGAGTGAAGTGATCTCGTGATCATCATTTCAAAATAGGGGCCTGCAGCGTCCAAATCTTTTGGAACTAAATCTTCCAACGCCGCTCATTTGAACAGGCTGAGAATGAGATTTTTTTGTTTTGTTTTTAATGTTTTTTTTTTTTTTTGTTTTTTTTTAACTTACGATTTGTTTGACAATACACCTGCCATCTATAGTAACTTTATCTTTATTTGCAAGGGTACTTTGCTCCAGTGCAGGAAACCATGTATGAGCAGCCAAGCCGTTTCTTTCCTTTCCTGTACGGCCTTCAGTGTCGGTGAAGCGCGTGTTCATGGCAAGAAAGCATAGTGTTCGTTTTTTCCCCAGTTGCAATGAGTGTGCTTGCAAGCCAGTGGGTTCTTTGAATACAGTCTGTCATGTCCGTTTGCACATATTAATTGTGTTTTCACCTTCTAGCCAAGATGAGCACGATGCTGGAGACCCCCGAGATGCCCGCTGTTTTTGACGGCATGAAGTTGGCGGCTGTTGCTGCTGCTCTCTACATTGTCGTACGATGCCTGAATCTCAAGAGCCCCACAGCACCTCCAGAAATCATTTATCAGGATACTCCCCTGACTCATTTCCTGCTTAAATCCTGCCCTTTGCTGACCAAAGAGTGAGTAACCAACAGCTTTCCTACCAACTCTATATTTACTTTGACTTTTCAATGGCTAGAATTGTGCAATTCTCTGGACTTTCTAGAAATATTTCTGCAGTAATGGTTCACCAGTAAATAGTAAAGTGCTTTGCATGTTCCTATACTACGTCGCTGTTTTTAGGTGTTTAACCCTATCTCTGCTGAGCCATTTCATACCTGTATGCTGAGCTCCTTTTAGACCATTTTTTTTTTGCTAATCACATTTGCCTGCTGTATATTTATGCATAGCAGAACATACAAATTATCAGAGGACTTGGCAGATTCCAAATATGTCAGAATGCCAGATCAAAAAAGTTGGAGGGAAAAAAATTTCCATTAGGATTTGAATAATTTTATCATTATCCTTTTATTTATATAGCGCCACAAATTCTGCAGCACTTTACAAGATCGGTGTAAAATCAGGGGTTGACACATTAGAATACCACATGTGGATGAAGACCTGATTCAGGGGGACCCTGTTCCCAAGGGAACTTACAATCTATGAGAAGTACAAGTATTTTGTGAGGTAGGAGCATCCATAGCGTTCGGTGTCTTGCTGTCATGCTGGAGGCCCACTTGGGCCATCGTGGTTGCTCAGAACCAGGGGAATAGCCCTTTAGGCAGGTGAGCCACTGGCTTGGTACAGGACTTCTACTTTACACAGATTACAGACAAGAGGTGAATCGGACTGAAACACGAGGGACAGGAGGGCATGGAAGAAGGCTAAAGGAATACTAAGCTGGGGTAGGTCCTTAGTTGGCCTCTAAATAGGGAGAACACCTCACAAAGTATGACAGAGCAGGGGGAGCAAGAAGAGCGAGGGTTAACATGATAGACAAAATCCTAGACTGGAGAGGTCCTTCTAAGTTGGCGTCTAAATAAACTAACCTCAGATAAAGCACACACAGATCATGAAACATATAAGAATGGTCAGAATATGCAGAGATCGGCAACAGAATGGGCATACAGGGTACTTTCAAGAGCGGAATCCAGAAGACACGGCAATAGTCATACACAGAATATATACCAGATACAGGGTCCAGACGAGAGAAAACCAGAACCGAAGCCAATGGGTCATTCACGAGACTACCAGACAAGAAGCTATACAGCAACTCGAGGAATAGGAAACCAGGATCAGGACAGAGGAACAAAGCCACCAAGTGAACTCTGACAACCAGGCAAAGAAGCATTGTGTTGCTGGGAATTAAATAGGGAGTGGGTCTCTGTGATTGGACCATGCGACCTCAGACCAGGAGATCAGAGCAGCCCCAGAGAGCACAGCCAAACTTCACACAGGGGAAAATAGACATGAAGGCCCCTCACCACCAGGGGGCGCAGCCAAAACCAGGGAAAATGTGACACTTGCCCAAGGTCACTTGCTGGTGGTGTCTTCTGAGTGGGATCGAGTAGTCTTTCCATGATTGTAGAGCAGCGACCTGGTGGCTAGGTTGAACCCGCTTCTCATAAAGTCGAGACTTGCTTCTCCACAGTTGTATTGGAGGGATGTGCTGAATGGGATTATGACTTGCTTCTCCACGATCGAAGGGTAGAGACTGTAACACTTGGCTCCACAGTTAATATTGTGTGATAGTAAAGTATGTACCGTTAGGTGTCTTACCCAGGGACACTTACTGGAGAGGTGATCTGGCCGGGATACGAACCTGGGTCTCCACGGTTACAGAGCAGTGATGTTGCCTCTACTCCATCCAGCAGTTATTTTTCCACATTTCATTTTTTTCCATGAATGTTTTTTATAAAGTGGTACATGGTACAGTTAGACAGGAATAACTGGTGTTGAAGTCTCAGTAATTGGCCTCGCAGCCGTCCGAGTATTTTTCTACATTTTGTCATTCAAACCTTTATGAATTTATATATAATTACACAAACCATGTGGTATTCTTTTTCTTTAAAGGAAACCGATTCAGAAATGAAAAACATGTTGCAATTCTTTTTGTTTAAAGAAAATAAGCAATTCTAGCGAATATTGAAAAACTAAATTTTTCTCCAAATGTGTGGGTGTATAGAAAATATTGAACATGGAATTGCCATTTATCTTTAGAAAACTACACAATTCTAAAAACAAGGGTTGAAAGGTATAGTCTGTATTTTCTACTTCTCATTTGTAATAAAAAATGGTAATTTATAAAGCTGAGGAAGTTTCCTTTCTGATACACTAATTTGTTTAATTAGTGTATATATATATATATATATATATATATATATTTTTTTTGCTGAATAAAAGAAAACCTACATTAATATTGCACAGGTCTAGGCGAGGAGAATCGTATCTCCTGATTGGACTGCGTCGCCCTAGATTAAGTTGGGGGGCCCTTATGGGCTCTTTGCACAAAGGGCATTATTATCCTGTGTGGTTTTTGTGTTTTTTTTTCTCTCCTGATTTCGGAAGCGGGCATGTATTTAAAATACTCTGAGCAGGGAGTGACCAGCAGCCACAGAGCGCAGTCGCGTCTTGACAGAGTTCTGCAATCATATCCCTGATTTTGGGATTTTTACCGACTTTTTCACTATTCCAAATCCTCCGCCTCGTTCCTACTCCACTGGTCATCGGGAAGAAGAGTTCCGGAGCCCGGCTTACCCCATCCGGACCCACGAGATGTTCTGGCTTGTTTCGTTGCTGGCACCATCTGCGGCCTGTTGTTCCTATTGAAGCCTGCTGTGACCTAAAACCTGTCCCCTGCTCTACGGCTACCGGATGGGTAAGAAAAGCAAAGGCAGTGGGGTGGCAGAGGGCACATGCACCCTGGACATCCAGATCTCACTTGGAGGGGGACGAGGCTGGTGACCACCACCTATAGACCCGCACGACTCTGCTTTTAGTATCCTGGCGAGAGTGGTTACTCTGGCCGTGTCACCTGTCTCCCATACACTGCTGCCTGAGATGGAGGATGACTATCTCCCGGCCACGCGGAGGGACATGCGAATGCCAGGTCCTCTTGTCAGTCTGATCTGCAGTCCCTCGATGCCAGCCTTGCTGCCACCCAAACTCAGGTGGGAGAGATCCAGGCACGTTTGCAGGAGATGTATTGGGTGCAGGTCGCAACTTCTTCTCTCCTGCTTTCCCTCCAGAAGCAGGTCTGTGGATTGCAGTCAGCAGTGATGACCCTCGAAACACGACGGAATCTCACACTTCGGGGCATACCACAAACTATGCGAGATGCTGACTTGATTGCCTTCACTCTTTGTTTTGTCTCGCTAGTCCTCTCCCCCTAGGTGGTCCCTCCAGATCATGTGCTGTCAGCCACCCGAGTTCGGAAAGCGGCTATGGCACCTGTGGGATCTCCACGAGACGTTATTGTGGTGCTTTGTGATGTGTCACTACACTCTGCATTCTTGACCGCTTGACGGAGAGTCCTCGTTGCGATATATAGGGATCTCCCCTTTTTTCCTTTTTGGCGGCCCGTAGACTTTTCAAGCCTGTTACCACCATCCTATGTGCCCACAATGTTCGTTATAGATGGGGGTGGTGCTTGGCTCCTTGCTGATCTCCTGCGGCGATGGGCGCACACTCTTGGCAGCCACGGTGGAGGAAGCGGATGTCCATCTCCAAGATCTGGGCCTGGTCGCCTCTCCACTGGCTCAAGATGGTGGGTAGTCGTCGGCTGTTTCCCCCGCTCCTTCGAGAGAGCCAGACTGAGCGATTTGGCCCTCATCGGGACATTTTTGATGCTCTTTTGGCCCGGTTCGATGTTTTCATTTTTATTTTATTTTTTGTGACCTCGAAATTGTCCCATTGGAAACTATTGATTTGTCTATTCACAGACTGCCAAATTGCACAGAAATTTCAACAGAATTACCTGATTTTTGGTTACTTCAATTTGACAGACTTAAACAGGCAAATCCAATCAGTTTCAGTGTAATAAATGAAATATCCTTTTTTTAAATTCTAAAACAAATTGTTTTGCAAAAAAATTTTACATTTTTTTTTTTTTTTTAAGACTTTATTCCAATTATCCAATAGATGAACATGCAAAAACAATATTCAGTGTTGCATGTCACCTCTCTACCAAAAAGTCCACGGATAATATTTACAAGCCGTCTTTATTCTTGTCCTGCCACAGACATGAATGTCCCGGGAACAGTTATTTCTTCAGTAATTCTGAGCATGAAAAATATAAAGGAAGAGTCCAAAAATGATGCAGTATGTAAGGCCCTCAGAGTGTTCCTTAAATGTCTGAATATCACACTCACATGGAGTAGAGCCTTGATGGACCGGCTCTAGGTTGAAATGCATTCGATCAACCATAAAATAAAAGGGGAAGCAAAACACGTGAAAAACTACACCGATTAAATAAATCTAACATCTAATCGGAGTCTAATGGAAAGGATGTGAAGCACTTGGCTGAATCCTGTAAGGAGCAGTATGCAAAGGGAGGGTAGTACAACAAAATGGACCATTATATTATTCTGTCCTTGATGTCAGGACTGGAGGTCGGGTGGGATCAATATTTGACAGTTTTTCTAGTTTTCAAGTAAAGTGAGCGAAGCAAATGTGAGCATCCGAGCCTTTCATTAAAATATCTCTGCAGTTTCGAAACCTCCTACGGTTACAGATGAGTTTAGGGAAACCTAAGAATTAATATTGCAACATTTTGTTCCTGTAATTGAGTGCAATGATAGGTTTGTCATTAACACCGTCCCTACCAAGTGATTAACCCTGACCGGTACCAATGAGTGTGTTGTTGTTTTTTTGTTGTTTGTTTGTTTGATTCTAGTTTCTAGTTACGCAGTAAGAAATATTTGGGAATATTCTCAACGTATACTTATTTGGTAGCAGATGCTGCCATCTTCTGGCCAAATGGAATTACTACAGTCCTGGGCTCTGTGCAGGATAATTTGGGGAAAGTCCATTGGAGACATTATCTAGCTGGTTTAACCTCCCTGGCGGTCTAATTTTTTCAAAATTTTGTGTCTAAAAGCGTATCAATTTTTTTTTTTTCAAAGGAAACGTGCTTTTGTACATAGTTAGCCTCTAATAATTAGGAATCACGCACTGAAATCCGTGCAATCAAGAGTTCTTACTGGTAAAATCCTTTATAAATAAATTAATTAATTAATTTAAAAAAAAATAGTAAATACACGGAGTCCGATAAAGTTTGAAACCCGAAATAATAATTTATTATCCAAAATAATGCAAATAAATGATATTCAATAAAATACAACAAAAAACACTGAAATCTGTCTGAGAACAAGGGTGAGACGATGTATGGTCTATTTCTTATCCTGTACTGCCACCTAGTGGCCGTTCATAAACATTTCCATTTGTATTCAGTGAGTTTTATGAATGAAGTTTGCTGCGTCCAGCCCCTCTGCATCATGTGACTCGCAGGGAGCCATCCAGGAAGCAGCTCGCTGCGATCACACTGTGGGGGACAGCGAGGGAGCCAGGAGGAGGTGAGTAAACATCCAGCCCGAGTGTGGCTCGGGGTTACCGTTCGCAGTAGCGAAATTTAACCCCGAGTCACACTCGGGAATACCGGCAGGGAGGTTAAAAAGGTGTTGGCACCTCGGGCATAATGCCGGGGTGCTAAAACATTGGGGGCACCTTCTGGAGCTCATATGCAAATGAAATTTGTTTGCATTAAATTATTTTTAAATGACTGCGCATAGCTCCAGATCATGTTAACACAATCTCTGGCTGCTGTATCTGTTACTGCTGATTTTGTATACACGATCCCTGTAGTGAAAGGGTTAAGGCTGTTTAAAACTATTTTATTTGCTTGAGTGATTAAGGATTAATCCATGCAGGATCTTCCATGCCTTCAGCAATGAGTCAGTTATCAAGGTGTGTGAGAGCAAGTCACCCGATTCTGCAAAGCCCTGCTATTAGATGTGCTTCTTAAAGGTGTCCTCAGTGAGAACCTTGGCTACCGACTATGCATGAGTCCTGCCTGACAGCTTAAGTATCTTATTGGCAAACCTACCGCTGCTTTCAGCATATACAGTAACGCAATTTACTTTCATTTATGATGACCCCAATAATGCTATTTGTGCTCCAAGCCAGCGGCTCACTCTGTGATTTTAGTGAAGTAAAAGGCAGTTCTTTCATAAACTACCCATAGGGGTTCCAGATAAATACAATTAAGTAAAAAGCCACCAATTCAGGTGAATAATAATCTGTAACACTATTATAGAATATTTTGCATCCTACACAAAACAAATGGTTATGGCACACAAAGTATCCCTGTAAGTGTCATGCCTTTCACAACTTCATAGATGGGAGTGACAGCCCATGAGCTTTAAAGATTTTGTAGCCCTTTTGTACAACACCCTATGCATGTAGTTGCTTCACTTTCCACGCTCCATAATGCATTGACTGTACGAAATGTGTGTGTGTGCTCGCCGCCTCAATGTCTTTCTTGCAGACAGTTTCAGGAATCTGATCATCCTCTACAACCAGAAATATCTCGGCTGATTGTGTGTTTTTCAAAATGGGCAAATATATTTCCTTTTTTTTTTTTTGTTTTTTTTGTAATGAGAACTACAAATACAACTCTGCAGAAAGCTTGTTTCTAATAATAGAAAAGCAAATCCAAATATTAATCTTTTTAAGGGCTGCACAGTTGGGAGGTCAGGCTAGCTGATGCTTTGAATATCTCACAAATGTCCTTGTGCATAGTCCTGTTAAAAAAAAAAACAACAACCTGGACTTACATGAGACCTCGACTTTTCTTGATAAAAAATGCTCTTTTTTGTCACAGGTACATTCCACCTCTAATCTGGGGCAAAAGTGGACATATACAGACGGCTCTATATGGAAAGATGGGCCGTGTAAGGTCACCGCAGCCGTGTGGGATTCGCAAGTACCTGACCATGCCTGATGGAGCTACTGCAACATTTGACCTGTTTGAGCCGCTGGCGGAGCACTGCACTGCAGGTTAGATAATGTTTTGCTAGGTGCAAAACGCTTTATCAAATTGAAATTTTTATTTTTTATTTTTTTATCATATACATTTACTGTCTGTCTGCCGAGTGTTACAGCTCCTGAAATCTTGCAATGAAACACCTCACGCTTACTCCTGAATACCAAAACCTCACCTGTAACAAATTCTAGCAGCTTCACATTTTTTTTATTCCTCGTTCAAAATCACTTTCTGCTTCCTTTTCTAATACTCTTGTGGTTGTGTGGCACACAGTGTGGGTAGATTTGTTTACAGTCATTAGGCAAACATTATTATGTTTTTGTGACCTTATTTATATAATTTACTAGGTTTGTGTGTTTTTCATTTAATTGTATGCTTTCCATGACTTCTACATAGAGTGAAGGAAGAGTTAAAGCTGGTGTGGCCAAACTAATGATCAATTGTTTAAATGTCTCAGTGTTCACCTTTTTAAAGTGATAATATACATGGATAAACTGGGAGTGGGATGAGAGATGAAAGGTTTAAACCTTTACCCCTTCTAACCCCTCCTATGTTAACCCTTTGAGTGAGATATCCAGATGAGACCTACTGTCAGCTTCCTGTAACACAGCAGTCACATGACTGTTGGGAGATGGGACGCTCAAGAGTGTCAAGCCAATTTAATGGCTGTCGATGCAAACTCATTGTGGGTCTGGTTCCAGATCAGTCCTGATTCCAAAAACTCAAGATGGTGAGAAGATCAGCTCTCACTGATCTGAGCAGAACTAATCGCCCACATTTGGAGGGCTGAATCAGCCCTCGGATGCTTCACCTTCTCAGAGGGGGCAGAAGAGCGAAGGCACACATGGCAGGTTGTTCACTCAAAATACTTGTGGCAGAATTGTTGAGGTATGGATCTAGAGCTGCAGGAATGTCCCCCCCCCCCACACACACCTACACACTCTGCTCCCGTACATACAGTGCTGCCCACATCCTCCCATATTGTTTAGTTTTGTTTTTGTCAAGGTGAAAATTGCTGGGTTTAAATTATTAGAGACGGTCTTTTCTAGCAATATAGCAACAAAGTTGGTTAAATATTTTTTTTCCCCCTACATTAGAAGTTCTCATGCATTTCCAGTTCATGTCTGATAATTGTTGCAAGATGACAAATTATGTGCATTACCGTCTTCTTTGCTTTAAAGTACACGATAAACTGTCAGAATAAATTCCTGGTAATTGTAGGAAGCAGTCATGACAACAGAAATGGGTTTTGTTGTGGGCTTGAGAGAAGTGTTCTTTAAAATGGACCTGTGTATAGTTACTGATTTAAAGCACATATACATCCTATTCAAATCTAGCCTTTATGTTTGTGTTAGGAAATGTGAAGTTTGCATTCTCCGTTATCTTTTAGGCATCTTGCGATATGTCATATGAGCTCGTCAAATCATTCCCATGACCTTTAGCAAATCTTAGTGCAGATAAAATATTGTGGGACAAGGATTCAGATTTTGAATCCTTCACAGCAGAATCCATTTGTATAACTTTTATACGGTAACCTTATCGGGCCTAAGTCTACTTAATGGACTTTATAAACTAAATTCTGATCATTTTTCTCTTTTGTGTAGATGAAGTCACCATGGTCATTTGTCCTGGAATAGCCAACCACAGTGAAAAGCAGTATATACGTACATTTGTTGATTACGCTCAGAAAAGTGGCTACAGATGTGCTGTGCTGAATCATCTTGGAGCCTTACCAAATATCGAGTTGACTTCTCCACGCATGTTCACCTATGGTATGGATGTCTATAACATGGAAATATTTGTTGCTTTCACATATGTTTTGGGTGTGTATGTTTTACTCCAGAATAATATGACCCCATCAGCTGTCTGTAGGTTGACAAGCAAACACTCAGCGCTGCATGATGTGTTGGTGAGAATACAAAGAGTATTATGAAAGGTATTCTAATTTTGTAGAATACTGAAGGCTTTCTAGATAAGATCCCGTGAACCTTGTGCGAGCGTGGCCGGAGGCCCAGGGGAGCCACGTTACAACTTACAGATGCCGGCGGCTGCTTGCTGAAACGCAGCCAGTTGGAGGGGCCTGGCAGAATGCTGTTAGTGCATTCTGCCAGCCGTCCCAGTGTCTGCAATGTGAAATATATATCTCCAAGGCACACCACAAACACCGTATTCTTGCTCCGGTGCAGATGTCCGACTGCAGTTAAATCTCTTCCAAGGTTCAGACGCACACTGAGACTGAACAAAATTGAAATTTTTATTGTAAATAAATGCTAAAACTGGTTTGCTTCAGTTCCCTTAGGAACTGAAGGAAAGTTCCTAAGGGAACTGAAACGTTGAACCAATTTCATCATGTATTTACAATAAAAAATGTTTGTTTTTTTTTCTTTTCAGTCTCCGTGTGCGTCTGAACCTTAGAACGTGTGTATGTGTGTGTGATATATATATATATATATATATATAACACCAGAGTATAGCAGTACTCTGAAGTGAATTTTTTTTTTTTTTTTGGGACTAACGTTACACTCTCGGAAGCTTGTCTTTTAAATGTAACGTTGTTCCAATAAAAACGGTATCTCTGGTTTTGGATAACCTGTGTTAGTCCAGATATGTGCGTGTGATAGATATCTATCTCACTCACCGGCCATTGTTTTGTGTACACCTGTTCAATTGCTAATCAGCCGATCACTTGGCAGCTAAATCACTCAATGCATTTAGGCATCTAGTCGTGGTGAAGACGACTTGCTGAAGTTCAAATCGAGCATCAGAATGGGGAAGAAAGGGGATTAAGGCTAGGGTCAGACTAACGCAGTATCAACGTGCGTTTAGCAGCACTAAATCACGGCCGTGCTAGCAGCAAATGACGTCCAATGCCGGGCAGCATACAAAGAACGGCCGCACAAAAGTGCGGCTGCGCAACGCAAGTGGCAAATGAACGCATTTTTTCGAGAACGTGAAACCGCTAGTACTGACGTACAGAGTGCGCTGCGTCCACTAGCGGCGTGTGTGTGTGATTAGGAGACGTCAGACGCTGCTAATGTCTGGCCAACATAACGTCCAGACACAAAAAGGGTTTTATTGATGATCCGTACAAAATCACGGACGAAAATGCGCATGGTATGACCGCTATTGCGTATTCTGTGAAAAAATGCGTCCATTCGTTCGAACGCACTTTTTCACGGACAACGCGAAAAATGCGTTAGTCTGACCCTAGCCTTAAGTGACTTTGAACATTGCATGGTTGTTGGTGCCAGACGGGCTGGTTTGAGTATTTCAAAAACTGCTGATCTACTGGGATTTTAACGCAAAACCATCTCTAGGGTTTACAGAGAATGGTCCGAAAAAAGAGCGAATATCCATTGAGGGGCAGTTGTTGTGTGGACAAAAATGCCTTGTTGATATCAGAGGAGAATGGGCAGACTGGTTTGAGATGATACGCAAACAGTAACTCAATCTCTGAACACACAACACGTCCAACCTTGAAGCAGATGGGCTACAGCAGCAGCAGACCACACCGGGTGACACTCGTGTCAGCTAAGAACAGGAAACGGAGGCTACAATTTGAACAGGCTCACCAAAATTGGACAATAGAAGATTGGAAAAATGTTGCCTGGTCTGATGAATCTCGCTTTCAGCTGCGACATTCAGATGGTAGGGTCAGAATTTGGCCTAAACAACAAAGCATGGAGCCATCTTGCCGCGGATCAAGCTGGCGGTGGTGCAATGGTGTAGGGGATATTTTCTTGGCACACTTTGACACTTATTACCAATTGAGCAGCGTTTAAAAGCCACGGCCTACATGAGTATTTTTGCTGACCATGTCCATCCCTTTATGACCACAGTGTACTCCTCTTCTGATGGCTACTTCCAGCAGGATAATACACCATGTCACAAAGCTCAAATCACTAATACTTTAATGAGTTTGAGGCCATTGGAGTACAGTGAACTCATTGTCACGTTCAAGAAACCAGTTTGAGATTTATTTATTTATTGGTAAAATACTTTATAAATAAATAAATCTCAAACTGGTTTCTTGAACATTGACACCGCGTCATACTCGGTCTTAACATTTTTTATTCTTTTTTAATCGGTGCATCCCTAGAATTAAGCCATACCATACCTAGTGACTGCTACATGCTCTAAACAACATACTTAAACTGCCTTACTGTTTCCTTTCCTCTCGGTTCATTTTTGTTTTTGCTCTTTTATTTTTTTTATTTATAGCTTTTTCAACATCCCTAGCAGATTTGGTTTTCTAACCGGTCTAACAGACTTCAGTTGTAAGAGCGTTTCTGTGTTACTACATGTCAATCTTTCTTGCGGTCTCCTTACTCTTTGTTCTTGTGGATTAATCTTCTGTCGCCACACTTTATAATGGTTATAATCCATATGAAGTCTCGCAAAATGCGGTTGAGGGTAAAGCTCAATGAAACTATCCACGTTCTGAAGAAGAGTATTATTTGGCTCTTACATCCATATGTGCTGCAAGGCTCCATGATTACAATTCTCGCTAGACATTAGGTATTTTGAATTTGGTTCGGACGGTTATAATGTCATGTACTATTTGTCGAACATGCATTTTTAAATTTGGAGATCAGCTTCTTTGTCGTGTAGTGGATTAATTTTATAGTCCAGGCCTTGGATTGTTTCATGGCAACATAAAAAGTGTTTGTTTAATAAAATGTTTGTACTTCCCTTCGTATTGTGATCTTGTGGTCTCAGCACTAAATTCTGCAATTCTAGGTTCGCCGTACGTACTTTGTTATTGTTCCACAAGACATGTTTATCAAACATTTGTTAAATGGTCTTTTAAAAAAGACTCTTTCCTGCTCCGCTCATGTTTCTTATAAGTTTGGATTTGTACACCATACTACAATCCGTGTCGGCCTGAATATCCGTAACATGTAAACCAATGATGATTTTTCCCAGGATCAGCAGATGGTCATCTTGTGCGACGTCCTGCCTTAAACCATTTTATAAAAGATTACTTAAACAACGCATTGCTTGCATTCCAATGTTCCACGTCTTCCATCCTTCTTTCCCTTTCAGTACACCTAGAGCTTTATTTTTAGTTTTTGATGGTCACTCTGCTAGGTTTTTATTTATTATTTCTTAATTGTTTTCTAACATAGATTTTCTATTTCTCTCAAGGTTGCACTTGGGAGTATGGTGCTATGGTCAACTACATCAAGAAGACATATCCCCAATCCAAGTTAATTGTGGTAGGATTCAGCCTGGGAGGCAACATTGTATGTAAATACCTTGGCGAAATGACAACCAATCAGGAGAGGGTAATCTGCGCTGTCAGTGTATGCCAAGGATATAGCGCTTCCCGGTAAGTAGTGCAAAGCACTGTGTTGGTATGTGAGGTGCTGAGAAGGCATGGGGTAATTACCCTGCCAGTGCAGAAGCAAAGAAAATGCAACTGTTCAGAAGCTCGGAAGAATGTGTTAGACCAGGGGTCAGAAATCTTGGCTCTCTGAATCTTTGAAACTACATCTCCCATGATGCTCAGGTCCTCAGTATGTTGGCAAAGCCACATGGGAAATATGTCTCAATCTGGAGGGCTGTGGTTGCTGACGGCGGTTAGATCAAGCCCATAATGTTTTTTTTTGCTAGTATACAGTTGTGTTCAAAATTATTCAACCCCCAATGCTGTAAAGGGTTTTAGGGAATTTAGTGTACATTTGTAATTGTATTCAGAATGAAATCCTACAAGGACTTTTTAAAGAACCATATGCAACTAAAATGACATCAATTGGTTTTGTGATACAGTAGTAAAGGTTTCTTTTGTGAATTCTTCATTGACACAATTATTAAACCCCTTAAAGACTACCGCTCTGAAGAACAGAGGTTCCTTCAAGTGTTTTCAATCAGGTATTGAAAACACCTGTGGATGTCACGGAGCAGCAATAAAGCATAATAAGCACCAATTAGGCAGCTTTAAAATGACTGTGATACTCAGCTCCTTCTAGACATTTACTGGTGTGGTTACAAACATGGTGAAGTCAAGAGAATGGTCCAGGAAGACAAGAGAAGAGGTGATTACTCTTCACAGGAAGGGCAATGGCTATAAGAAGATTGCAAAGATGTTAAACATACCAAGAGAGACCATAGGAAGCATCATTCGCAAATTCAAGGCAAAGGGCACTGTTGAAACGTTACCTGGTCGTGGCAGAAAGAAGATGCTGACTTCGTCTGCTGTGCGCTACCTGAAGCGTAGAGTGGAGAAAAGTCCCCGTGTGACTGCTGAGGAACTGAGAAAAGATTTGTCAGATGTGGGTACTGAAGTTTCAGCTCAGACAATACGGCGCACACTGCGTAATGAAGGCCTCCATGCCAGAACTCCCAGGCGCACCCCCTTGCTGTCTCCAAAGAATAAGAAGAGTCGACTGCAGTATGCCAAAAGTCATGTGGACAAACCACAGAAGTTTTGGGATAGTGTTCTGTGGACTGATGAAACAAAATTAGAACTGTTTGGGCCCATGGATCAACGCTATGTTTGGAGGAGGAAGAACAAGGCCTATGAAGAAAAGAACACCTTGCCTACTGTGAAGCATGGCGGGGTGTCAATCATGCTTTGGGGCTGTTTTGCTTCTGCAGGTACAGGGAAGCTTCAGCGTGTGCAAGGTACCATGAATTCTCTTCAGTACCAGAAGATATTGGATGACAATGTGATGCAGTCCGTCACAAACCTGAGGCTTGGGAGACGTTGGACCTTTCAACAGGACAATGATCCCAAGCATACCTCCAAGTCCACTAGAGCATGGTTGCAGATTAAAGGCTGGAACATTTTGGAGTGGCCATCGCAGTCACCTGACTTAAATCCGATTGAGAACCTCTGGTGGGACTTAAAGAAAGCAGTTGCAGTGCGCAAGCCTAAGAATGTGACTGAACTGGAGGCTTTTGCCCATGACGAATGGGCGAAGATACCCGTTGATCGCTGCAAGACACTTGTGTCAAGCTATGCTTCACGTTTAAAAGCTGTTATAACTGTAAAAGGATGTTGTACTAAGTACTAAGATTGAATGTCACTTGGGGGTTGAATAAAACTGATAATGATGTGAGCACAGAAAAGACATTTGTGGTTATTTCGTTATAAATGTTATGTTATATTTGTCTGACCTACATGTGCCTCTTTGATTTAATTGTAAGCAAGATGACTGAATGATCAAAATCCATGTCAAACTGGCCAAAACACTCAATTTCAGTGGGGGTTGAATAATTTTGAACACAACTGTATATTGCAGTCATTATGCAGTAAGTCAGATAAGTCTTGTAAGACTTGCACAGCTGTACATGGTGTGTTTTTTTTGTACATGTTGCTCATGATTCGGAGGCTGACAACATGACAAGATTCGGAAGATAACTAAACATCAGTTTTTTCAGTGATGGACCTCACCCAAGCAGGACTTTTACATGTGAAGTTCTTTACTCCCCCTTGTGGCAGGTAATCTGTTTTTCTTTTTACGGCTGTCGCTGTAATTCACTAATTGAAAGGTGCATCTTGGCTGTAATATCAACGGTTCTCTGGTTGGCACCAACTCCGCTAATCCCATAACAAATCGATGGCTAATACTCCTTGATTAGCTGACATTTCCCTACGCTGTTAGCTGACCTGTTACTGACTAGAGCACCGTGCAATTACAGCAGAGTTACATTTTACCACTGGCAAGTAGACTCTTGGCAATGGGTGCATTGTGTAATCATGCCATTTATTTAGCTGGTTAACCATATAAATCTTATTAAAGAATTAAAACCATTGAGCGACTTGTTTTAATTTGATGGAACAACACAGACCTACCAATGACCGGATATATCAATGTTTCTTCACCCAGCTGAGCTTGACCCAAAATACAGCTGTTGTCTGCTACTGTTTTTTTTAGTGTGTCGATACTTGCGACTTAACAGTCTGACAGCTGTGAGCATTTTATCAGAGCTCTGTATCATAAACACAAACTCTGTGACAGGGGAATGGCAACCTTATCAGGCATTTAGGAAGCCACATGGAAAAAACGTGGAAACCACACACAACTCCCTGTTCTTACATGGAAACCTTCAGGATCCTGGTGTTAAAACATTCTCCTGTTTGTCAGTTATCTAGTAGTTATCTCTGTTAAAATAGTTTTCGTGGATTTACAGAAAAAACATTCCTATTTATTCTTCTGGATTAACATGTAGGAGTACTGGGAAGGGATCAACTTGGTGGACCAACATGTGACTATTATATGGCCTCCATTAGATACCCCGTGCTGATTTACAGTGTTCTGCAGCACCGATCACATTTTGCATCGTCTTGAAATTACTTTGGCTCTCCAAAAATAGTTTTTCTATGTAGAAAACGTCAAAATGCCCTTTGTGTTCTTGAGTGATATCAGGAGCAGTATGGTATGGGACTCGAAGGTTAAAGCAATGGGTTTTGTTCTGGGATGTTGAGCATCTACATGCCTTGATAGCTTGAGGCGATCTTGTTACGAAGTGTTCTTTGTGACGCCTCATTGACTTCTTGTGATTTGTGTCTTCTTTTTTTTCAGTGCTCAGGAAACCTTCCTGCAGTGGGATCAATGCCGAAGGTTGTACAACTTCCTCATGGCAGACAACATGAAGAAAATCATCCTGTCTCATAGGTACCACTTTCACAGCCAGATTTTCTTCACAAACTAGAATAGTGGGACAGTGACCTCTGTCTATCAGTTTGGGAACTTTTATATATCCACAAAGCACTATTTCATGAAGGTGCAGCATGTTGTGTACACTCAGGTAGCTGGTATTTTGCAGTTACCCCAGTACCCAGATAGCGTAGTTTTAAGGAGATTTTTTGGGGGGTTTTTTTGCAGTTATTGGGTTCATGTAAGAAAGTCTAGATAGTGAATGTGTTGGTACACAAAGGGAAGAGCACTCAATTACAGAAACTACATCAAAGCTTCACAAAAAATTTTTGGTATGTTTTTCACCATATTTTACATATTTTAACAAATGCTTCCACAACCTAACTAGGTAACAAATGATGGGAGGATTCAACTGGGTTGAGTGCTGCCCTCCTGGTGTTTTCTGTATGAAAACTGCTGCCAAGTAACCCTTCGCTACCACCGGTGTCATTTGCAGGTTCGATTTGATCTTGAATCGATGGGAGCGCCAGAAAGGATTCCGTTCTCGGGAGTTCCATTAATGTGTTCATTAGGTGTCTTAGACTGGGACCTGTCGAGATGGGATACATCGACTTCGTAACAGGCTTAAGCAAGATCTGATCATATTTGTGAACTGAACTCCCATCATTTATTGCCTAGTAAGGTTGTGGAAAAATTTATATAAAATGTAAACTCTGAAAACCATGAAAGTCTTTTATATTTTTGAAGCTTTGTTGGTGTGGCTCTGGTAATGGAGTTCTCTCCCCTTGGTGTACTGTGTCATCTCATAAAATACAAACAAGTCCCTGGAGTGATGACCTCATAATCTCAAAAATATTATTCTATGTCATTTAAAAATGCCGACACTTAAGCTTTACTTATGGAGCCGCCATCAGGACAACTAACAATACAAAATGAAAGACTGGAGGAGTTATTCAGAGAGCTCTGAAATGGCAAACATGTCGGTGCTCTTTCGTTACCCGCAAATCGGGGAATCAAATTCCCTGACCCTACGGTGAATTCTGCATTCACCGCAGGGTCCCCGAAGTGCAAGGAAAATGTGCCGCAAAACTGGTGATTGGAGGGGGGCGCCGTCATTATCGGATCCGATAAGCTGCCTAACACAGCGCCGACGAACTGGCTAAAAAAAAAAAAACACAGTTGAAACTTTCAAAGTTTTAAACACTGTTTGCAAAAAAAACTACTGGATGACAATGTCTGGAATTAACATATAAGGTCCTATGAATAATAATAATAAAAAGGTCTGGGTAACCCTTTCACTGCAGAGGACGTGTGGGGGAACGTCTTCATTGACTCCCGATATATATGCGTACCCCACACGTCCTCCACTTGTGGGAGCCCCCAGAGAGATACTTACCTCTCTGTCCAGGGTCCCGCTGCATTCTGACTTCCTTGAAGTCAGACACCGAATTTATACCCCTCCCAACCGTCAATGACGTCATCGCGGCATGCGATGGATCCCTCTCCCTCCCGATCGGGAGAGTCTGCAAAGAACAAACCGGCACCGCTTTAAAGGGCAGGGGTCTGCCCTTTAAAGCGATGCCTGTTTATAACCACTTACATGTGAGCTCAGCACACAGCGGTGAAGGGGATAAAAATGCTATTTTAAAAAAATGGTTTTTTTTCTGATACATGCCTAAAAAGAGTCCCTTTTTGCTGCAAAGTAAAAGCATAAATTGTTTTAGATATTGAATAAAACGGGAATATTTTTTACATTGAAACCTATGGGATTCGCCTGAATAAACCTGCCGACTGAAACAACCGAAAATCTGGGCATTTCTGACATTTCTGTCCTGTTCCTTGTTCTCAGAAAAGCAATGGTTAATCGATTTCAATCGGGATTTCACTGCTGCCGTCGAACAGGCACCGTATTTTGCTGCCAATTCGCCTATATTTGGCAAATTGCCAGGTTATGAATTGCCGAATGGCCCCAAAATTGCAACCTATGGGGAAATTCACCTTTCTGGACCAGTTTGGCTCTTTGAATAACCCTGTAGGTCTCTTCAGGTCTGAATCAAGTACTGATCAGTCTGGCAGAAGATGGTATGGATCACATAAAACACAGTGGATTGCTGAAATGATCTAGTGATTGGGGGGGTCCATGGGTAGTGATTAAATATGGATAAAGTCTCAAATGCAGGAATTGGTGGGAATTGCATAAATAACAGCACAATAACGTGAAATGTATGCGCTTCATTACTTATTGTTTTATGTGTTTAAACATGTAGTGTTTTAAAGCCGAATAGGTTTCTGTGTGAGGTTTAAGAATTTCTCTTCTCTCCTTTTTGTCCTTTTTGTCCTTCTTCACCAGACATTCTCTGTTTGGAGACAGCAGCAAGGTCCATCAAGTCCTTGAAGCTTCTGACTTGAGTCTACTGTATACATCTACATCTCTCATGCAGATCGATGAAGCTGTAATGAGGTACTGTCAGACTATATGTTTGATAACAGTAGGTCTGTGAGCTCTCCTGAAATAATTTTGAGATTTAATCTTGGTATGGAAAGGTTATTGTTCATATTGCATTCGAGGCTAGCCTTTTCCCGTTTGCATTTACATTCAGCCCTTATGACTGTCCTTGTACTGAATCTTTCTGATAGTAGCTGGATTTTTGAAAACCCAAAGCTAACTTGTTCTATAGGGATAATTTGTCTGCAGAAACAAAAGATTACACTGCATTTCACCTTGTTTTCAAAGTTAGGAAGGGTTTACACCTTAACTCGAAGTCAAATACCGACATGATCCTGGTGCCTGCATTTCCCAAGACAGAAAACATCAAGAGTTATTCATTAACCACTAGTCTACAGTTTTTGCATAATCATCAGTGATTGGATTCCCAGTGACGGGGAAAATAAAACAGTGGCAGGATAAGGTTCATTGAAGCTCCTCCTGCCACTGTTTGAACTTCCACTATAGGAAACACTGAACCTTATCATAGCTGCAATAGCCACGAGTAAACAATGTTGGTTCGTGCGTATGCCCCTTTGTTTCCTTGAACCACAGACTAATATTCCTCTAACCCAGGATTATGATGCTACTGGTAAATGTACTTCAAAATTCTTTTGGATACATTTTTATTTTGTTGTGTCGATCAAGCCAGCGTTCTGTTCTTGACGTCCATATCCTTAGTGTCTCAAATCATCCTTTATCACTTAGAATAGGTTTTGTGAAAAGCCACTATGTTGAGTGTCTCTGAATCCTTATGAACATGACCAAAATAATCAGGGTGAATTATACTGAGAATGATACTTCGAA
Organism: Leptobrachium leishanense; assembly: GCA_009667805.1. Lineage (NCBI taxonomy): Eukaryota > Metazoa > Chordata > Amphibia > Anura > Megophryidae > Leptobrachium > Leptobrachium leishanense. The sequence continues at coordinate 109,520,535 of CM019065.1, read as the reverse complement.
ACTGATCATTGGTTCTGTGTATACCTTGCATGTCATAAGTGATTCATGATATTCTTAAATCTTAATCCCCCATCACTCTATGGCTTTCATTCTTAGAAAATTCCATGGATACAAGAGTCTCCAGGAGTATTACGAGGCAGAAAGCTGTGTTCGTTACCTGCAAAATGTAAGTTCATAACAAGTCATTAATATATCCGCCATTGAATTAAACCGTTGTTTTACCAATTTGCTTTTAATTATGTTTTACCTTTTTTTTTTTTTGATGTTTTGACCCATTCCTTTCTCTTTTGCAGATCTGTGTTCCCCTCTTGCTGGTTAATTCAGTGGACGATCCATTAGTGCACGAAAGTTTGTTATCCATTCCAAAATCACTCGCAGGTCCGTACAACACCCCACTCTATTCTAGAAATTTCATGTGGCTCTCGCTTATTTTTAGTTCTTGTTGGCGGTGTTCCTTGTAGTTACTGTCAGATTGTTTCCTGACCAATGCGCTAGGCGTTAAATGGGGTTTTCCTTGTCATCAAGATTTTTTTGCGCAAAATTGTCTAGAACGTTATTTTAAACATGTTTTTATCATGACTAAACCCATCAAAAGGTCCAAAATTCGATCAGACCTGTTCACCAGCCAAGAGAGCTAAAGAACGGGCTGGCCCACAGGCTGGTACATTCTCCTGCTTTCCATTTTAGTTTCATTCAGGACTCCTATAGCGCCATAGATAGAAAAGACTGTGCAACCAAGAATTTATCCAATAAGAATAAAATTACTTTATTGTATCAAAAAAGGAATAAAATGCATGCATATGTTTTTATATTGAGAAACCGCAACACGTGACTGAATTGTCACATCTATCGTTTACAAAACCATAGCTAGAAAAAATACTGTCAGGTCTATTCACTAAAGGTGAAACTCAGGAGAATGGCAGAAGAAGAGAACAATCTAGACCAAATAGTCGATTTTCACCTTTTAGTGACTAGACCTGTATAGAAAAGAACAGATCAGGACAATTACATTTATTAATCAATATACATAATAAAAACCACATATAGGAAAATGACTTTGTAGGGTATAATCAAGCAATTAAGGTAGTAACCGGCCGCTATGGCGGCTGAAACTTGGTACAGTATAGCGTAAAAATTTGCATTATTTCTGAGACTCTATGTGGTATTGATAATTTACTAGTTGTGGTTATAGTAGGCAGCTTGAACTGTCGAGGTATAGCCGGTTATATTATATGGACAACTGGTGTCGTTGCCTTTATTAGACTCTTGTGGAGAGTGACTTTGAAGTCTATTCTGAGACCCAGTTCACCGGTCTCCGATACAAACTAACCTTTCGATACAAACTAACCTTTGCCTGGTAACATTTGTTACTTCGCTGTACCCTACGAAGTTTCAGCCGTCATGGCAGCCGGTTACTACCTTAATTGCTTGATTATAGCCTAGAAAGTCATTTTCCTGTATGTGGTTTTTATTATGTTGATTTAATAAATTGTCAGGATCTGTTCTTTTCTGGTATGATATAGGGTTTAATCCCATCTTCACAGTATCTGATAATCTCTCTCTTCCCCCCCCCCTTTTCTGAATCTTTTGATTCACTATTTGCTACTAGACCTGTATATCATGAACTTCCTTATGGGGAAAAGTAGCAAACCTTCAGTATAAAGTGGTTCAGTCAATAGTGCCACCATTTAACGTGTGTTTAACGTTCATATAGGACCATAACACATTCTACAGCTCTTTACATTGGGAAATGTGAACATAACACAATCCATAAGGTACAGAGGGTCCTGCCTGTAGGATAAATGTCCAGCCATTACAGCACTTTGGGTAATGTACCAGGCATCCAGTAAGCTTACACTCTAAGGGAATAATTGTATGTGAAACAAAAGGGAGCAGAGGAAGCGTGAAGCTGGTGACCAAAAGGAGTATAGACCGCAACTGGATGACTAGATAATAGTTGATCTGAAACGTTGATCTGACAGAGGTGGTGAAAGCCATTGTATGGGAGAGCTCTAAAATTTGGTCAAGGACTGTGTGAGAAGGGAGGTAGAGTGGAGGAATAGCTGGGGATAGTGGGCTGTGGTTGAAGAAACCCAGTATTGGCATGTCCTGTGTATCCATGGACTTTACAACGTAGGAGGAGACAGAGGAACCTATTGGAGGTGGTTCGTAATGGAAATGGGGAGGAATGGCTTGCAGATAGTTGCTAGTCATGGTCTATGTGTAGCCTAGACAACTGCATCACTCTGCAGGACTACTCACTTGGAGGACAGGGGCATGACGGAGAGTGTGTGGCTGGAGTTTTACCTCCCGCAGACCCAAACATTCCCCTTCCCCAACATGCATGTATGGTAAGGGCTCTTCAAAAAGTCTCTTAATAAATGTTTTCTTCAGTCAGAAATTAGGACCCATGCATAAGCTCCGTTTTATTTATTTTGTCTTTTTTTTCCTTTTCCCGACCTCCACAGGAAAAAAAGAAAATGTTATGGTTGTACTTCCTCTACACGGAGGACATCTGGGCTTCTTTGAAGGTGCAGTGCTTTTCCCAGAGCCACTGACCTGGATGGACAAACTTTTGGTGCAATACTCAAACACCGTCTGCCAGTGGGAGAAGAATAAGTGTTCACAGAAGGAACATGCAGAAACGGAGGACGAGTAAATTAAGCACTTCAGCCATCTCCCCAAAGACTCTTGCCTACAAAACTACCCTCTTCCTTTCTTAAATTTATTACTTTTATTTTTCTTTAACTACTGTACGCTGATTAAATGGGCGTGCCCATACCCTGCAGTAGTCGCACCAGGGAAGAGGCCATGTTTCCACTGTGAGCCTTTCGCTTCAGATAGTCTTTTTGTGGGGCTGTTCACTGCAGTAACTACTTATGTATCGATTAGGGGTTTTTGTTCTGTTTTTTTTGGAACCGAAGTTTCATTATTTAGATTTCCATGCATTATTTTGTCAAAGTGTGTTGAAAAGTGCAGGAAATATTTCACTCGGGGGTTTGTTTTGTTGCTTCATAGCTTTGTCAAAAAAAATGTCTAGTTTTTCCATGTCTTTATATGTCTCGTGACGATTTCCACTTTTTAAAACGAAACAAATACTGGACCTGATAGCTTTTTGTATAGACACATTATTGTCCCTCCTTGCACTTAACTGACCTTTGCATTTACAGGCAAAGCGTTAGAACTTTGTGGTTTAATGAGATTAGGTTATGCTTATTGGATAAATGATTAATGTCAAGTTAGTTGATACTCTGCACTTCTCAATTGGCTGAATCATCAAATCCAACCAAACGTTCCAAAGATGGCAATGAGATTTTTTTATTTTTTTTTAATTGTTCATAAAGGGAACAACCATCACTATGGTAAGAAGAAATAGCACTTTTTTTCAATGAATGGCGCACAGGAACCCTTTCTATGTAGATGGTGTTCTCTTAAGACAGTCTGTTTTCCGTTCTTCCATATCTATGTGGAATGTGCATTTGACAAGGCATTCCTGTAATGTAGGTATCCTGACAAAACAGGAGTCTTTCCATGAGTTTTGCACTACGGCTGGTACAAAAACGATCATTCCAGCTTTTTGTTTTCACTCCACACACTGGTGCTTCTCAGGTCAGTCCCCATGTCCCATTTCTGTTCCAGCTTCTATTTCTAGCCCTTTTGACAAGAAAATAAAATAGATGCTCTGTAAATCCTGGGATGTTGGTCTTGGTTCTGCATTGGCCATGTGCTCATGGGTTCATTGGTCGTTTGCAGGTCTGTAGGACTGAACTGAAGGCTTCCTAGTGATTTGTCATCACTGATGTCAGTGAAACAGACCTGATGATAAATCCTGAACTTTTAATGGTGATCTTCTAGGCAATATAATGTTGTCGTTTTTTTACCTTCATTCCTTTCTAAGGGTTCTCGAAGACTTTTCTTCTGCAACGACAACAGATCATGGATTTTCATGACCTTGTAGCTTGGTTTTTGTTCAACACCGTACAGAAGCGACTAGATATAAATAATCAGCATTGACTGAACGTTGGCAATCGTGCTAAATGTGTGACGCATACACCAGTTTTGGGTGGGTTTATGTATAGTAGATGATCGTACATAAAGAAAAAATGCTTTATAATTTTTTTTGTACAGAGGCACTTCTATCAGTGTAAACATAACAAAAGCTGTAACATCATTCATAGTTTTTGTTACTTTTAAGTCGCGGTGATTTACATCACTGTTCCCATACTCAGCGACTGAAAAACATTCTGTCAACCATCATTCAGGGGTTTTGTTTAGGATATGAACTTGAACTGGCTTTTTTATTCTAGATGTAAGTTGTTTTTTCTTTCTTCTCATTGAGGAATTGTACAAAACAAATTTCTAAGCTGGGGCAATATTGTTTGGATTTATTCTTGTCACAACTTAATCCATCACTAGGTAAAAAAAAATAATCAGATTTTAAAATTTCTAATTAGTAATTTCAATTTTTTTTTGTCCAGGTCTGATTTGTCCTAATTGACGTTTGTGTGTTTCCTTCTAAAAAGCACTTTATCACTGGTGTTTATTCAAGCGAAATGTGTTTTACGTTGCATTGATTTGATGTTTAGCCTCACCTTTTCTACATTCTATTATCTAATGTCACTGTGCTTCTGGTTAACAAAGCAATAATCAGTTTTATTAGATATGCTTATGTGCTAAAGATTTTTGGAATTATTTTTTTTTGCCTTAAATCACCATTACTTGTCATGGTAACTTCATGTTCTGTTTTGGATGAAACAAGCCAAAGAGGGGAATGTATACTTGGATGTTTAAAGCTTGTCTGTCATTCTGGCATCCGCCTGCATCGTATCATTGGGGAAACTTCGAGCTGGTACCCGATGTTTGTTTTAAAAGCTAGTGTTCATTTCCATGTCGCTTTTAAGAAATTCTCAATGACTGAGGATGTAACTGTTAATGAATCCTTCCTCGTATTGGTTTGTAAATCTTATCAGGTTTATTGAAAACCACTTACAACACTGTAAGAATTCTGACACGTCTTATGGCAAATAAGCTTGGACTGGGTGGGGCGACAGACGACTACTATCACTTTGTCCCGACTTGCATTACTGGGTCTAGATAGTTGACAGCACATTATGAGTTAGGTTTAGACTTGGTTGAAATTAAGGCCACGTGCCCTAATTTTAATCTGAATCTTCCAGTAATTCCTGTGTGTGTTGGAACTCCTGGATATTTCGATCTTCTCCTTGTTTTAGCCAGGTGTCATTTTTATTCAAATATTAACAAAACTAGAGGTATATAAATATATAATATGCGCAGCAGTTGTGCCATTTTCTTGTAGTTTAATGGCCAGGTGAAAACTAACAGATTGCTTTTTTATTTTCCTATTTGACCACCTTTTTTCCAATTTGTTTTGAATGTTAGTAGCAGTATTAAGTTTTGGGGTTCTTTTTTCTGTTTGTGTTTTTTTTTTTCTTCTGGTCATTGTGCTTCATGCTTTTTAACACTCAGGTTTAGTACTACTGCCGCGTACCAAAGTGTTTGTTTTTTGAATGAGATTAATTCTGGTTACAGTGCTCTACAGAAACAGATCACAGCTAATTGACATAAAACATTTTAATCCTGCCAGCTGTTAAATTTTAGCTTACAAAAAAAAGTAGAGATGACTGAGATCTGAACGATGGGTAGAATGACCACCATACTGCCACACCTCCTTATTCCTATATAATATGTAAGCATATATGGCTTTATCCTTATTTAGTCCGTTTCTCTCAATGTATTTCTCCTTGATTGAGAATAGATGGTGGTTGACATGTTTGCCGTATCTTACAAACCGATTGCTTGCCAATGATGGGCAATCATGTCACCCAGGATGTCACTGCTATATGATGAAGTGTGAGTAGAATTCAGTGTTTCCTGACACATTTTCAAACTCCAAACACATTCTAACCTACAAAGTGTCACTTTTTAGTTATTACACACCTCTTTCCATTTATCTCATGACATGACTCTATAAGGAGGTGCAAATCCTTGGTCACATTGGGCGGTTCTGACGATGTGACTTGTTCCATTTTGATTAAGAGATCAGAAGGGCAAATACTCAGTTTCTCAAAGTAACATACCCTTTAACAACATTTCCACCACAAGCAAGAAGACCTTTACTTGAAACGCTGCATATACATTTGTATTTTTCTTTTGCCACCCAGCATTCCTGTACATCTTTACATTTAAACGAACCTCTCTCTGCAATACTTGTCTTTGCCAGTAAAGAGGAATATATACAGGAGTCTGATATAGCTGGCCTTTTCCTTTGCTCTGGGTGCACCTAATAGTTTCCGATCCTAACACCGTGTAGATGTGGAGTAAATGATGTGGCAGAAAAGTCACTGATTAAAAGAGTTTCCTTATATTGGGATGCTAGGGAAAAAGTTGTATTTCATGTGGAAACGTGGCATCATGCTAGTGTCATTTTACTAATGTCAGTAAGGTGCAAAATCAACCTGTTGCTTCTAAGTTTATCCCGAATCCTAACCCCTGCATCCATTTTGCACATTACTGGCATAGATAAAATGATGCTGTTTCTGGTGCAGAGTCTCACCAAAAAAAAGACTTTATTTTTTTAATTTTTTTGCATGAAATCTAGCCTTTCGTCCTAATATTAGCAAACATTTTTAAAAGGAAACTTTTTTGCAGTGCTGTATCCTACAGTGTCCACAAGGTGGCAACTTTGCCACAAGATACCCAGCTAAATATGAACCTTATCGGACCATTGTTTGGTGTTTTTTTTAAAAAAAATTGTATGTATTTTTACATGTTTTCGCCCTTATTTAAAATAAGGTAACCATACTTGTCCTCAAGCTAATTTTGTGCTCTGAATTACTCTACATGAAAAGCATGTACATGAACACAAAGTAAAATATTTGAATTATGCAGCAGTCTATGAATTTAAAAATGTTCTAATTCCAGACATTTCCAAAAAATAAAATAAAATCTTAGGCCATCATGCAGACTTGAGGGTCATGTTTGATTGGGGTATACAAACTCACTTAGCCATAGTGGGATAACCAAAACCCTTAGAAATGTATCTGGCTACTGGTTTTGTTTGCTTCTTCTTTTTTTTTTTTTTCTTTTTTTTTTGCTGGTACAGAATTGGATAAATGTTGCTCTTCCCTGGTTCTTAAATTTGCACTGGTTCTTAAGTTGGTCTTTCTTTATTCTAAAGTGTTCAAATACTTGTCAAAACATAATCTACAAAGGTCTTCTTATAAGAAAAAAAAATACATCTTTTTTTAACACCTTGGCAATCAGATACTTGGTCATACATTGTTGAAGTAATGTTGCTGCTGACGTCCTGTAGGACCTAGTTATTACTAGGCATTGCACTGAGGAAATGATGGATACGTCCTCCTTCGTTACAGCCGTGTGATCTAACCTAGTTCTTTCCTTTACTGGTTAAATCAAGTCACAATCATTTTAATAGGGCAGCATTTATGGAAACTAGTATAAGCCTTTGTTGATCAATGTTTCATCACTTAGAATTCTACGACCAATAATAAAAATCTGACCAACCGTAACGCTTACAGTTTGGGCTTATGAATAAATATGACGTTGGCTCATCGTGTTCAGTGTTTGTATGCATTTTTTGTGGGGGGTTTTTTCACTATGTAAAAGCAGTGTTCTCCTGTAGTACTGTATAATGTTTTGCAGGTTGCTCAAATTATATCGTTTTGCTCTGAGCTTTTTTATTTATAGCTGGTCAGGGAAAAAAAATCCCCATAGATATAATGAGGATGCAGGTGGAATTAAAAGCCTTTTGGAGCAAGCCATATATCTACAGAATATAGTTTCTGTTGAGGTGCTGCTATGATCTTTGTAGATCGGCATTGTGAGTGTTACTTTATATCACGCGTATTCTCCTGCTCACAGAATGTATCACAACTTTTTCTAGCAGTTATCAAGAACATTGGGAACTTTTTCTTATTTTATATCCTTTTTTTTTCTTCCCTGAAACACAAATGCCTTATTAAGCAGGAAAAGGTGTAAGGGTATCCGTTTAGTACGGGCGCATAACAATACGAATATTCTTGATGCTTTTACTGTATTCTTCAGCTAAGTTGGCTTGCTCCTGAACATTAGCAAAATGTTATCACTTGCTGTTTCAGAACTTAAATGCTGCCCTAGAAACTAAGGTATACCTCAGCAGTCGCCAGTCTCTAGCTGTCGATAAACTACAGTTCCCATGATTCTCACTGTGGGAGTTGTGGTGTTAACAGCTGGAGACATTCAGATTGGTCACTTCTGGTATAGTTTGTGTACTTTAACCCTAGAACTGCCTAAGGGAAGGGATCTGTCTCTTGCAGAGGTAGAGATGGGCACTAGCAATGCAATTTTATATGTATTTTTGCCCTCTTTAATTCCAGTGACTTTTTACAGTTTCATTTTTGTTTTGTGATTCTGACAATGTTCACTGCAATCAGAATTATCTCATTTTGTTTACCTTTTTTGACTTGATGGAACTGAATGATAAAATAAAGACTGTTTAATTCGCAGATGTACATGGTGATATTTTGTCATATGAATTCACAATGCCTTTTAACGCAGTCTTATAAATTCGATTATTTCAAGTGCTACGGGTCCCGATGCTGTCTTTTGTCTAGGAAAGTCAACTTGCCCTCTCCCCACCTGCATTACGGATTTAGCAGAGAATAACAACATATTGACCCAAGTACAGAGTTTATGGTGGACAAAACTCCATTTACATTACAAAGACTAAATCTGACAGTTATGATTGCCAACTGATCAAGGAAAGATTTTGCAGAGATGGTCGCACTGGCAGGACAAGCAATTATAGGGCGAGAAGACTAATATCTGGTATTCGGACTTTGATATGTTCAAGAAAGGGATTTGTAAATATGGTGTTTTTTTTTTTTCCATTGTCTGTATAGGGATTTTGTACCAGTATTAAACCTAGTTTAAGATGGGGTGATATTACAAGAAGAAGTAGCAATGTACCAGTGATACAGGAATGAGAAAAAGAAAATAAAACTACAGGCAGGCCACAAGCCAATGAAGGCTCTTCATGAAGATATTTGGAGCACTATTCCCTAGTGCAGGGGTCAGCAACCTTGGCTCCCATGATGTTTTGGAAACTACATCTCCCAGGATGCTCAGTCACCCATTAGGCTGACTGAGCCACATGGGAAATGTAGTTCCCAAAACATCAGGGAGCCAAGGTTGCTGACCCCTGCCCCTAGTGTATGTTAGCATTTGGATGTGTAAACATTGCCAGGATAAGTCACTTAACGCATGACCCCATATTACTTTCCTGACGCTAAACTCATGAAATCACTTGGCGCATCTGTATTTGCATTAGCTTCCACGAGCTTAAGTATAGGATGCGCAAAGTATGGTATTACAAATTGGTAGCGCTAATTACCGCAGGGATGTACAAGGCGCAATTTTAGCTACTCTTATAAGCTGGTGTTAAATTATTCCACATTTGTAAAATCACTTAGCACCCCCTGAAAGACCCCCCCCCCCCATGAAACCAATACTCTCCTCTTATCCTGTAGTGAGAACAGTGGCCAGATCTGACACTTCTTGTCGCTGGGAGCAAATAGCGATCGCAGGGCTCACGGACTGGAAGTGCAAACCTCCATGGAGTCCTATGGACTTCAAGATGTGATACTCGAGGCTAAGCAAAGTCGCTGCTGCTTTCCGGGGCGAGGAGCTGAGGTAGCACCAGCCCTGAAATACCACAGTAAAATTTGGCTGCTACATGGAAACCTGCAGGCGCAGATTTTTCCCGTTGCCCTACCCATGTTAGTGCAAACTAGGGCATACACTGGGTAAATTGTATTTTTGAGGATTAATTTAATTGTTGAAATACTACAGTGCTCTATATCAATCCAAAAATGTTGTTAAACCTCCAAATATGAATACTTAAGTGAGGTTTGGGCTTTCTTGGGAGAATATCTGTGTGCACAATTATTATGTAACTAAATGAAAATTTTCCCATCTCACATGTTTCATCTGTGAAAGTGCGAATAAACAACTCGAAATTTACAAATAGAGAAATGTTTAAGTCATAAGCCGTCCATCCATGGAGTCCGTCAACAGATCAAGAAACAATCAACTTTTTGTGAAGCAGCAGCTACGGCCTCCCAGACACTGTTCAGAGAGGTACTGTTTTTCGTAAATCTCCGGTTTAAGAACGGCCCACAAGTTCTCAATAGGATTTAGGTCAGATGAGGAAGGGGGCAATGTCATTATTATTTCATCTTTTAAGGCCTTTACTGATTAGCCATGCAGATGAGAGAACTTCGATGGAGCATTGTCCTGCATAAATATCATGGTCTTCTTGAAAGATGCAAACATTTTCCTGTACCACTGCATGAAGAAACTGGCTTCTAAAAACTAGCAGTATTTTATTTATTTATTTATAAAGAATTTTACCAGGAAGGATACTTTGAGATTTCTCTCGTTTTCAAGTATGTCCTGGGTTCAATAACATTATATTTCTGTAACACTAACAATTCAAAATAATAAAATGCAAAATATTAGAAAGAAACTGCACAAATACACAGATTAACAGAAAATAAATATATTCACTATGTTACATGTTTACAGGTGCATTCTGTACTGACGTATGTTAATAGGGAGCTCTTAAGAGACTTTAGACGGGGGGGGGGGAAGATTTGATGGCGTCTGGGAGGTTATTCCATAATTGTGGTGCTCGGTAGGAAAAGGAGGATTGAGCCACTGTCTTTTTGTATTGTGGTATTGCAAGTAAGTTGCAGGTCCTGGATCTGAGGTTATAGGATGAGGGAACTGCTGGGGGAAGCAGCCTATTCAAGTAGGGTGGTAGCTTCCCAGAAAAGCTCTTAAACACCAGGTTGGAAAGGTGACGGGTGCGTCTAGATTCCAGCGACGGCCAGTTTAACTCTTTTAACATGTCACAATGGTGAGTCATGTAGTTACACTGTAGCACAAAGCGGCAGAATGAGTTATACAATGTAGTAAGTTTATGAAGGTGCGTTTGCGGGGCGGCTGCATACACTACATCTCCATATTCAAAAGCTGACATAAGCATTTGCTGTACAATCTGCTTTCTTACCGCGGGGCTCAGGCAGGATTTGTTTCTGTACAGGGCACCTAGTTTGGGGTAAAGTTTAGATGAGAGTTTTTCGATGTGGGGGCCAAAAGATAGATTTGGGATTAACCACATACCTACAGTTGTGTTCAAAATTATTCAACCCCCACTGAAATTGAGTGTTTTGGCCAGTTTGACATTGATTTTGATCATTCAGTCATCTTGCTTACAATTAAATCAAAGAGGCACGTGTAGGTCAGACAAATATAACGTAACATTTATAATGAAATAACCACAAATGTCTTTTCTGTGCTCACATCATTATCAGTTTTATTCAACCCCCAAGTGATATTCAATCTTAGTACTTAGTACAACATCCTTTTACAGTTATAACAGCTTTTAAACGTGAAGCATAGCTTGACACAAGTGTCTTGCAGCGATCTACGGGTATCTTCGCCCATTCGTCATGGGCAAAAGCCTCCAGTTCAGTCACATTCTTAGGCTTGCGCACTGCAACTGCTTTCTTTAAGTCAGGTGACTGCGATGGCCACTCCAAAATGTTCCAGCCTTTAATCTGCAACCATGCTCTAGTGGACTTGGAGGTATGCTTGGGATCATTGTCCTGTTGAAAGGTCCAACGTCTACCTGCAGAAGCAAAACAGCCCCAAAGCATGATTGACCCCCCGCCATGCTTCACAGTAGGCAAGGTGTTCTTTTCTTCATAGGCCTTGTTCTTCCTCCTCCAAACATAGTGTTGATCCATGGGCCCAAACCGTTCTAATTTTGTTTCATCAGTCCACAGAACACTATCCCAACACTTCTGTGGTTTGTCCACATGACTTTTGGCATACTGCAGTCGACTCTTCTTATTCTTTGGAGACAGCAAGGGGGTGCGCCTGGGAGTTCTGGCATGGAGGCCTTCATTACGCAGTGTGCGCCGTATTGTCTGAGCTGAAACTTCAGTACCCACATCTGACAAATCTTTTCTCAGTTCCTCAGCAGTCACACGGGGACTTTTCTCCACTCTACGCTTCAGGTAGCGCACAGCAGTCGAAGTCAGCATCTTCTTTCTGCCACGACCAGGTAGCGTTTCAACAGTGCCCTTTGCCTTGAATTTGAAAATGATGCTTCCTATGGTCTCTCTTGGTATGTTTAACATCTTTGCAATCTTCTTCTTATTATTATTATTTTATAAAGCGCCAGCATATTCCGCAGCGCTGTACAATAAGCACAGTACAGACAGGGTTACAATACATTGAACAACATTTGACAAACAGTACAGGAGGAGATGAGGGCCCTATTCCCGTAGGAACTCACAATCTAGGAGGGTTGGGGTTGGAAACAGGAGGAGAGGACTGTAAGGTGAGAGTGATTGATGGTTGCGTCAGTGAGTTGGGTGGTAGGCTTCCCTAAATAGGAATGTTTTCAGGGAGCGTTTGAAGGAAGAGAAGTTAGGGGAAAGTCTGACAGCACGAGGGAGAGCGTTCCAGAGAGTGGGGGCTGCGCGTGAGAAATCCTGCAGTCTATCATGGGAAGAGGTGATGCGGGGAGAAGCTAGGCGCAGGTCACTGTTTGACCTTAGGGAGCGGGCTGGGGTGTATTTGGTGATTAGTGAGGACAGGTAGTGGGGCGCTGAGTTAGTGAGGGTTTTGTAGGTAAGGATAAGGATTTTGAACTTAATTCTGCAGCGGATGGGGAGCCAGTGAAGGGACTCGCAGAGGGGAGTGGCAGAGACAGAGCGGCGGGTGAGGTGAATTAGCCTGGCGGAGGCGTTCAGGATGGATTGTAGGGGGGAGAGGCGGGACAGAGGGAGGCCAGATAAGCGATTATTGCAATAGTCGAGTCGGGAGATTACCAGGGCGTGTATGAGTTGTTTTGTGGTGACAGCGGTAAGAAATGGCCGAATTCTGGAAATATTACGCAGTTGGTATCGGCAGGAGGAGGAAAGAGACTTGATGTGGGGGATGAAGGAAAGAGCAGAGTCCAGTGTAACTCCAAGACAGCGAACTTGGTTTGATGGGGAGATGGTGATACCCTCCACCGTGATAGAGAAGTCAGGAGGTGGGGAGGCATTAGAGGGAGGAATAAGTAGGAGCTCAGTCTTTGACATGTTGATCTTTAGGTGGTGGGAGGCCATCCAGGAGGAGATGCCAGATAAACAGTCACTGACTTTTGAAAGGACAGGGGGAGAGAGATCAGGGGTAGAGAGGTAGATCTGAGTGTCAGATCTATAGCCATTGCCGTTCCTGTGAAGAGTAATCACCTCTTCTCTTGTCTTCATGGACCATTCTCTTGACTTCACCATGTTTGTAACCACACCAGTAAATGTCTAGAAGGAGCTGAGTATCACAGTCATTTTAAAGCTGCCTAATTGGTGCTTATTATGCTTTATTGCTGCTCCGTGACATCCACATGTGTTTTCAATACCTGATTGAAAACACTTGAATGAACCTCTGTTCTTCAGAGTGGTAGTCTTTAAGGGGTTGAATAATTGTGTCAATGAAGAATTCACAAAAGAAACATTTACTACTGTATTACAAAACCAATTGATGTCATTTTAGTTGCATATGGTCCTTTAAAAAGTCCTTGTAGGATTTCATTCTGAATACAATTACAAATGTACACTAAATTCCCTAAAACCCTTTACAGCATTGGGGGTTGAATAATTTTGAACACAACTGTATATCTGAACTCTGTGTGTGGTATCAGTGCATTCCTATTCGCTATACATAACGCTCCATGTGTCCCCTTTTTATCTCAATATATACTGTATATAAAAAAAGAGAAAGGGGGGGCCACGGGGGACCTATATGATTAGGGTTTACTTTTTTCTAATTAATTATACTATTCCATTTAAATGGGCATTCATTTATATTAGGGCTGAGGAAATTTACAATAAATTGTTCGATTAATCGTTAATCAATCGCCAGCCGCCTCATGCTCTGCTCTCTATGAGCGTTCTTGAAGCTTGGCCTCTCGCCTGGGATCTACCAGCTGCGATCTCGCGAGATCGTGGAGTTCAAGTGATCAGGTGTTTCCCAGGGTAGCGGCCAAGCTTCATGCACGCTCATGGAGCAAAGCACTCGGCGGCTGGCGGGTCTATAATATTTACTCGGAGGGGCCTGGCAGACGCAGAGGAGGTGAGAGCTGGGGGCAAAATAACCATGCGTGAGCTGGGGCAATAAATTATACATATGAGCTGGGGGCAAATCAGTGATGGATTGTTGAAACTAACTAGTGTCAGGTTATTGTATATAGTGTATACCATTTACCACTGACTAATGCAGAGTTCCAATGCAAGCAGTGCGGTGTGTATGAGTGTAACACAGAGCTCAACAGCAATAAAACTCACAGTAATGTGCAGTGTGTGAGTGTATCACAGAGCACCACAGCAATAAAAATAACATGAATATGCAGTGTTTGAGCGTATCACAGAGCTCCACAGCAATAAAACGCAACAAATATTAAAATTTATGTATTATTTATTACATGATATATAAAATACAGTATATTATGTAAAAATGGTTTTTAATGATAATAATTATCATATTGTTAAATAAAATATGAAATTATTAAAATACTTATTAATTGTGGTGTAGTTGTGCTGGCTGCCAATGGGGGGAGTTGGGTGTTTCTTTTGGCAGTTGGCTGTTGACAGTTGGTCGTCCATTGTGTCTGCCAGCTGAGGCTGACTAGTGACGCAGCCAGTTGCTGTTATAGGAAACCTGAGGCCTGTTCAATACCTCAGCAGCTGCTGAATTGCTTCAGCGCAGCAATTCAGTTTGCTGCAGCAGTGTCGTTGAACCCTTTGGATGCGAATTTTGAATCCAAAATGGCCGACGATTTCTTAATGAAAAATTCAGATTGTTTTTCGGATCACTCGGACAAAATATAATAAAGAGAAGCAGTCAGCACAATTCCGTTTTGTACGCACACACCACAAATGATAGTTTTTAATGAATAAACGTTATGTTTACTTCTGAAACAATATATAAATTGAACTGTAATATATGTCTATGTGCAGGGGGAAATAATAAATAAATATTTTGTGCTTTGGTGAACAAAAACCTCAAAATTAACATTGCTGTACGGAATTGTTACTTGCTTCGTGGCGGCGGCCATCTTTAAAACGTCACACTCAGCATCTCCTGGGGTCGCTGCAAGTGCTAGGTTAGCACTGCTGAGCGGTTGAACGGCGTTCAATGGCAAGTTGCTAACTTAGCACTTGCAGCGGCTGAGGTATTGAACAGGCCTCTGTATGCTTAGTTATTAATAAACCTATTAATGAAAACCCAAGACGTCTCATATTATCCAGAACACTACATTAATCCACCACTTTAATAAATAGGGTGAATAAAAATAGCAATGTTAAAAGATTTGAAGTGGCAGAAAAGAATCCTTGTATATTTGCTCACAAATTAACTTCTTCACTGCTGTTTGATTAGCAACACCAAAATGACATTGCTGCGCAGCGTAGGAAACCTGTGACACCGGTTTTGTTTAGGCAATTATAGGTATGTAATCTCGTCACTCTTGTATATAGGCGAACTACGGAAGGTGCTATATAAAATACATATAATAATCCAAAAAAAACTATTAATAGCACCTTCTTTATATCTCATACTTTACTAATTTAACAAACATAAGTACTTACTTTAATTAAATAGGGATTGTTTTTAGTTGGAAGAGAAAATATCTCTGAGTGCTCCCAATTACTGAGTTTTGGATTATATGAGGGACGCTGAATGGCAAATGGACCAACAGGCATGGAGCGGCTGCCTGAAGATTACGGCCCGGGACAAGAAGGTCTTCATCAAGCTGGAGAACCACAATTCCAGTAAGAAGCTGCGGTGAACCCTGCACCTGTGAAACATGAACCGGGCCTGCGGTGTAACTAGCAAGTGTCCCTGTGCAGGCTGGACAGTCCCCGTACAAACATATCCATCCATCTCTCCAGCAATCTACTTTACAGGGGCTCCTCCATATATTCAGGGTGTGTGTGTGTTTTTTAGGGGCTCCTCCATATATTCAGGGTGTGTGTGTGTGTCTCTTTAGGGGCTTCTCCATATATTCAGGGTGTGTGTGTCTCTTTAGGGGCTCCTCCATATATTCAGGGGGTGTGTGTTTTTTAGGGGCTCCTCCATATATTCAGGATGTGCGGGTGTGTTTTTAGGGGCTCCTCCATATATTCAGCGTGTGTGGGTGTCTTTTTAGGGGCTCCTCCATATATTCAGGGTGTGTGTGTGTCTCTTTAGGGGCTCCTCCATATATTCAGGGTGTGTGTGTGTTTTTTAGGGGTTTCTCCATATATTCAGGGTGTGTGGGTGTGTTTTTAGGGGCTCCTCCGTATATTCAGGGTGTAAGGGTGTCTTTTTAGGGGCTCCTCCAAATATTCAGGGTGTGTGCGTTTTTTAGAGGTTCCTCCATATATTCAGGGTGTGTGGGTGTGTTTTAGGGGTTCCTCCATATATTCAGGGTGTGTGGGTGTCTTTGTGGGGCTCCTCCATATATTCAGGGTGTGCGGGTGTGTTTTTAGGGGCTCCTCCATATATTCAGGGTGTGCGGGTGTCTTTGTAGGGGCTCCTCCATATATTCAGGGTGTGTGGGTGTGTTTTTAGGGATTCCTCTATATATTCAGGGTGTGTGGGTGTTTTTAGGGGTTCCTCCATATATTCAGGGTGTGTGGGTGTGTTTTTAGGGGCTCCTCCGTATATTCAGGGTGTAAGGGTGTCTTTTTAGGGGCTCCTCCAAATATTCAGGGTGTGTGCATTTTTTAGAGGTTCCTCCATATATTCAGGGTGTGTGGGTGTGTTTTAGGGGTTCCTCCATATATTCAGGGTGTGTGGGTGTCTTTGTGGGGCTCCTCCATATATTCAGGGTGTGCGGGTGTGTTTTTAGGGGCTCCTCCATATATTCAGGGTGTGCGGGTGTCTTTGTAGGGGCTCCTCCATATATTCAGGGTGTGTGGGTGTGTTTTTAGGGATTCCTCTATATATTCAGGGTGTGTGGGTGTTTTTAGGGGTTCCTCCATATATTCAGGGTGTGTGGGTGTGTTTTTAGGGGTTCCTACATATATTCAGGGTGTGCGAGTGTCTTTTTAGATACACCTCCATATATTCAGGGTGTGTGTTTGTGGGGCTCCTCCATATATTCAGGGTGTGCGGGTGTCTTTAGGGGCTCCTCCATATATTCTGGGTGTGCTGGTGTGTTTTTAGGGGCTCCTCCATATATTCAGGGTGTGTGGGTGGGGCTCCTCCATATATTCAGGGTGTGCGGGTGTGTTTTTATGGGCGCCTCCATATATTCAGGGTGTGAGAGTGTCTTTTTAGGGGCTCCTCCATATATTCAGGGTTTGTGGGTGTCTTTGTGGGGCTCCTCCATATATTCAGGGTGTGCGGGTGTCTTTTTAGGGGCGCCTCCATATATTGAGGGTGTGCAGGTGTCTTTTTAGGGGCTCCTCCATATATTCAGGGTGTGCGGGTGTCTTTTTAGGGGCGCCTCCATATATTCAGGGTGTGCGGGTGTCTTTTTAGGGGCGCCTCCATATATTCAGGGTGTGCGGGTGTCTTTTTAGGGGCGCCTCCATATATTCAGGGTGTGCGGGTGTCTTTTTAGGGGCGCCTCCATATATTCAGGGTGTGCGGGTGTCTTTTTAGGGGCGCCTCCATATATTCAGGGTGTGTGGGTGTCTTTTTAGGGGCGCCTCCATATATTCAGGGTGTGCGGGTGTCTTTGTGATGTTTCTAATCTAAATAATATTTTTATATTTATTTTGGATAAAAAACAAATTATAGGTAAAAGTACAGTGCTAATTAAAGGTTTAAAAACAAAAATGGATTAAGACTACAATATCATGTTTATATATATATTTTAAACACACAACTGGATGAAAATTAAAATATATAAGGACATATTCATAAAAATATGGGTTCAACATCCTAAGTGGATGGACAGTGAAAACAAGACATTTATTTTAAATTTATATAAATAAAAATAATTACAATGTGTATAACCAGACCTCCAGATCCAAATTGGTACCGCGATGAACCCGCAGCAATTCAACACCTTCACACAAAATTCGGGGTTAGAATGCACAGAATTGCTGCAGCACAGTGGTTTTGAGTTAACAATCTGTTAATCCAGTCATATTTTGTGCCAGCGGCATGCGCACAAACATACTGCCTTTACATGGTTTTTTTTAACACAACGAACGATTTTCAAATTTAAAAAAGACTTTATTATTTTTAAATGGAGACTACACATAAAGATTCCCATCCTATGCAACATTAAGCACAGTGCACCTCGTGCTTTCATGCGCAGTGCGTCCCTTGTAAAATGCGCAGAGGGCCCTTGTACCATGCAGGATCCAGATCCGCCGCTCGTGCACACGTTTTCTTTCGCCGTGTGGCGCACGCGCAGCGGGACGCTCGTGGCCGATTGTCGCCCTTGGGATCTGGCGCTGGCGTCCGCGTTGCGCATGCGCAGAGCAGGTCTTACTTGATGGGCGCTCGTGTCAGAATGAACAGACGCTCGTGTCCGAATGCACCTATGTCATGGACGCCAGCTGATCGGCCGCTTGATTGACAGCTTCTGTGCCGTAGGTGCACCAGGCGCATGCGCAGAGCGGGCCAGGCATTATTCGACACCCAGGCAATCCTCGACGGAACACCGGCCTTAGACTTTTTGACGCCCTGTGCGAGAAAGCTTTACAGCACCACACCATATATATCCAAGTGTCTGCCTTTTATACTGCTGGCACTGACTTTTAATATATATCACAGTGTGCCCACCTTATATATTTGCAGTGGCAGTGCCCACCTTAACCATGTGAGAGGAGATGGTGGGCGGCAGATCAGTCCTCGGCAAGGCTCACTGCAGCACCCCTTTCTTTCTGGTCCCCCGACTGTGACACTGGCTTCAATATGACAGTACTCTCTGCTGCGTAAAGCTCTACTCTGATCCGATCACGTGATGAGTCTCTGGCAAATCAAACTCCTAGCTGGATGGGTCGGCGCCAAAGCCTTGTGCCTTCCATTCCCAGGCACGTGTTTGAACTTGGGAGGCACGCTGCAGGAGCAAGCAGCAGCCACGCACAGAGACAGACCTTTGGGGACAGAATCAATGTGTGACTGTGTTGGTTGCCTGGCGCCCATGTTGCTATGGTGTCCTGTGCCAGGACTGCCCTGGTGAGTAGTGCTGCACCCGCCCACCATCTTGGATTATCCACCCGCCGGCGGCAGTGAGGCGAGACGAGCTTATGGCTCGCGTGCCATAGGTTTGCCATCGCTGATATAGGGTGTTCATTACATAAATACACATCACCTGATATGCTTAAATCCAATAAGCATTAACGTTTAAACAGCTTGGAGTTGGCCAATGTGCATAAAAATGTTGATTTGGTCAAAATACTCACATATTAATTGTGCACAGTGTAGTGCCCTTTGTGTCTTCTTATCGTTTGGAATGAGAAGAAAAGTATGTATGAACTTTTTGAAGAATAGTATTGACATGATAGAGAAGAGGGAATTTGGAGTATTTAGAGTTAAAAACTGGTTTGTGAGGCAGGGGTTTGTTTGGGGGCCTATATATTAAGGACATTATGACACAACATGCTGTCCTTTGACCATTATGCACTGAAATACCCATTTTGAGCTGTAGAGGGCTTAGAAATCATGTTATATCTGACTGCCCAACAAGCCAGGCACATCAGCAAAAGTCAGTTGGGGTGCTACAAGCTGTGGCCACCTAACAAATATGTTCAGGGGCTTCTGAAACGCAAGTCCCTGCAGTTTTTTTACACAATTTTCATACCTAGGCATTACAAATTGTGTGTATTGCTGTAGTGCTACCATGTGTTGTGTTTGTCTGTCGATGTTGGGTTCGTTTTTGAGAACTAGAAAATGTAGTTTGCACATGCAGGTTTTTTTTTCAAACCCATCCTGCAATGTCGTTAACCTTTGTTTATTGTGATATACAATGTTTTCTCATTATGTACCTATTCGTATGTGCACTCCTAATAAAACTTTTATATTGAAAGAACAAATTGTGTACACATGTTCTGTAGCATCTGGAAAGCACAATGGATTGGAGCTGCACATGCATGGCTGGACTGATTCCTCGACTGCCTCGCTCACACCTCTCTGATACAGGTGTCCTGAGACCAGGTGGCGCCAGCCTGTGGAGCTTGCTTACTTCACTGATGACCAGCAGCCACCAAATTCAAAATACTAGCTGCTTGTGTGACAATGGTGTAGACGGAGGAAACTCCTCCATTTCACACAGCGTTAGCACCAGATTGGTGCCAGAGGTGGGGCGCTCAACACATCCTGGTCACTTTAAAAAGCTCAAGTGGTTGGCATATGTCGAACGTCCCTTTTAATTTTTTCATACAATTATTTTCCTTTATTCTCAAACTAGTTGTAAAGCCTGCCCAGAGGGCAGTCTATTGTGGATATACTGCCCCTGCTCATGGATATACTGCCCCAGCACGTGGATACTGCCCCAGCACGTGGATACTGCCCCCGCACGTGGATACTGCCCCAGCCTGCCCAGAGGGCAGTCTATTGTGGGTATACTGCCCCAGCTCGTGGATACTGCACCAGCACGTGGATATTGCCCCAGAATGTGGATACTGCCCCAGCATGTGGATACTGCCCCAGCACATGGATATTTGCCCCCAGCACATGGATTTGCCCCCAGCTCATGGATTTGCCCCCAGCTCATGGATTTGCCCAGCACATGGATTTGCCCAGCACATGGAGTTGCCCAGCTCAAGGGTTTTCCCCAGCTCATGGATTTGCCCAGCACATGGATTTGCCCCAGCTCATGGATTTGCCCAGCACAATGATTTGCCCCCAGCTCATGGATTTGCCCCCAGCTCATGGAGTTGCCCAGCTCATGGATTTGCCCCCAGCTCATGGATTTGCCCAGCACATGGATTTGCCCCAGATCATGGATTTGCCCAGCACATGGATTTGCCCCAGCTCATGGATTTGCCCAGCACATGGATTTGCCCCCAGCTCATGGATTTGCCCCAGCTCATGGAGTTGCCCAGCTCATGGATTTGCCCAGCACATGGATTTGCCCCAGCTCATGGATTTGCCCAGCACATAGATTTGCCCCCAGCTCATGGAGTTGCCCAGCTCATGGATTTGCCCAGCACATGGATTTGCCCCAGCTCATGGAGTTGCCCAGCTCATGGATTTGCCCAGCACATGGATTTGCCCCAGCTCGTGGATTTGCCCAGCACGTGGATTTGCCCAGCTCGTGGATTTGCCCCCAGGTCGTGGATATGGTCCCCCAGCTCGTGGATATGGACCCCCCAGCTCGTGGATATTGACCCCCCCAGCTCGTGGATATTGACCCCCCCCCCAGCGCTCATACTTACCTGTCGAGCGCCGCCAGGGAAGTGAAGATTTCCCCGCTTCCGGTCTTTGAAGGACCCAAGCCGCGGTCACGTGACCGGGGCTTGGGTCCTTCAAAGCGGAAGCGAGGGAACTTTCCCTTCGCCGCTCGGGGGACCCGTTAGATGCACACAGCAGCCGGGTAGAGGCTGCGCTCGCAGCCTCTACCCGGCTGCCGCGCGCATCCAACCCCCCGAGCGGCGGAGGAAACTTTCCCTTCGCCGCTCTGGGGTTGGATGCGCGCGGCAGCCGGGTAGAGGCTGCGAGCGCAGCCTCTACCCGGCTGCTGTGTGCATGTGTAACCGCCGCGGCGAGCCGGCAGCCGGCTCGTGCCGCGGCGGTTGCATGCGCGCGCAACCAACCGCCGCTGGTTGCGCGCGCATGCGCAGTAAGGCTTTGGCGACGGACAGCCAAAGCCTTACTCTTTTATTATATAGATAATTGTATAAATAGGGATTGTGACAGACCTCTCTCGTCTGCCTGTCCTGCTCTCCAGGCACCCCCTCACCTAGATCAGCCCGGCAGCTGAGTTGCTTAGAACTCAGTGCCTCGAGCAGCCTGATCTGTGGCTCATTAGGTCCGCTGCTTCTTGTGGCTGGATGGAATGGAAGAATTACTGAGTGTCTTCCCAGGTAGGTGGTGCAGTTCTGAATGAGACACCAGACAGGCTGTATGTTCAAACAGGAATAACTGACATTTATTGGAAAACACCAGTATTTATGCTTAGATCCAACAGGTGTCATTTGCATGAACCAAACCACTGGAAACCACCAGAACATAGTTCCACTGGAAGATGAACTATGATTGCATTAGGTCAGTTAGATTAGACATTTACAGTAAACATTCCTTAGCAATCAGTTATCACACACCATTTACATAATCCATTGTCCCAATTGGGACAGTGTTTGACTGACAAGGCTGACTCATGATTCCTCAAACATGCAAGCCGATAGCAGACAAAGAGAATAGCCTTCTTGCATAATCACAGCGCACACAAATCTAATCACATTCTACAGAAAAGAAAGATCTGCACCACCAAAACACATTTACTTACAGTAATAAAAGTACATTTAAACTAAAACCAAGCATTTTGCAGTACTTTGAGCACCACACAATATAAATGAACATAAAGTCCTCCATGGAAATAAACAGTCATGGTGGTTGAAGCGGGGAGCGTTATGTTCATTCTATGACCGGGATTTCCCAATCTGATCTCCAGGATCTGAGCTGATCTAGGGATTTTGTTTGGGGGGGATCTGTTTCATAAAGCCTGTCCCTTTCATTCTGCTGGCCTCGTGACAGCCGAGGAGACCTGGATGGAGCAAATCAGAGCAGCTGCTTGGATTGGGATGCAGCTAGTTTAAGCTACGCCCATTCCATCGATGCCAGTGCTAGGATTGGCTGCTGTGGAAGTTGGAGGGTCCTATATTGGAGTGGAACTTGCATCTGTCAATTATGACTTTTGCAAGACTCTGTTCAGATACAAAAAGGCTGCTTTCACACAATGGTATATGATATAGGTGGGGGGCACACTAAATGGAAAAGTGGAAAAATCACAGACAAACATATCCCTGGCAAAAATGGGTCCTTAACAATTCAAAGGGAAGGCATTTTAGCCGTGATGTTAAGTGCATCTATCATGCCTTAAACCAACTTGGATTTATTTGATAAGGAATTACATCCTATACATGTGCTACAGACCTGTTAACATTATATGAAGGAAAATTATCAATAACAATACTCAAAACATTCCTATTGGCATGCTGATGCAGTGGTGATAGGTGAAGCTCACCCTGACATTCCACAGTCGATTAAAGCCAACATATTAATCAGTTGACAACACTGCTAAGGGCCAGTTGCATATAACCTCATTCAGTTGTGCCCATGAAGAAGAAGCATGGCAGCTCTCAGCACTGGAACCAGGAATGTAGCATATTAGATCTTGATCAATACAATAGCTGTTGCATGATGGCACATCCTTAAAGCGTGCAGGTGTACTAAAAGAACATGGTTGGCGAACAAGTCATTGTTGGGTGGGTAGTGATGATGGATCAAAGTAGAGCAGTTCAATATTGGCTGTGTCACATTGTGGGGAAACATAAGGACATCAGGAAGAAGTGGTAAGAAGATTTGAATGTCACCTGCTAAAGGAATGATCGCTGAACCCACAATAGAATGAACCCAGACAGTCAGGTGACAACTGACTTGTGCAATATTCTCCAAATCTCAGCAGCTCACAGTGCCACACAATACTACGCGCGATCTCGGACATGTTTAAAAATAACTGGTAAACCTTCACCTGCGGTGTTGTATTACAAGTGCAGAGCTTAATATAGGAACCACATCAGCACTTAACTTTTATGAAATCCTGTAAAGTGAAGCACCAGCTGTTTCATCACAAAACTTGGAATCATTTTGAAAGTATTACTGAATGTTGTATTACCTTCAGTTTATTTTTAGTACTTTCATAAGCTTTTAATTTCCAAAGGCAAAAGTGTCTAAATTATAAACAGAACCTTGCAGGACAATGCATCCCACACCTCAGCGGGGTGTGCAAAATCACATGAACCTCAGCCCCCACTACAGAATGAAAAATAAAAGAAACCCAGGAAATGCTTACAACCAATAAGTGCTTGGTAAGTAAAACTGTGTCTCCCAAAAAAACACTTTTGCGAGTTAATAAAAATGGAATTATTTTTACATTGAAACCTATGGGATTCGCCTGTTTAACCACTTGACTGCTATGGACGCGCTCAATCGCTCAGCTTAAGCCAATCGCTGCAGTCTTCCCATGTGGGCTGACATCTTGGATGTCAGCCCAGCCTCCGGGACCCCGGCCAGTGTAACGATGTCTATTTCAGGCACCCCTGCGAAAGCAGGGAAAATGTCTGAAAGGGAGGGGGGGACCTCCCTACCCATCGGTATGGGCCACAGGCCAAAGTCAGGCACCACTTGGAAGGGCACAATCTGCCCTTCGTGGCGGTGCCTGTTTTTAATCACATAGGGGCTGGATCGCAGGCTTCTCCCAGAGGTGGTCGACATCTTGGATGTTGGCCAAGCCTCCGGGATCTCCCCTGCCCACTGACATCATCATGTATGGACGCGATGATGTCAGTTCGGGAGTTAACCCCTAGCTGCCACCTATGGTGGAGATAGGGGAGTCCAATGACCCCCATATCTCCCGATCTGTGGCAGCTAGGGGTTAATGCCTAGAGCAAGGCCTTTCTAATGATGTCAAACATGACCAGGTTAAATGTAAACAAAAATAATAATTACAATTTTTTTTAAAATTACCTGGGTTTTTTTTGTTTGCTTTTTTTTTTATTAATGCAGCATTATTGTTCACATTTCCATTATATATGTGAACAATGATGCTGCACTAACGTGTTTTTTTTCTATGGTGGTTTTTAGATAAAATCACGTAATTTCTCTGAAAAATAAAAAAATTTGAACAAGGAACCTGTTACTTTTAACAAATGTACCCCATAGAATTATGTAACCACAAAAGCTTGGATTATAAAATGGGAAAAAATTAATTTTACACGCTGCATTTGATTGGAAATTCACATTCTTTTACATTTTGTGTTATACATATAATAATGATATATTTTGAATCTGCTGAGTCTGCCGTAAAAAAAGATCTATAATTTGTCTGGGTCATATAATAAAACGTGACTTCAAATCGCGTTTAAACATGATGAGCAAAAACGGTAAAAATGAACTCAGCACACAGACGTGAAATGGCTCAGTGGCGAAAGGGTTAAACCTGTTGAAAGAAACCACCAAAAATCTGGGCATTTCACCAACTTTTCTGGGCTGTTCAGTGTCTCTGGATAGACTAACCATTGCTTCTCTATGTGGAATTTCACTGCAGCTGAATTGCATTGTATTTCGCCAACATTCAACGAATTGCCCGCTTTTTGAATAGACGAATCGCCATTAAATTGCACTGTACGAGGAAATTCAGCGTTACGGTGCAAATTGGCAGCAAGTTCGGCTCTCTTTGAATAACTGAAAAATGTAAATTCCTAAAAATTTCCCCAACCCTTAAGAACTCTTTCAAAAAGGAACAAATTTTGAATGTGCTGCCACGGGAAAAAAGTCATTTTATCCCAATGGATTTATTCTACTCAGAGAATGTACACCTGTCTATATACCAGGGACGTGCAGTCAGGGGTGGCAGGGGAGGCTGAGCCTCCCCTGCCATTCCAGTAAATTAATGTGCTCATTGTGCTTTAAAGACATGTGATGTGTGTGTGTATTTAAACTGTAAATAAATGGTTATTTATTGAAAAAAGTTCTCATACTCACCTGCTCCACGCTCCCTCGCTGTGCTTGCTTCTTCTCTCTGTCCTCCGCTTTCACTTCAGTTTGCCAGCTGCTGTGTGTGTGATTCACTACACAGACAGCAGGGGCAGCACTGAGCCAACCTAGGCTACGCAATTTGCGCAGCTGAACGCTACGCTAATTGCAAAGCTCAAGCTGGTTCTACGCTCTTTTGTGCCTCCAGGCACTGAGCGCAAATGAAAGCTTGAGGTAATGGGAAGGCTCCATTGTCTCAAGTATTTTTATTTTTTTTTAAACGTCCACCATGGGAGGCAGAGCTCCCCATGGTTTGATTGACGCAGGACAGTCATGTGACTGTCCTCGTCAGTCGTGGGGGCGGGTAGGCAGAGCTCGCCTTGCTGGTGGATAGATCCCACCCAGGCTAGCGGCAGAACTTTATGCTGGCGGCCGCTTGTTCGTAGGAGGAAAAGCACGCGGCCGCCGCATGACTCGGAGCACTGGAGCAGGTGCCTGGCAGAGCAGAGAGCAGCAGAGGAGAGGTGAGCTGGGGCAATATATCCTTGAGAGCTGGGGCAATATATCCATGAGAGCTGGGGCAATATATCCATATGAGCTGGGGCAATATATCCATGAGAGCTGGGGCAATATATCCATATGAACAGTGCATAACCCTGTGTATATCTGGCTCTGATACTAGCCAGTGCCTCACCAGCCTCTGACCTCACCGCACGTCACTGCTTTATACATTATTTCAACTCAACTGGGTAGAGCAGTGATGGCAAACCTGGGTGCCCCAGATGTTTTGCATCTACATGCTCCAACAGGCTTCAAACTGGCTAGAACATGTAGTTCTGAAACATTTGGCGTGCCAAGGTTCGCCATCATTGGGTTAGAGGCATCTTTATTCAAAGAACTGGGAATTGTTTTTGTATTGGATCCCCATTCATTTGAGACTTACCCATAGTTACCAAAGGCTCACTGAAACACACCTTTCAATATATCTCATGGTACACAAATGCTCAAGCATCACCAGCATCATCAAGCATGCATCAAGCATCATCGCATAAGCTACCCCAAGTGGGGAACTCCCCGGCCTATTGGGTTCTCAATCACCCCCCCCCCCCCCACCGCCGGTATTTATTTTGACATGAGTTTTGAACTACAATCTGTTTTCAGGATGCTTACTATACTTACACAATAGACACTTGTAGCGCTCACTCCCGGAGGAGCCGCTGAAAATGAACCACGGGTCAGTCTCCCCGCACTAGGGAATAAATATACTCCAACACAGTTGTGGGTTTTTATCATTTAAATAGTTTACTAAAATATTTGGCAGATATTGAGATACGATATTCACAGATATTATTACAGTACTTTCGTATTGCGATAAAACGCGTAGCGGAAAAGAAACGAAACACGAGGCTTCGTATTTCGGAAAATAAAATATTCGTAACCGAACATAAAAGAAAATGCAATTGCACGAATATTCGGAAAAGGGACACGTAGCGGAACCCCAGAATATACAATCACTTCGTATCACGGTAAACGCGCAGCGGAAAAGAGAAAAATATATTCGGAACGTATCTTTAACCCCCGTTCCGATTCGTAACAAAATGAGTCCTGCACAGGTTAAGTCCCGGAATGTAAAAGGTGTGTATGTGTGTAAGGTACCCGGGTACTGTTCAACTGGCCAGTGAAATTACTTAAGAAATGTCTTTGACTAGTCAAGTTGGGGCCCTGTGGACTTTAAAGAGAAAACAGCAGCGTGCTCTTTGTATTATAAACGGCCTTGGAGGCCTCTCACCCATCCGCCGGTTGCTTTAGGCTCCGCTGACCAAGGACGTCTCTCCGCTGGATTTTGACTGGGGATACTAGCGGCCGGATCCGTTGTCTGACTTCCCGTAGCCTGTCCACGACTTTTCCTCAGCTCACTGCCTGCTCTCTGTACTCGATCCACTTGCGGTGACTCTTTACTCGAGGTCTTCGGTTGATTCCCTTTGCAGCAACTCTGGAACTTGGAGGGCTCCTTCTCTTGCGACTGAATGACCCGGTAACAGAACTGACAGGTCTCACTTGCTCTCCGCCCTAGGCCCTCTCACAAAGTATGGCACTGCGTCTGCTCTCTCTCGTTCTCTGGCGCGTTCTCCACGAGGCAGAGGATGTAAGTGTCCAGTCCCCACCCACTTCCTGTCTTCTTGCAAAGCATGCCGGGCATTGTAGTCCCAATGTCCAGTGTCTCTGATCGCGATAGTCTCCATCTTGTGGCCAAAAATAGGTACTGCCACAGCAAGATTTTAACACAGCGCTACACACTTAATAGAGGATCTAATCCAAGAATGTCTTAAATTCATTGATGCATATACACAATTTGTGACTATGTACAAATCAATATTTTGCTGACCATTGTACGTTGTCTTTTGACTTGCCTGTTCCAATATACATATTTAGAAAAAATAAAATACAAAAAACCCACAAAGTGTAATAAGTTCAAGTGATAATATAACACATGCAGGTGATGTAGAATGACTCACATTATATAAAACATGGGACTGGCTTCTTTTAACGTGCTTAGGGTCTCTATGCTGGATAGAAGGAATTTATATCTGGTGCAGTAAGAAAAAAGTATTTTAAAGAAGCAATTTACTTACATATAGGATAAGGGGCAACACTCCAAACTGAGCCAGTCACAATGCAAATTCATAGATTTATCAGAACAAAGCATATTACCATATACTCCTAAACCAGCTTGGTAGCATTTCAACTTACAGCCATTTTTATTAAGCTTAGAACACCTATTAATTGTTAAACGACATGATTTCAGACAATCTTCACAGCGCGCCAACTGATGGGTGGGCCTGTCGCAGCCCATAGATGCCAGTGGGGCTTGCTATGCTACCCCGTGGTGTTCACTCACACCCGCCACGGGGATGCATAGTACGCCCCATTGGTGGTAACAGGTTAACTAAACATACAAGAGAACAACAAAACACATGTAAGATATCAGCAACATCAAATAAACAAAATAAGGACATTTCATTTTTTGGTGGTAGTGGCCCCTTAAAGGAAGGTACCATCACTGCCCTGTAACCGTGGAGACCCAGGTTCGAATCCCAGCCAGAGCACCTCTCCAGTAAGTGTCCGTGGGCAAGACACCTAACGATACATACTTGCCTACCACATAATAAGGCCTGTGGAGTCCAGAGTTAACGTCTCTATTCTTCGACCATGGAGAAGCAAGTCAAATCCCGTTCAGCGCATCCCTCCAATACAACTGTGGAGAAGTCTCGACTGTACGTGAAGCGGGTTCAACCTAACCACCAGCTCGCTGATTTACAATCATTGAAAGATGACCCGATCCCACTCAGAAGACGCCACCAACGAGTATCCTTGGGCAAGACACCGAACGATATGGATGCGCCTACCTCACAAAATACTTGTGCATCTCAGATTGTAAGTTCCCTTGGGAACAGGGTCCCCTGAATCAGGCCGTATCATCCATGTGTGGTATTCCAATGTATCAACTCCTTGTACACTGATCTTGTAAAGCGCATTCATTGCATTCACAATATTACAACATTCAAAATCGGTAACTTGCCAACATCTCTAGCACCCCAGCACAGGATGTAAATAAAACATACAGGGTTATTCAGAGAGAGGTGAAAACCAGGAGAATGACTGGAGAAGTCAAAATTCTAGGTCAAAATATATCCGTCATTCTGGTTTTCACCTCTCTCTCAGGGTTATTCAAAGAGAATCGAAAAGTCACTGCATGTTCGGTGACTTTTCATTCTCCTCAATTCGGTGCGATTTGGCGATCCCATTTCAGCAACCCTGCGGTGTATTCAGCAAGCACCACAGGCCGCCGTAATGCAGGGAAAGTCACCACAAACCCGCCGAAAACTCACCGCAAAACGAGGGCGAACGCACACCAAAACCCACAAAAACATTTGGATTAACCCGCCGAAGAGAAACCCGTGCAGGAGCCGATCAGACCGCAGAGCAGCCGCCGGAAAAACTCGACACCACAGACGAAGGAGGTGAAGAAAAAAAAAGCAGTACGCTTGAATAGTGAAATGCTGTTTGCAAACAAACTTCTGAGCGAAAATGTCTGAAATTGACATATAAGATCCAATGAATGATAATAAAAAGGGCTGTTACAGAAAAAAGAAAAAAACGATTTAAAAAATAAAACGGAAAAAAATGTTTGCAAAAAAATCCCAAAAAATTACTAAAAGGTCCTAAAAAAATCTAAAAATAAAGAGACTTTTTACTGCAGAATATTATAATGAATGGTTTATTAGATATTGAATTAAAATGGGAATATTTTTATCATTGAAGCCTATGGGATTCGCCTGAATAAACCTGCCGAATTAGGCTGGGGTCAGACGAGCGCAGTTATCACGTCCGTGTTGCCGCACATTTGTACGTCCGTGGCAGCATAGCATTCTGACCAATGGAGCCCCACACACGAAGTACGTCCGCATGGAAGTGCGGATGCATGGCGGACGCAGCAAACGGACGCAGGTTAGGCAACAACGTAATACTGCTAGAACGGATGTGTGGAGTGCGCCACGTCTGCAACATCCGTGTAGCTTTGTGTGTGAGTGATGAAACAAGGTCAGACGGACTGCATTTATACGTCCAGCATTTTTTGACAGACATTTTAATTTATTTTCCTTGCTACATCAGACAAAAAATACGTCAGTGAAAAAAACGGACTGTTTGGCCACTACCTTGTTGTCAGTCAGTAAGTACGTCCGTACTGCACGGACGCACAGTCCATACAAAATGCGCTCATCTGACCCTAGCCTTAAACCACCGAATGGCAGAGCAATTCGGCAACTTTTCACTGCTGGTTTGTGTTCTCTGAATAGCCGAAGCAGTGCTTTTTTATGGGATTTTCACTGCCCTTGAACAGGCACCGAACAGGCACCGTATGTTCAGGCACTTTACCAGGATTTGGCGAATTGCCTGCTCTCTGGATAGCCGAATGGCCAGGAAAGGTAACCGAACGCTGATTTTCAGCGTTCGGTTCCCTTTCGGCAGCCATTTGGATCTCTGAATAACCCTGATAGTATTTGTAGAAGAAGATTTGTTTTCCTAGTAAACTATTTATAAAATATATCCTTCTGTCAGTTCTGCGTGATTTTGTTTTGGTATGTTTTTTAAATATTACTGTACTGGATATGTAATACGCTATAGAAATATTCAGAGAAATTTTTTCTTCAAAATTTATATTATTAATTTCAGGACATTTATAAAGTATGAAAGTCTAACAATATAAAAAAAGTTCACTTCTAATAGAGAATTATATCAGTTATAAAGGCTGGTGTCAAGATCACAGTTTTGGTTTTGGGTTTTTTCCTAGACTCCCTCTATCTATTCTACAGTCTATAAAAGGTTACCAGATTTAACTTCAAGCAGATAATACAGAATTCCTGAAGTTCTAAAGCCTTAAATGTCTGACTATGAAGTCTGGCAGCCGGGAGAGAAAGGAAACTGTTTTGTTTTCACATATTTGTTATTTTCAGCAAAGATATAGAATCCAACATGTTTCGTACTGCATGTCGGACTTTAAGGATATTAATTTTGGGTTTCTATGTGTTTTAATTAATTTTTATATGGTTGAAAAATTATTTTATTACAAACATCTAGAGCTGGGAGTACCTGTTTCTGTCAATGACCAGCCAGTGCACCGTTATACAGTCAGGTCCAGACATATTGGGACATCGACACAATTCTAACATCTTTGGCTCTATACACCACCACAATGGAGTTGGAATGAAACAAACACAATGTGCTTTAACTGCAGACCGTCAGCTTTAATTTGAGGGTATGTACATCCAACTCAGGTGAACGGTGTAGGACTTACAGCAGTTTGCAGATGTGCCTCCCACTTGTTAAGGGACCAAAGGTAATGGGACAGAATAATAATCATAAATCAAACTTTCCCTTCTTAATACTTGGATGCAAATCCTTTGCAGTCAATCAGAGCCTGAAGTCTGGAACGCATAGACATCACCAGATGCTGGGTTTCATCCCTGGTGATGCTCTGCCAGGCCTCTACTGCAACTGTCTTCAGTTCCTGCTTGTTCTTGGGGCATTTTCCCTTCAGTTTTGTCTTCAGCAAGTGAAATGCATGCTCAATGGGATTCAGGTCAGGTGATTGACTTGGCCATTGCATAACATTCCACTTCTGTCCCTTCAAAAACTCTTTGGTTGCTTTTGCAGTATGCTTTGGGTCATTGTCCATCTGCACTGTGAAGCGCCGTCCAATGAGTTCTGCAGCATTTGGCTGAATGTGAGCAGATAATATTGCCCGAGACACTTCAGAATTCATCCTGCTGCTTTTGTCAGCAGTCACATCATCAATAAATACAAGAGAACTAGTTCCATTGGTAGCCATACATGCCCACGCCATGACATTACCACCACCATGCTTCACTGATGAGGTGGTATGCTTAGGATCATGAGCAGTTCCTTTCCTTCTCCATACTCTTCTCTTCCCATCACTTTGGTACAAGCTGATCTTGGTCTCATCTGTCCATATGATCTTGTTCCAGAACTGTGAAGGCTTTGTTAGGTGTTGTTTGGCAAACTCTAATCTGGCCTTCCTGTTTTTGAGGCTCACCAATGGTTTACATCTTGTGGTGAACCCTCTGTATTTACTCTGGTGAAGTCTTCTCTTGATTTTTGACTTTGACACACATACACCTCCCTCCTGGAGAGTGTTCTTGATCTGGCCAACTGTTGTGAATGGTGTTTTCTTCACCAGGGAAAGAATTCTTCAGTCATCCACCACAGTTGTTTTCCGTGGTCTTCCAGGTCTTGTGGTGTTGCTGAGCTCACCGGTGCGTTCTTTCTTTTTGAGAATGTTCCAAACAGTTGTTTTGGCCACGTCTAATGTTCTTGCTATCTCTCTGATGGGTTTGTTTTGTTTCTTCAGCCTAATGATGGCTTGCTTCACTGATAGTGAAGGCTCTTTGGATCTCATCTTGAGAGTTGACAGCAACAGATTCCAAATTTATTTATTTATTTATTTGAACAGGATTTTACCAGGAAGGATACATTGAGATTTCTCTCGTTTTCAAGTATGTCCTGGGTTCGAGAACATTGAGTGGTTACAGTTGTTACAGAAATACAAAGTAATAAAATGCAAACTATTAAAAACAAAACACAAATATACAGATTAACATATCATGGGAAGGGCTAGAACCTTGGGTTAATTAGGGTGATTTGCAAAGTGGAAGCAGCTGGAAAGTAAGCTACAAATTTCAGACCAGCACTGGGTGGGTGGGTAGATGGGGAGGGAGGGAGGGACAGCAGAGCCCAGGAGCAAGCTCTGTGGCTGAGGGGGATGTGAGTGTGTGGCCGGGCTGTGGAAGAAAGAATTTGCAGAGTCAGATCGTGTGGGCTGTATAGAGTAAATTTGTTGACGACCTGGGAGGGGAGAAGGGGGAGGGGCAGCCATATGCAGCATGGCTTTAACAAAGCAAGAAATACATTTAGCAATAAAAAACAAACAGCCAAAATATTAATAGATAGATGAAAGCATAAAATATTAACACTACGATTAAAGTCAAAATAGCACACTTGAAATTAACTCTGGGCCTTTTATCTGCACATTGTAATTGGGGTAATGAGGGAATATCACACACATGGCCATGGAACAGCTGAGAAGCCAATTGTCCCATTACTTTTGGTCCCTTAACAAGTGGGAGGCACATCTGCAAACTGCTGTAAGTCCTACACCGTTCACCTGAGTTGGATGTACATACCCTCAAATTAAAGCTGACAGTCTGCAGTTAAAGCACATTGTGTTTGTTTCATTCCAGCTCCATTGTGGTGGTGTATAGAGCCAAAGATGTTAGAATTGTGTCGATGTCCCAATATTTCTGGACCTGACTGTAGTACCTTTCAGATAAACTTTTTTCTAATTTTTTTTTACATTCGGTACATGCATTTTATATTCTGTTTGGGGACATTGTATGATATACAGTTCTGCACTATCTTGTGTTTTATTTACATGTTCGTGCCTCTCTGTTGAAAACTGGATAAACTACATTTTGTTTGCTTCACAGGCAGCCGGTATTCATTAATGGTTTCCTAATAAGTTTTGTCAAGACCAATAGCAGCTAGCTCGTAATTGATCCAGTACTAGGGAACCACTGAGACTTCACAGCATGTGCCTGTCGTATGTCTTTTTTTTTTTAGAAAGTATTTTACCAGGAAGGATACATTGAGATTTCTCTCGTTTTCAAGTATGTCCTGGATGGCGAGTACGTACCGGTAGGTGTCTTGCCCAAGGACACTTACTGGAGAGGTGCTCATGCCGGGATTCAAACCTGTGTCTCCACAGTTTCCACAGTTATAGAGCAGTGATGTTACCTCTACTCCATCCAGTCGGTCTTAGTGGCTCCCTATTACTGCACCCTCCAGATTAGGGTCATATTTATATTGGAAAGCCACGAGACAATTTTTACAACTGTTAAGTCAACATTTAGTGCAAACACCAATTTGTAAACCAACTCCCCTGTAAACGTGTGAACATAGTGGACTTTAATGATGTTAGTAAGTTTACAAGAAGTTTGGTTCAGTTTACACATGACTCGTAAACTAGCACTAGAATAGCTATTGGACAGTGACCCACTTCATGGTGTTATCAGGCAATTTGAGTTGACATTCACCCAATAATTAAACTCACAAGTTATTTTTAACCCCCCCCCCCCTCCAATTTACACAGGAGTGGTTGTATTGTGTATTTGCAGAACCTTTTTCAGTGATGCCAGTTCGTAGACCTTGCGGGGAATTAATCATTCTCCGCAGAGTCCCCGAAGTATGCCGAACGTGGAGCTGCCACGGACCGCATGCCAATCAGGCCACTGAACTGCAGGGGAAAAAAACGGAACTCGTGTTTAAAAGCGCTTAAAACAATAAAAATGCATGAAGATGTGTGGAGATGATAAAAAGAAAGGTCTTAAAAAAATTAAAAAGGTCTGAATTTAAAATAAAAACACCATAAAAAATGGGAATCAAAAATTTCACCTAAAAAATCCAGGAAAATACAAAAAAAAATCTAATAAATAAATAAAAAGGCTTTTGCTGAAATTGAAAAGAATAAATGGTTGAATAAATGTTTTTTAAAAAAACCCTATGGGATTAGCTTGTTAAACCTGTTGAACTGAAGCACCGAAAATCAGGGCATTTCACTGACACTTCGGCATTCTCTGAATAGATTAACTATTACTTCTCTATGGGATAATTTCACTGCCGCCAAAGATCGCCGAATTGCGGCAAACTGCGGTGAACTGCACCGTATTTTGCTGTCAATTCGCCAGTATTTGGCAAATTGACAGCTTTCTGTATAGCCGAACTGCTATGAAATTGCACCAAACCTTTCAGTGACGAGTTCGGAGCTCTTTGAATAACCCTTTTAATATCCATTGTCCCCCAAAAGCAGGATCCTGGCTGCCAGTTGAGATAAATCGGTGGAGAAATGAAATTTGTTTAGGCCAAAATTCCTCCAGTTAGACTTTTTTTGCCCTGAGATTTGAAATTCTCTACTAATTCACAAGTTGGAACGAATAACTCCTAAAAAAGAATTTTGGACGTTAGAATGAGCTTGCTGCCCCCCCCCCCCGCGCGTCTGCAGCGGAGATGGTTAAGCCAGTATTTTAGAATAAATAGAAAAGAAATAAAATGACTGCAGGGCTGTAATTCTTGCCAGGGTTAGATCTATCGCTTTACTTGACCTTATGAATAACTGACTGTGAGGTATTCAGGACCCCGAAAACCACTTTTTACATAAAGCTACCTTTTCCTCGCACACCTCCAGTCTCGCATCTCCATAACCGCATTGCAGACATCCTGTTTGCTTTGATATAGAGCCAGGTGGAAGATGAATGCTTCTCTTGTTACAACTCTGGACCGTGTTAATGCACAGGCTGCCTCTACGTGCCTAATCCAAAGGATATTTCCAGCCAGAAAAACGTATGTTCCTTTTTTTCTTTTCTTTTTCAATCCTGGGAATGCGCGTAACAAGTACAACATATAAACGGCCATTGCACTATTACTGGCAACCTAAAAGGGATTGCAGAGCTTTTACTGGCACACTGAATGTGCTGTTACAGCGTCTAGTAAAGAATGTTCTATGTCCACGTGTGCCCGCAATAAACAGGTTTTAATATAACCTAACGTTCCAGGAATAAAACGGGGGGAATATTATTCAGCACTATCACTGAGAAAATGGACTACATTACTTTTTATTTAATGGTTATTGTGTCATGTGCAAAGATTTTGGGTTGACTACTTTCAGGGGAATTGTCATAGAAAATAACTCACCTTTTGATCATCGATTGTTATTCTGAGATGGGTAAATGATTAAAATCAGGGTAAATTTACTCATTTTTGATTTTTCATTTGTTTATCCTTTACAGAAATATTGGACTCTATCACCTCCTTAAAGCTAACGCGAGTGCTCACATAAATGAGCGTTAGCACTAGCTTAAAAGATGATCGCGCTCTGCACAAATCACCTCCAAATCAATAACGGGTTAAAAAAAAACATTAGCGAATCAGTATTAGCACTTTTTAACACTTTTTTTACTGTACTTTGCACTCCCTATACTTAACATGGGGAGCGCAAAGTGTAAGTACAGATTAACAGGCGCCAGGATCACAACGTCCCAACGTTAATTGCAAAGAGCTGTTGCTAACTAAAAAAGTTAACACCAGCTCTGAGCTGCTGCAGAATCAGTTAGCAGCAGCTGAAAACCACCCCTAAAAATCAAATACTCACCTCTCATCCTGCGGCAAGACTGGCTGTCCGATCCGCCGATTCTGGCCTCCGGGAGCAGAGTGAGACTGGGGGGAAAAGGTCTCCAGTCTCCCTCCACCAACCAGCAGGTTCTTGCAGGAGGCGAGATCCTGGCGGTCATGTGACCCGGCAGCAGAAGACTCCATGGAGGGGAGGCTTAGAACGGCACTTTAGCGCTGTCCTTAGCATCCAAAACCCTAGCGGCTGCTACAGGACAGGCTGCTGGATTCAGTGCCATGCCCAGTGATCCACTGGGCAAACGGGGGCGGTTAGTGAACGCTAATTTTTCCCCTGACGTCCCCGTTTTAGTGAGGCCCAAGTGATAGGGCCCATTGTCAGCGTGATGGTGCTCGCCGCTGGTGCCAGAAAAAGGCAAACTAGCCGCCATTCCCCTCTCCATGAAGATTCCAGACTGGGTTTTCCCCTGTTCTGTATCCAGGTGCCCAGGAATCCACACCAGGTTTCACCTATGATTCTCAACCTCAGGTGTGGACTGGACGGGTGTCTCCTTTATAATGGCATGCCACCCTAGATGGATTGCTTCTACATTCTCACTGAAGTCCTCAGTTCCCTGGAACCAACGTGCTGTACAAATCACTTACAGACCTGTACCAAGATCTGGCCGAACCTACCCACACCCAGCTATTGAATTCCCCTTGTGTTTGACCTTCTGATTTGGACTCTTATAAACTCTTCTAGTTTGCCTCGACCCATGCCTAGACTTTGATCTTGTTAATTGGATTACCCCTTCTGGACACTATGCCAGATTCCTCCATATTGCCTGGACTTTGCCCACTGTGTATCCCTGTCCTCAGTCCCTTCCCATTGTTCCGTCTGACTCCCAGTAAGTGTCGTTGTGCTTCTCCAGTTGCCCTGTGTATCTTTCTGTTACAGTCAGCCCTCTTCATGTCCTGCCCTTCTGTCTCTTGTTAAAGTATTCTGTTTATATTCAGTCCAGTTCATGTCCTGTCCACCTGGTGTATCCTATCTTGTGTCTTATGCCTTTTTATGTCAGTCCAATTCCTGTCATGCTCAGCTACCTGTTATTAGTTATACATTGTCCAGTGTTCCCTTTGGTTTTACTCCTCCTCCTACTGTGATTCCCCTGTGTAATAATAAACCTATAACTGTTTTACCCTGAAAATCTGCCTCACTCCACCTTTGTCACCGCACCTGGGCTCGACCCTGCAATCCCACACAACCCAGTCGTAACAGTCAGGATGAAGGGTTCTGGACTTTAGATAGGGTCCCTTGCCTTGCACAATATCAAATGGGTTTGGCGTTATTGGCACACAGGCAGAAATTGCCTTTGTATAGTACAGTGCATGTAATAATCACAGATTAAGGCTGGGGTCAGACGAAAGCAGTGCGAAGGCGCGTATTACGGCCGTAGTAGCAGCAAATGATGTCCAATGACAGCCAATATACGAAGTACGGCCGCACGAAAGTTCGGCCGCGCAACGCAAGCGGCAAACAAACGCATTTTTTTGAGAACGTAGAACCGCTAGTACTGACGTACAGAGTGCGCTGCATCCGCATAGCGGCGTGTGTGCGTGATTAGGAGACGTCAGACGCTGCTCATGTCTGGCCAACATAACGTCCAGACACCCAAAGTTTCCTGGTTTGGATCCGTAAAAAATCACGGCCGAAATTGCGCATCGTATGACCACTATCGCGTCTTCCGTGAAAAAATGCGTTCGGACGCATCAACGCACTTTTTGACGGTAAACGTGAAAAATGCGTTCATCTGACCCTAGCCTAAATCTTTAGATATCATGCTGCTGGGTATCTCTAATGAGATCATTAGCAATGCAGCTTCCAAAATATATGAATAGAATAGGAAAATGTTTACGAGCATGACATGGATGTAATTCCATAGAAAGGTCTTTGTCACATAACAGAGGATACTTTTTTATTGTAATTGTTTATTATTAAATGATAATTTCTCTTGATTTTGTTTTTATATGTTAACAAAACCAGGCTGAATTCCATGGATTAACATTAACCTTGTTGTCTTAAAAACAAAAAAAAAAATTAAGGGCAAGAGTAAATATGTCAAATTAAATTTGTTAAGCATTATAATAAAAACTATGCTGTTTTTATAACCTACATGGACAAATAAACATATGAGAAATGGATATACATGAACCTTTTTAAGGATCCTTGTAACCATGGAAATCAATGTCTTAAAAACCAACTGTTATTACATTCTTAAGTTCATTTAGTATTTATACTGGCAAAATGAGATGCTGCTTCATTATGTCTGCACATCCATCCATTGTCACTGCAGATCCATTCAGGGTTATTCACTAACCACCATAGAACTCCGTTTACAGATATCGCCAATGTGGCTACATCGATAAATTCGGCGATCCCAAGAATAAAATTCAAACAGCGGCAGGAGAAGATACAGTGATGAACCTTCTCCTGCAACTGTATGAATTTCATTTTGGTAAACCCCAAAATTTATCATCATTGCAACAGCGGCAAACTACGATGGACAGTGAATAGGTCCCTAGCGACGATACCTTGCCTACTTTGATTATATATCCTAGTAAAGGCTAAACTATATGTTCACAGCGCTTATTTCAATGGTGTTCTGACCAAAATGTGAATTTAATATTGAACTTAAAGAGCCGTGTCCTCGGAGTCATTTCTTGGTCCAAAGAGTTGCTCGGCGATGGTTCTGCCATCATATTTTGGCAAATTCCCTCCAAAGTCAGATGGGAGGATGTCTGCATCTATTTCCTTGTTGAAACTCTCCAGATCATCTCCGTGCACGAAAACCTAAGAGTCAGATTACCAGTAATGATATTATCCTCAGAATAGAGATGCTCATGCCTAACAGTGAAATCTTCAGAATTTCTTGTTCTTATAAAAAGACTAGAAGTTGCATAAAACCATGAATATTATAAATAATGTTATAAATTGCTCAATTCTTAAATTCTGAAATACTTTTGCCCATATCCCACAGTAAGTAATGGAAAATAAAATAGTATCCCAGTGATGAAATTACTAAAGGCCATACAAATATTCCTATTGTCTTTTTTTGCTCATATGAAATCCATTCCACAGAAGATGACAGCAGCCTACAAGGTCAACCACTCACCCTCTCAAGCAGCTTGCTCTTCAAGAATGGTTTCACAACATTGTAGGTTGTGGTGAAGTACCAGGGTTGATGTATAAAATGAACAGCCTTAAATCTTGCAGGGAATGAGTCCTTAGGGAAAATAAAATATATAATTGTGACTTTATTGATAATATTGCTAGTTTTTGACTCAAAGCATGTATAGTTAGATGATGGTCTAATTTTAAGGTATATAGAAACAAATAATAAATTAAATTACCTTACCTTACATAAAATAGCAAGATAATAGATGTTCTACACCCATAGTAACAATTTAAGTTGACTAGCGGCTGTGTAGGCATAGCATATCTTTAACCTTTTCAATACCAAGATCAAGTCTACTCGATCTTAAAAGCACCTGCTGGTGTCCCAATAACGTGTATGCTCACTTCGGTCTTATTCTGGAGTAAATGAATTTCAGTAGCAAAAAGGCTCGAGGATGTGCTCCAAAGGTTTTTAACACCTCCTGCATTACTGCCGAGGTTCTTAAACAAATTGAGAAGCTTGGACTGTGTCTAGAAAAACCTCCCTGCTGGTTCTGTAAAGCATTGAGCCCCAGCAGCAGCAGTAGCATTTTTTTGGCCAGCAGATGTTGTCAGCCTGTCAAATAAGGCTACTACAGTAAAAACTATATATTGATCATTATCCAAATTATTTTTTTAATGTAGAATTAATTAAATGTGTTTTGCAAAAAATTACTGGTTCCGGACAGTGGTTTTATGCAAAATCACTTGGTAGTGTAGGGCTAAAAGTAACTATTTGTAATTTTTACAAAGAGAAGATATTTACCTTTAGTTTGTGTTGACATAAATTAATTGAGACTATTTAGGGTGCATGTGTAGATTTAGAGTAAGCAAATCAGTTCTACTAGAAATCATAAAATTAATTTAATCAATGAATCACTGACTTCCAGTGACAAACTCTATGGTTCTATGAAAATCTGTATGATTTTAAACTTGCATCTTAACTAAAAGATATGTCAACTTAGGATACCACTGAAACAATGTGCTTATTATGCCTAATATACTAAGCCACATTAGGACAAAACAGAGTCCCGAGGTATGTCAAAGTCTAAATTTAATATACTAAATATATTATTTACTGTCTGGATCTTTTCAATCAGGGATCAGCAACTTTGCCTTTTGAGATATTTTGGAATCACTCTATCCCATTAGGCTCACCCAATCCAATGAGTGGATGATGTAGCTCTAAAACATCTGGAGGGACTAGGTTGCTGACACCTTTTTAAAAATGGGGGCCTATGAAGAATCACAAAAGAGAAAAAAAATTGCAACCACTGAGCTAACACTCTACTGCTACCGTTATAAACACTAACAAGCGTACGGTCAGGCCCGTCTTTAATATTGATTGGACCCTGGGCAAACATTTTCTTTGGGCCCCCCCCCCCCCCCCGAAACCTGCAAGATCTTACGAGAGGCAAGATCCTGCAGATCACGCAGCACAAGCCTCCATGGAGTCCTATGGACTGCAGGAGGCAGTACTCACAGCGGTGCTTAGTGCTGCATTACGGGGCAGGCTTCTGCATTAACACCTGACCCGTAATATGGTGCTAAAACAGGGATACTAAGGAGAAACCTGCAGGCGCACATGATCCACCTTAGTGTCTCCGTTTTAGCACAGAGCAAGGAATAGCCCACAAGCTCTTATGTTGAAAGAACAGACAGGGGGAAAAAAGAGGAAACAGAAATAATATCCTGACATAGAACATGGAGGAGACATTCCATAATGATAATAATTACAGCCCTCATTACTGACCAGTCCCTGTGTTAGGCTAAAGTCCCATACATACAAGGTTATTCAGAGAGAGCCAAACTGGCCCAGAAGCTGCACCAAACAGGGAATTTCCCCATACGGTGACATTTCGTGGCCATTCGGCTATTCAGAGAGCAGGCAGGTTGCCAAATATTAGTGAATTGCCAGCAAATACGGTGCCTGTTCGGCAGCAGTGAAATACGGTGCTGTTCGGCGGCAGTGAAATCCCCCATAGAGAAGCAATGGTTAATCTACTCACATTGAACAGCAGAGAAATGTCCGGATGTTCAGTGTTTTCATTCTACATGTTTATTCAGGCGAATCCCACAGGCTTCAATGTTAAAAATATTCCCGTTTTAATCCAATATCTAATAAACCATTTATTATTTTAATCTGCAGCAAAAAGTCTATTTTTTGGCATTTTTCTGGTGAAGTTTTTTAAATGGCTTTTTTTTTTAAACAGACTTTTTTATTATTATTCATAGGACCTTATATACCAGGGCTCAAAATTTCAAGTCCCAAGCTACTAGCCAGGCCTTAAGAGTTACTCGCCACTAGTTGCCCCACCTAACCCCTTATCCTGCCCTGCCTCTGCATTCCCACTCGCCCTCATGTAATTTCCACTCGCCAAATGCGAGCAGGTGAGTGGAAATTTTGAGGCCTGTTATATACTATATTAATTCCAGGCATTTTCATTAAGTAGTTTTTTGCAAAAGCCATTTAAGGCTGGGGTCAGACGAGCGCAGTTATCACGTCCGTGTTGCCGCACATTTTAACGTCCGTGGCAGCATAGCATTCTGACCAATGGAGCCCCACACACAAATACGTCCGCACGGAACTGTGGACGCATGACAGAAGCAGCAAAGGGACGCAGGTTAGGCAAGAACGTAAAACCGCTAGAACGGACTGCAGAGTGCGCCACGTCCGCAACGTCTGCATAGCTTTGTGTGTGAGTGATGAAACGTAGTCAGACGGACTGCATTTATACGTTCAGCATTTTTGACGGACAGAATGTTTTTTCATTTCCCATCTACATCCGTCAAAAATAACTTTAGTCACAAAAACGGACTGTGTGGCCACTACTGCGTCCTCCGTCAGAACGTGCGTCCATACAAAATGCGCTCGTTTGACCCTAGCCTTAAAGTTGCGTTTTTTTTTTTTTTGGTCAGATTTTCATGTCTGCGTTCTGCGGGTCATCAGATGCGTTCAGCAGTCTCCTTGCGGGTGCGTTTGGCCGTCTCTTAGGCGGGTGCATTTGGCGGTTTTATTCAGTAGGTTTGCGGCTGCGTTCGGCGGGTTGCTCTGCGGTGTTCAGCAGGTTTACAGGGTTTGGCGGGTCAATTCGCTGCACGCCGAGGACCCTGCGGTGAATGCTAAATTCACTGCAGGGACGGCAAATTTAACTCGCCAAAGTCAGGCGAACCAGAGAGTCCGTAACATTTCGGTGCTCTCTGAATAAGCCTGATGGTCTTTACACATTAAACAGTTATTTAAATAGGCCTAAATAAAATCATATAAAAAGGAGAAATAACCAGGAAAACTTCACTAGCCACAACCCCCCCCCCCCCCGCAACTGAATTTATTCACAGTGTGCCTCTTTACCTCCCTGTCAGGACCCGAAGCTGCTGCCCGAATGAAGGAGGCAGGACAAGGACACAGGGGAGAGTCTGCAGCTGTGCTGCATTTTCCAGAGCTGCCGATCTGAATGCTGCTGTGCCTGCCGAGTCAGAAGAGGAGCAGGGGGGGGGGGTTGATGTCCTTTGTGTGCCCCCCTGCAGTGGCGTATTTAGGTTTTGTGCTGCCCTAGGCCTGACTAAACTCGTGCACCCCCTAATTTAAATTTGACACACCCCTTCCTGTCAAGGGCACACCTCTTCCTGGTTAAACCCCTCCCTTCCTATTTAAGCTCCATCTTTTCCTCTTTGAGCTCCGCCTCTTCCTCTCTGTATATTAAAAGTGGATACCAAGTGCCTACTTGTATATTTTGTATACCATTTCAAATGTATCTATTGAGATAATCAAATTATGAAATGTTTAAATTCAACCATTTTTTACAAAGATCAGCCACGCATGTCAAGTAAACGGGATCACAGCCGCTCTAACTGGTTAAACAATAAAACCCACAGAAATGTGCAGTGTGTATGAGCGTATCACAGAGCTGCACAGCAATAAAACCCACAGAAATGTGCAGTGTGTATGAGCGCATCACAGAGCTGCACAGCAATAAAACCCACAGAAATGTGCACTGTGTATGAGCGTATCACAGAGCTGCACAGCAATAAAACCCACAGAACTGTGCACTGTGTATGAGCGTATCACAGAGCTGCACAGCAATAAAACCCACAGAACTGTGCACTGTGTATGAGCGTATCACAGAGCTGCACAGCAATAAAACCCATAGTAATGTGCACTGTGTAGGAGCGTATTACAGAGCTGCACAGCAATAAAACCCACAGAAATGTGGACTGTGTATGAGCGTATCACAGAGCTGCACAGCAATAAAACCCATAGTAATGTGCAGTGTGTATGAGCATTTACAGAAATGCACAGCAATAAAACGCTAATTTCATTCCAAACGCCACCCTCTTTTCTTTTCACCCCAAACCCCCTAACTCTTTTCATATCATTAAACACCCCCCACTCTTCATCTCATTAAACCCCCCAGTCTTTATGTCAATAAACACCCCCTCCACTCAGGTCATTAAACATCCCCCACTCATCTCATAACCCCCCACTCATCAGGTCATTAAACACCCCCCACTCATCTCACTAAACCCCCTCCACTCATCATGTCATTAACCCCCCACTCATCTCATTAAACCTCATCTCATTAAACCCCATCTCATTAAACCCCCACTCATCTCATTAAACAGCCCCCCCCTCATCTCATTAAACACCCCTCGCTCATCATGTCATTAAACAGCCCCCACTCATCTCATTAAACAGGTGTGTGT
This sequence comes from Leptobrachium leishanense, assembly GCA_009667805.1. Classification (NCBI taxonomy): domain Eukaryota; kingdom Metazoa; phylum Chordata; class Amphibia; order Anura; family Megophryidae; genus Leptobrachium; species Leptobrachium leishanense. The sequence continues at coordinate 109,476,107 of CM019065.1, read as the reverse complement.
GTGATGGGATTGTGTGTATCTGTGTGGAATGAGAGGGTTTGTGATGGGATCATTGTGTGGCTCTATGTATGTGGAATGAGAGGGTGAATGATAGGATTGTGTGCAGGGTCAAGTCCTTAATAAAAATGAAGTGTGGGAACACCGACCATGTGTCAATATTTACAAAAAAATCTAACCACTCATGCCCATTCTTACCCATATGTGTATTTGCAGGTACTATTACAGGCCTGATACACAAAGCTGTGTTTAAAATCACAGTTTGCTGCACCTGCTTCACTGAATCCTCTGACAAGCAGTCTGCAGCTTTGATCTCTCCTGGGGCTGCACATGGGTTGGATTAGTAAACACACTGGTTCACAGTCCTGTTATCACAGCACATTCACTGATAGCATCCAACTCCATGGCAACCATGAAACGCCCCTCCTTTGGTAATAAAAACTTTCACAGCATGTCAGAGCTCAAGGGGAGGGATCTCTGAGCTAGATTTGGAGTGCTAAACAGTAGAGAGAAAGTGAATACAATACATCCTCCTGCACAGTTGGAGGTTAATGGGGGCTGGGTCCTGCGACATGGCCCCCCTCCTTAGTCATATGGCCCCCCCTCCTTAGTCATTTGCCCCCCTCCTTATAGTAATTTTGCCCCCCCTTCTCACATTCATTACACCCCCCCCCCCCCTTTCAGCCCATTCTCCCAGTATGATTCATATTACCTTTCTTTCTGTCCTGCTGGGAGCCAGCAGCAGCAGCAGGCCCTTTCATACTCCATGGCAGGTGACAGAATGGACGAGTGCTGGGAGGAGGAAGTGATGTTTATGATCACTTCCTCCCAGTGTTCTCGCGGCACAGAGTGACGGAGGTAGATGCTGTGCATCACACTGCCGAGTATATTGACGCACTGGCTGCTCCTCTTGCGGCTGCACCGAGGACCTCACTCCAGGATCCAGTAACCGGTGGCTGTGGGGGGCGTGTCCCACGGAGCGGCGGGGTGCAGCCCCCTGTAAAGTGCCGCCCAAAATACACCACTGCCCCCCTGGCTGGGTCCCCGGCTGTCTAGCTCCAGTCTACTCGTGTCCCACCCCCCCCCCTTCGCTCCCCGTGCACACAGAGTGCTATGCGCGGGGACAGGAAGATGAGGGAGGGGGGGAGATAGGGGAGGAGCCAGATACGGAAGCCTGTGTTCTCTCTCCACACGGCTCCTCAGCGCAGGCTTCCACATTCCTCCTGTCTCCCAGTATCCCAGTCCAGCGGTTGGCCACAGAATACGTGTGCCCAAGGGGCAGCTGCTTTGGGCCCCTCAATAATGACTGGGCCCGGGGCAGCTGCCCCTTTTGCCCTGCGTTAAAGACGGCCCTGCGTACGGTTAGAGTGAGCAGAAGGAAAATTAAAAATGTATAATTTGTTATTTTTGAGTCGAAAATAATCCATTCTTTCATACAGAAAATAAGAAAAGAAAATCACGAAAAATACATGAATTGTAATATTATGCTTAGTACTAGTAATCTTTATGTGAGATCACTATTGGTAACTTTCTTATAGTCCATCCAACTGAAAAGGTATCAATGCGCCATGTAGCTGAAATTGCCAATTCAGGTGGCATGGTAATGGAGCTTTTCACTAAAAAGAATAGAATGGGTACTGCTTACCCCTTGTGTGATATTGAAAAGTAGGTATCTTGTGCTTAAATGCCCCCCAGTAATGTCAACACACCATTTAGTAGGGATTGTCAGTTAAAACAAGTATCATCATGACACAGAGCACTAAGGAATGTAAAGTGGGTGCTGTTTGCCCCTACGCTCCTACGATTTCTATGGTTTTCCTGGCCCGTACAAGGAACAGGAAAAGGGCAGCCAGAGACTAATGAAATTGACAAACAAAAAGAAAGCTCAAAGATGTGGTTTAAAGAAGAGCAAAAGGATCAACTGAAATTATACATTATTATTGCTATACCATTGGGAACCCATTTGGTTTCCTCACTCCCAGACCACCACCAATGAGAATCAAGGGGGCCGGATAACAATTTAAATAACTTGGTTGTCAAGAGAATCCATTTTCCACTGAATTAAACAGTTATGTGGTGAACACTGGCCATCATGAGGCCTTTCAAGACCCTTTTAGAGGCAGTATTGACTGTACCAATGGAAATCCGTTTAGGTCTATGCCCCCAGACTACCGTCAAGGGGGCCGGATAACTATTTTGCTTGTAAGTGGGCATAGCCAGTGGGAAACCACAACTACAAGGAAGGAATTACACTTTGGCAGAATGGCAAAACTAATAATATTTACAGAAAGTGCAGACTAAAATAGTAGACATCGGAAATAAACAGAGTAATAACAGACATCAACAACAACGCCCCCAGATGGAGGAAGGAGTATCCCACTTCCTTTTAACATCCCCACTATTCATATGTCAAGGAGGTATAAATGAAACATTGCCCTTTGATCCGAAAGTTGTCGGAGCTGCTGCATGTCCTCTACTAAATAGAAATACCACGACAGGATTAGAAAATACAACGTTTCTAAAATTATACATTCCAAAACAAGGCATGAATAAAAATATGTTCAGGATGCCACACAGAAGGACTTTCCACACAAGAAACACAGAAACAGATTTCACTGATTCACACATTAAATATGTCAAATGACAACCACTGGACCAATATTTCTGATTATTCACGGCTAGCCCAGTACTTGAAATATTATTATTTTTTTATATTAATGTAATGTATATTATTATTTTCCTTGTAATTAAGGAAAATCCAACCTCAAAAGCTGTTTGGTCACATGAAGTATGGGTAGTATTTCCTGTTGCATTCCACATAAATACACTCTCTGTTGAGTATTACCCTTTTTATATTTTTTGCCAGATAATTCATCAACGTATGATCAATCAGATCTCATTCTAATTGTTGGGCCATACATTTACCTGTAGCATGTCCACCATTTTCTTCAGCTCGTACGGTTTAATGCCCGATGCTTGTTGCATTGTGAATCCTTTAAAGTTCTCAATGATACAGAAGCCATTGATTTGCGTTTCTTCGTTTTCAAGCAGGTTTTCCAAAATAATGCAGTAAGCGCGGAGGATCTAGAACGTATGGGGCACACAATTCTAATGTCAGTGATTCCGAATGAAATATACAATGAACAGTTTGGAGAAACATACAGCGATATTTGAGCAGTTCTTGTCTCTGGTTCCCAAATTTATGTGTTCGTATAATTCCCCATTCATCAATTTAATCTGCTGCAGAAACTGTTGCCGATGCATAATTTACAATAGTATTGATTGAGTAAGAATTCCAATTTAATAATTTCCCTCTGCACTAGGGCTGTCAAACTCGTTCCACCCCCAGATGTTGATGCCTACAATTTCCAGAATTCCTTCAGTGCAACAGATGGCCAGGGAATCATGGGAGTTGTAGTTCAAACATCTTGAGGGGGCCAGAGTTTGACAACCCTGCTCTAGACCTCTTTAATCGGGCATTGTTAACCCCTTCACTACTAGGTAATTTTCCATAAAACCACTATCAGAAACCTTTACAGTAGTCATACAGTATAAATCTGTTGTAGATTCACTACGGCACATTTCCGTACAAGGCAGATGGGTCCATCTGCTGGCCAAAAAGTGTTAACGCCAGTACAGTGAAGCTGGGACTGCTTTGTCTCCTGACGTGTCCTAGCTGTTCAAACTATTCTGGCACATCGGCTGCAATGTCTGATGTGCCAGACCTTTACGGACATAATCAGGAGCCATTTGCAAACAAATATCATTTACAACAAAACAAAATTAGTTTTCACTGCTCCAAATATAGACCAGATCCAGTTTACTTTATCTTGGGATAAAGTCCAGCAGGTCCTTTTGATGATCAAGTAAAATTGATCTTGATATTATTATTATTTATATAGTGTCAACATATTCCACAATGCTGAACAATGGGTACACTATAGACAGTCAGGGTTATTCAAAGAGAATCGAAAAGTCACCACACGTTCGGTGACTTTTTGTTCTCTTCAATTCAGTGCTATTTGGCAATCCCATTTCGGCGACCCTGCAGTGTATTCAGCAAGCACCACAGGGCCGTCGTAGTGCAGGGCAAACCCGACGAACGCTCACCGCAAAACCCGGCGAACGCACACCGAAACCCGCAAAAAGATCTGGATTAACCCCGCCGAACATGGCAAAGTAACCCGAGCAGCCGCTGATCACAGCACAGAGCAGCCGCCGGAAAAAGCCGACACCGCAGACAAATGAGTGAAACAAAAAACAGTACGCTTGAATGTTTGAAAAGTGAAACGCTGTTTACAAAGAAACTACAGAAAGAAAATGTCTGAAATTTACATATAAAATCCAATGAATGATAATAAAAAGGACTGTTACAGAAAAAAGAAAAAACTATTTAAAAAAAACACGGAAAAAGTATTTTCGCCAAAAAATCACGAAAAATGCTTAAAAGATCCTAAAAAAATCTATAAATAAAGAGACTTTTTACGGCAGAATATTATAATCAATGGTTTATTAGATATTGAATTAAAATGGGAATATTTTTAACATTGAAACCTATGGGATTTGCCTGAATAAATCTGTCGAATGAAACCACCGAAAAGCAGGGCAATTCGGCAACTTTTCACTGCTGGTTATTTTTCTCTGAATAGAGGAAGCATTGCTTCTCTATGGGGATTTCACTGCCCTCGAACAGGCACCGTATGTGCAGGCAATTCGCCAACATTTGGTGAACTCCCTGCTCTCTGAATAGCCGAATGTCCAGGAAAGGTAACCGTGCACTGAATTTCAGCGTTCAGTTACCTTTCGGCCACAATTCGGAGCTCTTTGAATAACCCTGATTGTTACAATACATGTAGACAAAGTAACAGTTGACAAACCAACACAGGAGCAAACGAAGGCCCTATTCCCGTGGAAATTTACAATCTAGAAGGGTTGGAGTGGTGAGAAAGGTGAGAGTGATGCACTGGTTGGGGAAGTGAAGTGTATTAGTGAGTTGAGCGGTAGACTTCCCTGAACAGAAATGCCTTTATGGAGGTTTGGTAGTGAAGGGGTTTAATAGAATACTCAGCCGGATTGTCTGAAATGTTTCTCTATCAACATTGACCCCAATATTAGAGATGATATTCAACTGGCCTCATCTGTTTGGTAGCAGTAACATAATTATGACCTCCATTCACATCCGGGTCACTGTGACTGTAACACTGTGCATCATTTAATTAGATGTACACTCAATTTAGAAATATTTTTTCATATTCTACAGGATCATTGATAGCAAATTGGATCTGTTTTTCTTTCCAAACGATACTAATATATAATATGATGTCAGACCATGTTCAATTTGCAATGCTGCATTCAATGTTGGGTGTCGTTTGAGTTTTTGAACTATAAACCTTACAATGTTATTATATAGTGATTAAATTCACTCATGAAAATTCCAAGCAGTCGTTAAAGACCATGAAAAAAAAAAAGGAAACAAAAAGCACAAACCTCATCAAAGGTGATTTCTTCATAGTCCCAGTTTTCAATATTAAAAAGGAGTATGACTCTCCCGTTCTTATCTCTGCTAGATAAGATCCCTGGGTATCCGGCTTCTATAGTGCTGCGCACAGCCTCCGAAGTCAGGTTTTCGAACAGCTCAGGGTATTGCTGGCGGAAATTGACATAACCTAATGGGAAATATAGCCCAAACATAGGGTAAAATAATTTCTCTCAAACAAAAGAATGGCAATGGGTTTCTTGAATAGACAATTGATATATACATATTTTAACCCCTTCAATACCAAGAGATTTTTGTTGAAAAAAATTACATCATAACATTTGAAACACAAGATGCACAGTTAGCAATTAAATGTAGGCTGAAATAGAAAATTTTACACATATATTGTTGTTCTAAGATCAAGAAGAGTCAAGAATATTGTATGGACGTATAATCTTGCAATTTACTGCAATATTGTCTATACCGGCTGGATGGAGTAGAGGTAACATCACTGCTCTATAACCGTGGAGATCCAGGTTCAAATCCCAGCCAGAGCACCTCTCCAGTAAGCAAGACACCTAAAGGTACATATTTGCCTACCACACAATATCGGCTGCGGAGCCCAGCGGTAACATCTCGACCGTCGAGAAGCAAGTCAAAATCCCGTTCAGCACAGCCCACCAATGCAACTGTGGAGAAGCAAGTCTCAACTTTACGAGAAGCGGGTTCCACCTAACCACCAGGTCTCTGCTCTACAATCATGGAAAGATGACCCAATCCCACTCAGAAGACGCCACCAGCGAGTGACCTCGTGCAAGACTCTTAATGATATAGATGCGCCCACCTCACAAATACCTGTACATCTCCTAGATAGTAAAATCCATTGGGAACAGGGTCCCCCTGAATCAGGCCGTATCATCCATGTGTGGTATTCTAATGTATCAACTCCTTGTACACTGATCTTGTAAGGAGCTGTGAAATTTGTGGCACTATATAAATAAAGGATAATGATAATATCTAGGTGGCTGCTGATGACAAAGGTGATCGAATCATGTTAAAGTGTGAAATGGGTATATATTGACTTATTAACTCAAAGCAAGGGATTTATTCGCTATAAATGACGTTTTACTGTGCGGACATTTTTTAAAATCAACAGCCACATTTACACCCACACTGGCATAAATCTAGACATTTTGTCAGCCCACTACCATTTTTGTGTATTGTAAGTCTTAATATCTGTAGTTTGCCCTAATTTTTGTCCCAGTCTGGTTCCTGTAGTCGAGACAGACCATTAAAAAACGAGCAGTTCTTGGGGGAGGTTTTTTCACTTCGATTTTCTTGTCTGTTCCCAAGTGGGGAATGAACTCCAGACAAATAGACCTGGACAACATTTCCTCTGTCAGTTCAGAGCAAGAAGTGAGCAGAAATTGCCTTAAAGCCATGAATCAGAGGATCTATACAGTGAAGTATGAAAGAGCAAAATCAAGGTCCTGGCTGAATAATGAAGATGTATCTTACTTTTCAAGACTCACAGATTATGCCTTTTTTTTGGTAAAAAAATTATTGCATATGTTACCACCTGCTATTTCCTAATTTCATCTGCCAAGAATTTGTTCATTTATGGCCGTGTATTGCATACAAAGAATTATTGGACTTATAGGTCAGCAACATCTGTGAGACCAGTGCTTGGGATCCCTGCTATACAGACATCTGTTTGAATGATGTCTTACACTTTGGTGTAAATACTAAAGTGAGGTGTCATTGGAAAGGTCAGAGTCTGGCCTTCCTAATGATACCAAACATGACCATGTAAAAATCTAAAAGAAAAAAACAAACACAAGCAATTTTTTTGGGGTGGGGTTGGAGTGTTGGAATGTTGGGGTGGAGAGCAAATTTGCATGTGGAGGGCCCAAGAAAATGTTTGCCCAGAGCCCAGTCAATATTAAAAATGGCCCTGGTCTCAGAGAGGGTGAAGTTGGCTTGCTCTCTGGGTGCTGGCGTCACTAGTGACCAATGAAAATCTCAGCTGCTAGCAATGCTTCGGTGGGGTTGACGAAACTGCTCCTCCTCATCCAGCAATTCTGCCAGATCGGGGGAGCTGGGGGGGGTCACTCCTCTCATCCTGACCATTTTTAAAAACTAAAGTGGTCAGAATTAGTAGATCAATTATATCAAACTTGTGGACTTACAATCTAAATGAGGCACTTTAGTAAAATCAAATATGTGGGGTTGGTGGTGGGTGACACAGTATGTTAGATTACATATTCCTATCCTACTGGTGTATGTGGTTCTTCAAACTACAGAAACAACACCAGATTTACCTATATAAATTAATATGTCATTCATGCGATTTATTTTCTCAATAAAGAAGGCAAGGCATTTTGAACCCAATCACAAACAGAAAGGGAATCAGGGCACTCCAAAAGCAGTACAAAGTCTTTATTAGATTAACATTGGTGGCAGTGGCAATGTTTCAGCCTAGGGTGGGCTTTGTCACACTTGACATAGGCCATTTTTGGCCAAAACATTGCTCCTGCCACCCTTGTTCATCCAATAAAGCACTTGTACCATTACTGTCAGACAGTTAGGCTGGGGTCAGACGAGCCTACTATGTGTGCCTGTACTGATGTGCCTTCCGGCATCCGTCGCAGTGTTGTGACGCTGCAACGGGGCTGGCCACACTCTGTTGTGTGAGTGAATTGCGTGCGCAACAGTGGCCATGCTGTGGTCATGCAGCAAGCCTCCCCGTCAAAGCACTGCGACGCACGTTCGATGGAGCTGCAAAGCGCGATCCTCCATAGGAGGATCAAGACTTGCAATGTTGAGCACACTAACTGTGCTCAGCGAGGTGGCCAGACGGGAGTCGAGTGGATGGAACGTCCATTCTGATGGACGTTCCTTCCGCTCTTAAATACGCTCATCTGACCCCAGCCTTGGAGTCCACAGATGATTTGATTTACTTTGTGCTGGTGCCAGATATGCAGGTGAAAAACCTTATCGTATACACAGAAAAACCCTAGTGTTTAGCGCTCCCCAGTGTCAATCTCTGTACTGTGTGCATCAAACATATAAGTAACGTTCAGAAATTACCGCTGTAGGTTTTTTGTTTGTGTAGCCTACGTTGACAAGTTAATAAAAATGCCAACCGTGGAAATAATTTGTGAAAAGGAAATCCGAATTAATCTGCTTAAAATTAAGGCTGGGTGAAAGTCCCCGGGAGCATGAAATTTGAGTTTTGACCAACCCCAATCACAACATTGTAAATGTGTCTATTCTGCTTTCTGTTTGGTTAGTAAGGGACCTCTCCCCAAACCCAGACTCTGCAGGAGAGAAATGTACACCTAACACAGTCATGCCGCTCTCTGTCCATAAAGAGGGTCTGTCCTCATGCTAACTCACACACAGTGCGGTCATTATGTTCAATCAGGTCAGATAGACATGGTTATTCTGTATTATACCAATTCAGGAGCCCTGTGCCTTATTACGGCTCATCCGGACACTCCGTGTTAAGACCTACTTTGTGGAGATCTGACACTTTTCAACAAGAAACCTAATTCAGCAAAATTGAATAATTATTTTTAGCAGTGATTCAAAGCATTTTTAGAATAATAAGCTTTTTTAGGACTTTTCAGAAAATTCTACTTTAGTTTTTTAACCTTCTGGCATTAAACTCTTACAAAGATGTAAGGATGTCACAGAAAATGACCTGTAGGTGAAAATTATTTTTCCTTGAAATCACTGTTTGCAGAGGTAAGCATGAACAAATTTTGTCATTACATCAAGTAATAGAAAAATCACTACCTATGCAAAGCGTAGAGCAAATCATAAATGAGAAATATAACGATGAGTTGGTCAGATAGAAGGTGATTGTTTTAATACGGATTTCGCCTAAAGATATGGCTTAATTAGGAGCCATTGGTTAGGAAGTAGACTAGATCTCATCAAATATGTATCACAATATTATAGAACCTCTATTTTAATTTTTTTTCAGTTTTTTTAATGCATCCTTTATGTGTTTACTACTGGTTAAAATAACAAGACAGGCAAAAACAATGTTTTGATTGATATTAAAATCAGGTTGTGGAACCATCGGACAGATGAAATGAAAGCAGTGCTGATAAACTTTACAAACACAATATGGCAGCGCCGATAAGATATTAAGGAAGGATCGCTACAGGCACTCGTAGGGATCGTCCCTGTCCCAAACCACCAAAATATATACCAATAGTCCAAGGGGATGGAGTGCAGCGAAAACAATGTTCCTTTCTTTAAGTCCCAGGAGTAGATTTTGCAGATCCTGAAGAGAGCTTTATTCCTAGGGTAACCTCAAAAAAAGGAAAAACATCATCGTGCGATCTGATGTATACCACATGGATAAACCAAAGAAGCGTCCATTTTTCCAATTGAAATTCTGCAAAATCTGTAGAACACTGATACTGTCCTTTAAATAGGAGGGTATCAGTTTTACCCATGGTTGTAAGATCGTATCAATATACCTTGACAGGTGACTAGTCACAGATTCAATGCCAGCTATGATTGGGCGACCAGGGGGGTTCTCAGCATTTTTATGGAGCTTCAGAAGCCAGTAAAATACTGGAACCATAGGGAACTTCACAAAAATAAAATCTTTTTCTTTTTTTTTCATTATAGGCATTGGTGACAGATGGAGCTGCAGCGCAACGATGATTTCTATGATATATAGGAGTACATTCATCCTCCTATAGTTTTAAAGTTTTAGATTAACAAAATGATATATTTTTTTACCTTTTTTTTTTTTCTTTTAGCTTTATTATACCTATTAGGTTAACAAAATGAAAGGGATTATATGATTGGTAGGGGTGAAATCCCCGGCAAAAAGAAGACTCCTAATTGGGTAACCATTGAGAGATTAGGGTATTTAAAGGGAGTAATGGTCATTTGATCTGTAAAACCAGCTGAGGAAGCCACCAAGGATATCTCAAAGGGCGAAATGCATTCTGGTCACTAATTATTCCCTTATTTTATATTGTTGTTGTATTTTATGCTGTGTTTTATTAAATTTTTGATTTTTACTCCACCGCATGGGGTTTTATTTGAACTTCGGAGCCTGATTCCTAAGGTCCTAGGTTAGGTCCAAGAAAGTGTGAGTATATTTCTATTCCACTTTTCTGTTTTCCATAGTATTACTGTCTATGCTATGCCCTGTCTGTATCCATATTTAAGGGTGTAAAGACTTGAAGTATCAAGACTACCTGTACCGAAAAGGGCAAGTGGGTAGCCGTTAATAACCCAGAGGCGCATCATCCAGAGCCAGGAAGACTCTATTTCACGTGAGTTTGCTGACGCTTCTTTGGTTTATCCATGTGGTATACATCAGATCGCACAATGATGTTTTTCCTTTTTTGAGGTTACCTGAAGCTCTCTTCAGGATCTGGGAAATCTACTCCTGGGACTTAAAGAAAGGAACATTGTTTTCGCTGCACTCCATCCCCTTGGACCAGTGCTGATAAACGTTTAGCCAGGGCTTCAACTTTATTGGATTAACATGTTGGTGAATCAAGCCAATTAAAATATTTTAATTGGCTTACTTCACCAACATGTTAATTATTTAAATCTGGGTTACCCCCATTAAGAGGTGAAATAGCCTCCTTACTAATTTTGACTAAATACACCACGCATTATTTGTTCAGCTTTATTGAACATGCGCAACAAAGACTGTGAACATTAATGTTGTTATGAAAGTATAATTTCAATTCTATTTGAGAACAGGTATACAGTTTTTAATTAAACAAGATGTTTTTATCCCCAAATAACTTATCTCTTTTCATACATTGATTAAGTCATACATCAAATGCTTACTGGTAAGTAGGGATGAATATTATCTAGACAAAAACTATGTTCAAGTAGACGCAAAGATCTCAAACTCTGCCCCCCCCCAGATGTTTCAGAACTGCATCTCCTATGGTTCTCTGGCCAATATTGCATTGTAAAGCATTCTGGAAATTGTAGGCAATAAACATCTGGGGGGCCGGAGTTTGAGATCCCTGAAGTAGTGTCACCAGATGTCTGGTATTTTAGATGGTTGATTTTTTTAAACGTCCAGCTTCTACCGGAGATCTTATTTAAGTACCAGATAGTTCAGATAATTCGGTCAATTACTGGAATCTGATAAATCTAAATGAAAAGAGTTCCAGCACCATCACCCACCTTTCCATCCAATATCATTCCCTACCCTTGTCTGGGTGTCCTGTAATTTTTGAGGATCAACAAATGATATGTACAGGATAACTTCAACATGTAAGATCTAAAGAAAGTTTTTGTATTGCCATGAGAGTTAGCAGAAGTGGAAAAACAAGGGGTTTAAACCACACCATTGTGATATCCCAACAGATTAAGGGCACTATTCCATTCTTGTTTTCCCCCACTTATCTCCAGGATCTGAGAGTTGGTATTCTTCGCAGAATAATGGTGTAGCGCTCACTCCCGGAGGAGCTGCTGAATAAACCTCGGGTTAGTCTCACCGCACTAGGGAATAAATATACACCAGCACTGTTGTGGATTTTATAGATTATATACTTTACTGATCCCAATAAAACGGCACATATAATGTAAATACGGTATATGAACGACAGGATTTCTTAATGCGGGAAAACACGCAGCGGCAAAAGAAAAAGGATTAACCCCCTCAGTTCTGGAGTGTAAGTCCCGTTAGTGTAGTGTCTCAAAAAGGTGTACGTGTATTGATTTGTGTACCCGGGTACCATATTCAACTGGCCAGTGAATGTAATAAGTAAATCTTCGACTAGTCAAGTTGGGGCCCTGTAGAATTGAACAATAAGGCAGCGTGCTGGATTATACTTGGACTTGCGGCCTGTAAGGCCTCTCACCCATCCGTTAGACAGTCCGTCCCACTGCCCGATCAAGGATGTCTCTCCGCTTGTCCTCCGGAACTCTGTGCCACCGGATCTGCTCTCTTGCTCATCCGATCTCCAACTAGAGAACTACGGCCTACCGCCTGCACTCCCTATGGATCATTGCGGTCTCCTTACAAGGGGTCCAACTGGAACTGAAGTTCTGTGCAAACCTCTCCGCTGTAATGGGTATGCCTCTGCAAGTTACTGTCCTGATCTCCAGCGCCCTCGAGGTAGCGTCTGCACTCCGGCCTGGTCTCGATCTCTGGCAGTCTCACTTGCGTCCTCTGTCTTTCGCCGCTCTGCTCACTCTGGCGCTCCTCCGCATGAGGCTGCTTACGTCCCTTCCTCTCTCTCTCTCCCACTTCCTGTCTCCACCGCAAAGCATGCTGGAAACTGTAGTTCAGTCCTGCCCAGCATAGTTCATATTGCCTCTGTCTCCCTCTGGTGGCCACAGCAAGTAAATGCAGCAAACAGTCTTTTTAAAGCAGCGCTACAATGGCTAGAGCCAATAACAGCTAGTTACCATGGAATAATTCGCTGGTCATGTTTTGAGTCATTATTTATGGCTCCAAAACAAAATATAGGAGACATTAATTTACAATTAGGAACTGCTAATTCCAAGCCACAAGTAATGCTTGTAGCAAGGTTTGGAATATTGGCTCTAGTCATAAAGTTAATGATCAGAATAGGACCTTGAGATAGGAAAGAGAAAGAGTTATCAGCAAAGATGATGCTGAATGGGTAGTTTCATGGATTGGATAGCAAGTGAATGAAATTATTGAATCATTTAGAGAAAACAGAAAGAAAATTCTGGTTCAGGTTAGGAAACATTGTGAGATGAGAGCTTGGATATCACTTGAATAATAATGCAGATTTAGGCTGGCGTCAGAAGAGCGCACTAGCTGTGCCCGTACTGACGTGGCTTCTGGTGTCCGTTGCAGCGTTGTGAGGCTGCGACGGGGCCGGCCACACGCTATTGCGCGCGCACAAATTGCACGTGCAACAGCAGCCGTGCTGCAGATGTCTAGAAAGCCTCTCCATCAAAGCACTAGGACGCACGCTGACGGAGCTGCAAAGCGCGATCCTCCATAGGAGGATCGAGCCTTGCAGCTCTGAGCACACAAACTGCGCTCAGTGAGGTGGCAAGACGGGCGTCAAGTGGAAGGAATGTCCTTTCTCACAGACGCTCCTTCCGCTCTCCAATGACACTCGTCTGACCCCAGCCTAAAAGAGCAGACAAACTCTTTCCACCCAATGCATACTACACAAAGTCTATGGACAGGACAACACTGCCACCATTCATTTCAACCTAATTCCCTATAGGCTGAAACAAAATCATTATATTCAAGGGGTTATTTAAATAGCACCGAAATGTCACTGCTCTTTCATTCAGCGTACTTTGGCGAGCTGAAATCGGAATACATTTTTTTGCAGAAAAATGCCTAAAAAAAATCAAAAAATATTTTTTGCTGTACACGAAAAGAAAGAAAAAACGGTTGAATAAAATTTAGAAAAGCTGCTCTGAATCTCATTAAACGTAAATATAAAAAATGTCAATAAACCTCTGCCTTTAATAGGTCTCATCAAATCAAAATTATAATAATAATAGTGACATATTGCTTTGCTTAGAATGGGGAATATCATTAGATCATGAAGTTTTCCACTGTACCTCATACAGTACAGAAATGAACAGTTAACCGTCAGTTCTCTAGGTTTGCCACTGGCTGCATATACACAGAAGACCACAATAAAGACCAGAACAACAGGATAACAGGAAGGGCATGAGTTAAAGGAGAAAATAACAGAACACTAAAGCCCCGTTCACAGCTGGGCGTTTTACAGCGCATTCCTGCGCGTTGTAAAACGCCCAAGCACGGAAAGCCCATGATTTCCTATGGGGCCCGTTCACACCTGGGCGTTTTACAGCACGCAGGAACACGCTGTAAAATGTCCTACGCCCAAAAACTTCCGGGAGCTTCTTTGGGGCATATTGCAGCGTGTTCATGCTGCAGTCTATGGCCGTGAACGCTCTGCAATGTGCGTTCACGCGTTTTTTACATTTGTGCGATACGCGAGTCAAAAACGCGCGTATTGCGTGCGTCAAAAAACGCACAGGTGTGAACCCAGCCTAAAGGGCTCTTAGAGCTCTTGCTGGGACTTGCCATTGCAACGTTTGCTCTTGCTAGAGACTTGCAAATGCAAATTTGCTACAAATTGAAAAGGTGTCAACTAGACTTTGTGCTGCAAGTGTGCTGGCAAGTTAACGACTCGCCAGTGAAAATATGCAACAAGTTTGGAAGACTTACAATTGAAATGAGCCACAGGTTTGTGGCAAGTTATCCTTGCTATCTGGGGCAAGAGCCCTGAGCAAATGAAGTGCTTGTATATTTATAGGGAGTGGGGCAGAGCAGGCAGAACATGTGATCTCAGGCCAGACCAGCAGTAGGGGTATCCAGGAGCAGAGAGGATGGAATGGATTAGCCCAGACAATTTAAGAGCTGGCCTGGATTGCTCTCACCACCAGGGGGCAGGGCTGGAATCAATGACACGATAAAGGGTTCATAATACTTTCCAGGATGTTGGAGGATACCAGGCCGCAATTTGAAGAGGAGCATGATCAAGGAGTAGATTAGTTAAAATGCCCCCCCTTGCCCTGCCGGCAGCATCTTCTCAATTATTTTAAAAATTGGGGGGGCTGAAAATACTCACCTTTTCTTCCTCGGCAGACACTGATCCCATCCTCCAGCACAGGGGCTTCCAAATCTGGAAGTCCATGCAGCTTTTCTTCTGTGTACCTATGCAAACTGTACATCACTCGGGTCTTGCCCACTTACTTATGCAAGTTGCATAGTGCCTGCACAGAACGATGGATCAGAGATCTATCAACTGCCTTTCTCAGGACACCGGCTATCTCCTGCAGACAGAGAGAGGGTGACCTCAGCACACAGAAAGCGTGCCGACCACACTAGCGACTGGAAACTGGGAAATTCAAAATCCAGCTGCTGGTGAGGGATTTCAACTGATTGTGGCTGGAAGGAGGGGAGGATGAGGGTACCCTACACAACCTGTCCACTTTAAAACCACTAAAGTGGTAAGGATGCGTAGAGTGTCCCTTTAGTGAGAGCTGAGAGACAGTACTTGTTAATGACAGTAAAGTGACATTTTGCAGTAATGACCATGATGTTTTCTCATACAACAGGTGATATGTTTGTGCTATGGGCATTCATCTCAAATGCTGGTTGATATAACATTCACACAAATTCATAAATATATATTAATAAAACGTCTGCTTTGATTATGATTATCAATAAGTGCTACCCGTACCCTTAATGCTATTTAGAACTGTTGAGACATTTATTATAGGTTTTGAGTGTGTTTAAAAATATATATACGTATATGTCTCAATTTTTTTGTTTTTTCTGTTAAAACAAGAGAGGGGTTAACATTTTAAGAGCTAACATTCTAGGTAATAATTGGCAAGTTTGACGGTCTCATATGAGATCACGGATGAAGTTACTTTTTTGTGCCAACTCCTATCTTCTCCCCCAGACATAACTTACTTTTAATTAACATGAATAGTTGTGTTCTGAGTCCGTACTATAAAAAGATAACATTTAATAAGTGTTTTTGTGAACTAAATATGAGCTACCTGTAAGACAACAGCAACTCCAGCAGGATAACACAGAAATAAGATACATTATATTAGCCACATTTACCCAGTTAGAATTACCTTAGACTCACGTTTAGTATAATTATAAAAAGCTATCTAACGCAGGATATACAGTAACTATTTCCTTTGAAAGAAGTCATTTTAAAAACTCTCATGGGAATTTGTAGTATTTTTATACTATACATCTGTTTAATTGAAAAGGATAGTAATCAGTATTAGGCTGGTGTCAGACGAGCGCACTTATCACGTCCGTGTTGCCGCACATTTGTACGTCCGTTATATCATATAATTATGACCAATGGAGCCCCACACACAAAGTACGTCCGCACGGAACTGCGGACGCATAACGGACGCGGCAAACAGACGCAGGTTAGGCAAGAACATAAATCCGCTAGAATGGATGCACAGAGTGCGCCGCGTCCGCAACGTCCGCATAGCTTTGTGTGGGAGTGATGGAACGAAGTCAGACGAACTGCATTTTTGACGTCCAGCATTTTTGACGGACAAAATGTTTTTCATATTAATATATTTTCCCTTCTACGTCAGTCAAAAAAATGTCTGTCACAAAAACGGACTGTGTGGCCACTACCTTGTCGTCTGTCAGAAAGTACGTCCGTTGTGCAGGGACGCACAGTCCGCACAGAATAAGTCTGACCCTAGCCTTAGAGTCTTAGATACCGTATATTCAGCCAGATGCATACAGGGAACTGTTTATTTTATGACTGGTAACAATGTTACTCTATCAGGGTTATTCAGAGAGCGTGAAAAGCAGGAGAATGACTGGAGAATGAAAAATTCTAGGTCAAAATAGCCCATTTGGAAAGTGAGATGAAAGGGAGAATTTTTCTGGTTTGACTATTTTGACCTAGAATTTTTCATTCTCCACTCATTCTCCTGCTTTTCACGCTCTCTGAATAACCCTATTTGTGTTATAGTCTGTTTGATACATTTTATAGAATCTTTGACCAAAGATGATTATTGATTGTATATCTTGTCATGATAGTACACCCAGAATCATAGAACTGTGAAGGTCTACTCTAAAGGTATATATTTTACCTTATTATGTAACAACAAGCTGCTGTTCATCAGTTATTTATGATGAGGAATAATTGCTTTATTGTCAATGATAAAACAATTGTTGCTGTCAATGCCAAGGAGTTTGCTGCTCATGTACCTTCCTCCAGTCCATTAAAGCCTTGTGCACGCTGCATGAGTCTTTGAGTACTTTAAGATGATATGCTGCCAGATTGTATGATGTGATTTTATAAGACAGGCACGGCAGGTATGTAGTACTTTACGTACGCAGGTTCTGTAGTATTATGGATCAGAGCTGCACAAGCATGGGCGGTCAGTCGGATGGAGAGAGTGTGCCAGCACGCAGAGCATGTTGACATCACCAGTGAGCAGTCTGGTGACCGACAGCAGGAAATAAAAATCCTGGCTGCTGGTGTGGGTGGAGGAAACTCCTCCACTCGAAATAGTAGCCAAACCTTAAAAGCAAAGCTAGTATTATATTTTTGCACCATACTCACATCAGAAAAATTTACACTGATATTTCTTAGGATAGAGTGTTTTAATGTGACTGAATTTACACTACATTTATAAAAAGGAGACTTTTTGGACAATTTTATCTGATGCCTCAAGGTTGCGAGAGTCCCTTAGGACAGTCAAAAACTTTCTCTTGAGCTAGATGCTAAAATTAACAATATCAGGTTAGTGCAGTTATGCTGTGCTAGGTATTTTCTTAATTTCCCTACAATGTGACATTTGGATTCTTTAGGCTGGCCGTCCACTGGCACTGTACTTGTGCATTGGTGCGATCATCCGATATTGTCTGAAGTCGTTCGACCAATCCTACAACATGCAGGTGAATCAGCACTCTTCCACTGCATCCGACCACCATCAGACGACTTCAGACGATTTTATGCAATTACAACAGATTAGCGATCCTTACAATTTTTCATGGGACTTGGTCAGATGAAATTGGACGATCTGGTACAAGTTTACATGAAAAAGATGAATTGTATGGTTAAACATCCGTGCTTCGGGGAAACATGTAAATGATACATTGTATAGTACAACCAGCGTGTGCAGGGGAAACATGAAAAAATAGATTTATAGGAAAACTGCCGTTTGTGAAGCCCATAGGATTTAATGGAAAAAATAATCTCATTTTTATTTATTTTTTTATTCAACCGTCTACTTTTTAATCCGCAGCAAAATCCTTTTTATTTATTGATATTGTAGGATTTTTAAAGTATTTTTCTGGATTTTTTAGGCGAACTTTAAAGTTCCTTTTATTTAAAAAAAAAAAAAAGACGAGCCTTTTTTTCACCCAAGTTTTTTTTTTTCTTTGCGAGCTGGCTTCAGTGTTGTAAAGACTGCCCCTGTCCAATGTGCAGTGGAAAAAAAACTCGCCATGCTGCAGGGGAGATTAAACCCCCCCTCTCCCTGGTGTTGAAAATGTTTCAGCACCAGGGAGAGAGGGTTAATCCCCCCTGCAGCCTGGTGAGTTATTTTCCTTTCACTTCGAGCCGGCCGCACTGGACGGGTGCAGTCCTTTGATGCTGAAACAGAGTTTCCGCATCAAAGACAGGTTTTTTCACCCTGCAGCAGCCCAGCAGCGGGGTTTTTCCTTTTTTTCACCCAGCGACCTGTCCATCGTCTGATCTGGGTCATCCACAGATGCTTGCAGTGGACGACCCTGATCGACTGATGGCGTTGTCCGTAGTCAGTTGACCAAGTCGGCCACCCAACTACGGTGTCAGTGGACGGGCAGCCTTAGTGCGTCAGGAGAAATTTCTTAATATAGAATGACTTGATGAGTCTCGTAAGTAAGGCTAATTTAAAGCTGTACAGCTTTGCAGATCCATAACTCCTAAAAGCCTCTGCTGCACAGCTCTTTAGAATAATAAACCTCCACTCATACAGCTTAATGAGTGTCATACAACCAATGTCATCAAATACATCATTTTTACTGCAGCACTGTGGTGGTAAGAACAAACACCAAAACAAGACAAACAGCTGGGGAAAAACTCTAATCAAATAGGGTTAACAAAGTCTAACCAATACGTAGCACCTAATGTGGCGAGTAGTTGCAGTACAACATCATGAGCTGGGCCTTCATGGGCTCCATATGCCCTTTTTCAGTTCTCATTTACAGCAGTCAGTTCTTCATGCAGACAAATTGAATGGTGTTTGCTTTTTTAAATGAACTCCAGTTTATCAAGCACTTCTGTAGGAAATCTTTTATACAAAATGGTATGATTAATAGACATTTGCTCACCTGGAAAAATTCATTAAATATTCCAGAGAAAAAGACAAAAAAACATTATTGGTCATCTACAGCTTAAAAAGAACAATGTGGTTTTAAGGGAAAGGACATGACAAAGACTGCAGACTACTTAACAGGGAGGGTTGAATAGTAAGCAGAATTTGAAGGGGACTCTGATTACGAGGAGATGAGTGATACATGGGAGCCATCATTAAAAGGACACGCACCACTCTCTAACCAATTTAGCTTTTTTAAGTAGTCAGGCTATATATAGTGCCCCCTCCTTCTCTCCACACCCTCCTGCCCCATTTGACACAGATTGATAAATTAAATACAAAAATCTATAGACAGCCTGGAAGAGATGTAAATAAAAATATGTATTGTTTAAGAGCTTTTAAAATAGTGTAACTATCTAACTACAGTAAATGGATTAGTGTAAATTTCAAATGTTAGCCTTAGCAACCAGAGGGAAGTGCAGTCCTTCATGCCACAGTTCCTCAGAGATTTTTCCCACAGGGCTTTTTTCCTCTCATGAGTGCCCAAGGATAACTCTTTGGGAGCCCATAATTATCAAACATACAGGCAGTTGTGTGATCTAGTAAAATGTATGTAAAGCTGCAACATTAAAATGTATATGCTAAAATGATAATTCAGAATTTAAAATCTATGTAGTGGGCTTAGAAACCAGGATTTTACTTGTTGCCACTGCTGGGAGACATGCGCTAATCTTGTTAAACACTGTCGAGCCAACGTCTTCTTCGCTGGCTATGTCATATTCTTATCTGCTGCTCTCACTCTTCCTTCCCAACTACTAGCTCTTGCAGAGAAAAAGCTCCAGAACATTAAAAAGAAAGAACAGCAAAAGAAGAGGAGCAGCTGTAGTGGTAGAGAAGATTAAAGAACAGTGGTGGAGATGGACTAAATGCCAACAAACAAAAAGATTTTGCTTGAAGAAAGTAAGTGGGATATAGGCAGCACCTGATCCCAGCAATGACACCATCATGGCTTTATATGGATATGTAAAACTAATCGCATAGAAACCGAGAAAGTGTAGAAACAAAATGATTGCAAACTGTAAAGTAATAATACTTAAACATGATAAAGATGCAAATGACATGACTAAATTAAAAATATAAAGGATTTTAATCTATTGTTGGTTCATTGCCTTAAACATCATTTTCAAATTATGCTGTCGAGAAACACGATTTGAGTTTTTTTTGTGTTTGTTGATTTGTTGTCTGTTTTTTTGCTGAATTATTATTATTAATAAGTATGTTAAGCCATTGAGGACAAGTGCAATTATTCAATTTTTTTCTGATTAAAATCAGCAAGATAATTCTGCAACATGCCTGGTGCTGGTGGGTTAGGATGACTTCAGGTTAAGCTTGCAAGTGCTCAACAATAATGACTAGTAAACGTTGGGAAAGTAGCAGCAAGAAGCCGATGGGTGCTTGCGTTTAGCTGATATAACCCCCAGGCCTGCTCTTTGGGTGGATTGAGCAGGAAGTATGCTCTGGGCCCCACACTTCAAGGGGACCCTGCGCCACTGCTAACACTTGCCATATAAATGCTCATCGCCAATGCCCAGCATAGAAAAACATCTGCCTCCAGGAATGCCTGAGACCCCCCTCCAAGTAAACAATGACATGTGAGGCTCTAAATCCTTTTTTCTCCATGTTGGACAGGGGCCTATGGTGTTATGTCAGACATTCTGACCACATATGCATTTATTTATTTTTAATTCTAGTTTATGTTTAAAAAGCTGTGGCAGCTGACTAGCAAGCACTGGATAGCTGCCACTAAATTAACCCTTGCACTGCCAAAACGTGGATTCATCCCACAATTTGTTTTGATTTGAAAACAAATTGAATTCAGACATAAATTTTCATATTCAATTTAGTTCAGGTGCTACAATTTCTTCTTTTTTTTTTGCTGTTCACAAGGCTAATGGCCATACAATTAAGTCTGGGGTAATAGCACCATCTAGTGTATAAAATGCTAAATACCTAGACGTTTGCTGAGCTACAATGATCTCTAGTTTATTTCCATAACTGACTCCAAGAAACCTGGAGAATTCCATGAAAGTCTTTTTTCATCATGTCCATAAAGGCAGTTCCACCCCAGATTTATTTTTGTTTTTTAAAATGACACAGGAAAGAAAAAGGTATTGTAGAGAGTCATCGGACTACTATTTTTTTCTGTGAGGAGAGGATAACTGCTAGAGAAAATTAATAAAGTCTTTGAAGAGACTGTTGGGATTGTGTCCCTGTATCTGGTTGATTGTCCCTTTAAGCTTGGTTGCTACTGTTTCCCTGTCTGACAGTCTAAGCCAGGGGTCAGCAACCATGGCTCCCTGATGTTTTTGGAACTACATTTCCCATGTGGCTCAGTCAGCCTAATGGATGACTAAGCATCATGGGAGATGTAGTTCCCAAAACATCAGGGAGCCCAGGTTGCTGACCCCTGGCCTAAGCAGAGTGACCACACAGTGTTATCTGTAAGGTCACACTGCTCCGTGCTCCCTGCTCCCTCTGTTGGTCACAACACCAAAAAGTAGCAGCACTTGTGGCCTCTGTTGAAGTGTCTTTTATTGGATGCTTAGCAAACTAAAGTGCCAACAACATTTCGGTCTACTGGCTTTTTATCCCCTTACAGCCAGGAGGGTTGTGCCTGATGGGAGGGTGTTAACACCGGGTGGGCGTACTAGCTCCCTGGCTGCTGTAAAAGGCCCCTCCTCCGGCCCATCCACGCAGGTGATGCATGGCTCGCATCATTGACTGCAAGGGTGTCCTGAGTTTAGGTCGTCCCGTGGCAGCGAATGGTGTGTGCCACGCAACAACTGGTGGGCGGGGCTGACATGGCTCATCGACGCCGCAGGGTGTGCTAAGCCACCCTGCAGCGTTGAGTCCCACCTGCCGTGGGGACTACATGCATAGTACGCCCCACGGTGAAAAGGGTTAATAAATCCAGCATGTAAAGCATACAATAGAGACATTTCAACAGAGCCCACGCATGCTGGTACTTTTTGCAGTTGGGGATGTGACAAAACCCAAGTATCAAGTGTATCATGGAGTGGATCTGACGCTAAGTGAGGGTGTGCTGTCCAAACCCTTTTCTTTCCCCTCTGTCAGTCAGATTGACTCAGTCCTCCAAGTGCAGGGTCTTGGTCCTGCCAAGAACCTGAGTGCTGGACTCAGATTTCAGAGATTCAGGACCTTTTGAAAACAGGTCCCACCAATGACTTTCAATGACTGTTGCCATCGAGTGTGGCTGGATTGGCTGGATAGGAATGGCAGTGGCAAGATATGCACTGGCTTTGGTTGGGGATCCCAGCACCTTCAAATGTCATCAGCCACCGCTGGGGACTATATAGTAAAACATAACATTTGGTTATTAATTCTCCACCGCGATGATTGGAAAGAATATTTAGAGATTGATACAAAGAGTAAAACATTAGATCACCTATGAATAACAGGAACATATTTAAACATGTATATGCAAATTACATGAAGATGAAGTAAAAGATATCGGGCACTATCGGCTGCCCCTTGCTAAAACTGGAACTCTAAATGGAAAAATTAGCAAACTCTAATTTCCCCTTTGCTTCCCGGTTTCACAATTAGATTGCGGGGCAGGCGCAGAGTCCAGCAGCCAGCCCTGTAGCGGCAGCTAGGCTCGCGGATGCTGGGGGTAGTGGTAACACGCCATCCCAAGCATCCGCTCCATGGAGGCTTCTCCCGCCGGGTCACATGACCGGCCGGATCTCAACTCTCGCGAGATCCTGCTGGTCAACAGTGTTTGCAGAGGGAGACTGGGGACTCCCCCCCACACACTCTTAATTACAACGCGCTAATGGTTTTTTTAACCCATTAGCGAATCGGAAATTATTCAGGCGCAGCGCTATCACCTCTTGTAAGCTAACGCTAGCGTTGGCTTGCAGGAGGTGATAGGACCCATAGAGTCAGTGTGCCTACAACCTATATTATTTTAGCAAATAAGTAAAAACAAATTCATTGGTGTTCTTCTACCCAACAAATGTTATGTGGCTTAACGTGGTAATTGGTTGATATTGACAGAGTGTAAAGAATATGACACTTGAGGATCTTACCTTTTATAAGTTCATAAGCTCTATTCACTTCAAATTTACGAGCTCGTATAAACCTCAGAAAGAAGCTGTCGTCTTGGTGGTTCACCTTCTCAGCCACTGACTTGCATAGGTCATCCCCTGTGTTGGCTTTTTCTTGAATCAACTCCCGAAGTTCCTTCACTGCCGACTCCCGTTTCTCCTCTGTCTCGTTTAACTCATCTTTGGCCTTTCAAAATAAAAACAAAAAACGACAGGCTTTCAAACAACCTGTAGGAATATCTGTTTGTGAGTTCACTGGACATATTTCTTGTTTACTTTATACCATTATGTTTTCTGTCTGAATCAGATAATCAGATGTTGCGACATATTACACAAAGAGAACTTGGTATCACTTTCCTATTGCCCCATTTTTCACATAATTAAAATGTATCGGTTCCGTTTAAACTTGCAAACTTAATAGAATGAACATTTTACACTATTCAGAATTTTTATGCTATTGATTTGGGTATTTTTATATCCAGCTCACACCTCAGTCTACCATGTCTGTAAGTATGTAGTGATATAGCGTTCACAATCATTTATAAATATCTTTTAAGTGGATTGTATTAAGCAAAGTGATTTCTGTAGTTTAATAATCGAAAAACATATCAAGAGTTTGCATGTTATATTTTTTGGATCTAGTCAAGGAGCGCTTGGCCTCATTGTGAAAAATACAGATCCTTTAATATGCGATCAGCCCACAGCAGGAAGTGTTTCAGCCAATCAGGAATACCGCATAACCATTTACTGTATATCAGTGCTAAGTCTATCTCGGATCCATCCCCGGTGCTAAAAGTCATTATTGGCCCGAAAGGAGTTTCTGAAAGCTGTATTTCTGTTGCAGGGCATTCCAGCAGGAGGCTGTTAGCTGGACAACTTCTCCCAGACCCCCTTGCTGCTCAACCTCACAGGAAGGACAATTAATACAGATGTCACAATTAGTGATGAGCCGAACACCCCCGTGTTCAGTTCGCATCCGAACTCGAACAATTTAAAAAGTGCGAGTTCGAACTCGAACATGAACAGAACTCAATGCGAGTCAATGGGACTCGAAAGTTTGAATTTTAAAGTGCCCTCCAAGAGGGAATATATGCAAGATATTTGCCATAAAAGGTGTATGGGGGTCCGGGTAGTGCCCTGGGGGACAGGAAACAAGGACAAAAAGTAAAAAAAAAAAAAAAAAGTTTTTAAAAGGAACAGTGAGTTTTCCATGAAATAAAGGTTAAGAATAAAAACGAAAACTTCCTTCAAATATCGTGTCTAGGAGGTCCCCATAACCTGCTCGTGAAGTGGTGGAGTTGTAGGATGAATAGAAACATTTAAAACAAAAGAAATGACATTTCAAATTATGGTAAATGGTTTTCCTTTAATCTATTCATAAACAACTGCTTGGGGCGGCAGCCTGTATGAAAAGAGGAGACATTTTAGGACACACAGAACAAGTTTAGTGATTTTTTTGGCTAAATTATGGTGAAACTTATGCAGGCTTTGGATGAAAGTAACAATAGGTGCTTTAAAATTGGGCCTTTAGTGTCGGCAACAGTGCCGTCGCACCGTAACCCCTCTGTGGTATTGTGGAAGAGTGCAGGGTTGGACACTGCGGTCCAATATTAAAATGATATGAATCTGGTATAGGCGCCAGTGGCAGTGCACCCAAATATTGTGCCTTTGGTGGCAGCAAGTGCCTTCACACCGTAAGTAACCCCTCTGTGGTATTGTGGAAGAGTGCAAGGGTGGAGGTTTTGGTAATGCAGAAGAGATTCCCAATCTATTCAGTTCCCTCGATCTAGTCAGCATCAGGGGATTGATAGCTGCTGATCCAGGACTGATTCATTTTTATAAATGTCAGTCTGTCTACAGAGTCTGTGGACAGACGCACTTTTTTGTCTGTGACAAAACCTCCAGCGGCACTGAACGTCCTTTCAGAAAGCACGCCGGATGAAGGGCAACCTAGTAGCTGCATAGCATATTGGCTAAGTTCTGGCCAGTGATCCAATCTCAACACCCAGTAAGCCAGTGGATCATCTGCTGTAAAGGTATCCAGGTCTGCCCTTGCCCCTAGATAGTCCTGCACCATATGGTGAAGACGCTGGCAATGGGTGCCTACATTTGACGTCCCTGGGCGTCATGGACTAAAAAAATTGGAAAAGGCATCAGTCAAGCGGCCTCCTTCACCGCTCTTCCTCTGATAAACAGCAGCCTCAGAAGCACCTGTGTCATTCAGAATTCTGAATATGTTCTCTTATGTAATTTCTAACTCTTACTGCCATGTATTCCTCAGTTCACCCTCTCCGATTTTCATATGACTTTATCTTATGGAATCTTTCAAAGCACATTCGGGCAAGATCTGGACTTATTCTGGAGTAATGCTAACAAATTTTATTTTGTGCAAATGTAAGTTCCAGCACTTCAGACATGACAGCCAATGCATTGCAGCTCATGGAACTGCTGTCATTGTCCAGAACAGATAGTGTCTCCCATGTCTCACTGCCACATACTGCAGTAGCAAAATTTGACCAGCAGGAGGAGCCCTCGGCCTGTCAAATAAGCTTATTAGGGGTTATTCAGAGAGAGACGATCTGGAACCGAAATGTAACTGGACGCCGAAATTCAGCGTACGGTACCATTTCTTGGCCGTTCGGCTATTCAGAGAGCAGGCAGTTCGCCAAATTTTGGCGAATTGCCTGCACGTACGGTGCTGTTTCGACGGCAATGAAATTCCCCATAGAGGAGCAATGGTTAATCTATTCAGAGGAGACTGAACAGCAGTGAAAAGTTGCCGAAATGCCCTGCTGTGTGGGGTTTCCATTCGGCAGGTTTATTCAGGTGAACCCCATAGGCTTCAAAGTTAAAAATATTTCCGTTTTTATCCACTATCTAATAAACCATTAATTATTTTAATCTCCAGTAAAAAGTCTCTTTATTCATAGATTTTTTAGGCATTTTTCTGGATTTCTTTTTCGGTAAAAAAAATTCAGGTTTTTTTTAAAATCGTTTGTTATTTTTCTGTAACAGACCTTTCAATTATCATTCATAGGAGTTTTTTTTTGCAAACAGTATTTCAATTTTGAAACTTTCAAGCGTACTGTTTTTTTTTTCACCCTGGTCTTCAGCTTGTCGGCTTTTTCCGGCGGTTGGTCTGCACTGTGATCAGCGGCTTATTGGCTTTTTCCAGCGTGTTTGGCGCGGGTTTTGCAGAGGTTTCTGAGGGTTTTTGGTAGGTTTTCGGCAGGTGTTCGTCGGCTTTGCCTCAGGTTTCACCTGCACACTGGGGATCCTTTTTTGCAGATGACCTAGCATTGGTCTCTCACACTCACCAGCATATGCAAGAAAAACATCCCGACTCAACACATTTGCACTGCAGATAGGCCTGAGGTGATAACACTTAATATTCCAAACCATTTATCAATCCAAATAGATGGTGTAGATATACATAGAACAGAAGAGTTCACCTACTTCGGCAGCGTTGACAAGCCTGATGGAGGAACAGGCAGAGACATCATGAGCTGCCTCAGCAAGCCCAGAAACGTTTTTCAGATGTTAAACAACATATGGAAATCTCCTCAATACAGCACCAATACCAAACTGAGACTGTACCAGAGTTGCATACTTTCCACCCTGCTGTATGGTTCAGAAAGCTGGAGAATGACTGAAAACAAACTCTCTAAACTATCAATATTTCACACAAGAACCTCTGAAGAATCCTGCGAATCTTCTTGCCAAAAACCATCAGCAACCAACAACTCCTCATTCAGTGTAGACAAGAATGTATGGAGACTATCATCACAAGAAGACGATGGAGATGGATTGGGCATGTCATCAGAAAAGAGCATGGGGGACATCACCAGAACTGCCCTTAATTGGACACCAGAAGGAAAAAGCAAGAGAGGAAGACCAAAGAGCACCTGGTGTTGAATGGTGGACAGAGAACTCAAGACTATGAATCACACATGGGGTACCATACAAAGGTTGGCTCAGAACAAACAAGAGTGGCGAACCTTTGTTGCTGCCCTACATGCCAATAGGCATAATGGGCAATAAGTAATTAAGTAATAAGTCCGGTGACCCTGCCGTGAATGCTGAATACACCGCAGGGAGGAGAACTTTGATTCCCTGAAGTGCAGGGAAGCGCGGGGAACGAGAAAGCACCGAAATGTCAGCGACACTTCGGTGCTATCTGAATAACCCTATACTGTCTTTAAAAATGAACAGTATGAGGGTACATTTTTACAGTCAGTGAAAATATGGGAAACCTCTGGGCAGTTTTGGAATAAAATATTTAAAAATACTGTTTCAGGACTAGGGATGAGCCGAACACCCCCGTGTTCGGTTCGCATTTGAACTCGAACAATTTCAAAAGTTCGAGTTCGGACGCGAATACGATCCGAACTCAATGCAAGTCAATGGGACTCGAACGTTCAATTTTTAGAGTGCCCTACAAGAGGACATATATGCAAGATATTTGCCATAAAAGGTGTATGGGGGTCCGGGTAGTGCCCTGGGGGACAGGAAACAAGGAAAAAAAGTTTTAAAAAAGACGTTTTTAAAGGAACAGTGATTTTTCCATGAAATAAAGGTTAAGAATAAAAATGAAAAATTCCTTCAAATATCGTGGCGAAGAGGTCCCCATAACCTGCCCGTGAAGTGGTGGATTTGACGGATGTATAGAAACATTTAAAAAGAAAAAAATGACATTTCAAGTGACGGTAAATGGTTTTCCTTTAATCTATTCATAAACAACTGCTTGGGGCAGCAGCCTGTATGAAAAGAGGAGACGTTTTTGGACACGCAGAACAAATTTAGTGATTTTTTTGGCTAAATTATGGTGAAACTTATGTAGGCTTTGGATGAAAGTAACAACAGGTGCATTAAAATTGGTCTTTTGGTGCCAGCTAGTGCCTTCACACCGTAACCCCTCTGAGGTATTGTGGAAGAGTGCAGGGGTGGACTCTGCATTCAAATATTAAAATGATTGGATTCTGGTACACGTGTCAGTGCACCCAAATATTGGGCCTTTGGTGCCAGCTAGTGCCTTCACACCGTAACCCCTCTGAGGTATTGTGGAAGAGTGCAGGGGTGGAGGTTTTGGGAATGCAGAAGAGATCCCCGATCTATTCAGTTACATCAGAATCAGGGGAGTGATAGCTGCTGATCAAGGACTGATTCATTTTTATAAATGTCGGCCGCTCTACAGAGTTGGTGGACAGACGCACTCTTTTGTCTGTGACAAAACCTCCAGCGGCACTGAACGTCCATTCAGAAAGCACGCTGGATGAAGTGCAACCTAGTAGCTGCATAGCATATTGGCTAAGTTCTGACCAGTGATCCAATCTCAACATCCAGTAAGCCAGTGGATCATCTGCTGTAAAGGTATCCAGGTCTGCCCTTGCCCCTAGGTAGTCCTGCACCATATGGCGAAGACGCTGGCAATGGGTGCCTACAATTGACGTCCCTGGGCATCGTGGTTAAAATTTTTTAAAAAGGCATCACTCAAGCGGCCCCGGCCTTCACTGCTCTTCCTCTGATCATCCACAACCTCAGAAGCACCTGTGTCATCACTTGGTAACCTACCAGTGCCTGGAAAGGTGTTACACAAGTGTTGCTTTAGAGTGTACTCAAGTTGTTTCATCCAGTCCTCCCTCTGTGCGGGAAGGATGAGCTCTGCAACTTTACCCTTGTATCGTGGATCAAGAAGGCTTGCCAACCAGTAATGAGCCCTCTCCTTGATAGCAAGAATCCTGGGGTCCTTTAGCAGGCTTTGCAGGATAAGGGAGCCCATGCCGTGTAGGTTGGAGGTGGCATTAGCTTCCGAGTCTTCCTGGTCAATGAGGATGACCCCATCATGCACTTCCTCCTCCCAGCCACGTACTAGTCCTTGGGTTTCTGGGCACACAAAACCCTCCCTTGAGGAATCCCCACCTTCAATGCCCCAATACTTAAATATTCCTCCTCCTGTCTGATCTGAGGACCCGCAGGAATGCTGTCTGCATAAAGACTGGGGCCTTGAGAGCTAGGGAAGGCCTCCTCTTCCTCCTGCTGCTCTGCCTCTAGTGCCACATCTATAATTCCCCACAGAGTGCGCTCCAGCAGGAACACTAAAGAAATTGTGTCACTGATGCATGCACTGTCCCTGCTCACATCCTCGTTGCCTCCTCAAATGGTGACAGTACAGTGCATGCATCCTTGATCATCAGCCACTGCGGGGGGGGGAAACCAAGTTGACCTGAACCTGTCCTTGTGCCATACTCACACAGGTACTCATTAATGGCCCTCTGCTGCTTGTACAGACGCTGCAGCATTGCTAATGTCGAGTTCCACCTGGTGGTCATTTCACAGATCAGACGGTTTGTGGGAAGGTGGAATTCTCTTTGCATTTCTGCCAGGCGAACACTTGCTGGGAATGACTGTCTGAAGTGGCTGCAGACTTTTCTGTCCTGGCTGAGAAGCTCTGCCAGCCCTGGGTACCTGGTTAGGAAACGCTGTACCACCAGATTTAGGACTTGTGCTAGGCATGGTACATGCGTCAACTTACCCTGGCGTAGGGCGGAGAGAAGGTTGCTGCCATTATCACAGACGATCATTCCCAGCTCAAGCTGGCGTGGTGTTAACCATTTCTGCACCTGTCCCTGCAGAGCTGACAGAATTAATGGCCCGGTGTGGCTCCTGTCCCCTAAACAAACCAGTTCAAGCACAGTTTGGCATCTTTTTGCTTGACCCATTGCGTAGCCCCTGCCACGCGTCGGTTTAACTGCCACTTCGCCAGAGACAGAGAGGAGGAGGAAGAGGTGGTGGAGCAGACAGACCTCATACAAGCAGCTTTCTGGAGGCGTGGTGGATGAACAAGCTCCGGCACAGAGCCCCGTCCTGGATCCCTCCCAGCTGCAATCAGAGTTACCCAGTGTGCCGTGAAGGAAATGTAACGTCCCTGTCCATGCTTGCTGGACCACGTGTCTAAAGTTATGTGCACCTTGCTGCTGACTGCCTTTCCCAATGACTCCATAACATTGTGTTCCACGTGCTGGTATAGTGCTGGAATGGCCTTCCTTGGAAAGAAATGGCATTTTGGAACCTGCCACTGTGGTACAGCACATTCAGCAAATTCACGGAAGGAAGCAGAGTCCACCAGCTGGAAAGGCTGCAGCTGTAATGCGAGTAATTTTGCTAAGCTGGCATTTAGATGCTGTGCTTGGGGATGGTTGGGACTATATTTTTTCTTACGCTGCAGCAGCTGGGGCAACGTAAGGCTAGGGTCAGACGAGCGCAGTGCGAACGCGCGTGCAGGCGCACTTAATCACGGCTGTAGTAGCAGCAAGTGCCAGGCAATGACGGCCAATATACGAAGTACGGTCGCACAAAAGTCCGGCTGCGCAACGCAAGTGGAAAACGAACGCATTTTTTCGAGAACGTTAAACTGCTAGTACTGACGTACAGAGTGCGCTGCGCCCGCTAGAGGCGTGTGTGCGTGAATTGGAGATGTCAGACACTGCTAATGTCCGGCCAACATAACGTCCAGATGCACAAAGTGTTTTATTGATGATCCGTACAAAATCACGGATGCAAATGCGCATCGTATGACCGCTATCGCGTACTCCGTGAAAAAATGCGTCCATTCGTTCAAACGCACTTTTTCACAGACAACGTGAAAATGCGTTCGTCTGACCCTAGCCTAATCTGACTGCGGAAATCTTCAGCTGATGGGATGCTGTCACATTCTGAGGAAGGACCTAGTACACCCATTACTGTAGCATCATCCCTGTCAGTGGAGGTTGTAGGCAATGACATGGCAGGACATATAGTGGGGGTAGAGACAGATGAGGAGGAGGAGGAGGACCTATGCAAAGTGTTGTGCCAACGGGATGCGTGGCAGGTGGTCATATGTCGCCTCAAGCACGTGGTACCCAAGCATGGGATGTCTTTCCCACGCTTGATCCTCGTCTGGCATAGATTACAAATAGCAACGGTGTGGTCTGCTGCACATTTCTTAAAGAACTCCCAGACAGCAGACTTCCTTTACATGTGCTTTGAGACAACAGCGCTCTGCACCTGAGCAGCTGTGACTTCTGATGCCTTGGACTGGCTACAGTTGGTCATAGAGGACGTTCTGCCTCATTTGTTTTGTGCCTCCTCCTCCTCACTTGACTCCTCTGTTCGATCAGGCACCCAGGTGGAGTCAGTGACCTAATCATCGTCATCACCCCCTATCTCCTCGTCACTGGAGCCAACTTGGCAGTATGCTGCAGCTGCTAGGGCAACATGAGTGCCAGTTATTTGTGTGTCACTGGCACCCCCTTCCTCTAGGTTCATTATACTTCCTTCCTCAACCTCAGAGTTTGAATCAGAGCACTGTAGTTGCTGCACATCCTCAAGCAGCATGTCACTGTCATGTAGTCAAACAATTCAGCTGACTCCTCCGTGTGTGATAGTGAGGTTACGGCAGGAGTAGCTGTGGACGTGGAGGCTGAATTAGATGTTTTGGCAGCTGAGGTGGAATGTAAACCACTACAAGCCTGGCTGGCAGAGGACTCGGAGGATGAGGATGGCCTGGTTAGCCAATCCACCAAATCCTCTGTATGTTGCTGCTGCTTAAGACAGCCAGCACCAGTTAGAAAAAACAAGCGTGCCCCTGCAGAGGATGCACCACGTCCACGACGACCAGAGGCACAGCCTCCCGACACAGAGGCTGCTTGCCCGTTTATCTGTGTCTGGGAGCGTCTGCCTGTCCTTTTTGGTCTTTCTGACATGGTGAGTGATATATGGATTAAAGATATACAGAACTCTGATTCAACTCTGTTATAAAAATTGGAGATATGCAGAACTCTGATTTAACTGTGTTATCTAAATTAAAAATTTCCAGAACTCTGGTAAAACTCAGTGAGACACCCTGATAGCTGGCAGCCAGTGACAAGACACAGATTAAAATTCCCAGAAACCACCTATAAATCAGTGAGACCCCCTGATGGGTGGCAGTCACAAGACACAGGTTATAATTCCCAGGTATCTGCTACACATCTGTGAGACCCCCTGATGGGTGGCAGTGACAAGACGTGAATTACAATTCCCAGGAACCTCCTATAAATCAGTGAGACCCCCTGATGGGTGGCAGTGACAAGACACAGATTACAATTCCCAGATACCTTGTAGAAGTGAGACCCCCCAATAGCTGCTGGCAGTGAGAACACACAGATTACAACAATTCCCAGATATCTTGTAGAAGTGAGACCCCCCCAATAGCTGCTGGCACTGAGAAGACACAATAACAGAACAATCTCCTCTCAAAAAACACGTGCTGGGGCTGTGTGAAGCCTTATATAGTGTGCTGCGGGACTTAGCTCTGTGAGCCCATGATTGGGCAAAATTTGCCCAATTAGGACTCTGAGCCGTGATTGGCATAGTCTTGTACCTGTCTTGCACCTGACCTGTGGTCAGGTGCAAGGCTGTAGCCAATTACAAGCTTCAGGCCAGTGGAAAAGTGCATTGTGGTCCATTGTGGTGCATTGTGGGCGAACTCGAACCGAACACGCGGAAATGTTCGGAGTTCGCGAACAGCCGAAAGGCCGATGTTCGATGTGAACTCTGAACAGATCGAACCGAA
Organism: Leptobrachium leishanense; assembly: GCA_009667805.1. NCBI lineage: Eukaryota > Metazoa > Chordata > Amphibia > Anura > Megophryidae > Leptobrachium > Leptobrachium leishanense. The sequence continues at coordinate 109,443,079 of CM019065.1, read as the reverse complement.
CAGCTCATCCCTAGTCACAATCTGTATAGAGACAAAGGACAGAGATGCCCCATCAGAAGCATACGTTATTATGGAGATTAGAGGTTCTCATAAGAAAACATTGTTATTCATACTCAGTGAGTATATTGGTGTATCGTTATATACACAGTTGACTGGCGTTACCAATCAATATTCCTAATGGTGTTGCTGTAACAGTCCAGGATTATGAATAATAAGTTTGTTTTAGTTTTGTGTTTCCTCATAGAAAGGAGAAAAAATAAAACAAACAGAAGGAAATCTTGATGACATCGTCCAGGGAAAAGACTTAAAAGAAGCGCTCACATTGCAATGTTTGTTTACCTTCTGAACTGTGTGCTCTGGGAGTCTGTCACATCTGCCAAAAACTGGGCCATGGTCTTTGGTGGTGAGACGCTCTAGCTTGGCTCGAAGAGACTGCTCCTCCTCAGATACACTACGATATGTTCCTGTCTGTTTGAAAACATATAGAGAACCATGAATTCTATGTATGACATTGAAAAGGGACATAAAGAAAAAAAGAATGAGCCAGCAATCACTTGGTCCAAAAACCTGTCTTAAATTATGGTGTCAATGCCAACACAGCAACATTTCAGTCCCACTGGGTTTTTATCAAGCTTCAGAGAAGCCTGAATTTACACTTTCTAATGTTTTTTGTTATATCATTCTGTCGTGACATGATGCATATACAAAGTAATGATATATTATTATTATTATTGTCATCATTTATATAGCACCAACAGTTTCCGCCCCTCTTTACAATAACCAAAGGGAACGAGATAAATGGACATATGCTGGAAACAAGAGGTGTAGAGTGCCCTGCTCATAGGAGCTTACAATCTAGAGGATTTTGAATCTGCTGAAAAAAGGATATATAAATTCGTCTGGGTCCTATAATAAAATTTGACTTCTAATAGCTTTTACAATTTATAAGCAAAAGTGGTGGAAAAGCTCAGCACATGTGGGTGGAATGGCTTAACAGCAGAGGGGTTAAATCCAGTTAGCTGGCCATGGAGCCTACAGTGACTGTTCGGTTTGTGGCGAGAGGAGGCAATGGATCGCACCATTGTTTTTTTGTTAATACTGTATGCAAACCGGTATTGACCTTGGGATCGCTCGTTATTCTCCATATGTCAAGAAAAAGGTAGTCACAAAAGCAGAGCCACAAGAGAAGATTGATGTAAACAAACAGTTCCCAGTCAGCCCAGTGCGATCCTATGTGATCATATATACGTGATATTGCATGGCTCTCGTACTCGTCTCCATGGGGGTTTTATGGAGCTGCCAATATCTATTAACAACTCCCTAATATTACAAACCGAGCAGCTAAAATAGCCAGTATGATTAAGGCTGGGGTCAGACTAACGCATTTTTAACGTGCGTTTAGGCACAATAATCACGGCCGTAGTAGCAGCAAATGACGGGCAATGAAGGCCAATATAGGAAGTACGGCTGCACGAAAGTCCGGCCGTGCAATGCAAGTGGCAAACGAACACATTTTTTCGAGAATGTAGAACCGCTAGTACTGACGTACAGAGTGCGCTGCGTCCGCTAGCGGCGTGTGTGCGTGATTATTTTTCTGTTAATCTGTATATTTGGTCTTGTGTTAATATCTTGCATTTTACTATTTTGTATTTCTGTAACCACTCAATGTTCTCGAACCCAGGACATACTTGAAAACGAGAGAAATCTCAATGTATCCTTCCTGGTAAAATCCTTTATAAATAAATTAGGAGACATCAGATGCTGCTAATGTCTGGCCAACATAACATCCAGACGCAGAAAGTGTTTTATTGACGATCTGTAAAAAATCACGCACGAAAATGCACATCGTATGACCGTTTTTGCGCATTCCATGAAAAAAATACGTCAATGCGTTCGGATGCACTTTTTGACAGTCGCTGCGAATAATGCGTTCGTTTGACCCTAGCCTAAAACTTTATTGATCTACCTGGGGAATCAATTATTCCAACCAACTGTTTATAAAACAAATAAAAAAAAAAAAGATACAAACTAGAGTAAGATTTTATACCTAAATACTTACAATGTCTGACATTTCACGTCTTCTATGTCCACGCAAGAAGCTGTAAAAGCAATCACAAGAAGACATTTACCAAATTCAATGAAACACTTATTTTAATTAGTCATGTGATTAGTCTGTCTCATATAACGGCTTCAAAGAATGTCGAGTATTTATTCACATACACAATAATATCGAAAGAATTAATTATTGCAGGGAAAGACATGTTAAATTAAGAAAAGGTTATTAATTTACAAAAAAAAACAAAAACAACCAGTAACCATTAGTAAATATCCAATTAAGATGCTATTTGCTGATGAATCATCCAAGATATTCTAGTGAATATCATCTGTGTGAATGCAGAATAAAATAATTCAAATTATTTATGCATTGAAAGGGAGATGTTGAAACAAGTAAATGGAAATATTTTAATAGAAACAATATGGTGTTTTTTTTTCCTTTTTATCTTCTCCTTATTTAGCTTGTTTTCACTTCTTTCTGGAGAATATTTCCTTTCTTGGTTATTCGTCAAAACGTAGTTCCGTTGCCAATTCAGCGCATTGAGGTTCTTTTTGAATTTTTCACCTCCTGTATATCAGCAGTGAGCTTTTCATGGTTTTGCAATTCTCCTCATTAAACTAGTGCCCAGTACCCATATTATTGGTCTTAACTTACATACTATTTTTGCACCCCAAGAACACTGTTACATAGTTAAACAGTAATATAGGTTGGGAAAAAAAGACCAATGTTCATCAAGTTTAACCTTCTACATATCCCTATGGCTGCTGTTGATCCAAAAGAAGGCAAAAAAACCAAAAAAAACCTTGGCACAATATCCAATTGTGTCCAAAAAGGGAAATATTCCTTCTCGATTCTCTAGTGGAAATCAGATTTATCCCTGGAGAAATTTCAGGTTGCTTTCAGTAATATAAATGGGTGAACAGCAAATTTGTGCCAGTTCCAATCAAACTTCAGAGAATGGCAAAAGGAGGGAGAGAAAAAATAATGAGAAAAGAAGGAAACTGATTCTTGGTTCTCCATGGCAATTGGGGATCATGGGATTTTCTTGGATCAATTTTTTTTTTTTTAGTAGCAGTTGTTATATTTCATAATAGTAAGTGGTTTTTAAAGTAAGCCTTAATAATTTCGATCTGGTAAAAGATGCATTTTAGCAATTAAAACAGGCTAAGTATTGCTTATCCGAAATGATTACGGTTTTGCATTTGTTCGTATTTTGCTATAGGTGCATAAAATAGTGGTGTTTGGTGATGAGATCCAAGTTTAAAAATTAAATTCATATTTCATGTGCACCTTATAAAGATAGCCTGTGGTAATTTTAGATATAATTTTTTATTAATTTTGTCCCCCTGTCACATGAGAAAATGTGTGAAATTTTCCATTTTCTCGGAATGTCGGCACTCGAAAAGAAATGTGGATTTTGGAATATTTCAGATTTCGGAATTTTATGTAAGGAATATTCAACCTATATTATACTTTTTAGTAAATAACCCACTCCATCAGACAAAATACCAGCTGTGATAATTTAATGATACATTATTATAACCTAATCCAGTGGTTCCCAACTCTGTCCTCAAGTCCCCCTAAAAGGCCAGGTTTGCCAGATATGACAGCACAGGTGATATGATTTGCTGCTCAGTGATTGCAGGATTCAGTCGGTATTTCTCCAAGGAAATTCCTAAAACCTGGCCTGTTAGGGTGACTTGAGTACCAGAGTTGGGAACCACTAATTTCTAAAAAAATAAACAATCCAGTCATAATATTGTAATATTATATATATTTATATATTTTTCTGTTTAATCTGTATAATCAGCTGTTTAATCAGCGCTGCGGAATATGCTGGCGCTTTATAAATAAAGAATAATAATAATAATAATAATATATTTGTGTGTTTTTTTTGGTTTTATATCTTGCATTGTATTACTTTGTATTAATGTAACAACTGTAACATTTTAATGTTCTTGAACCCGGGACATACTTGAAAATGAGAGGAATCTCAATGTATCCTTCCTGGTAAAATCCTTTATAAATAAATAAATAAATAAATTTAAGTCATAATATTTTTCCCTGACGACCTTAAAAAAAAAACCCACAGCTCTGAAAGTATGAAAGATAATGAGAAGATGCGAAATGATACTAAACACTATCAAATATCAAAATAATAGACATCGTGTTAGTGTATGATGAAAATACCTTTTCTATGCTAGATTGGTTTTGTTAAAGCATTGTAAATTGTAAGCTCTTGAGCAGGGTCCTCTCACCTACTGTACCGTGTGTGTAACGTGTAGGTATATTTGTTGTTCTGCCTCCCATTGCACAGCTCTACAGAACTTGTTAGCGCTTTATAAAAACTTGTAACTAACTGTAACTGTAAAGCAGTGCAGAATATATAAAATAACATAAACACAGCTGCCTTTATTCCCTGAAACAATCTAAATAGACATTGATATCACTGCAATGCATTTATTACATATAGTATATTATTCTTTATTAGCACCAACATATTCCGCAGCGCTGAACAATGGGTACAATATAAACAGTGTTAAAATACTTTGGGACTGAACAACATTTGACAAAACAACACAAGAGGAAATGAGAGCCCTATTACCGTGGGAACTTATTATAGCAATTCTATTCAATATCAGCAAGTCCTACAGCATATATAGGGTGTATTGCGCAAGGAATCCCCCAAAAAGATATGAAACAGTAGGCCCAACTGTCAGATTTAAATACATCTATGTGCAAAAACAGCTAAAATCACATCACACACATTCTTACCGGTGAACAGCCAAAAGAAAACCAGAAAAGAAAGTCAGTGTTGGGATGTGAAGACCGTTTGACAGTAACCAAAGCAATTAAAAACAAAAAAAGCACAGTAAAGAATTACAGCCGCATGGAAAGTACCCAAGTTGTGTGTTCCCCAGTTAAAGCCAGTGGAAAGCTTTCTATAGTCATCGGGTTCGGATTAGGCATCACAAGGCATTACTCAGTCAGGCTTATTAATTAAATCAGCCAAAACATTCAGCAGACGCAATTAAACGCGACAAAAAAAAAAAAAGAGACAAGAGGTAGTTGGTTGAGAATAGAGTTTAATGGGGGTGGGGTAGGGGGTTGGCACAATAACCCCTTGGTTAACATTCTACATTCCGAAATGATCATTAATCCATTTTTAAAGCAATGCGTCCCTTGTCCTTGTTTTCTAAGAAAGCGTTAAGTGATGTTAATCACGGAGAACTGGGGACTGCACTTGCACTGGCTACATTATGCAGGAGATTCAACATTCCTGCGATTTTTGTTCAGGATTAAAATGTAGGTGCATAATATGCACTAAATAAGAGCTGGCGGTGGCGGATACATTGTTGTGCCAGATTTCACAAAGTAACAAGAGTGTCAACCCCTTATAATTAAAATGCAATTTTGTATATGACACGGTGGATGCATGATTTATAACGCTGTTTTACGCCGGCTCTAGACAGCTTCGAAGTCACCAGCCAAGGTAACACCTAGATTAAATATTCCTCTTAACTGTGATGCCTAAACACCGAATACAGACATAACTATTAGTGTAAATTCTATTCCATTTCAGTAACCCTATATCAACCTTCACTTTACCAAACAAACAAAAAAACAGTAACATAAGAATGCAATTAAAAAATATGTAGCGAGAAGACTTATTCATACTGTTACTTGAATACGGCAGGCCCCCAAACATCCCATTCTCCATAATACAAATGAGATATGATATTATAGATGAATATATAATATTATTCTTTACCATGACATTGCAGCTAAAGTTGTGTAAACTGATTACATAGTTATATAGGCTGAAAAAGACATGCATCCATCGAGTTCAGCCTTTCACACATCACCTACTGCTGTTGATCCAAAAGAAGACAAAAAACCCAGTCTGAAGCGCTTGCCAATATGCAACACACTGGGAAAAAATTCCTTCTTGACACCAGATTTCTCCTTGGAGCAAGAAGCTTCTACCCACATATTAAATATTATAACCTATAATATTCTGTGTCTGCAGGAAGTCATCCAGTCGTTTTTTAAAAGTCAGTGCAGTGTCTGACCCAACCACCTCAACAGGCAGAGAATTCCACAGCTTTATTGTTCTCACCGTAGAATAATCCTTCCTATGCTTTAGGCTGAATTTCCTTTCATCCAGTCTAAATGAGTGACCTCGTGTCCTGTGTATAGTCCTGTTAATGAATATCTAATAAACTGCTGATTAGAATATTCTGCAGTAAAAAGTCTCTTTATGTATAGATTTTTTAGGATCTTTTAGGCATTTTTCGGGATTTTTAAGGAAAAATAGTTTTTCCGTTTTATTTTTAAATCGTTTTTCCTTTTTTCTGTAACAGCCCTTTTTATTATCATTCATTGGCTCTTATATATAAATTTCAGACATTTTTGTTCTGTAGTTTCTTTGCAAACAGCCTTTCACTTTTCAAACATTCAAGCGTACTGGTTTTTTTTCACTCCATTCGTCTGCGGTGTCGGCTTTTTCCGGCGGCTGCTCTGCGCTGTGATCAGCGGCTGCTTGGGTTTCTCTGGCGTGTTCGGCGGAGTTAATCCAGATGTTTTTGCGGGTTTCGGTGTGCGTTCGGCGGGTTTGCGGCGGCTTTTCCCTGCACTACGACGGCCCTGTGGTGCTTGCTGAATACACCACAGGGTCACCGAAATGGAATTGCCAAATCGCACCGAATTGAAGAGATCGAAAAGTCACCGAACGTGCGGTGACTTTTCAATTCTCTTTGAATAACCCTGTATGTTTTCATCGCAAGAGTGAATTCCCCTTTTAATGCCAATACGTTGCTGGCCTTGGCGGAAGCTTTTTAACATTGCGAAGTGTTACTTAGTTTGAAGTCTATGATTATTCCCAAATTCTTCTCCTGCTTTGATTTCACTAACTAAGTACCATTTAGGGTATACATTGCTTGTGTGTTCTTTTAATTCAAAGTGCATAACTTTGCATTTATCTACATTAAATTTCATCTGCCATTTAAGTGCCCAGTCCCCCAATATATCTAAATCCCTCTGCAGCGAAGTAACATCCTGCTCACATTGTATTACTTTTCCTAGTTTTTGGACATCTGCAAACACTGACACAGGACTTTCGATGCCTATTTCAAGATTATTTATAAATGGATTGAATAGAAGTTGTCCTTTAACAGACCCCTGAGGGACACCACTTACCACTGATGTCCATCTTGAAAATTTATGACCACTCACTGTACCCTATCCAGTGTTCTATCCAAGAACAAGAATTTTCTTAATTTCTTGAAATAGTAACCACTTGTCCAAAAACGTAGGGCTTGGTAAAGATTAAGGTACATGCATACATTATTCTTTTTATTATGGTGCATCTTATTAAAGTGCACCTTCCATTTAACAGGGAATCACTCGCACAATATGAGCAAGCATTTTTGGCTAATACATGTATTGTAGAATTTGGAGTTGTTTCCAATGAAATAATCACAATCACACACTTCCAATGGCATTCTGACAAAGTAACATCTGTGAGAAGAAGAGCTGCTGTTAAAGACTGTCCTCCACTCACTCCAGGCACCTGACTGACTGCTAACACCTTGACGAAGGACTTAGTACAACATGGTCACTGTTGAACAGTGGTAGTTCATCTTTTGGGGCAGTAGGGGAAGCACACCACTTTGGTTGATGGCAACAACATAGAAATGTCAGCAACTTAGCACTTCAGATATGGAAATGTTGGTCCTCTGTCCTGCCTTAGAGCATTTTGCCCATACAATGTATCTTAAAGGGGGCCCTGCCCTCCAGCCATTAGATTTCTAAAGGTCCACTCATTATGCATGATACTTCCATTGGTTCATGGTTATGGGAGGCAATACAGAGAGGAAGAAGGAAGATGGAGTGAAAGATCACCTAGATAGTTTTACAAGATAGAGGGTCTGAGGAACAAGTTGTGATTTTGTTTTCCATTCCCTGAACGGGTCTCAAGAACATGCTTCTTAGCTGGACAAGCATGTGTGGAAGCATCTGTGTTGAGAGCATTGAAGCAGCTGTCCCTCAGGTCTCTCCAGCAGCACCAGGTCTGGCAAAATGTGATCAATGCCCATAAGCAGGGGAAGCTCCCAACTTTAGAATTGGAATTTAGTTTGCACCATGACCTATGTCTAGTCTTATCTCAATGAATCACAAAATCCAGTAAAATCAATATAGACAGAATAAACATGCAGCATTTTTTATTATGACTTACAGTCAATGTTCTTGCTATCTCTCTGATGTGTTTGTTTTGTTTCTTCAGCCTAATGATGGCTTGCTTCACTGATAGTGACAGCTCTTTGGATCTCATCTTGAGAGTTGACAGCAACAGATTCCAAATGCAAATAGCACACTTGAAATGAACTCTGGGCCTTTTATCTGCACATTGTAATTGGGGTAATGAGGGAATATCACACACCTGGCCATGGAACAGCTGAGAAGCCAATTGTCCCATTACCTTTGGTCCCTTAACAAGTGGGAGGCACATCTGCAAACTGATGTAAATCCTACACCATTCACCTGAGTTGGATGTACATACCCGCAAATTAAAGCTGACAGTCTGCAGTTAAAGCACATTGTGTTTGTTTCAATCCAACTCCATTGTGGTGGTGTATAGACCAAAGATGTTAGAATTGTGTCGATGTCCTAATATTTCTGGACCTGACTGTATGTCAATATACAGTCAGTACTGTATACAGCGACTCTTTAGGATAAAGAGCATTTCTGGGCCAAAGTTCCGAATGTGAATCAATCAACATCCATGTTCCATTGGTTTCCATGGTGACTGAGGCTAGGGTCAGACTGAGGCAGTGCGAACGCGCGTGCAGCCGCACTTAATCACGGCCGCACTAGCAGCAGATGCCGGGCAATGACGGCCAATATACGAAGTACGGTCGCACAAAAGTCCGGCTGCGCAACGCAAGTGGAAAATGAACGCATTTTTTCGAGAACGTGAAACCGCAGGTACTGACGTACAGAGTGCGCTGCGTCTGCTAGAGGCGTGTGTGCGTGAATTGGAGACATCAGACGCTGCTAATGTCCGGCCAACATAACGTCCAGACGCAAAAAGTGTTTTATTGATGATCCGTACAAAATCACGGACGAAAATGTGCATCGTATGACCGCTATCGCGTATTCTGTGAAAAAATGCGTCCATTCGTTCGAACGCACTTTTTCACAGACAACATAAAAATGCGTTCGTCTGACCCTAGCCTTAGCCATGATTACCTTCATCCCAGAATTAGCCATAGTACAGAACAGCCATTGTATTGTAGAAAGCAACAAACCTCTTGCCCACTTTAGAGAATTGTATACCATGAGCTAATGTATATCTGGTTGTTGAATACCTCAAAAGTGCCCATTCTGTGAAAGTATGTAAAGTGCTTCCATATACTTTTTTAACCATTAGTGTGCCAACCATGTATCTCTTACATCGTTGACAAAGTGGAGAGTAGGTCAACCATGGGATTGATGTAATTCCATAAGCACTTTTTTTAGAAAACAATATTGGCGAGTTTTGACTACTATTTCTTTCAAATTCACTTGAATGTATTTGGATAGAAATGAAAACCAACAAATGATCATGGTTTGAAAACCCCCCCAAAAAATCACGTGTGGGCAATACTGCAACATAATAAGGTATGTAATATATTGTGTATAGTTTTTAATATTTTGTTATATGGTGTTTGTTTTGTTCTCTTAATTTATGTTATTGATCCATTAGTGTTATGATACTGGTAATGATATGTCATAATTAACTTACATTGAAACTGTTGGTGCTATATAAATTACGATAATAATAATAATTATAGCAACTAAGAATGCGCATTTAAAAATCCAATGTTGAAATGTGGGTTTCAGTTTGAGTTTTCTCTTTTTCCATACCAAGCGAGCCATTTATCAACCCCTTTCAGCACTTCATATACTGTATCTTTTTGGTTATCAGGATGCTGAATCATTGGAAAGGCCTGATCATGGCCTTTCCAATGATACAAAACATGACCAGGTTTGTTGTAAAAAAAAAAAAAAAATAATAAAAAAATAGTTTTTTAAAAAAAAAAAAAAATTGTCGGGGGGTTTAATTAAATAGGACCTAAACTGGCATCTAAAAAGGATGAGCATAAACCAGTCAAAATGAGCTCATCGCACAGAGGTGAACTGGCTCAGCAGTGAATGGGTTAGGCTAGGGTCAGACGAACGCATTTATCGCGTTGTCCGTGAAAAAGTGCGTTCGAACGAATGGACGTATTTTTTCACGGAATACGCGATAGCGGTCATACGATGCGCATTATCGTCCGTGATTTTGTACGGATCATCAATAAAACACTTTTTGTGTCTGGACGTTATGTTGGCCGGACATTAGCAGCGTCTGACGTCTCCCAATCACACACACACGCCGCTATGCGGCCGCAGCGCACTCTGTACGTCAGTAGTAGCGGTTTGACGTTCTCGAAAAAATGCGTTCGTTGGCCACTTGCGTTGCACGGACGAACTTTCGTGCGGCCGTTCGTCGTATGTTCCCCGGCATTGGAAGTCATTTGCTGCTAGCACGGCCGTAATTTCGTGCGGCTAAAGGCACGTGAAAAATGCGTTAGTCTGACCCTAGCCTTAAAAAGCAAAAACATGTAAAAATTGTGTATTTATAATCTCAGGAAGAAATTTCGAAACTATTTAGCTGGGGTCTTTTTTGGCAGTTGTAGCTTTTGGGGGTTAAATTTTGAAAAAGTGTGTTTTTTAAAATTTTTCCATCATATCTCATTTTTTTATAGTAAATTATACGATATGATGGAAATAATGGTATCTTTAGAAAGTCCGCTTAATGGCGGGAAAACCAGTATATAATATGTGTGGGTTGCATAAACAATGAAAACCTAAACAAACAGCGCAGAAACATAAAAACAGCAGCAGGCACTAAAGGACGGATTTTCGTAAAATCGCCCGGTCACTAAGGGGTTAATGGGAACTGCAATTCTGGTAAACCAGGGCTGATCAAAGACACTGTGCTGCCTGGGTCCAAGATGAAATGTTGTAATTTTTTTCTTACACAGTAGTTTGACATTATTAGTCACTTCAAGGAAAGTAGGTTGGCTGGATTTGGATTTAGATCAGCTAACAAGCTATTTTTGTTGATTTTTTTTTCTATCATTTATTTGAAAACAGGGTCCAAAGTTGGAACGCAACATCAAAATATCTTTATGTGACTGCCCTGCACAATGCCTGTGTATGGATATTACAGTAACACCTTGCATCTGTACTGTACAAGGTTTTTAAATCTTTATAACCCCCTAATCTTATCCCTAAAAAAAGGGGTGTGAAATGCTAATCAGTGATTTTCAATGTATTACAATGCAAAATCAGGTCAAACCTTTTTTTTAAAGCACTTTTTTCATATTTTTTTTTATACCGAACGAGTTTTTATTACTCTACCACACAATATCCATGTTTACTCTTCAAGAAAAACAAAAATATATGACAAGTGTAGGAACACCAAGAGAGAAAGAGAAATAAGGCTAGGGTCAGACGAATGCATTTTTCACGTCTACCGTCAAAAAGTGCGTCCATGCGTCCGGACACACTTTTTCACGGAAGATGCGATAGCGGTCATACGGTGCGCAATTACGGCCGCGATTTTTGACAGAGCTAGAAAAAAAAGAGAAATCTGTGTAACCAAAGTTTGCGTCTCTGGACGTTATGTTAGCCGGACATGGTGCAGCGTCTGACGTCTCCTAATCACGCACACACGCCACTATGCGGACGCAGCGCACTCTGTGCGTCAGTACTAGCGGTTTGACATTCTCGAAAAAATGCATTCGTTTGTCGCTTGCGTTGCGCGGCCGAACTTTCGTGCAGCCGTACTTCGTGTGTGGGCCTGCTTTGGACGTCATTTGCTGCTACCACGGCCATAATAAAGTCAGCTAAACGCACGTTCGCACTGCATTTGTCTGAACCCAGCCTTAGGCTTAAAGAATAAGACCCAGGACATACTTGAAAACGAGAGAAATCTCAATGTATCCTTCCTGGTAAAATAAAAAAATAAATAAATAAGAATACTTTTTAGTTGTTTGTGTCATTAGTGCGTCAAAGAAAAAACCCGTGTCATTAAGGGGTTAAGCAGCTGTACGTGAAGGAACTTTTCATAAATGTATAGCGAGCATATTGTGAGGGAAAAACATGACTGTTCTTTATTTCTTTTCCATGCGCAGCTCTGGACGAACCATTATTCATATGGAACAAACACAATTAAATTCTTCTTTCTTAGGTATAAAACCATTGGCAAGAGTGGGATAAAGTTTTGGCTGTTTGGGTGAAGGGAGCTTGATGATGGACGTGTTTTACAATCGTCCGTTTATATAAAAACTGGCACGTTTTCATTAACAAAGCCACATTTCTAAGTTGTAATGTCTAGCTGGAGCAGATTAGAAAATATTTATCTTTCTCACAATGGAGCTGCAATTTCTGGAACAGACAATATCTCTCTGTCTCCTGTCCCCGTCTCATTATGACGAAAGACAAAGCTATACATTTATGAAAGCCAATGTTAATGCTCTGTTAATCAAACTTCATTCACAAGGCAACCATGTCAAAATGTTTGCCAGCTAGACTCAAACGACATCCCCAAATTCCTCATTATATATGCAATTCATTCCTGATATTATGCTTAGAATCCATTGGTAATAACTATAATATTATCTAAGGTTTTGTGATTACATTTTTACACCCGTCACTGTATTGCACAGTACAGCACTATGTGTGAAAACGTTTAAAGTGACAGCTTTGGAGCAGATGCATTCTTCAATTACTTTTCTATTATCTTGTTTTTTGTTTTTAACAGAAGGAAAATTACAGAGTTAAGGGAATATTCTTCATACATGTCTATTCACATACAGGGCCAGATTTATAACTAGGTAGACTAGGCATGTGCCTACAGGCGCCTGCCACAGGGGGCGCCTTGCTCTGTAAAACCTTTTTTATTTTTTTACTACAATTTACAATCATATAGATCACTGTATCTCTGGAGCCCTAAGGAATAGAGGGACATATGAGATATCATTGGAAAGGCCCGCCTATGACCTTTCCAGTGACATCAAATATAACCAGGTTAGATTTATGTAACCTTTATTTTTTAACACAGCACTATTATTATTATCATTTATATAGTGCCACATATTCCGCAGCGCTTTACAAGATCGGTATACAAGGTGTTGATACATTAGAATACCACACATGGATGATATGGCCTAATTCAGTTTACAATTATAAGGTGAACAGTGATGCTGCGCTAACACAAAACAAAAATGTAAAAAGTCATTTTGGCAAGTTATTTTTTGTAGGGTAGGGGGTTAGGGGTGCTCCACATTTCTTTGCCTACAGGCTCCTGAGATGAAAATCCAGCCCTGTTCGCAAACATGCACAAAGGCTCATGCGGAAAAAAAAGGATGTATAATTTCTATCAGCACAGTTTTTGATCAACAGCAAGATTAAAATTACACAGAGTGATTTATTCAGCTCTACTAAAGTATATTTAGATAGGCTTCCGACTGTATATAAAATATTGTTTTTTTTACATTAGAATCAAATTTAACCCCTTACCACTGGGGATCTCCCAGCAAGGCAGTACCTAAATGCTAAGGGGCAGCAAAGCATGTCTCCTGTGATGGGTAGCCAAGCGCCTCATTGGCTGCTGCAGGACCGCTTGTGTTCAAGCAGTCCCGCGGCTGTCATTGACACATTGACACACACAGGCGAGGTGGGAAAATCCGTGCATAGGGAGTGAGCGTGGTGTGCTATGCCAGCCCATGGCGCTTAGACTCTCTTACTGCAAGGACGGGATAGCACGTCCTGCAGCGCGAAGGGGTTAAATACAAAAGCCAACACATAAATTCACATAATTAACCATTTTGTAATACAATAGTAACCAAACATTAGCATATAATACCCCATTTGCATTCTTTTTAATGCAGAATTAGTTTAACCCCCCCTCACCACCCCCAGAGAAAACACTCCCAGTGAGATCACACTCCTACCTCCCGGTATTACTGTAAAGAAGCTACAAAAGCAGCCCCTCCTTTCTGCAGCAAAAGGTGCAACATTAGAGTCAGTAAGAGAGCAAAATACAGGGAGAGTTCGAGGGTCACACAATACTTAATAGGGATAAGATTCAGGGGTTATAATGAGTGAAAAGGGTAGAATCCGGCCTTTCCAACAAAACCAAATATGACCATATAATGTGTAAAAAGAGAAACAAAGCATAAAATTTACTTTTTTTCCTTATTTCTAAGACAGTGGCATTATATGCTTTTACATATTAAGCAAAAAGTGCCACTGCACTAACTCACCTTCTCAATTCCCAAGCCAGGACCAAAAGTGGAGGCGATGGAGCAAAGCGTTAGTACGAATTAATACACAGGACACCGCACAGCTTCGAGGACCCTTTGGATCCCTATATTTCTAGTCTTTACACCATAAAGTCAACTTAGGTTCATTTGACAGGACAGAGTCTGGCCTTTCTAACAATACCAAACATGACCATGTAAATCACCCAAAAACAAAGCTTTTGTTTTTTTCTTTTTTACTTAATTTTTTTGTTCCAAAGCAATGGCATTGTCCATTAGTCACGTATAAAATGAGCAATATCACTACCATTGCCCACCTTCTCATTTCTCACTCTGGGAGCAAGGTCAGTGTTTTATACATAGGCATATTATTAATAAAACTCCAAAATACAAGAGAAAATTCTCCTTTTTTTTAGTTTTAGCTAAAACTGCGTATTTTCTCAGAAAAATGCAATAACAGGTTCCCATTAGGATTTCACCGATACCACTTTTTTAGGACCGAGTGCAAGTACCGATAGTATTGGAGAGTACCTGAAAAATAGTAAGTACCGATACTTTTATTTAAAGTCATGTGACTGCTTTCCTATAAATAATTTAGGATTTTGCCGAAAGCCTGTCCAGTTTATGTTAATATTGCAATGTATGACCAGGCACTCCATTTACCCACTGCACACACCCTGACCACATAACACACCTCAGATACATGTACAGTATATAGACACTCAGACCAGATATACCCACTCAGATACATATATACAGACCCAGGCCAGACATACCCACAGGCCAATGCTGGGGCAGCTGGCCGGATGCAATAAAAGCATTTGGCCAGCGTTCCCCTCCAGCTGGCCCCGTTACTGAGCAGCCGCAGAGAAATGACGTGCTGTGATGTGCTTTCGCGAGATCTCAGCAGGAAGCAGCGTCAGCCTCCACAGTCTGGCAGCTGCTCGGTAACACTGCCGGCCAGAGGGGAATGCTGGCCTAATGCTTTTAATGCATCTGTCTAGCTTCCCCAGCCCTCGGATACCCGCAAGCTGGCCCAGCGCTGGCTTCCGTGTATTGGGGGCGGTACCAGGGCATTTGCACAAGTACGAAGTACTCGTACAAATGACGGTATCGGCATCGATACTAATATCGGTACATCCCTAGTTCCCATTTCAAATTTTGTTTAACAACAGTTCCATAGAATATATAACCACAAAGGTTTGGTTGATAAAATGTGAATATAATTATACACGCTGCAAATGACTGAAATCTGAATAGAAAGTTACATCATTTTTTTACTTTTTGTTGTTGTATGTATACGTCATGTTGTGTCAGAATGGTATAATAATTATATATTTAGAATCTGCTGAGTCTTCTGAAAATAAAGTTCCCACGGGAATAGGGCCCTCATTTCCTCCTGTACTGGTTTGTCAAATGCTGTTCAATGTATTGTGACCCTGTCTATATTGTGCCCATTGTACAGCACTGCGGAATATGCTGGCGCTACATAAATAAAGAATAATAATAATAAGTCTGGGTCCTATCATAAAACATGAATTCAAAATCGTGCTTATACATGAGCACAAAACTGTCAAAATGAGCTCAGCAAACAGGGATAAAATGGCTCAGCAGTGAAGGGGTTAAATATCTTGTAATTGACAACAATTTGAAATTTCAGATGAAATCTGACCGCTTTTTTTGAGTGGTCCAAAAAATCTATGTGAGACATAACTACTACTAAGTATATATTTAGCATTATATTGCTGTAGAGTCCACACTAAAAACAGTGCTACTTCGGAACTCTGTGATCATTTCGTCCTATCACTAACCTGATCTGGGATTTTTGAATAGATCGCTGGAACTGTACATAGTGCTTCACACACTATTCATAGTTATTCTAAATATTGTTCTAACATCCTATCTGGACACTGTTACCTCACTGTTCTTCATGAAACAAAGCTTGCTTTGTGCCCCCCTGTACGTCCGCTTTTATGCACGGCATTCACGACCTGACTGATTCTATTGTTTCCACAGTAAATTCACAAGACTCGGTCATAAACAAGACTTTAAATTTGAATGCATCAGAATGCTCTAGTTCAGACTCATTTACCAGCATAATTATGAAACCGGGATTGACAGGCGTTCAGATCGCACCTCCTAGACATCGCGTAATTGGGACACTTGTTTGCTTGTCTTATATTTGAATAACAATTGAATAGTTGGAACTCTTTATAATAATTGCAGCCTATAAATAAATATTATCCTACAAAGTGCCGAACAATCCATTGCACATATAGAATAAAAATAGGGAAAATATAAGGATCATTTTTACAAAAATGTATGCCCATGGTAAATACATGTTGTATTTTGTGCCAGAAACACACAACCCCTAGAACAGGGCTGCCAAACTCACAGCCCGCTAGAGGCTGATGCCTTCAATTTCCAGAATTCTTTCAATGCAATAGATGCCAGAGAATTGTAGTTCAGAAACATCTGGGGGGCTGGAGTTTGACAGCCCTGCCCTAGAGGCTCCATCAGACATACCACAATCATATCATATATCAATATAGACATATCAATTTTTTGAAGACCATTACAATTCTGAGTAAAATAACATGTTTATTCCTAATGCAGTGAATCCATCAGGGACAGGTATCATGTACAAGCAATTCATGTTAAAAGTATACAGTACATCATGTCCTGCCAGAATGCTGTAACAAAAACATTAGGGGAAAAAAAGTGAATTTCCATTAAAATTTCAATCATCTACAGCGTGTAAAGTAATTTTTTCACATTTTATAATTGAAAATAGTGCTGCATTAATAAGTTAAAGGAAAAAAATACTGTTTTATTTTTTTTTGTTACACTTAACCTGATCATATTTGGTAAAATGTGTTCAGAACGTCCACTGTCCATAAATTAACCCATTTACACCCAAATACATTAAAATCGAACTCACGAATACCCTTTTTCAAACCTTATTACTACTATACTGATTTTTTTATCTGTTGAGTAATAAAAGTATCAAGGAATTCTCTCTTCTTTAACCTTGTATTACCGCAAAGGACCTGGAAGATGCAGCCCTTACTGAAAAGAAAGAAAAGAGGGGGCAAGATAAAATTTGAATAACCTTGTTATGTGCTTTCATAATGCTGCCCATATGCCGACATACAGACAATATTTTTCCAATATGATAGTGTATATTAGAAGCTGTATGTCCAAAAACATCATGATCAAATACTATACCAATACGCTGACCATTTTTATAATTTATATCACATTTGCTGTATTTGACAAATGCCATTTTTTACCATATGCTAATAATACAGACCCTATTTGACAGCAAGATAAAGGACATCATCTAGAGCTTAGAACCTTTCATTCCAGCAATATGTCTATAAAGAATGAACAGAAAGATAAAAAATGAAAATTAGGCAAATGCTGTAGCCACCAATCCATGAGCAAATTAACGTACATGATCAAAATGACCTGAGTGTATCACCCTCTCCCTGATTGTCAGAGAATGTACAAAGTGGATCAAGGAATGCATCACCATGTATTTGCAATAAGACTAATCAGGGCTATTCAGAAAGAGGTGAAAACCTTGAGAATGACTGGAAAATTGAAAATTCTAGGTCAAAATAGTCAAACCAGAAAAATTCTCCCATTTATCTCACTTTCCAAATTGGCTATTTGGTCTAGATTGTTCATTCTCCTGTCAATTCTCAAGGTTTTCACCTCTCTCTGAATAACCCTGTATATTTATCATATAGTCTGACCTCTCAAAACATTTTCACATTTACCATAAACCCAATTTGTGCCCAATGCTGTTAATGCAGACTACAGTTACGATTGTACAAGAAAAGACACACCATCTCGAGTTTGGAAGCTTTCACTCCAGTAATATTTTTATAAAGGATAAATTAAAACCATGCATATTTGCGCATTCGTAGCGCAGAACATCTTTATTCTGTGCTAAAATTACTAATATCCCACAGTAAAGGTGTAAACCACAAATCAATAATTAATATATTTCCCCGAACAAAAAAGCACTTGATAGTGAAAGAGTTAAAAGACATAATAGCCTTTATAAGAGATGAGTTTTCACAAAGACCCAAACGTATTTGTTCTTGAGCCCTTTTCAGCTGATATCGTAATCAAAGCCCCTTAATGACATGGTAATGCAGCTCTGTTCACAAAAGGCCTCCTTTGTCTATGAGATTTAATGTTTGTATAACACTTTGTAGGACATTTGCTGAAGGTTGTTATCCAATAAGCATGTGAGCTTTAAACCATGCAATTCAGAAGGGCCCATTTACTAAGTAACAAACGTTCAGTGCTTCACTTCGCTGACAGTATGGTGAATTCAATATGTAGCAAATGGTCACCGTAGTGCGCTGAAGATAGAGTCGCCTAAGCCCCGCAAAAAAGTTGGAGAACGTTTACGAAGTGCCTTGGCGAATTCCACAAAA
Source organism: Leptobrachium leishanense (assembly GCA_009667805.1). NCBI lineage: Eukaryota > Metazoa > Chordata > Amphibia > Anura > Megophryidae > Leptobrachium > Leptobrachium leishanense. Next base: position 109,424,213 of record CM019065.1, on the reverse strand, counting down.
CTGCAAAAAAATGTATTGAACTCTATTCTCCTAATCGGTGTTTAAACCAATATATGTGTCTAAAGAATATAAAAAGGTCCTTCAAGATAATAATAATAATTAAAAAAATACAGGGAAACAAAAGTTGTCAAAAAATACAAAAAGGTGTTAAAAAAAATTCTTACTGAAAATGAAAAAAAATAAGCGGTCTTTAAGAAAAAAAGGATAATATGTTTTTACATTGAATCCTATGGGATTCGCCTGTTTAAACCTGTCAAACTGAAACCCTGAGAATCAGAGCATTTCAATGACATTTCAGTGCAGTTTTGCACTCTGGGAATAGACAGGCCATTACTTATTGGACAATTTCACTACTGCCAAAGACCGCGGCTAACTGCACCATATTTCGCCTGTAGTTGTTGAATTGACAACTTAGCGAATAGAGTGGTGTTGGCTTAGTGGAAATGGAATGTATGACTAGTGAGAGGCATGCAAGTATGAGCAATGATGGAAGAGTGTCTGATGGTGCACAAGAGGGATGGGATTTAGTGTTTGTGGCTGTGTAGTTCCTTGCTTTCCCCCTTCCTTCTTACCTCTCTTAGAACAGCTGATGGACCAATGCTGCACATTCTGTTCTGGAACGAACAATAAATATGTACTGATCCAAAGATCTTGCCAGCATCCAGGCAAACTCGTTTTTCACCTATGGCTGGAAAATCACAGGCCCTCTTTGTTGCCTCATTGAAGTGCTGGAATTGGATCAGACACATACACACAAGCAAATTGTTTCTTTGTGATGACTTAAGATTTTACCTACATGAAAATTGAATAAATGATTAAGTATACTTATTTCATACATTTACAATAGGAGACAAATTTCAGAAAATCTTGTCTCAGTTGTAATGAAAAACAGATATTTTTAATTAACCTCCCTGGCGGTCCGATTCTGACATATTTTCTATGTCAGAATCGGTCCAATTTATTCTGGCCCCCTAGCGGTATAAGTGTGGCTCGTAGGTTAACTTTCAATACTGAAAGCGGTATCCCCGAGCCACACTCGGGCCGATACTTACATGTCCTGCGCTCCCTCGCTGTCCCTGCATTCACACTGCAACCAATCTCAATGTCACACTTCCTGGTTCACTCCTCGCGAGAAGAGAACCAGGCAGTGTGACGTTGCGAGCGGCTCGAGGAGACTGCGGGATCAGAGAGGGAGCGCAGGACATGTAAGTATCCAGCCCGAGTGTGGCTTGGGGATACCGCTTTCGGTACAAAAAGTTAACCCCGAGCCACACTCGGGAATACCGTCAGGAGGTTAAACTTATTTTTGTGCCACACATGGGTGAATGTGTATTGCACAGCACTTGAGAAAAATGTAAATCCTTTTTGTTTAGCTTTGGCATTTAAGATTAAAAAGGCAGATGACAATTTTGGTACCTGTAAATACTCGAGTATACCGCTAGATTTTGGTGACAAAGATGTACCTTAAAAATGGAGGGGTCGCTGTATATTCGAGACATCAGCATTGCGTGTAAAAAAAAAACCGAACAAAAAAACTTGACTTGCTCATGAATCACAAGTAGGGATGAGCTGTTCGGTTCGATCTGTTCGGAGTTTGCATCGAACATCGGCCGTTCGACAGTTCGCGAACTTCGAACTTTTTGGGACGTTCGCCAAAAGTTCTAAAACAAAATAATTTGAAAAAAGTATAAAAAATGCTTAAAAAATACTAAAAAATCTAGAAATAAAGAGACTCTTTACTGCTGAATATTATAAGCAACGGTTTATTAGATATTGAATTAAAACAGGAATATTTTTAACATTGACGCCTATGGGATAAAACATTCTTGTTACTAAAACATCAGGTAGACACAGCCCTCTAATCAGGCACTATAGAGGGCAGTCTGCAGGGGCCTCCCAAGGATGCCCTTGAGGAGCATGCGGCAGCCGGATGACAGAGCTGCGACTGTGCGGGCTAGCCGCCCGGGTGCATGTGGCAGAGACAGGCAGCGCAGGGGGGGAGCCACTGCACCTGCGGCCACGGCAGACCCCCCCACAACCAGGATCCAGGGAGCCCCCACTTACCACCAGGCTAAGGTTAGGCGACACATTTCTAAAAAAAATAAAATCCGAGGACATTTTTAAATGTCCCCGGGAACATAAAACCATTTTTTTTTTCTCTACCTGGCTGAATGTATCCAGTCTCAGGCAGGGCCGGCGCTAGTGTAAGGCGGCCGCCTTACTGTCCTGGCTTGCTGTCAGTGTGAGGGGCGGAAAAATTCTGTTTTTAAAATGCTGGAAGCGGAGCTATGAATGATCTTCAGACATCAACCAGGGGCCCAGCCGCGCACTCTCAAACCGATGCAGTGTGCCTGCCTCAGTCCCATATTCTAAACATGAGCAGGCACACTGCATAATTTGGCACCGCCCCCTCACGTGACACACATAGCCAGGGCACGCAGCAGCAGAAAAGCCTGGAGGACAAACCCCAAAGCTTAGGGTGCGGCCCTGCAGCAGAGTCAGCCTGCGTGCTTCCACTGTAATGTGAAGGAGGACTGGGCAGAGAGGCCGAGAGAAGATTTTTAAAAGGTTTGAATAAAATGAGGGAGGGGGTGTGTGTGTAATGTTCTGCTCGGGGGGGTGTAATGTTCTGCTCCGGGGGTGTAATGTTCTGCTGGGGGGTGTAATGTTTTGCTAGGAGGGGTATTGTTCTGCTGGGGGTGTAATGTTCTGCTGGGGAGGTGTGTGTGTAATGTTCTGCTGAGGGTGTGTGTGTAATGTGTTGCTGGGGTGTGTGTAATGTTCTGCTGGGGGGTGTAATGTTTTGCTAGGAGGGGTATTGTTCTGCTGGGGGTGTAATGTTCTGCTGGGGAGGTGTGTGTGTAATGTTCTGCTGGGGGGTTTGAGTAAACTGATATCGGTACATTACTGTGAGGTTTATTGCTGTGGAGCTCTGTGATACGCTCATACACACTGCACATTACTGTGAGTTTTATTGTTGTGGAGCTCTGTCATACGCTCATACACCCCGCACATTACTGTGAGGTTTATTGCTGTGGAGCTCTGTCATACGCTATATGAAATGAATTAAGGGGGAGGGGGTGAAAGTAATTACAGGGGAAAAATGAATTAAGGGGGAGTGAATTGAAATTAGAGGACGAGGACCCTGCTGCCAGTCTGCTTCTGGAGACCTGGAGTCGGACAGTGGACCACAGCAACAGAGTGAGAGTGGTAGGTAGCAGGATCACAGGGAAACACTGGGAGTGGCAGGCAGTTTGAAATATGTGGGTATATTGAAACAGCAAGACCAGGGGGCACCACCAGGCCACATTGCAAATTTGTGCAGTGGCCTGGTGCCCCTTCTATGCCACATTGCCAAAGGAGGGGACCACACACTCTGTAGATTGGCCCTGTGGCACAGGAGGGGCACCAGACACAGCATAGATTGGCAATGCGTGAGGACACCAAACACTCCGATTGGCATGGCACGGATTGGTGGAGGGGGGCACCAAAAAGCAACTTCGCCTGAGTAAACAAAAATGCTTGCACCGGCCCTGGTCTCAGGCAGTGGTTTGGTTTTTTTGTGTGTGTATATTATTAGCAAATTTATAGGGGAAGGTAAGGGCAGGTATGATATATATTATATATATATATATAGATAAGATATATATCTATATTCTTATCAATATATATATTCAGACTTGTATTACACACACATTTTGGCAACTAATTGCCCCCCCCCCATTTGGCTGATCCCTCCAGATTTTTTTTTGAACCTGATAGAGCAGAGAATAATATATATATTCACTGCTCTGTCGGGTTCAACATTTCTTCTGGAGGGATCAGCCAAATTGGGGGGGGGGGCACAATTAGTTGAGATTGTCCACATGCCACCCCCCCATGTGCGTATGTGTACAGTTGTGTTCAAAATTATTCAACCCCCAATGCTGTAAAGGGTTTTAGGGAATTTAGTGTACATTTGTAATTGTATTCAGAATGAAATCCTACAAGGACTTTTTAAAGAACCATATGCAACTAAAATGACATCAATTGGTTTTGTAAAACAGTAGTAAATGTTTCTTTTGTGAATTCTTCATTGACACAATTATTCAACCCCTTAAAGACTACCACTCTGAAGAACAGAGGTTCATTCAAGTGTTTTCAATCAGGTATTGAAAACACCTGTGGATGTCACGGAGCAGCAATAAAGAATAATAAGCACCAATTAGGCAGCTTTAAAATGACTGTGATACTCAGCTCCTTCTAGACATTTACTGGTGTGGTTACAAACATGGTGAAGTCAAGAGAATGGTCCAGGAAGACAAGAGAAGAGGTGATTACTCTTCACAGGAAGGGCAATGGCTATAAGAAGATTGCAAAGATGTTAAACATACCAAGAGAGACCATAGGAAGCATCATTCGCAAATTCAAGGCAAAGGGCACTGTTGAAACGCTACCTGGTCGTGGCAGAAAGAAGATGCTGACTTCGACTGCTGTGCGCTACCTGAAGCGTAGAGTGGAGAAAAGTCCCCGTGTGACTGCTGAGGAACTGAGAAAAGATTTGTCAGATGTGGGTACTGAAGTTTCAGCTCAGACAATACGGCGCACACTGCGTAATGAAGGCCTCCATGCCAGAACTCCCAGGCGCACCCCCTTGCTGTCTCCAAAGAATAAGAAGAGTCGACTGCAGTATGCCAAAAATCATGTGGACAAACCACAGAAGTTTTGGGATAGTGTTCTGTGGACTGATGAAACAAAATTAGAACTGTTTGGGCCCATGGATCAACGCTTTGTTTGGAGGAGGAAGAACAAGGCCTATGAAGAAAATAAACACCTTGCCTACTGTGAAGCATGGCGGGGGATCAATCATGCTTTGGGGCTGTTTTGCTTCTGCATGTGATGCAGTCCGTCACAAACCTGAGGCTTGGGAGACGTTGGACCTTTCAACAGGACAATGATCCCAAGCATACCTCCAAGTCCACTAGAGCATGGTTGCAGATTAAAGGCTGGAACATTTTGGAGTGGCCATCGCAGTCACCTGACTTAAATCCGATTGAGAACCTCTGGTGGGACTTAAAGAAAGCAGTTGCAGTGTGCAACCCTAAGAATGTGACTGAACTGGAGGCTTTTGCCCATGACGAATGGGCGAAGATACCCGTAGATCGCTGTAAGACACTTGTGTCAAGCTATGCTTCACGTTTAAAAGCTGTTATAACTGTAAAAGGATGTTGTACTAAGTACTAAGATTGAATGTCACTTGGGGGTTGAATAAAACTGATAGTGATGTGAGCACAGAAAAGACATTTGTGGTTATTTCATTATAAATGTTATGTTATATTTGTCTGACCTACACGTGCCTCTTTGATTTAATTGTAAGCAAGATGACTGAATGATCAAAATCAATGTCAAACTGGCCAAAACACTCAATTTCAGTGGGGGTTGATTAATTTTGAACACAACTGTATATACGGTCTGAGGTCTGTGGGTGGGTGTATATATATATATATCTGCATGTTGATATATACGTATATATAAGTCTGCGTGTTGATATATATGTATATGTCTGTGTGTGGTATCAATGCATCCCTACTCTATACACAGCGCTCTGTGTCCCTATAATATAATATGATCAGGGGTATTTTATTTTTTTTTATTTTTTATACTATTCCTATTAAATTAACAGTAATTTTTGATGTATTTTATTCAGTAGAAACTTTTTTTTGCCTATATAACATGTGCTTTGTGAAAATAAAACGGTTTTGTGTGTACATTTTAATTGTTAGTGGATTCCTCTCCAGTGCGGTGAGAAGCAAATGTAATGCAGTGTAGACACGCTGCGAGGCGGAGCGGAGTGAAGTCAAGCCTGCAAAATGTTTTCTTCTGTTCGCTACGCTGTGTGTCGCTACACGCTCAGTGTGTTTCAGCCTTTATTCCCGCATCGCTAGCTTACCGAATCAGTTTGTATACTTGTTACTGACCCTGCTTGTTCTGAGGACCCGATCTGTTGCTGACTTTGCCTGCCATTTGACTATTCTCTCTGTGTATTCCCTGCCTGTTCTGTTTGCTTCCTGTTGCTACTGGTGTGCGCTGATTCTCACCATATACAGTAGCGCAGTACAAGTGCCTAAACATTGCTGACCCGGTTGTGTTATAGCTGCTGATGTAACTGAATAGATCGGGGATCTCTTCTGCATTTCCAAAACCTCCACCACTGCACTCTTCCACAATACCTCAGAGGGGTTACGTTGTGAAGGCACTTGCTGCCACCAAAGGCAAAATATTTGGGTGCACTGCCACTGACGTCTATACCAGATTCATATCATTTTAATATTGGACTGCAGGGTCCAACCCTGCACTCTTCCACAATACCACAGAGGGGTTGCGGTGTGACGACACTGTTTGCCAACACTAAAGGCCCAATTTTAAAGCACCTATGGTTACTTTCATCCAAAGCCTGCATAAATTTCACCATAATTTAGCCCAAAAATCACTAAACTTGTTCTGTGTGTCCTAAAATGTCTCCTCTTTTCATACAGACTGCCGCCCCAAGCAGTTGTTTATGAATAGATTAAAGGAAAACCATTTACCGTCATTTGAAACGTCATTTTTTTGTTTTTAAATGTTTCTATACATCCTTCAAATCCGCCACTTCACGGGCAGGTTATGGGGACCTCCTAGGCACGATATTTGAAGGAATTTTTTGTTTTTATTCTTAACCTTTATTTCATGGAAAACTCACTGTTCCTTTAAAAACATATTTTTTTAAACTTTTTGTCCTTGCTTCCTGTCCCCCGGGGCACTACCCGGACCCCCATACACCTTTGCATTGAGTTTGGTTCGAGTTCGAACTCTTGAAATTGTTCAAGTTCGAATGCGAACCGAACACGGGGTTGTTCGGCTCATCACTAATCACAAGTCTCCCAGAGGTTCCGGTAGACTCCTTGAAGTGAATGCAGGCTCCCTGACACCCGCAAACACTTCAGGAACTCCCGGGAGAGGTGGGATCCATCATGGCTTAAAACCGAGCATGCACCCTTGCTCCGTGCAGCACGCCGGGAGGTGTATTTTTCTGACCACCGGCTCCAACAGGTAGGCTCATCCACCAATAGCCAGCCCCACCCCATTGTTTACCCATCCTGTCGTCATTGCAGATGCGCTGCGTGATTCTCCTCACATTCTGAATTTGAGGAGAATCGTGCGGCGACTCTGCAGTGACGTCAGGAGCTCGTTCAGGGGGGCTGGTTATTGGCAGATGACACGGTGGATGAGCCTGCCTACTGGAGCCAGAAGTCAGAAAACAACACCTTTCGGCGTGCTGACTATTGGTGAATGATTCACTGCGTGAATCCGCCGTCCATCTAATCACAAGTAAAGAAGACGGGTGGCCAGCACCTCCATACTTCGTAACAACTACAATCATTCTAGACCAGAGTACCCTGGCCTGAGGGAGAGCCTGACTGTGTTAAGAAAATTTTTAAATGTTTACCGGTACAGTATACTCTTATAATTTTGCTCCTCGCGTTATATTTGAGTCGAGTACACACTCCTTTCCATAATGAATCTTTATCCATCACATTATATATTCGGGTCGGGCTATACTCGAATATCTAAGGTATTCTCTGAAGGATGTTGTGCTGAATACTGACAGTGTACACTGCCACCACAGTGCAGTTCAGGACTGATTATTACGGCTTTTTGAAGTTAGATATTTATTCGCAAAGACGTGCTGCTGTAACACAAAAGGTGTTGCCCTAAAGTGTTGGTCACTAAGTGTACACACAGTATGTAGTCCAGGTGTAGTTTTAAGAATCATAAGCATCTGTTCCCTCTGGATTTGACTTTGTTGGAAGATAGCACTTTATAAATACTTGTAACTAACTGTAATAACACGTTCCGTAGCATTGTACAATGGGTGAGACAGAATAAAAAAAATATACAAGTTAAACACACAGAAAAGTAGGAGAGGACATTGCTTGAGAGCTTAGAATCTAAGAGGAGAGGGGTGACATACTGGGTGAGCGTAAACAGCAGAGTATAAGAAGTAGCGGGCGCATGTTGGCTTAGTGGGAAGTTGGAAAGCCATCTATGCAGTGGACTGGAAAATCCCACAATATACATTATTTGCAATCAAGTCAGTAATTTATTTAGTATTTTTCAATTAAACAATAATGGTTTTACTGAGAATAAGTGATCTCTGTGCCTCATGCAGAGGGAATGGAGAGGATGGGAGGGGACGGGGGAGCTATGGTGCCTGTAAATTAAGAGACAACTGCCTTTAACACATTCTGTGCTTCGTTTTCTGTAGGTGAACAAATAGCTTCAAACCGTTTAAAGGTTTTTCCAAATACATCATTATGTTCCTTATGTATAGTGCTATATGTGATGTCACTCGGGGAGGGGGGTATATTGATAAAACAAATGCCTATTTGCACAGGTTACTACATAAAAACAAGTAAAAGGTACATGGTTTAACGCAGTTGTCAAACTCACAGCCCCCCCCCCAGATGTGGAGGCCTACAATTCCCAGAATTCTTCCAATGTAATAGAAGATGACCAGGGAATTGTGCGGAGTTGTATTTCAGAAACATGTGGGGGCTGGAGTTTGACAGCCCTGCCCTAGCAGCACCACTAGTGATAGCACAATCGTCCCGTAGATCAATCCAAGAAGGAACTTTTTTTTATTTTAAAACATTACATTTCTGAGTAAAGTAACGTGTTTACTCTCATCTGGGGCCGGAGTTTTGACGACCCAGGTTTAAATGTATAGCGATGTTGAATCCTTATCAATTTGTCGATCAATATATCTTGTATAGAGGTTTTACGGTTTGTCATTTAAGAGCTGTTGTTAGCAAAGATATTTAAAGAGCAAACAACTAAAAAGGTGGTGACCTCTGTAAGTGTCCATGTGGCTCAGGCTGTTTAACGTACACAGCACTGCTTACATCAATGTGAACTGTATCCTTCCATTGAACCTGTATACCAGTGCTGAAATTCCATGCATTAATATCCATAATAAATTTCCATTTCTGCTGTCCTATATCACGTATAGTTTACCGTAATCCAACACCATTTTACATTTTGATTCTGAAAGGTATACTTTCTGGGAATTGTTCAGACACCAAAAAAAAACAAAACAACACAATTGATAAGATATAGATGAAAAAAAAAATCTGCTCTTTATAAAGCCTCAGATGTAAGAGGTGTTATTCACCAGATGCGAATACCAGCAGAAATGGTCAGTATTGCAGTGAGGGCATTTCACAAAACTAGAATCCAAAGAGTAAGGCTGCGACTACGGACAACACCATTGGCCGACCAGGGTCGTCCACTGGAAGCATCTAAATTACCCAAGACAGGCCACAGAACTAAAAATAAAAAGAGCCCCGCTGCGGGGAAGGACACGGTCTTTGGAGCAGAAGGATGGGGGGATCCTTACCAAAGGGCAGATGGGGGGGGGGGGGGGAAAGAGGATGGATTAATCCTGTCACTGGTGCTGAAATAGGTTTTAGGACCAGGGACAGCAATGCTGAATGCAGCCGGCCTAAGAAAAAAAAAAAAAGCCGCAAGAGAAAAAGAGCCTTTTTTTTAAAAAGTGAAACGGAACCCAAAATGTCACCTAAAAAATTCTAAGGGAAAACAAAATAAAAATTAAGGCTTTTGCGGCGGATAAAAAAAGAACAAGTTTATTTTTCCTATGGGTGGGCTTCGCACTGCATCACTTTATGGGACGATTTCCTTGCGGTGGCACGGTGGTTTAACAATTCATCTTTATGTAACTTGTACCAGAGACTCCTCGTTGTCCAATAAATCCCATTGAAATGGGAAAGATGACTAGTCTGTTGAAGGATCGGTCGGACGACTTCAGATGATATCAGATGATCGCAGCACGCATGGTGCCAGTGGACGGCCAACCTAACAGAAGATGCTTCACAGTAAAAGCTTTTGTCACAGACTTCGATTTGTGAAATGCTGGCATTTGTCAGCTCCACAATACTGGTGTAATTTTTGCAACGCTAGCAAATATCTGGCAATTGGTGAGTAATACCGATATAGAATTAAAAGATGATGTAGAGACCTCTAGTGGTTTAGCTAAATAACACAATCTTAAAAGCACAAGCTGCTATTCAGTCATACAGTAGCAAAGAAAAAAATAATTTATATAAATAAAAGCAGCCAGTAGACTAGGAACAGGGCAATCTTTCAGGAAAGCTACACGGGGGTTTTGAGCACGGGCAGGCAGGCTCCCAAAGGAAACCCCAACTATGACCATAATTTAATAGTTTCAAACTAGTTGGCATCTCTGACAAGGTGTTTTTATGCAAAGTGCTGGACGTGAAGCACAAAATGATGGTCTTTATTAAATAAAGCCTACAACACAGCAACGGAGCTCGACATATTTCAAAGAGAAATGTGTGAACGATGGACAACATCCAGTTAAAGAATACTTTTATCCTTTTTTTTTCCATTTAAAGGTGTTTTAGGCATTTTATACACTACATTACATTTTCATTATTCCTTTAGCATGTATATGAAAGAAATATATTGCTTTCAATATTTAATAAAAGGTCATACTATAACCAAGTAGATAAACTAAAGCGGATCTTAAATGCAATACTACTGTGAATTTGAGCTTGCGTTTGCATGGTAGGAAAAAAAAAAAAAAAACACTGATGCATAAAAGCTTGAATGTAACGAGCGGCACAACCCTACCCCAGACTTAAGCTTCAACAGCCCTTTGGCACACTTCCTGTGTCTGCGCCAGGAGGATGGAAAGCACAATCTGTGAAGACCCTACCATCAGGGTTTTTCAAGGAGTCGATCTGGCCCCGAATTGTAACCAAACACTGAATTTCAGCGAAGGTGCCATTTCGGGGTCATTCGACTATTCAGAGCGCAGGCAATTCGTCAAATTGGGACGAATTGCCCGCACATACGGTGGCTGTTGCCTGTTCGAGGGCAGTGAATCCCCATAGCGAAGCAATAGGTCTATTCAAACAGTTGAGAAAAGTTGCCGAATTGCTCTGCCAGTTGGTGGTTTCATTTGACAGGTTTATTCAGGAGAATCCCATGGGCTTCAATGTTTAAAATATTCCGGTTTTAATTAAATATCTAATAAACCATTCATTATTTTATTCTGCAGTAACGTGTCTATTTTTAGATGAATTTTTTTTTTTTTAGGATCTTTTAGGCATTTTTTGGGATGTGAATTTTTTTTAAATAGGTTCTTTTTTCTGTAACAGCCCTTTTTATTATCATTCATTGGATTTTATATGTAAATTTCAGACATTTGTTACGTAGTTTCTTTGCAAAACAGTGTTTCACTTTTCAAACATTCAAGTGTATGGTGTTTTGTTTCCACTCCATTCGTCTGCAGTGTCTGCTTTTTACAGCAGCTGCTCTGCTCTGTGCGGTGATCGGCAGCTGCTCAGGTTTCTCCGGCGTGTTTGGCAGGGTTAATTCAGATGTTTTTGCGAGTTTTGGTTTGCAGTGGCTTTCCCCTGCACTATGACGGCCCTGTGGTGCTTGCTGAATACACCGCAGGGTTGCCGAAATGGGATCACCAAATCGCACAGAATTGAAGAAAACGAAGAGTCACCGCACATGCAGTGACTTAGATTTTCTTTGAATAACCCTGTGTATAAAAGGCGCATTAAAAGGTGTTTGAGCAAGAAGATAAATGAAGCTAGGTGTATTGAAACTGCAGTTTATTATAAAATGACCTCTTCAAATAATACTTTGTTTTCTATAGCGTGATCTGTACATTTAAAAACAGGCTTAACTTTCTGTACAAATAGATTAACGAGCACAACCAGACAAGCACACACATTAAATAGATCAATCGGAATTATTTACATCGAGACACAAATCTGCCTTTGCCACATTCACAGTAATCACTAAGGAAGCATCTGGGATAGTACCAACAGGTTGTTTTCTTACATTTAAAAAATAGGCAAAGTTTATTTTAAAGCAAAGAGAATAAAGCGAATAAAGAGAAAAAAGGAAAAAATATGGCCATTGTGCAGTGTAGTGTAGACGGTTGTATCTGAAATGACTTTGTAGCTTTAAGTTTCTTTCCTTAGGAGCAAACCCTGCTCTTGCACCAATCAGAAAAAAAACACCCAGTGCACCATTTAAGAAACATCACTGTAAACACATGAAGGTGAACAAGCCATAGAAAAGAGCATAAGTGTTCAGATTTGTTGCATATGTGCCAGTTATCTCTAGCATTAAATATATCCTGTGTAGCACCAAGGAAAACTCATTTTAATTCTTCCATGTCCAAGATCCTATGGTATATGGATGGTATGACAAAGTATCCTGGAGATGGCATTTTTAGTTTATCATAAATGGTACAGTGGGTTTAAGTCTAGAGCAGCCATAACACCGTAAATTATCTGCTGCTGTAACACTATGCAATGAAAGAGTTTGAAAGCTTTTTCATCTCCCTAAAACACAATAGGTAGCTGCCCATCTGCAAGCTGTATTGAATCAGTCACAGAAATACGATGTGTATGTATGTTAAAGGGAAAAAGAAAAAAAAGAAAAGCGCTCTCCGTCTTCAATCAATCATGGCACGAAATCTGCAAGTCCAAAGGCCTTTTAGATCAGGGGTTGAACCTCTTGCGACTGTAGGTTCTGTTGGTGGTGCGGACAGGAACTCCTTTAGAAAAAGGAGAATCATCAGAATCAGAGGTTTGGCGCGTTTGCCTTTTCACGTTAGGTGTGCTGTGCTCCGACTCATTACCTAAAAAGAGTAGGGGGGGGGGGTGGAGAAAAAAAATGAGAGGGACAATGCAGAGCTTATTCCAAAACAATTAGCCTAAAAATGTATTCACAAGTCCCAATTAGAGGCTTTCTTAATGCTATGGGCACAGAGCACTGGTGAGACCTCACTTTGAGTACTGTGTGCAGTACTGGAGACCGTATCTCCAGAAGGATATAGACATCTTAGAGAGAGTTCAGAGAAGGGCTACTAAAATGGTGTACGGCTTGAAGGAGAAAAGTTACCAGGAAAGGCTTAATGATCTTAACATGTACAGCTTGGAAAAAAGACGAGACAGAGGAGATATGATAGAAACATTTAAATACGTAAAGGGAATCCACAAGGTAGAGGAAGGGAGTATATTTAAAAGGAAACAAAGTAGCAAAACAAGAGGACAGTCTTAGATTAGAGGGGCAAAGGTTTAAAAGTAACATCAGGAAGCATTATTTTACTGAGAGGGTGGTGGATACATGGAACAGTCTTCCAGTTGAAGTGGTAGAGGCCAAAACAGTAATTGAATTTAAGCAGGCATGGGATAGGCATAAGGCTATCCTAAACAAAAGATAAATCCAGGTAAAGTATCCATGTAATTGGGCAGACTAGATGGGCCGAAAGAAAATGTCGGCAGATAAGAACCTATGTTTCTACCTTGCGCTGCATCTGTTAGGATGGAAAAGCAAATGGCTCATCCAATGCAATATCCTAGTGTGTATTCGTAGCAGCAGGCATATTCACAGCCTATCGTGCTCCGTGCAAGACTCCGAAAATAATTGCTAAAATATTTCTTTTAGCTGAGCATCTTGTGGGGGACATTTAAAAAACAATTTTTTTTTTGTAATAGAAGGGGGCTTTAACTCCCATTTCCTTCCAGTGAATGATACCTTAAGTCTAGAAATTTTATTTTTAAATTGACAGTAATTTTTTATCTTGCTTTAAACTCCATCATTTGCTCTTCTCTGGCCACGCCCCTCAGCTAGGGGTGTTTCTTCAGCTCCCACTTCCTATATATTCGCCACCTCCTCCCCGCCCACAACTCTATCCATCAAAGCTTCACATGAATTAGCGCAAGCTGTGCACGCTCAGGGGAAACTGGAGGAACTGCATATTAGCATCTCTGCAGCTGGACTCACAGTCACCTGCGCAATTTCATGGTTTACATACTCCCCCCACAGGTCAAACTCCCTCACACGTTTGTGCTGTCTTTTGTGTGCTCTCGCTGAGCTTTTGTTTTGCAAACTCGCTTTATCTTGCTGCCCGTCTTTTTGTTGTCCCTCTCTCGGCTGTCTTTTTCCCCTTTGTGTATCCCTTCCCTGTCTCTGCAGTAGCTGGGGGTGAGAGAGTTACAGATTTTTTAATGGCACTCAGCCCTGCCCTCCTCTCAGCTTACAGTGCAGGAGGGAGGAGGAAGGAGGAAGAGAGTTTTTATGCATTCCACAGACTACACACCGATTGGTTAGATCAGTGTGCCTCCTGCGGTGGGCGCTGAAAATGCCAAGATAGAAAAAGGTAAAATTTCATATTTACTTGCTTTTTATGCCTTTTGAATGAGAGGACTACTACTCCTTTAAAATGCGTTACAGGTTTTTAAAGGCACACCGACAATGCATTCAAGTCCCTTTAAGTTAAATATAGTGAAATATGAGGGCTAAAAAAGACCTATTCCTTTACAAAATAAATTTTCATCGATGGCATACTTTATCACCTGTAGGGCTGCAACTATTAATTTCATAATCGATTAATTGAAAAAAAAAAAAAAATAAGTCAACTAATCGGATAATAAAAAAAAAGTTTCCTTAAAAAGGAACATTAAAAAAAAAATCCTGCCTCCCCTCTTTTTTTGCAGGCAATTAGCGTAGTATACATAACATTCATACAACGCAAATTGTATACTTTTCGCACACAAGGTACACAAGCACCCGGTCAGAATGATTGATGCTGCAGCTTAAGCTCACCTCTGCTTTCTTCAGAAAAAACGATGCTACAAGCACTCTGACATGATGCTATCAGCATGAAAGGGTTACGTCCCAAAGATGTGGGCATGCAATTTGGTGTTGTATGTATTTCTACGAGTATTGTCCAGTAACTTACACACAGGCCAGATGTCACGATTAAACCAGGGAAGGTTTATTACGCACTCAGACAGGCAGGGTGAGAACAGGGGGCACTCCACACAGCGTGACCACTTTAGCTTATTAGCATGTCCCTTTACAATAATTTCATGAACAGGAGAAGGGTCCGGAGGTGGACGGGAGCGAGTTTGGGCAAGAGACTTGACCCGAGTGAGAGAGGGTTTGAGCAAAAGACTGGATCTGAGTGTGGGGGGGGGGGGAAGCTTGTGGCAAGGGATCGGACCAAAGAGAGAAAATGGCAGCTCCAAAAAAAATAAAGTGGTACAGTTCCCATACCCAGTAGCAGTATCCAAGGGTTTGTGTTCTAGCAATTCTGCAGTTGTAAACGGAATTAAAACAAGCTGGTTATGTCTGACATAACCCTAGAACTAAATCATACCGAGTAAAGCAATGACAGGTCTTCTCCAGTCAGCAATGAAGCAGAGTCTGAGCTTATAACATTTAATTCAGTCTAACGCTAAACAGTGTGTGCTGCACACAATTCGATTAATCGATAATGAAAATAGTTGTCAACTATTCATTAATCGGTTATTTTAGGCCTAGTCACCTGCCTTCGAAAATTTTTTAATCTGCATCCAAGGAGGAAAAAAAAAAAAATTGCACGACTGATGGGAAGCTCCTCATGTCAATTATATTTTTGATACTTGCTACTGCAGCTTGTCAAGTGTACCAGATGCTCTATATGCTGTTGCATGTAACCACTTGTGGTCTTAACAGATGGGAATTTTTAAAGCAATATCATGTAATCCATGTTTAAAATTGAGAGGTGCACCAAAACATACCTTCCATCTTTCGCTTTGATAAAGGTGTTTTGCCTTTATACAGCAAAGGTGATTGAGTAAGAGTAAATAGGCCACTTGTTGACAGGGTGTTTAATATTTTGTTAGGCGGTGTGAAACCTACAGGTGACAAGAATAAAAAGTAAATTTACATATTTTGCATTATCCATTTTGTGATCTGTATCATTGAAAAGTAACAAATATGGAAAAGGGATAGCATAAATAAGCTCCTGACATAGGAAAAAACTCCACCACCATGCACTTCGTTATATACTTCTGAGGAACACAGAGAAACCTACACATTAGTAGAGTATCAAATATCTTTTAAACTGAACTAGATGCAATGAAAGGGGGAAAAAAAGCAAAACAATTACCTGAATCAACAAGAGCATCATCACATGAACTGTGCTGTGAAGAGCTTAGGTGTGAGGATAAGCTTTTGTATGGACTGCTAATTTCAGTTCTGTCCACCAAATTACTAGGCTCTCTACCAACAAAACGTGGTTTCTTAGAATGTGGAGAATCTTTTGTGGGAGATAGGAATTCTAGGCTTCTTTTTCGTGAATTAAGTATAAACACTTCACTGTCCCGCTTTCCTTGCCACTGTAAAATGGGAGATTTTTCCAGCAACTCCGAAACTCCTTCAAATTCAAAATCGCCCACAGATAGTTGGTTAGCCTCCTTTGAAACACTTACACCAACTTCACCTTCTGCTGGAGGGAGGTCAGGAAACTCTTGATTTTTGTCACCTTTTAAAACACTGTGTAAAGCAGATGCTTTTTTCCTCCTAGGCCAATTATTAAGGACATCACTACTGTTTCTTTCCTTTAGTTGGGGTGATGGTGTCCAAGGAATGCCGACATCTGTGTGTACTGGAGAGGAAGTATTAGCAGTCCCCCTATTCGGAGTATAAGACTGGCAAATCAGAGTCTGAAGGCTGCATTTCCCAGGTGTGGCAAGAGAAGTCCGTAAACAAGGAGAAGTACAAATAGAATCAAGTTTTGTTGCGTGTTTAGTACACCATTTCTCTGCAAAAGGGCTTTCTGTCGCTTTCTTTTTCTTGGCTACATGCGGAGACTCTATTCTATTTCCTGTCTCCAGGTCAACTGTGGAACTGGAATCAGTCCTCTTAAAGCGAAGTTTCGGCAAGCCAGATGCCTGCATCTCGAGCTCAACCTCATAGGTCGGTATGTCAGACGGTAGTAAACACCGACGACTTTTTGGTGTTGAGAACTGCGAAGGAATCTGTTGTGGTCCAAGGCGCGCAGCAGCCTCTCGTTGCCTTCTATCAGGAGTGCAGCGTAAACCATATGGCGAGCTCGAGAGGATATTTTCTCCAGATGCCTTGGGCAAATCTGTCTTTAAACCTGTGTCTGATGGTTTCCGTGTGACGAGAACTTTCATCTTCAGTTTAGATGGCTCTGTTGACAAAACCAAGGCATCAGCTATATCAATACTCTCCTCGGTTTGAGAGCCACTAATAAAAGAATCTGTATTCAAAGTGCTTTCCAAAGAAGAAAGGTCCAGCCTCTCACATAATACAATAGGTTCAACTCTACATTTTGGTGAAGGACGTTTGGATGATACAGCAGCTTTTAAACATGGAGAAAAGATGATATCCCTTGGTACAGGAGCAGCTGTTGGAGAAATGATTGATACAAGGGCAGGGGCAGACGTTTGGCTAGAGTCCATAGAACATTGAGATGTTGATTGGAAAACATGCTCTGAAACAGACTGCGCATCAGGATTTTCTTCTACACCCATTACTTTTGAGGTGGGCTCAGGACTTTTAAATTGTACCGCATGGCTCTGGTTTTCAAGTAAAAGTTTTTGGGGTGTACAGTTGTCACATGGGAATGCTGAAATGTTTTCCAAACTATAAGCTTTGCCTGAAGGAGATTTTGAAAATGTTCGCTGTGGTGTGTGGTTCGAGGAAACCAATGACTCCAAAGAGGAATGTTTTACAGGTGAAAATAGTATTTGTTTTTTAGGAGTACATTCAATCACCCCATGACACATACGAGAACTTAACGCTGCTACATGTTTTGGTGTCAGTGGTTTGGATACAGATGGATTAACAGGTTTCTGAGGAGTTCGAAACTCATACCTACTTGGCGTAGAACACACAGCCGATTCAAGTAACTTAAACGGAGATTTTGTTGGCGTAGTTGGGATACCTTGCTGTACTGTAGGATTGACACGAGAACGTCTAGTAGGGGTCCTTTCAGTACTGTGAGCTTGTGGTATTTCTTCTACCAAAGAAACAGTTTGCCCTTTAGGTTTTGTTAATGGGCCAACAAAGAATTCATCGGGGGAACTTGCTTTTTTAGGTGTCTCACATTCAAACGGGTCTTTTAGTTTAGACGGCGAGAACAGTTTGCCTAAGTTTCGTGCAGCTTTCTTTCGCTCTGATGAGCTCTTGGAAGGCGTTCTTAGTCTTTCAGACATCCTAGTAGGGGTTTTGGGTGTACGTGGGGGTTTTCGAGGCATTCCCTCCCTTCCTGGAACATCAAGTACTTTTGTAGGAGTATTCTTTTTAGTTTTCCTTCGAGCCTTTTTCCGGAAAGAAAAAAGATTTATATAGAATGAATAAGGCTTTTGGTTTTGACCAATTAAGATACCTATATCTATATCAAATCATAAATCACCTTAGAATTATGCTCCACACCACTAACACATCGTCTTGCTGCTGGTGGACTACCAATTTTTAGAACTTCTCCAAAAAGTAGCTCTTTGGGGGATTTTATTTCTTTAGTAGTATGGTTTGCTAAAAAAAAAAAAAAAAAAATTTCCATAATATTAAAAGCCTGTAGAACACGCAACGACTTTTTTTTAAATGAAAAAACGGAAGGCTGTCTATATTGAAAAACGTACAATGATCGAGAGGTTACATTTGTAGATATGAAAAATAATTCTCTATAAAAAAATTTTTTTTTGAAAAAAGGTTTTATTTTACCTGAATGATCAAGTTGTTGTGTGAATGAGTTGACTCTTTCTAGGTTCCGAGACTTTGGCTGGGAAGCATAAAAAGAGCTTCTCCGTGCAATTGCTAGTCGTTTAAGGCGTGGGCTTCTTCGTACATCAATTTCTGTTATAGGAAGTGAAACAAGATATTTATAGCACCTTTCTGCAACACGTTTTCAAGCTGGAGACGCCATACCTGATAAAATGCTCATGAAAAGTCTACTTGGGATCAATTATATTAAATTCTTAGTGGTGCAGGTTGCAGCACCATTAATATTATATATAATTTTGTATTATCTCGCATGCTCTGGCTCTCAAGATCATTTAAAATTAATTTACTGGGCAGAATAGCTAGAGTGTCCTTTTAATTTGAAGTGAATTTTGCCCTAATAGTGAAGCTGGAGATTATACAACATTATATAGAAAATCTCATGACTCTTATCCTGCACTTTTTTTTTGAGGGGAAACGGCAGCATTATATATTAATCCCATTTATTGTGGGGGTTTTTTTTGAGAAAGGATTTTACCAGGAAGGATACATAGAGATTTCTCTCGTTTTCAAGTATGTCCTGGGTGGTGAGGATGTACTGTTAGGTGTCTTGCCCATGGACACTTACTGGAGAGGTGCTCTTGCCAGGATCAAGCCTGTGTCTCCACAGTTCTAGAGCAGTGATGTTACCTCTACTCCACAGCACCATGTACTACATGTGCTGAGCTGCTGCAGTCAATTATTGCTCAGGGAGAACCAACAAATTATATTAAAATCGTAAGACAAACTTTTATTTTCACTGACAAAACATTGTTGACGATAATGTGCATCACCTTTTATGTCTTTTTCTGGAGATTCTTCCACGATGCTAATGTTAGATGTAGATTCAGACAGCCTGAAAGCAAAGAGTTTAATTCAGATAAATGCATACATGGAATAGGTGTAAACAGAGCTTACACTTTCACTTCCTAGTCTACAAGCCAGGGTGAAGGCGACTGATCCCAGACCATGTTACCAATGGATGCTGCACAACGGTTAACAAAATAAATAAAAGTCCACAGTGCTTTAAATAATATCTGTAACAAAGAAATAAGCTATGAGAATCATGGTATCCCTTCCCATTTTATAGGATAACATGATAGTGGTCCAACAGGTTTAATGTTTACAGGTATACAAATTGTTCAAGAGATTGGAGAGGAGGTGATTTTATAAAACGACCTTGGTTGTGAAGAGATGAGGCGGGTATACAGTCTAAACATTTTAACCCCAAATGGTTTAAAAATTTAACTGAATTTATTCAACTTTCAGGAATAATCTGAGATTTTATTTAAAAAAAAAAAAAAAAAAAAAAAATTTAGTTTTAATTATTTATCTTTAATGTAATGGTTTTCTTAATTTGTTAGTAATAAACGGATATACGTTTTTTAGTCTTTGAGAATACGCTGCAAGTCAAGAAAAGGCAAACAATGGTTAATACAAAAATAAACAAGGATAACCAAAGAATGATATATGCCATATGACGCGTACTGCTGGAAGAACTTATAGATGCAACGAATACACATTATATATTTTAACTGAATAGTAACAACAGAAAAAAAGAAAAGAAGAAAAACAAAAAAACTGGCTGATCAAAAAAAATCAAACAGGTGTACACAGAAAAATTGAGGGGAGAAGAGGAAGGGTAATCCAAGAGACGTTTGTGCTTGGCCTGCATCAGATTAGTTTCCAATGCTACCAGATGGTTTCACCCCGCTACCACTTCTGCAGAGAACCATGCGTTGCAATGAATGGACTTTTGAATAGGAGGTGCGGAGCGAGGACTCCAGGAATGGGAGATAAAATTTAGCACCACGTGGCGCAATTTTGACTTGCATTTCTTTTATTGACTAGAGTGTGGAGCCAGTCCATACAACATAAGTGACAGTTTGGTACTGATTAGCGAGAATAGGGTTTGTGTAGAGTGGTTCCAGGTGTGAAGCATAGTCTTAGAAAGCACCGCCGCTACGAATAGGGAAAGAAAATTTATGTGGGAGTTTCGGGGGGGGGGGGGTCTAAAAAGGTAGGGAGGTTGAGAATTTAAAGAATGTGGGAGTGGACTACTGCCCGAACTTCTATATCAAACAGAACACTCCAAAAACAAGGACAGATCAGCACACGGCTCAAGACAATTAAAAGCAGGACAAGGAAGGTTTAACCCATATGGAAAAGTCTGCGGTGAGAGTAATAGGTTCTTAAAGCATTTAAAAGATTTTGTGGTATGACACCGTAGGTAGGAGTTTACCCATATAGACATGGGCTAATAAAGGGTCATCTATGGTATGTCGTGAAAAATGGGTTAACCATTGTGAAGGTCTCAACGGTAGGTTGGGCCAGTCAACAATGTCGCAAAACGTTATAAAAGGGAGGAAATACAATAATCGTGGTTACGTTTGTTTCGTATGTGGCCGTCAAGGCAGGTAAGTAAACAATTTTCCCCCCCAGTGCAGACATTTGTGTAGAGTGCGATTAAAGTCGTGATAGAGTATTATCACTAGGGCTACAGATTAAAATCGACAACTAATCGTTAATGAGAATAATCCGTAAGGAAAATAGTTGACTAATCGGTTGGTCATTAACCTCCCTGGCATTACTTACAAATTTATTTATTTTTAGCCCCTAGTGTCCGTCCGTGTCCCCCCCCCCCTTCCTGAGTGTGGCTCGGGGTTCAATTCCTATGCTGGAAGCGGCAACCCCGAGCCACACTCAGTATGCCGCTGGATACATTACCTGTCCCTGCGCTCCCTCGTGTCCCCACAGTCTCCTCTGGCAATTGTGACCCCATTACTTCCTGGTTCCCTTCTTGCAAAAAGGGAACAGGGGAAAACACTGCGATCGCCAGCGAGGGAGTGCAGGGACAGGTAATGTATGCAGCCCTAGTGTGGCTTGGGGTTACTGCTTTCAGCGGTGAAATTTAACCCCGAGCCACACTCGGGGAAACCGTCAGAGGGGTTAAACCGCATGTGCCGTACACAAATCGATTAGACTCAAAAGGAGTTAAACATTAATAACCTCAGACTCTACGTTGGAGTAGATTTGAGAAGACGTGCCACCGCTTTACTCTGGTTGGTTTAGTACTAGGGTTAAGGCCCACATAACAAGTTCCCTTTCAGTTTACAACAGTAGCAGAACTACAGCAAAGACCCTGGGGTATTAGCACTGGGCTGGAGTTCTGTGCCACCACCTCATCCTCCCTCGCTCTGGTCTGAAGCTGCCATTCTTCCCTTTGGTCCAGTCCCTTTACCTAAACTCCCTCTCTCAAACACTGGTCCAGTCCCTTGCCCAAATTTGCTCCATACCACCCCTGCCCTCAGCTTATTAAAGTGGTCAGGCTGCGGAGTACTCCCATTTCTCACCCAACTTTGCAGTCTGCCATCACGTCACCATCAGAGTGCTCAAGCAGCATTCGTTCGATGAGAAAGCAGACATGGATTGATGTCGCGCACCTCAAGCCCATTAGTCTGACCCGGTGCTCGTGTGCCTTCTGCTACATGAGATACACAATTTGCGCATGTACAGTTGTGTTCAAAATTATTCAACCCCCAATGCTGTAAAGGGTTTTAGGGAATTTAGTGTACATTTGTAATTGTATTCAGAATGAAATCCTACAAGGACTTTTTAAAGAACCATATGCAACTAAAATGACATCAATTGGTTTTGTAATACAGTAGTAAATGTTTCTTTTGTGAATTCTTCATTGACACAATTATTCAACCCCTTAAAGACTACCACTCTGAAGAACAGAGGTTCATTCAAGTGGTTTCAATCAGGTATTGAAAACACCTGTGGATGTCACGGAGCAGCAATAAAGCATAATAAGCACCAATTAGGCAGCTTTAAAAGGACTGTGATACTCAGCTCCTTCTAGACATTTACTGGTGTGGTTACAAACATGAAGTCAAGAGAATGGTCCAGGAAGACAAGAGAAGAGGTGATTACTCTTCACAGGAAGGGCAATGGCTATAAGAAGATTGCAAAGATGTTAAACATACCAAGAGACACCATAGGAAGCATCATTCGCAAATTCAAGGCACAGGGCACTGTTGAAACGCTACCTGGTCGTGGCAGAAAGAAGATGCTGACTTCGACTGCTGTGCGCTACCTGAAGCGTAGAGTGGAGAAAAGTCCCTGTGTGACTGCTGAGGAACCGAGAAAAGATTTGTCAGATGTGGGTACTGAAGTTTCAGCTCAGACAATACGGCGCACACTGCGTAATGAAGGCCTCCATGCCAGAACTCCCAGGCGCACCCCCTTGCTGTCTCCAAAGAATAAGAAGAGTCGACTGCAGTATGCCAAAAGTCATGTGGACAAACCACAGAAGTTTTGGGATAGTGTTCTGTGGACTGATGAAACAAAATTAGAACTGTTTGGGCCCATAGATCAACTATGTTTGGAGGAGGAAGAACAAGGCCTATGAAGAAAAGAACACCTTGCCTACTGTGAAGCATGGCGGGGGGGGGGGGTCAATCATGCTTTGGGGCTGTTTTGCTTCTGCAGGTACAGGGAAGCTTCAGCATGTGCAAGGTACCATGAATGCTCTTCAGTAACAGGAGATATTGGATGACAATGTGATGCAGTCCGTCACAAACCTGAGGCTTGGGAGACGTTGGACCTTTCAACAGGACAATGATCCCAAGCATACCTCCAAGTCCACTAGAGCATGGTTGCAGATTAAAGGCTGGAACATTTGAGTGGCCATCGCAGTCACCTGACTTAAATCCGATTGAGAACCTCTGGTGGAACTTAAAGAAAGCAGTTGCAGTGCGCAAGCCTAAGAATGTGACTGAACTGGAGGCTTTTGCCCATGACGAATGGGCGAAGATACCCGTAGATCGCTGCAAGACACTTGTGTCAAGCTATGCTTCACGTTTAAAAGCTGTTATAACTGTAAAAGGATGTTGTACTAAGTACTAAGATTGAATGTCACTTGGGGGTTGAATAAAACTGATAATGATGTGAGCACAGAAAAGTCATTTGTGATTATTTCATTATAAATGTTATGTTATATTTGTCTGACCTACACGTGCCTCTTTGCTTTAATTGTAAGCAAGATGACTGAATGATCAAAATCAATGTCAAACTGGCCAAAACACTCAATTTCAGTGGGGGTTGAATAATTTTGAACACAACTGTATGCATTAACGTTCGTACATTATGCAACTTGCATGGGAAAAAAAAAAAAAAAAAAGAGATTTTTACAGTCTTCTGGAGAAAAAAAAAAAAAAAGGATTTACCTGATGAATGGATTAATCATATAATAAAAAAAAAAAAAAGCCAAATAATAGAGTATCAAAAGAATAGTTGCAGCACTAAACAATGATATATTTGAGTTGTGCCTCAAAAATGGGTTTGAGGACAGAAGCGACCCCTTTGACCATTTCCCCCACACTGGTGCGAATATCTATTGGATTTGTTAGAGGGTGGACATGTCGTCGCCGCCAGAGTCTTGAGGAATGAGGATGGTGGCGATGTATTCAGGGATGAATGTTTCTTCAGGAGGTTTAGGGAGGACAATTTTGCCACAAATTTATCCATGGAAAATGGTTAAGCGTTGAAAACGTGAACAGCGACAACTTGAATTTCACAGTGGTATAGAGAATCTTTTGCCTCCTCACTCCTTCAAAAAACAAAAAGTGGATGGGTCTTTTCTCCAATCGGTCAGACTTTGAGTCTTTTTTATAGTTCCTCCTGTGTGTAAGGGGAGGGGAGATATAGGACAGTGTAGACCTCCTTAGGTAAAGTCCAAAAATAAAATTTAAAATATTGGGATAGAGAAAATGAGAAGTTTGACCTCACTTTATCCCCCACCCCAGTGTGTTCGCCATTGTTTGGTTGTTACTGCTAATCTGCAGAAGGGCAACGAAGTAGGCCTCAAAATGTGGGCCAGGGCCCACTCTCCTCCTGGCAGCATGCAGGCCGAGGCTGGGCAAAGCCAGGCGCAGTTGTTCATGTCAGGGGACAGCTGCGCCTTGGTTGGAGGCCTCAGAGTCAGCCTCACGAACAACCGGCACTGTGCTGTCGCCCTGCAAACACCCCTGAGCACCAAAAGTGCGACCAGAGGGATACTCACGCCAACCTCATCCCAGCCCGAGGGAGAGGAGGCCACAAATACAGGTGCAGGGGACAGAGCCAATGAGAGTTACGGCCATCTAAGATGGCCGTGAAATGGAAGTCCTGCATACAAGTTAACATACTATCCATATTAAGGATTTTGTACCAGATGATTATTTTAAGTTGTAATCTGGCAATGAAAGGGTCACCATCAACGGTTTGCTGGTGTTTAAAAGGACGCTGCACTGGACTTCACTATGCACTAAGTTCAGAGACAGAAACGAAACACGTATGCGCGTGATGATGCTCTTGCCATGTGACTGGAGAGGAGTCTGAGACCAGGAAGCATGGGAGCACAGCAAAAAGTAATACAATGTGAGCAGGATGTTACTTCGCTACAGAGGGATTTAGATAGATTGGGGGACTGGGCACTTAAATGGCAGATGAAATTTAATGTAGATAAATGCAAAGTTATGCACTTTGGAGTGAAGAACACACAAGTAATTTATACCCCAAATGGTACGGAGTTAGGGAAATCCAAGCAGGAGAAGGATTTGGGAATAATCATAGACTTCAAACTAAGTAACAATGTGCAATGTCAAACAGCAGCCGCCAAGGCAAGCAGAGTATTGGCATGCATTAAAAGGGGAGTTCACTCACGGGATGAAAACATAATTTTGCCTCTGTATAAATCAATGGTCAGGCCGCACCTTGAATATGCCGTGCAATTTTGGGCACCGGTCTTAAAAAAAGATATTATAGCGTTAGAAAAAGTGCAGAGACGGGCAACTAAATTAATAAGGGGAATGGAAGGGTTAAGTTATGAGGCAAGATTAACAAGCTTAAACCTGTTTAGTTTAGAGAAACGGCGCCTTAGAGGGGAACGGATAACCTTATATAAATATATACGGGGCCATTATCAACCATTGTCTGATAACCTATTCATTAACAGGACTATACATAGGACACGGGGTCATCCATTTAGACTGGAAGAAAGAAAATTTAGCTTAAAGCATAGGAAGGGTTATTTTACGGTGAGAACAATAAAGCTGTGGAATTCTCTGCCTGTTGAGGTGGTTGGGTCAGAGTCTGTACAGACTTTTAAAAAACGACTAGATGACTTCCTGCAGACACAGAATATTAAGGGTTATAATATTTAATATGTGGGTAAAAGCTTCTTGATCCAAGGAGAAATCTGACTGCCATTCTGGGGTCAAGAAGGAATTTTTTCCCAGTATGTTGCATATTGGCAAGCATTTCAGACTGGGTTTTTTGCCTTCTTTTGGATCAACAGCAGTAGGTTATGTGGGAGAGGCTGAACCCCGATGGACGCATGTCTTTTTTCAGCCTATATAACTATGTAACAGCAGTGTCTGATCGCAACCAAGATAGACGGTCATACAGTTACTCTGCTTGGTTGACTCGCTGGGACTTCCAAACCATGAGATTACAGTTATTATTTTAAGGGGCAGAAAAGGCATTTTTAACACAAACACCATATCTGAGCTCCAGCATACCGTTTGGTGATCATCCCCAATCAAGGGGTCTGATTCTCCTCAGCGCGTTCATGTCCGAGTGGCGCACGTTCACAGATTTCAATAAGCCTTTATGTACATATATTATTTACCATAGAGAAAACACTATGGACATTTTATTGGAGATACTGATTATTTCATTCACCATTGCGCAGCATACATTTGTAATATTGTTTCATGTTTTTTTATGCTGAAGTGACAACATTTGGACGTTCAGCAGGGTGCTCATTAGTGGTATTTAACTACATAAGTGCGTTTACTTTTATTACCTTTGTTTGGGCATTCGCAATGCGCTTTTTTTTTCTTTTATTCGCTGGTATATTGTTGGAAAGTCAACTTAAATTTTCACTGAAGAGACAACACAACGCTGGTATTTTGTTTGGCATGGGTTCACACACCAAAAAGCGCACAAAACCACAAGGCAAAGCACAGCATCTTATGAGGATATCATTTAAGAACTCACTTTAGTTATTACACACCCATACATTTGACAGCAAAAACAGCTTACCTTCCTTTAATCTGCTTATACAGAAGTCTGTTAGATGTCTGTCTGCGGACAGGTGTCTCAGACACTTTTTTCGTCAACAACTTATAATGATCCAGATCTTCAAAAAAAAAAAAAAAAAAAAAAAATCCAAATTATAGCACCAAAATATTTAATACAATTTCACATTTTACATGTAGCAATCCATGACAAAAATATTGTGCATATTATTTGGACAACATCCACTCAGTAGTATTTAATCTAGGCACAAGCCTGCTAACTGTTACCTTTAGTTCCATCGTTTGATTTACTGCGTTTATGTTTAAGGTCCTCCACTGCAGAAACAGACTGGCTTCTTGGCATTTTCTGGCACTTCTTTGTGGGAGTTCGGTTTTCAAAAAGATTTCGTCTTGCTTTTACTGTTTTAAAAATACCCAAAACCATTGGTCAGAATAAGATTTAAAGAAATTACGTAGCCCAACATCTGAAAATATTTTGAATAGAATAATAATAATAATAAAAAAAAAAAAAAAAAAAACAACTTCCAAAATATACAACAGTTATCTTCCTACCTTCAACATCTTTAGGCGGAGCTGGTAAAGGATACTTTAGTTTTTCGATTACAACAACAGGATTTGATAGAAAGTTCTCCTGAAAAAGAATATTTTTACACTGTTAGTAACAATAAAAACGCCACTGTTCCTCTGCAATTAAATGTAATTTGTCACAAATATCCGTGAATCCACTTTCTCCCCTCCCCTTCAAACCCACTTAGGCAGCCGGCACACGAGCATACTGTACTGCGTCCATTACGGACGCACTTTTTCACGGGAGATATTGTGAGTACTGCATAAAGTGCGTCAGTAATATCCGATGTCTCCACACCCTAGGAAAATACATGGTGGCGTTGTTTCTTCGTCCGTTTAGCTTTTTAACGATGTTATTTTTGTGTCCGTGACTTTATGCTTTGCCCGTCCGTGAACAAGTGCGCAGGGGCTTTGTGTGTTGTGTTTAATTGACTCCTTTATAAAGCTACGACGGACAGCAAAGAACACGGTCAAATGGACGCAAAAGGTTTGCTAGTGTGCCGCCAGCCTTACCCAATCAGCAGGGCTGATTCAGTTATTTTGGGGGAAACATAACAAAAAAAAAAAAAGGAAAAAAAAAGTGTCATCTTCGCTCATTTCTATATAGCTCCATGTGAAACAAAACAGATTTTGGTTTACTTGAATGGCCACTGAAGTGTAAGTTCACCTGCCCCACCAAGGCACGTCTAGTAAAGGGAGTCTTACCTAATGAAACCAGAAGCCGCTCCTCTGAGCAACTGTGCACTCTCATGCTGCTTCTCAGCTAGGAGGCAGGTGAGCTTACACTTCAATGGCAATTCAGGTAAACCAAAACCTCTGTTTTGTTTCACTTGGAGCTGCTATATAGGAAATGAGCACAGACACTTTTTGTTTTGTTATGTTTTATACATGAACTGGGTTGTTACTCCCGGTCGTTGCAGGAGCCCTAGTGGGTATTGCCGCGGCACCGCTTTTTCTGTATGTATGTATATTTTGGGGAAAGGCCTGTGAATATTCAGCAAACACATTCCCAGCAGTCCTCTATGCATTCACTTAGAGAATGCATTTGAATTGGTTGAATACTGGAGTCATACTGGACCAGCACAGAAGAAGCACGGCAGACAAAAGGAAGATATTAAGACACTTTAGCTTGTTCTGTTAAAGCACATCTAAAAAGTTATTGCTGTGTTTTAGATTCATTCTTATTCGTGTAAGCAAATTTCTGACACATACAAAATGTTCCTTTGATTAAAATTTAGAGATGGCGTAAAAACAAAGTACATAAGTCTCCATTTAACAGATACTTAGGCTTCCAAACAAGACAAAAAGGGAATCAGAAAACATTCATAGACTTCTGGAAACTAAAAAAAAAAAAAAAATTACTTTATTTGTTAGTTTCTTAGGGACTTCAATCTGCCGCATGATTTGTGATGATTCTGCTATACTCCTGTGTCTCACTACGGTGCTCGACCTTTGGAAAGATTTGAGAAGAAGACAAAGTTAAATGAAAAATTGACTTCATATTACATGGCATGAGGGGGAATAAAACATCTTAAAAGGAAGGAACTGGAAAGAGATTAGAAAACGTCTGATTTTAAAGGACATTGATGCACCAGTTTTACACACAAAAAAAAACCCCTAAAGAAGTACATCATGGCGACAACTTAACAGCTGTGAGCTGGTATATTTAGTTCATCAAGCTGGTTGTGCACTGGCTGTCTTCGTGTAGTGAACAGAAGCGGAGTTAGAGGGATGCAAAGAATCAATGTCTCCATCACATCTATTCCAGCTTTGCGGGAGTTAATGTGGGATTTCCCCTGATGACGTGACATCACACATGACATTAATGGGTCAGAAGAAGTCTCTCCGCCCAGTCTTACTTGTGGCTGGGGGAAAGAAAGCCCGGCTCCATCACTGGAATGGCAAGTAACTGCGACAAAACGCCAACATCATTTCGCACCACACGGTGACTTTAATGACGTGAGCGTTTGGTCCTGCACAGATAATGGGTTAATACTAGTGATGCGCCCAAATGGAAATTCTGATCCAAAAATTCAAGAACAATTTGGCCAAAAAACTGAAAGACACTGAAAATGATCCAAGTTATTTGGAAGTAGTTTTTGTATAATAAATCGCAGCAAACCCCAGCTTATTACACTTTATACTAATGGGGCCTTGTATAAGAGAAGGGGGAACACTGATTTGCTATGAAGGTCACTCATAGCAAGGTAGCAAACTCTGGGGAGTAGCAGGATTAAAACACAGAATGGAATCAATACCTGGGATATAAAATCAATAGTCAATGAAGGGATTACTTGGTACAAATGGATTAATAATGTTTACTATGGAGTCAGCAGGTCCACACACACACAACACACAGTATAGTAACGGGCTAATTAGGTATGTATAGCAATGTGAGACTAGTCTGTGTAGTAAGGGACGGGTAATAAGTGAAGGGCTCTGTATAGTAATGGGTTGAGACA
Organism: Leptobrachium leishanense; assembly: GCA_009667805.1. Classification (NCBI taxonomy): domain Eukaryota; kingdom Metazoa; phylum Chordata; class Amphibia; order Anura; family Megophryidae; genus Leptobrachium; species Leptobrachium leishanense. The sequence continues at coordinate 109,394,455 of CM019065.1, read as the reverse complement.
CACACGCAGAAACAAATGAGCTTCCTCTAATTCAGACTGTATTATTGCTGTAGTTGCTTGATCTCTCCCTGTCCCTCTCGATCAATTGTCCTCTTTTCCCCCGTCCCTGTAGCAGCTGGAGGTGAAGTGGATAAATGGCTCAGTTGTTCTGGCACTCGACCCCTCTATCACCTCGGCAGTGACAGAGGAGTGCTCACTCTTACAGTTACAAGTATTTACTTTCTGTCCTCCCGTGCAGAGGCAGCGCCAGGCACGGGTACCGCCACAGCGACACATGAAGGCTCCAGCAGTCATTGCATGCCGGATTTTTTTTTTGGGGGGGGTGTGTGTCAGTCGACCAGCTCTTTTCCATCCGGCCAAAAGCCGAAAATACCATTTTCAGTGGCCGAAATTTCAGTGCATCCCTACTCCGTTTTATAAAATATAGCATATATTTTTTACATACATACAATGGATTCACAAATTTAGGTGGGGGCAAGAATAGAAATTAAATGGAGTACCTTCTTTTTTTGGCTGATCTTGTACGCAAATCTTCAAGTTGTTCTGCTTCGGTTACCGGCTGAGGAACACTAGGAACCCTGGAGATGGATGACTGGGACGGTATGGTTGCCATGTCTTCATGTGACACAGAGTCATCACAATCTGAAGGAAGCAGCAAAGCCAAATCCTCAGGGATCTGTGTCCCTAGACTGAAGTAAATTTCTCCCAGAATCTTTGGCATTGAAGAAATATATCTACAAATTGAACAAAGTGCACCATAAGTACCACCAATAAAAATAAAAGCTTTACCCATTGAGTGAATTTAAGCAAAAATCAGAGTAGCCAACTCAAATATGAGATAGAATACTGAGGAGTCTTAACTAGGAATGAAAAGAATACAAAAAGCAGAAACTGTGTACAAGTAACACTCAGTGGGTACGATACTGCACGTACTATGTTTTTATGCACATTTCCTTGAAATATTCAATGTAATCCATTTAAAAATTGTTCCAGATCACCGTCTAGATTTGCAGATTCCTAGCAGAAGTCAGACAACCTCACACAGGACAGTGAAATTTACACAATCCGCGTAGAGCAGCAACAAATGGTGGAAACGCCAGTGGAAAGCCCTTTGAAACCTACGCTGAGCAGTATGGATCTAAAAAAGGGCAGGAACTACGTTGGAAAGAACAATGAAAATTACAACGTACTCCTATGGCAGCTCACGAAACCGTGAACCCACTGTAGATGCTGAAAGAACGGTGGTTAGTGAGTAACCCTTGATGTTTTTTTACTGAGGCACATTAAAAACTTTGACCACACCCAAAACCTATACATTAAAAAAGCACTATAGCCACTTCTTCGCCCTGAATGGTTAAGGTGAAGTGACCGTGCAGAGCAAATAAAAAGCATTTGGCTGCAACTTCTTCCAACAGAATCAGATAACCCAAGCCAGTTTTTTGTAGTGAAATCTCAACTCAAAAAAAGTACCACTGCTCCCATCACACAACACAATTCTATTTGCTGCAAGATAATTTAGGGGAAAAAAACAAACAAAAAAAAAACCATACATACTCTGTAAGGACATTTTCATCAAGAAATTTTGTGAGGAACGATGGATCTTCTGTTAGAGAGATAATTCGCAGCATGTCTGTTATCTATAAAAAGGAAAAAAAAAAAAACTATAAAGCTTACTAAATTTCATTCTAAAGGCATTATGTTCTCTGTCATGGGGACTCTGTACAGCAGGGTTGTCAAACCAAATGTTTCTGAACTACAACTCCCTTGAATCCCTGGCCTTCTACGGAATTCAAAAAATTCTGGGGATTGTAGACATTAACATCTGCGAGGCCATGAGTTTGACAGCCCTGCTATAGAGTGTTACTTATCCCTTACACAACAGAGATTGAACCTTTGTGCAGATTTCCTTCAGAGCAAAAAAGGTACTGTTCTCCATGCAGTCCCAGCTAGCATAGTGCTAGAGAAAATGAAAAATAAATACCAACCCTAGCTCCATGAGATACATTCTAATTTTTGTAATTGATAATGTGTTATAACGACAAAATGGAAATTTTCTTAAATTACAGCATAATGTATTATTGCTTCCGAGGACAAACTTGACAATGAGGGGACTTGGCGAGCAGAGTAACGGGACTTTTAGGCTAGGGTCAGACTGAGGCAGTGCGAACGCGCGTGCAGGCGCACTTAATCACGGCCGTAGTAGCAGCAAATGCCGGGCAATGACGGCCAATATACAAAGTACGGTCGCACAAAAGTCCGGCTGCGCAACGCAAGTGGCACACGAACGCATTTTGTCGAGAACGTAAAACTGCTAGTACGGTTGTACAGAGTGCGCTGCGTCCGCTAGCGGCGTGTGTGCGTGATTTGGAGATGTCAGACACTGTTAATGTCCGGCCAACATAACGTCCAGATGCACAAAGTGTTTTATTGATGATCCGTACAAAATCACGGACGCAAATGCGCATCGTATGACCGCTATCGCGTACTCCGCGAAAAAATGCGTCCACTCGTTCGAACGCACTTTTTCACAGACAACGTGAAAATGCGTTCGTCTGACCCTAGCCTTAAGCACCACATACAGTGCATTCACAAAGTAGCCAAAGGCCCTTCATTTTTTTTCGTTGCAGCCCTATACAAAGTTTTTTCTCTTTTAATTCACATTCAGCACTCCATAACGACAAAGCAAAAAGGTGCTCGACATTGCCAGTCCATTAAAAAGAGAAATCTGAACTCACATGACAGAAATATTCAGATCCTTTGTTATGACACTTTCAATTCTGAATCCTGTTTCACTGGATCGACCAGGACATGAGCTTTCTACACTTATTACTTCATTTGTGCAAACTCCGATGCCTTTCCTAATCAAATCCAGTTGATCTGTCTTTATAAAGGCTCGCTTTACATGCATATCAGACACAGCCATAAAGTCCAAGGAGAACTACAGTAGTCTAACGGAGTTATTCAAAAAGAATTGAAAAGTCACCGGTGAACTTTTGTGCCCTGCACTTTGGCAATCCTATTTCACCGACCCTGCAGTGTATTCAGCAAGAACCGCAGGGCCCCCGTAGTGCAGGCAAAACCCGCTGAACACTCACCGAAACCTGCAGAAAACAGCTGGATTAACCCCGCCAAACATGACGGAGAAACCCAACTAGCTGCCGATCACAGCGCAGAGCAGCCACCGGAAAAACCCGACACGCAGACGAATGAGGTGAAAGAAAAGAAGTACGCTTGAAAGTTTGAAACGATGTTTGCAAAAAAAAAAAAAAAAAACGAACGAAAATGCCTGGAATTTACATAGAAGATCCAATGAATGATAAAAAGGGCAGTTACAGTAAAAAGAGAAGATAAAAATCTATAAATAGACTTTTTACTGCAGAATCTAATATTAACCCTTTCGCTGCTGAGGCTTTTCCCGCCCCTGTGCTGAGGTCATTTTTACCGGTTTTGCTCATCATGTTTAAACGCGTTTTGAAGGCTTATTTTAGTATATGACCCAGACATATTATATATCGTTCTTTCCGTCAGACTCGGCAGATTCATAATATGTCATTATTATATGTATACGTCATGACCTGTCTGTATATTATAACAAAAAATGCAATAAAATATGATTTTTCAATAATTTGCAATGTGTAAAGTGTGTTTTTTCACATTTTAAGATGCGAGCAATTGCGGTTATATTTTGTATGGGGTGCGCTTGTTAAAAAAATTTGAGATGGGGGTCTCGTTACATTTTTTTTTGGGGAACATTACACGATTTTTAACAGACTCACCGCATACAAAAATCGTTAGTGCAGCATCATTGTTCACAATATAATTGAAATGGGAACAATATTGCTGCATTAACAAACAAAAAAAAGAAAAAAAAAAATTTTTTTATATAATTTTTTTTTTAATTTTTTTTTTTTAATTTTTTTTTTTTTTACTAACTTTTTTCACATTCGAGTTTGGTATCGTTGGAACGGCCATGCTCTGGCCGATCCAACAATACCAAATTTTAACCCCTAGCTGCCATGGATCGGGAGATAGGGAATTCATTGGAACTCCCTATCTCCACCATTGGTGGCAGCTAGGGGTTAACTCCAGGACTGGCGTCATCGTGCTATGCACGATGACGCCAGTCCTCAGGGGGAGTTCCCGGAGGCTTGGCCGACATCCAAGATGTCAGCCAGCTCCGGGAAAGGATCACGAACCGGCGCTTTTCAGCGCCGATTCGTGATCCGGCTCCCCAGGGGTTAATGCCAGGTACCATTTGGAAGGGCAGGCTGTGCCCCCCCTCCCTTTCAGGCGCCTCCTCCGCACATGCGGGGGGGGGGGCGCCTGAATTAGGTGTCATCGCGCAGCCGCGATGACACCTAATTAGCCCGGCGGCGGTTCCGGATGCTGGGCTGACATCGAGGATGTCAGCCCGCACCGGGGGGGGGGGGGGGGGGGGGGGGGGGCAGCGATCGCGAACGCTGACCCCAAAGGCTGGACGCGCTCAGCGCGTCCTCCGCACGCAACGTGACATGCGGTTGGACGCGCTGAGCGCGTCCACCGCAGCGAAAGGGTTAAACTGTTTAATAGATATGGAGTTAAAAAAAATAAAAAAAAATGGAATATTTTTTCATTGAAGCCTATGGGAATCGCCTGAATAAATCTGGTCGAATGAAACCACCGAACAGCAGGGCATTTAGCAACTTTTCACTGCTGGTTTGTGTTCTGAGTAGACGAGGCATTGCTTCTCTATGGGGATTTCACTGCCCTCGAACAGGCACCGTATGTGCAGGCAATTCCCAACATTTGGCGAACTGCCTGCTCTCTGGATAGCCAAATGGTCAGGAAAGGTAACCGTACGCTGAATTTCACTGTTCGGTTACCTTTCAGCCACAATTCAGATCTCTTTGAATAACCTAAGTGAAAGCTACACAGCCAATGATTTTGTGAAACGGAGCAAATAGCATAGTTACTATAAATGTACATCACATGTGGAAGAGCTTGTGAAAGGAATAGAGGTGCAAAAGAATTGCATGCATATTATAAAACTAAGAAAATTTGGAAATTACCTCTTCAATAATTTGTTCCAGTTCATCTGCCTGTGTTTGTACAGCTGGACACTGGGCACACATTTCCAATCTTAGAAAGACTTGCATCTGGCATCTGCAACAATGAAACAAATTAAATTTAGAACATGGGTACAATTTTGTTAAGTGATGAATAAATAAGGAAATCTGTGGCTTACGCTCTTATTTTAGTTTCTTTTTGTTGGTTATTGCTATAAAGTTGTCGAATGGTTTTGCTGGTTTTCAAAAGCTTTTTGATTTTATCCACACAATCCACCTGCAAGGGAAAAGTTTTTTTTTTTTTTTTTTTATTTAAAAAAATTAACAGGAACGTTTGCTAGACTTCTGCACATTAGAAAAAAAGAGCCCTAAATTATTTACCTCATCCTGGCCATTGTGGTAAGATTTCAGGGTTGCTATTGATTTTTTGGCACAAGTTAGGAGAGCGTCATCTTGAACAGAGAGTGCCTGCTCATAGTCATCATGTAACAAGGTATAAAGTTCCTCTTCAGACTTAACACTTGTAACACCTATAAGGACAAAAAACACTTCATTATATCTGATACTCTTAGAAAAGCATTGAAACTTAAAACGTAACACCCTTTCACTACTAAAACTGCATAAATGATTTCATATTGAAATTCAAAGAGACAGAATACTGACATTAAACTCCATATAAAGCAAATGAATGTGTCCCCTGAAGAGAAACAATGTTTGACATCTCAGTCTTGTCACCCTGTATTAATGTAAAGTTACAACAAAATTTACTGCAGCATTATAGCAGCCAGGGAGAGGACAATACAGGGAGAGCTCTGGGGTTGCTACAGTACAGAGAGAAGATTCAGACGGGTTTATAGTTGAATATTACAGTACAGATACAAGGCGTTACTGTAATTTTCATAAACTGGAATTATGCCACAGATATTGTATTTGTGGAAGGTGCATTGCTAATAATCTCTAATGATCACTACGGAAGACTCTGAAAACACATTAGAGAAGCCCATCATCTCACTCCCTAATCCCCTCAATTCATTTTCTGCTGCATCTTCCCACACAATCCACATGCACTCCATTATTTCACCCTCACCTAGTGTGTCACTCCTCTCCTCTTAGATTGTAAGCTCTTGAGCAGGGTCCTCTCACCTACTGTACTGTGTGTTTAACCGGTATGTTTATTTGTTGTTCTGCCTCCCACTGTATAGCGCTACGGAACTTGTAACTACAAATCCCCATTTTTAACATCTTGCCACACTTGCTGTATTTGACAGAAAAGGACATTTCAGCCTCTATATATAAAGAGTCTGCTTTATTAGCATAAAGACTGCAAGGAAACCATCTATAATTTAGAATCTGTCATCCCAGAAAAATTTCAGTAAAAGAAATACATGAAAATAGTGCAAATTTACATTACCAAAACCTTGAAACAAGATTTTAACAAAAAGCTCTTGGTAGAGAAAGGGTTAAATAGCTTAAAACTCAGCTTTCAAAAACAAACATTTTTACTATACTTCAGTTCATTAGTGAGGGGGAAAAATAAAATAGAAACACATACCTATGGGTTTCAGAGCCTTTTTTACCCTTTCTTCAAGTTTGTCAGATGATCTCTTTACCTGGGGATGCTTCTCATTCGTAGCAGCTGGTAAATTATCAGATTTTTGGGCTTTTACATTCAGCCGAGCAGCATTTAGCATCTGTAAAGCACGGGGCATGGTTTTCATCTTTTGTCTCACTGGAGTACGTGGAAGACCTTGTGGTTTTGTGAAGACACGTGAAGATGGAATTTTAGATTTAAGAACAAGAGTAGGCAGCTCAAAAAAATAAAGTAAATATGCCTGGTGCTTGAAAAGAAGTACTGTTCTAGATAACTCGGCTATAACAGCTTGGGACATTTTTAGTGACTAGACCCTGTGTATCAAAAGGGATCGTTAACTCTACACTGGAGAAGTAGGTTACAATTAGGGATGCACCGATACCACTTTTTTAAGACCGAGTACCGATACTTTAATGTCATGTGACGCTTTCCAATAGGAACAGACCTCATAAAAATTTATATGAGATTGACCGCAGCTCACATGGATATGGCCCCCAGGTTTCATGGATTGGCCCCCAGCTCGAACGCTGGGGAAGCTGGCCGTGTGCATGTAAAGCACGCGGCCAGCGTTCCCCCTCCGGCGCGCCGCGATACTCATGCATCCTGAAGGTCCGGTCGCTGGGCAGTGATGCGATCACGTGGCCGCCGGGCGCATCTGTGACGCGGCCTCCAGACAAGAGGCCGCGTCACAGGAGCACCCAGTGGCCGCGGGAACGCATCACTGCCCAGCGACCGGACCTTCAGGATGGGTGAGTATCGCGGCGCGCCGGAGGGGAACGCTGGCCGCGTGCTTTTCATGCACGCGGCCAGCTGCCCCCAGCCCCGCGGATACCGGCAAGCCGGCCCAGCGCCGGCTTCCGGTATCGGCGGGTTGTATCGGGCCGTTTGCACGAGTAACAAGTACTCGTGCAAACGGCAATATCGGCCCCGATATTAGTATCGGTACATCCCTAGTTACAATCATTGCAGTAAGTTTGGAATCTTAGAAAATAAAATTTGAATAGCTGTCTTTAATAAAAGCATGTACAAATTAAACCAAAAAAATAAAATAAAAAAAAAATCAGTTTTTAAAAATTGAAGAAAAAAAAAAAAGACAGCTGCCAATATTTTAAAGAAACGCTACGGATAAGCAGAGTATCCATTTTTTGCCCTTAAATAATTGGAAAGAGGCTGACAGCCTTTGCCCAATTGTTTTTTATGTCATTATTCAAATTCTGTCCGCTCAGCTGCTCTTCCTGAATTCAGAAGTCCCTGCAATTGCCTTCCCTGGACCACTTGCGTAGGAAACATAAATTGCGCAACTGCAACAGGACTTGCAAACTTTATGAATGCACGTTATACAACGCCTGTGCAGAATGATGGATCAGAGCACCGTACAGATCCATCGCGTCCTGTGAGACTGATCACCAGCTTGATTGGTCTCAGATTGTGACTACGGAATCGGTCTGTGGGAGCCGACATCACTAGTAAACTGGGAAATTCTAAATTCCCCTGCCGCTGGAGCAAACTCCTTCACTTCATGCAGCTTTTTAACCAATTTGTCCGAGTTCCTTTAACATGGCATTCTACACATGCAAGAAACACAGAAAACAAACATACGTTTTTTGGGATTTTCTCCTTGTGCTGAAATTCCCAAGTCTTCAGTGGATTTCATCTGGTAGTATTCAGACAGATGTTGTGTCATCTCCTGATCACATTTAAATGGATCGTTTTGGTCATCCTCAGAGCCTGCATTGATTAACCTGCAAAGGATAGAAAATAAAAGAGCACTGAGTGGACGCATTCGTAGACTTGTTTTTAACCCCTTCGTGACCGGGCGGTTTTACACAAATCCGTCCTTTAGTGACCGCTGCTGTTTTTACGTTTCTGCGCTGTTCATGTTTAGGTCAAATTTTCCTCTTACTCGTTTGTTTTTCCCACCATTAAATGGACTTTCTAGAAATACCATTATTTCCACCATGATCGAATAATTTATGATAAAAAAAAAATAAAAATAAAAAAAGAAAGCAATAAAGGAAAAAAAAACAAACTTTTTCATAATTTAATCCCCAAAATCTACAACCACAAAAAAAAGACTCCGGCTAAATAGTTTCAAAATTTTGTCCCGAGACTAGAAATACCCAATTTTAACATGTTTTTTGCTTTTTAACCCCTTCACTGCGCTCATTCTGACCATTTTGTGCTATTTTTAGATGACAGCCTAGGTCCTTTTTAACTAAACCCCCCCCCCCCCCAGACAAAAAAAATATATATATATATTTTTAAACCAAACCTGGTCAGGTTTGGTATCATTGGAATGGCCATGATCAGGCCTGTCCAATGATGTCAAACATGACCATCTAGCTGCCACGGATCAGGAGATAAAGGGATCCCCCTATCACTACATGGCAGCTAGAGGGTTAACTGGCCCACTGACATCCTCACACAGATGGTGAGGTTGTCAGTGGGTGGGGGGACCTGGAGGCTTGGCTGACATCCAAGATGTGAGCCCCCCCCCCTCCAGGTTCAAATCGCGTTTTGGCACCGAATAGCGATCCGGCAGCGAAACAGTTAATGCAGTACAACGTTGAAAGGGGGAGACTCTCCCCTTCCCAGCGGTGCAACTTGCATCTCTCTAGCTTCAATGGTTGGGGAGAGAGTGCTCCGAAGGAGCCCTCCTCCCCTCCATTGATTTCAATGGGGGCGCCTGCTGATGACTTCACCACGCAGCGTGGTGAAGTCATTGAGCTCGCCGGCCTATGTAAATCACACAGGCAGGCTCCCTCCCTGCCAGATCTGCGAGGGATCCAGCGAGGGTCACCTTGACCCCCCCCCATATGACTTCCTGCAAAGCTTCTGTTCAGCTCAGTGAATAATGTCAATACCTCAAAACACATTTGCATTGAAAGGCACTTGAATGCATGTGCCCCATAGAGATGCTGTGGAAAGATAGAGCTGTGCACAGCAGTCATCCTATGAATATGACCAAGCTGGAGCAGTTCTGTAAGGAACCGTGCTCCAAAAGGTTCGCATGAACATTGTGCAGATGCACAGCCAAGGGAAACAATTTGTTTAGGTTGATGCTGACAAAGAAAAAGCCATTAAATCCAAGTGTTCTCTTTTTCCCCAGCTCTGCGGATTTATTTGTTTAAGGGGATGTGCGCAATAAAAACATGAAAGGTGATTGTGTATTAGCTTAAAGTGGCATTATACCCGCAACATACAGTACTATAATGTGAGCCTTACTGTAATCCAGTGTAGTATTCCTTCTCTTTGTTTCTGTTTCTTTTAAATCCTCATCTCTAATCATGCTTGGCAGGACTTCCTGTTTTCAGGTGACCACCGTTTCTCTGTAATGCCTCATGGTGTCAGCGTTTTCACCCACCTGCAGACCTCCACATCCCCGCCCACTTGTGATTGACAACTGCTGCCTGAACGTGCTGCGGTTTTTTTTGTTTGTTCTGCAGATTCTCCTAAATCAGAGCTAGGTATTTTCTCGTTTTTTTAAACAAACTTTATTGCTTAGGTTTTATCATAAACAACCTATTCATTGCACAGTTCACAAAAAAAAACAAAAAAAAACACCACAGCACGATCAGGCAGCAGTTGTCAATCACAAGTGGGCAGGGATGTGGATCTCTGCAGGACGTCCTCTTGTAGTTCTGGGTGAAAACACTGACACCATGAGGCATTACAGAGAAACGGTGGTCACCTGAAAACAGGAAGTCCTGCCAAGCATGATCAGAGATGAGGATTTAAAAAGAAACAGAAGCAAAGAGAAGGAATACTATACTGGATTACAGTAAGGCTCACATTATAGTACTGTTTTATGTTAGAAAACCTGAGGGTTTAAAGCCACTTTAAGCACACTGTCTTTGCATTTGTGAATTTGATGACGATGAGGTGATGTTTTATGACCAATTCACACAGAAAATTACAAATGGTTCACATACTTTTCCTTGCAGTTGTATATGAACCATCCCATATTAAAATACAGATTAACCAACCTAAAAGATTCCATTAAGAAGCTGCTAACACCGGAGGATCCAGACAAGGAATACCACTTTTCAACAACTGAAGAGCTCCAGTGAGCGTCTTGAGAAAGTTCTCTGTTAACCCATTCAGGTAGAGACAGATCTGTAAAATACATGAAAATATGCAATATGCCCATCAATCTGTATTCTTGTACTCAACATGGAAAAAAAAAACAACAACCTGCCGTGTGTACCCCCCCCCCCCAATTGACCTTTTGTCCCCATGTTTCACTGTTTGCACGTCACTTCAGTATCTCTACCCCCATCTAGCTCCAGGGGTAAATACTGGGCACGAGTACCCGGTTTTGCAGTCCTATGGACACCTGGCCTAGGTTTGTCAGGGCCAGTGCCAACATTTAGCTCAACTCTATACATCTGAGAGAAAAAAAAAAAAAATTAACTGGAGAGTTCTCATTTTCTACCAAAAAATGATATTCCCTTCTAATCCACCTCAAAATGACCATTAACAACAACGTAAGGCTCGTTCAGTAAATAGCTTACCAGGTGTAGACGTGCCTTCACTGAAGATAGAGATGTTCGTCAGGACACTGCTTACAATGTCAGGGAGATCAGAAGACAATTCATCACAAGGCCTAGGTGTCCCATACAAAGATAATTTGTCCAATTCACATGCTTCACTATTGCAGACCACAGTCAGAGTAGCGGCATTATCAGAAAGAGGGGTCAGAATCCCTGTACTAGGGCACAAATCCTCCTCTGTAAATACATCTGCAGCCTGAAATACACAGGCAGAAAGTTCATTTTAACACTTTAGAAAATGATATATACAATCATAAGAGTTGTCTTGAATTCACAGCTGGTATATCTGGAAAACGCTTCATGTAGGGTTGTTACGTCAGGAGGCAAAAACACACACACACACACACCCCCCCCCCTGAACCAGGGGGGGGGGGCACTCGTCAAACTTACGCATTTAGCGGATATGACATCTAGTGAAAATTTAAAATGGATCTCTCAGTAATAGAAACATGCAAGAGAAGAACAATATTTAATTTTCCACGAATGCATGGAGTTAAAGCAATTAAGCATATTTGAAGCACAGTAAACCAGGGTGGATGAAATACAAAGATTTTTTATCAAAAAATGCTACGGAAAAAAAAAAAAAAAAAATCTAAAAAAATAGTTTTCTATAGAAGATCTATTCCAAAAGGCTATTCACCATGAAACGGACATTAGCTTTGTAGCACGAAGCTGTATATTCATGCAATATTGAAATTTTGGGTACAAGAATTAATCCTGTTAATTGAAGCTGGATCTGCAGAGACAACATGCACATCTTCACAGTAACTGAAAAGTTCAGAAAGACCTTGGATCCTATTGCTATTCAGCAAATCTTTGTACACTGAGTAACAAGTGCCAGGTTTCAAGACGCTCAATAAAATGATTGGAGTGGAAAAGATCTGCACCAGGAGGGATGGGCAAGCAGTAAAAAAGTGAAACCTTCTGAGCAGCTTACAAACCTTTGGATGCTTTGCACATACATACAGTAGCCTATCCCTACCTTGGGAAGAAAAACAGCTGCGGGCCATTAGAGACCCAGTTTAGAAATATTGTAATGTTGTTCCTCTACTCATGGGTAAAACAGGCATGTGTGCAATGCGCAAGTAATGCAACAATGTAACGTAAGGCCTGGTGGCCCAAATGAAAAAAACTGCATGAGAAGTGCTGAGAAGAAAGCAATCACTTCCATTAAAAAAAAAAAAAAAAAAAAAAAATGATTAAGGCTGCAAGCACACTCAGTGCGTCCATGTGACCGCACTTTCCAGCATCCGTCGCAGCTTTGTGATGGATCAACGGGGAGGGTCTCACTGGGTAGCGTGTGCACTAGTTGCACGCACTACCACCGGACGTTAAAAGCCCTCCCTATCAAAAAAGCTGCAACGGACACAGCCAGGGCTACAAAGCCCATAGGAGGATCGGCTTTGTAACGCTGAATGTACTAACTGTGCTCAGTGAGGCAGCCAGAAAGGCGTCAGAGTGGAAGGAACGTCTACTCATGGACGTTCCTTCTGCTCTGAAAGTTGCTTGTGTACCCGCAGCCTAAGAAACAAGGAATGAAAGGGACTCCCGTGATCGAAAATCCAACGAAGTGAGCTGGGTTAGGTATACAAATACAGAAAAGGATTGAAATACAAAAAGACACACATGACATAATGAGCAATGGTTGTGGGATACCTTCAAATATTTAGTCAATGACATTTGGCAAGGAAAACTAGTACCCCCATAGTCAAAATATGCATAATGCAATCAATTAATGAACAATTCATAGGGGAGAAATGCCAGGGCTAGTCTGCAAAAAACAATGAACCAGAGGTTAAGGTTGAAGGGGCGATCAAGAATCAGACAGGGAGGAAGAGCTCAATATTCCAGGGCAGGCGTTAACTTGACACCTTGTCCTGAAACGCAGCGCTAACCTCTGGGATACTCATGGTAGAGCTTCCGCACCACCGCGAGCATCACCTCCTGGAATCCATAGGGTTGCTTAAGTAGGTATATCTCACAAAGCAGTATCACATGTTACTTACCATGTGCAGTTTTCTAGACTGAAGAGTGTGTAGCAGCTCTAGAAGATGACTAGGTGTTGTATCTTTAGAGGAATTCTGAAGTATCCAGGTCTCCGCATTAAGAGAATTTGCCTGACTTTGGCTCCAATGCTGAACAATCCCTTTCAGCTTTATAGTGATTAAACTCTTATACTGTTTTTGGTTCATTGAAATGGGCTCTAAAGTTACATGGCATTCCCAGTGCTCAGCAACACCTGAAATAACATGAAACAGCATCGTTAAACATCAGCTATAGCTTCAAATAAAGTCACAGCAGTAAGGATTCCTTTTGGAAAAGCTGCAAATGTTGACACTACAACAAGTCAAAGTAATGCTTAATGAAATATATACATGGAAAGGAATCAGTAGGCAAACATGTAAAGATTCACAGAAGCACATGGGTCTCAGGAAGCACAATATCCAGAGCCAATTCTTTTTGGTGCCAAACTGAAATGAATCACTAGGTCCTTATACTTATTCCATCATCTCAAAACATCACGTGGGTTGGCAAGCTTGTAGCAAATTGATAATTTTCCTAAGTATGACGGGAAGTTAGAATTTTAAGAAAGACTCGGAGGCGAGTATTTTGCATCTCTTTCTTAGCATTTATTAAACAGCAGCATAGAAAAACTTTAACAGAAACTAGCTCCTCCCTTCCCACAGTCCATTGCAACAAGCACCCTCCCCTGCCTATAAACAGGTTCTTCCCGCCAAAATGATCCTCTTTCTTGCGTGTGAGTCATCATCCAACGGGCAGAAGAACCAAACAACGAGGCAACCATCCAATCGAGACTGGAGAAAATCAGGAGGCTGTGGGAAGAAGAGGAATAATAAGAAAACTATGAACCGGCGAGCCTACGCCTAAGCCGCTTAACAGAAAACCCAGGGTGGGACTGGGCGGGAAAATACTCGCCTCCGAGTCTTTCTTAAAATTCTAACTTCCCGTCATACTTAGGAAAATTATCAATTTTAATTCATGACTCGGAGGCTCCTATTTTGCATATTCAAAGCCTGTCTAGGACCGCAGCCGACCAATGATCGACAGGCTTCAAATAGAACGTCCGGAAGGTCGATTCCCTGGACCAGTCCGCCGCTCTCATGAGATCCTCTAACCGGCAGCCTGACAGCACCGCTGAGGAAGCCATGGCGCTGCGCGTAGAATGCGCGCCAAACGTGGAGACGTCCACACCGGCCGATGCCATCACCCAACGCACCCATCGGGCTAGCGAAGTGGATGACACCGGGCGGTGGGGAACCACGTAGGAGAGAAATAAAGGCGCAATATCCAGAGGGCGCCAAGCAGTCGTGCGAGTTTCGTAAGCGCGCAGGCAGCGAACCGGGCAAAGCCGCGGGCGATCAGGTAACCCAGGGTAGAAAACCGAGGTAATGGCCGTTTTTGTACGGCGCGAGACATCAAATCGTACACCATCGTGTAGAAAGGAGCGTGCCCCAAAGTCCAGTGCGCGAACGTCGCTGATCCGTTTACATGAAAGCAAGCAAAATAACATCACCAATTTTGCGGACAGTTGGCGTAGGGATAGATCGTCATTATCCGGCCACGCTGTTAGAAAGTTAAGGACCACGGAGACATCCCATGTGGAAGAATATCGGGGGCGCGGGGGACGCGATAAGCGGACGGCGCGCAGTAACCGACAGACCAGGGGGTGACGTCCCGCCGGGACCCCCTGGAAACCGAGGTGGCCTGCCGAAATCGCCGAGCGAAATGAATTAACCGTCCGGTATGCTAATCCCCGTTCGAAGAGATCCGTGAGGAAATCTAGCACGGCCGTCACAGGGGCTGAAAGGGAATCCAGACCCCCATCCATACACCAGCGAATCCACCGGGACCAAGCCGTGCCGTAGACTGCTCGGGTACCGGGAGCCCATGCGCGTTGGAGCAAGGCGTCAGTGCGTTCCGAAACTCCAACGACAAAGCCGGGTCCCCGGACACCAACCATGCAGTCAACGGACAGTGAGACGTGATAAGGGGGTGTGGTTTGCCGTCCGGATCCGTGATGAGATCCGGAGGGCAAGGCAACACCCTCGGTCGATCTATGGCCATCTCCAGGAGGGCCGGAAACCAAGATTGGCTCCGCCAGAGGGGCGCCACCAAGACCAGGGTCGCTGTTTGTGAACGAACCCTGGCGAGGGTGCGAGCCACCATGGCGAAAGGGGGAAAGGCGTAGAGCCGTCCCCGGGACCAAGGTTGTAGGAACGCATCCGTTGCTCTCGCCTCGGGGTCTGGACGCCAGCTGTAAAACTTCGGAAGTTGGCGGTTCAGACGCGAGGCGAACAGATCGGTCGTGAACGGACCCCAGAGATTCGAAAGACGAGCGAAGACTGCGGGTAGCAGCCTCCAATCGCCCGAATCCAGCGTGTGTCTGGAGTTCCAATCCGCTACCACATTGTCGAGACCTGGGAGGAATTGTGCCTGAATCGCGAGCCCCGACGCGAAGCAATGTGCCCAAAACCGCTGAGCTAGCAGTGTGAGCATGGGGGACCTGGGACCCCCCAGGGCGTTGATGTTGCGGACCGCCGGGAAATTGTCCATGCGCAGGAGGATGGTGCAATCCCGGAGTCCCTTGGCGAAGCACTGGATTGCAAACAAGCCTGCAAGCAGCTCGAGGCAATTGATGTGGAGGAGAGTCTCCTCCGCCGACCAACCGCCCCCTGTCTCCAGAGGGCCGCAGCGAGCTCCCCAACCGGAGCGGCAAGCATCCGACTCTATTGTGAGGCAAGGGGGGCCGGAAGGATCGCTTTCCCGTTCCAGGACCGGAGGTCCGTCATCCACCACGCGAGATCGTGGCGAGCTTCGTCCGAGAGGGTTATCATCCCAGTATAAGGTACTCCCTCCCGGAGGAAACGGGCCATCAGGCGTTGGAGGGCTCGATAGTGCAGGGGAGCTGGGGGTATTGCCAGCCTGGTGGCCGAGAGGAGGCCTACCATGCGAGCAAGAGCTCTCAGGGAACAAGGAACGTCTCTTAGAAGAGAGCGCGCCTCTTTTTCTATTGTGTAAAGCTTGTCGGCTGGAAGAGTGAGCCGCATGGATGTCGAATCCACTATTAGGCCCAAGAATTCCAGCCGCAAGGTCGGTTGCAGAACCGATTTCTCCGTGTTCACCACGAAACCCAGTTCCTGCAGGAGGGAGAGGGTCCACTGCAAGTGCAGAGAAAGTAACCCTTTCGTGGATGCCAGGAGCAGGATGTCGTCTAGGTAGACAATGAGGCGAACACCTCGTTCTCGCAAATTCGCCATCACCGGCCTCAGCAGTTTGGTGAAGCACCAAGGTGCTGAGGAGAGCCCGAAGGGAAGACTGGAGAAACGCCAGAGCTCCCCCTGCCAATGAAACTGCAGGAAGTCTCTGTGTTCGGTTGTCACGGGAACGGATAGATAGGCGTCCTTTAGGTCCACCTTTGCTAGCCAATCCCCCGGCAGGAGAAGGGGAGGAAGGTCTTTCATGCCTTCCATTTTGAAGTGGCGATACACTATGAAGGAGTTTAGTTCCTTTAGATTTATGACGGGCCGGGAGCCCCCGCCTTTCTTGGCCACTAGGAATAGATTGCTCACAAACCCTAGTGTGTGTGACTGAACTCGTTCTATAGCACCCTTCCGAGCAAGGCTCCGAACCTCCTCGTCCACCATCGTGGAGCACTCTGAGGAGAATCGGAGGGGTGTAGGAAGGGTCATTTGTGTCGGAACGGATTCGAAGTCTAGGTGGAAGCCTGTGACTGTTTGTAGGACCCAGGGGTCCAAAGTCAGGGATTTCCATTTGGAAAGAAAGCGCGCTATGCGTCCCCCCACCCGTGGTACAGTCTGCGAGCGTAACTGGAGTCTTACCTGGTGGGCGACGGGAGTTGAAGGACCCTCGGGAGCCACGGAAGCCTCTACCGCGCCAGCCGCGGGTGCGCGAGGGGAAGAATCCCGTGTTATAATACGTTGTTTCACTGCCGTGCGTTTGCGGGGCAGTGGGAGTGGAGAAGGATTGGGCCGTGTTGGTACCCGGTCCTGGGCGGCCGGTAAAGTTTCCCCTAGCTCTACCGGCCTTGCCAAAAACACGTCCTTTGAACACTTTTTTCATAGAGGTCGAGACCTTGTCAAGGGAGGTGAATGTATTGGCGTATTTGCCCAGGTCTCGGACGAATTTTTCGCCAAATAATAGCCCTTGGGCTTCACTGCCGAGATCAGAGTCAGCCTTCTCTGTTAGTTGGTTGTCCACCTTAAGCAGAATAGATCTGCGTCTCTCAGCCGAGATGGCGGAATTAGCGTTAGCTAAAAAACAGATGGAGCGTTGGAGCCAGCCTCTCACCATGGAGGGGTCCAGGGTGTCCCCTTGGGCCTTGGCTCCTTCTGCAATGTCAAACAATTTTATTAAGGGGCCTACAGTGTCTAGGAGACGATCCTGACATTTCTTAAAAGCTTGGTCGATGCCTGCTTTAGCAGACCAGCCATGGTGGGTGACATACTTCTGGAAGTCTTTGTCCACTAAGGGAGTCAGACAGGTCTTTCCCATAGTGGTGGGACGTGGGCATTCAGCTCGCATCCTGTCTCGTGTGGCCTTATCTAACGGGCGCCGCATGCGGTCGTCCAGCCACTTCTCCACGTGGGGCCTTGGTGACCAGGCAGAGGATCGGGGGTGAGACAGATCCTCAGGGTAGAATAGAGGGTCCCCTTGTGGGTCACAAATTATCGCCTTATCCCCAGTAGGGGCATAGGTCACCGTGTCCCTCATATCGAATATCTCGTCATAGGGAGCGTGGAGCACCACTTCATCATCCCCGGCCGACAGACCATCGGGATCATCCGAGTGAGAATCCTCGTCCTCACCATCCGCCTCCTCTGGAGGGGATTTATCCACCTGTTTGGGTCTTTTAGCAGCAGTAGCTGTTGGTGTTTGGGTAACTAGTGCCCTTTTACGAGGGGGTGTTACATCAGGTGGTGGCAGTACTGCAGGGATGCCAGCCCCTCGAGTCAAGTGTTTTGTCTTCCGCACTGACTTTTTGCCCACCCCATCGGGGGCAAAACTACTGCCGGGCTGGAAGACAGGCCCTCCGCAGGGCTAGAGCCCGGGGATGCGGGTATGGCAGGTTTTTGTAATGCCTGGACGGCTGTCAGAACCTCTAGGAGGGAGCTGGAGAAGCTGGAGGATAGGTGAGCTACTTCCGCTTTTACTGCCGAGGCAATGGAGGCCTGTATGTCAGAGGATAAAGACAGGGAAGGGGGGGCCGGGTCTCCCGTGGGAGAATGAGTGACCTGATCAGCATCGCTGTCCCCCGAGCATTCGGACTCCGAGGGAGGAGGTGATTTGCGCTTCCCCTTTGCAGGCATGGTATCACTCGACTAACTTCGTGCAGGCAAAACGGCTGAATGAGCTCCCACGCGCGACGCGCCGATCACGTGGGCCGCCGCGAGAGGAAGTAGATCCGGCCGTAATGTAAATCGCGTCGTAACCAGCGGTTGTGAAAATACATGGGCGAAGCGCAATAGCCGATACTCGGCCGGCGCCCGTGTTATAACCGGGACGCCGGGACCAAATACCGACCAGATTGAGGAGCGCTGCGCAGAGTACTTATCTGGTCACGAGCAGCTAAGAAAGAGGATCATTTTGGCGGGAAGAACCTGTTTATAGGCAGGGGAGGGTGCTTGTTGCAATGGACTGTGGGAAGGGAGGAGCTAGTTTCTGTTAAAGTTTTTCTATGCTGCTGTTTAATAAATGCTAAGAAAGAGATGCAAAATAGGAGCCTCCGAGTCATGAATTAAAATTATTGATTTATTAAGAGCACATTTCTCTACACAGACTGATGGCAAATTAACAGAATCCCCCCCCCCCCTCCAGTTGAAGTGACCCAATTTCTAATTTCCTCCTGTACCATAAGTCAGGGCTTGACAAATTTGCTTTGAATCTAGGAGCCAGCTACAAAAGTTAGTTTTTGCTTCAGCAATTACCCAAGCAGATGTACCAACATTTATACATAGACATCCTACCAGTGGCTAAAGACATTCCCTGAATCTTCATTCAGCAGTGATTAGCAGAAAAGAAATAACATTTCATCTCCAGGTGTCTAGAAAGGTCTAACAACCAGAGACTTACAACACTTTCCGATCTCGCCCATGAGATAAGCAGGCAAGTATGTGATCATATCCTGCAGACTATCCAGAGATATCAGCAATTTTGCCCAATTTAAATGCAGCCTAGGTTGATCACAATACTACCCTTTGGAAAAATAGAGAGCTCTGGATTTGTTAATCGATGGACAATCTGTCCAAGCATGGGCAGAGCCGACAGGTTCAGGGGAAGCACTTGCTAAAACATGACGCTGTGTTGGTGCTAGGAAAGAGCGTTCAATCAATCTACAAAATCGAGAGTCCTTGATTTACACTGGAGGAAAAAAAAATTGTGTGTATGGTCTTCTGGTACTGGCTCACAGTGATTGTTTACATACATAAGCCAGTGCACTACATAAAGACTATGTACAGAAGAGGCAAACAAAAAGTGTTTATTCTTTGAGCCTCAGAAGTACAAGTGGTCATCTTGCGATGGACAGATAGGTGGTTGGTCACAACAATAAATCTTAAATGCAGTGAAAATGGATATTACAGGCTCAGCTTGTGCGGACGTTGCAATGTCTGTATGGATGCGAGAGTGTGTGTGGGGAAGATTGTGAATGTGTCTCCCGATGGGAAACAAGGAGTTTATATACATAGAAAATGCAACTAATTTTTACTCCTAACCCTAATATTTTTACGTGGTAATTCAGCTGTTCAGTGGGCAGATCTGCAGCGTAAACAGGTAAAGAACCACGTATTGTCAGTTTGGTGTCCATAGAGTAAGGTCACTGCAAACCATCTGTTGTCCTGTCACTCAAATGTCATTTATGCCCATTCCTGACCCCGATTTATATAGGCTATATAATAAGTAACATACACCAAGAGTAAAACTGGTTGACTTTGACCACAATTATATACTGCAGACATATGAAAAGGAGTGGCTGCTCCTTCGGATCCATAGGAGTCGGAGAGCATTCACTGTCTGCAGACAGGTAGACCAGATTGCCTGTGCCAGGATCTATGCCGGGTCTGCACGGCTCCCTGCATTCGCAAAAGGTCTGGTACAGGTTTATAAAATGGTTAAAAGCACACATAGCTTTGGTGTGTCAAACACTTATACTAAAAACAATGTTAAATAACCAGAATATCAATTACCTGGCGGAGTGAAGAACAAAACAGCATTTTCCTGGGGAAACCACAAACGATAGTCACGCTCATTGCAGATCACGTAGTTCAGAACAGAATCACAGGGGATCTGGAGTCTTTCAGATTCACTGAAGCAGCGAGAGGACACAGGCTGATTTGGAGAAAGGAGAAAGGTTTCAGAAGGCAGAACCCTTCCACCAATATGTTGCATAAGCTCCACCATAGTCCAGTATCCAGAATGATCCGAGAGATTCCAGACCTACGAAAAGAAACAAAAGCCAGTCAAACAACTACATGTAGCGAGAAGCATACAAAACTATTATTCATACCCCAGTAATGACAAGCACAATACATCAATGTGCGCAACTGAAGAATGACAAAACTACACATCTGTCAGTACGCATTCTCCGTGCAGGATTCCACCATCGCTCTGACAATCAGTACATCATGCAAATTGCTCAATGCTTCAGATCGGCTGATCAAAACCTGGGAAAGCTTGAAGATCTCCATCGTGTAATGAATCCCCTCCCAGTCGGTCTGCTAGGAGCCTTGGTGGGACGTGGGTTTCCTGCCACTAATGTAAAATGCGTCTCAAAACTATTCTACGCTCAAGTGGGTGATCAAGTTTTTAAAACAAAAACCACAATAAATATGAAAAGCGATAAAGGCGCTCCTATCCAGATGTGCACCTACAAACCACTATGGTGCTTTAACACAGCATTACGCAAGAACAGATGGTAACCTCCAACCCCAAGCATTCAGTACACAAAAGGAGCTGTACACATAAAATGTCCTTAAAATAAAGTCCAATATTGATTTCCTCCATAAGAAATTCCTGGTACAGAAACAATGGTGCAGTATATCAGATTTAACTATAGCCAAGAGGTAAGTATATCCATTACTCACAAAATAAGAGCACACCTGTGGCTCTGCGGGCTCACCTGTGGGTTTGTGAGTTCTTGTTAAATTGTATGTGTGGAGTAATAATATTATGCTATGTTCCATTTTTCTCGTATATAGATAACGGTACCTGAATATACGGAAGATTTTCTTTGGAAAAAAAGTTAAAGATACAGAGGGGGGGGGTTTCCTTCTGAGTTCGCTAGACAAACAAACCCACTCACTTTGTGAATGATCTATTTACCTCTTGGCTAGAACGGAATCAATATAGAAACTAATAATGGAGCACTAAAACAGCAATTTCTTGGAGGAAAATGGATTTCAAACATCTGCAGTCCTTCACTTCTGTGCGGCACGCACCAAAACAAGTGCCGTGGACAGTCCTCTGCTTACCCCACCCATGCCAGGGACAGAGGTCCAATCAAACAGCACCGGGCAAAGACACCCCTACTGCTCTATCCATGGAGGGCATCTACGTTGACACCCAGGCTCAGATGTCACGTCAAGGGGCGAGATACCACACAGTGATTTGTAAGACCGATGATATCCACCCCCAATGGGATATCAAAGCACACGCACACTTTAATAGCAACCCCAAACTGTCTGTGATAGCCACTTCCCCCCAGAGTTATTCTTGGGGTAAGTAACCTCTGACTGGTTTTCCTACCAGTCTGATAACTCTTTAGGCAAGTGATTGTGAACCTCAACACCAAATATTTCAAAACTACATATCCCATGATGCTCTGGCCACTTTTTCTTGGCATGATGGGTAGCTCTGAAACATCTGAGGTGCCAAGGTCTCCATCACAGCTCTAGGCCCTCCATCTGTGTTCTATACTACCCATAATGCTCCATCCTTATTAATCCCTTCACTACCAATATTATGATATCTTGGGCTTCAAAAGGCACCATCTGGTGCCCCGTTATCAAGATTGCTTTTGGGCTGCGTACTGAGCTAACAAATTTTATTTGCTTTTGGGCTGCAGAACGTGCCCAAAGTTTTAGCCCTGTGGGCATAATGCCTAAAGAGCCAAAACTGAAAAATCAGCTGCTGAAATACCGGGCTTTCAGCAGCCGATACAGGAGAAATAGAAGAAAATAGACCAGCCACTCAAACCTCTAACCCAATTTGGCAGTAGATGGTGCCATTTACTGGCCAAAAATAGGTTATTTACTGTAAAAAAATACAATGGGTATAAGCTCAATTAATTCTTTTACAATTAATGATTTTTCGAAAAACAAAATAAAACCACTGGTTTCTGACCATGTTTTTTTGGAAAATCCCTTAGTAGTGAAGAGGTTGCAGAAACTACCCTCCCTCCTTTTTTCCTTTAAGGCTAGGGTCAGACGAACGCATTTTTCACGTCTACCGTCAGAAAGTGCGCTGATGCGTCCGAACGCACTTTTTCACGGAAGACGCGATAGTGGTCACACGATGCGCAATGTCGGCCGTGATTTTTGACGGAGCTATAAAAAACAAATCGACGTGATGATGGCTGGACATGTGCAGCGTCTGACGTCTCCTAATCACGCACACACGCCGCTATGCCGACGCAGCGCACTCTGTGCGTCAGTACTAGCGGTTCTAAGTTCTCAAAAAAATGCGTTCATTTTCCACTTGCGTTGCGCAGCTGAACTTTCGTGCGGCCGTCCTTCGCTGCTACTAAGGCCGTAATAAAGTGCGGCCGCACGCGCGATCCTCTGACCCCAGCCTTAAAATAATTGGGCAGATGCTGCTGACAGTATCCACCCAGTTTTATTATATATATATTTTTTTTTGGGTGAATTTACTTACCTTGTCTCCCTCGGTGTGCGCTGCTCGCCCCTTCAGAACAGGGGCTTCCAAATCCATAAGACCCTGCACCTTTGCTACAAGATTAGTAACCGCGCAGAGCGTTGGATCGCAGTTGCACGCACAAAACCGATCCTTCTGCCGCCTGAGAACAAGTCGCCATCGTGGGTAGTCACAGGGAGTGACGTCAAGTAGCCGATCTGGCAGCCAGGAGATTCAAAATCCCGGTCAGATCAGCCAATTCCGTCACTTCAGATGATGTGAAATCAGCTGATTGATGAAAATTGTCTGTCTGCACATGCGCATCAACACATCCTGTGCGTGTCATGACATACCAAACGCCGCGCGCCACTAACGCTGGGGTCAGACGAGCGCATAATAATGTGCCCGTACTGACGTGCCATCCGGCGTCCGTCGCAACGTTGTGCCGCTGCGACGGGGCCAGCCACACGCTGTGGTGTGCACACAAATTCCATAGGAGGATCGAGCCTTGCGCTCAGCGAGGTGGTGGTCAGACGGGCGTCGAGTGGATGTAACGCTCGTCCGACCCGCTCCTAAGATTCCAGCTCATTAGATTTGTAGATCGGTGTTAAAGCGCACGTGCCAGCTTCTTGCGCATCACCCCCCGGGGGTCACCAAGATTTCAGCCCACCAGATTTGTTGATGGTGGTTTGTGACGCTCGTGCGTGCGCTTTGACCCCGATCTATACAACGTGGCCTCATTAGGGATAAAGGGGTCAGGGTGGGGTCCTGTGAAGGGGCTCCTCGGCTCCAGATGAGGCTGAGGCGGCACCCCCCCTTTGACAGAGGATGTTTACATGGATATGGGGGGGGGGGATAAGCTGGTTTCTGATTGGTGCTCCGGTGGCCCGCATGGAGTGCGCCTCCTTTACCTGCGCCCAGTCGCTCGTGTCCAGCCAGTGCAGGGTGACCCTCTTGTCGCTGATGATGCTCTGCAGGCTCCGGGGCAGCAGCCGCTCCATGAGGTGCTGGAGGCCGGAGCCGCCGCCGCCGGTGAAGTGTCCGAGCTGTGCGGCGGTGTGCGGGCACGGGGAGAGCAGGAACACGGCGTTTTGGCAGGCCCAGCCAGCGGGGCAGCCCGAGGGGGACTCAGCTTTCAGGGCTTCGTCCCCTGCAGACCCCCTCTCGCCCCTCCGCGCCCTCCTGGGCAGGGCGGCCTTGGTAGGGGAGCTGATGTCGGGCCGGTCCCACTGGAGGTCTGCCAAGGTCTCCATGAGGGCGGTGTGGGTGAGGGCGGCCCGGGAGCCGCGGGGCTGGCTGGCCCTGCTCTGCCCGGCTCGCTCCCAGCTGGCCTCCAGCTCTTCCTCGAACTCGCCCCAGCTGCGGTGTGCCGGCTCGCGGAGGTCGGAGCGGCGGGGAGGCCGGCAGCGGGCGCCCAGGGAGTTCAGGAAGCGGTAACTCCAGCGGACGCGGCCCGGGCCCGTCCGGCAAGCCAGGAAGTTCAGGAGCCGCAGGCACAGCAGCCGGACCCGGTCTTTGGCACAAAGGTCCGCTGTATCTACCAGCAGCACAACGTTATGGGAGGGAGCCATGCCGGAGGAGAGCGCTACAGCAGCGGCGGCCTGGTCTGCCGGGAATCCTCACACCGCCATCTTGCCTACACTCTGAGTCGGCTCGGTCAAACAAGCCGCGCAACACGTCATAGCTGATTGGCTGTGCGTCGAACAGACGGACCCTCCGATTGGTTATGTGAAGATAGGGGACGGGGCGTTCTACTCTGAACGTAGACCCCGAGGTGAATGAAACGGCGCCGAGGTTCTATTGGTCGCGGCGAATGTCAATCTTTGTCGATGACTAACGGTCCTGCAATTCTATTGGCTGCGGTTCCCATTTAAACATTTAAATAGTAAACAGAGGTGTATGTGTGATGAAAATGTGATGTTTATGCACGCCCTGTGTAATGGGTGATTATATATATATGTATAAAATCATTGAAACCACGGGGGTGCACTCAACCTAAACCAGCAACAAGAGCGGGTGCATCTAAGACATTTAATACTAGATACCAATAAAGAGCACTCCATATCAATGACCACCTTCTTCCACCATTTTCTGCAGCAAAAAAAACACCCACACAATTTCATAGAGTTCAAAAAACCTGACTGAGGTAATAAATGATGGGGGATTCAGTTCACAAACAGGGTTATTCAGAGAGAGGTGAAAAGCAGGAGAATGACTGGAGAATGAAAAATTCGAGGTCAAAATAACCAAACCAAAAAAATTCTCCCTTTCATCTCACTTTCCAAATCGGCTATTTTGACCTAGACTTTTTCATTCTCCAGCCATTCTCCTGCTTTTCACCTCTCTCTGAATAACCCTGACAGTATGATCATAGTCTGCTTAAGTCACAGTCGCCAATGTACCCCATCATTGACAGGAGTGCTCTTTTTTGGTATTTAGAAGCAACATCCCTACACAAGATAGTTATCTGCCACCTCCACTCCCACAGGTCCCCTCTGCCACCCTCTGCCGCTTCCTCCCAACCACTGAGGAGGAAGTCAATTCCTTATTGTCCTCCTCACATCTCACCACGTGCCCGCTCGACCCCATTCCCTCACATCTAATTCCTCCCCTCTCCTCCTCCCTCACCCCTGCTCTCACACACATCTTCAACCTATCTCTCTCCACTGGCTCCTTTCCATCCGCCTTCAAACACGCGCTAGTTACCCCTTTACTAAAGAAACCATCCCTAGACACCAACTCTCCATCCAACTACCGCCCTGTATCCCTGCTTTCCTTCACATCAAAGCTCTTAGAAAAACTAGTCTTCAACCGCCTCTCCCTCTTCCTGTCCTCCAATTCCCTACTTGACACCCTGCAATCTGGCTTCCGTCCGCTACACTCAACTGAAACTGCCCTCACCAAAGTCACCAACGACCTCCTAACTGCTAAAAAACACGGCCACTATTCTATTCTCATCCTGCTTGACCTCTCGGCTGCTTTTGACACTGTTGACCACCCCCTCCTTCTACAGACCCTCAACTCTCTGGGTCTCGGTGACACTGCACTTGCTTGGGTTGACTCCTATTTATCCAACAGGTCCTTCTGTGTGTCCTTTGCTGGTAACTCCTCCTCTTCATTGCCTCTATCTGTTGGTGTACCTCAAGGCTCTGTCCTTGGTCCTCTGCTCTTTTCCATCTACACCTCCTCCCTGGGCAAAATCATCAACAGCTTTGGCTTTAATTACCACCTCTACGCTGATGACACTCAGATCTACCTCTCTACCCCTGATCTCTCTCCCCCTGTCCTTTCAAAAGTCAGTGACTGTTTATCTGGCATCTCCTCCTGGATGGCCTCCCACCACCTAAAGATCAACATGTCAAAGACTGAGCTCCTACTTATTCCTCCCTCTAATGCCTCCCCACCTCCTGACTTCTCTATCACGGTGGAGGGTATCACCATCTCCCCATCAAACCAAGTTCGCTGTCTTGGAGTTACACTGGACTCTGCTCTTTCCTTCATCCCCCACATCAAGTCTCTTTCCTCCTCCTGCCGATACCAACTGCGTAATATTTCCAGAATTCGGCCATTTCTTACCGCTGTCACCACAAAACAACTCATACACGCCCTGGTAATCTCCCGACTCGACTATTGCAATAATCTCTTATCTGGCCTCCCTCTGTCCTGCCTCTCCCCCCTACAATCCATCCTGAACGCCTCCGCCAGGCTAATTCACCTCACCCGCCGCTCTGTCTCTGCCGCTCCCCTCTGCGAGTCCCTTCACTGGCTCCCCATCCACTGCAGAATTAAGTTCAAAATCCTTATCCTTACCTACAAAACCCTCACTAACTCAGCGCCCCACTACCTGTCCTCACTAATCACCAAATACACCCCAGCCCGCTCCCTAAGGTCAAACAGTGACCTGCGCCTAGCTTCTCCCCGCATCACCTCTTCCCATGATAGACTGCAGGATTTCTCACGCGCAGCCCCCACTCTCTGGAACGCTCTCCCTCGTGCTGTCAGACTTTCCCCTAACTTCTCTTCCTTCAAACGCTCCCTGAAAACATTGCTATTTAGGGAAGCCTACCACCCAACTCACTGACGCAACCATCAATCACTCTCACCTTACAGTCCTCTCCTCCTGTTTCCAACCCCAACCCTCCTAGATTGTGAGTTCCTACGGGAATAGGGCCCTCATCTCCTCCTGTACTGTTTGTCAAATGTTGTTCAATGTATTGTAACCCTGTCTGTACTGTGCTTATTGTACAGCGCTGCGGAATATGCTGGCGCTTTATAAATTAATAATAATAATAATAATAATAAATATTTATATATATATATTATAGAGGGTCATCACACACATATCATATGGACAGGAGGATAAGTAGACCTAATCTGTGTCTTGCCACCCTACCCCAACACCTCTACACTATCATCCTCAGGCATGTATTTACAACAGAGGAGGGCTGGATTATTGCAAATATGTTGGCCTGGGGGAAATTACTAGCAAACCATGCATTTGCAACCCCCAAAAAATAAGATCAAATCACATTTTGCTCCTGTCGTATACAGTTTCCTGCTTTTCTAATATAATTTTATATATACAGTATTAGATATCAATTAAATCTCCACTACAGATTATATTATCATATTATTTTGTCCTGTTTTCCACCTATGTATATATGTGTATATATATATATTGTGGTGAGAAAAAAATCCTTAAACATACAGGGTTATTCAGAGAGAGGTGAAAAGCAGGAGAATGGAAAATTCTAGGTCAAAATAGCCAAACCAGAAAAATTCTCCCTTTCATCTCACTTTCCAAATCGGCTATTTTGACCTAGAATTTTCCATTCTCCAGTCATTCTCCTGCTTTTCACCTCTCTCTGAATAACCCTGATATTTAATTGGTACAAATATAACCTATAACCTCTAACTTCTATGTTATGGAGTAATTTCGCCCCACGGCAGCCTTTATCCTGCAGTTCTGTGTGTATACAGTTGTGTTCAAAATTATTCAACCCCCACTGAAATTGAGTGTTTTGGCCAGTTTGACATTGATTTTGATCATTAAGTCATCTTGCTTACAATTAAATCAAAGAGGCACGTGTAGGTCAGACAAATATAACATAACATTTATAATGAAATAACCACAAATGTCTTTTCTGTGCTCACATCATTATCAGTTTTATTCAACCCCCAAGTGACATTCAATCTTAGTACTTAGTACAACATCCTTTTACAGTTATAACAGCTTTTAAACGTGAAGCATAGCTTGACACAAGTGTCTTGCAGCGATCTACGGGTATCTTCGCCCATTCGTCATGGGCAAAAGCCTCCAGTTCAGTCACATTCTTAGGCTTGCGCAATGCAACTGCTTTCTTTAAGTCCCACCAGAGGTTCTCAATCGGATTTAAGTCAGGTGACTGCGATGGCCACTCCAAAATGTTCCAGCCTTTAATCTGCAACCATGCTCTAGTGGACTTGGAGGTATGCTTGGGATCATTGTCCTGTTGAAAGGTCCAACGTCTCCAAGCCTCAGGTTTGTGACGGACTGCATCACATTGTCATCCAATATCTCCTGGTACTGAAGAGAATTCATGGTACCTTGCACACGCTGAAGCTTCCCTGTACCTGCAGAAGCAAAACAGCCCCAAAGCATGATTGACCCCCCCCCCCGCCATGCTTCACAGTAGGCAAGGTGTTCTTTTCTTCATCGGCCTTGTTCTTCCTCCTCCAAACATAGCGTTGATCCATGGGCCCAAACAGTTCTAATTTTGTTTCATCAGTCCACAGAACACTATCCCAAAACTTCTGTGGTTTGTCCACATGACTTTTGGCATACTGCAGTTGACTCTTCTTATTCTTTGGAGACAGCAAGGGGGTGCGCCTGGGAGTTCTGGCATGGAGGCCTTCATTACACAGTGTGCGCCGTATTGTCTGAGCTGAAACTTCAGTACCCACATCTGACAAATCTTTTCTCAGTTCCTCAGCAGTCACACAGGGACTTTTCTCCACTCTACGCTTCAGGTAGCGCACAGCAGTCAAAGTCAGCATCTTCTTTCTGCCACGACCAGGTAGCGTTTCAACAGTGCCCTTTGCCTTGAATTTGCGTATGATGCTTCCTATGGTCTCTCTTGGTATGTTTAACATCTTTGCAATCTTCTTATAGCCATTGCCCTTCCTGTGAAGAGTAATCACCTCTTCTCTTGTCTTCCTGGACCATTCTCTTGACTTCACCATGTTTGTAACCACACCAGTAAATGTCTAGAAGGAGCTGAGTATCACAGTCATTTTAAAGCTGCCTAATTGGTGCTTATTATGCTTTATTGCTGCTCCGTGACATCCACAGGTGTTTTCAATACCTGATTGAAAACACTTGAATGAACCTCTGTTCTTCAGAGTGGTAGTCTTTAAGGGGTTGAATAATTGTGTCAATGAAGAATTCACAAAATAAACATTTACTACTGTATTACAAAACTAATTGATGTCATTTTAGTTGCATATGGTTCTTTAAAAAGTCCTTGTAGGATTTAATTCTGAATACAATTACAAATGTACACTAAATTCCCACCAGAGCGTTTGCAGAGGAGGGCAGTGCCACCACATATGTACGAAGGAGCCATGTGTCGCAGAACAGCGCCAACAAGTTGAATTTCCTGAAGTCGAGAAACGGCTAAGCTTGTCTGGAGTTAAATACCATCGATATAACAGTTTTTTCCTCGCTTCATGTAAGGAAGCACTTTTGAATTTACCCTTATCTCCCCTAAAGGATTCAGCCCATTGTTCAGGGGATAATGTGATATTTAAGTCTTTCTCCCACGTCACCTGGAATTTACATTTCTGTAAAGTGCTCGAGGTAGTCAACAATTTATAACAGAGTGAGAGCAATCTAGCGGGCGTATATGGGGAGGCACAGTACGTTTCAAAGGGGACAGGGCTGGCAACGACAGTCTCTCTGAGCCAGTCATATCATATTTTGCTAATAATGATTTAATCTGTAAATAGGAAAATTGAAGGGGCGAGTTATATTATATCGTCCAGTTAAAGTGGTATATGTCATGAATCCCCTCAGGGAGTAAAAGTCTACCAATCTGGAAAGGCCATGAGCTGCCCAATGACGGGCGTTGAAGTTAGGAATTTTGTGGCTCAAAGCTGTAAGTGGTGTCACTAAGTGTAGAAGGTGATAATGACATAGTCGCCCTCTCACTGCATCCCATATATGTAAGAGGGCAATAAATCGGGCAGCCGGGGGTGAATATGTTTCGGGAGCCAGACTATATCGGGTAATCGAAACGGGGATAATGACTGAAAGATGGGCAAGGCCCACTGTGGGACAGGAGATGATGCCAAACCCGAGCCCAATAACGCCATAAGGGCTGCTTTGTGGTATAGCAAGACATTTGGAAGGCCTAGGCCCCCTTGTATAACCAAAGTAGAAAGAACTCGGAAGCTAACCCGTGGCTTCCGCCTCCTCCAAACGAACTGATTAATAGTAGTTTGTAATGTTTTAAAAAGGGCCGGGTGTGGAGACACCGGTAAAGCCCTGAATATATACAGTATTTTAGGGAGAATGGACATTTTAGTGACCGCTATCCTCCCCAACCAGGAGAATTCAAATCGTGCCCACTTCCAACACAGCTCTCTAATCATTGACAACATAGCGCCATAGTTCAGTCGATTAGGGGGTGGGGCGTGAGAAGGAGATTTTTATCCCAAAATATGTTAAATAAACTGCTCTCCAGTCGTAGCTGTAGGTGTTTTTCAAGTAGTTAAGATCGGTAAGTGAGAGGTGAGCACTTAGGGCTTGCGTTTTTGCTATGTTAATTTTATGATAGGAGACTTTCCCATATCAAGTGAGTAAATGGTGGATGGAGCTGGGGCAGAGAGTTAATGGGGTCAGTTAGGGTAAGGAGAATATCATCAGCAAAAAGGCTGACTTTACTTTCTGTGGGGCCGATTTGGATGCCTGTAATCTGTGCGTCTGCTCAGATCGTCTGAGCTAACGGTTCCAGCGCTAAAGCATATAGAAGAGGGGACAACGGACATCCCTGACGGGTTCCGTTCGTGATGTTGACAGTGTCGGACAGAAATCCAGCATTTAACACCTGCGCTGTCGGAGAAGAGTATAGTGTGAAAACTGCATTTATAAATGGGAGACGAAAATTAAATTTTAAGAGGACATGGCGCAGAAAAAGCCAGTTAAGTCTGTCAAACGCCTTCTCTGCATCTAAGGAGAGGAGAAGGCAAGGTGCTGAGTCACGGCCAACTCCGTCTATGATATTCAAAAGCTTAACGGTGTTGTCTGTGCCCTGTCGCCCCTGAATAAATCCCACCTGATCGTCTGCCACCAATTTGGGGAGCAATGGTGCCAGTCTATTCGCCAAAATTTTTGCATAAATCTTAATGTCTACGTTCAATAGGGAGATGGGGCGGTAATTAGAACAAAGTGTGGGGTCTTTGCCAGGTTTAGGTATGGTGACGATCGTAGCCTTAAGAAGTTCAGGGGTGGCCGTGCCAGAATCAAAAAGGTAATTAAATAGCGATAACATATGTGGGGTGAGTTGTTCTGCAAATGTCGTATAATATTTAGTGGAGAACCCGTCTGAGCCAGTAGATTTACGACGAGGTAGGGAGGAGAGCACCTTCATCAATTCCTCATGGGAGATCGGAGTAGTTAAAGCATCTTGGCAAGTTGGCGAGAGTTGGGGTAGAGCAATAGAAGTCAGATAGGAGAACACTTCCGGTAGGGAGGGTTGGTGCGTCGCCCCATCCAGGTGGAGATTGTATAGTTGGGCGTAGTACTCCGCGAAGCGGTTAGCTATTTGACGTGGTTGTGCCACAAATTCTGTGGATGTCATTTTAAGTTTTGCAATTTTAGTCCGTGTCAAGTGACCCTTTAGTTTGTTAGCCAGTAGCTTACCCGTCTTGTTGCTATATAGGTAAAATTTAGCGTTAAGGCGCCGTGCTCGCCACACATATTCTTTTTTATGTTTGTCACTAAGTTGGGTCATTAGGGAGCGAAGCTGGTCCGCCAGAAGCAGGGTAGGGGTGAGTTTATGTTGAGAATAAATTTTGTCTATATCTTTTAACAATTCTAATTTCTGGGCTTGATTGGCTTTTTTCAATCTCGAGCCCCATTTAATAAGGATGCCTCTGATGACTGCTTTATGGGCATGCCACAAGGTCGCTGGAGGGGTGTCAGGTAGGGAATTTTCTTTGAAATAATTTACAACGGCTTCTCTGATTTCTGGGCCTGCTTCAGGGTGAGCCAGTAGTGATTTGTTCAAGGAGATTTACCATATGAGGCGTAATTGTCTGAAAGTGTCAACAGCACGGGAGCGTGGTCCGACCATGAAATTTTACCAATCTCGCAGTCAATCACTAGTGCTAAAGTGGAGTTGCGTACGAAAACGGAATCAATTCTAGAAAATGTGTGATGAGTTAAGGAATAGTCGGTTTCATTTGGATGGAGCAGGCGCCATGCGTCATGTAGGTGGCACTCAGATAACAATTGAAGGGAGGGTTGATTTGGCTGTCTAGGGGAACCGGTTTTACTGATGTCAAAGGAAAGATTATAATCTCTGCAGATAACAATTTGGCCTAGTTGAGTCTGTGAGAGTTTATCTAAAACATGTTTCAGAAAAGGTCGCTGGCCAGCGTTAGGGCAGTATATATTTGCAACGGTGTATAAAACATGGTTGATAGTACAGATCAATATTAGGAATCTTCCTTTAACATCTCTAATAATTTTATGTAGTTCGAACGTCACCCTGTTATGTATTAAAATAGAAACCCCTTTTGACTTAGTCGGAGAAGTAGCATGATATTTTGTGTTGTAATTGGGGAGGAATAAAGTAGGATGAGATAGCCTGTGGAAATGTGTCTCCTGCAGACAGACAAAGTCAGGATTTTGTCTGCGCAGTTCAGCGTATAGTGCATATCTCTTGTAGGGCATATTCAGACCTTTCACATTGTGAGAGTAAATTTTCATATTATACTATACAATAATAACATAAATGTGTAGAGTGCCGCCAGAAATACTATACCCCAATGTGGGAGTCTCGATGAAGAGGAAAGTCCAATCCCATTTAGTTTGTAATCGAGTGATGATATTGAGGGTCTGGTAGGCTCAAAAAAAAGAGGGGTCACAAAAGGTAAAAGAAAAAACAACCAAAAAAATAGTCCAGGTCTGGGTCCTGGAGCCAACTATATACACATAGTACTTCACATCCTTCTCGACCACCGCTAAAAAGATTGAGCGGGGTCAACTCCAAACCTTGAAGGAAGGCTTCGGGGGGTGCAGAGCCAGCAACAAGTGCTAAAACAGAATAAACCAAAAATCGAACAAAAGGGGCGAGAGAGGTCGCGCCACATGTTGACTCGCCGGATTCACATCACCCATTTCAAGATCCATCCGGGTGTGGTATCCATATATAGGGGAGCAATGGCCAGCAAGCACTTTGACAACCTAAGCTCCTGCTCCCTGTAATGTCAAAAGTCTTGGAAAAATGCGTCTACACACAATTACATGATTATTATCAATATTGGAACTACTTAATCCCAGATCAATCAGGCTTTCGTCCAAATCACTCAACTACAACCGCCCTTTTAAAAGTCTGCAATGATATCCAAGCTGGGATGGAACAAGGACACCTAACTGGAGCCATCTTCCTTGATTTTGCCAAGGCCTTTGACACGGTAGACCATGGCATCTTGTTAGAAAAACTTAAAAACTCTGGCATTGGTAATCGCACGCTAACCTGGTTTCAATCATATGTATCCGACCGATCACAATAGGTGTCAATTTCTGGCAGCTCCTCCCTCCCACTCCCAGTCACGTGCGGTGTACCCCAAGGCTCAATACTCGGCCCCCTGCTATTCACAATATTCATAAATGATCTGCCCAACGTCTACAAAGCCTCAACTGTACATATGTACGCAGACGACACTGTGATCTATACCAGCAAACCAAATCTCCCGCAGCTGGAGGCCGTGCTGCAAGAACAATTCACAGAGGTAGAAAAGTGGATCAAACACAACAACCTTTTTTTAAATACTGACAAAACTGTAACAATGCTCTTTGGAACAGCACCTAAACTACACAAATTGCAAAATCCCCATCTATGTGTTGGGACAAAATCAAATGGCACGCTGACCACAGTCACTTCTCTCAAATATCTAGGTATGTGGTTGGACCCTAATCTGTCCTTTGGCCCCCACATCGAAAAACTTTCATCTAAACTTTACCCCAAACTAGGTTCCCTGTACAGAAACAAATCCTGCCTGAGTCCCGCGGTAAGAAAGCAGATTGTACAACAAATGCTTATGCCGGCTATTGATTACGGAGATGTAGTGTATGCAGCGGCCCCACAAACACACCTTCAGAAACTTACTACATTGTATAACTCATTGTGCCGCTTTGCATTACAATGTAACTACATGACCCACCATTGTGACATGTTAAAAGAGCTAAACTGGCCATCGCTGGAGTCTAAACGCACCCTTCACCTTTCCAGCCTGGTGTTTAAGAGCATTTCTGGGAAGCTACCACCTTACCTGAATAGACTGCTTCCCCAGCAGTTCCCTCATCCTATAACCTCCGATCCAGGACCTGCACCTTACTTGCAATACCACAATACAAAAAGACAGTGGCTTGGTCCTCATTTTCCTACAGAGCACCACAATTATGGAGTAACCTCCCAGACACCATCAAATCTTCCCCCAGTCTTAAGTCACTCAAGAGCTCCTTACTAACATACCTCAATACAGAATGAACCTGTAAACCTGTAACCTAGTGACTATATTTCCTGCATATTTATTTTCTGTTAATCTGTATATTTGTGTTGTTTTTTAATATCTTGCATTGTATTACTTTGTATTTCTGTAACTGTAACACTTCAATGTTCTTGAACCCAGGACATACTTGAAAACGAGAGAAATCTCAATGTATCCTTCCTGGTAAAATCCTTTATAAATAAATAAATAAATAAATAAGCTGATTCATTACATTAATATAGGTCCTCTCAGGGCAAAGTATAAACTATAGTAATGTTTATTGGCAGTCATCTCAGGAAATCACAGGATGAATTCTATAAAGGGAAAACTTTAAAACACTGAAATTAAAGCCCTCATAGCCCCCTTTACATGTTCCCCAAATTAACCCCCACCCTGCTGTTTGGGCAACAAAATACATATTTTGGGGTTAATTTAATTTTTTTAACTCTTTAGAGGTTAGTGTTAATTTAGTTAGTCGGAGTTTAATAGTCCAAAGATCCAAATGATGAAGCTGGCCAGGGAGCCGGTGAAACGCGTCTTGGAGACCCCTATGCACAACTTTTTTTGCACCTTTTGCACAATACTTTTCCATGGACTTTTACTTTAGACTTATCTCCCCGTTTTTTTATATGGTTTTTATTCTGTTTTTTATGCCTTACGTTCTTTTGTATGAATTTTACTATTGATGAGAAGCTGTTAGAATAAACGCTACGGTTGAACCCTGTACTGCATCCAGTTGCCATCCTTAATGCCACCAGTCACTAGAAGCACCATAAAAATGCAGCTTTGCAGTACATCTGGATGAGGCTACCTGAAGGATAAAGGCACCAAGGAGCAAGCTCTGAAAGGGATTTCGCCGCACAGCCAAAGGATTCAACAGCATCCATCAAACCCTTACGTAAGTGCACTAGTCTCTTTC
The DNA here is from genome assembly GCA_009667805.1 of Leptobrachium leishanense. Taxonomy (NCBI): domain Eukaryota; kingdom Metazoa; phylum Chordata; class Amphibia; order Anura; family Megophryidae; genus Leptobrachium; species Leptobrachium leishanense. The sequence goes on along the minus strand of CM019065.1, from coordinate 109,358,701 downwards.
TCTAAACATTATCTGACAGACCTGGACACACTCCTAACCCCTACTCTCTCTTTTGGAGGAATACTGAAGGGGAAGAGAGGAGCAGAGGCTGTCAACTCCGAATAAGAGAGAACACGTCAACTTGTATTTAAACAGAAAACTTTTTTCTCTTTTTTCTTATCGCTGAGACTGATTTTACAGCATCAGGACAATTCCACCTTCTGGACACTAGGTGGCACACTGATACAGATAAGAGTTGAAACTTTATAATAACAGACTGTTGTTTTTAGGAACTAATTTGTACCAGAGTTTTAGAAGGTTTGCTTTACAAATACCCTTTTTTTGTTCTTAGACCTATTTACTGATGTCCGTATCAGGATACTGATAAGAGTACGTTTGACCCTAATACTCCGTCTATAAGACATATTTGCGAGAAGTGCCGCCTGAAGGGGTACCCACATTTTATCGGGAGTTTAATAGTCGTTATTGGAAAATTGCATAAGGGGTTATTCACTAGCCTCCGTATTGCACCGGATGGCCCCGAAACTGCATCGCACTGTGAAATTCACCAATTTGTCTATTCTATAAACTGTCAATTCGCCAAATACAGTTGCAAGAAACAGTATGTGAACCCTTTGGGATTACGTGGAGTTTTGCATGAATTGGTCATAAAATGTGTTCTGATCTTCATCTAAGTCACAACAATTTGAAAAACACAGTCTGCTTAAAATAATACAACACAAACATATGTTTTCATGTGTTTATTGAACATAACATGTAAACATTCACAGTGCAGGGTGGGAAAAGTATGTGAACCCCTAGCCTAATGACTTCTCCAAGAGCTAATTGGAGCCAGGAGTGAGCCAACCTTGAGTCCAATCAGTGTGATATTATTGGATGTGTTGCTGAAAGCTGTCCTGCCCTTTAAAAACACACACCAGTTTTGGGTTTACTGGTTTCAAGAAGCACTGCCTGATGTGAACCATGCCTCGCAGAAAAGAGCTCTCAGAAGACCTACAATCAAGAATTGTTGACTTGCATGAAGCTGGAAAGGGTTACAAAAGTATCTCCAAAAGCCTTGATGTTCATGTGTCCACAGTAAGACAGACTGTCTACAAATGGAGAAAGTTCAGCACTGTTGCTACTCTCCCCAGGCGTGGTCGTCCTGTAAAGATGACTGCAAGAGCACAGCGCAGAATGCTTAATGAGGTAAAGAAGAATCCTAGAGTGTCAGCTAAAGACTTACAGAAATCTCTGGCACATGCTAACATTTTTGTTGACACATCTACAATAAGGAAAACATTAAACAAGAATGGAGTGCCTGGATGTTCCACAGTACTACTGTCAAAATATTCTGTGGACAGATGAAACCAAAATTGAGTTGTTTGGAAAAAACACACAACACTATGTGTGGAGAAAAAAAGGCACAGCAAACCAACATCAAAACCTCATCCCCACTGTAAATCATGGTGGAGGGAGCATCATGGTTTGGGACTGCTTTGCTGCCTCAGGGCCTGGACGGATTGTTGTCATTGATGGAAAAATGAATTCCAGAGTTTATCAAGACATTTTGCAGGAAAACGTAAGACCATCTGTCCGCCAACTGAAGCTCCGCAGAGGATGGGTGATGCAACAGGACAATGACCCAAAGCATACAAGTAATTCAACAAAAGAATGGCTTCAACAAAACAAAATACGCCTTCTGGAGTGGCCCAGTCAGAGTCCTGACCTCAACCCGATTGAAATGCTGTGGCATGACCTTAAGAGAGCGATTCACACCAGACATCCCAAGAATATTGCTACACTGAAACAGTTTTGTGAAGAGGAGTGGTCCAAAATTACTGCAGATCGTTGTGCAGGTCTGATCTGCAACTACACGAAACGTTTGGTTGAGGTTATTGCTGCCAAAGGAGGGTCAACCAGTTATAAAGTCCAAAGGTTCACATACTTTTTCCACCCTGCACTGTGAATGTTTACATGTACTGTTCAATAAAAACATGAAAACATATAATGTTTGTGTTGTATTATTTTAAGCAGACTGTGTTTTTCAAATTGTTGTGACTTAGATGAAGATCAGAGCACATTTTATGACCAATTCATGCGAAACTCCACGTAATCCCAAAGGGTTCACATACTTTTTCTTGCAACTGTACAGGTGAATTGACATCAAAATACAATGCTGTTTGCCTCAATTTGGCGGCACCGATATTACCCCATTGAAGACTATCATGTCTTCTATTCACAGAATCCCTAACTGCACTGAAATTCCAGCAAAATACCCTGATTTTCGGTGCTTCAGTTTAACAAGTTCCCATAGGATTCAATCCCATAGGATTCAATGTAAAAATGCAGTATGGTTCTTAAATTTTTTCTTAAGGACCATTTATTCTTTTCATTTTCAGCAAAAAAAATTTTTAATCTTAACACCTTTTTATATTTTTTTGTTCCTTTTATGAAATTTTTGTTTTTCATTTTTTTTAAAGATTTCCTTCCTTTTTTTCTCAGTTCAGTAGAATTCGCCAAGGCCACTTTGGTGCACTTCGGCGACGTTCAACTTTTTTGCGAGACTTCGGGGACTCCATCTTCATCTTACTCATGTGACCATTAGGTGAATAGTGAACTCACCGAAATTTTGGCGAAATGGAATCTCCGAAGTGTACTGAAATGCGCAAAAGTGAAAAGCACCGAAATTTGATAAATATATGTATTAAAGGTAGAGAAAGGGAAATAAATCAAGTATAACTCAGAGACAGCAAACCTGGTTTGATGGGGAGATAGTGATACCATCGACCATGATGGCGAAGTCAGGAGGTGGGGAGGCATTAGAGGGAGGAATTAGGCTGCTGTCAGACGAGCGTAGTGTTCACGTCCGTGATTGCGCCTAAAAGTACGTCCGTGATAGCATGACAGGAAGCCCATCGGAGTCCGTTACACGAAGTACGTCCGCACTGAACTGCGGACGCACAACGGCCGGGGCCCACGGACGCAAGGCAGGCAAGAACGTACTACCGCTAGAACGGCCGCACAAAGTGCGCTGCGTCCGCAACGTCCGCATAGCTTTGTGTGTGAGTGATGGAACGTGGTCAGACGGACTGCATTTATACGTCCAGCATTTTTCACGGACAAAATGGTTTTGCATTTTAATTTATTTTTCCTCCTACATCCGTCAAAATATACGTCAGTGAAAAAACGGACTGTGTGACCACTACTGCGTCTTCCGTACTAACGTACATCCATACTGCACGGACGTACAGTCCGTAGAAATCACGCTCGTCTGACCCTAGCCTTAGTAGGAGCTTAGTCTTGGACATGTTAATCTTTAGGTGGTGAGAGGCCATCCAGGAGGAGATGCCAGATAAATAGTCTCTGACATTATAAAGGACAGGAGGAGAGAGATCAGGGGTAGAGAGGTAGATCTGAGTATCAACAGCATAGAGGTGGTAATTAAAGCCAAAGCTATTAATGATTTTGCCCAGAAAGGAGGTGTAGATAGAGAAGATCAGAGGACCTAGGACAAAGCCTTGAGGTACACCTACTGGAAGGTTGGCCTAGACACAGGTACATAATTATAGAGCATTTATATTTTATCATTTAATTAATCTTATTAAATGTATGCATTTGTTATGGATTCATGTGAGGTGTTCTATAGATAAAATATCTTAGAAAGGTAATTATAATATTATTAAGGCATGGTTGCACACTGCTATGAACAATAACCATGGAATTATGGATCAAACGTGTCCAAGAGATAGAAAGATAATGAATCATAGCAGATTGTGACATTCTATGCCATGTCAAATTATTGTGGCAGGTTTATAGAATTAAATAAACTTAGTTTTGCATATTGTAGACTTAAAGTCAAGGGTGTGTGTCTCGACTAGATTCCCTGCATTATTAATGATGCCAATAAAGGAGTCACAAATGAGTCACAACAAACACTTTTCAATTACATAAAAACAGGAGAGTACTTGGCACTCCTTGCTAACAAAATTAGTTGAAATTTTATTCGTGATAATCCTGCAAAAATAGAAAAGGAGACTTGTCCCTCACTGCATCTTAAACTATAGGAATTATTGGCTAAGCACTTTCGTGGCACTGAAGTTCTCTGTAGTTGCAAACAATGCTATGAATCACCTCTATTGAAACTATGATGAACTACGGCTATGTACTGGAGCAAAATTTATCAATGGCAGGGACAGCTGATATAAACAATGGCGAACAACGGTGCCACCTTGTTATTCTTCTGTAAAATGAGTAAACTACAGCTATCTCCATTTAAAATTACCGTATATACTCGGGTATAAGCCGACCCGTGTATAAGCCGACCCCCCTACTTTTTCCCAAAAAACCTGTGAAAACTTATTGACTGGCGTATAAGCCTAAGTGGGAAATGCAGCAGCCACTGGTAAATTTCAAAAATAAAAATAGATACCAAAAAAAAAAATACCAATGAGGCATCAGTAGGTTAAATGTTTTTCAATATTTATTTCAAATAAAAACAGTAAACTGTAAAAAACTGGATATTGCCCTTGCTCTCACATGGATATTGCCCCAGCTCACACATGGATATTGCCCCAGCTCATGGATATTGCCCCAGCTCACACATGGATATTGCCCCAGCCCTGGTAAATTGCCTGCACATACGGTGCCTGTTCGAGGGCAGTGAAATCCCCATAGCTTCGTCTATTCAGAGAACAAAACCCAGCAGTGAAAAGTTGCCGAATTGCCCTGCCATTCGGTGGTTTAATTCGGCAGGTTTATTCAGACGAATCCCATAGACTTCAATGTTAAAAATATTCCCATTTTAATTCAACATCTAATAAACCATTCATTATAATATTCTGCAGTAAAAAGTCTCTTTATTTTTAGATTTTTGTTAGGACCTTTTAGGCATTTTTGGGGAATTTTTTGCAAACATATTTTTTTCCGTTTCTTTTTTTTTTAATCGTTTTTTTGTAACAGCCCTTTTTATTATCATTCATTGGACCTCGTATGTAAATTTCAGACATTTTCGCTTAGTAGTTTGTTTGCAAACAGCGTTTCACTTTTTTCAAACATTCATGCGTACTATTTTTTTTTTTTCCACTCCATTCGTCTGCGGTGTCGGGTTTTTCCGGCGGCTGCTCTGTGCTCTGATCGGCTCCTGCTCGGGTTTCTCCGGCGTCTTCGGCAGGGTTAATCCAGATGTTTTTGCGGGTTTCGGTGTGCATTCGCCTGGGTTTGCGGTGAGTGTTCAGCAGCTTTTCAGGCGGCTTTTCCCTGCACTACGACGGCCCTGTAGTGCTTGCTGAATACACCGCAGGGTCACCGAAATGTTATGAGAACGAAAAGTCAACGAACGTGCGGTGACTTTTCGATTCTCTTTGAATAATCCTGTATATATATATATATACATTATAAACACCGCCTTATTCTTTTAGGGCAGACTCAAAACATGTTATGTAATAAACTAGATGAAATTTACTCAAAATCCCATGTCTTTACTTAAAATAAAGAGAGATAAAACTCTTTAAAATCAGAATCAATCAATAAATCAACAGAAAATCCATATAACCGCTAATAAAAAATGACATATCTCAAAATCTAAAATTAAGATCTTTAGGAATTAATGTATTCAACAAAACAATCCAAAGTAACGCCTACCTATTAATTGTGCCTTGCCTGTAAAATCTGCCCTCTCCAAAGTTTATATACTTTCTTAATGGCAATAAATGTAGGGCACTATCATGTGCCTGTAGCTAAAACGGGGAGGCTAAGGGGAAAAATTTGTGTTTGCAATTTCCCCTTAGCATCCTCGTTTTACAAGTGGATTATAAAAGCAGGCGCTGAACCTAGCAGCCTGCCCCGTAACGGCCGCTACCCTCCAGGATACTCAAGGCAGCACTGATGCACCATCCCGAGCATCCCCTCCTGGAGTTCAAAGGACTCCACGGAGACTTCTCCTGCCAGGTCACATGACCGGCAGGATTTCACAAGATCCTGCAGGTCCGTGGAGTGATCACAGAGGGAGACTGGGGACCTTTTCCCCAGTCTCACTCTGCTCCCGGCGGCCAGAAGCGGCGGACCACCATTCTTACTGCGGGATGAGAGGTGAGTATGTGATTTTTGGGGGGGTTCCAGCTGTTGCTAACTGATTCCACAGAATCGGTTAAATACAGCATAGAGCTGTGGCTAACTTTTCAATTAGCGGCAGCGGTGAGTAATTAGTGTTAGGACTTTGTAATCCTAACGCTAATTACTCTCTGCTTACACATTGCACTCCCCATGTTAAGTATAGGGAGCGCAAAGTACAGTAAGCTTGCGCTAAAAAGTGCTAATACCGGTGCGCTAACGGATTTTTAACCCGTTAGCGATCGGGAGGGGGTGATCTGTGCGGCACGCTATCACCTCAACGAATCTAGCGCTAACGTAGCGTTAAGGAGGTGATAGAGCCCGCAGTATTTAAATGAGAGCAACCGTAAGAATTTCTGTAATGACTTGGGACTAAATGTTATCAGCCCCAAATCTTATATTTATATGCTTTCTGTATTCTTTGATATACAGGCCTTCAGCACACATAATGCAATCCACATGGGTATGTCAATACATACATAACATTTTTAGTGTGGCAGGTAAGCATCCCCTTTATCTTATACTAGGTGTTAAGTCTGCCCGCAGGGCAGTCTATTGTTGCAGAGGATCTGGATGCCCAGTGCTCCCAATGATGTGGCTGCTTGTCGCACCCAGGATCTAGCTGCTCAGGTGCACCCCAGGATCTGACTGCAGGATCGGGCTGCTCAGATGCTCCCCAGGATCTGGTTGCTCAGGTGTTCCCCAGGATCTGGCTGCTCAGGTGCCCCCAATATCTCACTGCTCAGGTGCTCCCCATGACAGAGCGCATTATGATCATTGTGTTATACAAAGAGATTATGCACATTGTATAGCACAATATGCAAAATCTCCCTATATAACACAATGTGCATAATCTCTCTGTATAACACAGAGAGATTATGCATCTCTGTATATATGCAAGCTTGTTCGCCCAAGTAAACTAAGCATGCTAAGCTAGTGTGAGCATTCGTCCCAAACTTAAATAATGCTAGTTTATTCAAGGCTCTGAAGAAGGAGTTGCAGTTCTTTGGCTCTCCACTGGGAGTCCAATTCAGCATGGGAATCCTAGCGGCCAGACAAGGAACTGCAGCTCCTCCTTTAGAGCAGTGAATAAATTAGCATTATTTAAGTGCTGGGGACATAATTTGTCCGGGGACAGTCTCCTCAAGGGACTGTCCCCAGAAATCGGGGGCAAATGGTCACCCTATCCCAGAGGGACAGATGATGGCCCCTTTTCTGCTGCTAGTGCGGGGGCCACGGCCACCTCTTGCACGGGTCCCTGCGAGTTCTGCGAGCAGCTGATAGGAAGGGTCCAGCTGTGCTGGATGCGCACGCGAGGGAAGGAGGTTCTCATGGCCCGTTTATGGTCTGTTTGATGCGATGAAGTTGTCCTGTCCCCTTAGCAGCAAAACACCCCCAAAGTCTAATATTTCCACCACCATGTTTGACGGTGGTGATGGTGTTCTTTTGGTCATAGTCAGCATTCCTCTTCTTCCAAACACGGCGAGTTGAGTTGATGCCAAAGAGCTTTGATTTTAGTCTTATCTGACCACAACACTTTCACCCAGTTCTCCTCTAAATCATTCAGATGTTCATTGGCAAACTTCAGACGGGCCTGTGCTTTCTTGGGCAGGGGGACCTTGCGGGCGCTGCAAGATTTCAATCCTACATGTAGTAGTGTGTTACCAATTGTTTTCTTGGTGACTATGGTCTCAGCTGCCTTGAGATCATTGACAAGATCCTCCCGAGTAGTTCTGGGCTGATTCCTCACTGTTCTCATTATCACTGGAAATCCACGAGGTGAGATCTTGAATGGAGCCCCAGACCGAGGGAAATTGATAGTTATTTTGTGTTTCTTCCATTTGCGAATATTTGCTACACCTGTTTTCACCTTCTTACCAAGCTGTTTGGCGATGGTCTTGTAGCTCATTCCAGCCTTGTGTAGGTCTACAATCTTGTCCCTGACATCGTTGGACAGCTCTTTGGTCTTGGTCATGTAGGAGAGTTTGGAATCTGATTGATTGATTGCTTCTGTGGACAGGTGTCTTTTATACAGGTAACAAGCTGAGATTAGGAGCAGTCCCTTTAAGAGAATGCGCCTAATCTTAGTTTGTTACCTGTATAAAGACACCTGAGAGCCAGAAATCTTGCTGATTTATGGGGGATCAAATACTTAATAACCCCTTGCAGTAAGAACTTGAGTGTTTCATCCCATAATTTCCTCTTTCATAGGCTCAGTCACAGGACTCTCAGGGTCGAATAGTTCAAACAAAGCTATAAGGGTATGAATTTGTCCCTTATATATGGGCACATTGTAAAACGTAGGTTCATAACCTCAAGACAGTTCAGACGAAAAACATATTTTACATTTCCAGTGCTTTTTCAGTCATGTGTTTGTCAGGTGTTAACAGGCAGTTTCATTTAAACTGTGCTTTCCTTGCGTAACCAGTAAATGGATTTTGTATGAGATTAGATAGACAGCCACATGACACCTCCATACCTGTATGTCAAGCAGTATGAATCCACCACGCCTCACTAATCATTGTTTCTCCATTTCTCAACAAAGCTGTCAGAATTCTGAATATGTTCTCTTATGTAATTTCTAACTCTTACTGCCATGTATTCCTCAGTTCACCCTCTCCGATTTTCATATGACTTTATCTTATGGAATCTTTCAAAGCACATTCGGGCAAGATCTGGACTTATCCTGGAGTAATGCTAACAAATTTTATTTTGTGCAAACGTAAATTCCAGCACTTCAGACATGACAGCCAATGCATTGCAGCTCATGGAACTGCTGTCATTGTCCAGAACAGATAGTGTCTCCCATGTCTCACTGCCACATACTGCAGTAGCAAAATTTGACCAGCAGGAGGAGCCCTCTGCCTGTCAAATAAGCTTATTAGGGGTTATTCAGAGAGAGCCGATCTGGAACCGAAATGTAACTGGACGCCGAAATTCAGCGTACGGTACCATTTCTTGGCCGTTCGGCTATTCAGAGAGCAGGCAGTTCGCCAAATTTTGGCGAATTGCCTGCACGTACGGTGCTGTTCGACGGCAATGAAATTCCCCATAGAGGAGCAATGGTTAATCTATTCAGAGGAGACCGAACAGCAGTGAAAAGTTGCCGAAATGCCCTGCTGTTTGGGGTTTCCATTCGGCAGGTTTATTCAGGTGAACCCCATAGGCTTCAAAGTTAAAAATATTTCCGTTTTTATCCACTATCTAATAAACCATTTATTATTTTAATCTGCAGTAAAAAGTCTCTTTATTCATAGATTTTTTAGGCATTTTTCTTGATTTTTTTTTCGGTAAAAAAAAATCTGTTTTTTTTTAAATCGTTTGTTATCTTTTCTGTAACAGACCTTTCAATTATCATTCATAGGACAGTTTTTTTTTTTGCAAACAGTATTTCAATTTTGAAACTTTCAAGCGTACTGTTTTTTTTTCACCCTGGTCTTCAGCTTGTCGGCTTTTTCCGGCGGTTGGTCTGCACTGTGATCAGCGGCTTATTGGCTTTTTCCAGCGTGTTTGGCGCGGGTTTTGCAGAGGTTTCTGAGGGTTTTTGGTAGGTTTTCGGCAGGTGTTCGTCGGCTTTGCCTCAGGTTTCACCTGCACACTGGGGATCCTTTTTTGCAGATGACCTAGCATTGGTCTCTCACACTCACCAGCATATGCAAGAAAAACATCCCGACTCAACACATTTGCACTGCAGATAGGCCTGAGGTGATAACACTTAATATTCCAAACCATTTATCAATCCAAATAGATGGTGTAGATATACATAGAACAGAAGAGTTCACCTACTTCGGCAGCGTTGACAAGCCTGATGGAGGAACAGGCAGAGACATCATGAGCTGCCTCAGCAAGGCCAGAAACGTTTTTCAGATGTTAAACAACATATGGAAATCTCCTGAGTACAGCACCAATACCAAACTGAGATTGTACCAGAGTTGCATACTTTCCACCCTGCTGTATGGTTCAGAAAGCTGGAGAATGACTGAAAACGAACTCTCTAAACTATCAATATTTCACACAAGAACCTCTGAAGAATCCTGCGAATCTTCTTGCCCAAAACCATCAGCAACCAACAACTCCTCATTCAGTGTAGACAAGAATGTATGGAGACTATCATCACAAGAAGACGATGGAGATGGATTGGGCATGTCATCAGAAAAGAGCATGGGGGACATCACCAGAACTGTCCTTAATTGGACACCAGAAGGAAAAAGCAAGAGAGGAAGACCAAAGAGCACCTGGTGTTGAATGGTGGACAGAGAACTCAAGACTATGAATCACACATGGGGTACCATACAAAGGTTGGCTCAGAACAAACAAGAGTGGCGAACCTTTGTTGCTGCCCTACATGCCAATAGGCATAATGGGCAATACGTAATTAAGTAATAAGTCCGACGACCCTGCCGTGAATGCTGAATACACCGCAGGGAGGAGAACTTTGATTCCTTGAAGTGCAGGGAAGCGCAGGGAACGAGAAATCACCGAAATGTCAGCGACACTTCGGTGCTATCTGAATAACCCTATACTGTCTTTAAAAATGAACAGTATGAAGGTACATTTTTACAGTCAGTGAAAATATGGGAAACCTCTGGGCAGTTTTGGAGTAAAATATTTCTTAATACTGTTTCAGGACTAGGGATGAGCCGAACACCCCCGTGTTCGGTTCGCATTTGAACTCGAACAATTTCAAAAGTTCGAGTTCGGACGCGAACACGATCCGAACTCAATGCAAGTCAATGGGACTCGAACGTTCAATTTTTAGATTGCCCTACAAGAGGACATATATGCAAGATATTTGCCATAAAAGGTGTATGGGGTCCGGGTAGTGCCCTGGGGGACAGGAAACAAGGAAAAAAGTTTTAAAAAAGACATTTTTAAAGGAACAGTGATTTTTCCATGAAATAAAGGTTAAGAATAAAAATGAAAAATTCCTTCAAATATCGTGGCGAGGAGGTCCCCATAACCTGCCCGTGAAGTGGTGGATTTGTCGGATGTATAGAAACATTTAAAAAGAAAAAAATGACATTTCAAATGACGGTAAATGGTTTTCCTTTAATCTAGTCATAAACAACTGCTTGGGGCGGCAGCCTGTATGAAAAGAGGAGACGTTTTAGGACACGCAGAACAAATTTAGTGATTTTTTGGCTAAATTATGGTGAAACCTATGCAGGCTTTGGATGAAAGTAACAACAGGTGCATTAAAATTGGTCTTTTGGTGCCAGCTAGTGCCTTCACACCGTAACCCCTCTGAGGTATTGTGGAAGCGTGCAGGGGTGGACTCTGCATTCAAATATTAAAATGATTGGATTCTGGTACACGTGTCAGTGCACCCAAATATTGGGCCTTTGGTGCCAGCTAGTGCCTTCACACCGTAACCCCTCTGAGGTATTGTGGAAGAGTGCAGGGGTGGAGGTTTTGGGAATGCAGAAGAGATCCCCGATCTATTCAGTTACATCAGAATCAGGGGAGTGATAGCTGCTGATCCAGGACTGATTCATTTTTATAAATGTCGGCCGCTCTACAGAGTTGGTGGACAGACGCACTCTTTTGTCTGTGACAAATCCTCCAGCGGCACTGAACGTCCTTTCAGAAAGCACGCTGGATGAAGGGCAACCTAGTAGCTGCATAGCATATTGGCTAAATTCTGACCAGTGATCCAATCTCAACATCCAGTAAGCCAGTGGATCATCTGCTGTAAAGGTATCCAGGTCTGCCCTTGCCTCTAGATAGTCCTGCACCATATGGTGAAGACGCTGGCAATGGGTGCCTACATTTGACGTCCCTGGGCGTCATGGACTAAAAAAATTGGAAAAGGCATCAGTCAAGCGGCCTCCTTCACCGCTCTTCCTCTGATAAACAGCAGCCTCAGAAGCACCTGTGTCATCAGTTGGTAACCTACCAGTGTCTGGAAAGGTGTTACACAAGTGTTAGAGCGTCCTCAAGTTGTTTCATCCTGTACTCCCTCTGTGAGGGCAGGATGAGCTCTGCAACCTTACCCTTGTATCGTGGATCATGAAGGGTTGCCAACCATTAATGTCATGTCAAACTGCAGAGGTACAGAATAGTCAGCTAATGTACAAGCAAGTGGGATAATAAAAGGACTGTAATTCAGCTTATGTAATTGAAATCTGCAAGAGTCTGTCAGAACTACTTGTCCCTGCATGCAATTCAGCACCAGTTATAGTCAGCCAGTCAGAGCAGAGGTCAGGCTTCCCAGCAGCCTCAGAGACAGAGCTGTAGAGGAAGGGAGGGGCCATCTGAGAGCTCCATGCATCCCATGAGGCAGGCAACCTGGACATAACGAAGTGCACAGATTTACAAGCATCTTCAAATCCTGGAGTGGAGCCGGTGAGCTAAAAGACTATTTTCACAGTCATATGTAGGAAAGGATTGTGTCACAGTCATGTACAGAAAAGGAATTGAGCCAGTTTAGTAATAAATGCAGTCAGTTAACTTTTTTAGATCTATTTCATGCTCAGTGTGAGGAGATTCCACATGCAGTCTTTATAATAGCTCATTTCGTGTCTGTTTTCTTTAAGTTAAAACATATTTTGGCAGTAATAATATTATAGAAGTGTGTGCTAGTGGATGTATATGAAACTGGCACAGAGGTAATGATTAACAAGCTTTATGTGCAATGTATTTATACAATTTCTGTATTTCTTTCTGTTTAAGGTTTTTCACCTTTAAATCATCGCTTTAATTCATCACTAATTCTAATCGCTAAGCTACTCATCACTTTAATTCAGCTATCTATTTATCACCATTCAACTACTCATCTGCTCAACTATTCACATATACACCTAATCAATCTACAGCAACTTAATTTACCCCACAACTTATTGAAATTAAACTTAAATACAAGCGAATGAAGAGTGGAATCCAGTTATTATTTCCAGTGTCGATGTTTGAATTTCCTTTCAAGTGGGAAGATTGTGCAAAAAACTAAAGAGCTTGACAAATAATGATCCCTCTCCTTTATAGCATGAATCCTGGGGTCCTTTAGCAGGCTTTGCAGGATAAGGGAGCCCATGCAGCATAGGTTGGAGGTGGCATTAGCTTCAGAGTGTTCCTGGTCGCTGAGGATGACCGTATCGTGCACTACCTCCTCCCAGCCATGTACTAGTCCTTGGGTTTCTGGGGACACAAAACCCTCCCTTGAGGAATCCCCACCTTCAATGCCCCCACAACTTAAATATTCCTCCTCATCCTCCTCCTGTCTGATCTGAGGACCTGCAGGAATGCTGTCTGCATAAAGACTGGGGCCTTGGGGGCGGAGCCAACTGCGGAGCATGGCGGACATGTTTTAATCCGGCTCCAGACCAGACAGCGAGGAAACGCGGATATCAGCCGCCAGAGACAACATACACCCTTTAAGGTACCGCAATCCCCCACCAGAATACACAGCCGTCACGATGGCTACCGCCAAGGGGAAAATAGCGTCAGGAACGAAGGAGTTTTTCACTCCCCGGCCCAGCAAACGCCGAGAGGATGCAGATCCCCAAAATGGCGGCGGCTCCCCGTCCCACTCTCCTGCTTCGGCGGCAGGCACCTCTGAGGTCGACTTAATGGTGTTCACCACCCGAATGGAGACATTATTTAAAGAATTTTCATCCTCCCTGTCAGCGCGCCTCGATACCATGTCGGCGGACATCCGCAAGGATATTCAAGAGATTGGAGACCGGACCTCACATTTAGAAAATAAAATGTCTGAAATGGCGGACAACACTATGGCCGCAGCAGTAGAATCTTTGGAAACCAAACTATTGCAATGTACAAATAAACTGGCGGATCTTGAGGACAGGTCCCGACGGCATAACCTCAAAATTCGAGGAATTCCAGAGACGATTCATCCCCGTGACCTCATGGCTTATGTAACGGACTTATTTACACACTTGCTTCCCAGAGTTGCTCTTGACACGTTACTCATGGACAGAATACATCGTATACCAAAACCACCGTCTGCCCCTCAAAAAGCACCTAGGGACGTGATCCTTAAGATGCACTATTATAAACCTAGGGAAGATGTCTTGCGAGCAATGCGTAAACCAGAAATATTGGGATCCCAATACGACCATCTGGAAATTTACCCAGATTTTTCTAAAGCAACGCTACAACAAAGAAGACTATTTCATCCGCTAACAACGTCTCTACGGGATGCTGGTATATTGTACAGGTGGGGATTCCCTACCAAGTTGATCGTTCTCTGCGATGGCGTTACCACAGTCCTCACATCTCCCACTGAGGGACGAATAACCCTGGAGTCATGGGGCCTTCAACTAAACAAGGATGCCCAGGAACGCAGGTCTACATTAAAAAAGGTGACACCGGACTGGCGCCAACGCTGACTGGATGGGCACGAGAAAGTCAAGCCCTCGCAGATCCGTTCCTTGTGATGGAAACTTTACACGCTTTTGGCCGAAGGACGCAGGGTGGGTAAAACTGGTGGCTTAATGATTGGCATCTTGGTCTCGCTGCTGGTGGCAGATGGACCTACCCCCCCTTTTTTCATTTTTCCCCCTTCTTAGTTAAGGGCACGAACGTCTCCCTGACAGGGGAGAGTACGGCGTTCTGGATCACACCAAGTTTTGTCGCTATGTTGCGACTTTTTGTTTTGGTTTTATTCCCCTTCCCCCCCTTCTCCCAGTCCCTGGGGGGTTGCAGCGTTTCTCGATCCTACTTATCGCTCTCTCTTGGTCGAGAGGTCTAGCTATTCGCTTAAAATGTTGTTTGTATGTTCCTAACATCTCTTTTGTAGACTTTTATGAAGATAGTATCATATAATGTAAAAGGTTTGAACCTACCCGTTAAACGCCACTCTTTACATAAAGATCTTCGTACGTATATGACGCTGATATAGTCTGCCTCCAAGATACACACTTTAGGAGACTGGATCACCCTAAACTGTATACACCTTACTACCGTACTCAATTTCATTTGACTAACAGGGCTAAGTCTAGAGGGGTAACAATATTGATTCACAACAGAATAACGATGCAAACTCACAGAATTATCACGGACCCCAGAGGCAGATATATTATTTTAATATGCACAATAAATGGCAGGGTGTACACGATAGTAGCAGTTTACGCCCCTAATAACTCTCAATCACAATTTCTGACGCATCTTTTAACCACTTGGCTGCTAAGGACGCGCTCAGAGCGTCCAGCCAAGTGGTTCTCCTGTGCTACGGATGCGCTCAGCGCATCCGAGCACAGGAGGCAGCAATCCGCCGGATTCCGGCGGATTGCTGCGCCCCCCCGGTGCGGGCTGACATCTTGGATGTCAGCCCAGCACTCGGGAGCCCGGCGGGGACATTAGGTGTAATCGCGGTGACGCGATGACACCTAATTCAGGCGCCCCCCCGCATGTGCGGAGGAGGCGCCTGAAAGGGTGGCTGTCATTAACCCCAAACGGTGGCTGTCATTAACCCCTGGGGTGCCGGATCACGAATCGACTCTGAAAAGCGCCGGTTCGTGATCCTTTCCCGGAGCTGGCCGACATCTTGGATGTCGGCCAAGCCTCCGGGAACTCCCCCTGAGGACTGGCGTCATCGTGCATAGCACGATGACGCCAGTCCTGGAGTTAACCCCTAGCTGCCACCAATGGTGGAGATAGGGGGTTCCAATGAACTCCCTATCTCCCGATCCGTGGCAGCTAGGGGTTAAAGTTTGGTACTGTTGGATCGGCCAGAGCATGGCCGTTCCAACGATACCAAACACTACTGTGAAAAATTTTGTAAAAAAAAATAAAAAAATTAAAATAAAAATAAAAAAATTTTTAAAAAAATTATAAAAAAAAAATAAACAATTTTTTTTTCTTTTTTTTGGTTTGTTAATGCAGCAATATTGTTCCCATTTCAATTATAATGTGAACAATGGTGCTGCACTAACGATTTTTGTATGCAGTGCGTTTGTTAAAAATCGTGTAATTTTCTCCAAAAAAAATGTAACGAGACCCCATC
This sequence comes from Leptobrachium leishanense, assembly GCA_009667805.1. Lineage (NCBI taxonomy): Eukaryota > Metazoa > Chordata > Amphibia > Anura > Megophryidae > Leptobrachium > Leptobrachium leishanense. The sequence goes on along the minus strand of CM019065.1, from coordinate 109,342,650 downwards.
TCTAATTTTTTTAAAAAGCGCACCCCATACAAAATATAACCGCAATTGCTCGCATGTTAAAATGTGAAAAAAAAACACTTTACACGTTGTAAATTATTGAAAATTCATATTTTATTGCATTTTTTGTTATAATAAACAGACAGGTCATGACGTATACATATAATAATGACATATTATGAATCTGCCGAGTCTGACGGAAAGAACGATATATAATATGTCTGGGTCATATACTAAAATAAGCCTTCAAAACGCGTTTAAACATGATGAGCAAAATCAGTAAAAATGACCTCAGCACAGAGGCGGGAAAAGCCTCAGCAGCGAAAGGGTTAAACAAACTTACGGATGTTTTATCAGGCGATTTAATAGTCTGTGGTGATCTGAATTTATGCATGGACCCAACGAAGGATCGCTCGGTCCCTACGGGTATTCAAGCAGGGAGACAGTTTTCAAAGCTGCACTCTCTCCTTGGACAACACCATATATATGATACATGGCACCTGCTCCATCCTACAGAGAGAGATTATACTTTCCGATCGGGAGTACACAATAGTTACTCACGCATAGACTACTTTCTGCTACCATTGAATTTACTCTCCCGCGTTACCACATGCGATATACTCCCCTTTACATGGTCTGACCATGCCCCGCTGCTCCTCGACCTACGGGACGAATCTCATTCTCACGTGAGACCACCCTGGAGATTTAGCGAACACATATTAAAACATGAGCCGGCGTCTCTAGCAATATATGAAGCACTAACTAACTATTTTAAAGAAAACGCGTCCGCGGAGGTAAACCCTTTTGTCATATGGCAAGCTCATAAAGCAGTCATTAGGGGTGTATGCATACAGTGGGGAGCGCGACTTAAAAAGCAACACACGACACACCGCTTGGAAATTCTTCGGAACATCCAAGACATAGACACCCAGAACAAATTGTCCCCGACGGCGGAGCTGGCGGACGCTTTGGACGCTGCCCTACGCTCACTTGCTGACTTAGAAGCGGACAGATTTAATTTAACCATGCACAGGATGAAGACGCGGTTTTATGCGTTTCAAAATAAACGGGCAGACTTCTGGCTCGTAGACTAAAACCCCCCCCTGCCACACAAGGAATTTCTCACCTCAAAACTAACAAAGGACTAATACATAATCCATTAGATATTGCTAATGAATTTGCAGATATTTATGAGACACTGTATAACCTATCGACAGACGACAATGTGACTCAACCTACACCTGACGCCATCTCTGATTATCTTCATACGCTACACCTACCGAAACTATCCCCATCACAAATGACAAAACTAGCTTCTCCAATTTCTTCAGATGAAATTTCTGAAGTGATTAAAGGACTACAAAAACGAAAAGCCCCGGGTCCTGACGGCCTGAATGGTCTATATTACTCGACCTTTATCTCTCACCTCCTGCCGCACCTACACTCGATTTTTAACGTTGCCCGGGAACAGGGTACATTCCCGACAGACATGTTAAGAGCTCATATAATTACACTCCCTAAACCAGGTAAGACCCCTGATGAATGCCGTAATCTTCGCCCGATCTCACTTCTTAATGTAGACATAAAATTATACGGGAAAATTCTGGCGAACAGACTACAATACATATTACCGACTCTAATTGGACAGGACCAGGTGGGGTTTATTTCTGGCAGGCAAGGACCAGATAGCACAAAAAAGTTGATCAATCTGATGGAAACTTTGCAGCGGTCAGGTCGACCTTGCTTGGTATTGTCATTAGATGCTGAGAAAGCCTTTGATAGGGTGAACTGGCTATTTCTTCACGAGACCCTTAAGATGTATGGTTTTCCTCCCCCGATGTTGACAGCAGTAAAGGCCCTGTATGATTCCCCGTCAGCTAGAGTTCTAACATCGGGATTTATGTCTGATGAATTTGTGATTACGAATGGCACACGTCAGGGGTGCCCTCTTTCCCCCCTATTATATGCCCTGGTGTTGGAACCACTGGCACAAGCTATTCACCAGAATGATGACATTATAGGTCCTACAACGTATAAACAACAACTTTATGCAGACGACATCCTCCTGACGTTGACTGACCCAGAGGTCTCCTTATCGGCCTTATATCAAGAGCTAGAAGCATACAGCAAGGTGTCCTTTCATTTAGTAAACCTACTTAAAACGCAAGCTTTGCCAATTAATATGATACAACCTTTCTTGAATACTCTTAAAATGCAATATAAATTTGATTGGCGCTCTACTTATTTGGTTTATTTGGGACTTAGAATCTCGGTGAAATCTGAAGATCTTTTTCAATATGTCTATGAACGTGTACTTTCTGAGATAAGATTGCTTATCCATAGATGGAGAATGAAAGAAGTCTCGTGGTTGGGTAGAATGGCGGCCGCAAAGATGATCATATTACCAAAACTATTGTATGTGTTCCGCGCCCTGCCCCTAAATTTACCCCGATATTATCTGGTTATGGTTCAATCTATTTTGGCCTCTTATGTCTGGAACAATAAAAGACCTAGAGTTCCTCAGAAGCTATTAAGTTATAGACACAGAGATGGAGGTCTAAACATGATACACGTGCAACATTATTATTGGGCATCGTGCCTGGCATCCTTATCGGAATCCTTTCACACACACACCCCACGCCCCAATGGCTAACCATTGAGGCAGCATATATGGAGGGACATAATCTTGCAACATTACTTTGGGTCCCCGTAAAAGACAGACCGCGGATAAAATCCCCACTGGCTAGTACATCGTTACACCTTAAGATATGGGATAAAGGGTTCCGCTCTTTCACAAATCATCATCCGATCTCTATGGCTACACCCATGGAATCTTTTAGGTACCTACTTCCTCAAGGAGATTATGCTAGATGGGCTCATTATGGAGTGTTAAACCTTCATCATTTCTTTGACACGGCCTCCATTCTACCTTTTGAGACATTATGTACTAAATTCAAGGTTCCAAGTGCAATGTTTTTATCATATACAGTATGCAAATACACTCTTATCTTAAAGCTCAGAAGATCTTTTCTACATTGTCCGCTAAGGTTCCATTACTCTCAGAAACGGAACTATTCTGTTTGGACTCTCACACCACTACTAAAGCGATTTCGATGTATTATAGAGTGCTTAATACCCCACAAAAATCTGTTACTTGGACATTTCAAAAGAGTTGGGAAAGAGAAATGGAACGATCTTTTACACAAACTCAATGGGCCACAGCTTATATGTTTGCGGTGGGAGCTACTCGTTGCGTTACCTTATTAGAGACACAACGAAAGATCCTTTACAGATGGTACCTCACTCCAGACAGAATTAAAAAATACGTGCCGAACCAACCGGATGTATGCTGGAGATGCTCCCTAGCTCAAGGTTCTATGAGTCACATTTGGTTCTATGAGTCACATTAAGTATAGGGAGCGCAAAGAACAGTAACCTCGCGCAGAGAAGCACAAGATACCAAACGCAAACGGGTTACTTAACCTGTTAGCGTTTGGATTGTAATTTGCGTTAACTACTTGGGCTAATCTTAACGCTCACGCAGGTGAGCTCTAACATTAGTGTGACAGAACAGCCGTCACTTTCAAGCTATTGGCACATAAAACGTTAAAAATTCGTTGGTTCAATGTTAAATTTCGTTTATACAATTTATGTCTGTATGATCCCTGTGTGTATGGTGTTTCCCCTCGCAATTCCCCGCACCAAACGCACCTGTATTCCCTCACAATTTAATACCACCTAAATTGCCCAGTTTTCGTTCCCCCAAGTCTATAATTCGTTTGTACAATTTGTGCTTGTATGACCCTGATGTTTATTAAGTTTTTTGACACCCCTGCCTTGCCCAGCCACCGTGGTTTATCTGCCCAGCGCAACCCTGATACAGCTGCCACCAGCCAAGACCTAGCACAGCCGACATGCCTTACACCCTGCACCGCTCAGCCCCTGTACATGCCACCAGAGTACTTTTTGGTCAGAAGGGCCCTGGGAACATGGTGCCACTGTGCGGTGAGTTGTAAAGGGGAGCGCCACCGAGATCACCCCTCAATCAGCTGCTAAACTCAGGCCGGGCTTCCAGGTGCAGAGAAAAACCTGGGTTCGGAATCAGAGCCCGCACTCCAGGAGGGTGAAATTTCACGGGCAGGGAACAGCCCAGGGCAGGCCAGACAGTGTGGCACCAAGAGCAGAGCTCGAGCTAGGGGCAGTGGCCGCCCATGTTAAGTTTACGAAAAAGGGCTATGGCTGGAGGCAGTGTTAAAACTGGCGCCGGGATGTCTGAGGGCGGGCATGGGAGAGAACAATGGGACTGTACCATATAAATGTACCGTGTCTGTATTGTTCAAAAATAAACCAACCTGCTTAACCTGCAGTACACCTCAACGAGTATTTGATAAGAGGAACTATCTGCTAGGTATTTCCTATGACTGACTCGCTAGCTTCCAGCAAGGGACCTGACGCCGGCTCGCTACCACAGCTTGACTTTTTGCTGCAGATTAAAGGAATAAACAGTTTATTAGATATTGAATCAAAACAGGAATATTTTTAACATTGAAACCTATAGGATTCGCCTGAATAAATCTGCTGACTGAAACCACCGACTAGCAGGGCATTTTACTGACATTTCTCTGCTGTTTGGTGTCTGTGAATAGATTAACCATTACTTCTCTATGGGGGATTTCACTGCCGTCGAACAGGCACCATATTTGCTGGCAATTCGCCTAAATTTGGCGAACTGCCTGCTTTCTGAATAGCTGAATGACCCCGAAAATGCGCCGTACGGGGAAATTCATTGTTTGGTGCCATTTCGGGGCCAGACCGGCTCTTTCTGAATAACCCTTATAGTAAAGTTTCAGGGAACTTCGGACTCAGAAGCTCCGCAGTCGAAGAGGAGGAGCTGCGCACATCGAGGGACAAAAGGAGAGTAAAATCACCCCAAAAAATAAAAAAAAATAATAATTGTGCAGAGGCTGTCGGCAGCATTTGCCCAATTATTTTATGGAAAAGGGTAAAATCTGTTTTCAATAGAGTGTCATTTTAAGTGATTTTTGTTTTGCACCAAACAATTGATACTTCAATCGACAGAGCTTGAAAAATCGCTCACTTACCTAAGATCCATAGGTGAAGGGGGTGGAGTGACCTGCTGCTTTCTCTGGCCATTATCAACAGACAATGGTGAACAAATATTCCTCAGCATTATTTTTTGGTTCTACGCAACCCCACTGAAGTGAACATGCAGGACTTTTGCAGGATTGTCCTGAGCTCCTTGGAGTCCATTGCACTTTTGGAGCCGATACTGGTGAGAGCAGCACTGCTTTTATGGATCAGTAGCTGAAAAATATGCTGGCTCAAGCCAGAATAGCACCGTTAATGTTGAGCCACAAATAGAAAATAAAATCATGCAGCTTTTTTCCAATTGTGGATTCCAGTTGATGACTGGGATATGATTAGCCCAAGGTCGTAAAAGGGGCTAAAATGAGGAGGGCGAATTGGCGGTCAGGTTGCCCTGACAGTGGTCCAGAAAGTGATCCCAACATTTCTAATGAGGTCCTGATTAGTAGTGAAGGAGAAAAGGGTGGAATGAGGTAGAGCATCGCTAATAAAACTGCCTTGCATTGCAGTTTTGGCATCTTGCTTTATTCATCACAAATGCGGGCAGCATACGGACAGAGACACCAGCATTCTATGAACATTGTTTACTTTACTACTGGCTGCACCGCTCTCGGCTGGTAACGTAAGCCAGCATTCTCACTGACTCTTCCATGTCACCAACTCTCCCAACTCACTGGCTCATCCATATGCAGTTCGTGTACTCCTTTGTCTTCTCACATATCCCACTTTGGGAACAACTGTTCAATGACAATCATTTTGGCTCACCCAAGATTGAATTGTTTTTTATTAAGTGGCTTCTCTTCCGTTGGAAAAAAAAACAACAAAATTTTGCCTGAGCCAAACAATATTGAGACAACTCGAACCCTGGCATTAATTCTTTTAAATGCTAAACTAAAATGATCAAATCAATGACTTTTTCAATGAAAACTCTCTTTTTTTTCTTTTGAATTATTTATTTTAGAATTTGAATACAGATAGTAAAAAGAAAAGTAAGCGATGAACAATGGCCACGCAGGACCATAAAATGTCATCTATAGAGTCATGAAATAGTAAAAATAAAATGGAGGGGAAGGGGGTAAAGGAGTAAGTGGAGTAAAACAAATCCAAACAAATCGAGAGGGGCAGACCAAAAAAAGTGGTGTAGTCCGGCAGGGCGGGGGCATCAAGAAGGGGGGGAATCAAAAGGGGGGAGCAAGGGACTGCCCAGTAAATCATGGCGTATATTTCTGGACCTGACTGTATATTTCACATACACATAATATATACAGTTGTGTTCAAAATTATTCAACCCCCACTGAAATTGAGTGTTTTGGCCAGTTTGACATTGACTTTGATCATTCAGTCATCTTGCTTACAATTAAATCAAAGAGGCACGTGTAGGTCAGACAAATATAACATAACATTTATAATGAAATAACCACAAATGTCTTTTCTGTGCTCACATCATTATCAGTTTTATTCAACCCCCAAGTGACATTCAATCTTAGTACAACATCCTTTTACAGTTATAACAGCTTTTAAACGTGAAGCATAGCTTGACACAAGTGTCTTGCAGCGATCTACGGGTATCTTCGCCCATTCGTCATGGGCAAAAGCCTCCGGTTCAGTCACATTCTTAGGCTTGCGCACTGCAACTGCTTTCTTTAAGTCCCACCAGAGGTTCTCAATAGGATTTAAGTCAGGTGACTGCGATGGCCACTCCAAAATGTTCCAGCCTTTAATCTGCAACCATGCTCTAGTGGACTTGGAGGTATGGTTGGGATCATTGTCCTGTTGAAAGGTCCAACGTCTCCCAAGCCTGAAGTTTGTGACGGACTGCATCACATTGTCATCCAATATCTCCTGGTACTGAAGAGAATTCATGGTACTTGCACACGCTGAAGCTTCCCTGTACCTGCAGAAGCAAAGCAGCCCCAAAGCATGATTGACCCCCCGCCATGCTTCACAGTAGACAAGGTGTTCTTTTCTTCATAGGCCTTGTTCTTCCTCCTCCAAACATAGCGTTGATCCATGGGCCCAAACAGTTCTAATTTTGTTTCATCAGTCCACAGAACACTATCCCAAAACTTCTGTGGTTTGTCCACATGACTTTTGGCATACTGCAGTCGACTCTTCTTATTCTTTGGAGACAGCAAGGGGGTGCGCCTGGGAGTTCTGGCATGGAGGCCTTCATTAGGCAGTGTGCGCCATATTGTCTGAGCTGAAACTTCAGTACCCACATCTGACAAATCTTTTCTCAGTTCCTCAGCAGTCACACGGGGACTTTTCTCCACTCTACGCTTCAGGTAGCGCACAGCAGTCGAAGTCAGCATCTTCTTTCTGCCATGACCAGGTAGCGTTTCAACAGTGCCCTTTGCCTTTAATTTGCGAATGATGCTTCCTATGGTCTCTCTTGGTATGTTTAACATCTTTGCAATCTTCTTATAGCCATTGCCCTTCCTGTGAAGAGTAATCACCTCTTCTCTTGTCTTCCTGGACCATTCTCTTGACTTCACCATGTTTGTAACCACACCAGTAAATGTCTAGAAGGAGCTGAGTATCACAGTCATTTAAAGCTGCCTAATTGGTGCTTATTATGCTTTATTGCGCTCCGTGACATCCACAGGTGTTTTCAATACCTGATTGAAAACACTTGAATGAACCTCTGTTCTTCAGAGTGGTAGTCTTTAAGGGGTTGAATAATTGTGTCAATGAAGAATTCACAAAAGAAACATTTACTACTGTATTACAAAACCAATTGATGTCATTTTAGTTGCATATGGTTCTTTAAAAAGTCCTTGTAGGATTTCATTCTGAATACAATTACAAATGTACACTAAATTCCCTAAAACCCTTTACAGCATTGGGGGTTGAATAATTTTGAACACAACTGTACATCATATGCCAGTTTGCTTAATCAATAATGTTTGGCTCAGGCTAGATTATGTTTTTTCTGATAGACAACAGTCTAATTAATAGAAAACTAGTCAGTTTGGGTTGAGCCAAGATGATTTTCATAGAGAAAATAACCAGTTACTTATTTTTTCTCATTGCATTTAATGGAGCGGGGGGCTAGGTTTGATGCCAGTTTGCTTAATCAATAATGTTTGGCTCGGGCTAGATTATGTTTTTTCTGATAGAGAACAGTCTAATTAATAGAAAACTAGTCAGTTTGTGTTGAGCCAAGATGATTTTCATAGAGAAAATCACCAGTTACTTATTCATTTTTTACCATTGAAACAAGTGGAGTGGGGGGGGGCAGTTATCTGGATAAATTTATTTCATCATATGAATGTGTTAGAATTGTCCAATTGTTCGAAATATTTTTTATTGACATTATTCTTTGAGGAATAAGATCCTGGGCGAATAAGCAGCTAATTTCAGTCAGTAAATAAGAAGCTGCCTGAATAAGAAGCTATCTTCAGTGTGCGAATAAGAAGCTGGCCGAATAAGGAGCTAACTTCAGCTTCATCTTCCACCTCCTGGAACAGGAAACAGTATCAGTCAGACAGAATTACTGAAAACAAATCTTGCTTACCTTTGCATGTTGGAGGAATGTCCACCATTGAATAGATTAGTATCATAAAATTAGGTTTTAATGTAGATCTCTGGGATGCAGTCACTGACGTGATGCCAAACTGCAATCTGCTGATGGAAGCATAGGAGTAAACCCGTTTTATTTAATTAAGAAACCATAATGGCATCTCCATTGTGACAGCCTCACTAAATAGCTAAAGATTATATGTGACCCAAAGAAAAACATTATCTTTTTTCTTACATAACTTAGATTTACATAATTATCTAAAACCATAAGTCAGAACGGAAAAAATATTGTGAATGAGAAAGCAAAAAGGTCCTCGTATCAACCATTGAAGCATTCACTGCTCTCCAAAAGTGGTTTGGCAAAGACAAATGTATTGTGAATAGAGAACAAGGGTGTGGCTAGGGGGGTGGGGGTTCGCGCTAGGGGGGTGGGGGTGCGGCCCGCACCAAGTGAAACCACCCCCTAGGGTGACACCCTAAAAAATATATAGATTTTTTTACACGAAACTATTTTACTAGGAAGGATACATTGAGAATTCTCTCATTTTCAAGTATGTCCTGGGTAGGCAAGGCCTAGGCTGGCACTTTCCAGGGGGTGGCAAAAAAAACTCCACAAAGAGGATATTCACAGAGCACCGAAATGACGCAGACATTTCAGTGTTCTGTTGTTCCCCACACTTTGGGGAATCAAATTTCACCGAATGCTGCTGCAAACCCGTCGCCCGCTGTTTTAAATAAAACTACTGAACGAAAATATCTGGATTATTAACATATAAGTTCCTATGAATGATAATAAAAAGGTCTGTTACAGAAAAAAAAGAGAAATTGCTATTAAAAAAAAATAGATTATTTTTTTGAAAAATGCCTAAAACATACTAAAAAAATAAAATCAATAAATAAAGAGATTTTTTTTACTATGGATTAAAGGAATAAACGGTTTATTAGATATTGGATAAAAACAGGAATATTTTTAACATTGAAACTTATGGCTTTCGTTCGCCCTGAATAAACCTGCCAAATGAAAACACCGGACATTCAGGACATTTCTTTGCTGTTCGGTGTCTCTGAACAGATTAACTATTACTTCTCTATGGGGACTTTCACTGCCTTCAAACAGGCACCGTACTTGCTGTCAGTTTGCCAAAATTTCTGTATGAGCATATCACAGAGCTCCACAGCAATAAACCTCACAGTAATGTGCACCGTGTATTATGAGCATTCAGTGTTATGAGTACTGATTTATGAGTAAAAGTAGTTAAAAAAACCCCGTAAAACTTGGGGGGGGGGTGATATCATAAGTTACCGCACCGGGTGACACCAACCTTAGTGACCCCACTGATAGAGACATTTACAAATGAGCTTCGTTCATTTTTATTTTTTATAAGTAATTCTGTAATAAATTTTCCCTGTTAGCGTCCCCATTTTAACATGTAGCGCTGGTTTTAATTCACTGCTGTGGTAGTACTTGTTTTTGGCCACCAGAGGGAGACAAGCGCAATGTAAGACATTGGGACTACGTTTTCCAGCATGGTTTGCGGGCGGGAACAGGAAGTGGGTGGGAAAGAGACACTTACATCCGCAGCCTCGTGGAGAGAGCCGTCAGAGCGCGCAGAGGAGTGAGAGGAGCAAGACGCAAGTGCAGGAGACAGTGATCGTGACCAGGCCAGAGCGCAGGTGTGGCCTAGCAGAGCTGGAGATCGGGTTTCCCTTCTTATTGAATGAAGACCCAGTGATCCACCGTTAGTAACCCTACACCGATACAGAGTACGCTGAAGGACCCCGAGTTAGGAGACCGCAGACGATCTAACAGGGAGTGCAGGCGGTGAGCTAGACATCTTGTGGCAGATACAGACAAGCAAGACAGCGGATCCGGTGACACAGCGAATCCCAGTCAAAATCGAGCGGAGAGACGTCCTGGGTCGAGCGGAGCGCAGAGTATCTGGCGGTTGGGTGAGAGGCCTTCCCAGCCACTGTAAAGTACTAAAGCACGCTGCAGTTTTCTCAAAACCTACAGGGCCTCCACGTGACTAGTCGAAGATACCTCATAAATAATTCACTGGCTAGTTGAATATTGTACCCGGGTACCAATACACACCTACACTTACATTTCTTGGGACATAGCCTGTACGGGACTCACACTCCAACCACGAAGGGGTTAAAATTCTTTTTTCCTTTTCCGCTACGCGTTTCTCGCATTACGAACTACTGTAAATATATATACGTATACCGTGTTACTCTTTATATGCCAGTTTATTCAGTAAACTATATAATTTATAAAATCCACAACGGTGCTGGAGTATATTTATTCCCTAGTGCGGGGAGACTGACCCGAGGTTCAAATTCAGCGGCTCCTCCGGGAGTGAGCGCTACACGTGGGGGCTCGTTTCCGGCATCCAGTCTCTGGAAAAACCGCATTTAAAGGGTTAAATATGGATCCAGACACTGCTGCCAAATGGTGTGAGGAGCACAGTAGTCAGATAGAATTGTGTATAGTCATGGATATTCCTGCAGACACTTGGGCCGAAGATCAGATTCGCCAGGCCGTGGCCGCGCTGACACCAGATCATCGGGGGTTAATCCTGGACATTAAAGAGAACTCAGATACCTCTCACACGTATGTTCTTTTTGAGTGGAGAAAGGGTGTTCCAGTGTGTTTTCAGGGCGCGAGCGTGAAGCTGACCGATGAGGTGGAAGTCCAACTGATTCAGCCAAGTGCGCCACGTGGCGAATCTGCGAGTGTTCCCACGCCCAGTCCACTGGCCATCATCGGGCCTGAATTTATAGTGGCTATTGGAGATTTGCTGGCTAAATGTCAAAGAACAAGCCCTCCGCACACTAACTTTGGTTTTCGACGGTTGAGAAATTTTACAGGAAACGTACCAACTCCGGCAGGAGAAGAAACCTTTGAAGAATGGGTGGAACAGGCGATGCAGGCTCTGGATGAGTGGGACGTCCCTGAAGCGCAGAAAAAGCAAAGGATTACTGAGAGCTTAAAGGGACCTGCGTCAGAGGCTGTAAGAAACCTAAAATTGAGTAAACAAGACTGCACTGCTTTAGATTATCTAAATGTTCTGGAGGAAGTCTTTGGGCTGCAGAGCTCGTGTATCAGTATGAACACACCTACCAGCGAAAAGGTGAGAGAATGACCGAATATATGAGGCGCCTAGATAAGATTCTGCACCAGATACTCCTCAAGAAAGGGGCCGAACCGGCCGAAGTAGATAAGATCCAAATACAGCAGATCCTGAGGGGCGCTCAACCTCTAGATCCAGTGATGTTACAGCTGAGAAGCAGGGAAGGTAATCGAGAATGGAAGTACCTGGAACTAATCCGAGCTGTCAGAGAGGAAGAGGCTTTACTGGAAGAAAAATCTTTCAGGAGAGGAGAAAGATCTTACGCGCAACCTGTGAGGCATAATGAATGCTTGCAGCCTGAAAGTGACTCGTTAGACACCTATGGATCCGAAGTGGACGAACAAGAGCATCCGATCACTTTTAAATCCACAGAGAAGGCTGCAAAAGAATTAAACCTCTCTGCACATGGTGCGTTGCACAAAACTGTTAAGAAGGTACAAGAAGCTCAAGCTGAATTGCAACAGGCGCACGTGGAACTGTGCCAAGTATTGTTGAAGGTGACAGAGACACAGACCGAGATGCAGAAGTTCCTTACAGACATGCAGACAACTGGAGCTGCTGTGGCGTCTGGTCAGGGTCCTTCAACCGAATCACAGCAAGTGAATGCGTCTCCGTCTTCAAAGATGAGATGTTTCAGTTGTGGGGAAATGGGCCATTTCCGCGCACAGTGCAAAAGCCTGAAGGAAATAGAGTAGAAGAGTTCTTGAAAGCCTTGGAAGGGCTGTTATCTACCTCACCGACGGGAAACGCCAGAGGGCACAAGTGAAGGAGCAACCTAGGTGCCCGAAGGCTGAAACCCGCTCCAAAAATCAAGCCAGGACTAAGAGGGCGAGAGGGCCCAAAGTCTGGCCAACTGCTGTGCCTGCCAGGACTGAAAGAGTCACTCCCTTAGCATCCGGTCCTACGTCATGGGAAGCAATGCACACCCAAAACCTACACGGCCAAGAAGAAGGCCAGGGTACAACAAACTGGGTCTAATGTCCTGTTGCCCCACCAAGTTTCCTGACCAGCTGATAGGTCCTTCCCCTTATTGTGCCAATCCAAGTGGAGGAGTCTACACTAAAACTCTGTTGGACTTTCAGGGCTCAAGTGACATTGATCCTTACAGAGATTTCTATGAGTGTCAGGAATCGACCTGAAAAGAGTTTCTTATATGAGAATAAGTGTAAGAGGAACCACTGTGTAGTAATCTTGCCTGTACGTAGCGAGTATCAGAGTCAGGAGGAACGATATATATAACGCTGCCTGTCTGCTGGTACCAGTGGCGTCAGGTTCGTAGTAGATCAGGTGGTACTTGTGGATGTTATACCAGGTGCTTTGATAGTAGGTATGTCTTTTGATAGTTACCCCGTTAGAAATGGTCGATGTAGTGGCCTAGGTCACGGGCCCAAAGGATTACTACGCATAAGTCGTTTCCAGGCAATAAGGTCGTGAGGCAGGCAGAGTTCGGTACGTAAGTGGTATCCAGGCAATAAGGTCGTGAGGCAGGTAGAGTTCGGTACGTAAGTCGTATTCAGGCAATAAGGTCGTAAGGCAGGCAGAGTTCGGTGCGTAAGTCGTATCCAGGCAATAAGGTCGTCAACAAGGGGAATCAATCAGCATATGAGTAATCACAGGTAATAAGGAGGGAAATTAGCTCAGTAATCATACAAAATATTAGAGCGTCGACTTACCCCACTGAGGATTCTTTTATAGGGTGTCTCATTTAGGCAGCCGGGGATAGCGCCGACGTCATCCGTCTGCGCCGGCATCTCTCCGTGCCCATAAGGCCGCTCGGGACCATGCGCATGCGCGGAAGGTCTTCTCCGGCGACTGAGGATACTCCGGCCTGCGCGTCGACACGTGGCAGCGCCAACGCCTCGCTATGCCGTACGATCACCTCTCGGGTACCCGCAGGAGGCATCGCTACAGGGGTTATACCGCCGGTAAGGGAGGAATCCTGACATAACCCCCTCACAAGGCGACCACTCCGTGGGCGATCAGGGTGAGCCGCATGAAAACGGCGCACTAGGGACGGAGCATCGACATCCAATGCTGATATCCAAGAATCATCGACGGGATCATAACCCTTCCAACGGATTAGATATTGAAGTTTTCCACGATACATACGAGAGTCCATAATTTTTGATACTTCGTAAACTTCGTTATCACGGGCGCTAATCGGGCCCGGAGGGGGGGGAGTACGATGAACAAAGGGATCCGCAGTCTGAGGTTTAATCAAGGAGACATGGAATACGGGATGAATCTTCATAGAGGCCGGTAATCGTAGACGAACCGTCGTAGGAGAGAGGACGGTTTCTATCTCATAAGGCCCAAGAAACCGGGGGCCCAATTTCTTCGAAGGACAGTTCAATTTAATGTATCGGGTAGATAGCCATACTCGGTGACCTTCTTCGTATAACGGAGCAGTCGATCTTTTGCGATCAGCATATATTTTGTACCTCCATTGGGCTCTCTGTAGCATTCCCTTAACCTTCTCCGTGATTCTGGAAATAGATTGCAATCTTTCATTAACTGCAGGACAGGGGGTATAGAGCGACGAACCTGGTAACATTGAGGGGTGTCTTCCGGTATTGATAAAGAAAGGGGTCATAGATGTTGATTTATGGATCTGGTTATTGTAGACGAATTCGGCTATGGGTAGTAGATTACTCCAGTCGGATTGTAGGTAGATCACGAAACAACGGAGGTATTGTTCCAAGGTAGCGTTAGTACGTTCGGTCTGTCCATTAGCCTGTGGGTGGTAGGCGGTAGACAAGGAGCGTTTTATGTGTAGACCTTTGCAGAATTCTAGCCAAAATTTGGCAGTAAATTGGGTACCTCTATCTGTTACTATGGTTTCAGGTAAGCCGTGTAAACGAAATATTTCTTTAATAAAGATCGTAGCAGTATCTTTAGCAGAAGGGATGGTTTTGGTAGCTATGAAATGGCTCATTTTGGAGAAGCGATCTACTACTACTAGTATGGTCGTATATCCGTTAGATGGTGGGAGGTCTACTATGAAATCCATAGATATATCTTGCCAAGGGGCTTCTGGTATTTTAAGTGGTTGTAGTAGACCCTGTGGTTTCTTTTTATCGTCTTTGGATCTTATACATACTGTACAATGAGTTACGTATTCTTCTATATCTCTTGATATCCTAGGCCACCAGAATAAGCGTGTTATACTTTCCTTCGTTTTGTATATTCCGGCGTGACCTCCTAGGGGTGAATCATGGAAATGGTTTAATATACTATTCTTTGCTTCAGGGGGAACGTAGATCTTCTTCTCTTTGTAGAACAATCCATCTTTTGGTTGTAGTAGAGTCGTCTGGTCGTTTAATTTGGAATATTTTCTAATAATGTCCCATAACGATAATGTTGCATTGAGAAAACAGTTTCTCGGTAATACGTAGGATGTTTCGGACTTTTGTCTGGATTCTATACTTCTGGATAGAGCGTCGGCTTTACCGTTCTTCTTTCCTGGTCTATATGTTATATTAAAGATGAATCTGGAAAAGAAGAGAGCCCATCTGGCTTGCCTAGGCTTCAGCCTCTTTGCTTGTCTCAGATACTCTAAGTTTTTGTGATCAGTATATATTGTTATGGGGTGGATTGTACCTTCTAGAAGATGACGCCATTCTTCGAGGGCAGCTTTTATCGCGAGGAGTTCTTTATCCCCAATGTCGTAGTTAATTTCCGCTGGAGTTAAGGTTCTCGAATAAAAGGCGATAGGGTGTAGATTCCGGTTTTCTCCTTGTACTTGCGATAGTATGGCGCCAAGGGCGGTATCCGATGCATCAGTTTCGAGGATGAAGGGTTTTGTGGTATCAGGCATGCTTAGTATGGGAGCTGTAGAGAATAAATGCTTCAGATAACAGAAGGCGTCATTAGCGGCTACCGACCATTTGAATGGTATAGATTGTTTGGTTAGATATGTCAATGGTTTAATTATCTTGGAGAAATCTCTGATAAATTTCCTGTAAAAATTACAAAAACCAATAAAGCATTGTATTCCTTTCTTATTTGCGGGAGTGGGCCAAGATCGTATCGCTTCGATTTTGGAGGGATCCATCCTTATATTATTAGGCTCTATCACGAATCCAAGGAACTCTAAGGTGGTTACATTAAATTGACATTTTTCAAGCTTGGCATATAATCTGTGTTGTCTTAATATTAATAAAACATTTCTCACATGTCGTGTATGATCTTCTTGATTATCGGAGTATATCAATATATCATCTAAGTATACTATTACGTATTGGTCTAATATGTTTTTTAGGATATCGTTCAAAAAGTATTGGAAGGTGGCAGGTGCGTTACAGAGCCCGTAGGGCATGACTAAGTACTCGTAATGCCCGTACCTTGACCTGAAGGCAGTCTTCCATTCGTCCCCTTTTTTGATTCTTACTAGATTATATGCTCCGCGTAGATCCAGTTTTGTAAATATTTTAGCTGTCTTCAGTCTGTCCATCAGTTCAGTTATGAGCGGTAGTGGATATTTGTTCTTGATAGTGATCGCGTTCATCGCTCTGTAATCGATGCAGGGGCGTAGTCCTCCATCCTTTTTTCCTACAAAAAATATTGCTGCCCCAGCGGGAGAAGTTGAGGGTCTTATAAAACCTTTAGTTAAATTCTCCTCTATGTACTCTCTTAAGACTCTTAATTCAGGTTCGGATAGAGGATACACTCTGCCAAAAGGAATCGTAGCACCGGGAATGACGTCTATTGGACAATCATAGGGGCGGTGAGGAGGGAGTGTATCAGCTCCTTTCTTCTCGAATATATCATAGAAGTCGGTATAGGCCTGTGGTAATATAGGTATCACACTATTGTTAAGTATAAGTTTTTGTGGGTGTATACATTCGGTTTTACAATGTGCTGAAGAGTAGGTCAATGTAGCTTTTATCCAGTCTATACTAGGATTATGAAGTCGTAACCATTCGATGCCGAGAATCACAGGAAAGATCGGGGTTTTAACTATATCAAATATTATCTCTTCATGGTGTCTTACTCCTGTGTTCATGGTAATGATCTCTGTCTCTTGTGTCACGAGTCCGGAACTAATGAGAGTACCGTCCAATAATGAGACAGAAAAGGGATAGCTTTTCTTTCTAAACGGAATTTTTAGTTTTGTATTAATGATATATCAATAAAATTCTGACTCGCTCCTGAATCAATCAACGCAGTCAGGTCCGCTGTGTGATCCTGCCACTGTAATGATATATTAACAGTAAGATGTTCACCCGATGTACCAAGTATACAGTAATTCGTAAAGCATTTTACAGGAGTCATAGGCTTACCGGTTAGGTTCCGCGGTTTCAGTCTGCATTCACGGAGTTGATGGCCAGCTCTCCCGCAGTACATGCAGAGACCCAAAGACCTTCTCCTGTTGCGTTCTCTTTCGTCTAGTCGGCCCCTAGCTGCTCCTACCTGCATTGGCTCTGATTCTGGAGAAGGTAAAGCAGGAAACGGTAAGGGAGCTGGAGGAGTGCTCCTCCGTTGAGGTGTGGATACGACGGTTCTTTCAGCTCGTCTCTCTCTCAATCGCCGATCTATGCGTATGCATAGTCTCATGGTGTCCTCGAGACTATTAGGGGTGCCTGTACGGGCAAGTTCGTCCTTTAAAGCTTCTGATAATCCTAGTCTGAAATGGGTCAGTAAGGCGGGTTCGTTCCAGTCGGATTCTAGGGCGAGATGACGGAACTCTGTTATATAGTCCTCTACTTCAGAACGACCTTGACGTAAGGACATCAGAGCATGTGCTGCATTACTAGTACGGTGATGATCATCATATAACTCCTCCATAGCACCGAAAAACGTATTCCATTCGTTGAGTATTGGGTTATTGGTATGTAACAAGTGATGGGCCCAGGTTTGAGGTTTACCTCTTAGTAAAGAAATCACCATGCGTACTCGTGTAAAGTCATTATTATATACATGCGGTTGTAAGGAGAAGAGCACTTGGCAGGAGGTGATGAAACTCCGGAACTGGTGTCTATTCCCGTCGTAAGTTTCTGGTGGAGAGGTATGGATGTCCGGGGCATAGATGGGTTCTGCACGGTATGGAGGAGGTTCAGGCATCACACCGAGCTGTACCGGGTTTACATGGACAGCTTGTTCTAAACGGTTCTGATTATTCTGTAACACCCCCTGGGCGTCTCTTACGTCTTGCACAGTTTGGGCTAAAGCCGCTAATTGTTGGGTAAGTGCATTCAGAGTATCGGCAAGATTCGTTGGTTCCATTATATGGCTCTAATATTATGTCAGGAATCGACCTGAAAAGAGTTTCTTATATGAGAATAAGTGTAAGAGGAACCACTGTGTAGTAATCTTGCCTGTACGTAGCGAGTATCAGAGTCAGGAGGAACGATATATATAACGCTGCCTGTCTGCTGGTACCAGTGGCGTCAGGTTCGTAGTAGATCAGGTGGTACTTGTGGATGTTATACCAGGTGCTTTGATAGTAGGTATGTCTTTTGATAGTTACCCCGTTAGAAATGGTCGATGTAGTGGCCTAGGTCACGGGCCCAAAGGATTACTACGCATAAGTCGTTTCCAGGCAATAAGGTCGTGAGGCAGGCAGAGTTCGGTACGTAAGTGGTATCCAGGCAATAAGGTCGTGAGGCAGGTAGAGTTCGGTACGTAAGTCGTATTCAGGCAATAAGGTCGTAAGGCAGGCAGAGTTCGGTGCGTAAGTCGTATCCAGGCAATAAGGTCGTCAACAAGGGGAATCAATCAGCATATGAGTAATCACAGGTAATAAGGAGGGAAATTAGCTCAGTAATCATACAAAATATTAGAGCGTCGACTTACCCCACTGAGGATTCTTTTATAGGGTGTCTCATTTAGGCAGCCGGGGATAGCGCCGACGTCATCCGTCTGCGCCGGCATCTCTCCGTGCCCATAAGGCCGCTCGGGACCATGCGCATGCGCGGAAGGTCTTCTCCGGCGACTGAGGATACTCCGGCCTGCGCGTCGACACGTGGCAGCGCCAACGCCTCGCTATGCCGTACGATCACCTCTCGGGTACCCGCAGGAGGCATCGCTACAGGGGTTATACCGCCGGTAAGGGAGGAATCCTGACAATGAGAAACACTTGAAGCACATACCTTTACAGAAATTGAAGGATCTGGAAATCTGGGGTAACGGAACTGAGAAACTCCCCTATGACGGGTATCTACAGGTGAAATTGGAGATCGGATCCGAAGTCATCGGACAGTCCGGAGGTTATGATGCATTGGCCATTGTGTGTCCTCGGCCTTCAGGGGCAAACAGGAGTTCCATGATAGTGGGGACAAATACTGACCTGGTGCGACGTCTCCTGACACCTATCGTACTGGAAGAAGGTTCTACTAAAGGAGTACACCCAATGTTACGTCCAGTCTATCAGAGAATGGTCGAAGAACAGAAGGCACCTGCTGAAGTGGGGTGCCTGTGGAGATTGGAAGGAACAGAGAAGGTTCTGCAATCAGGAGAAGTAACGAGTTTCCAGGCTTCAGTCAAGTTGAACGGATCACAACCGGGCCCCCACATCAAGTCTCTTTCCTCCTCCTGCCGATACCAACTGCGTAATATTTCCAGAATTCGGCCATTTCTTACCGCTGTCACCACAAAACAACTCATACATGCCCTGGTAATCTCCCGACTCGACTATTGCAATAATCTGTTATCTGGCCTCCCTCTGTCCCGCCTCTCCCCCTACAATCCATCCTGAACGCCTCGGCCAGGCTAATTCACCTCACCCGCCGCTCTGTCTCTGCCGCTCCCCTCTGCGAGTCCCTTCACTGGCTCCCCATCCACTGCAGAATTAAGTTCAAAATCCTTATCCTTACCTACAAAACCCTCACTAACTCAGCTCCCCACTACCTGTCCTCACTAATCACCAAATACACCCCAGCCCGCTCCCTAAGGTCAAACAGTGACCTGCGCCTAGCTTCTCCCCGTATCACCTCTTCCCATGATAGCCTGCAGGATTTCTCACGTGCAGCCCCCACTCTCTGGAACGCTCTCCCTCGTACTGTCAGACTTTCCCCTAACTTCTCTTCCTTCAAACGCTCCCTTAAAACGTTCTTATTTAGGGAAGCCTACCACCCAACTCACTGACGCAATCATCAATCACTCTCACCTTGCAGTCCTCTCCTCCTGTTTCCAACCCCAACCCTCCTAGATTATGAGTTCCTACGGGAATAGGGCCTCATCTCCTCCTGTACTGTTTGTCAAATGTTGTTCAATGTATTGTATTGTAACCCTGTCTATACTGTGCCTATTGTACAGCACTGCGGAATATGCTGGCGCTTTATAAATAAAGAATAATAATAATAAGAATAATATGTGGTACTGGAAACCGATTTCAGTCATGGGAGTGAAGCCGGAGTAGAAGTAATCCCTGAAATAATCTCCACTAAAGCTTTGAAAAGAACATGAGGAAGAGTCTCAGTCAGTGTGTGTAATGTGTCTGATTCTCCAGTAGTCCTAAAAGCACGAATGCCTATCGGGCAAGTAGCGTCTGCTACGCCTCTCTCTCCTACCGATTTAGGAGGGGGAGTGGATAAAGAGATTCCAGATGAAAGGTTCTAACCCAAGGACGCTCCCATCTCACCTGAATGGAAGAAACGTCTTCAGTCCCAGGTCCTAAAGTGGAGGGACTTGTTCTCGAAAGATGAGTTTGACATAGGCCTAGCTAAAAGTACTGAGCACCGCATTCGATTACAAGAAGACAAGCCGTTTCGTGAAAGGTCAAGACGAGTTCCGCTGGGAGACTTGGATGATCTACGGGAACAGCTGAATGAACTGCAAAGAACCAAGGTGATTCAAGAGTCCAGGAGCCCATACGCATCTCCAATAGTAATGGTCCGGAAGAAGAATGGTTCTGTCCGTCTATGCATAGATTATTGCACGCTGAACCGGAGAACCATCCCTGATCAATATGCAACTCCTCGGATAGAAGATACCTTACAGTGTTTGTCTGGAGCAAAATGGTTTAGTGTACTAGACCTGCGAAGTGGGTATCACCAGATACCAATGCATCCTGAAGACAAAGAGAAGACTGCGTTCATCTGCCCATTGGGGTTCTATGAGTTCAACAGAATGCCTCAAGGCCTTACGGGGGCTCCAGCCATGTTCCAACGGTTAATGGAGAAAACAGTCGGGGACATGAACCTGATCGAAGTATTAGTGTATCTGGATGACATAATAGTGTTCGGGAAGACTCTGGAAGAACATGAACAACGGTTGGAGAAGGTCTTGAAGAGGCTCCATGAAAAGGGATTGAAACTGTCTCTGGAGAAGTGTCAGTTCTGTTTACCGTCTGTTACGTATTTGGGACATGTGGTCTCAGCAGAAGGCGTTTCGACAGATCCTCGGAAGTTGGAGGCCGTAGCTTCCTGGCCTAGACCCCGAAACGTTACTGAACTTAGATCTTTCTTGGGGTTCTGCTCCTATTATCGAAGATTTGTAGGAGGATTTGCCAAAATAGCTCAACCACTGAACAAGCTCCTACAGAAGGAAAACACAGAAGAAGGCCACAAGGCCTCTGACCGAAGTCCGTCGGCCCCAGGGCCAAGGAAAGCTCGAGAGTCTATCCAGGGAGAATGGACTAGCCAATGCGAAGGTGCTTTCTTGATGCTGAAAGAGAGTTTAACTCGAGCTCCTGTCTTGGCCTATGCAGATCCTCACAAGCCGTACAAACTACATGTGGATGCCAGCAGAGAAGGTCTAGGGGGAGTCCTGTACCAAGAGTATGGTGGATTGCTGAGGCCTGTAGCATATGTGAGCCGGAGCCTTACGCCTTCTGAAAAGAACTATCCTACCACAAGTTGGAGTTCCTAGCCTTGAAGTGGGCGGTGGTAGACAAGCTAAAGGACTATCTGTATGGAGCCGAGTTTGTGATAAAGACGGATAACAATCCTCTTACCTACGTCCTTACCACTGCGAAGCTGGACGCAATGGGACATCGGTGGTTGGTCGCTCTGTCAGGGTTTCGGTTCAGTCTGAAGTATCGCCCTGGGGTGAATAATCGAGATGCTGATGCTTTGTGGAGAAGACCCTACACTACAGAATGGACTCAGTTAACTCCAGACGGGGTACAAGCTTTGTGTCAAGGAGCAGAGCGCCGGGTCAAGGGAGGGATTGAAGCGGAAGCCATAGGGGTCATTGCTGCGGCTGTTCCGGAGTTCTACTGCAACCCTACGCAGTTGAGGGATGAAAGTCTGCCTACTTTTTCAAAACAGGACCTGAGAGATGATCAGGCTAGAGACCCTTTAATTGCGTTAACCGTAAAGGCCCTAACTGCGAACCAACGGGAAATTCTGCTGACCAATTCCCCAGATGGAGCCAGATTGGTCTACAAAGAGTGGGAACGATTGAAGATGTTGGATGGGGTGGTCTACCGAAGGGGCCCCTCAACCAATGCTGAAGAGACCCAACAGTTGTTCCTTCCCACTAAACATAGAGAGAGTGTACTGCGATCGCTACATGATGAACATGGACATTTGGGCGCAGAAAGGACTTTTAAGCTGGTGCAAGACAGATTCTATTGGCCTTGCATGAGAGCTGAAGTGGAAAGTTACTGCCATTCATGTCTGAGGTGTATCCAAAGGAAGACCCTACCGACCCGAACCGCTCCAATGAGCCATCTGCAAAGTCAAGGACCCATGGATTTGGTGTGCATTGATTTCCTGTGCTTTGAGCCGGATGCTAGTGGGCAGGGAAATATTCTAGTAGTGACTGATCATTTCACACGTTACGCCAAAGCCTTTTCTACGAAAGACCAACGTGCCCCTACGGTGGCGAAGGTTCTGATGGAAAAGTTCTTTGTTCACTATGGCCTACCAAGGAGAATACACTCTGATCAGGGTAGAGACTTTGAAAGCCGGCTTGTTGGGCAATTACTGGAACTGCTGGGAATTCAGAAGACCCGAAGTACACCATATCACCCTCAAGGTGATGCTCAACCCGAAAGGTTCAATCGCATGCTGCTAAATATGCTGGGGACACTGTCAAACAGAGAGAAGCAGAGCTGGAGTCGTCACATAGCTACGCTGGTACATGCATATAACAGTACGGAGAGTGACGCTACTGGATACTCACCGTACCGTCTTATGTTCGGAAGAGAAGCTCGACTGCCGGTTGATTTGGCGTTTGGGCTATCTCTGGATCAGACATCGGTAGCTTCTCATAGAAATTATGTGGATAGACTTCGAAAGAACTTGGCCTCTGCGTTTGAACAGGCCTGTTTGACCTCAGGAAACAGGGAACAAAGGAACTTAAAAGTTCGGATACAGGATCTACAACCCGGTGATAGGGTTTTGTTGATGAACTTGGGTGCTGCTGCAAGGCACAAGTTAGCGGATAGATGGAGTTCTCAGGTCTACATTGTCTGCAAGCAACTGCCGGGTCTGCCAGTGTACCAAATCCGGCCGGATGGAAAGGCTGGGCCTCTTAAGAACTGGCACCGGAATCATTTATTACCTTTGAGAGAGGCTGTGAGGATACCAGTTGGGGACGAACTTTCTCTGCTGAATCCGCCTGCTCCACGTTTGACTCCCATTACTCAGTCTCAACAGACCCGGGCTACCAAGGAGAGTGAGAGGGACAGTGAGGAAGAAAGTTTTTGTCTGGATTGGATGCGCTCCCCAGAGCCTGAAGAGGTCATTCCAGTTCCTGAACGGTGGGAAAGTAATCTGAGGCCTGAGGCTCCCGAATTTCAGTTAGAAGTCCCCGAGACTATTGAAATCCCTGTAGTTCCTGAAGCCGAGTCTTATGACTACAGTTCTATGCCTTCACTGGAAGGATCATACTCCGAAGAGATGTCTGTTCCAGTTGTGGAAAGAAGAACTGAACCCGCACCTATAGTACTTCCACCTGAAGAGGAACTGATTGAGCCAGAACCAAAACGCTCTATTCGGCCGCCCCAGAGACTCACCTACGATTCACCAGGACATAGCACTGAAGAGGCCGTCACCACAGTGCGAAGGTTGCCCGAAGTGTCTGCTATGTTAGCTGAGGTAGTCAAAAGCATGAGTCAACTTGAGGAAGTGTATCTAACCCATTGTATGCTTGCTGCTGAACCTGTATATGTTGCCTAATATATGTTGAAATGTAATGCAACTGTTATACCTCCTTGGAGAGACCCAAGAGTTCTAGGATGGGGAGAGTGTAGCACTGGTTTTAATTCACTGTCGTGGTAGTACTTGTTTTTGGCCACCAGAGGGAGACAAGCGCAATGTAAGACATTGGGACTACATTTTCCAGCATGGTTTGCGGGCGGGAACAGGAAGTGGGTGGGAAAGAGACACTTACATCCGCAGCCTCGTGGAGAGAGCCGTCAGAGCGCACAGAGGAGTGAGAGGAGCAAGACGCAAGTGCAGGAGATAGTGATCGCAACCAGGCCAGAGCGCAGGTGCGGCCTAGCAAAGCTGGAGATCGGGTTTCCCTTCTTATGGAACGAAGACCCCGTGATCCACCGTTAGTAACCCTACACCGATACAGAGTACGCTGAAGGACCCCGAGTTAGGAGACCGCAGATGATCTAACAGGGAGTGCAGGCGGTGAGCTGGACATCTTGTGGCAGATACAGACAAGCAAGACAGCGGATCCGGTGACACAGAGAATCCCAGTCAAAATCGAGCGGAGCGCAGAGTATCTGGTGGATGGGTGAGAGGCCTTCCCGGCCACTGTAAAGTACTAAAGCACGCTGCAGTTTTCTCAAAACCTACAGGGCCCCCTCGTGACTAGTCGAAGATACCTTATAAATAATTCACTGGCCAGTTGAATATTGTACCCGTGTACCAATACACACCTACACTTACATTTCTTGGGACACAGCATGTACGGGACTCACACTCCAACCACGAAGGGGTTAAAATTATTTTTTCCTTTTCCGCTACGCGTTTCTCGCATTACGAACTATTGTAAATATATACATATACCGTGTTACTCTTTATATGCCAGTTTATTCAGTAAACTATATAATTTATAAAATCCACAATGGTGCTGGAGTAAATTTATTCCCTAGTGCGGGGAGACTGACCCGAGGTTCAAATTCAGCGGCTCCTCCGGGAGTGAGCGCTACAAACGTTAGGAAGGGAATAGGGCCCATTGGGTTTTAGAGTTGAGTGACTGAGACTGAGAATAAAAAATGGAAACAAACACATTGAGGGATAATGAGATATAAAGATCAACTTGAGGAGTGGACAAATGTGGGAGCAATGAGGGTTACAAGAGGAGTCCTAGCCAGTGTCTTAGTGCAGTGGTTCCCAAATCCTTGTCCTCAAGTGCCCCAGGACAGCCCAGGTTTGCCAGTTAGCTGAAGCACAGCACAGTTGATATGATTTGCTGCTCAGTGATTGCAGGATTCAGTCTGCATTCCCCCAAGGTAATCCTTAAAATATGGCCTGTTAGTTTGTTCTGAGGACGGGGTTGGTAATCACTGATTTAGTGGATTCCCTAGATTTCTGATGTGTGCACACCCACAACAATCAAATATCTAAACAACACTTTCTGTGAGTAGTGCTCATCAAGGCAAACCAACCAGTTTGTGTCTAAATTATTTAAACATAAGCTGTAATTAGATTATTTGTGTTACAAACAAAACCACCTTATAAAACACATGCTGCTGGGGGGCGGGTTTCTTTGTTTGAAGTAATTGCATGTAAAATGGAAAAAGAAGGATTTTTTTATCTCATGTTTCCATTTTGTGGATTTCTCCTAGGCTTGTGCACCGATTTTTTTTTCGGTTTGATTCGGTTCGATTTTTCGGATTTTTAAACTTTTCGATTCGGCTCGTTTCGACCGATTTCGGTTTCGATTCGATTCGGTTCGACCTGTTTTTCGGGTACATTTTTTTTTCGGAATTTCGACCATTTTTCGTATTTTCGTGTCACTGTGCTCGGTTTTTGTATCGACTTTTCGTTTTTCCAAAAATTTTCGTTTTTCAGAAAATTTTCGTTTTTACAAAATTTTCGTTTTTCGGAAAATTTTCGTTTTTCGGAATTGCACATTTTTCGGCATATCGACCATTTTTCGTATTTTTCGTGTCATTTTGCCCGTTTTTTGTATCGACTTTTCGTTTTTTCGAAAAATTTTCGTTTTTCAGAAAATGTTCGTTTTTACAAAATTTTCGTTTTTCGGAAAATTTTCGTTTTTCGGAACATCTGTTCTCCTTGTTTGCCACATTTCAAGCCCATTCGAAAAATCCGAAAATATTTCGTTTCGGCTCGGAAAACATTTTGGATCTGAACTTTTCGGATCTAAAATTTTTCGGAAATTCGGCCGCATCCGAAAACACGAATCGGGAAATTTCGTGAAAATTCCGAAATTCCGAAACCCGAAACGCACATCCCTAATTTCTCCCATGATGCAACATTTAACAAAATCCATGCACAAGCTTTACTTTACTGCTGTGTTATAGTTTCTATAGTATTTAACAGTCAATGAGGAGGAGGAGTAAGCATTTAGATAATGCTGCAGCGGGGCTGTTGTGTCCTGTGGGTCACGTGAGATAAGAGATGGCAGCTGAATGAGAGACGACAGGGAGCTTAAAACACTTCTAATCTACCCCCTGGTGATGTCCGTAAATACAGTTACAGGTACAATAAGTTTTTATAAAGCGCTAACAAGTTCTGTAGTGCTGTACATCCCACACAATACAATGATGTGATTCAGTGACTGCTCCATAGACTCCATTCTATGCCCAATGCCACACAGTGAGCAGGGCCGTCTTTAAGGTGGGACAAAAGGGGCAGTTGCCCCAGGCCCAGTCATAGTTGAGGGGCCCAAAGCAGGCTGCTTCGTTTGTGGACTGCTGGCAGGGGCGTCGCTATGTGGGGGCGGGGGGTGCGGCCCGCCCCTGGTGACACCCGCCTTTAGGGTGACACCGTCACCCTAAGGGCGGGTGTCTCACCCTCCGCCGCGTGTTCGCTCCCTGCGAGCGTCCAAAGCTGTGTAGCTTCGGCGCTCGCCTGGGGGAAACACGTCACCAGCCAATCGCGGCTGGTCACGTGGCTCCCACAGGCGAGCGCCCAACCTGTACGCCGCCGGACACTCAGAGGGAGCGAACACGTGGCGGAGGTGAGCTGGGGCATATCCATGAGCTGCTGGGGCATATCCATCTGCTGGGGCATATATCCATGAGCTGGGGCATATATCCATTAGCTGCTGGGGCATATCCATGAACTGGGGCATATCCATGTGCTGGGGCAGTATCCATGAGCTAGGGCAAATCCATGAGCTGGGGCAGTATCCATGAGCTGGGGCAGTATCCATGAGCTGGGGCATAACCATGAGCTGGGGCAATATCCATGAGCTGGGGCATATCCATGAGCTGTGGCAATATCCATGAGCTGCTGGGGCAGTATATCCATGAGCTGGGGCACTATATCAATGAGCTGGGGGCATATCCATGAGCTGGGGCAATATCCATGAGCTGGGGCAATATCCATGAGCTGCTGGGGCAGTATATCCATGAGCTGGGGCAGTATATCAATGAGCTGGGGCAGTATCCATGTGCTGGGGCATATCCATGAGCTGGGGGCATTATCCATGAGCTGGGGGCATTATCCATGAGCTGGGGCAGTATCCATGTGCTGGGGCATATCCATGAGCTGGGGCATATCCATGAGCTGGGGGCATTATCCATGAGCTGGGGCAGTATCCATAAGCTGGGGCAATATCAATGAGAGGAGCTGGGGCATTATCCATGAGAGCAGCTGGGGCAGTATATCCATGAGAGGAGCTGGGGCAGTATATCCATGAGAGGAGCTGGGGCAGTATATCCATGAGAGGAGCTGGGGCAATATCCATGAGAGGAGCTGGGGCAATATCCATGAGAGCTGCTGGGGCATATCCATGAGAGCTGGGGCATATCCATGTGTGCTGGGGGCAGTATCCATGAGAGCTGGGGCAATATCCATGTGTGAGCTGGTCTGGGGCAATATATCCATGTGTGAGCTGAGGCTCAATATATCCATGTGTGAACTGAGGTGCAATATATCCATATGTGAGCTGGGGTACAATATATCCATATGTGAGCTGGGGCAATATATATCCATGGGTGAGCTGCTGGGGGCAATATATAACTGTGAACTGGGGCAATATATCCATATGTGAGCTGGGGCAATATATATCCATGGGTGAGCTGCTGGGGGCAATATATCCAGAGCTGCTGGGGGCAATATATATCCATGTGTGCTTTCACTGCCTTCGAACAGGCACCGTACTTGCTGGCAGTTGGCAAAAATTTGTGTGAGCATATGAGAGAGCTCCACAGCAATAAACCTCACAGTAATGTGCGCTGTGTGTATGAGCTTTCAGTGTTATATGGGAGTACTGATTTAGGAGTAAGAGTAGTTAAAAAAAATCCGTAAAACTCGGGGGGCGGTGACACCATAAATTACTGCACCGGGTGACACCAACCCTAGTGACGCCACTGGCTGCTGGGGCCGTTTTACAGTGGTGGCTCTGTGTTTTTTGGAGGCCCCAGGCTTCTGTGGAAGCACTGCAGCCTTCCTAGGCCCAGTGGGCCCCCTCTGATGATGTCAGAGAGGGTGCGCTGCAGGGGGCGGGGCCAAACGGGAGGAAGCCAGTTGAGGTTTCCTGACTGCATAGACCTGGACACACCCTAATCAAAATACCTTACATGGAGGCTGCAGCTCCTTGTGCTGACTCCACTCCCTCCTTCCACAGACTGAGCCATGAGCCTCCACGTGCTGCTGGAATACAAGAAGGTATTTGAGGGGGGGACTGGTATTTGGGGGGGCCCTAGGAGAAACACAGGACTGGTCCTGCTAAAAAACTGGCTGCACATCACAATCTCCCTCCAACTCTCAGCTCAGAGGCATCCTCTCCTTAATGCAGCAAGAGCTGTGCAGAGGCTGACTGTCACAATCTATTTGTAGCAATGTTTGTGCGCACAGCCTAATTTGCTAAATTAGCAGTGCCGAGCGCTGAGCTGCAGAACAGCGTTCAGTGGCAAATTGCTAATTTAGCACTTGCAGCAGCTGAGCAACTGAACGCACCTCAGGCTGCTTTCTGGAACAGCATGTGGGGAGAGCGCTTATACTTCTTTGGGTAAGGGTAACCCTCTCCACTCACTACCCCGGATACTGCACTTTCATTTTATAGCTTACTACTGTCGTATAAACAGATGCAGGTTCTTACCTAAGCTCTCACAGTTTGCATGGAATGGGCAAACATGGATTCACAGGCATTTTTTTTTCAACATTTTATAATTATTTAAATATAAATATATCATTATTTTAAAAACGTTTAATAATCATTTTAATATAGTTAAAATAAAATATATTTTCATACTTAAAATTTTAACAATATAATGAAGACTAAAAAGCAGTGAACCTCCAAAAAGTCTAGATATTTGAAATGATAATCTATAGTTAATGGCACCACGATGTGTAATCCAAGGAATACAGACTAAATTTTAACTATTTGATCTCTAGAATATGCCATTCATACCTATATTATGACGAAAGTATATAAAATTGCATAATCATTATTAAATGTAGAATGAAAAGGACACCAGGCATAAGGACCAGTGTGGTGTCATTTGTATTCTACAATTTAATAAAGATTAAACTGTTTTACAGATACTTCTGTTTAATGAGATCTATTAATTCTCAAAGTTAGTAATGATATAATTATTAGAATATATAATTTCAGTTTTATTCCTGTGGAGCTCTGTGATGTTATGCTCACACACTGCACATTACTGTCATTGTTTGAAAGTCTGTACAGACTCTGACCCAACCACCTCAACAGGCAGAGAATTCCACAGCTTTATTGCTCTTCCTGTAAAAAGAAAGCTATGCGTTATGCTGAATTTCCTTTTTGTCCAGTCTATACATCATGTGTTTATGTATATAGAATGTGTGTAAATATATATTTGAAGAATTTTATATATAAGTCCATGATGTATTTGTTTTTTTTTTTTTTGGATGTTGGGGGTGGAGAGAAAAATCATGCGGTGTGCGGGCTATCAGGGGGGGGGCAAGAAAAAATTTGCCCAGGGTCCAATCAATATTAACCCTTTCGCTGCTGAGGCTTTTCCCGCCCCTGTGCTGAGGTCATTTTTTACCTGTTTTGCGCATCATGTTTAAACGTGTTTTGAAGGCTTATTTTAGTATATGACACCGACATATTATATATCGTTCTTTCCGTCAGACTCGTAGATTCATAATATGTCATTATTATATGTATACGTTATGTCATGTCTGTATATTATAACAAAAAATGCAATAAAATATGTATTTTCAATAATTTACAACGTGTAAAGTGTTTTTTTCCACATTTTAACATGCGAGCAATTGCGGTTATATTTTGTATGGGGTGCGCTTGTTAAAAAAATTAGAGATGGGGTCTCGTTACATTTTTTTTTGGGGAAAATGACACTATTTTTAACAAACGCACCGCATACAAAAATCGTTAGTGCAGCATCATTGTTCACATTATAATTGAAATGGGAACAATATTGCTGCATTAACAAACCCAAAAAAAAGAAAAAAAAGTGTTTATTTTTTTATTTATTTTTTTTTTTTTTAATATTTTTTTTTTTTTTTACAACATTTTTAACTTTCATGTTTGGTATCGTTGGAACGGCCATGCTCTGGCCGATCCAACGATATCAAAATTTAACCCCTAGCTGCCACGGATCGGGAGATAGGGAGTTCATTGGAACTCCCTATCTCCACAGTTGGTGGCAGTTAGGGGTAACTGTAGGACTGGCGTCATCGTGCTATGCACGATGACGCCAGTCCTCTGGGGGAGTTCCCGGAGGCTTGGCCGACATCCAAGATGTCGGCCAGCTCCCGGGAAGGATCGCGAATTGGCGCTTTTCAGCGCCGATTTGCGATCCAGCTCCCCAGGGGTTAATGCCAGGCATCATTTGGAAGGGCAGGCTGTGCCCTTCCAAATGATGCCTGGGTTAACCCCCTGTGCGCCGCCGATCGGGAGGGAGAGAGGTCCGAAGGACCTCCCCCCCTCCCTTTCAGGCGCCTCCTCCGCACATGCGGGGGGGGCGCCTGAATTAGGTGTCATCGCGCCCCCGCGATGACACCTAATAATGGCGGCTGCTGGTCCGGATGCCGGGCTGACATCCTGGATGTCAGCCCGCACCGGAGGGGCCAGCGATCGGCCGGAACCCGGCCGAACGCTGACCCCAATGTGAGGACGCGCTCAGCGCGTCCTCAGCACACCAGCGGTAATGCTGAGGACGCGCTGAGCGCGTCCTTAGCATTGAAGTGGTTAAAGACAGGCCTGACAGTGAGCAGCAAGTGATGTAAAGATAGTGGGCCATATTACAAAGTTAACGCTAACGTTAGCACTCAGCTGTGTGAGCATTAATGTTAGGTTAAGTGGTCCTAGCGAGGGCCGATCATATTACACTCCGAACGCTGATGGGTTAAAAAAAAACGATTCGGGCTTGTGCTTTTTTCAGCGCGAGCCTGTTGTACTTTACGTTCCCTATGCTTAACATGGGGAGCGCAAAGTGTTAATTAGCGTTAGGATTACAACAAAGTCCTATTGCTAATTACGTCCCGCTGTGGTTAACTGAAAAGTTACCCACAGCTATGAGCTAGTGCTAACTGATGCCGCTTATGCAGAATCAGTCAGCACCCGCCGAACCCCCCCAAAAATACCAATTACATACTCACCTTTTATCTTAGGTCGAACGGCTTCCCAAACCACTTCTTTTGGGCGCTGGAAGCAGAGGGAGTCTGGGGGGAAAAAAGTCCCCCAGACTCCCTCCGCGATCACGCTTAGCACTGCCTTAAGCATCCTGAGGCTCAGTGCCGCATTACGGGGCAGGCTACTAGATTAGAGCCTTCCCAGTAATATCAAGCTAAAACGGGGACGCTAAGGAGAAACCTGCAGTGCAGGTTTTCCTCCTTATCGTCCCCGTTTTAACGTGAAGTTTGTAATATGGCCCAATGTGGGGGGACAGTTTACAACATAAAAGATCACACAATGGATGCACCAAGTGACACATATAGGGCTCTATTACATTCTTCGCGCAAACGTTAAGGCGTGTGCAAAAACGCATTAACGCGAGGGGCAAAACCCCTTGCGTTGAACGTCATATTACAATGTCTGCGCAAAAATGCGCGTTAACGTCTACCGCAGTGAACCTGCGCGAACGCTGCGCGAGCGTAATGTACGTTGAGCGTCCTATACTTAACATTGCGAGCGCAAATGCGTTTGTGCGCTGGTACGTGGATGGTATTACAATCTATGCGTAAAATTTAATGGACAACGTTTGCGCGCATAATTTTAACGTCTTTGAAAAGCTGGTGTTAATGGCAAATCTGAACGTCCTGGCCGAACCCAAATACACCAGCCCAAAAAAAAATACACAGCAACGTATAGTTACACATTCTACACATACCCAAACAATAAAATTTAGAAGTTGTGCGTATTTTTATTATTGATGCAGCATATATACTCAGATTGATTTTGGCAGGCGCAAAAACTTAACGGGAGACAATTGTGGTTCTTAATTCTGATTGGCTGAATCGTGTGAAAAAACAGTCCACACACCGATTTCTGCGCGCAACGTTAATGCACGTGCGTTTTTGCGTGTGTTTTTCATGCGCGTTATTTTTTGACGGATGAAAAAATGCGCACGGATTGTAATACCACTGTTATTTTTCGCGTGTTAACGTTTAACGCTTCGCGCAAAAAATCACGCGTTGCGCGTGAATTTTTGCGCAAAGAATGTAATAGAGCCCATAGAGTAAAATATTTTCTTAACTAAATAAGAGAAAAACAAAGTACATGTAAGATATCAGCAACATAAAACAAACAAAATAAAGACATTTCATTTTTCTGGTGGTAGTGTCCCTTTAATAGAAAAGTGATATTTTTTCCCATTCCATCTGTAGAAAGAAATGCTACTTAACAATTTATAAATAGTTTTGTTATGTTCTGTATCTTCATTTAATATTTTTTTTCATGATAAAAAGAGATAACTTGTGCAAGAAACTGAAATAGAAAATGAATGAAACAATGGAAAAATACAGACGTTTTCAATTTACATTTGAATACCTCTTTATAACAATGCAAAACATGTACATATATTCATGCTGGTACCCAGTTTAACATGCAGGCTAGTGACATACATTTTACTTTACGAAATAATACAGAGAACAATAAGACGACTTGTCATGCGAATAGAACATTTTCTTTATAAAGAGTCATTTGTTATCTACAACTAATGCATTCACCTGCTTGCAAATTGATCCAGTAACAAATATTGTTTTTCATTTAAGACTATAGCTTTTGAGTAGAAACATTAACATAGAAAACAAAACAGTGGTTGGGTGCCTAATCTTGTATGACAACAAGGGCGAGAACAGCAACTTGTTAGGTATTGCGCATATATGTTTACAACATGCAAAAGAACTGCTGCATTTTAAAAGCCACCTGTTAGTTTGGATGAAGACCTAACCTTAATCCCATTTAATCGCTAATTATTGGGTACCGTAGATGCTCGAGTATAACGCGACCTGAATATAACGCGATTGATAGAGATTTATTATGGAAATGAGAGAGTACTCAAGACTCGAATATACACGAGGAGCAAAATTTTACTGTATCAGTAAACAATTAAAATCCTTCCAGGTTCTCTTAACACGGTCAGGCTCCCCATCAGGCCAGGGTGCTCTGCTCTAGAATGATTGCAGTTGTTACTAAGTATTTTATTTTATTATTATTATTCTTTATTTATAAAGCGCCAGCATATTCCGCAGCGCTGTACAATAAGCACAGTATAGACAGGGTTACAATACATTGAACAACATTTGACAAACAGTACAGGAGGAGATGAGGGCCCTATTCCCGTAGGAACTCATAATCTAGGAGGGTTGGGGTTGGAAACAGGAGGAGAGGACTGCAAGGTGAGAGTGATTGATGATTGCGTCAGTGAGTTGGGTGGTAGGCTTCCCTAAATAAGAACGTTTTAAGGGAGCGTTTGAAGGAAGAGAAGTTAGGGGAAAGTCTGACAGTACGAGGGAGAGCGTTCCAGAGAGTGGGGGCTGCACGTGAGAAATCCTGCAGGCTATCATGGGAAGAGGTGATGCGGGGAGACGCTAGGCGCAGGTCACTGTTTGACCTTAGGGAGCGGGCTGGGGTGTATTTGGTGATTAGTGAGGACAGGTAGTGGGGAGCTGAGTTAGTGAGGGTTTTGTAGGTAAGGATAAGGATTTTGAACTTAATTCTGCAGTGGATGGGGAGCCAGTGAAGGGACTCGCAGAGGGGAGCGGCAGAGACAGAGCGGCAGGTGAGGTGAATTAGCCTGGCGGAGGCGTTCAGGATGGATTGTAGGGGGGAGAGGTGGGACAGAGGGAGGCCAGATAAGAGATTATTGCAATATTCGAGTCGGGAGATTACCAGGGCGTGTATGAGTTGTTTTGTGGTGACAGCGGTAAGAAATGGCCGAATTCTGGAAATATTACGCAGTTGGTATCGGCAGGAGGAGGAAAGAGACTTGATGTGGGGGATGAAGTATGAAGCCGCCAGCCACCTGTCTTTTTTACTAGCGATTAGATGGCCGGCAGAGCTGAGCGAGGTGAATGATTGGCTTAAACCGAGCATGCCCTCTGGCCGTGATGGATCCCACCTCTCCAGAATCCAGGAGTTCCTAAAGTGTTTGCATGCATCAGGGAGTCCACATTCACTTCAACGAGACTACCAGAGCTTCTTGGAGACTTGGGATCCAGAGCTGGGCAAGTTTTTTTTTTTTTACACGCGATGCAGATGTCTCGAATTTAACACGACCCCTCCAATTTTAAGGTAAATTTTTGTCATGAAAATCTAGTGGTATACTCGAATATGAACACTGTTGTACCCAAGCATCATTAGTCCCTTCACTACGATGTTGTTTTCCATAAAACCACTGTCAGTATCCAGTGGTTTTATAGGAAACAAATTTCAGTATTTATACAGTTGTAAGACCAGTCAACCTGTCAATATCACTATTGGTTTAATAATGCTACAGCAATATGTTTATAACATATATTTTTAATTCATTGTTTTTACATCAATATTCCAAAGTGGAAAACATGACAGGAGTTGGAGAGCAGAGATGTGCAGAAACGAATCGTCATGTGAATTTTGTACATAAAGAAAGTGGAATTTTAAGCATATTTCAAGATCAGAGTGTCTGGGATAAATAAAGTAAATGAAGGAAGCAAGACGTAATGCAAGAAATAAGACAAAATTGGGGTACAAGGAACTAAGAGATGTTTTGTGTGAGCAGCGAGACAATGAGATGGAGCTAACCAGCAAAACTGTACAGTCAAGGGAGATTAATGGGTGAATAACTAACTGGGGTGGGGAATATGTGGATAATGGCACACCTGGCCAAACAAAAATAAGCTGGAGCAATAATAATAATAAAAAATCTTACAAAGTAGAGATTAAACATTAGTACTTACAGTATCTGAGAGATACTATGTTGCTCACAGAATTTTAAAATTAAACGTATCGTACAGATATTATTATAGTAAAACATAGAGATAGACCCCTAAAAATGGCTCACATAAGAAGATACTTTTCATATTCATAGTTTGTAGCTTGTAGTGACAAGAAATACTGTGCTAAGAGATGATATACTAAAATTCCAAACTAGAAAACGATCATATGACAAATGTCAAAACCATGTGCAATTCGCTTATCTTACATATAAGAAACATCTGCCCTACTGTATATGTCATACAGATTTACAAAAACATTCCCTAATCTGTGTAATTGCCCATGAATTAATTTATCTCACCACAGATATTCTTCTTTTTTTGTGATTTAATTATTGTGATGTGGAAAGTGCTAGTAATCTAATGGTGGCTTAAAAAATTCTTTTTACGGACACTTACTCTTTGAGCGGATTGTGATGATTGCCATGAATTTTGCTTATTAATGGTATTATTTTTTTTATTTGTGTTTAGTATCTAATAACGCAAATTCTAATCCTAGGAATCGGTGTTTACTAGATTTGTGCATTAGTTTTCAGACAAACAGCACTTTGTCCGAATTTTCAATGACTTGTCAAAGTAAGGGATTGCAGAATCTCTGAGCACATTAAATAATTAATAATAAAAGAACCACAGTGTTTCCTCAATAGGTTATTTGTTTGCGTGGGGGCTGACAATGCGCTTGTTAGCCAGCCATCACTTTGAAAATATAAAGAGTAAATAAAAGCATATGGGGGGGTCATAAAGACCCTATAACATTCTATTCTCCCACCCGAGGTGGTGTAGGTGGGGTTATATCACCTAAACATCTAACGGCCATTGGCTGCTCACCATTGCCATCCAATAAACAAAGGGATCCTATTCCAACCGTGCTATAGACTTAACCAGAGCTATTGTGGAATTACCAAAGCCATTGAAGTCTATGGAGGTGCTAAATTTACAACAGCTCACTTACGTTTCCACCAGAGATGGAATAGGGCCAAAATGTCTGTTTGCTGTGCACCAGTCTAATGATAACCCCGGCAGAGTTTTTATCCTATGCTAAAGTCTGATAGGTTAAAGTTTCAGCATGTCCCTAACAGTTTTATGCAATCATCCTGGCAAACCAGGACAGCTGATACCATAGTCAGGCATTGTTTATCACATTTATGTTTGGACATTGGTTTCTGCTACCTGTAGACATTCCATTCAAGAACTTAAATAAAAACATACTCCATGTAATAACTTGCAATACTTTGAAAGATTTATAAGCAGGGACCAAGTCTTTAAAAGATAAATGTAAGAATTCCCCATTATTTCTACTCTGAAAACACATTTCTTAAGGGAAGCCTATCATCTCACTCCCTAATCCCCCTCTGTTCATTTCTTACTGCATCTTCCCACCCAGCCCACATGCGCCTCTTTCTTTAATATCCTCTATTAACCCTCACCTAGTGTGTCACCCCCTCTCCTCTTAGATTGTAAGTTCTTGAGCATGGTCCTCTCTCTTACTGTTCTGTGTGTTGAACCTTGAAGGAGAGATAGCATGTAGTCTGAGAGGAGTGTAATACCAGAGTGAAAGCAATTTATACGCTGTTTCTTGGGTTCTGCTGGCTATAGAACAGCGGTGGGTTAATTCACATATGTCCAACCATTGCACTTCAGTAAAGGTACAGTCCAACATTGTTTCCCATTTACCCATAAATGGGGGTGGGACTGTAGAGGTCGCCTCTCTAAGCAGGGAATACATGGACACACCGTTAGCCAAATGGGTGGGTGATGCGCATCTACTTTCTAGATGAGTGAAGGGGCGTCGGAGCATGTGCTGTCGCGGGCGATTCGAAGGCATTCAGTGACCTGGCGGTGTTTAAAATGGTGCAAAAATGTCGGCGGAGTGTCTCCTAGTAGGGCTTACAAGGGTAGCAGGCCTGCACTGGTCAGAAAGTGGTGTATCCTAGGAACAGGAACAGAGATCAGTGGTATTAACGCCCTCGGGCTCATGTGAGACAAAAACCCTTCTCCGTATGTGATTGGCGTCATTGGGGAGGGGTAGGTCGTGAGGTTAGACTGAGTCGTTGCTCGGTGCCAGCATTGCAGAGTAATCTGCCTGTATGGGGAGGACCGGGTCAAGCGTAGGCTCATCGATCTGGATACCCACGGCAAAATCGCCAGCGGAGCCTCCAGCAGAGCCTGCTCTGCCGACTTCCACCTCCTCCGCACCCCATCCTTCGTCCACTCTGTGGCCCGCAGTAGATGGCATGAGATATAATAACGAAAAAAGTCTGGGACACCCAATCCATCCTGATTCCTGG
Source organism: Leptobrachium leishanense (assembly GCA_009667805.1). Taxonomy (NCBI): domain Eukaryota; kingdom Metazoa; phylum Chordata; class Amphibia; order Anura; family Megophryidae; genus Leptobrachium; species Leptobrachium leishanense. The sequence goes on along the minus strand of CM019065.1, from coordinate 109,305,141 downwards.
CCTGCGTCAGTATGTCAAATCGAATGCGCGGACGTGCACGTCTCCAGATGTAAGAGGACAGAAGAGAACGAAGAGAAACAAAGAAATAGTGGGGAATAGCAATGGGGAGTGTTTGGAACAGGTATAAGAATCGGGGCAGGATATTCATTTTAATAACGGAGACCCTCCCCAACCAGGAAATGTGTGGAAGATCCCATGCCTTGAGGTCTTGGCGGACAGCCGAAAGCAGTGGTGAAAAATTAAGGTCATATAAGCGGGTGCTGTCCGCAGTCAGCCAAACCCCCAAGTATTTTAGTTGGGAGCCTGCCCATAGGAAGGGGAGGGTAGGGCGCATAGAGATCACCCGGTGGGAGGGGACCGAGACATTTAGGATGGAGGACTTCATAAAGTTTATTTTAAGGTTAGCTAGCGTATAGTATTCCTCAAATGTCGCTAGGATGTTAGTGTAATGTTGGGGGCTTCCAGCCTTTCCGGTGTGCTTGACGACGGCATGTCTGATGCTGCTCGCTCACCAACGCCCGGTTTAAATTGAAACAGGCAGGGAGGTGGCTGCATGAGGCGCGGCTTGAGAGGGGGGCGCAGTCTGGTGAAGGTCTTTTAAAAACCAACAGTTCCTTCTAAGCAGTGCCAGATCGTGGTTATCCATACCTGTGCTCCTTGTACCTGAATTCTCTCGTGATTTAACCTGTTATTGACCTCTGCTTGTTTTCTGACTATTCTGCCTTCCGTTGCCCTAGACTATTTCCTTGTACTACGCGTCTGCACTGATATCGACCCGGCTATTCCATTTGACTATTCTATACTCTGTATTCCTGATTCAGGCTCGTCTGACTACCCCCGTGTTGCTGACCTGGTTTCGTATTACGACATTGTCTTTGATTAACTCTTTCTGTCTAGCTAGTATACATATACCTGGCCAATTGTAAGGACCAGACAGTTAGGGATTCTTTTACGGCTACCCTGTTGGTAGCTTTTGGGCTCTGTGGAGTGTTGGGCTTTAAGGACTGCGTGGTGGGATCCGCGAACCGTGACAGTTAGGTAGTGATATTAGAGGGTTAGAGATGAAAAAGAGGTGGACATCTGCGTACGCGGCGACCTTATGAGGGTCACGTCCCAGTGAGACACCGGAGATGTCCAGATGCTGGCAAACTGCTTCCAAAAACGGTTCAAGGGTTAATACAAAAAGCAAGGGCGATAGGGGACAACCCTGTCTCGTACCATTACATATGGGAAAACTGTCGGTAAAGATGCCGTTAACACATACCCTAGCCGAAGGGCCCGTATACAGCGCTTGGATCCAGGAACATAGGGAAGGTCCCAACCCGAGGTGGCGAAGGGTAGCGGTAGCGAAAAGAAAATCCCACCCCACCCTGTTGAACGCTTTTTCCGCGTCCATAGACAGGAGCAACAGGCCGCTCGGGACTATGGGTGCAGCGTGCATAAGGTGTAGGGCGCGGCTCGTATTATCTCTCGCCTCTCTGTGCGGTACAAATCACACCTGATCCAAATGTATCAATGATGGGATATGTGAATTTAGGCGGGTCGCTAGAATTTTTGCAAATAATTTTACGTCACAGTTTAAGAGGGATATTGGTCTATAACTCGCGCAAAATTCTTTGTCTTTCCCCTCTTTAGGTATCAGAACTATGTTGGCCATCAGGGATTGTGGAGGCAGTAGCTTCTTATCTGAAAGCGAGTTGAATGCTCGGAGGAAATGAGGTGAGAGGATGTCAACAAAGTGTTTGTAATAGTGAGTCGGGAATCCGTTGGGACCCGGGCATTTACCTGATTGCGTCGATTTGATGGCAAGGCGTAGTTCCTCGTCGGTGAGGGGTTCATCTAAAAGCTCCACAGCAGTTGGTGAGACCTTCCGCGTAAGGAAGCGGTTGAGATAACTGTCAATATCTGATCGGAGCTGCGTACGGGCCGCTTCCGAGAGGGAGCCAGGGACGTCATATATGGACTTATAATAGTCTGTAATGGACTGCAGAATGTGTTGGGGTAGGTGTTGCAGGTCTCCCTTCTTGTTTCTAATACTAGGGATATAGGTGGCAGTTCGCCTCTTAGCCAGTTGTCGAGCCAGAAGGCGTCCGCTTTTGTTGCCACGAACATGGAAATACGCTTGGGATCGTCGTAGGTCCCTATGGTGTTTAGTATTCATTATGTCAGCTAGGGAGCGTCGGAGGTCCGTCAGAGAGGAAAGAAGAGCTGCCTCTCCTGTGCGTTTGTGTTGGAGCTCCGTCGTGTCAATTTTACTGAGCAGGTCCTGAATTTCAGCCTCCCTGCGCTTTTTAATTGCTGAGCCCACACTAATAAAATGCCCCCTCAAGACGCATTTGTGAGCCTTGCACACTGTGGCCGGGGAAATCTCCAGGTCCACATTCTCCTCAAAAAACCGGTCCAGAACCAACCTACTGTCTGCCAACAGCGCAGGGTCCGCTAGATGAGCGTCATTCAAACGCGAGTTGGGAGCAGTAGGGTGGAAAGTAGGGGACAGGAAAGTGGGGATAACTGGGGCATGGTCGGACCAGGTGATATTTCCAATAGTCGTGGAAAGGAGGAGATGAAGATGATAGAAGGGAAGGAATATATAGTCAATGCGGGAGTAAGAGGCAATAGTGTGTGCGTAGAAAGAGAAATCTTTTAGGCTTGTGCACCGATTTTTTTTTTCGGTTCGATTCCATTTTTCGGATTTTTAAACTTTTCGATTCTGCTCGTTTCGACCGATTTCTGTTTCAATTCGGTTCGGCTCGACTCGTTTTTCGTGTACATTTTTCTCTCTGAATTTCGACCTTTTTTCGTATTTTCGTGTCACTTAGCTTGTTTTTTGTATCGAATTTTCGTATTTTCGGAAATTTTCGTTTTCGGAATTGTAAATGGTTTCGGAATATCGACCATTTTTCGTATTTTCGTGTCACTTAGCTCGTTTTTTGTATCGACTTTTCGTATTTTCGGAAATTTTCGTTTTTCGGAACGTCTGTTCTCCTCGTTTCAAAGCAATAAATTTTGATTTGACACATTTCAAGTACATTCGAAAATTCCGAAAATATTTTGTTTCGGCTCGGAAAACTTTTCGGATCTGCCATTTTCGGATCTAAAAATTTTCGGAAAATCGGCTGCATCCGAAAACACAAATCGGGAAATTTCGTGAAAATTCCGAAATTCCGAAACCCGAAACGCACATCCCTAAAATCTTTGTCAGTGGGGTGAAGCGCCCTCCAGCAGTCTACCAATCGGGAGGAGTGTAGTGTGTGTGAGATAGAACGGAGAACGTGAGATGGCAAAGAAGAGCGTCCCGTCGATGTGTCCACGGATGGGTGAAGGGGTACGTTAAAGTCGCCCCCCAGTATTAGCGTACCTTCCGAGAAGGTGTGCAGTTTCCTTAGCGTTTTGGCCAGGAACCGGTGTTGCGCTTTATTAGGAACATAAACATTGGCAAAGGTAGACAATTGACCAGCAATCTGTCCCTTCGTGAACACATATCTCCCATTCTCGTCAGTCAGCGTAGCTTTCTCTTGATAGGGGACAGATTTATGAAAAAGAATGGCCGTCCCTCTAGATTTAGAGCCCGGGGTGTCACTGAACAGTCCAGTCGGAAAGTTAGAGTCATTAAATCTAGGTCTGGACCCGATGCAGAAATAAGTCTCCTGCACGAACACTATCGAAGCCTTGTGCTTTCGAAAATCGGTTAAGGCGGTGGAGCGTTTTTCAGGGATATTTAGCCCTTTTGCAGTGATAGAAAATAACACCAGAGAAGCCTGTTTAAACGCCATGTAAGGGGTCTCGGAAGGGGGGTGGGGATCAAGAAGGTAAAACTAAAAGGAGTTCGGGGGGTCAGGGGCTGCGTGACTACACAAAAAAGGGGGGGGGAGAAATCAACAGCAACGATTTACAGGCAAGAGGTACCAGTGTAGGGGGAGCTACTATCCACTCGCCGGGGCTTCCGCCTCAGTCGAAGGCAGTGTTCACCCGAGGAGGACAGGGGGGAACGGGAGAACACTCAACCTCGGGATGACGGGGGGGTCGTGGCCCAGCAACCAGTCCGAACAACAGGTAGGCAAACCAGTTAGGAAATATGTCTTAGCGTCTCAAAGCGTAGGACTGTGCACCGACCCATGTGGCTTAAACAAAACATTTACGATTATTACCAGCATTAAGCTAAATTAAATAAAACAACAGAAGACACCGCAATCAAATCAGGCAAGAACATTACCACCGCCACTTGTCCGGTCAGGAAGAGGACAAGTGGCCTAGCATCTCCGCGGTGGGCAGGGAGTCCAGTCGTTTTACAGCTGAGATAACTGTCACTCCACCGTCTCTCAGGATGACATGTCGACGGGTGACCAGTCAGTGCGGAACCTCTCCTCCCAACCAGCGGAGTCCAGAAAAACAGTGGACCACAACACGAAGAGGCCGTATTACCACGTGGGAGATTGTAAGCCACGATGACACGGGCGGTGGGAGCAAAAATCTTTCTTAGGGGAAGCCTGCAGAAAGAACTGCGGACTCAATAGCGACAGGTCTAAGATCCGCTTCCCACATCAGCCGACGACTCCGGATCTCCTCCGGGCCTGAGCTTCAGCCCTCGGGGGCCTCTTGGGGAGACAGGTTAAGGGTGGACGTCCACGGGGTGTGGAGTACAGGGCTAGCGGGTCCGGCCAATGCAATTGTATGGGTGGGAGTTGTAGGTCTTCTAGAAGTGGGGGAATGTCTACCTCCGTGGCCACCAAGTACTGTCCCGTGGGAGTTGTCACAACCAAACCGATAGGTATATTCCATCTATAACGAATCTTATGGATCATCCGTTGACTGGTGAGGGGCTTTAAGGCACGTCGATAGGCTAAAGTTGCCGGAGACAAATCAGGAAATAGCTGTAAAGGGGTCCCTTCGTAAGAAATCTGAGTCGAGTTCCGTGAATGGCGTAAGATGTCCTCCTTCAAGCCAAAGTCCATAAGACAACAAATAATGTCTCGGGGAGGACCTCCCGTGGGGCCCCTCGGTCGCAGAGCTCTGTGGGCCCGCACGAATTCAATTAGTGTGTCTGCTGGACGTTCCAGAAGCGAGTTAAAATCGTAGTTAAGGCCGACCTGAGTTCTGTCGGGGATTCCTCTGATTCCGGCATGCCCCTGATCCGAAGATTGTTCCGGCGCCCTCTGTTATCCAAGTCCATTAGGTGTTGCGCCATGCTTCTCATCTGGGCTGAGCGTAGATCCAGTGTATAAGTTGTGATAGTCTGGGTTTGCCTGTTCATATCACAGACCGCTTCCACTGAAGTCACCCTGTCATGCTGTCCCTGGACATCCGTCCGAAAAAGGTGAAGCTCCGTCATGGAGGTTTGGAGCGCATTGATATCCGCCCGCGTGGGGAGAGTTCGCAGCAGGTTACTCCACATTGCAGTGTCCTCCACCAGTTCCCTGGCCGGAGATCGCGGCAGCGATATGGCGCACGTCGGCGCTACAAGGTTCGGTGGGTCCGGGAGCAATATTGGGAGTGTATTCGCGGGTGAGTCCGCGGCCGTGGCCGCCATTGAAATTACTCCAGTCCCCGGCTTATTTGCGGCCTCCGGAAGTACCTCCGAGGGGAGGAGGAAGGAGCGCAGACTCGTGGCACCAGGGACCCTCTTGGGCCTTCTTAGTAGCGGGGGTCTTATTCAGCTTCCCCATCGGAGCCTTTGCAGTGCCTGTTTACGGCTGGATGGTGCTGGTCGGTGCAGAGCACTAGTTCTATGCGGCCATCAAGGTCTGCAGCCAAGCCACGCCCCCCTGTAATCTTACCCTTAATCCCGCACCGCACATATAACTAAATATGCATATTTACATATAATTTACAAAGGCAAAGTACATATCACCCGGATACGGACAATACTCCCCCATCAGCATAAGTACAATACTGTGTTTAGCCCTCCGTACAGTTTGATTTCAGTACGCTTGGGTTAGTAATCCAATTTGCAGAAGCTTTGTAAGGTGCCTCAAAGTCATATGTTGACCTTAATAATTGTATGCCCAAAACATTTCCTTAGGGGGTATAAAGGTGCACCTGCTAAATGCCAGGGTTGATTAGGCAGAAGTAATTTACCATGAAGGAAAAGCCAATCAAATATACAGTTCCCTTCTCGGACCGCTCTATGCCCATCGTTTTGCATTAGTGCTCAAACCTTGGGCAGGGTCGAGAAGAAGGAAAATGGAAGCTTTGATGGGGATGCAAATTATGCTCCCTTGGTTAATTACCACAGCAGGGAACAAAGCTCTACTCTTCAATAATTATGTTGATTCGATTAATTCTTAAGATTGAGGGGGAGGAAAAGCATAAGAATGCAGGTGGTGAGCTGTCCATGTTCCATTCGCTGCACATTAAATATGAATCAAGGCACAGTTGGTCCCCCCTGTCTGTTGTTGATTATGTTTTATAATGCATGGCTTATGATTTGTTTTATGATGGTATTTATTTTTCTGTTTAATTTCTTATTAGATTGAAAGATTACTGAATATTATACAAATCCCATACATACAACAAATCAGAAATAATAAGCACAAAAAATTAAGTATAGATGGATGATGAGAAGGTGAAAAAAAAAGATAAGGATACTGTACACACTGTAAAACATGTGATAAGATATTAAAATGCACAGTATAACATAGGAGAAAGGAAAGAATTTCGCAAAAACAAAGTAAAGCCAAAACTCTCTCCCAAATTAAAGGATGCTAAATCTAAAGTGCTTGCCAATGTCAGTGGCTAAGGCATGGATCTCAGTCTCCTGCCCCCCAGATACTTCTAAACTACAACTCCCATGATTCTCTGGCCATCTATTGCATTCAAAGTATTATGGGAATTATAGCAATCAATATCTAGGGGCTGTAGTATTCCCTGGGTTGAGAAAAAAAAAATACATACAAATGGGCAAAATAATCTGATGTTCAGTACTATTAAGTTGAATTTCTACTTGTGTTACAGTTCTTCAATGTCATTGTAACATAGCTATGCCAAAAATTGATGCACTCACTGACATCCGCATGTTGTGAAGGCAGAAGGAGAATGCAAGGAGACGTAGCTAAGAGTTAAAATCTTTGCCTTACAATTAAAGTGTTTTTAATATCCGTGTATCAAGATGTTTCCATAATAAAGATGTTCAGGTCATAATGCCCAATTTTCCCACCATGCAGGATAGTCAGATTTACATAACAATGTAATTCGTGACAAGGTTACAGATTAGAAACATAGAAACATAGAAAAATGTCGGCAGATAAGAACCTTTCGGCCCATCTAGTCTGCCCAATTACATGGATACTTTACCTGGATTTATCTTTTGTTTAGGATAGCCTTATGCCTATCCCATGCTTGCTTAAATTCAATTACTGTTTTGGCCTCTACCACTTCTACTGGAAGACTGTTCCATGTATCCACCACCCTCTCAGTAAAATAATGCTTCCTGATGTTACTTTTAAACCTTTGCCCCTCTAATCTAAGACTATGTCCTCTTGTTTTGCTATTTTGTTTCCTTTTAAATATACTCCCTTCCTCTACCTTGTGGATTCCCTTTACGTATTTAAATGTTTCTATCATATCTCCTCTGTCTCGTCTTTTTTCCAAGCTGTACATGTTAAGATCATTAAGCCTTTCCTGGTAACTTTTCTCCTTCAAGCCGTACACCATTTTAGTAGCCCTTCTCTGAACTCTCTCTAAGATGTCTATATCCTTCTGGAGATACGGTCTCCAGTACTGCACACAGTACTCCAAGTGAGGTCTCACCAGTGCTCTGTACAGTGGCATGAGCACTTCCTTTTCCTACTGCTAATACCTCTCCCTACACAACCAAGCATTCTGCTAGCATTTCCTGCTGCTCTATTACATTGACTACTTACCCTTAGATCCTCTGAAATAATGACCCCTAAATCCCTTTCCTCAGATGTTGAGGTTAGGACTGTATCAAATATTCTATATTCAGCCCTTGGGTTTTTACGTCCCAGGTGCATTATCTTGCACTTATCCACATTAAAACTCAATTGCCACAACTCCGACCATTTTTTTAGTTTACCTAAATCATTTGTCATTTGGCTGATCCCTCCAGGAACGTCAACCCTGTTGCAAATCTTTGTGTCATCAGCAAAAAGACATACTTTTCCATTAATACCTTCTGCAATATCACTAATAAAAATATTAAAGAGAATGGGTCCAAGTACTGACCCCTGAGGTACCCCACTGGTAACAAGACCTTGTGCCGAATAAACTCCATTTACCACAACCCTCTGTTGTCTGTCACTCAGCCACTGCCTAATCCAGTCAACAATATTGGAATCTAAACTCAAAGATTGCAATTTATTGATAAGCCTTCTATGCGGAACAGTATCAAAAGCCTTACTGAAATCTAAATAAGCAATGTCTACTGCACCACCTGTGTCTATTATTTTTGTTACCCAATCAAAAAAATCAATAAGATTAGTTTGGCATGATCTCCCTGAGGTAAACCCATGTTGTTTCTGATCCTGTAATCTATGTGTTTTTAGATGTTCAACAATCCTTTCCTTTAACATGGTTTCCATTAATTTCCCCACTACTGACGTAAGACTAACTGGCCTATAGTTCCCCGATTCCTCCCTACTACCCTTCTTGTAAATGGGCACAACATTTGCTAATTTCCAGTCTTCGGACGACTCCCGTTAACAAGGATTGGTTAAATAAATCTGTTAACGGTTTTGCTATTACATCACTGAGCTCTTTTAATAATTTAGGGTGGATCCCATCAGGCCCCATTGACTTATTTGTCTTTACTTTAGACAGCTGCTGTAGAACCTCCTCCTCTGTAAACTGATATGTAAATGTCTCTTTAGTGTTCTCTCCTAACTGAGGTCCCTTTCCTTCCTTTTCTTCTGCAAAGACTGAACAAAAATATTCACTGAGGCAGTCAGCGAGACTTTTATCCTCTTCTACATACCTTCCTTCCTTTGTTTTTAATCTAACTAATCCTTGTTTTACTTTTCTTTTCTCGTTTATGTATCTAAAAAATGTTTTGTCCCCCTTTTTTACTGACTGAGCTATTTTCTCTTCTGCATGTGCTTTGGAAGCTCTTATAAATTGCTTTGCCTCTTTCTGCCTAATCTTATAGGTTTGCCTATCTTCTTCACTCTGAGTTGTTTTATAATTATTGAATGCTGTCTTTTTGTTCTTCACTATTTTGGCCACTTCTGCAGAGTACCACAGTGGTTTCTTCCCTTTTTTGTTTTTGCTAACAAGCCGAATGCAATTTCCTGTGGCCTTCAATAATGCTTCCTTTAAATAATCCCATTTCTCCTGGACTCCCTTTAAACTCCTCCAGTCTGATAATGACTCCTTCACACAAAATCTCATTTTAGAAAAATCTGTTTTTTTAAAGTCTAAAACTTTCGTTCTTGTGTGGTGCGGCTCCATCCCTGTTGTTATATTAAACCATACTGACTGGTGATCACTAGATCCCAAATTTTCACCTACAACAACGTCCGATACCAAACCTCCATTTGTGAGTATTAAATCCAATATGGCCTCTTTACGGGTCGGCTCCTCAACTACTTGTGTTAGAGATAATCCCAGTAGGGAGTTTAGAATATTTGTACTCCTGGTGCACCCAGCTGTTTTGGTTTTCCAGTTCACATCAGGAAGATTAAAGTCCCCCATGATAATAACTTCCCCCTTCATTGCCATTTTGGCTATTTCCTCAACCAGCAGATTATCTAGTTCTTCTGCTTGTCCAGGGGTCTATAGATCACACCTACACGAGCTACTGTATGATTGCCAAATGTTAGCGTAACCCAAACTGACTCTATGTTCACCTCGCTCACTTTTATTTGGTTCGTTTTTATGTTGTTTTTCACATACAGGGCCACTCCTCCTCCTTTCCTACCTTCTCTGTCTTTTCTATATAAAGAGTACCCCGGTATTGTTATGTCCCAGTTATTTTTCTCACTGAACCATGTCTCAGTAACCGCCACTAAATCTACTTTTTCAGCTGCCATCATTGCCTCTAGTTCATTGATTTTATTGACTAAACTGCGAGCATTTGTAGACACGACTCTGAGCTTGTCATTTTTACCTCGCATGTTGCTTGCACCCTCCGATTTAGTTTTGGGGGACAATCGGGCAGATTGTTTTTACCCTTTTTTTGCCCCCCCTCCTAGTTTAAATATTTCTTTGCGAAACCTTTGAACTTCTCACTGAGAACATATGTTCCCCTATGAGTAAGATGCAAACCATCTTTTTTATACAGTTCCTTTCTGCTCCAATTAGAGCTATCATGGACACAAAGCCAAATCCTTGCTCCCGACACCATTCCCGAAGCCACAAATTGAACTCCCTATTGCACATCTGCCTATCTTGAATGTTATGCACAGGCAAAACTTCAGAGAATGACACAGTGGACGCAATCTGCTGTATTTCACCTCCAAGAACAAAAAATCTTCCTTAATCTCAGAAACCTCATTGCTAGCCAAGTCATTTGTCCCTAGATGGACTAGAACGTCCACTTCCCCTTGTTGCTTTGCTTGTTTGACAATATTGAGAATACGTCTCTTGTCTCTACGAGCAGTAGCCCCAGGAAGACATCTCACCAAACACTACTCTCCAGCTCAACACCTCTTATGATAGAATCACCCAGCAACAATTGCCTTCTATCAAGTCCCACCTTTTCATTTTTGTCCTTGGTTGCAGTGCTGCATACCTTAGGCATAGTGGATGGTGGTTCCTCAACTATGGCGCATGACATTCCTGGGGTCCTCTTACGTGATGACCCCTCCCTCTCAGAGTCTAATATAAAGATATACACCAGTGTTGATGCCGCGCACATAGAGAAGATCACCTAAATCTGTGCCTGTGTGTGTCAATCTCTGCGCCCCGATATAGGCCGAGGCAATCTGCAGAAGCCAAGGTGGTCAGAGTTGCAGAAGCCCAAGAAACAGTGCTACAGAGGTTCCCCTTAAGCTGCGGTCACATGAGTGCACTGAGTGTGCCAATGTGACCGCTCCTCCCAGCGTCCATCGCAGCTTTGTGACATGTTGAAAGGGGAGAGCCACACGGTGTAGCGTGCTCACTAGTTGCTGCTCTACACCAGACGCGCTGAAACCCTCCCCATCAAAAAGCTACGACGGACGTAAGACAAGGCTACAAAGGGCGATCCTCCGTAGGAGGATCTTGCTTTGTGCGCTAAGCGCACTGTGCTCAGCAAGGTTTCTGTTGATGATCCACAACAACATTGTTAGAGGGAAACTACAGATGAGTATTTCCTAATCTGAAGTACCCTTTTACATGCTATCAACAAAAAGAATGTCCTTAACAAGCATTCAAGGACACTCTAACAGCAAATACAAGCGCTATCTAGCAGCAAATACGACAATGTATTTTCAAAACATAGAAACGGATAAATTAGCTTATGTTTTTCTATCTTAAGATGGTAACAGCCCATGAAAATGTAATGCATGGGTAAATTTCTACCTAAAAACATGAAGGAAATTAAAACAAAACAGGTGAGTTTAGAAAGATATTTAGAAAAAAAATGATATCATCTGCGCTCGTTTCTATACAATTCCATGTGTAACAAAACACTGTCAGAGGTTTTAGTTTCCTTTAATGGCCATTGAAACGTAAGCTCACTCGCCCCATCAAGGCACCTCTTTGTAGAGTGAGTCCTAACCAAAATGTACCAAAAGCTGCTCTTCTGAGCAACTACATGCTCTCCTGCTGCTTTTCAGCTAAGGAGAGGCAGAAAAATGGTGGGTTTTATTTATACACGTACCAAGCACTTCCCATTTGGGGTTGAAAGGCACCTCTTTGTAGAGTGAGTCCTAACCAATGTATCAAAAGCTGCTCTTCTGGGAAGTGCTTGGTGCGTGTATAAATAAAACCCACCATTTTTCTGCCTCTCCTTAGCTGAAAAGCAGCAGGAGAGCATGTAGCTGCTCAGAAGAGCAGCTTTTAATACATTGGTTAGGACTCAAAGAGGTGCTTTGATGGGACTTAGAAAGATATTTATAAAGAGTTTAGAAAGATATTTAGAAAAAAAAGATATCATCTGGTTTTAGTTTGCTTTAATGGCCATTGAAACGTAAGCTCACTCGCCCCATCAAGGCACCTCCTTGTAGAGTGAGTCCTAACCAATGTACCAAAAGCTGCTCTTCTGGGAAGTGTTTGGTGTGTGCATAAATGAAACTCACCATTTTTCTGCCTCTCAGCTGAAAAGCAGCAGGAGAGCATGTAGCTACTCAGAAGAGCAGCTTTTGATACATTGGTTAGGACTCAAAGAGGTGCCTTGATGGGGCTTAGAAAGATATTTAGAAAAAAAAATATCATCTGCGCTCGTTTCTATACAATTCCATGTGCAACAAAACATTGTCAGAGGTTTTAGTTTTCTTTAATGGCCATTGAAGCGTAAGCTCACTCGCCCCATCAAGGCACCTCTTTGTAGAGTGAGTCCTAACCAATGTACCAAAAGCTGCTCTTCTGAGCAACTACATGTTCTCCTGCTGCTTTTTCAGCTAAGGAGAGGCAGAAAAATGGTGGGTTTTATTTATACACGTACCAAGCACTTCCCATTTGGGGGTTAAAAAACAAAAACATGGAAAAAGGAACAGCGGGCAAAAATGACTAACTGGTGTTACAGCATAATATACATACATACATAAAAAATGGCGTCGCGCCTGTACTCACCAGAGCGGCTGCAGCAGCTGGGAGTAACAGCCCAGCTCATGTATAAAACATAACAAGAAAAAAAAATCTGCTCTTCTGGGAAGTGTTTAATGCGTGTATAAATAAAACCCACCATTTTTCTGCCTCTCCTTAGCTGAAAAGCAGCATGAGAGCATGTAGCTGCTCAGAAGAGCAGCTTTTGATACATTGGTTAGGACTCAAGAGGTGCATTGATGGGGCTAGTGAGCTTACGTTTCAATTGCCATGAAAGCAAACTAAAACCTCTGATAGTGTTTTGTTGCACATGGAATTGTATAGAAACAAGCGCAGATGACATCTTTATTTTTCTTGTTATGTTTTATACATGAACTGGGCTGTTACTCTTGGCTGTTGCAGCCATTCTGGTGAGTACAGGCGTGATGCAATTTTTTCTGTATGTTAGAAAGATATTTGTTCACAGAACTTAAAGTAGAATCAGCTAGACTGGTATATCCAAGATGTCAGCCCGCACCGGGGGGCCGCAGCAGTCAGCAGGAATCCCGGCCGATCGCTGCCCCCTGTGCAAGGACACGCTCAGCACGTCCTCCGCACAGGGGGAACCACTTGGCTGGACGTGCTGAGTGCGTCCTTAGCAGCCAAGTGGTTAAACTCTGTCACTTCTATGGCCAAGCCTCTCCACAGGGGTGTTTCTTCAGTTTCCACTTCCTGAATATTCCTCGCCTCCTCCCCACCCACTACTCCACCCACTATTCCACCCATCAAAGTTTCACATGAACTAGCATAAATTGTGCACGCTCAGCATCTCAGACTGGGGAAACTAAGGAACTGAATATTAGATATCTCTGCAACTGTCAAAGCAAGACACAATCTCGCTCACACACTCACCCACTGACATGCTCACACACTCACTCTCTCTCACAGACTCACTAACCCACTGACACGTTCACTTGGGCTCTTTCATGGTTTACATACTCACTGTCTTACTCAAACTCCCTCACAGGTCACTCACTCTCACTTGTGCTGTCTGTCTCTTGTGCATGTTCACTCACTGCACCTTTTCTTGTGCTTTCTCTGGCTGTCTTTCTATCTTTACCATTTATTGCTGTGTCTCTATGCATTTCTTTGTTGCCCTCTCTCTGCTTCTCCTTTTTTCCCTGTGTGTGTGGATTTATTTTCTTCCCTGTGTCTGCAGTAGCTGGGGGTGACAGTTCAGCCCGGACCTCCCCTCAGGTCACAGTGCAGGAGTGAGGTGGAGCAACTCAGTTGCACATGCTCAGTGCGTTTTGTTTATCTATACCTAGGTATACACACTTATTGGTTAGCTCAAAGTGTGTCCTGAGGTGGGCGTGGAAAACGCCATGAAAGAAAAGCAGGCAAATATGAAAAAAATATCTTATTTACTTTCTTTTTATACCTGCTGAATGACACTACCGGCTCATTCAAAAGACATTGCACATTTTTTTTTTATTTTTATATTACAAGTTTTTTATTGTTTTTGAAATAAAACAAGACAATGGATACAGAAAGGAAAAACAGGGTTATCAAATCATTTTCCAAATACATATAAGGGGAACAATACATACATACACAAACACATGCCACCTATTCATAATTGAAAAGTAGTAAGTTGGGAGAGAGAAAAAAAAATTAAGCTCCCTGTGCTTCAGGGGAGTAAGTTAACTAGAGCAGTTCAGGGCCCCCTCCGTCATTGCACATTTTTAAAAGCACACTAGCAAAGCATGCATGTCCCTTTAAGGGGATTCGTAGTGATCATAATGAGATTATTAGCAATGCGGCTTCCAAAAAATACCAATAGAATATAAAAATGATATTTGTATGTGTCATAATGCCTGTGTATGGAAATTACAGTAACACCTTGTATCTTTACTATAGAGGGATTTTCAATCATTATAACTCCCGGAATCTAATCCCTGTACAGCAGTGAGTGACCCCAGAGCTCTCCCTGTAATCTCCCAAATCCCTGACAGCTGTAATCTATTTGAACTTTTTGTTACAGTGAGGTTTAGGGCTGCTATTTGCAGCTGCTTTTATATCTCTCCAGGATGCTTGGAGAGAACTAAACCAAAGGATTTCATTTCTCCTCAGGGGGACACACTAATCTTGCTTTAAAAAGTAGTGAAATGCTCTTTTGATTTTCTATTGAGTGCTTTTCAATGGCTTAAAATGCAAAATAGAGATAATTCAATTTTGGGTGTGAAGGGGTTAAAGGGACACTCTACCCATCCTGACCACTTTATCTTTTTAAAGTAGCCAGGATGTGACCAATGCCCCCTTCCTTTCTCTACCACCCTCTCTGCTGCCCCATTCTGCAGATATCGCTGGTTGAAGTGGAGGAGTTTCCTCTACCCCACGAGTGTCATCAGCAGCCAGGATTTAGAATTTTCCAGCTGCCGCTCACCAGATTGGTAACTTTTGGGTTCAGCAGTCCATGAGCCAAAGAGCAGGAGCTATGCATGGTGAGGGACAAAAGATGATTAAAATCACCCAAAAATAAAATAAATAATTGGGCAGAGGCTTTCAGCAGCATATTAGAAAACAGGGAGCTCTGGGCAGTATTCCATTCTTGATGCTAACATGGAGACTGTAAGCAGGAAAATCTGTGCTTGTAGGTCTTCCCTTACCATCTCCATCTCAACTTTCTATTCTGGGGAAGGTGCTACTGTATATCAGCACCTTGCCCTGGAACCCAGCGCTAACCTCCTTGATACCCGCATTAGTGCTTCCACAAGTATCAGCTCTTGGAGTCCATAGGACTCCATGTAGGCTTGTGCTTCAAGTCAGTAAAAAAGGGGGACAAAACATTTTTTAGATACATAAACGAGAAAAGAAAAGTAAAACAAGGATTAGTTAGATTAAAAACAAAGAAAGGAAGGTATGTAGAAGAGGATAAAATTCTCGCTGACTGACTCAATGAATATTTTTGTTCAGTCTTTGCAGAAGAAAAGGAAGGAAAGGGACCTCAGTTAGGAGGAAACACTAACGAGACAATTACATATCAGTTACAGAGGAGGAGGTTCTACAGCAGCTGTCTAAAGTAAAGACAAATAAGTCAATGGGGCCTGATGGGATCCACCCTAAATTATTAAAAGAGCTCAGTGATGTAATAGCAAAACCGTTAACAGATTTATTTAACCAATCCTTGCTAACGGGAGTCGTCCCAGAAGACTGGAAATTAGCAAATGTTGTGCCCATTCACAAGAAGGGTAGTAGGGAGGAATCTGGGAACTATAGGCCAGTTAGTCTTACGTCAGTAGTGGGGAAATTAATGGAAACCATGTTAAAGGAAAGGATTGTTGAACATCTAAAAACACATAGATTACAGGATCAGAAACAACATGGGTTTACCTCAGGGAGATCATGCCAAACTAATCTTATTGATTTTTTTGATTGGGTAACAAAAATAATAGACACAGGGGGTGCAGTAGACATTGCTTATTTAGATTTCAGTAAGGCTTTTGATACTGTTCCGCATAGAAGGTTTATCAATAAATTGCAATCTTTGAGCTTGGATTCCAATATTGTTGAATGGATTAGGCAGTGGCTGAGTGACAGGCAACAGAGGGTTGTGGTAAATGGAGTTTATTCGGCGCTAGGTCTTGTTACCAGTGGGATACCTCAGGGGTCAGTACTTGGACCCATTCTCTATAATAATTTTATTAGTGATATTGCAGAAGGTATTAATGGAAAAGTATGTCTTTTTGCTGATGACACAAAGATTTGCAACAGGGTTGACGTTCCTGGAGGGATCAGCCAAATGACAAATGATTTAGGTAAACTAAAAAAATGGTTGGAGCTGTGGCAATTGAGTTTTAATGTGGATAAGTGCAAGATAATGCACCTGGGACGTAAAAACCCAAGGGCTGAATATAGAATATTTGATACAGTCCTAACCTCAACATCTGAGGAAAGGGATTTAGGGGTTATTATTTCAGAGGATCTAAGGGTAAGTAGTCAATGTAATAGAGTAGCAGGAAATGCTAGCAGAATGCTTGGTTGTGTAGGGAGAGGTATTAGCAGTAGGAAAAGGGAAGTGCTCATGCCACTGTACAAAGCACTGGTGAGACCTCACTTGGAGTACTGTGTGCAGTACTGGAGACCGTATCTCCAGAAGGATATAGACATCTTAGAGAGAGTTCAGAGAAGGGCTACTAAAATGGTGTACGGCTTGAAGGAGAAACGTTACCAGGAAAGGCTTAATGATCTTAACATGTACAGCTTGGAAAAAAGACGAGACAGAGGTGATATGATAGAAACATTTAAATACGTAAAGGGAATCCACAAGGTAGAGGAAGGGAGTATATTTAAAAGGAAACAAAATAGCAAAACAAGAGGACATAGTCTTAGATTAGAGGGGCAAAGGTTTAAAAGTAACATCAGGAAGCATTATTTTACTGAGAGGGTGGTGGATACATGGAACAGTCTTCCAGTAGAAGTGGTAGAGGCCAAAACAGTAATTGAATTTAAGCAGGCATGGGATAGGCATAAGGCTATCTGTAAGGACAGAGGCTTTGACCCCTGTATGGTGTTGGGTGTATGGAACCCAATGGCAAGCCGAAGGAGGAGACCAGAAGGGATATGATTGGTTAAACTTTACTGAAGGCAACAAAATATAAGTCCAGAATAAAGTAATGTAAAGTTTCTTTTGACAGAAATAAAAGTCCAGAACGAAGAGTCGTAAAGATAATAAGTACGGTTGTAATCTTGGAAGTAGTCCAGGAATAGAGGTATGCCGAGAGGTGGAACTGGTACTGCAATGGCAATCTTGAATATGGAAGCGGAATGGAGCTGTACCGTGGTGGCAAGAACAGAAGTGGAGCTGTATCGTGGCAACAGAAGCGGAGCTGTATCGTGACAACATAGAAACATAGAAACATAGAAACATAGAAACATAGAAAAATGTCGGCAGATAAGAACCTTTCGGCCCATCTAGTCTGCCCAATTACATGGATACTTTACCTTTTCTTTAGGATAGCCTTATGCCTATCCCATGCTTGCTTAAATTCAATTACTGTTTTGGCCTCTACCACTTCTACTGGAAGACTGTTCCATGTATCCACCACCCGCTCAGTAAAATAATGCTTCCTGATGTTACTTTTAAACCTTTGCCCCTCTAATCTAAGACTATGTCCTCTTGTTTTGCTATTTTGTTTCCTTTTAAATATACTCCCTTCCTCTACCTTGTGGATTCCCTTTACGTATTTAAATGTTTCTATCATATCTCCTCTGTCTCGTCTTTTTTCCAAGCTGTACATGTTAAGATCATTAAGCCTTTCTTGGTAACTTTTCTCCTTCAAGCCGTACACCATTTTAGTAGCCCTTCTCTGAACTCTCTCCAAGATGTCTATATCCTTCTGGAGATACGGTCTCCAGTACTGCACACAGTACTCCAAGTGAGGTCTCACCAGTGCTCTGTACAGTGGCATGAGCACTTCCCTTTTCCTACTGCTAATACCTCTCCCTACACAACCAAGCATTCTGCTAGCATTTCCTGCTGCTCTATTACATTGACTACTTACCCTTAGATCCTCTGAAATAATACCCCTAAATCCCTTTCCTCAGATGTTGAGGTTAGGACTGTATCAAATATTGTATATTCAGCCCTTGGGTTTTTACGTCCCAGGTGCATTATCTTGCACTTATCCACATTAAAACTCAATTGCCACAACTCCGACCATTTTTTTAGCTTACCTAAATCATTTGTCATTTGGCTGATCCCTCCAGGAACGTCAACCCTGTTGCAAATCTTTGTGTCATCAGCAAAAAGACATACTTTTCCATTAATACCTTCTGCAATATCACTAATAAAAATATTAAAGAGAATGGGTCCAAGTACTGACCCCTGAGGTACCCCACTGGTAACAAGACCTTGCGCCGAATAAACTCCATTTACCACAACCCTCTGTTGTCTGTCACTCAGCCACTGCCTAATCCATTCAACAATAATGGAATCCAAGCTCAAAGATTGCAATTTATTGATAAGCCTTCTATGCGGAACAGTATCAAAAGCCTTACTGAAATCTAAATAAGCAATGTCTACTGCAATGTCTACAACAGAAGCAGAGCTGTATCGTGATAGCAGGGGCGGAAGCAGAGTTGTACCGTGGCAACAGGAGCGAAGCTGTACTGTGGCAACAGGAACCGGAGCGGAGTTGTACCGTGGCAACAGGAACCGGAGCGGAGCTGTACTGTGGCAGCGGGAACCGGAGTGGAGCTGTACTGTGGCAACAGGAACCAGAGCGGAGTTGTACCGTGGCAACAGGAACCGGAGCGGAGCTGTACTGTGGCAACAGGAACCAGAGCGGCGTTGTACCGTGGCAACAGGAACCAGAGCGGCGTTGTACCGTGGCAACAGGAACCAGAGCGGCGTTGTACCGTGGCAACAGGAACCAGAGCGGTGTTGTACCGTGGCAACAGGAACCAGAGCGGCGTTGTACCGTGGCAACAGGAACCAGAGCGGTGTTGTACCGTGGCAACAGGAACCAGAGTGGCGTTGTACCGTGGCAACAGGAACCAGAGCGGCGTTGTACCGTGGCAACAGGAACCAGAGCGGAGTTGTACCGTGACAACAGGAACCGGAGCAAAGCTGTATCGGCAGCAGGAACGGAAGTCAGAATCCTTTTAGAGGAACACGAAGGGGAACCACTGGGTAACGTGGTATAACCACAGTATAACCTGGTTAGTGAGATGGAGAAGGCGGCAGGTTTAAATAGGGTTCAAGGAATCATACGAACACCGTTCACCTGGGACTCGCAGGTGGAATGAGGATACCTGAGTGCTAGGTAAATTAATTGGTGGTATACGAGGATCTCCAGTGCAGGTGGGGTGCAGTACCTTAACTTGACCAGCAGAGGGCGCCAGAGTACCTAGGTCTTCATGCTCTAGGATGGATGATCGCGCATGCGCGCCTGCCTTCTGCTCAGACGGATCACGGAGGCGGCGTGGGACACATCCTGGCTCTCCTCCCTCGAGCTGCAGGCCGGAACCAGGGAGCGACGCGCCACGAGGGACCTCAGGTGAGTTTGTCAGGTGTCCCAACATGGCGGCCGCGGTCCAACCGCGGCGCGGGGCATTACAGGACCCCCCACCAAGGCGTGACCCCCGGGTGCGCTCGGTCGATGGCTTGGAAGGATAACGGATATGAAAGGCACGAACCTTTGCAGGAGCATGGACGCTGGCACTGGGTTCCCAAGATCGTTCTTCAGGCCCGTATCCCTTCCAGTGTACCAAGTATTCTAACCTGCCGTAACGGAGTCTCGAATCCAGAATACGTGATATCTCAAATTCCTCTTCTCCAGATATGGGTACAGGAGCAGGTGGTTTAGTATTCCGATCGGGGAACGGATTCTCATGCCAGGGTTTCAAGAGAGATACATGGAAGACAGGATGGATCCTGTAGGAAGGAGGAAGAGTTAAGCGGGCCGCCACGGAGTTCACCATTCTGAGGACCGGGAATGGGCCAATGTAGCGAGGGCCCAGCTTCTTCGAAGGACAATCCAAACGGAGATGAGCCGTGGATAGTAACACCTTGTCTCCGGGTGCATACACAGGAGCTTCCTTGCGACCACGATCAGCATATTTCTTTTGGTTCTGTTGGGCCAGTCGCAACTGGTGGCGTAACATTCGTAGTTGACCACGTAGGATTCTCAAGCGGGTTGATACTTCTGGAACTGGAGTGTTAAGCGGCATCTCCGGAAGAGTGCTAGGATGATAACCGTAATTGGCAAAGAAAGGTAAAAAGCGAGTTGATGAGTGTACCTGATTATTGTACGCAAATTCAGCAGTCGGGATGATGTCCAGCCAGTCGTCTTGGAGATGTGTGGTGAAGCAACGAAGGTATTGTTCCAGCGTCTGATTTGTCCGCTCCGTCTGGCCGTTACTCTGTGGATGAAAGGCTGAAGAAAGACATCTGGCAATTTTTAAGCTACGACACATTTGGGACCAAAAACGGGAAGTAAACTGAGATCCTCTGTCTGTGACAATGGAACGAGGAGTACCATGGAGGCGGAATATTTCCTTGATGAACAAGGTGGCTGTTTCAGCTGCTGTGGGTAGGCCTACTGCTGGTATGAAATTGGCCATCTTGGTACAGCGATCTACCACTACCAGGATGGTGGTGTAGCGATGCGAAGGGGGAAGATCTACTATAAAGTCCATCGAAATATCTTTCCACGGATGCAGCGGTGTAGCCAGGGGTTGGAGAAGACCAGCAGGACGTGTGCGGGGTTGTTTGTTGCGTGCACAAACAGAACAAGAGGTCACAAAGGCGATGATGTCCTTCTTCACGGATGGCCACCAGAAGTGTCGATGTACGGCATCTATGGTTTTCTTGATGCCACCATGTCCAGCAGCCGGAATGTCGTGAGAGTGTTGTAGTACCTGTAGACGAACATCCGGAGGAACATATATTTGTTCATTATGATAGAACAGACCATCGTTGGGTATGAGCCCATGAATGTCAGTCGGTGGTTGAAGACTATATTTCTTTATATTTTCTATTAAGGATCCTTGTGAGGCGCAGAAGAATTCATCAGGCAGGATGGAGTCGGGTTGAGTAGTGGAAGGAAAGGCGTCTGAGTCGTATCGACGGGAAAGTGCATCTGCCTTACCATTTCTTACTCCAGGTCTGTAGGTAATTTGCAACAGGAAGCGGGCAAAGAATAACGCCCATCTGGCTTGTCGAGGTCGCAATCTTTTGGCGGTGCGGAGATATTCCAAATTGCGGTGGTCCGTGTAGACGACCACAGGATGTTTCGCCCCTTCGAGAAGGTGTCTCCATTCTTCGAGGGCACTCTTGATCGCCAGGAGCTCTTTCTCACCTATACTGTAATTCTTTTCAGCTGGGGTAAGACGTCTGGAATAAAAGGCCACGGGATGCGTAAGATCTTTGACTCCGGATTTCTGGGAGAGAATCGCTCCCAGGGCAATATCAGAAGCGTCTGTTTCCAGAGAGTATGGTAGGTTGATGTCGGGTTGTTTCAGGATGGGGGCTTGGGTGAAGCTTTCTTTTAGCTTGTCGAAGGCCTGCTGAGCTTCTTCAGTCCAACAGAATCTCACATCTTTTTTGGTCAGGGAAGTGATGGGTGCGGTGAGATGAGAGAAGGACCGAATGAAGCGACGGTAGAAATTAGCGAATCCCATGAATTGCTGAACCATCTTTTTATCTCTGGGTGTCGGCCAGTCTAGAATCGCCTTAATCTTGGCTTTATCCATTTCAAGATGTCCTGGTGATAGGACATATCCCAGGAATTCTATAGAGGACTTTTCGAAAGGGCTTTTCTCAATTTTACCGTATAACTTATGTTGACGAAGACGAGATAACACAAGGCGGACGTGTTGTTCATGTTCTTGGATGGTTCGAGAGTATACCAAGAGATCATCGAGGTAGACCACAAGGAAGGTATCCAGGACGTCACGGAAGATGTCGTTGAGAAAGTGCTGGAAGGCGGCTGGAGCATTGCATAACCCAAATGGCATGACGAGATACTCGAAGTGGCCGTATCGGGATCGGAAGGCGGTCTTCCACTCGTCTCCTTCTCTCATGCGAGCCTTCTGCTCAGACGGATCGCGGAGGCGGCGTGGGACACATCCTGGCTCTCCTCCCTCGAGCTGCAGGCCGGAACCAGGGAGCGACGCGCCACGAGGGACCTCAGGTGAGTTTGTCAGGTGTCCCAACATGGCGGCCGCGGTCCGACCGCGGCGCGGGGCATTACACTATCCTAAACAAAAGATAAATCCAGGTAAAGTATCCATGTAATTGGGCAGACTAGATGGGCCGAAAGGTTCTTATCTGCCGACATTTTTCTATGTTTCTATGTTTCCCGGGCAGCGAGTTCTGCTTGACCTCAGTCTCTTTCAAGATCATGCAGTACTGTGGAGGGAGACTAAGAACTATTTGTCTCCAGTTTCACTCTTCTCCCGGGGAGAAGAAGTGGCAGATCGGGCCACCCTTTTCGCCGTGGGATGAGAGGTGAGTATGAATATGGGATTTTTAGGGGGGGGTTCCAGTGTGTTAAATGATTTTACATGTGCAGAATCATTTAGCACCAGCTGATAGGAGACACTTTCTAATACCTCATTTGTCGAGACTCTAAGGCTAGGGTCAGACGAACGCAGTGCAAACGCGCGTGCAGCCGCACTTTATCACGGCCGTAGTAGCAGCAAATGACGGCCAGTGACTGGCAATATACAAAGTACGGCCGCATGTAAGTGCGGCCGCGCAACAAAAGCGGCAAACACATTTTTTCGAGAACGTGATACCGCTAGTACTGACGTACAGAGTGCGCTGCGTCCGCTAGCGGCGTGTGAGCGTGATTAGGAGATGTCAGACGCTGTCCAGCCAACATAACGTCCAGACGCAAAAAGTGTTTTATTGATGATCCGTACACGGACGAAAATGCTCATCGTATGACCGCTATCACGTATCCTGGGAAAAAATACGTCCATTCTTTTGAATCCACTTTTTCACGCGAAAAATGCGTTCGTCTGACCCTAGCCTAAAAATAGATTCTGCTCCCCATGTTAAGGAAAGGAGACGCTTAAGTACAGTAAGCGCACGCAAGCTGTGAGGTGCAAAACGTTTTCACCTGGCTGGGATGTAAAGATCAGAATATCAATGCCAGATGTTAAACTTCTCCTAGCTCTATCGTTTACATATCGAGATGCTACATAGTGCCGACTATGTAATAGTGCCTTTAATGGTTTAGAGCATCACTTTAGTTATCGGTTGAATTTAGATTTGTCCAAAACACAAATCAATAAATGGACTCCTCAATGAATTAACCGACCAAAAAACAAATTGCACATGAACAATTTTTGTTTCTGTTCAGTTGACCTGGCTGTTTGACATCCATTGATTTAAGTCTTTAAGCACTAACCAGTGGGTGCTGTAGAGGAGACAGGAGTCCCCCTACTTTTGCAAGTCATAGGGATTGAGTGCAGGTGGACATCCAGACAGCCCAAATGCATGAAACCAACATCATGAAATAATTATAAATTTATATATATATATATTACTTTTTTGATTTTTTTTGTAATGAACCTTTGCACATGTGCAGAAGATCACTTACCAGCAAATTATTGCATTCAATAATACAAATTATTTTGTTTGATTTTCAGGTGAACCGAATTAATAGTCCAATAAAATTTTGAAAACCCAATTATAATGTTTCTATGAACTGACACTATGAACCACATTTTTTACCCATTCGCATACTCACCATCAAATGTATAAAATTATGAATAGGTCAGAATTTGGAGAACAAAAATGTGCATGAAGGACCAATTGGTTTCTAAAGAGACTCCAGAAGAAAGCAGGTGGGTGTATATTTAGCATAAATCAAATACATTGATAATAGATTTAAGCCAATTACCTCCCCAATATGCAGAAATCTGGAGAGGAAAATGTCCTAACGTTGGACACAAAAAGGTTCACTGGAAAAACCTGTAAAATATTACAGTGCAATAATAATTTTGTTGTCTTATGTGCGCACCATTAAATACTTTCATTGCCCCCCCCCCATTTGGAGCTTTAACACAACAGTCCACCATGGAACATGGTTGGCCATGTTCCAATGTGGAATGTTGCGTTGAGACCCTATAGGTGGGGGAATGTTTTTAATAGTATGCAAACCTCCTTCGTGCGAAACCTGTGACTTGCATGTTGGCATCTAAAGGTCACCCTGCCAAGGAATGATTAGCCTTTTTCACAGCTGTACAGCAATTACTTTGTCTGCGGAAAGATCTATGGCATGTGCAACTAGTTACAAGTGTTTGCAAGACAGATGACAAACCTTTTTTTTAAAAGAACTGTACTCTTGCTTGTGGTCCCAAGGTAGGTATAATCCACACCCTCTTTTCAATGTCCAACCAAGGCCTAAACGATAGTCAGGGGTTGCTATATCTCTTGTGCAAAGAAGACTTTAGTAACATTTCCTGTTACCACTCAAGACGACGCAGGCTGACTTGCATATGGCATAGTTTTCTTTGTGTTGGCACCAACTGGCATAGTTCAGTTCACCTGTAGCTGCATTCACTCTTCACAGGTTCTCTCCTCACATTAAGTCTTTTGATTTTGCAATGAAATAGATATTTTACTATTCGACTATTCAGATTGCTTAGTGATGTCCTGAATGTACAGCGACACAAATAAACTATGTAGATTTTGAATTTGTCTTGTATCCCTCATTTGTAGAAGTTATTTCATTATGTTTTCATGTGATTTTCTTCCCCTCATCTCCTATGAGATTTCTTGTTTTGCTGTTAAACAGGCAGTACATATTGTATTTCTGACATTTCTTCTCTTTCTCCCATTTCTTCTCAGTTTCTGATATATATCTATTGGATTTATGTTCTCCTTAAAAACAACCTTTTTTTTTCGTTTAACTTCTCAATTTACCTGCTGTCCTGAAGAATAACTTTAAGGTTTAAGAAACTGTGATTGATACCTCTGTTATTTGATTTATTTAAAATTTGCCAGTTTTATATCGACAGTTTATAATCCCAACACAAAGGTGCGCGCAGAGGGTGTGCCTGGTGTGTCCAGGCACACCCTAATGTTGGGTGAAGAGGTCCTCTTTCACCTCTTACATGATGTCTCTCATCTGGTTCATTATGAACAGCATAAAATCTGACCGTATCTCTGATTACAGGCTTGTTATTTCTAATGAAAAACCTGTATTTTGCCAAAAATCAGTGTAGCGCTGTGTTTAAAACCTTACTGTGGCAGTACCCATTTTTGGCCACCGGAGGGAGACAAGCGCGATAAGAGACACTCAACATTGGGACTACATTTCCTGCATGCTCTGGGAATGGACACAGGAAGTGGGTGGGACACGCCGAGTTACATCCTGAGCCTCGTGGAGATAGCTGGCAGAGAGCGCCAGGGAGTGAAAGAGACAGGACACAGTGCTGCAGAGCGGAACAGTGATTAGGCCGGAACGCAGGTGCGGCCTATTAGGATTCCAGATTGGGTTATCCAGCCTTGTAAGAGGGAGACCCAGTGATCCACAGATATTACCCAAGCTGCTATCAAGGAAGCCGGAGGACCCCCGAGTTAGGAGTACCGCAGGTCTATCGGATTGGGAGAGCAGGCGGTAAGCTGGACAAGTCGTGGCCGGAGCAGAGAGAGCCAGACAACGGATCCAGTAGCCAGTATCCCAGTAAAGCATCGAGCGGAGAGACGTCCTGGGTCAGCAGAGCCTTGGTTATCGAGTGGATGGGTGAGAGGCCCCCAAGGCCTGTTGTAAAGCAAGAAAGCACGCTGTTGTTTGTTCCTAAACCCACAGGGCCCCAACTTGACTAGTCGAAGACACCGCTTTAAGTAATTCACTGGCCAGTTGAATAGTACCCGGGTGCCATAACACACACACACACTTACAGTCCGGGACTTAACCTGTGCGGGACTCACTCCCTAATATCCAAAAAGGGGTTAAAGATTCGTATCTTATTTTCTTTTTCTGCTGCGCGTTTTCCTCGAATTACGAAGCATTGTATTTTTCTGTTCCGCTGCGCATTTTCCCGAAATACGAAGCCTCGTATTTCTTTTCCGCTGTGCATTTCCCGAAATACGAAATACTGTAAATATATCCACGAACACCGTGTTATCCATTATATGCTTTTATCTCTAGTAAACTATTTAATTTATAAAATCCACAACGGTGCTGGAGTATATTTATTCCCTAGTGCGGGGAGACTGACCCGTGGTTCAATTTCAGCGGCTCCTCCGGGAGTGAGCGCTACATCAGCTAAACATAAGTTTTCAATTAATAAATGTTTTCTATGTGCAGATCAAAATGCAACAGGCTCCGCACGCCAGTGTCCCCATATGTTGTCCCTTCACCGAAATCTCTGTTTCCCCCCTTTGGTTTTGATTTTATTTGGCATTTATGTATACCAGCTCAATTTTTACCTCAGTGGTCCAAAATTTGGTGAACTGCCTGCTCTCTGAATAGCCAAATGGCCACGAAATGTCACCGTACGGGGAAATTCCCTGTATAACCCCTGTAGTGAATAGACCTGAGAGAATGCAGAAAGATCCTCAGGACTAGAATAAGTTCCCACCAAGATGCTGAAAAACTAGCAAGGTCACTCCTCACTGGAGCTGGAAAAAAGAAGGATCTGTGGAAAAAACCTGCTGCAATGCATGCAGCAAAAGTATGCATGTGGTTAACAACAAACCAATCGCAGTTCAACTTAAAACAAGCATCAAGAATCACTACCCGAGGCAGACCCTGCAACAATAATGCAAGCCTGTGATTCACTGCGATTTAAAGGTGTGTTAATGCAACTGAGACTATTCTTAAATCCTAGACAAAACAAAATGTTGCTAGTTTAGAATAGTAAATGAATGCGTCCTGTACTACTGCAGAATAAATTATAAATATGCGTGGTTTGGTTAACTCCAAAATATTTTGTATCAGGTCACTCTGTAATAAGTGCCTTTGTTAAGTGACAAGTGTCATTTCTAGTGGAATGCTATTAAAGTAGATCTATAATGATGGCAAAAGACATAATTACCTTTCACATACCTTATCTGCTTAGTTCACATCACCTGTTCCCACGCAAAGCAGAATAAATTCAAAAGTCAGCATATTAGATCACAATGATAATCCCTGACCTCAGCCACCTGCCTGTCCACATAAAGGTACACCAAGGACATTATTTATATTGCTTTGCAAGACTGCCATATCTAAATAATTTAGCCTCATATCATTATTGAGAAAGAACAGCCATAAACTTCCAAATGTGTATTTTCTTCCCCGCACAACATGCATATGCATGAGATTAGGGAAAAGTGTTACGCCACCTCATGCTGCTCCGTTTGGCTGACAGAGGAGTGAATGGATTGCTACAAACATAAATTTGGATGCAAGGACAAGTAAAGTGTTTCATTGAACTCTGAAAAACATTTAAAGGGACACTACCATTCACATAAACTGTAACTAGATTACTTGTGCATTACAAATAAAACCACCTTATACAACACACGCTGCTGTTTTTGTTTTCTTTGACGTAATTGCATGTAGAAAGGAAAAATAAAGCTAGTTTTTCTATCTCCTGTTTCCACGTTGTAGATTTTTCCCATGATGCAACATTTACCTAAATCTGTGCAACGTTTTACTTTACAGCTGTGGTTTATCTAACCTACCATATTTAACAGTTAATGAGGTGGAGGAGGGCATGTTTGGATAAGGCGACAGGAGGTATGTTGTGTTCTCCAGGCTACCTGAGATAAGAGCTGGCAGCTGAATGAGGCATGCCATGGAGCTTAAAATACTTCTAATCTACCCCTGGTGATGTCCTTTGAATACATCCCACACAATATAATGACATTAGGGTTGCACCGATACCGATACTAGTATCGGTATTGGGGCCGATACTGGGTACTGCAGGAGTACTTGGTACTCGTGTAGTACCCCCGATATTTTTCCCGATACCAGAAGCCGGCATTGAGCCGGCTTGCCGGCATCCGAGGGGCTGCGGCGGCTGTCCGAATGCTCTATCGGCATTCGGACAGCCGCCCCTGGAGCTGCTCTCCGCGATACTTACCTTCCTGAGCGACGCCGGGAATGTCTCCGCGCGTGCGCTCGTTGGAAGGACCCCAGCCGTGACCACGTGGGACCGTGTGATCGCGGCTGGGGTCCTTCCAATGAGCGCGCGCGTGGAAACTTTCCCGGCGTCGCTCAGGAAGGTAAGTATGAACACAGTGAGCAGCTGCAGGGGCTGTCCGAATGCTGATAGAGCATTCAGACAGGCCCTGCAGCTGCTCTCCACGATGATACTTACCTTCCTGGGCGAGGCCGGGAAAGTTTCCACGCGCGCGCTCGTTGGAAGGACCCCAGCCGCGATCACATGGTCCCACGTGGTCGCGGCTGGGGTCCTTCCAACGAGCGCACCGCGGAGACATTCCCGGCGTCGCTCAGGAAGGTAAGTATCGTCGTGGAGAGTGCTGGAGGGGCATACCCATGTGTGAGCTGGGGCATATCCATGAGCTGGGGGGGCATACCCATGTGTGAGCTGGGGGGGCATACCCATGTGTGAGCTGGGGCATATCCATGAGCTGGGGCAATATCCATGTGTGAGCTGGGGCATATCCATGTGTGAGCTGGGGTAAATCCATGTGTGAGCTGGGGCAAATCCATGTGTGAGCTGGGGCAAATCCATGTGTGAGCTGGGGCATTATCCATGAGCTGGGGCATATCCATGAGCTGGGGCATATCCATGTGTGAGCTGGGGCATATCCATGTGTGAGCTGGGGCAAATCCATGTGTGAGCTGGGGCATATCCATGTGTGAGCTGGGGCAAATCCATGTGTGAGCTGGGGCAAATCCATGAGCTGGGGCATATCCATGAGCTGGGGCATATCCATGTGTGAGCTGGGGCAAATCCATGAGCTGGGGCAGTATGAATATATATATATCGGGGGGATATACATGTGAGCTGGGGGCATTTTTATATGGTCTGTTCTTATTGGAAAGCGCCACATGACATTAAAGAAAAAAAGTATCGCTACTCGGTATCGGTGAGTACTTTTAAAAAGTATCGGTACTCGTACTCGGTCTTAAAAAAGTGATATCGGTGCATCCCTAAATGACATGGTGATCAACCTATTTACTCCATTCTATGGCGAAAGCCGCACAGTGAGGGGCAAGTGCTGGAAAGATACTGGGGGGAAAGATCACAAAATGGATGCACAGACTGGCTCATATAGAGTGAAATATTTCCCTAATTACACATGCAAAAGAAAAAAAAAACACATTTAAAATATCGGTAACATAATATAAAGAAAATAAGAATATTTCATTTTTTAATGGTAGTGGCTCTTTAATTCTTTCTAAGTAAGCCAGACCTGATTACCATGATCACAAATATTTCTGAATGGCAGAGTATTCTCATGCCTCTGAGTCCATGATACAGTTCACATTTTCCAAATTCAACTGTGGTCAAATCTGTTCGATTGAAGAATTAAAGGTCAGGGCATGGCCTTTCAAATGATACCAAACATGACTATGTCTAAAGTAAGAAAAAATGAATAAGAATAAAATTTAAAAAAAAAATTCCCTCAATGGGAGCACAGTCAGTGTTTTATACATAGTTATATTATTCATAAAATACCTTTCTCAAAACACCAGGGAAATATTTCATTTTCAAAAAATTGTTTAGTTAAAATTGTATATTTTCTCAGAAAAATGCAGTAACAGGTTCCCATTACATTTTTTTTTACAAGAATGTAAAAAAGAATATAGAATATATATAACCACAAAAAATAGGATGATAAAATGGGAAAAAATAATTTTACATGCTCTAAATGATTGAAATCTGAATGGAAATTTCCTTACACAGTAACTGCCTCATTAGATATACCCGTATCTGCAATATTAAATAGCCTAAAATATGTTTTCATTTCACTAAATTCTAAAAAAAAGCCCACCAAAATATTCAGCCCCAGGCCCGTAGAGATCTTAATCCGGCCCTGACTGCTCTATAACCGTGGAGACCCAGGTTTGAATTCTGGCCAGAGCACCTCTCCAGTAAGCGTCCTTGGGCATGACACCTAACGGTACATACTTGCTTACAAAACTATATTGACTGTGGAGTCCAGTGGTAACATCTCTGCCCTGCAATCTTGGAGAAGCAAGTCAAATACTGTTCACCACATACCTCCAATACAACTGTGGAGAAGCAGGTCTTGACTTTACGAGAAACAAGTTTTACTTAACCACCAGGTCGATGATCTAAAATTATGGAAAGCCGACTCGATCGTACTCAGAAGACGCCATCAGCAAGTGTCCTTGGGCAAGACACCTAACGATATGGATGTTCCTACCTCACAAAATACTTGTACATCTCATAGATTGTAAGTTTCCTTCAGAACAGGGTGAGTAATTAACCCCTTAAGGACCAATGACAAACAGGGTACATAATGAGAAAAAGGTCACTTAAGGACCAAGGACATACCCTGGGTTCCATAAACAAGTAAGAGGAAAATTAGAGCTAAACACAAGCAGCGCAGAAATGTAAAAACAGCACTGGGTATTTTCAGACTGACAAATGGTCACTATGGTTAAACCTAAACAAAAATAAATACTTAAAAGAATAATTGGGCAGATGCTGTCATTTATGGTCTTGGGTTTGTATTTAGGTATAGTGCAAAGAATACTTGATTGCAGTTTTGGTTTTGATCAGACATTTGTTGGAATCCCTATTCATCTTGTCTATATTTTCTAATTAGTTTTTACAGCTTTTTGTTCACAAAGACAAAATTATAATACAAATAAACCAATCAGATACTCTGCTGGTATTTTTGATAATGTCGACTCACAAAACACCACAAGAGTGCAAAAACTAATTCTGTATGCAAGTATAAATGACAAACATTTTACTAAAGCCACAGAAGCATTAATAAGACATACCCATGCGAGTGTGCATTAGTCTCAACTCCTAGTACATACAATACAATCCCTCACTTACTGAGCTTTGCCTTCTAGAGCATATCAGAAATGCCAATTCCAATCTCTTTGCATAAAGCAAATGGACATGTTAATACATGGTATTCACAGTAGAGAAAATTAAAAAATGCTGTGCTTCAACTTCAAATAACAACAACAAAACCGTGCTTCTAATAGGAGAGAGAGAACGGGCTAATAGAAAAAAAAATGTATATACATATCCTCAGACTTCCATAGGCCTCCTTCCTAGGCACGATAATACAGCAACAATAATGACAAAAATGAAGTCTCTATAGGAAAAATTTAAACAATCACAGCATAATGCTGCAATTGCAACTGGTGTATAGGCCCCCAGTATGACCGCACTCGCAGAATGCTGCAAATTTTCATGCCAATCAGAATAGAAGATTTACTCCAGCTTCTAGCCCGCATGGGTCGAACTCAAGCTGTATCCTGGTTCACTGGCAAAACGGATGGTGTTAGCACAGCGGTGTGGAAATTTTAAAAAAATCTACTTGTCCAAAGGACTAAACTGGGAGCCCGATCTACTTGCCCCTAATGACAATCTAATTGTCCCGACGAGCAAAATAATTTCAATAAAATAGCATTTAAATAATTCCCTCGCAATAAGAACGAATAACCTGTTAAAGACACTGCCAGGGACAGACACCGCTACACAACACCACACAATCATACATAGCTGAACACAGATTAGATGGTTATTCACTGATTGCCGATATAATCCAATGTTACAGCACGGATATGCTATCTCTGCATGCAGTGACACTGCATCCCCCTTCATATATACTGTAACGCTTATCATGTTGCTCTTCGATTTTACTTTTGTGTAATGCCAGTATTTGTCGGGGCTTTAACACTGCGAAACACCAGCACCCAGTGAATAACTCACATTCTTTAGTTGGTTAACTGTGCTTCACTGCATTCATGCAGACAGCCCTGGCTTCTGTGGGACAGTCTTAAGTAACATTAAAAATATAAATATTTCTAAGAAAGGAATATACTGTATATCTCGTAGTATATAAAACATAGCTTTTATTGTTGATTAAAAACATATGATGGGTTATTCAGAAAGCACTGAAATTTCGTTGCTTTCTCGTTCAGTGATTGCATTTCACTGACGCTGCGGTGAATTCACTATTCATCGCACAGTCACCGAACTGACTAACAGAAGACTGTCAAACTGCAAAGAAAGAAAAAAGGAACTCTAAAGAAGCAAAAATTTTGCCGAAAAAGATCCAAAGAGAGAAATAAAAAGACGGTCTGCTGAGAATGAAAAGAATAAACGGCTGAATAAAATAATGATATTATTAATGTACACACATAAAATAGGACATAGAGCCAACATCACAGCTGTAGAATAGAAATTCCACCATTACTTTAATGTAGAAGTGAAGATCTCTTGACTTTACTTTTAATCCCGATCAGCATTAATTTTACTGATAAGATACCTACAGTATAGTTATACCGAATGAGAACACAGCAAACTTTAACTAGATGCTCTGCTCTCTTACATACAACATAAAAGCCATATTTTTTTTTTAAAAAAAAACACAGTTAACCCTTTTGCTGCTGAGGCATTTCCCGCCTGTGTGCTGAGGTCATTTTTACCGGTTTCGCTCATCATGTTTAACCCCGTTTTGAAGCCTTATTTTATTATATGACCCAGACATATTATATATCGTTCTTTCCGGCAGACTCGGAAGATTCATAATATGTCATTATTATATGTATACGTTATGTCCTGTCTGTATATTATAACAAAATATGCAATAAAATTAGAATTTTCAAAAATTTACAATGTGTAAAGTGTTTTTTTTCATATTTTAACATGCGATCGTTTGCGGTTATATTTTGTATGGTGTGCGCTTGTTAAAATAAATTAGAAATGGGGTCTCGTTACATTTTTTTGGGGGAAAATTTCGCTATTTTTAACAAACGCACCCCATACAAAAATCGTTAGTGCAGCATCATTGTTCACATTATAAATTAAATGGGAACAATATTGCTGCATTAACAAAACAAATAAAAAATAAAAAACTTGTTTATTTTTTTTATTATTATGTTTTTTAAATTTTATTTTTTTTAAAAAACGTTTTTCACGGTCATGGTCATCGTTGGAAAGGCCATGCTCTGGCCGATCCAACGATATCAAACATTAACCCCTAGCTGCCACAGATCGGGAGATAGGGGGTTCATTGGAACCCCCTATCTCCACCATTGGTGGCAGTTAGGGGTTAACTCCAGGACTGGCATCATCGTGCTATGCACGATGACGCCAGTCCTCAGGGGGAGTTCCCGGACATCCAAGATGTCGGCCAGCTCTGGGAAAGGATCACGAACCGGCGCTTTTCGGCACCGATTCGTGATCCGGCCCCCATGGGGTTAATGCCAGGTACCATTTGGAAGGGCAGGCTGTGCCCTTCCAAACAGTGCCTGGCATTAAGCTCAGGACCCCCGCGATCGGGAGGGAGAGAGGTCCGAAGGACCTCCCCCCTCCCTTTCAGGTGCCTCCTCCGCACACGCAGGGGGGGCGCCTGAAATAGATGTCATCGCGCTGCCGCAATGACATCTATTGTGCCCGCGGCGGTCCCGGATTGACGGGCTGACATCCAAGATGTCAGGCCGCACCGGGGGGCACAGCGATCGGCCGGAATGCGGCCGATCGCTGGCTGCTTCGGGAGGACACGCTCAGCGCGTCTTCCGCAGCCAACCCTTCCTGCGGCAGGACGCGCTGAGCGCGTCCTCCGCAGCGAAGTGGTTAAAGTGATCTAGGGAATGAAGTGTTTGCTTCACAAAAACAGGGGGAGGGGTGACGTCACCACGGACCGGGACCCCTGTCCGATGAGGTTGAGGAAGAGAAGCCCAGTGCCCCCCCCCCCCTTATCTGTTTGTCTGTAGAGATGCTATCTGCTTTCTGGGCTGTAAATCTCACCAGCTGAAAGGAAGAACACAGCGATCCATCAGCATAAAGATCAATCAGATCAATCAGCTCCTCTGCCTGCCCCACACAGAGGGGGGGAGTAGCTGCAGGGTGAAACTTTCAGCTTTTCAATAAGCCATCCCTTTATCTCCAATATGTGGCTGCCCTCTCACCTGGAGACTTTCATTGCAGAATTAAGTTGCCGGCTGTATAACAATCAGCAACAGGCAAGCTTTTGAAAGTCCCCCTGGAGTAGCAGCCTGTGCTCCTGCTCCCAGCTCACAGCCCGATCTCTATTTAAGAATAGGAAGGGGGTCGGTATGGGCGCTCTTGTCTAGGTGGAAGTGTTTATTTGGGTTTGCTGCCGTCTAGGGGGTTGCACAGACTCTCGAATTGGGTGTGCAGATATCAATAGAAAGGAAAGGCAGGTTCCTAGTGGCGCAACAATTATGTACAACACATTACAGTGTCGTACTTTTGGACCGTCAGACGTGCATAAATCCTTACGGTTCGTATGAATGCAACTTTAGTCGTGCAGGTTCAAGGTAAAGTGCTGGTGCCACAGTCTATGCAGTATTAAAGTGCAACAGTGCCACAGTCTATGCAGTATTAAAGTGCAACAGTGCCACAGTCTATGCAGTATTAAAGTGCAACAGTGCCACAGTCTATGCAGTATTAAAGTACAACAATCACAGTCTATGCAGTATTAAAGTGCAACAGTATGTTGACTGTGGCACTGTTGCACTTTAATACTGCATAGACTGTGGCACCAGCACTTTACCTTGAACCTGCACGACTAAAGTTGCATTCATACGAACCGTAAGGATTTATGCACGTCTGACGGTCCAAAAGTACAACACTGTAATGTGTTGTACATAACTGTTGCGCCACTAGGAACCCGCCTTTCCGATCTCTATTTAACACTGATAACCATTCAGTGGTGGGGGCGTGGATGAGCAGCTCCCACCAGCACAGCGCG
Source organism: Leptobrachium leishanense (assembly GCA_009667805.1). NCBI lineage: Eukaryota > Metazoa > Chordata > Amphibia > Anura > Megophryidae > Leptobrachium > Leptobrachium leishanense. The sequence goes on along the minus strand of CM019065.1, from coordinate 109,270,109 downwards.
AGACAGATCTGAGGTCTGTTTAAATGCCTGTGATCAGCGCAGCTCCTGCTACTTGTCCACCGGGCTGACTGCTCTCTGACAACTGGTTGCCCGGCTTAGAAATCCTCTTGTCCAGGGTGTCGGGCTATGCAAATTGCCTATCCCTGCAGCATGTGGTGACAGTGGGGAATCCCATCATATCCAGCAGCCGCAGAGATAAATGGACCAGCAGTGTTCAGAGTTCCAGCAACACTCGATAAAGCGAATCCAAACTCAAAGGTTAAAGAAGATATTTAATAATTCACATCCAACACATGTACCGGCTGGGTGGAGTAGAGGTAACATCACTGCTCTGCAAGGAGAGAGCCTGTGGAGTCATGGATTCAATCCCGACTAGCACCTCTCCAGTAAGTGTCCTTGGGCAAGACACCTAACGGTACATACTCGCCACCCAGGACATACTTGAAAACGAGAGAAATCTCAATGTATCCTTCCTGGTAAAATCCTTTCTCAAAAAACAAAAAAACAAAACGCGTTTCGTGAGCCTAAACTCACTTCATCAAGGATCCCTGTTTATTAGATATTGAATAACAATGGGAATGTTTTTATCATTGAAGCCTATGGGCTTCGCCTGAATAAACCTGCCGAAGGAAAACACGGAACATTAGTGAAAAGTTGCCGATATGCCCTGCTGTTCGGTGTTCTCTGAATAGATTAACCACTTGGCTGCTAAGGACACGCTGAGCGTCCTGCCAAGTGCACCTCCTGTGCTACGGACGCGCTGAGCGTGTCCTACTACAGGAGACAGCAATCAGCCGGGATTCCATCTAGCATGTCAGCCCGGCATTCTGGGACCCCGGGGGGGGATAGATGTCATTGCGGCGGCGCAATGACATCTATTTCAGGCGCCCCCCCGCGAGTGTGCAGGAGGTGCCTGAAAGGGAGGGGGGAGGTCCTTCGGACCTCTCTCCCTCCCAATCGCGGGGGACCAAAGGCTGAAGGCTGGCACGGTTTGGAAGGGCACAGCCTGCCCTTCCAAACCGTGCCTGCCTTTAACCCCTTGGGTGCCAGATCACAATTCGGCACTGAAAAGCTCTGAATCGTGATCCTCTCCCGGAGCTGGCCAAGCTTCCGGGAATGCCCCCTGACGACTGGCGTCAACCCCTAACTGCCACCAATGCTGGAGATAGGGGGTTCCAATGAACCCCCTATCTCCTGATCCATGGCAGCTAGAGGTTAATGTTTGGTATTGCTGGATCGGCCAGAGCATGGCCTTTTCAACGATACTAAACATGACCATGTAAAAGTAAAAAATAAAAAAATATTAGAAAAAAATTATAAAGAAAATAAACAAGTTTTTTTTTGTTTGATTTGTTAATGCAGCAATATTGTTCCCATTTCAATTATAATGTGGACAATGATGCTGCACTAACGATTTTTGTATAGCGAAATTTTCCCCCAAAAAAAATGTAACGAGACCCAATTTCAAATTTTTTTAACAAGCGCACCCCATAGAAAATATAACCACAATTGCTCGCATGTTAAAATGTGAAAAAAAACACTTTACACATTGTAAATTATTGAAAATTCAAATTTTATTGTATTTTGTGTTATAATATACAGACAGGACATGACGTATACATATAATAATGACATATTATGAATCTGCCGAGTCTGCCGGAAAGAGCGATATATAATATGTCTGGGTTATATATTAAAATAAGGCTTCAAAATGCGGTTAAACATTTGATTTTTTTGATTGGGTAACAAAAATAATAGACACAGGTGGTGCAGTAGACATTGCTTATTTAGATTTCAGTAAGGCTTTTGATACTGTTCCGCATAGAAGGCTTATCAATAAATTGCAATCTTTGAGCTTGGATTCCAATATTGTTGAATGGATTAGGCAGTGGCTGAGTGACAGGCAACAGAGGGTTGTGGTAAATGAAGTTTATTCGGCGCAAGGTCTTGTTACCAGTGGGGTACCTCAGGGGTCAGTACTTGGACCTATTCTCTTTAATATTTTTATTAGTGATATTGCAGAAGGTATTAATGGAAAAGTATGTCTTTTTGCTGATGACACAAAGATTTGCAACAGGGTTGACGTTCCTGGAGGGATCAGCCAAATGACAAATGATTTAGGTAAACTAAAAAAATGGTCGGAGTTGTGGCAATTGAGTTTTAATGTGGATAAGTGCAAGATAATGCACCTGGGACGTGAAAACCCAAGGGCTGAATATAGAATATTTGATACAGTCCTAACCTCAACATCTGAGGAAAGGGATTTAGGGGTCATTATTTCAGAGGATCTAAAGGTAAGTAGTCAATGTAATAGAGCAGCAGGAAATGCTGGCAGAATGCTTGGTTGTGTAGGGAGAGGTATTAGCAGTAGGAAAAGGGAAGTGCTCATGCCACTGTACAGAGCACTGGTGAGACCTCACTTGGAGTACTGTGTGCAGTACTGGAGACCGTATCTCCAGAAGGATATAGACATCTTAGAGAGAGTTCAGAGAAGGGCTACTAAAATGGTGTACGGCTTGAAGGAGAAAAGTTACCAGGAAAGGCTTAATGATCTTAACATGTAGAGCTTGGAAAAAAGACGAGACAGAGGAGATATGATAGAACCATTTAAATACGTAAAGGGAATCCACAAGGTAGAGGAAGGGAGTATATTTAAAAGGAAAAAACAAGAGGACATAGTCTTAGATTAGAGGGGCAAAAGGTTTAAAAGTAACATCAGGAAGCATTATTTTACTGAGAGGGTGATGGATACATGGAACAGTCTTCCAGTAGAAGTGGTAGAGGCCAAAACAGTGATTGAATTTAAGCAGGCATGGGATAGGCATCAGGTATATGCCTATGCCTATGCCTAAACAAAAGATAAATCCAGGTAAAGTATCCATGTAATTGGGCAGACTAAATGGGCCGAAAGGTTCTTATCTGCCGACATTTTCTATGTTTCTATGAGCGAAACCAGTAAAAATGAGCTCAGCACAGAGGCGTGAAATGGCTCAGCAGCGAAGGGGTTAACCATTGCTTCTATATGTGGGATTTTACTGCCTTCGAACAGGCACCGTACTTGCTGGCAGTTCACCAAAATTTGGCGAACTGCCTGCTCTCTGAATAGCCGAATGACCCCGAAATTGCTCCGCACTGGGGAATTCCCTGTTCGGTGACATTTCAGGACCAGATCGGCTTTCTCTGAATAACCACTTTGGAATGGCCATTCTAAGTAAAACACAAATCTCACTTGTTTTAGGCATTACAAGGTTTGAGCACATATGACATCAGGTCTATTGACTAACGGTGAAACTCCGGAGAATGACTGGAGGAGTGAAAATCCTAGGTCAAAATAGCCAAACCAGAAAAATTCTCCTATTTATCACACTTTCCAAATCTGCTATTTGGTCTAGATTGTTCTCTTCTCCTGCCAATTCACCTTCTAGTGATTAGACCTGATAATGTTTTTTTTTGTTCAACTGGAAATGACTTGACACTTGAACTAGATTTTTTTTGGTTAGTGTTATTAGCTTGAAATTCCTAGGTGTGTCAATGATCACGTTTTGGTTGACTGGATACTTAAGAACATATTGACAGTTCATTTCATTTGAAGCTTTTCCTTAGCTTGTAGTCTGTCGTCAATAAATTCACAAACTCATCTTTGAATAAATGTAGCATTCTAAAGGGTCGTTTAAGCAGTTTGCAAACTTTTTTACACCTAAATTAATTTAAGAGATTACTCACTCGTTTGTGAAATATTCAAGAATGGAAATTGTAGTCCAATGTTGCAAAGTTTGAAAAATCAATCACTTAGGCCTTGATCTAAAATTAGAAATCCTCTTGTAATTCTCCTTTAGCACATTTACCACTGGATGGCAATTTGTAACAAAGAAATGGCAGAAGAAAACGTAATTTCTCACAGTTCCTGCTTGGGCCTTATTCCAATTTTACGATATCATTCAACACAAAATAAAAATCTATATTCACCTCTGGTTCCATTGGGCAAAGGATGGCGTGATCAACGGATTCCTCTCACCGCAAGTAGAAGGACACTGGAAACAGATACAGGGTTATTCAGAGAAAACCAAGCTGCCCCGAAATTGCACCGAATTGTGAATTTCCCCATACTGTTCAATGTTGTGGCCATTTGGCTATTCACAAAGTTCCCATCAGAATTTGCTAAAAATCTGTAAAAGGGTTAAAATCTTTAAAACTGTTAAAATCTTTAAATGTTTGAATTGGTGTGCTCTCTTCATGGTTTGGTATATATTTATGGACATTATAAACACAGAGTAGAGGGTTAATTAATCTTAGAGGTGTGCATTCGTTTTGGAAAAGTACTTCCGAAATAACGAATCGATAAGATCCGAATTCGAAACGAAATGGTATCTAATGAATTTAATTAGTTATACACTGTGGGCCACATTACAATCCTGGTGCTAACGTTAACGCTCACCTGCGTGAGCATTAATGTTAGCCCGGGTGGCTACCGCATATTACAATCCAAATGCTAACGGGTTAAGTAACCCGTTACAGTCTGGTACCTTGCGCTTTTCAACGCGAGGTTATTGTACTTTGCGCTCCCTATACTCAACATGGGGAGCGCCAAGTGTTAATCAGCGTTAGGATTACAAAGTCCTAACGCTGATTAACGTCTGGCTGTCGTTAGCAAAAAGTTAACCACAGCCTGGACCTGGTGCTAACGGCTTCAGCTGCTGTAGAATCCGTTAGCACCAGCCCAGAAAAAAATCTATAAAAATCCAGATTCTCATCTCCTGTCCCGCAGCTCCGTGGCTCCGTCCGCCTACTCTGTCGCCGGGAACCGAGGGAGAGACTGGGGGAAAAATCCCTCCAGTCTCTCCCTGTTTTCACTTTGCCGACCTGCCGGATCTCGTGAGGCGAGATCCGGCAGGTCATGTGACCGGCACAGGGGAATTCAATGGAGTTCTATGGACTCCATCGAGTGGATGCTCGCGGCGCTGCCACGAGCATCCCGGGGCATAGCGCCCGCTAACAATGCAGGCAGCTTTTTAAGTGCCTGCATTGTAATCTCCCCTGTTAAAACGGGGACGGTAGGGAGAAAACTGCGGACGCAGTTTTTTCTCCCTAGTGCCCCCATTTTAACGTGAGGATTGTAATGTGGCCCTGTGTCATCAAAATAAAAGAACAATTTGAATTTTTTTGTTACGGAATTCGAATCAATATTAACTGTCGAATCGATATTGAATTGATATATCAACTATCGAATTGATCTTAAATTAAAATACATACAAGTAATAAAGTCAGCAAACTTTATGAAACAAATTAATTTAATTTCGCAAACACCTGCCCCTGTTAAATTGACTCAAATACTAAATCTGAGACAGCTTAATATTTAACCCTAAATTGTCTTTTAACTGCAAAATTTGATTAATTGGGGCTTTATTTAGTGATCCAAATTTGAATTGATATCAAATATCGAAATGATATCAGTTGTCAAATTTGATATCAACTATCGAATTAATCTTAACTTACAAGTATAGTCAGCAAACGACTTTATGAAACAAATAAATTTTGTTTCACTGTTTAATTTAACTCAAATACTAAATCTGTGACACAGCTTCAAATTTAACCATAGATTGTCTTTTAACAGCAAAATTTGATTAATTGGGTGATCTGAAATTCGAATTGATATCAACTATCGAATTTGAGATAAACTATCGAATTGATATATGAAATTCAAATCGATTCAAAATTTTGAATCAATCCAAAACACAACGAAATACGAAACAAAATTAGTTCCGAAATGAGAAACGAAATTCAGAAAACAAAATTATTTAAAAATTGAACTAAACTACCGTAAACAAAATTACGTTTTCAGCCATGCACATCCCTAATTAATCTTCTCCCTTTTATATTAACACCCCAAAGTGATTTGGTCATTGCACAAAGTAATTTGGAAAAAACAATGTGAGTTTGTTTTTGTGTGATAAAACGTTTGACCTTTTGCGGGTTGGTGCTGATGAATCATTCCTGATATATGTTCTCACTTTACTATTTATTATTTTCATTGCTGTCTTGGTTCAGTGAACTGATCTAAACTACATGTTCCAATGAAAGGAAAATAAGGGACTGGAGTTTCAGCAACACAAGTGTTATCTTAAGCATAAGACAAATACTAGACATCTAGGTATAACTTTCCAAGTTCAATGCAGTTAACCCTAGGATCGGAAGATATCAAAATGTCATATTTTGCTTTCTGCCAAAAGCGGAATCCATGCCCCTTCATTTCTTTTTTTCTGCAACAATTAACACAAAAGAGATATACAAATCATATCACCTGTGTTGTGCTTCAGATATCTGGCAAACCTGACCTGTTAGGGGTACTTGAGGACACAGTTGGGAACCACTGTATTAGAAGATAGGTTGACCACTGAAGATGATCTTCTCAGTACATATTAAAGCTAAAATGTTTTAATATGTACTGAGTAGATCATCTTCAGTGGTCAATCTATCTTCTAATACAGTGGTTCCCAACTGTGTTCTCAAGTACCCCTAACAGGTCAGGTTTGCCAGATATCTGAAGCACAACACAGGTGATATGATTAGCTGCTCAGTGATTGCGGGTTTCAGCCTGCATTTCCCCAAGGTAATCTTTAAAATCTGGCCTGTTAGCCAAAACTTGAGAACCAGTTTTGGATACCACTGTTCTAGTACAAGAGTTTATATACTTTTTTTATTTCTTGGAGTACTAAACATTGTAGTTCGGATTTTATCAGTGTCAGTGATTCTTGGTAGATTGCAACTTATGTGTGATGTTTTTCATATTTAATAAATGTGTAGCGCTCACTCCCGGAGGAGCCGCTGAATAAACCTCGGGTTAGTCTCTCCGCACTAGGGAATAAATATACACCAGCCCTGTTGTGGATTTTATAAATTATATACGTTACTGATCCCAATAAAGTGACACATATAATACAATTTTGGTATAGGAACGACAGGATCTTCGTAATGCGGGAAACACGCGGCGGGAAACACGCGGCGGGAAAAAGAAAATAATTAACCCCCTCAGTTCTGGAGTGTAAATCCTGTGAGTGTAAGGCCTGAAAAAGGTGTACATGTATTGATTCGGGTACCTGGTACTGTATTCAACTGGCCAGTGAATGTGATAAGCAAATCTTCGACTAGTCAAGTTGGGGCCCTGTAGAATTGAAACAATAATGCAGCGTGCTGGATTTTACTTGGACTTTCGGCCTGCAAGGCCTCTCACCCATCCGTTATACAGTCTGTCCCTCTGTCTGGTCGAGGATGTCTCTCCGCTGGTCCCCCTGAACTCTGTGCCACCGGATCCGCTCTCTGGCCCGTCCGATCTCTGAGTCAAGAACCACGGCCTACCGCCTGCACTTCCTATGGGTCGTCGCGGTCTCCTTACAGGGGGTCCAACTGGAACGGAAGTTCTTGTGTACACCTCCCGGTGATGATGGGTATGCCTCAGCAAGTTACTGTCCCGAACTCCAGCGCCCGACAGGTAGCGTCTGCTCTCCGGCCTGGTCTCGATCCCGAGCAGTCTCACTTGCGTCCTCTCTCTTTCGTCGCTCCGCTCACTCTGGTGCTCCTCCGCACGAGGCTGCTTACGTCCTTCCTCCCTGTCCCACCCACTTCCTGTCTCCGCCGCAAAGCCTGATGGATATTGTAGTTCGTTTAAGTCCCGCATTGTCCATATGGCTTTTGTCTCCCTCTGGTGGCTAGAACCCAGTAATTACAGCAATACAGTTTTAAACAGCGCTACACTCCCCCTCTTAGAACTCTTGGGTCTCTCCAAGGAGGTGTAACATTTATATGACATTTCAACATTTACATTAGGCAATATATACAGGCTCAGCAGCAAACATAGAATGGGTCAGATATACGTCCTCAAGTTGGCTCATGCTCCTGACTACCTCAGCTAACATAGCAGACACTTCGGGCAGCCTTCGCACTGTGGTGACAGCCTCTTCAGTGCTATGTCCTGGTGAGTCTCTGAGGGGGTCGGATAGAACGTTTTGACTCTGGCTCGATCGTCTCCTCTTCCGGTGGAAGTGCCACAGGTACGGGCTCAATTCTCTCATCCACAACTGGAGCAGACACCTCTTCAGAATATGACCCTTCCAGTGAAGGCATACAGTAGAATTGTAATCTATGGACAACTCTTCCGGAACTACAGGAACCTCCAAACTCTCAGAAACTTCCAATTGGAACTCAGGAGCCTCAGGTCTCAGGTTACTTTCCCACCGTTCAGAAACTGGGATGACCTCTTCAGGCTCAGGCGAGTGCACCCAGTCCAGACAAAAACTTCCTTCCTCACTGTCTCCTTCACTATCTTCAACAACCCGGGTCTGTTGAGACCGAGTAACCGGAATCGAACATGGAACAGGCAGTTTCGGCAAAGAAAGTTCGTCTCCAACTGGTACTCTTACAGCTTCTCTCAGAGGCAACAAATGGTTTTGGTGCCAGTTTTTTAGAGGCCCAGATTTTCCATCAGGTCAGATTTGGTAAACTGGCAGACCCGGCAGTTGCTTGCAGATAATTCAGACTTGAGAACTCCATCTATCCGCCAGTTTATGTCTTGCAGAAACAACCAAGTTCTTAAGCAACACTCTATCACCCGGCTGTAGATCTTCTATGCGAACTCTCAAGTCATAGTTTAATTTGTTCCTCTGCTCTCTGATTCCTGAAATCAAACGGGCCTGTTCAAACGCAGAGGCCAAATTCTTCCGAAGCCTATCCACATAGTTTCTATGAGAGGCCACAGACGTCTGATCAAGAGATAACCCAAACGCCAAATCAACTGGCAGTCGAGCTTCTCTTCCGAACATGAGACGGTACAGTGAGTATCCAGTAATGTCACTCTCCGTACTGTTGTACGCATGCACCAGCGTAGCGATGAGACGACTCCAACCCTGCTTCTCTCTGCTTGACAATGTCCCCAATATATTTAGCAGCGTGCGATTAAACCTTTCCGGTTGAGCATCACCTTGAGGGTGATATGGTGTAGATCGGGTTTTCTGAATTCCTAGCAGTTCCAGCAATTGCCCAACAAGCCAGCTCTCGAAGTCTCTGCCCTGATCCGAGTGGATTCTCCTTGGTAGGCCATAGTGAACAAAAAACTTTTCCATCAGGACCTTCGCCACAGTAGGAGCACGTTGGTCTTTAGTAGAGAAAGCTTGGGCATAACGCGTGAAATGATCAGTCACTACTAGAATATTTCCCTGCCCACTAGCATCCGGCTCTGAGCACAGGAAATCAATGCACATCAAATCCATAGGTGTCCAATGAATCATCTTCAGTTTGCAGATATTCGTTATGCCTTACGGGTTGTGCATAAGCTCTTTCTCCTCTCCTTAAGGATTTTTGTTCCAGTAGAGCCTCTTCCTCTCTGACAGCTCGAATCAGTTCCAGATATTTCAATTCTCGGTTACCTTCTCTGGTTCTCAGCGCACCTCAATATCTGCTGCATTCGGATTTTGTCTATTGTGGCCGGTTCGGCCCCTTTCTTAAGAAGTATCTGGTGCAGAATCTTATCTAGGCGCCTCATATATTCAGTCATTTTCTCACCTTTTCTCTGATAGGTATGTTCATACTGGTACATGAGCTCGGCAGCCTTTTCCGTTCGCCCAAAGACTTCCTGTAACACATTGAGGTAATCTAAAGCAGTGCAGTCTTGCTTACTCAACTTCAGGTTTCTGACAGCCTCTGACGCAGGTCCCTTTAAGCTCTCAGTAATTCTCTGCTTCTTCTGCGCTTCAGGGATGTCTCACTCATCCAAAGCCTGCATCGCCTGTTCTACCCATTCTTCAAACGTTTCTTCTCCTGCCGGAGTTGGTACGTTTCCTGTGAAATTTCTCAACCGTCGATAACCAAAGTTAGTGTGTGGAAGGCTTGTTCTTTGACATTTAGCCAGCAAATCTCCGATAGCCACTATGAATTCAGGCCCGATCATGGCCAGCGGACTGCGCGCAGGAACACTCGCGGGATCACCACGTGACGCACTTGGCTGAATCAGTTGAACTTTCACCTCATCGGTCAGCTTCACGCTTGCACCCTGAAAACATACTGGAACACCCTTTCTCCACTCAAAAAGAACATATGTGTAAGAAGTATCCGGGTTCGTTTTAATGTCCAGGATTAACCCCCGATGATCTGGTGTCAGTGCGGCCACAGCCCGGCGAATCTGATCTTCGGCCCAAGTGTCTGCAGGAATATCCATGACTATGCTTAACTCTGTCTGGCTATTTTGCTCCTCACACCATTTGGCAGCAGTGTCTGGATCCATATTTAACCCTTTAAATGCGGTTTAATCTAGAGACTAAAATCACGGAAACGAGCCCCCACGTGTAGCGCTCACTCCCGGAGGAGCCGCTGAATAAACCTCGGGTTAGTCTCTCCGCACTAGGGAATAAATATACACCAGCCCTGTTGTGGATTTTATAAATTATATACGTTACTGATCCCAATAAAGTGACACATATAATACAATTTCGGTATAGGAACGACAGGATTTTCGTAATGAGGGAAACACGCGGTGGGAAAACACGCGGCGGGAAAAAGAAAATAATTAACCCCCTCAGTTCTGGAGTGTAAGTCCTGTGAGTGTAAGGCCTCAAAAAGGTGTATGTGTATTGATTCGGGTACCCGGTACTGTATTCAACTGGCCAGTGAATGTGGTAAGCAAATCTTCGACTAGTCAAGTTCGGGCCCTGTAGAATTGAAACAATAATGCAGCGTGCTGGATTTTACTTGGACTTTCGGCCTGCAAGGCCTCTCACCCATCCGTTATACAGTCTGTCCCTCTGTCTGGTCGAGGATGTCTCTCCGCTGGTCCCCCCTGAACTCTGTGCCACCGGATCTGCTCTCTGGCCCGTCCGATCTCCGAGTCAAGAACCACGTCCTACCGCCTGCACTCCCTATGTGTCGTCGCGGTCTCCTTACAGGGGGTCCAACTGGAACGGAAGTTCTTGTGTACACCTCCCGGTGATGACGGGTATGCCTCAGCAAGTTACTGTCCCGATCTCCAGTGCCTGACAGGTAGCGTCTGCGCTCAGGCCTGGTCTCGATCCCGAGCAGTCTCACTTGCGTCCTTTCTCTTTCATCGCTTCGCTCACTCTGGCACTCCTCTGCACAAGGCTGCTTACGTCCTTCCTCCCTGTCCCACCCACTTCCTGTCTCCGCCGCAAAGCCTGATGGATATTGTAGTTCGTTTAAGTCCCGCATTGTCCATATGGCTTTTGTCTCCCTCTGGTGGCTAGAACCCAGTAATTACAGCAATACAGTTTTAAACAGCGCTACAAATGGTTTATGCTTACCTCTATACATGGCATGTTATTTTTAAATGAATAGTAAAAGTTAAGTTTTACTATAGCCTACTGTTTTCATCTATCCCACCTTTGCAATCTCCACTACAGTGTTTTTGTTTTCGCTCATTTGGGTTATCCCCTACTTTTTATGGTGGTGACTGCATCCATGTTCTATGATTATTTCCGTTGACATAATAATCTCCTTTCCCTGTACCCCATAGCGTGTTTTTTAGATTGCAACTTAGTCTAAACTTTATTTTGCAGGACTACAACCCATGACAGAGGCATCCATTCTTAATTTGGTAGTGCAAAGTGGAGGTCATTACAGACGGAATGGTGGAACATGACAGGCATGAAAATTGACACAAAACTATTTCTGATAATCCTCCTATATTCTAACTATTCCTTGGACATAGGTGTCCTAAAAAGGTATTTAGAGACAAAAGGCTATATAATAATGCATTCTCATGATTGTCCATTTGTTACAGGTCCTCAGAATGGATTACAGTTCAAAGGTGGTCGTGTTAATATGTTGAAACTGGCTGAAATAAGCCACATAGTTCTGCTGGTTCTGAGCTTCATTTTCCAAGCAACCTAACTTTTAATTTGTGCACCATTTGAGCTTCGATCACAAAATTACATTTACAATGACACACCTAGTGATGGTGCAAGCATCAAGTGAATGTATACTCATTAAATATTCTTTTTTAGAACAAAAGGTGCTGCAATATCATGGTTTGGCCTCACAAAGCACTGAAATGGAGTTACATTTTTGTGTTTTTAATTTCGGCACTCTTTGGTGATTACATTTCACCAAAATATGGTGCATTCACTTTTTCCTAAATGTTCACCATATAGCGCCGAAAATGGAGTTCATGAAGCAGAGGCGTACTTAGGGTAGTTGGCACCCGGGTCAGATACTCCCTTTTGTACCCCCCACAAATAAAAAAGGCAAAAATGCAGATCAATGATCCACCTCAATGATGAGGTGAAAGAATTAAAATTTTATGCAGAACACAGATAGGTCCTGCCCAAGACATTGTGCTGCCTGAGTACAAGAATGAAATGCTGCCCCCCCCAAAAAAAATCACACTCACACATTTCACAGAGCTATGAAACTCCCAGTAATGTCTGGTGTGTATGAGCATATCACAGAGCTCCACAGCAATAAAACTCAATTATATTTAACTTATTATTTAATAATCCAAAGTTATATCAAAATGCAATATTTTATTAAAATATTTAATTAAAATAATTGTAATATAAATAAAATTTTAAAATATATTATTAAAATAATTATATATTAAAATTAATTTAAATATGTTAAGAAATATATGAAAACATTAAGGAGTTAGTGCAACAGCATTGTTAATTTTATAAGGGGAAAAAAACAATGCCTCTGCTTTCAGATAAAAAAATAGATATCTTTTTAATGGTAATACATTTTATTATTTTTATTTATTATTAATTTTAATATCTTTTTGTTTTTACACATTACATCATGATTTTGGCTAGATTTAGATTTTTCCAATGACACCTCAACCATCCTTGTAGCTTTTATAGATCCAGAGATAATAGAGAGGGAGAGTGGACACGTCCTTCAATTGGTAATCTGATTTGAAAAGGAGATTGACCTTTCACTCAAACACTTAAACTATAGGGTCTATTCACTAAACACTGAACCTGGCCCCAAATTGAATCAAACGGTGAATTTCACAGTTCATTGCAATTTCGTGGCCGTTCGTCAATTCACTAAGCTGTGAATTCCCCGATGCAGATTGCCCCAGTTCGGCGATCTTCGGTGGCAGCAAAATTGCCCTGATTTTCAGTGTTTCTGTTTGACAGGTTTAAACAGGCGAATCCCACAGGATTCAATGTAAAAATGTAATACCTTTTTAAAAAAAAAATGTTTATTCTTTTCATTTTCAGCAAAAAACTTTTTATTTTTTAAAACACCTTTTTGTATATTTTTGACAAAGTTTTTGTTTCTCACTTTTTTGAAAAGGTGTTTTTTTTTATCCTGTAAACAAAGCTTTTTATTCTTTTATAAAGGACCTTTTTTATTATTTAGACACATTTTAATACATGAACAAAAATACAACACAGCGCTTAAAAAGACCAAAGTCCGAATAAGACAGTGGGGTAGACACCCAATATGTCCACAGGCAGAAGTCGCTATCTTTAGGAGTAGATCTTCTCAAAAGTACAGATGCAGTATGAACTGTAAGGAGGAAACACAAAAAAGGAGGGACCAAAATTGCGCAGTATGCCAGTACTCAAAATGAAAGTAATGCGTATTGGTGGTGAACTCACATTCTGTGGAGCTTACAACCGGCTCTTAGGAATAAGGCGGGCTGGGACTTTATTTCAGGTGCCCATAAGACCTCCAAATCACTTCTCCGGAAATCTCCAAAGATGGGAACACTTTTTCTAGCACATAAACGTCAGGAGTTCCTCTCCTCGCTTCATCCAGCACACAGATTGTCCCTACAACAGCTTTCTCTCTCTGTCTGTAGGTCTGTAGGTCTGTGACACAGACTGACAGACCGACAGACCTACAGACAGAGAGAGAAAGCTGTTGTAGGGACAATCTGTGTGCTGGATGAAGCGAGGAGAGGAACTCCTGACGTTTATGTGCTAGAAAAAGTGTTCCCATCTTTGGAGATTTCCGGAGAAGTGATTTGGAGGTCTTATGGGCACCTGAAATAAAGTCCCAGCCCGCCTTATTCCTAAGAGCCGGTTGTAGGCTCCACAGAATGTGAGTTCACCACCAATACGCATTACTTTCATTTTGAGTACTGGCATACTGCGCAATTTTGGTCCCTCCTTTTTTGTGTTTCCTCCTTACAGTTCATACTGCATCTGTACTTTTGAGAAGATCTACTCCTAAAGATAGCGACTTCTGCCTGTGGACATATTGGGTGTCTACCCCACTGTCTTATTCGGACTTTGGTCTTTTTAAGCGCTGTGTTGTATTTTTGTTCATTCAATTGCCACTCGGGTATTTAGAGAAACCCCCATACACAGCATTCAGCGAGTGGGATAGACACTTTTCCGGTGGGCGCTTCACCTCTCCCCTTTTTCTCTACATTTTAATACATTTTTATTGGTTTAAACACCTATTAGGAAAATAGGAGAATTCTATGTTTGTTTCATTTTGCAGTTCGGTGGAATTCACCAAGGATACTTCGGTGCTCTTTGGTACTCATAGGCAACATTCTCCAACTTTTTCATAGGGCTATCGGCAACTCCATCTTCGGTGCACTACAGTGACCATTCGGTGAAAAGAGAATTCACTGAAATGTAGCGAAATGGAATCATCGAAGTGCACTAAGCTGCACCAAAGTGTAAAGCACTGAAATTTCAGTGCTTAGTGAATAGACCAGTGATAGCGAACCTGTGGCACGCACGCCATTGGTTTCCCCGCTGGGCCCTCTTTGCTGGCACGCAAGCCATAAGTCTTCCATCGCTGTTACCAGACCCAGACTGGCCATTGGGCGTACCTTCCAGTCTGCCTGGTGCCCTGTGTAGGCTGCGGACTACCTGTGGCTTGAGGGAGGCTGCTCTAATTCAGAAATAAACGCTTGGTTATTAAACCTCTCTATCCCGCAGGCCTCGTACCTACAAGCAGTCACCTACATCTATGCCTGAACGTGCCTCTCGTACTCTCGGCTTCGCTCCCACGAGATCATGTAAAAATATGTGCAACCTCTTGCGTTATTATAAATTATAAAACAAAGGACAAAAAAATTAGGAAAAAATTGGTTTATAGCCACATGTATAGATATATAATAGGAGTGTGTAGTAGCATGGATAGATATGAGTATAATAGGGGTGTGTAGGAGCACAATTAGATATGTGCCCCTCCTCCCTGACTTATATCACGGTCAATGGCATCACTATCTCCCCATCAAACCAGGTTTGCTGTCTCAGAGTTACACTTGACTCTGCTCTTTCCTTCATCCCCCATATCCAGTCTCTTTCCTCCTCCTGCCGCTACCAATTACGTAATCTCCCGACTTGATTATTGTTATAAACTTCTAGCTGGCCTCCCTCTCTCCCAACTAAAGTCCATTCTAAATGCCTCTGCCAGGCTCATCCACTCGCCGCTCTGTCTCTGATGCTCTTCTTTGCAAGTCCCATCACTGCCTCCCCATCCACTGCAGAATAAGATTCAAGATCCTTACCCTGAAACACAAAGCTCTCACTAACTCAGCTCCCCACTACCTGTCCTCATTAATCACCAAAAACACTCCAGCCCACTCCCTAAGATGAAACAGCGTCCTGCGCCTAGCTTCTCCCTGCATCACCTCTTCCCACACATAGATTACAGGATCAGAAACAACATGGGTTTACCTCAGGGAGATCATGCCAAACTAATCTTATTGATTTTTTTGATTGGGTAACAAAAATAATAGACACAGGTGGTGCAGTAGACATTGCTTATTTAGATTTCAGTAAGGCTTTTGATACTGTTCCGCATAGAAGGCTTATCAATAAATTGCAATCTTTGAGTTTAGATTCCAATATTGTTGACTGGATTAGGCAGTGGCTGAGTGACAGACAACAGAGGGTTGTGGTAAATGGAGTTTATTCGGCACAAGGTCTTGTTACCAGTGGGGTACCTCAGGGGTCAGTACTTGGACCCATTCTCTTTAATATTTTTATTAGTGATATTGCAGAAGGTATTAATGGAAAAGTATGTCTTTTTGCTGATGACACAAAGATTTGCAACAGGGTTGACGTTCCTGGAGGGATCAGCCAAATGACAAATGATTTAGGTAAACTAAAAAAATGGTCGGAGCTGTGGCAATTGAGTTTTAATGTGGATAAGTGCAAGATAATGCACCTGGGACGTAAAAACCCAAGGGCTGAATATAGAATATTTGATACAGTCCTAACCTCAACATCTGAGGAAAGGGATTTAGGGGTCATTATTTCAGAGGATCTAAGGGTAAGTAGTCAATGTAATAGAGCAGCAGGAAATGCTAGCAGAATGCTTGGTTGTGTAGGGAGAGGTATTAGCAGTAGGAAAAGGGAAGTGCTCATGCCACTGTACAGAGCACTGGTGAGACCTCACTTGGAGTACTGTGTGCAGTACTGGAGACCGTATCTCCAGAAGGATATAGACATCTTAGAGAGAGTTCAGAGAAGGGCTACTAAAATGGTGTACGGCTTGAAGGAGAAAAGTTACCAGGAAAGGCTTAATGATCTTAACATGTACAGCTTGGAAAAAAGACGAGACAGAGGAGATATGATAGAAACATTTAAATACGTAAAGGGAATCCACAAGGTAGAGGAAGGGGGTATATTTAAAAGGAAACAAAATAGCAAAACAAGAGGACATAGTCTTAGATTAGAGGGGCAAAGGTTTAAAAGTAACATCAGGAAGCATTATTTTACTGAGAGGGTGGTGGATACATGGAACAGTCTTCCAGTAGAAGTGGTAGAGGCCAAAACAGTAATTGAATTTAAGCAAGCATGGGATAGGCATAAGGCTATCCTAAACAAAAGATAAATCCAGGTAAAGTATCCATGTAATTGGGCAGACTAGATGGGCCGAAAGGTTCTTATCTGCCGACATTTTTCTATGTTTCTATGTTTCCCATGATAGACTGCAGCATTTCTCACGCGCAGCCCCCATCCTCTGGAACTGTCTCCCTCGTACTGTCAGACTTTTCTCTAGCTTCTTTTCCTTCAAATGCTACCTTAAGACCTTCCTATTCAGGCAAGCCTACCACCCGACCATCAAATTCACCTTGCAGTCCTCTCTTCCTATTTCCCACCCCAACCCTTCTAGATTGTAAATTCTCATGGGAATAAGGCCCTTGTCTCCTCCTGTGTTGGTTTGTCAAAATGTTGTTCAGTCTCAATTTATTGTAATTTATACAACATAAGAGAAAAAAGGTGTCTTTTGCTCTCGTTTCTATGTATTTCCATGTACAACAAAACACTATGAGGTTTTAGTTTGTTTCAATGGCCATTGCAACGTAAGCTCACTCGCCACTTCAAGGCTCCTCTTTGTAGAGTGAGTACCTAACCAATGTACCAAAAGCCGCTCTACTGACCAGCTCCATGCCCCTCCTGCTGCTTTTCAGCTAAGGAGAGGCAGAAAGATGGTGGGTGTTATTTATACACACACCAAACCAGTGGCGTAACTAGAAACCTGAGGGCCCCGGTGCAAGAATCCACAAGGGCCCCCCCCCCAAAAAAAGATCTATATTTTAACTTTTTTTTCCCCTGCAAAATAAAAAAAAGATAGTAATTCCCCAGCTCACATGGATATATATTGGCCCCAGCACACATGGATATATATATTGCCCCAGCACACATGGATATATGTATAGGCCCCAGTACACATGGATATATATATAGGCCCCAGCACACATGGATATATATATTGGCCCCAGCACACATGGATATATATATTGGCCTCAGCACACATGGGTATATATATTGGCCCCCAGCACACATGGGTATATATATTGGCCCCCAGCTCTCATGGGTATATATATTGGCCCCCAGCTCTCATGGGTATATATATTCGGCCCCAGCCCCAGCTCTCACGGGTTACATATTAAAGGCTGTAGAGACATATTAACTGGATGTTGCAGCCGCTCCTGTGAGTATGGGCACGACGCCATTTTTTCTGTATGTATGTATATTATGCTTGTAACACCAGTTCGTCATTTTGCTGCTGTTCCTTTTTCCATGTTTTTGTTTTAACCCCAAATGAGAAGTGTTTGGTGTGTGTATAAATAAAACCCACCATCTTTCTGCCTCTCCTTAGCTGAAAAGCAGCAGGAGGGGCATGGAACATGGAGCTGCTCAGTAGAGCGGCTTTTGGTACATTGGTTAGGTACTCACTCTACAAAGAGATGCCTTGAAGGGGCGAGTGAGCTTACGTTGCAATGGCCATTGAAACAAACTAAAACCTCATAGTGTTTTGTTGTACATGGAAATACATAGAAACGAGCGCAAAAGACACCTTTTTTCAATTTATTGTAACCCTGTCTATATTGTGCCCAATGTTCAGCGCCACAGGATATGGTGGCGTTATATAAATAAAAATAATAATAGGTGTTTGTAGGTAACCGTATATAGGTATATAATAGTTGTGTGTAGGTGCACGTATAGGTATATATTAGTTGTGTGTAGGCGCAGGTATAGGTATATGTATCAGAAAGCTCAATAGCACTGTACAAGATTTACAGGTCTAGTCACTTAAGTGCAAACTGTAGTGAATTAGCCAAGGAATTGCAAAACGCGAAGGCAGCTGTTAAGGGGGTGAATTTATATTTAACTTCAGCTATTAAAAATCTGATTTTGTAGTTCTCTTTCCAATTCACCACAATTATCTTTATAGTAAATAGACCCCTTATTTATTATTCCTTACTGCTGATGGTCAGGTTCTTTCAATAAAAACTGTTTGTATGATTAAAGCTTGTGTTTTTTTAAGATAAAATCATCAGTATTCAGGTCTAATTGCAGGGTTGGCACTTTGAGACACATAAGTTGGTTTAGTGATCCCGATTGGCACTCAGGCTCAAAAAGGTTTGCCATCACTGGAAAGACGCTTATTGGTCAGCAACCTTGGCTCTACAGATGTTTTGGAAACCTTTTCCATGAGGCTCATCCTTACTAATGAGTGGCTGAGCATCATGGGAAATTTAGTTCCATAACATCTGGAGGGCCAAGGTTGCTGACTTCTGAAAACCAATAAACCCCTCTTGCCATGTCCTGCACTAGCATGTTCAGCAGTCAAGGCACAATCTCTCTAATGTCTCTGAGTGGGCTTCCTTTCTGCTGGTTCTCTCAGATCACTTAGTAATTTCTGTATTGGTGCCATGTGTATGTTAAGCAATTTATTCAACTGTATATTATTCTCACATTCTTTTAACCCTTTATAGTCTCCATGGAGCCTAGAAATGGAATGAGCAGATAATGCTGTTTTTACCTCCAAGTGGTGTATTCTTTTTTATAATTATTAGTCAATCTGTATTTTTGGTTGTTATAGTAATAAACACATATAATACTGCTTTAGCATTTTTATTTTTTAAGCTGATCTGCTGGTGACTGGGTACACAGGGTCACAGCAAGTCATGATAAGGCTGTTCTAGTTCTTCGTCCACCAGATCCAAGCTGTCCCTCTGCGTCCCTCTTGGACAAGATGTTCTTTATTAATATTTTAAGAAACATTGTATCGTTATCTTAAACCTGAAACTTAGCAACAATGCTAACAAACCTACAATAAAAAATGTTTACTTCAGTCCTTTAACTAGTGATGTAAACTGGGCCTAAAATAAAGAAAAAGGAAAGTTAAAACTAATAATCAGTTACAAAACTCATTACAAATGGTAACTTGCTGCCATTTCTTCCTGCCAAACTAATCAAATAACTTTAATATATATAAATTTATATTTAATTAGCGTTTAAATGCAATACATGTTTAAAATCACTTCTGTGTTTGAGTGGCTGGAATTTAGCCAGGCGCATAAAGATTACATTGTTTACACAGAACATTGATTACACATTTTATTGCTAATTAATGTTCTGTTGAGGAGGGCATAACTCTGAACTGTCCAGGGTGACTTTTATCCAGTGACTGCTGGATTAGCTTGAACTCTCCCCCAAAAAATTATATACGTTTTATTTAAAACCAGAGAAACTGATCCACGTGGGCGGTTCGTTGTTTGATTTCTATCTACATATTTTGTGTAAAGTTCATAAAACAGCAGGATGAAGGTAGTCTTGTTGTAAAAACTGACTAGAAACTCTTGGCTGAGCAATAAACATTCCAAATATCCTAAGTGGGGCACTTTGCATTAGGTTGAGTGCCTAGAGGCACGATTAAAGGTGGAAGATTATTGAATTTCCTAGCTTGAACTCATTAGCTATTTATTGTATATAATTAGAAAAGTTATTTAAGCTAAGAAGAAGGTATTTCCTTTACATGAATAAAAGAATAAGAACATTTACTGCCCACTGTGGTGGCCACAATTGCTCTGCCCACCATTCCTGGCCCTTGAGTACCCTGGCCTTGCGACCTGCACAATTCTTTGGCCTCCTTTTGTCTTTTGGACTCCTGGAAGTGAGCCAGGAAGGTCACATATTAGGCCTTTGCCACTCCTGTTACTGTTTTCTTTTATTTTTCGGTTCTGGGGTATTTTTGGTGTGTCCCTCCCCTTTTTATTTTTTTAATATCCCCCTTGTCCCTTTTCTTCCCTCTCTGATGCATACTTTTGCAGATATCTTTGTCTTAATCATCTTTCCTTATTTTGTTGATTTCTTTATGTCTGAGATTTTATGTGTTGGCCCTGCGCGGTCACTTTGTCGTTTATTTGCTATTGTCACGGTGGCAGTACCACCAGGCACGCACCACCCTATCCTTGCCCTCTGATCCTTGGAAGTGGTCGGTCTGTATATATATCCCTATGAATATAACTCGCAGCAAGGTGAGGCCCTGGTTCCTGAGAGAAGCCCCTATATGCAGAGATGCAGTGTAAACTGCAAGGACAGATGAAAGCAACACAGGGTTAACAAAAGACCTCTGTACGGCAATACCAAAGATTCCCTGCACTGAAAGGCCGGTCTTTAGGATAGCCGGATCTAATCTAAAGGAAAGTAATACCTTGAAGCCGTACAGAGTCTTTTGTTGTATACAGATGACAGGGTTGCCTGGAAATGGTACAGACAAGGAAAATACTATAGAGTAGTCATATAGAGGAAAGCCAAAGGTCATAACCAGAGAGAGTACGTCATACAGGATATAGGAATAGGAACCAGAAGGGAAGTCAGCCAAGCCAAAATCGGTAACCGGGGAATCAGAATGGAACATAAACAGCAAACCAAAATACAGCAATAGACAGAACTAAATACACAAAAGGAACTGACATAAACTGGAACAGAAATAACAGAGGCAAAAACTAAACAAGGATGAACAAATGGAGGATAACAGGAACACAGCAAGGAGCTCTCAGGACACAAGTCGCAAGGAGACCAGGCAAAGGAAAAATTACCCAGCATTGTCCTATAGGTACATTGCTCTAATATAGGCAGGGGAAATCAAGGCAAGGGTCAACAGGTGAGCAGCACACAGAACACCAATTAACCCCTGGGAGGCCACCCAGGAATTGGCAGCAACAGAAACACAAGGGAAAAAACACAAAATACAAATACAGAGGGCGGGAAGACAGGTTTGGAACGTGGGAACGTGACAGCTATGGCTTATTGTACTGCTGCTGACGTGCTTTCCAAATAGAAATTTTGAATATGAAAAAAAAAGAACATTTACTGCAGTTTGTCCCATGGTGTGTATAAGAATGAAGGTCTCAGATAAAGTGCACATAATTATTTGGGGTGTGGTAACATCCTTTTCCTGTGTGCCATACAAACCAACCTCTGACCATACAGCCTTTAAAAATATATAAAGGAAAAATGGCAGGTCCTTTTTCACTAGGCATCTCACTACCTGGCCAACCAACTGGATTTAACAAGTGTGAGTCTTTGTCACAGTCAGTCACAATGGCGGTACCCGGCATGCGCCGAATAAGGCCTTGGTACGAGTAAAAGCCCCTATATGCAGAGATGCAGGACACAAATAACCATAGATACGTGAAATAACCACAGGAGACACTGGGGACCTCTGCACGGCTATACGGAAAGAAGCCCTATGCTGATAGACCGGACCTTAGAGTGGCCGGATCTGCTCTAATGGAAAAGTTTACCTGAGTAGCCGTGCAGAGTCCTAGGGTGAACACAGAATACCAGAAGCAGTTATACTCCACAACTTGCAGGGAAGGACTTCAATCACAAAACAACTTAGATGCCCTGCGACTAGGACACAAACCAGATTGAAAACAAGAGACCTTGGGACGGTAGATGAATTTACTAGACAGGAGGGCAGACCTCAAGACAGAAACATAAACATACACGGTACAGACAAGGATATCCAAAAAGAGTCGTCAGTAAGTAAGCCAGAAGTCAAAAGCAGAATGTTTACCTTATACCTGAAGTGGAGATACACAAGTAGAAAATCCGATAGCCAAGTCAGAGGGTCAAAACCATGAGATCAGTTAGAACGTGAAACTAGAATGAGGAGAAAGCACTGAAACTAATAACATGGAAAACACTGGACCTGAACTGGAACCTAGGCTAACTAAAGACACAACGGACAGATCAAAGAAATAAGGTAAACAATAAACATAAACATAAACTTGAACTTAATCAGACAGAATAGCAGGGAGCTCTCAGGAACAAAACTAAGTGACTGTAGTGAACCGAATGCAAGAGCATTGTGAAATGGGCCCATGGCTTTATATAGGGAAGTAATCAGCCCATATCACCAACAGAAGCTAACGAGCAACTAAACAAGCAGACACTTAACCCCTGAGCTGCATCCCAGGGAAAGCAGCATAGGGAAACAAATAGGAACCATGACATAAGGAATACAGAGGGCAGGGGGACAGGGCTATAACATGGAAAACGTGACAGTCTTCCATTGGATAATAACTGCAGTGATTAATAAGTTTCAGCTTGCAAAAAATTAGGTCAGCTGTCTACCTGAATATACTGAACGACCATCATTGGCTTTACCATCATTGGATTTTTTTCTTCCCTGACGGCATAAGCATATTTCGTTACTAAAAATTGGTTTGGGTGCACTTTAGGACCTGTGATTTATATAAATAAACACTGTATGTAGACACTGTATATAGGACTTATCTTAATGCTTGTATCAGGGGTGGCACCTGGCGTACGCTGTGGTGGGACCCAGTTCAGGGGGTTTGAGCCTTTAGCGCGGGGATACGCTGATGGTACCTTGGAGTAGGCTGGCTGATGCAGGGAAGAATCCATGGCGCGGTATAAGGGTATACAGAGAGTGGTCGGGACGGTCCTTAGATCAATGACTGGCAGCAAGGAGGGTAAAGCACGGTTGTCAGCAGACTCACTGAGGTAAGTCAGAACAGTACAGAGTTTAACTTGTAATGCAAAGCCATCTTGCTTTGGGGGTTTGACCTTTTATTAAAAGACAGAAGGGTGTGGTGTGTGTTTGGTGTTTCACTGTGATTTAACCTTTTTCAGTGCTGGTTTGGAATGAGGGCAGCACGTAACAGGTATAGCACACATGCAGGCACTGAACCCTGATGGCTTGGTGTTTTTCTGGCTTGATTCTGAGTTAGTATACTCTTTCCAACAAGAAGATGATAGTCCACACTTGGTGGTTTCTCCTCTGAAATGCAGGTCTCTGTAAGCAAGCCAGCACACTGTATCAAGCCCGTTATCCAAAACGGTTTATTAAAAGGATAAAATCCAATAACAATAAAAATAATAAAATAAGGCATATATCCGATGCTTTTCGTCTCTCACGACTTTCTCAAGGATTATACCCTTCACTATGAATTGATACCATAATCAATGAAAAAGGTGACAAAACAAAATATAACCACGTGGGACTTTCTTTGGCCAGGCAGTGTATTTATAACTCACACACACTATCAATGTACGGGCCCTATTTCGATTGAGTTGTTGTGATCAATGAGTGAGCCCTTAAGTATAGCAGGTCCACTTGTTAATCATAACTGCTCCTGTCCTATTGCAGCAGAGCCGTAGACTTCCCTTAAAACTCAGCTGTTTTGGTAGGTTGCTGCACATTATTACTTCCTTTACTTTGTATAAGAAGTGCTAATTTGTGAGAAGCTGGAGAATAACAAGCAATTCCAAGGATGATTATTAGTTTGCTCGAGTCAGCAGTAGCAAGCGGTGGAATTTAACGGCTTGTGCTACTTTTTCCCATTAGTAGCTCGCTATTTCCAGTTGGAATAGGGCCCTACAAGTTTTAAGCCCCACAGATGGATTTTTAATACACTTTTAACTTTCAACCCGATTGGCACATGTCCAATCAGACCACATGTCAGCTGTATTCCAGCTGTAGCTACGGCTGAGCTGAATGCTGTTTGCTTATGATTCACCTTAAAATTGAGATTGTTTTTTTATGCATGAATCTGACACTGCTACAGATATTGATGTTAGTTTATACTATGCGGCAGTTGTTAATTTAGAAATTGAATAGAACAGGGGAATTGATAAAACTATTTATTTTTTTGTTTTTGGTGCATATTATTGATGATTATTTGAAACTAGAATAAAGAGAGCAAATTATTTAAGGTGTTTCTAAATAAGGGCTCGATTTATTTCAGGCAGATGACTGAAATCGGGACCTTTTTCGGACGATTCTTGGTTCAGAAGATTCAAATGAGGGTTTACCAGCATTTCGATTGCCGATAAAATTTCGGATCCACATTAAAAAATATAGATATCGCAGTTATACTTTTCAATGGCAATAACGGCTATATCGATTCATTTCGAACACATTAGTATGCCAATTTCCAAAACATTTTAAATGCTAACAGGTGTTGATTAATGGATTTTCAGGCAGAAAAATAGAGGGAATTAGACTGCAATTTTTATTTAAACATCTTACAAATCTGTAAGATGCTGGCCGAAAATAAGCTTTTTCAGCTGTTTTACTGGCCACCCTTTTTATTCAGACCAAACAGGACCGGCCTGTCCATGGAGCTAGATGGAGCCAAGGCTCCAGGCAGCACTTTGCCAGGGGCAGCATTTTGTGCCTCTACTAGGCACACCACGCATTACTGTGTGTTTTGTTGCTGTGGAGATCTGTAATATGCTCATATACACATTACTGTGAGCTTTGTTGCTGTGGAACTCTGTAATACACTCATCCACGGCACATGTTTTTTTTTGGGGGGCAGCATTTCATCCATTTGGACCCAGGCACAAAGTGTCTCGGGCTGGCACTGAGACCAAACAGCATGTTTTGAATATTGGCTCCAGCCAAACTGTTTTCAACAGTGCGAGCAGCTGATTTTTTTTTTTTAAAAAGTCAGAATTAAATCAAGCCCTAACACTGAACTATGTGACGCTTCCAGAACTATTACTAAGTAGCAAGAACTGTAAATCTTTCTGTCACTTGCAGATGGCAAGGGCAGAATTAAGATGACCTATTTAACCCCTTGAATGCTGATGACATGTGGGGGACGTCCTCATGTGTTCCTGCTGTATGTGGAGGACTTCCCCCACATGTCACCGCTGTGAATCCCCCTCCCACCCAATACTCACCTCTCCTTCCACGGTCCCACGCAGTTCTGACTTACTTGAAGACAGACCTGTGGATTTATACTACTCCCAGCGCACTGACATCATCGCAGCAGGCACCCCCATTGACGAGGGGAACAAAGTCAAGAGAGGCATCACTGGAAAGGTCACAGCCTTTCTAGGGATGCCTCTCTTTAACTCCTTAGGTGCCAGTCCGTGATCATGCACCAATCGGCGCCAGATTGCCTATTTCCAGTGGGGCCTACCATCTTAGATGTCAGCCCCACCTCCAGGTCTCCCCTCGTCAACTGGCGTCATCACGCATTGCACCCTCAAAACCGCACAGCATCTCAAACAACAATAAAAGAGAATTTGTTATGGCAGGCAACTCGGTGGAGGATATAAGGCACAGATGAAGAGGGCCGTCACCAACTCCCCACCACACCACATAGGCCATCACAAAATTGTGGGGTGCATTGGACCATACAGCAGAAAGTCCCGAAATCAAAAACTAGGGGCCCTATTATGATCTTTGCATTAGAACGCAGGCAGACTCCAGATCACAATGCAGACTCCATTGAGTTCCTCCCTGCCGGTCACGTGACCAGCCGGATCTCGCCTCGCGAGATCCGGTCGGTCGGCGTAGTGATACGCAGGGAGAGACTGGGGGGACTATTTCCCCCAGTCTTTGCCTGATCCCGCCGGCCGGAGGAGGCGGACAGAGCTGCGGTCCTCGCCGCGGGACATAGGGTGAGTATGTGCTGCTTTTTATTATTTTTTAGCCTGGTGTTAACAGATTCTGCAGAAGCGGAATCCGTTAACACCAGGTTCTGGCTCTGGTTAACTTTTCGCTAACCAGAGCCAGGCATTAATCAGCTTTGGGACTTTGTAATCCTAACGCCGATTAACACTTTGCGCTCCCCATGTTACGTATAGGGAGCGCAAAGAACAGTAACCCGTTTTAACCCGTTTGTGTTTTGGATTGTAATATGCGATATATACCGCAGCAAACGTTAACGCTCATGCATGTGAGCGTTAGCGTGAAGACTGTAATAGAGCCCTAGAAGTGGGAGAGTAATCCAGGGTGGGAGCTTGCCGGGCCCGGGGGAGGACCCGTCCCAGAGAGCACCAAACAGGCCTCATCAGGATCAGAAAAGGAATGGAGCACATTTTCATAAGTCACCATAAGGGAGCCCGCCAGCCCCATCGGTATCAGATCTCCCTAGCCCAAAGGGAAGTCGCAACCTCACGGAACCTGCGATGTGCCATAAGGCTGGCGCATGGATGATCATGAAAAAACAGTTACATTGCTTCCTCAAATCGCATAGTGTCCCGAGCACCCGGGGTCGACATAAGCTTTGCCTTCATGGCAACGTCCAGCAGAATCGCGATGACGTCCTCGGGGCCTCCGGGGGAGCAGTTGCAGCCTTCCGTATCCTGAACGCCGAGCCAAACACTGCAGGTGTGCCAGATGGCTACCCAAAAATATGGAGCGCCAGCCTGTTAGCATAAGGCAACAACTTGTCTGCAGGTACCAATTCTGGAACACCTCGATACGCACGTTACGTCTGCGATGCCTGGACTCCAGGGTCCCCACCATGCGTGATAAGAGGTCAACCTGGGACCAGAGGGCTTCCAACTGTACCTCAAAGAGAGTCTGCGCCGACACCACATCGGTAGTCTGCGTCTCAATTGTCGCAACCTGGGATCACACCACCTCCGAGTCAGCCTTCATCCTAGAGACTTCTGACTGCCACAGAACCCGCATCTCCACCATCT
Source organism: Leptobrachium leishanense (assembly GCA_009667805.1). Lineage (NCBI taxonomy): Eukaryota > Metazoa > Chordata > Amphibia > Anura > Megophryidae > Leptobrachium > Leptobrachium leishanense. Next base: position 109,242,921 of record CM019065.1, on the reverse strand, counting down.
GTTTTTAGATGTTGGTCCCATCAGTCCCATCATCTCCAGCAATAGTGGCAGTAGGGAGTGGAGAAGTCACCGCAGATCCCGGTGGCAACCTGAGGCCAGCACGCACGCTCAGTGTCGTTTTCTTGCGGACCGCTGTAGAAAGCTGTTGCAAAGGTGCCCCATCCTCCAGCCAGGAAGCAGCATCCCCCTTGTCTGAGCTGAAGCCTGGAGGAACAATCATCTGGGAGCCAGATTGACGCTGTCCCCCCGATGGGACTCTGGAGAGGACTCCCTGATACTCCAGACTTCTTATGCGCCTTTTTCCCCATCTCGATAAGCAAGTGACGCTCAGTAGGACAGGAGGCCTCCGCAACAGCCATTCCGACTAGGCCGCAAATGGAGCTGGGACAGCAAACTAGCTCAGGAACCAATCCGGAGCCGCCGGAATTAAACCCAATCGATCCTCCAATGTCTCCAGCACTCTCGGGGTGGAAATAGTGCAAGGAATCCGAGATTAGTCACTTAGATAATGCCCAAAAATAACTTCCACTTTCACAGTACTTCAAAATGCGACCATCCTCCATGCCTTTCAACTCTGCCCCCTCCATTTGACTTACTTTTTGGGTGTACTTCCCTCGCATTTTTTTGGAATTGACCCTTGAAACCTGTGCACTTTTCAAATTGACATTATACACAATGGCAAGACGTGCAAGGCAAAGACTTATTACACTATTGCTGTTTATCAGGAAAATGTCTCTCCTCTTAATTTATGACTATTTCATTTTTCTTTATGTGCAGAGATTACTTACCATCAGATGTTTTGACTAGCAGCGTAGAAAACCCACTGCATGCATGGGAACATACAGGATGTTTACTTCTTTCTTTCACACTTCAGCGTCACTGGGTTTTTGAGCTAAGCGGGCACAACTAGAGGCAACTCCAAACATTTTACAAAAGAATGATAGAAATGTCAAGAGTGCAATTATCTTCCCATCAATCTCCAAGTCAAATTTGTTAGTCTATTAAACTGTGGTGCTAAAAAGTGACAGGTGACCGTTTTCTGAAGGGGATAATTCACTAACCGTCATTGTTTGCCAGAGTTGCAGAAGACTCAATATGTCTTGTTGGGGGGTATCTCTAGAAGTATCACATTTTGGAGTGAAAGTTCTCAATCAGCAGCATAGCACATTTTGGGGAGAGGGTTGCATTTTAGCACTTCTGAGATTTTTGAAACTCTTCAAGACATTTACCACTTTGGAGTTTGGTGCAAATCTCATTGCTGCTCCTGCTATTGTCAGTTTTATTACTGTATTTCTTGGGCTACAGTATAATAATATGGACTCCATTCATGTTCAAAAGATTGTAAAATTCATTGATCTTCTCACAAAGCGTATTGTTCAAAACAGCTGGAAAAAAAGCTGAATGGAAAAGTCACAAGAATGTTTTTTGAGGTGGCATTTATTCTATATGCGTATAAAACCAGGTAATTGCCAAGTATAAATGCATGATTGAGAAAGGAAATCCACAATGACAATAGCATCCCTCCCAAGACTAGCCTGCATTTATAGGTGTCAGCTGAAGGATGTGCATGCTAACAACTGATCCAGTTTTGACATTTTAGGTCCCCATCTATATTTTTGGGGTTCTCTTTGTTTTCACAGTTTTCATCCTGAACCAAATAACAGTTTGTGATTATTTACAGTTTCAACTAATAAATATAAGATGTGTGCAGACCCTAAAATAAGGGTTACATACACCTAATCCTGTGTGGAAGAGGCCTGCGGAGCCCCTATTCCTTACTTACCATCAATCATTAGTTGGGGACAGGACACACCCATAAGGTGATATGTTAATTCTAGAGTGTTGGCAGGCTATGCTGAAAGCCAAACTTTCTGGTTGGCCTCAACTCACATGCTGATTAAAAAAAGAAAGATAAATATCTAAACAATTTGGTGGGAGTGTGTGTTCACAGTGACATAGTCACCACATGGGGTGGAAAAAGACAGAATCAATACTTCACCTGCTTCTACGTGAACATTATGTAACTTTCTAGGCCTGGGGGGTTTTAGTTCTTTTTAAATATTTAGAGAACATAATTCACTGATGTATGTGTACAGGGAACATTTAAAAAGTCATGTGCCTGGGACAGTAGTGTAGGAGGAAACTATGTATTTGTTGTGGAAACCAATTCATAAAAGTTGCAAGATTTGGTTAATTCCTGTAACATTTCAGGGTGCTTTTTTAAAATCAACTACAGAAAGATATATTTGACACTTGCGTGCCACATTTGGTTCTTTTCCATGGGTTAGACTTTCCATAGAATGCGCTCTATAGAATCCAAATTTGTACGTAGATCCTAATAGCGTTAGGATCAGGTCAAGCGAGAATACCTGGGAACACAGTCCATCCATTTTTTTAGCAGCGGGAACCTAGTTCTCATTTACCTGGTATTCTTGAACACTGCGATGCCCTTCTATTCAGACACAGTTTTAGGAAAAATGTCTATATATAAGATTTCTATATATAAGTCATGAGGGGCATGGGTCTGAAGTGAAATACTTCTACTGGTGACGGGTATGTCTGATCCATCTCCACTTACGCGCTTGGATCACTATTGCAATCGGTCTTTGACCCTGCCGGAGAAGCTCCTTATTGGAGATATATTTTTTTGGCCCTCAGACATGAATGATATATCGTTGGCCTCTGTCTATGAAGACTTGGAGACTTTGCGAGGTTTCTGCTGAGACGTTCCATGCCTCACTCGTGTAAAGGAGCATGGATTTCACAGTAGAATTGAATATTTTAATCTTTGTATGACGACTAGTCTGGTTAAAGCGCTGCATGTTGGAGACTTGCAAAAGTACCTCTGGTCTTCTTATTCCGTGTGGTTATGTCAGTTTTGGTTCCGCTTTCCAGCATACTCTGGCTTTGAAGATAATGAAAGATTTCTACTTTTTCAACTTGGTGGTTGACTATAATATAACTAGGGAGGTTATTTGTATTTACTTCCATCAACCAGGTCTTGGAGAAATTAATGGTTAGACCTGGAACTGTGCAGCTTTCATTGAGGTCACTGAGCTCGTTTTGCATATCAGTGGTACGTATTGCAAGTAACACAATGTCTTCAGCAATGTTGATTGCACCAAGGTGATTCGGTGCCAAAGTATTCTTCTTTTTGGTTTACAGTCAATAGCTCCAGCTAGGAGTGCATTGATGACTACGAGGAAATGTAGTGGTGATAAGATGTATCCCTGCCTCACAATGGCAGTGACCCAAATGGGCTTGAACAAGACTCCACCATGCAAAATTTGGCTCACAAAAGCCTCATACTTTGTTTTGATGAAGTGGATGATCTTCTCTGACTCCCCTACGCAATTGGGAATGCATGAAAATTACAATTTCTCTGTATTTTCAGAGAAATACCATTCCCCTACATATAGACACTTCACTATGGCTATGGCACAATGCCTGCCTGAAGAACAGGGACATGCGGTGAGGTCAGTGGCTGTGAGGCACTGGCTAGTATCAGAGCCAGACATACACAGATATTAACTAACTTTCTGCGGTTTGTGTTTAGCTGTAAATTATCTTTTACTTATTTACTGTAACCACACATATTATATAAAAAAATTCTCGCCATTAAATGGACTTTCTAAAGATAACAATATTATTTGCATCATATGCTATACTTTACTAGTAAAAAAAATATGATAGAAAAATGGTTTTCTGTGCCTGTCATACTCTGTATCCACCACTAGAGGGAGCAGAGGGAGCTGCCTGGGCCCTTTCCTGTCAATCAGAGGCCAGCCTCTAATGCAGGGAGTTTTTTGAATGGCTCGGGACCAATGCCGCTTTCCCATTGGCCCAATATAGTCCATTGCTCTGTCAGGTCCTTCCTGAGGAAGTAGGCAGCACGCATGTATTCCTATTTGAACGGATGTGTGGCTGCAGACTTTTTACACATACCACCACTACGCAAATTCCGTAGCCTGTGAAAAGAATGCGCACAGAGGAAGAGGGCAGAGCCGACGGCGGGGGAGCATGAAGCAGGAGAGATTATTTTAACGCCTAATGGCAGGTGAGGCTCTGTCTCACTTGCCTACCCTGATAGCACGACCCTACTGAAGAAACTGGTATCCGTAGATAATTTGAAATACTGAAGAGCCTGGGTACAGGATTGTTAGTCCTACATGTCATGTTATAGTTGGTGGGGCCAAAGTCAGATGTAATAACTCTGTTTGAGCTCTGGTTCATGGTATCCCAGAAAAAATAAAAATATCTAGCATAACTTATATAAGTTGAGTCCCAACCTCAGAAGACAAATATTACTAAGCAACGAAAGAAGAATCCTAAAAACAGTTTAAACATTTAGAGGCAAAGCAGAAAAGTAAGATGTCAAAGAAGGAAAGAGGGTGGTCAGGAGTGGAACACTCCTTGAAGATAATTCTTAATACACAATGGGCTGTATTCCATTCTTGATGTAAACTTAACCAAAGCAGTTGTAAACTTCCCAGAGTCATGAAAGTATACGGAGTTGATAAGTTTACAAAAGCTCAGGTTACAATATCTGCCAATAATCTGTGCATCTTGGATGTACATGAGACTACCACATAGTTTTTACTGTTGACAGTGAATTTATATATATATTACTGATATAAATCATGTATAGGTATTTATATATTTTATTTTTCTTTTCTATAAATACTACTGTTTTGATAACTATACCACAAACATCTCTATTGTATGCCACACAAAAACCTCAATAAATCCTTCAGGATATCATATTTTCCCCTTTAGCTGTATAAAATAATACACAGGGTTATTCAAAGAGATCCGAATGGCTGCCGAAAAGGTACCTTTCTTGGCCATTCGGCTATTCAGATAGCAGGCAATTCGCCAAATGTTTATTTATTTATTTATAAAGTATTTTACCAGGAAGGATACATTGAGATTTCTCTCGTTTTCAAGTACGTCCTGGGTTCAAGAACTTTAAAATGTTACAATTGTTACAGAAATACAAAGTAATACAATGCAAGATATTAAAAAAACCACAAATATACAGATTAACAGAAAATAAATATAGTCATTATGTTACATGTTTACATGTGCATTCTGTATTGAGGTATGTTAATAGGGAGCTCTTAAGGGACTTTAGACTGGGGGAAGATTTGATGGCGTCCTGGAGGTTATTCCATAACTGCGGTGCTCTGTAGGAAAATGAGGACCGAGCCACTGTCTTTTTGTATTGTGGTATTGCAAGTAAGGTGCTGGTCCTGGATCGGAGGTTATAGGATGAGAGAACTGCTGGAGGAAGCAGTCTATTCAGGTAGGGTGGCAGCTTCCCAGAAAAGCTCTTAAACACCAGGTTGGAAAGGTGAAGGGTGCGTCTAGACTCCAGCGACGGCCAGTTTAGCTCTTTTAACATGTCACAATGGTGGGTCATGTAGTTATATTGAAGCGCAAAGCAGCAGCATGAGTTATACAATGTGGTAAGTTTCTGAAGGTGTGTTTGCGGGGCCGCTGTTGGCGAATTGCCTGCACATACGGTGCCTGTTCGGTGCCTGTTCGAAGGCAGTGAAATCCCCATAGCTTCGGCTATTCAGAGAACAAAAACCAGCAGTGAAAGGTTCCCGAAATGCCCTGCCATTCGGTGGCTTCATGCGGCATATTTATTCAGGCGAATCCCATAGGCTTCAATGTTAAAAATATTCCCATTTTAATTCAATATCTAATAAACCGTTGATTATAATATTCTGCAGTAAAAAGTCTTTTTCTTTATAGATTTTTTGTGATATTTTAAGCATTTTTCAGGGGTTTTTCCCCAATTTTTTTTTTTTTTAAACGTTTGTTCTTTTTTCTATAACAACCCTTTTTATTATCATTCCTTGGACCTCATATGTAAATTTCAGACATTTTCGCTCAGTAGTTTCTTTGCAAACAGCGTTTCACTTTTCAAACATTCAAGCAAACTGTTTTATTGTTTTTTTCACTCCATTCATCTGCGGTGTCGGGTTTTTCCGGCGGGTGTGATGCGTGTGATCGGCTCCTGCTCAGGTTTTTCCAGCGTTTTCGGCGGGGTTAAAAAGTTCTATTTTTAGAGTGCCCTCCAAGAGGGCATACAGTATATGCAAGATATTTGCCATAAAAGGTGTATGGGGGTCCGGGTAGTGCCCAGGGGGACAGGAAACAAGGACAAAACATTTAAAAAAAGACATTTTTAAAGGAACAGTGAGTTTTCCATAAAATAAGGGTTAAAAATAAAAATATCGTGCCTAGGAGGTCCCCATAACCTGCCCGTGAAGTGGCAGATTTGTAGGATGTATAGAAACATCGCCATCAGAGACCCACACACGACACCTAGCCACCCTTAAGGGGTTAAAATGCACAGGGACTGGCTACTATCCTGTTAGATGAGGGAATGTATTATATGTATTAAAGCAGGGTATATATGACAATGGATAGTCAGAGACTCTAGGGATTCAGCTTGAACGCTTTATGATAGACATTTCTAACACAATAATAATTGTATGCTCACATAGGCCCTTCGGGAGAGGTACATGACATACAAATACTGGAATATTACGTTTAAATCTAAGGAGTGTGATAAAGATTTTATTAAGCCCTTGATGACAAATGACGTAAAATCTACATCATTAATGATTGGCTTTACAGAGTCCTTGCCCTTAAGGGGTTAAACAGCATATCAGAGGATCATATAGTAGAAATGAACACTTAGAATTCAGAACAAGCACAGTGTTTGTTCATACATGTGCAGGCCACACCCAGTCTGCAGGCAATGTATCAAATATGTATCAAATTCATGAGACCAGACTAATTATTAGAAGCACATGTTATTTCCAAACACTAATTAAACACCTGTTGTTTACGCCGTTTGAGAGCACAGGTCATTTAGAGGTGAGAATCTTTGCACCTAGACATTAGGTAGTTTTTCTAATAAACTGTTGCTTATAATATTCTGCAGTAAAGAGTCTCTTTATTTCTAGATTTTTTTGTATTTTTTAAGCATTTTTTATACTTTTTTAAAAAAAAATTCAAACTCGAACCGACCACGACAAAAAGTTCGAAGTTCGCAAACTTTCGAACTGCCAATGTTCGAGTCGAACTCCGAACTGATCGAACCGAACAGCTCATCCCTAGTGACTGTAAACACCCCAAATTCTTAGCGCTTTGCCAACTCCTTTGCAATTGCATTTCCTTAAGAGAAATAAAAGATTTGACAAATACTCAGGAAGAGATGGATAGAGAAAATACATAATAGGTACATTGTAAGCAGTAGATGAGAAATAAAGAATTCCATAAGAAACCCAGAAAAAAAATCACTATTATGGACACTCAGCAGATATATAGGCAATAAAGAATAATCTGAGTTATCTGAATACATCACCAAGGAGGAAAAAAAGCTAAAACAAATGCCTAGGTGTTAAAGGTTACATTGTGGAAACATATGAAGATGTAAAGACTTAAAATAACAAATTTAGAATTTGATTTCCAGACCACTATCTTTTACAATTCCACAATCACACAGTAATTGTTCTGAATCTGTATGGTTACAGAATGACCTTTGAATCCGATGCTACTTTACAGGACATGGTGTACCCTGTGCTAATGTCAAAAATGAAAATAATATTTTTTTCCCCTTCACAATATCAGAGATAAGAACTGGATACTAAATTCAAGAATATATTCATGAACGCCAAGATGAAAATACACTTCACCCATGGATTTCCCAATCACAAGATCAAATCTTTGCAGAACTATGAAACGTGGTTCTACCTCTTTCTTGCCTCAAAGAACTAGAAGCTTTTCTTCCTGAAAAAATAGCCTAATATCCCAATGCATAGTTTGGGACTCGAAGAGCTGCCTTCCAAAATGATTTGGAACTTTTGTAATGGCAAAGGGCAACCATTCTCTTCATCAACATATTCAATATATGTAACTTGTTTACATGAGTGTAAGGAGTATGTTTCATGTCCTAATTGCATATACATTAATGGTACCTTTCTAAATGAGACTAGTAAATTAAATAAAGATTTTGTATCTGAATCTAGTACGTTGATTACCTGTGGTCTTTTGTCCAGTATTGGGACATCTTCTGAGATTCTATTAACAAGGTTGATTGTGTCCAAATGGGATGCAATATACAGTTGCAAGATAAGTATGTGAACCCTTTGGGATTACGTGGTGTTTTGCATGAATTGGTCATAAAATGTGCTCTGATCCTCATCTAAGTCACAACAATTTGAAAAACACAGTCTGCTTAAAATAATACAACACAAACATTATATGTTTTCATGTTTTTATTGAACAGAACATGTAAACATTCACAGTGCAGGGTGGAAAAAGTATGTGAACCTTTGGACTTAATAACTGGTTGACCCTCCTTTGGCAGCAATAACCTCAACCAAACGTTTCCTGTAGTTGCAGATCAGACCTGCACAACGATCTGGAGTAATTTTGGACCACTCCTCTTCACAAAACTGTGTCAGTGTAGCAATATTCTTGGGATGTCTGGTGTGAATCGCTCTCTTAAGATCATGCCACCGCATTTCAATCGGGTTGAGAAGGTGTATTTTGTTTTGTTGAAGCCATTCTTTTGTTGTATTACTTGTATGCTTTGGGTCATTGTCCTGTTGCATCACCCATCCTCTGCGGAGCTTCAGTTGGCGGAAAGATGGTCTTACGTTTTCCTGCAAAATGTCTTGATAAACTCTGGAATTCATTTTTCCATCAATGACAACAATCCGTCCAGGCCCTGAGGCAGCAAAGCAGCCCCAAACCATGATGCTCCCTCCGCCATGTTTTACAGTGGGGAGGAGGTTTTGATGTTGGTGTGCTGTGCCTTTTTTTCTCCACACATAGTGTTGTGTGTTTTTTCCAAACAACTCAATTTTGGTTTCATCTGTCCACAGAATATTTTGCCAGTAGTGCTGTGGAACATCCAGGTACTGCATTCTTGTTTAATGTTTTCCTTATTGTAGATGTGTCAACAAAAATGTTAGCATGTGCCAGAGATTTCTGTAAGTCTTTAGCTGACACTCTAGGATTCTTCTTTACCTCATTAAGCATTCTGTGCTGTGCTCTTGCAGACATCTTTACAGGACGACCACGCCTAGGGAGAGTAGCAACAGTGCTGAACTTTCTCCATTTGTAGACCGTCTGTCTTACCATGGACACGTGAACATCAAGGCTTTTGGAGATACTTTTGAAACCCTTTCCAGCTTCATGCAAGTCAACAATTTTTGATCGTAGGTCTTCTGAGAGCTCTTTTCTGTGAGGCATGGTTCACATCAGGCAGTGCTTCTTGAAACCAGTAAACCCAAAACTGGTGTGTGTTTTTAAAGGGCAGGACAGCTTTCAGCAACACATCCAATAATATCACACTGATTGGACTCAAGGTTGGCTCACTCCTGGCTCCAATTAGCTCTTGGAAAAGTCATTAGGCTAGGGGTTCACATACGTTTTCCACCCTGCACTGTGAATGTTTACATGTAATGTTCAATAAACACATGAAAACATATAATGTTTGTATTGTATTACTTTAAGCAGACTGTGTTTTTCAAATTGTTGTGACTTAGATGAAGATCAGAGCACATTTTATGACCAATTCATGCAAAACTCCACGTAATCCCAAAGGGTTCACATACTTTTTCTTGCAACTGTATATTGATATAGTTATATAATTAAAAATATAATAAAAATATGTATTTGAAAAACTGATGATGTGCCTTTGTAATTTTAACATGCAATTCGATGGGGAAATGGTGAAAATCATTAGTCTAAACTCACAAAGTACTAAAATATGTTCAGAGGTCAACTCTTGACAAATGCTAGCTAACAATATGAAGGGAACCTCACTTATTTTATGTAAACAATATATATAAGAGCTATATTGAACTGCCTATTTTAGTCCACCTGTGGTATTGATCCTGTGTGTATATTTGTAATATGGTTAATATGAATTTTGTGGTAAAACTAAACTAAAGAATTATAAAGCGCGAGAATTGCAGCCATGAGAATGATGACACCCTGGTGATTGCGTGCAAAGTTCCAGCCTCCTTGGAAAGTACATAATTATTTTGAACTCTTGACGTCTGGTGGAGTTACATACTTCCCCATTCTTTCATCGAGCCTGGTTATTCTCAAGTTAAAAAAAATTGACAAACATAACATATTACTGAACCGTAAAAAATGGAGATTGATTTGATCATCAAGTGTCACCAAAATAGAATATTACTATTATATGTCCAACCGGCTTTCGGCTTTAAAATGCTAAATGTCTTGCATCCTGCAGGGATGCGATTGAAAAGCAATATAGATGTTTATCATTTAAAAATCAGGGTTGGGCACATGAACATCAATATTTTTCATTTGCATTAATACTATAGTCATATGTTAATTTCATAATTCCATCAAGCATTTCAAGAGACCTCCAGGACAGAGAGTGTTTTTGGCAAAGTTGATGCTGGACTGCATTTATTGGAGGATGTCATTTCTACAAAGCTCATAATATTTAGCATAGATAAATGAAAATAGGAAATCCCCAATTACAGAAAATAACTCAGATTTGTTTTGGAGACGGACAAACAATTTGAAAACCAGTAGCTTTTTTTATCTATTCATAGTGACATCTGAGTGTATAATGATTGATTGCTTTGGGAAACATTTGTAGGTAGAGTTACCAACCACAAAGTTCTGTTGCTAAATAGACTAACATCAAAAAGGCTGTAGGGTGTAAGCGGTGTGTAGGTGATATCTTTGACAAGACAAGCTATAGTATTTGCAACATACAGGCTGTGAAAGAGCTTCAAAGTGCAGGTCTTCTGTCTTCCCTGAAGCTATCAACCAGTTACTGCTGAACAACTCCCTTGGTTTGGGGACATTTTGACAAAAATTAAATTAGTCCTGACGTAATTCAAATATCCAAATGGAAAATAAATATACACATAGGAATGATATATTTTGAACCTGCTGAAAACAACAATATATAATTTCTCTGATTGCTATAAACATGACTTCAAATGGTGTTTAAACGTGATGACCAAAAAGTGATGAAATGTGCTCAGCACAGAGGGGTGAAATGGTTAAGGCTGGGGTCAGACCAGCGCACTTTTAACGTGCGTTCTGGCGCACATAATTACGGCCGCACTAGCAGCAGATGACGGGCAATGACGGCCAATATACGATGTACAGCCGCACAAAAGTCCGGCCGTGCAACGCAAGTGGAATTTGAATGCATTTTTTTGAGAACGCTGAACTGCTAGTACTGACGTACTGAGTGCGCAGCTGCGGCATAGCGGCGTGTGTGCGTGATTAGGAGATGTCAGACGCTGCTAATGTCCAGCCTACATAACGTCCAGACGCAAAAAGAGTTTTATTGACGATCCGTACAAAATCACGCCCGAAAATGCGCGTCGTCTGACTGTTTTGCACATTCCGTGAAAAATTCCGTCAATGCGTTCGGACGCACTTTTTCACGTTCGCGGGGAAAAATGCTTTCGTGTGACCCTAGCCTAAGACCCGTGTCAGACGAACGCAGTCATCACGTCCGTGTTGCCGCACAGTTTAATGCCCGTCATAGCATAGTATAATGATCAATAGAGACACACACACGAAGTACGTGTACATTAGCCTAAAACTGAAACATAAATATTGTAAATTGAAAGCAAGTTTCGCATGGGGGAAACGTTACCCTGCAAGTATAGTATCACATGTGTGATGACGTCAGGTAGCGAGGGGGGACTTGGAGGTGGAGCAGCCATCCAAGATGGTGGCCCCCACCGGAGCTAGGCCACGATCTGGCGCCGGATGGTGCCGGATCACGGCACGGTGCTTGAGGGGTTAAAGCCAGGCACCGCTTAAAAGGGGAGACTCTCCCCTTTCAAGCGGTGCCTGGCTTGTCCATGTCACTCCTCCCGATCGGGAGGGAGAGGGATCCAAACGGATCCTCCCCCTCCCTTTCAGGAGATCTCCCGGCATTGCCCGGGGTCGCCTGAAAATGCCGTCATCGCGCATGGCGCGATGATGTCATTTACGTCGGAAGAGGTATAAATTCGGCACCTGACTTCCAGGAAGTCAGAACGCTGCAGGACCCCAGACAGAGAGGTGAGTATCTCTCTGGGGGCTCCCGCAAGCGGAGGACGTCTGGGGAACATCCCCCGCAAATAGCCGGAGTCAATGAGGATGTTCCCCACACGTCCTCCGCAGGGAAAGGGTTAAGACAGGTGCCTAAAATTGCATGGCATATTCAAGGTGCTGTCTTACCATTTATTTATAAAGAGGCAAAATTATGTTTTCATCCGGCGAGTGAATTCCCCTTTTAATGCATGACAATACCTTGCTGACTTTGGCGACTGCTGTTTGACATTGGGCATTGTTACTTAGTTTGAAGTCTATGAGTATTCCAAAATCCTTCTTCTGCTTTGATTTCCCTAACTCAGTACCATTTAGTGTATACATTGCTTGTGTTTTCACTCCAAAGTGCATAACTTTGCATTTATCTACATTCAATTTCATCTGCCATTTAAGTGCCCAGTCCCCCAATCTATCTAAATCCCTCTGCAGTGAAGTAACATCCTGCTCACATTGTATTACTTTTCCTAGTTTTGTGTCATCTGCAAACACTGATACGTGACTTTCTATGCCTATTTCAAGGTCATTTATAAATAATTTAATAGAATTGGTCCTTTAACAGACCCCTGAGGGTCACCACTTACTCACATACAAAGCTCTTCATAACCATACCCCTGTCTACATCTCCTCCCTTATTAGCAGGTATATCCCGCCCGACCACTTTGCTCTGCCAATGATCTGATGCTATCGGTTCCTCGTACCAGCACCCCCAAATCTCGCCTTCAGGACTTCTCCCGAGCTGCCTCCTTTCTATGGAACTCCCTCCCCTGCAAGATTAGATTCTCCCCGTCTCTCCAGTCCTTCAAGATGTGTCTGTAAACACATTATTTTAGGGAAGCCTATTAGCTCACTCCATGATCTTCCCACTGTCATTTCCTGCTCCTCTTCCAATTCAGCCCTCCTGCATCCCGCCACTTCACTTACACTATTCACCCTCACCTGATGGGTCAACCCTCTCCTCTTAGATTGTAATCTCTCGAGCAGGGTCCGCTCTCCTTCTGTTCCGTGTGTGTAATATGTATGTATATTTGTTATTCTGTCTCTCCCATTGTACAGCACTATGGAATTTGTTGGCGCTTTATAAATACTTGTAACTGTAACTGATGTCCATCTTGAAAATTTACCATTTATGACAACTCTCTGTACCCTATCGTTTAGCCAGTGTTCTATCCAAGAAGAAGTATTTTCATCTAGACCAATTTTCTTAATTTAAATATTAACCTCTTGTGTGGAACGGTGTCAAAAGCTTTGGCAAAATCCAAGTAAATCACATCCACTGCCACTCCCTGATCTATACTGACACTAACTTCTTCATAGAATGCAATTAGGTTAGTCTGACATGATCTGTGTTTCTTAAAAACATGCTGATTTTTGCTAATTACATTATACCTCCCAATAAATTCCTGATTATCATTATTAGTAACCCCTCAAATACTTTCCCAGCCACAGATGTTAAGCTCACAGGTATATAATTCCCAGGCATACATTTTGAACCTTTCTTGAATATAGGGACTACATCAGCTTTTCTACAATCCTCTGGTAGATTAATAAAAGAAATTAATCTTGAAAGATTAAGAACAGAGGTTTACATATTTCAACACATAGCTCCCTCAGTACTCACAGGTGATTTCCATCCGGCCCTGGGGCTTTGTTCACATTCACTTTGTTTAGTTGCGGCAAAATCTTTTCTTGAGTCGACCAATCATATTTTATTAGTACGTTTTTAAGAATGAATTGCATATCTCCTGTTATAGGCTTCTCTTTGATAAATAGTAAAGAAAAATAATCATTAAAAATTTCTGCCTTATTCGATCTTCAGTTAATAATACTCCTGACTACGATTTTACTGAACTTGCACTTTCACTCTTGGATTTTTTAGAATTTACAGTTACAGTTTACAGGCATGCATTGATAAAGCGCCAAAAATTTTCATAGCGATGTACAATGGCAGAGACAGAATAACAAATATGCGTACACATTACACAGAACAGTAGGAGAGAGGACCCTGCTCGAGAGCTTACAATCTAAGAGGAGAGAGTACTTTCTAATAAGGGAGGAAATGTAGTCAGGGGCGCAGTTATGGAGAGCTTTGTATGTGTGGACTAGTATTTTAAAGTGGACTCTACAGGAAACAGGGAGCCAGTGTAAAGATTATTTATGCACCTAAAGAATCTTTTAGGGTTGGTCTTGCTCTATTTGGCTATTTTTCATTTTTTAGTTTAGCCCATCTAACCGCTTTTTTACATGCTTTATTGGCTGCCTTATATCCTTTATAGGATGCCTCAGATTTACCAGATTTAAAAGCTTTAATTGCCTTCTTTTTATTTTACTTTTCCTTGGTTATCATCCTACTGAGCCACATTGGTTTCAGTCTGTTTCTTTTATATTTATTATCCAGTGGAATATATTGGGACGTGTACTTTTCTAGCATTAGTTTGAAGATATTCCACTAATCCTCTGTGTTTTTGCTATGAAAGAGTTTCTGTCAGTCAAAGACATTGAGAGCTTCCTTTATTTTAATAACGTTTCCTTTTTTTAAATTATATGTTTAAGCATGCCCCGTATGAATGCACTTTTTTGAGTTGGAGTCACTGTTTCCCAACTGCTCCCTTACTTGAATATTTGAGAAAAGATCTGCATTGTTTGTTATAACCAGATATGGACAGGTATTCTTTCTAGTTGGTGCTTCTACTAGCTGTGTCATGAAGGTATCATTTAACAGATCTGACAGCTTACGAATATTCAGCCCTCTGTGCCTCTTTGTTTCATCTGCCTTTTTTTCCTCTGCCTCTCATCTGCCCTCTGTGTTCCTTTCACCTACCCTCTGTGCCTCATTCATTTGCCTCTTTCTTTCCTCTGCCTCTCTTTCCTCTGCATCTATTTCCTCTGTGTATCTTTGTGCCTCTTTGTGCCTCTGACGCTTTCATCTGCCCTCTGTGCCACTTTCACCAGCCATCATTGCCCCTTTCATCTGCCTCTTTCTTTCCTCTGCTTCTCTTTCCTCTGCATCTATTTCCTCTGTGTATCTCTTTCCTCTGTGCCTCTGCCGTCTGTGCATCGTTCATTTGCCCTCTGTGCCCCTTTCTTCTGCCCTCTGTGCCTCTTTTATCTGCCTCTTTCTTGTTTTTTTTTAAATATAATTTTATTGGAAAATTCAAAATACAATACTAATATCTTGACAAAAAAGCGGTAACAACTTTCCATGATTTTATAAAGAAGAGAAGAGGAGTAAATGGGGGAAGGAAAGAAAGGAAAAGAGAAGGGGGATACCCATACCCCCAAAGGACAGAAAAGAAGAAAGGGAGTATAAAAGAAACCAAAAAGCACCTGATAGAGGATAAGCACATCAACGAAAAGAATGCCAGTCCTGAGAAAGGCTCAACACCCTGGCAATGACGATCTAGTGCCGCGTGATAACACCTCTAAATCAGTCCCTCCCTATCCCTATGCATCCATCCGAGCCAGCCATAGGGTCCACGTCTTTTAGTAAGCCTGAAGCATGTCACTGGACATGGCCGTAAGTTCGTCCATGAGCTGGACATCCCGCAGCTTCAAGAGAACTCTAGAAAAAGAAGGGGCTGATAAGCTATTCCAGTCCTCGCACAGAATCCGTCGAGAGGCCAAGGTAACTTTAGAGAACAACTTATGCTCAGAATGTGAAAAGTCCAGGGTGGTCTAGAAAGAATGAAGCACCAGAGATCCATGTGGACCTCCTTAGAGAATGTGAGGTGAGAATAGCTTGGACCTGCAGCCAAAAGTTCTGGAGCCGAGGGCAGGACCAACACATGTGAAGCGCAGTTCCGCAGTCGCCACATCCTCTCCAGCAGGTATCCAAGTTGGATGGCGACATCTGAGAGAGCTGCACCAGGGTGACATACATTATTTTATTTATTTATTTATTTATAAAACATTTTACCAGGAAGGATACATTGAGATTTCTCTCGTTTTCAAGTATGTCCTGGGTTCGAACATTGAGTGGTTACAGAAATACAAAATAGTAAAATGCAAGATATTAACACAAAACCAAATATACAGATTAACAGAAAAATAAATATGCAGGAAATAAAGTCATTATGTTACATGTTTACAGGTGCATTCCGTATTGAAAACCATCTGAAAATAGTTTTAATGGTCTGCTCTTGGTGAGCCATGCAAACAGAAACCCTTCTCATAGATTCCCACTAGATTCCTACTCCTCCGCCTTCAATGAGGATTCAATTTCCCGTTCCCAAGCCGCTATATACGAGCTGCCTCTTTCTTTCCACTGCCTCTTTCCTCTGTGCCTCTGCCCTCTGTGCACCTTTCATTTGCCCTCAGTGTCCCTTTCATCTACCCTCTGTGCATTTTTCTTTCCTGTGCCTCTTATTACTTTCCTCTGCCCTCTGTGCCATTCTTTCCTCTGCCTCTTCTTTCTTATGTGCCTGTTCCTCTTCTTTCTTTCCTCTACCGCTTCCTTCTTCTGTGTCTGTTCCTCTTCTTTCTTTCATCTACCTCTTCTTTCTTCTAAGCCATCACGTGGCGCCCGTGCGTCATTGGGTGATCACCAGAAGACGCCCACCTTCCGCGCCGCTAACGGGGGTTTTTTGAGCCGACAATGTCAGCTACAGAGTCGGCAAGTCGCATGTGGCTTGCGAGCCGTTCAATGAGTATCAGTGCTGTAGGACTGGCTGTGTGTGTTACAAGCGCACGAGAGGCTGCCCTGGAACTTCACTTCGCTCAAGTGAGTCTCATTCATTCTGGAGTCTGGACTCAGTCTCTCCGTGGCATGGCATAGGAGGGTCCGACTCCAACCACCGAGCAGGGAGAAGGCGGGCCTCTGTCATTGAGTGAGAGGCAAGCCGAGGAAGAGTTTTGCAGCCGAAAATCTCTCTCTCCCGTCCAATGACTCTTCGAGGCTTGCAGCTTTCTGGGGGGGGGGGGGAATTGCTTCATGTGCCCCTTGGCTGAATCTGCCAAATGTGGTAAGGGAAAATCTGAAGGCACACATTATCCTACTTACTTTCTCCATGTTAGTGTTCACTAGGAAATAGGGCTTGTAGTAAAAATTTGTCTAAATAACAGGAAAGTCTGTTATTATTTATTATTATTATTCTTTGTTTATAAAGCGCCGGCATATTCCGCAGCGCAGTTTTTTAACAGATAAAAAAAATAATGATCTTTAAAAAAAAGAAAGATATTTATTACACTGGAACCTACTAATATCCTAGAACTATGCTGGGCCCAGTCGAGGCCCCCGCCGTGGCCTAGTTGAGTCCCCGGTCTGCCTGCAGCCTAGTCAAGGCCCCTGCCTAGTGCAGAACTCCACCCATGACCTAGTCGATGTCGTGATTGCAGCCTAGTCGTTATAGTGGCCTAGTCAAGGCCGCCGTCCACGGCCTAGTCGAGGTCCCTGCTGCGGCCTACTAGGCCATCTTGCGCACCAGGCCTAGCTAGGGTAGCAGCACCACTCCCCTATTTGTGTGCCCGGGGCCACTGCACTTTCAGCCCTCCAGTTGCTAAGCCAGTGGTCTGAGGTCTGGTGTGTGGTCAGGGTGTGTGCAGGCCAGTGCAGTGGCTCAATGGGGTGTCTGGCCATACCTTTCAATAGTACCACAAACTGGATAGGCTTTCAGCAAAATCTTGAATTTTTATTGGAATGCGATCACATGACATTAAATATCAGTAACCGGAGTATCGGCAAGTACTTGAAAAAAGTATCGGTATCTGTACTCGGCCTTAATAAAATAATATCAGTACATCCCTAGTTGCAATGGCATGTGAGAAAATCCCTTTGCATTATAAAACATAAACAACATAAAACTGCAAAGTTTAACCGCACCATGAACATCTGTCAGCAGACCTTTGAGAAAAGAATCCAGGCATGTTTATACTCAAGGTGAATGGAATTTATCATGTCACTGTCAACAGTTGCTGCTATAATAACATAGTTCTTATTGTGTAGCACATATACAGTATCTCATAGAAGTGAGTACACCCCTCACATTTTTGTACATACTTTATTGTATCTTTTCATGTGACAACACTGAAGAAATTACACTTTGCTACAATGTAAAGTAGTGAATGCACAGCTTGTATAACAGCTTGTGTAAATCTGCTGTCCCCTCAAAATAACTCAACACACAGCCATTAATGTCTAAACCACTGGCAACAAAAGTGAGTGCACCCCTAAGTGAAAATGTCCAAATTGGACCAATTAGCCATTTTCCCTCCCTGGAGTAATGTGACAAGTTAGTGTTAGAAGGTCTCAGGTGTGAATGGGGAGCAGGTGTGTTAAATTTAGTTGTGGTAAATCTAGTCAGCGAACATTGAACAGCACCTAAATGTCAGTGAATGTCCAGATTTTCAGTAGTTTTATTTGATTGGTTTAAACAGGCGAATACCATTGGTATCAATGTAAAAAAAATCCTGTTTTTTATTAGATATTTATTCAAACGTGTATTCTTTTCATTTGCAG
The DNA here is from genome assembly GCA_009667805.1 of Leptobrachium leishanense. NCBI lineage: Eukaryota > Metazoa > Chordata > Amphibia > Anura > Megophryidae > Leptobrachium > Leptobrachium leishanense. The sequence goes on along the minus strand of CM019065.1, from coordinate 109,224,338 downwards.
CAAAAAGTCTCTTTATTTATTTTTTTGGATTTTTAAGCATTTTTCAGTGGAATTTTTTTAAAAAAAATGCCAATTTTTTTTGTAACAGACACTTTTTCATTAATATTCATAGGACCTTATATATTATTCCCAGGCATTGTCATGCAGTAGATTTCGTGAAAACACCTTTTAAAAGTTGGGGGGTTTCTACCCCGGTCATCGGCTTGTCTGCATTTTCCAGCGGCTGTTTGGCACTCTGTTCGGCGGGCATTAGCTTTTTTGAGATTGATGCGGGGGTTTTGCGGCAGATCGTCGGATGCATTCAGCAGGTTTTTGGATCAATTCGGTGTTTTTTTATATATTTTTTGGGATTGATTTGGTGTTTTTTCAGTGATTATTCTGATTGATTCGGCGATTTTGTGGCGGTTTTTCGGATGTGTTCGACTTATTTGCTTCACTTCGGGGACCCTGCGGTGAATGGCAAATTCACCGCAGGGTCGTCAAGTCAAACTCACCGAAGTGTGGGGAACGGGAGAGCACCGAAATGTCGGTAACATTTCGGTGCTCTCTGAATAATCCTATGAATATTATAACATTTATTTGAAACATGGTATATGTAGTTAATACTTATATGTTGAATAAAAAAGCTGTTTTAAATAAAGATTGATATTCTGAGATAGTAAAAGGTTTAACCACTTGGCTGCTAAGGACGCGCTGATCGCGTCCTGCCAAGTGCTGCTCCTGTGCTATGGACGCGCTGAGCGCATCCTAGCACAGGAGGCAGCAATCGGCTGGGATTCCGGCCGATTACTGTGCCCCCCCCTGGTGTGGGCTGACATCTTGGAAGTCAGCCCGGCACTCCGGGACCCCAGCGGGGACAATAGATGTCATCGCGCTAGCGTGATGACATCTATTTCAGGTGCCCCCCGCAAGTGCGGAGGAGGTGCCTGGGGCCAGCGGTGAAAGTCAGGCACCATTTGGAAGGGTGGCTGGCTTTAACCCCTTGGGGGCCAGATCACGATTCAGCGCCAAAAAGCGCCAGATCGTGATCCTCTCCCGGATATTGGATGTCGGCCAAGCTTCCAGGAACTCCCCCTGATGACTGGCGTCATCGTGCATAGCGCGATGACATCAGTTTGGGAGTTAACCCCTAGCTGCCGCCAATGGTGGAGATAGGGGGTTCCAATGAAGCTTGGTCTTCCTGATGGTGAACAAGAGAGGACATAGCTTTCAAGTTGCTGATGGAACATCTTAGCAAAAACGTTCTGCAGCAGCATTTACCTGAGGAGCTGTCCAGGGATTGCTACGAAAGTTACTGAGTATTCCAGTGTTGGATTCTCTCAGGACCTGTGGACTACCCGGGACTCCTAAGCACACCAGGGCTACACGACCGGCAAACCACTGAGGGCTATCGGGTGAGCCGATTGAAACACCCACAGGCGAGGTGATCGAGCCTAACGAGGCTCCTGAAAGTGTGAGTGTGTCATCCCCCCCTTTTCTTTTACTATATTGTGAAAGCTGGACTTCACTATTGTACTTTTTTTTCTCTTTCCTAGTAATATCTTGATGAACTTTATTTCATGACTATGAACTGTCATATTTACTGAACATCAGAACGTATATATGTATTTTAAGGAATATAAGAATTTTTCTCTATATCTTGTGAGTGTGTGAGCGCTGAGCACCTGTCCCTTGTTTGTTTTTTATCATATCTGGTGTAGTTTGGGACTGCATTTTCTGGTGCTCTGAGCGACGGGGTTCACGTGTCATTTTTGTATATTGTCTGTTCCCTACATCCTAAACTGTATGGTTCCAATGAACCCCCTATCTCCCGATCCGTGGCAGCTAGGGGTTAATGTTTGGTAAGAGCATGGCCTTTCCAACGATACCAAACATTACCATGTAAAAAGTTAGCAAAAAAAAATCTAAATAAAAAAATATTTAAAAAAATAAATAAACAAGTTTTTTTTTGTTTTTGTTTTGTTAATGCAGCAATATTGTTCCCATTTCAATTATAATGTGAACAATGATGCTGCACTAATGATTTTTGTATGGGGTGCGTTTGTTGGGGTGCAGTTTTTCCCCCCCAAAAAAAACCCATTTCTAATTTTTTTAACAAGTGCAACCCATAGAAAATATAGCCGCAAACGCTTGCATGTTAAAATGTGAAAAAAAACACTTTACCCTTCGTAAATTATTGAAAATTCAAATTTTATTGCAATTTTTTGTTATAATATACAGACAGGACATGACGTATACATATAATAATGATATATTATGAATCTGCCGAGTCTGCCCGAAAGAACAATATATAATATGTCTGGGTCATATAATAAAATAAGGCTTCAAAACGCAGTTAAACATGATGAGCGAAACCGGTAAAAATTAGCCAGCACACAGGCGTGAAATGCCTCAGCAGCAAAAGGGTTAAATAACGTAAATTTGCTTTTGCTTAATTTTTCATGTATTCATTTATCCTTTACAGAATTATTGCTAGGATGAAATGTCCTAAACTCTAGATGGTGTCACTTATTTTGCAAAAATTTCAAATTGGGTCTGCGTTGTTACAGTGCTCCCATTATGAAGTCATTTCACCACCGATACAAGCTTACTCTGGGATTTTGCTGTCTAAAACTGCAATCTCAACGGAATACAGTAGAGAGACTTATGGCATATGAGGAGTTATGGTGCAAATGCAAAACCCAGCTTATTTCCTTGGTGGGATACAACTTGCCAGCAGGCAGTGTAAATCCATCATTAAATTAAAAGTGCTGCTCAGTGCACAAATCTACTTTTTAAAGTATCACCTTTAAAAGTAATAATATGCTAACTGGAGAATTTTGGCAGTTTTTATATTGATCTAAGCAAAGAACTCCTTCATGCCACAAATCTTCTTTCATACTTTCCATATCCCAGCTTCCAATTTACATAGAAAATTCCCATCCACTTTAAGTAACATGTACTACTACTAACTACTCAAGCAGCATAGGCCATCACGGTCTACTGAAAAAACATAGTACAGCAGCATGTACTTAAGTGGCAGACATAACACAATAGAAAAAATCGTTGGCATATGCAGTGGAGGTTTCTAATGTTCTCGCCCTTCCACCTTCTAGTAACCCATCTACATTTTTCAGATGTTCATTATCCGGTTCATGATAAAGTATGACACTTGTTTGTGGTTACATTTTTGTTTATAATTAATAAACAATCCATTTGTATACACGCTAATCAGGGCTCAAAATTTCAAGTCCCGAGCTACTAGCGAGGCAGTTACTCCCCACCAGTTGCCCCACTAAATGACACTGTTAAATGTTTTATTCAAAACAAAGTTACAAAAATAAATAACAACAATATTAACATAAAGACAATGTAAACAAAGGAAAATAAGTGCTTTACAACAATGGGGATGCAAACAAAATATTAAATGTAACTGCTCAACATTTAATAAACTTAGTGCATTTTTTCTATCTCCTCAATCACTCCAGATACACGTATACCCAGACACATCAGACCCCAGATACATGTATCCTCAGTCCCCACATGCATGAATACCCAGGCATAAGACCCCAGATGCATGCAGCCCCAGACCCCAGATACATGTATCCCCAGACACCAGACCCCACATGCATGAATACCCAGGCATAAGACCCCAGATACATGTATCCCCGGACACCAGACCCCACATGCATGAATACCCAGGCATAAGACCCCAGATGCATGCAGCCCCAGATCCCAGATACATGTATCCCCAGACACCAGATCCGACATGCATGAATACCCAGGCATAAGACCCCAGATGCATGTAGCCACAGACCCCAGATACATGTATCCCCAGACACCAGACCCAGATACATGTATCTCCAGATACATGTATAACCAGTGCATATCCACTAGCCCTCACTTGATTTCCACTCGCCAAATGCGAGCAGGCGAGTAGAAATTTTGAGCCCTGACGCTAATGATATAAGCTGTACACACCTGTATACACAATATTATTTGCTGGATCTGACCGCAGTGCTTCTAATCATGTAACATAACTTGAAGTGACCCAATGCTTCCTTCCGTGCAACGTCACACCAAAGATCCTCCTGGCCCCCACACAAGCTTAGTTCCTAATATAACAATGCCACAATGTATAGCAGCACTCTACAGCATGCAAGACCCGGCAGGTGCCCCACAATCCATGACGCGACCACACCCAAAATATTCACAGGACAAAAGAAGAGCTGGATCAGGCACTCAATCACCTTTTCAGAAAGATTTATTAGATAACACAACTACAGCACATCAATGTTTTGGCAAAGGCTTTTTGCAAATTGTTGCTTTGCAGTAGTTGTGTTAGAAACATAGAAACATAGAAAAATGTCGGCAGATAAGAACCTTTCGGCCCATCTAGTCTGCCCAATTACATGGATACTTTACCTGGATTTATCTTTTGTTTAGGATAGCCTTATGCCTATCCCATGCCTGCTTAAATTCAATTACTGTTTTGGTCTCTACCACTTCAACTGGAAGGCTGTTCCGAATAAACCTGAAAAGGGAGGCTGAGTGCCTTACCGTAGGCTTAGTACCTGAGTAATTTGACAGTAAACAATACATGCAAACACCCTCAGGGATTTAATCACTTAAATATAAACAAGATGGAGAGAAAGCTAAGATGGTAGATTTTTCAAAATCTGCTATTTTGCCTAAACCTCCTGGTTGCCCAGAGATACAGTACATATACGTTCAACCATTGTGCATAAAGAAAGAGCACACAAACCATATATATGTTTAAGATGAAAGGAGTTATGAAAGAAAATTCTGTTTTATTACATTATATGGGGAAAACAGAAATTCCACAGGGTGGTAAAAAAAACAACAAAGCAGATGATCGTAAACTTTAGAACCCATAAGACTGGAACTATAAATTTGAAACCAAAATATTGATACTGTATGAATTTTCATTTTACTTCAGGCAAACAAACAAATGAACTCTACAGGAGACAGAATCCTCACTATATAAAGGATTGTCAGAAACTACACACAAAAAAAAATGCTCTTCAAACAGTATGTAAGACTAACTTCAGTGGCAACAGCTGCAAAGGAGCTTTCAAACAGAAGATCAGCAAATAGTCATAGTCATTCTGATATGCAAACATGCTCCCAGGAATGAAGCAAATATACCATAAATAATTATTCTAGATTTCCTGGTTTTGTGTGCGGAAGTTTACGCAAGTTTATTTATACCTGCTACCATAAAAAGTTTAGTTAAATAATACAGGTTGAGCATCCCTTATCTGGAATTCTTGGATTCTTCAAGATATCAGGACTTTGTAGACTCTGATGTCTGAGAGGAAGGAGATCGAGGCAGGAGAGCCCGATCGCTTTCCTGCTGCAACAACAGCGTTTACACCCCTGTGTTCGGTTCGCATTCAAACTCAAACAATTCCAAAAGTTCGAGTTCGAACTCGAACAAGAACCGAACTCAATGCAAGTCAATGGGACTCGAAAGTTTGAATTTTAGAGTGCCGTCCAAGAGGGCATATATGCAAGATATTTGCCATAAAAGGTGCATGGGGGTCCGGGTAGTGCCCTGGGGGTCAAAAAACAAGGAAAAAAAGTAAAAAAATAAAAAAAATTAAAGGAACAGTGAGTTTTCCATAAAATAAGGGTTAACAATAAAAACAAAAAATTCCTTCAAATATCGTGCCTAGGAGGTCCCCATAACCTGCCCGTGAAGCAGGGGCGGATCCAGAGACTAGTCTCGGGTGGGGCACTGACAGAAAATAAGGTGTTTTAGCAGAGAGCCTGACTCACGAGAATTTACAGAGGGCCTGGCTCACAGGAGCTTACAATCTAGAGGAGCAGAGGGCCTGGCTCACAGGAGTTTACAATCTAGAGGAGCAGAGGGCCTGGCTCACAGGAGTTTACAATCTAGAGGAGCAGAGGGCCTGGCTCACAGGAGTTTACAATCTAGAGGAGCAGAGGGCCTGGCTCACAGGAGCTTACAATCTAGAGGAGCAGGGGGCCGGGCACCCAGGAGTTTACAATCTAGAGGAGCAGAGGGCACCCAGGAGCTTACAATCTAGAGGAGCAGAGGGCACCCAGGAGCTTACAATCTAGAGGAGCAGAGGGCACCCAGGAGCTTACAATCTAGAGGAGCAGAGGGCCCCCAGGAGCTTACAATCTAGAGGAGCAGAGAGCACCCAGGAGCTTACAATCTGGAGGAGCAGAGGACACCCAGGAGCTTACAATCTGGAGGAGCAGAGGACACCCAAGAGCTTACAATCTAGAGGAGCAGAGGACACCCAGGAGCTTACAATCTAGAGGAGCAGTTTACAGACTCATATCTGAGAAGTTTATTACTGTGCAGCTCTAGCTTTGTTATACACCCTGGAGGAAGGATCAAACTCTCAGGGACCCATTACTTACCTCCCTGGTGTCCCTGCATGGAGGCTCCAGCCCCTCTCTCCTCTGACCCTGTTGCTCAGTGCAGCCTCAGATCCAGCCCTTTCCTGTGGCTGTCAGGACCCTGCGGTCCAATATTAAAATTATATGAATCTGGTAATATAGGCGTCAGTGGCAGTGCACCCAAATATTGTGCCTTTGGTGGCAGCAAGTGCCTTCACACCGTAACCCTTTTGTGGTATTGTGGAAGAGTGCAGGGTTGGACCCTGCGGTCCAATATTAATATGATATAAATCTGGTAATATAGGTGTCAGTGTCAGTGTCAGTGCACCCAAATATTGTGCTTTTGGTGACAGCAAGTGCCTTCACACCGTAACCCTTGTGGTATTGTGGAAGAGTGCAGTGGTGGAGGTTTTGTGAATGCAGAAGAGATCCCCGATCTATTCCGTTACATCAGCATCAGGGGATTGATAGCTGCTGATCCAGGACTGATTCATTTTTATAAATGTCAGCCGGTCTACAGAGTCGGTGGACAGACGCACTCTTTTGTCTGTGACAAAACCTCCAGCGGCACTGAACGTCCTTTCAAAAAGCACGCTGGATGAAGGGCAACCTAGTAGCTGCATAGCATATTGGCTAAATTCTGGCCAGTGATCCAATCTCAACACCCAGTATGCCAGTGGATCATCTGCTGGAAAGATATCCAGGTCTGCCCTTGCCCCTAGGTAGTCCTGCACCATACGGTGAAGACGCTGGCAATGGGTGCCTACATTTGACGTCCCTGGGCTTCGTGGACTAAAAAAATTGGAAAAGGCATCAGTCAAGCGGCCCCGTTCACCGCTCTTCCTCTGATCAACCGCAGCCTCAGAAGCACCTGTGTCATCACTTGGTAACCTACCAGTGCCTGGAAAGGTGTTACACAAGTGTCACTTTAGAGCGTCCTCAAGTTTTTTCATCCTGTGCTCCCTCTGTGCGGGCAGGATGAGCTCTGCAGCTTTACCCTTGTATCGTGGATCAAGAAGGCTTGCCAACCAGTAATGATCCCTCTCCTTGATAGCACGAATCCTGGGGTCCTTTACCAGGCTTTGCAGGATAAGGGAGCCCATGCAGCGTAGGTTGGAGGTGGCATTAGCTTCCGAGTCTTCCTGGTCAATGAGGATGACCCCATCATGCACTTCCTCCTCCCAGCCACGTACTAGTCCTTGCGTTTCTGGGCACACAAAACCCTCCCTTGAGGAATCCCCACCTTCAATGCCTCCCCTACTTAAATATTCCTCCTCTTCCTCCTCCTGCTGTCTGATCTGAGGACCCACAGGAATGCTGTCTGGGGAAAGACTGGGGCCTTGAGAGCTAGGGAAAGCCTCCTCTTCCTCCTGCTGCTCTGCCTCTAGTGCCACATCTATAATTCCCTGCAGAGTGTGCTCCAGCAGGAACACTAAAGGAATTGTGTCACTGATGCATGCACTGTCCCTGCTCACCATCCTCGTTGCCTCCTCAAATGGTGACAGTACAGTGCATGCATCCTTGATCAACAGCCACTGCGGGGGGAAAAAAACAAGTTGTCTTGAACCTGTCCTTGTGCCATACTTACACAGGTACTCGTTGATAGCCCTCTGCTGCTTGTGCAGACACTGCAGCATTGCTAATGTCGAGTTCCACCTGGTGGGCATGTCACAGATCAGACGGTTTGTGGGAAGGTGGAATTCTCTTTGAATTTCTGCCAGGCGAACACTTGCTGGGATTGACCGTCTGAAGTGGCTGCAGACTTTACTGGCCTGGCTGAGAAGCTCTGCAAAGCCCTGGGTACCTGGTTAGGAAACGCTCTACCACCAGATTTAGGACGTGTGCTAGGCATGGTACATTCGTCAACTTACCCTGGCGTAGGGCGGAGAGAAGGTTGCTGCCATTATCACAGACGACTATTCCCAGCTGAAGCTGGCGTGGTGTTAACCATCTCTGCACCTGCCCCTGCAGAGCTGACAGAATTTCTGGCCCGGTGTGGCTCTTGTCCCCTAAACAAACCAGCTCAAGCACAGTATGGCATCTTTTTGCTTGAGCAATTGCGTAGCCCCTGTCATGCGTCGGTTTAACTGCCACTTTGCCAGAGACAGAGAAGGAGGAGGAAGAGGGAGAGGTGGTGGTGGAGCAGACAGACCACATACAAGCAGCTTTCTGGAGGCATGGTGGATGAACAAGCTCCAGCATAATTTCCCGTCTTGGATCCCTCCCAGCTGCAATCAGAGTTACCCAGTGTGCCGTGAAGGAAATGTAATGGCCCTGTCCATGCTTGCTGGACCACGTGTCTAAAGTTATGTGCACCTTGCTGCTGACTGCCTTTCCCAATGACTCCATAACATTGTCTTCCACGTGCTGGTATAGTGCTGGAATGGCCTTCCGTGAAAAGAAATGGCATCTTGGAACCTGCCACTGTGGTACAGCACATTCAGCAAATTCACGGAAAGAAGCAGAGTCCACCAGCTGGAAAGGCAGCAGCTGCAATGCGAGTAATTTTGCTAAGCTGGCATTTAGGTGCTGTGCTTGGGGATGGTTGGGACTATATTTTTTCTTACGCTGCAGCAGCTGGGGCAACGTAATCTGACTGCGTAAATCTTCAGCTGATGGGATGCTGTCACATTGTGAGGAAGGACCTGGTACATCCATTACTGTAGCATCATCCCTGTCAGTGGAGGTTGGAGTCAATGACATGGCAGGACATATAGTGGGGGTAGAGACAGGTGAGGAGGAGGACCTACGCAAAGTGTTGCACCAACGGGATGCGTGGCAGGTGATCATATGTCGCCTCAAGCACGTGGTACCCAAGCATCCGGTGTCTTTCCCAAGCTTGATCCTCATCTGACATAGATTACAAATAGCAATGGTGCGGTCTGCTGCACATTTCTTAAAGAACTCCCAGACAGCAGAGTTCCTGGATGTGTGCTTTGAGACAACAGCGCTCTGCACCTGACCAGCTCTGACATCTGATGCCTTGGACTGGCTATGGTTGGTCATAGAGGACGTTGTGCCTCATGTTTGTTGTGCATCCTCCTCCTCACTTGACTCCTCTGTTCGATCAGGCACCCAGGTGGAGTCAGTGACCTCATCATCATTGTCATCACCCCCTATCTCCTCGTCACGGGAGCCAACTTGGCAGTATGCTGCAGCTGCTGGGGCAACATGAGTGCCAGTTATTTGTATGTCATCACTGGCACCCCCTTCGTCTAGGTTCATTATATTCCCTTCCTCAACCTCAGAGATTGAATCAGAGCACTGTACTTGCTGCGCATCCTCAAGCAGCATGTCACTCTCATTGTAGTCAAACAATTCAGCTGACTCCTCCGTGTGTGATAGTGAGGCTACAGCAGGAGTAGCTGTGGAAATGGAGGCTGCATTAGATGCTTTGGCAGCTGAGGTGGACTGTAAAGCGCTACAAGCCTGGCTGGCAGAGGACTCGGAGGATGAGGATGGCCTGGTTAGCCAATCCACCAAATCCTCTGTATGTTGCTGCTGCTTAAGACGGCCAGCACCAGTTAGAAAGGACAAGCGTGCCCCTGGAGCGCATGCACCACGTCCACGATGACCAGAGGCACAGCCTCCCAACACAGAGGCTGCTTGCCCTCTTATCTGTGTCTGGGAGCGTCTGCCTGTCTTTTTGGTCTTTCTGACATGGTGAGTGATATATAGATTAAAGATATACAGAACTCTGATTCAACTCTGTTATAAAAATTGGAGATATGTTGCAGAACTCTGATTCAACTCTGGTATAAAGATTAAAGATTTCTAGAACTATGGTATAAGTCTGTGAGACCCCCTGATGGGTGGCAGTGACAAGACACAAATTACAATTCCCAGGAACCTCCTATAAATCAGTGAGCCCTCCTGATAGGTGGCCATGACAAGACACAGATTGCAATTCCCAGGAACCTCCTATAAATCAGTGAGACCCCCTGATGGGTGGCAGTGACAAGACACAAATTACAATTCCCAGGAACCTCCTATAAATCAGTGAGCCCCCTGATGGGTGGCAGTGTGACAAGACACAGATTACAATTCGCAGAAATCTGCTAGAAGTATGTGACACCACCCTGATAGCTGACTGTCAGTGACTGAGAAGACATGGATTACAATTCACAGAAATTTTATGGAAGTATGTGACACCCCCCTGATAGCTGACTGTCAGTGACTGAGAAGACATGGATTACAATTCACAGAAATTTTATGGAAGTATGTGACACCCCCCTGATAGCTGACTGTCTGTGACTGAGAAGACACGGATTACAATTCACAGAAATTTTATGGAAGTATGTGACACCCCCCTGATAGCTGACTGTCTGTGACTGAGAAGACACGGATTACAATTCACAGAAATTTTATGGAAGTATGTGACACCCCTGATAGCTGACTGTCAGTGACTGAGAAGACACACTTTCCACCCCCTATTCCAGATATCTGCAACAAGTGAGCCCCCCAAATTGCTGCTGTCACTGACTGAGAAGACACACTTTCCACCACCAATTCCCAGATATCTGCAACAAGTGAGCCCCCCAAAGTGCTCCTGTCACTGACTGAGAAGACACACATTTCACCAATTCCCAGATATCTGCAACAAGTGAGACCCCCAATAGCTGTCACTGACTGAGAAGACACACTTTCCACCAATTCCCAGATATCTGCAACAAGTGAGACCCCCCCAATAGCTGTCACTGGCAGTGAGAAGACACACTAACAGAACAATCTCTTTTCACTCCTGCAGAAAAACACGTGCTGACTGGGCTGTGTGAAGCCTTATATAGTGTGCTGCGGGATTTAGCTCTGTGAGCCCATGATTGGGCAAAATTTGCCCAATCAGGACTCTGAGCCGTGATTGACATAGTCTTGCACCTGTCTTGCACTTAAACTGTGGTCAGGTGCAGGCTGTAGCCAATTACAAGCTTCAGGCCAGTGGAAAAGTGCATTATGGTCCATTGTGGTGAACACGCGGAAATGTTCTTAGTTCGCGAACATGTGAACTGGCGATGTTCGAATCGAACTCCGAACACATCGAACCGAACAGCTCATCCCTAATTGGGAGTGCTGTGCAGCCTTTCTTTGTGGACATGATGGAGCATGCCATACAATGGGATTGCACAGATGCTCCCACCATGTGCCTCGGTCTGCTGTAGCTTTTGAGAGCCACGTTCCCCATCCAGTCCACTACCCTAGGCCCAGGCCAGATTTTATTAAAGGCTTGAGGACAGGCATAATTATTTATTGACCATGCCTAATAGCCAAATGCCTTCTGTTTCTCACTGGCACCCTTAGAATGGTGTCATGCAGGGTTACTCCTATTCCCATACTTGTAAGCCCTTTCTAGAAGGCCTTTCTAGGTTTGTCAAAATCATAATTCCTCATTGCCTTACACCACAGTCAATCAGGAGAGAGCAGGCCAGCTCTTAGTCTCCTGGGCCAGTACACGTCTTAGAAGGGATTCATAATAGGATCACTGCCGCAGCAGTGATAAAGACTCCACTACTGGTAAGTGCTGCCTAACTTTTGTTTCTGTGTCACTTATGTAATGCAAGCACTGATGACATCATGTATGAAGCCCCCTTTACCCACCACCCTTCAGCATAATATCCTGTTTCCTTTAGAGTTCACTTTAAAATAAGAGTTCTCACATACAAAGCTCTCCATAACCGCACCCCTACCTACATCTCCTCCCTTATTAGCAGGTACATCCCGTCCCGACCACTTTGCTCTGCCAAAGATCTGACGTTATCAGTTCCTCATACCCGCACCCCTAACTCCTGCCTTCAGGACTTCTCCTGAGTTGCCTCCTTTCTATGGAACTCCCTCCCCTGCAACATCAGACTCTCCCCGTCTCTTCAGTCCTTCAAGAAGTCTCTGAAAACACATAACTTTAGAGAAGCCTATCAGCTCACTCCTTAATCCCCCATGGTTCATTTCCTGCTCCATCTTCCCACACAGCCCACATGCACCCCAATACTTCATGCCCTCTACTCACCCTCACCTAGTGTGTCACCCCTCTCCTCTTAGGTTGTAAGCTCTCGAGCAGTGTCCTCTCTCCTATTGTTCTCTGTGTGTAATGTCTATTTATATTGGTTATTCTGTCTCTCCCATTGTACAGTGCTATGGAACTTGTTGGCGCTTTATAAATGCTTGTAGTCTGTAACATGGCTGTGCCCCCTGATATTTTTCTTTAATAAGGTCTTAGTCTACCTCTATCTACATCAATCATAAAGCAGTTTCTAAAAAAAAGGTGTACAGCTCTGCAGTCTAATTCCACATTCTCTACAATTCCTCAGACTGACACCTAACACATTTCTGTTTATTTGTTTTGTTTCGTGTTGTATTACATAATTCTATACTTTTCTCCATCCATGCAAGTTTTGCCTCATTAACTCACGAGAACGTTTTACTATAAGGTAGAAATGCTGATATCTTACAGTTTACTGTGCACCTAATAATTACATGTCAATCACCATGACATGTGTATGATATACTCTAGTGTTTGACAGGTAGAGAGATAGGGCTAGAGTTGTGTTGGTTACACAATACAGTTAATTTTGCATAAGTATTTGTTTCTATAGGTTTCTCTGTAAACACCACCTAAGGAAGAAAAGGCCAGCCTCGAACTTAGAGAAGTTTGGAAATACCGAACCAACTAGACCTCGCTGGGCCCAGAGCAATATATTGCTGTAGGATCCCCCCAACCGTCTATTCTCCCACGCTCCCTGGAGACTTGGCATTTGCACACACATAATACCCTCCGCACATGCATTTGCACCCACACATATGTATTTAAATAATAATAATGTGTTGGCGCTTAATAAAAAATAATAATGTAACTATGCGAATAAATGCACTATATGCGCTCATAGAGGTTATAACATACTCACATGCACACACTTATACATACTCGTATGCATTTTTATACACATACAGTACATATATCTACATAAACACATTTATACACTGAGCAGCCACAAAATTAAAATCACCTGCCTAATATCCTGTAGATCCCCCTCTTGTTGCAAAAACAGCTCTGATGCATTAAGGCATGGACTCCACAAGCCCTTTGAACGTGTCCTGTGTTATCTGGCAGTAAGACATTAGTAGCAGAACCTTTAAGTCTTGCAAGTTGCGAGGTGGGGCCTCCATGGATCGGATTTGTTCGAGCACATCCCACAGCTACTCAAACGGATTGAGATCTGGGGAATTTGAAAGCTAAGACAAATCCTTGAAATCTTTGTCCTGTTCCTCAAACCATTCCTGGGCAGTTTTTGCCGTGTGGCAGGGTGCATTATCCTGCCAAAAGAGGCCACTGCCATCAGGGAATACCATTGCCATTGAGTGGTGTACGCCATCTGCAGCAATCTCTGGTGAGGTGGTAAGTGTCAAGTGTGCTCTGACACCTTTCTATCATGGCCAGCATTAAGATTTTCAGTAATTTGAGCTACAGTAGCTCACCTGTGTGATCGGACCAGACGGGCTAGCCTTCACTCCCCACGTGCATCATTCAGCCTTGGGCACCCATGACCCTGACACTTTTTTTCCACGTAGCGGAAGACTAGGACAGACATTGGTCTTACCTTGAAATATATTATCTTTTCAATTCACAGTGTTTTGGTCATCCTCTAATTTGAACTTCACTTGATATATTTTTCTCTTGTCAGTGAGCTTCGGCAAAGAAGTGATGAGAAATTTGGTTTTAAAATATTTTATTCCATGGGCACTTCAACAGCACTGTGAGTGAGCAGAGGGTACTGTGAGTGAGCAGAGAGCACTGTGAGTGAGCAGAGGGCACTGTGAGTGAGCAGTGAGCACAGTGAGTGAGCAGAGATCACTGTGAATGAGCAGAGGGCAGTGTGAATGAGCAGAGGGCAGTGTGAATTAGCAGAGGGCAATGTGAGTGAGCAGAGGGCACTGTGAGTGAGCAGTGAGCACAGTGAGTGAGCAGAGAGCACTGTGAATGAGCAGAGGGCAGTGTGAATGAGCAGAAGGCAGTGTGAGTGAGCAGAGGGCACTGGGAATTAGCAGAGGGCAATGTGAGTGAGCAGAGAGAACTGTGAGTGAGCCTAGAGCACTGTGAGTGAACCTAGAACACTGTGAGTGAGCCGAGAGCACTGTGAGTGAGCCGAGAGCACTGTGAGTAAGCAGAGGGCAATGTGAGTGAGCAGAGGGCAATGTGAGTGAGCAGAGGGCACTGTGAGTGAGCAGAGAGAACTGTGAATGAGCAGAGGGCAGTGTGTGTGAGCAGAGGGCACTGTGAGCGAGCAGAGAGAACTGTGAGTGAGCAGAGGGCACTGTGAGTGAGCAGAGATCACTGTGAATGAGCAGAGGGCAGTGTGTGTGAGCAGAGGGCACTGTGAATTAGCAGAGGGCAATGTGAGTGAGCAGAGAGCACTGTGAGTGAGCAGAAAGAACTGTGAGTGAGCCGAGAGCACTGTGAGTAAGCAGAAAGCACTGTGAGTAAGCAGAGAGAACTGTGAGTGAGCAGAGAGCACTGTGAGTGAGCTGAGAGCACTATGAGTGAGCCGAGAGCACTGTGAGTAAGCAGAGAGCACTGTGAGTGAGCCAAGAGCACTGTGAGTAAGCAGAGAGCACTGTGAGTGAGCCGAGAGCACTGTGAGTAAGCAGAGAGCACTGTGAGTGAGCAGAGATCACTGTGAATGAGCAGAGGGCAGTGTGTGTGAGCAGAGGGCACTGTGAATTAGCAGAGGGCAATGTGAGTGAGCAGAGAGCACTGTGAGTGAGCAGAAAGAACTGTGAGTGAGCCGAGAGCACTGTGAGTAAGCAGAAAGCACTGTGAGTAAGCAGAGAGAACTGTGAGTGAGCAGAGAGCACTGTGAGTGAGCTGAGAGCACTATGAGTGAGCCGAGAGCACTGTGAGTAAGCAGAGAGCACTGTGAGTGAGCCAAGAGCACTGTGAGTAAGCAGAGAGCACTGTGAGTGAGCCGAGAGCACTGTGAGTAAGCAGAGAGCACTGTGAGTGAGCCGAGAGCACTGTGAGTAAGCAGAGAGCACTATGAGTGAGCCGAGAGCACTGTGAGTAAGCAGAGAGCACTGTGAGTGAGCAGAGAGAACTGTGAGTGAGCCGAGAGCCCTGTGAGTGAGCCGAGAGCACTGTGAGTAAGCAGAGAGCACTATGAGTGAGCCGAGAGCACTGTGAGTGAGCAGAGAGCACTGTGAGTGAGCAGAGAGAACTGTGAGTGAGCCGAGAGCACTGTGAGTGAGCAGAGGGCAATGTGAGTGAGCAGAGGGCAATGTGAGTGAGCAGAGGGCACTGAGCAAGTCAAGCGCAAATGTTGAGCAAATAGCTTAACATATTAGCAATAGTTTATTGTTTTCAAAGGTATGGTTTTTGAAATTTTCTTGAATTCAGCATTCACTGCAGAATCTACGAAGTGCGCCACATCGATCCACCGAACACCGCTGATAAACCCACTGATCACAGCCACAAACCGCCAAAAAACCACTGAACAAATCACAAAACCGCTGAAAAACCACCGAACGCATCCGATAAATCGCTGAAAAATCACCAAATCGATCCATTAAACCACCGAACACAGCTATAAACCCACCAAAGGTAGCCAACAACTCACCAAACGCCGCCAGAAAAAGCAGCCCAGCTGCCAAACGGGTAAAAAAAACCACACAACTTTTAAAAGGCGCTTTAAACAAAAAATTAGGCATGAAAATGCATACAAAGAATATATAAGGTCCTAAGAAAAGCGGGGAAGTTTTTTTACATTGTAACCTATGGGATTCGCCTGTTTAAACCTGTCGAATGAAAGCACCAAAAATCAGGCCATTTCGTCAACTTTTCTGTGTTGTTCAGCATTCTCTGAATATATTAACCATTGCTTCTCTAAGGGGAATTTCACTGCCGTCAAAGGTCACCATATTTCGATGGCAATTCACCAATATTTGGTTACTCGCCAGCTTTTTGAATAGCCGAATTGGCACGAATTTGCACTGTACGGTCAAATTCGATGGCAAGTTCGGCTCACTTTTGAATAATCCTTTTAATAATTCTTCTTCTTGCACTCCAGCAGTTGCTTCAGTTCAGTGGCATCAATCAAGCAAGTGCTACTGCTGACAGAGTAGGTGTGCCACAGCTTCTTCTTCTCAATTAATACATACATTTTAATACATACATTCAGTGGCATACAATAAACGCTGCTCGTATAACCATATATAAGTATTAGCATTGGGTGCTCCTATTGTTAGTGAGTCCCATAAGCCGACTCTAATCTTCAATCTATTCTATGAGGTAATGCATGCATTAGAATATCATATAAAAGTATAAATATTTATAATCATATATCACAAACTAAAATATGACATATACAGGATAATCCAAGAACATACATACATA
The DNA here is from genome assembly GCA_009667805.1 of Leptobrachium leishanense. Lineage (NCBI taxonomy): Eukaryota > Metazoa > Chordata > Amphibia > Anura > Megophryidae > Leptobrachium > Leptobrachium leishanense. Next base: position 109,207,588 of record CM019065.1, on the reverse strand, counting down.
CATATATTTATTTATTTATTAGGTCTCATTCACACACAAGGCAAGAGCAAAATTGAATATTGCGTATACACGTGTATGTGCACGTATATACGCGCGTATGTACGTGCGTATGTGCGTATATCAGTGGTGTATTTAGGTTTTGTGCTGCCCTAGGCCTGACTAAACTCGTGCACCCCCTAATTTAAATTTGACGCACCCCTTCCTGTCAAGGGCACACCTCTTCCTGGTTAATCCCCACCCTTCCTCTTTAAGCTCCACCTTTTCCTCTTAGAGCTCCGCCTTTTCCTCTCTTTATATTAAAAGTGGATACCAAGTGCCTACTTGTATATTTTGTATACCATTTCAAATGTATCTATTGAGATAAAGAAAATTATGAAATGTTTAAATTCAAGTATTTTTACAAAGAACAGCCACGCATGTCAAGTAAACGGGATCACAGCCGCTCTAATTGGTGGAACAATAAAATCCACAGAAACGTGCACTGCATATGAGCGTATCACAGAGCTGCATGGCAATAAAACCCACAGAAATGGGCACTGTGTATGAGCATATCAGAGCTGCAAAGCAATAAAACCCACAGAAATGTGCAGTGTGTATGAGCATATCACAGAACTGCACAGCAATAAAACTCACAGTAATGTGCAGTGTGTATGAACGTATCCCAGAGCTCCAGGGCAATAAAACTCACAGTAATATGCAGTGTGTATCACAGAATCCACAGCAATAAAACTCCCAGCAATGCAATGTGCGGTGTGTATGAGTGCATCAGAATTCACAGCAATAAAACTCACAGCAATGCAATGTGTGGTGTGTGTCAGCGTATCAGAATCCACAGCAATAAAACTCCCAGCAATGCAATGTGCGGTGTGTATGAGTGCATCAGAATCCACTGCAATAAAACTCCCAGCAATGCAATGTGTGGTGTGTGTCAGCGTATCAGAATCCACAGCAATAAAACTCCCAGCAATGCAATGTGCGGTGTGTATGAGTGCATCAGAATCCACTGCAATAAAACTCCCAGCAAACCGAGTGTGTATGAGCACACAGCAATTATTTATTCTACATTTACCGGCCTCTGTCTGCGGTAGGGCTGTGTGCAGAGTTAGCAGGGACTGTGTACAGACTCAGCAGGAGGTCCCTCCAGGCCACGTTAGGATCACGGCTGTGCCTGTGCGCGGAGCCATCTTGTCAGCAGTGGGGTGCCACTGCCAGAGGGTGCACCGTGGCTTTGATTCCCTTCCCGGTGGGTGTTCAGTCCAGAATAGAGTGACAGTCCATGTTAATGAAAGGGCGGGCAACTGCGTGCATGCGTGTCACGTGGTTCAGCTAGTCAGGTGGTACTGAGACCCAGTACCACCTGACTGGCCGGACCAAGTGTGACCTGCACGCAAGCAGCCTCACCAGGAGCCAGGCAGCTCAATGACAAATTTCTATCACTGCAGTGCTGGTTAAGGAAAGGTTCACTTTAAACAGCAGTAAGCAGACAGGGCTTCATATTCTGCTGAAACCCCCCCCCCTTTACCTGCCGTTTACTGTCATCTTCTCTCTCTGGACACAAATCACATCCCCCTCCCCTCTCCTAGAGCTGTTGCAGGGCAGGGGAGGAGCTATGGAGGGAGGAGAGGGGGATTTTTATTCTATTTGATTTTATTCCGTATGCAAACGCCATGCTCCGCTGCTTGCTGTTTGAGAACACAGCTCAAAGCTGACACACAGTGACAGTGGCACCTCCTAGTACCCCCTAATGACACCCCAATAATCACTGGTACCTGGGGCGGCCCGCCCTCCGCCACTCCTCTAAGTACACCACTGCTCTGGTGATATGCTCACACACAAGTTTGGCGAACTGCCAGCAAGTACGGTGCTGTTTGAAGGCAGTGCAAATCCCCATAGAGAGGTAATGGTTAATCTATTCAGAGAACACCAAACAGCAGAGAAATGGCAGTGAAATGCCCTGATGTTCGGTGGTTTCAATCAGCAGGTTTATTCAGGCGAACCCCATAGGTTTCAATGTTAAAAATATTCCCGTTTTTTATGCAATATCTAATAAACCATTTATTATTTTAAAACAAAGAGATGAAAAAGGACCATACGGCGCATAAAATAGTGTATAAAATAGTGAACAGCTGATTAATAGACAACTGGTTAATATTGGATAAAATGTAAAATATAGTGAATAAAATTGCCCTTTAAAATACCAAATAGAAATATTAAAGATGCATAGGAAAAAGAGTAAAATGTGCAAAAAGTATATATGGAGATAAGTCAATTAGTGCAAATGAGTGCTCAAAAAGTGCAGCAGTTCAATACTCAAAGGAGTGTTGTTGATTGAAGACAAGTGTATCAATCTTCTCTGTGGTGTGAGTATCAGATCTTCTCTTTAAAGATATCCCTCAGAGAGAAATAAAACATAAAGGCAATAATAGTGCAGATGGTCGTACTGGAATGGAGCAATTCAATAAAGTCAATGTATGTACCACTCACATTTATAGGAGCCTAAGGGAAATCCAGGCTCAAGGAAAATAGCTTGCGGCCAGATATAGGGTGGCACGTCCCTCCTTTCGTCTATGGTGGTTGCTAGGTAAAGCAGAGAGAGTCGGGAGACGACACTCCCATAGCGTAACTCTGTGCGTATATGTGGAAAAATTAAATTAAAATTGATCACACTCACCAATTATAGAGCCTCTCAATACCAGGCTCAAGGGATACCGCCTGGGCTCTCTTAAGGTGGAGGCCCGAACCCCTGCCGCCTGGATCCTCCTTTTCAGCACTGAGCTCAGTGCTGAAAGGAGGATCCAGGCGGCAGGGGTCGGGCCTCCACCTTAAGAGAGCCCAAGGCGGTATCCTTGAGCCTGGTATTGAGAGGCTCTATAATTGGTGAGTGTGATCAATTTTAATTTAATTTTTCACATATACGCACAGAGTTACTGTCACGGATCCCCTTGATAACCAAAAGTGTGGTCCCTTTACGCAGACCGCTCTCTACCCTTCCGATCCTTGAATGGTCGGTGATACTAAACAGACAAATAACCAGACAGTATATATGAATAAGGGGTAACACCAGACAGAGGTATGGAATAGGGTATAGTCACGACTCTTTCTGACTGCTAAGATATAAATCTCTTTATGCAACTCTCTTTCTACTCTTCCGATCCTTGAGTGGTCGGCAAAGCTATAAAGGCAACGAAACAGGTAACAGACAAAGAAAGGGAAATACCAGACAGGGGTACAGACTAGATCACAAGTCCTCCCTAGGACTTTAGTAATAGCAGAGGTAGTCTGATGTGTGCTTAGGATGCCACACAGACTGACCTCGGTACCAACGTTAAGGGCAGAACCTAGAACAGAGTATATGCAAACGCCAGGAGTCATACACAAGGAGATTCGTTTGCCAATGCCAGGGGTCGGTACACAGGAGGGTTCGTTTGCCAATGCCAGGGGTCGGTACACAGGAGGGTTCGTTTGCCAATGCCAGGGGTCGGTACACAGGAGGGTTCGTTTGCCAATGCCAGGGGTCGGTACACAGGAGGGTTCGTTTGCCAATGCCAGGGGTCGGTACACAGGAGGGTTCGTTTGCCAATGCCAGGGATCAATACACAAGAGGATACGTTCAGGAAAATAACACAAGAGCTCTGCGGGATGTGAATACCACGTCAGGGCACCGGTGTATGGGAGAGACTGGGATTTAAACCCGGCGGGTCCGCGTCACAGTGCCAGGCCCCGCCCCTCGGCGTCCCACGTGAGCGGGCCCGGAAGCGCTTACATTCGGCGCCTGGCCAGCGAGCAGCGAGGAAGCTGCTGCCAGGCGCCCCATCCCCTGGGTCCCCGTGACAGAACCCCCCCCTCCAGGGGCGGCCACTGGACGACCCCCAGGGGCACGGGGGTGTGCCAAATAGAAGGCCTTCACTAGCCTAGGAGCATGGACTTCCGCAGCCGGTACCCAAGAACGATCCTCTGGACCGTACCCCACCCAATCGACCAAATACTGCAAGGACCCCCTAGACAGCCTGGCACCCAGAATGGCCTTAACTTCGAATTCCTCCTCGCCCTCCACAGAGACAGGAGGCGGTGGAGCATGGACTTTGGTGTACCGGTTACATAACAACGGCTTCAAAAGGTTTACATGGAACACATTGTGTATTTTAAAATGGGGGGGTAACGCCAAAGCATAGGAGACAGGGTTGAGTCGCCGTAGAATCTTATAGGGGCCGATATACCTAGGAGCCAACTTCATGGAAGGCACTAAGAGCTTGATATTACGTGAAGACAGCCAAACCCTGTCCCCAACTTGATACACGGGTGCCTGCCTCCTGTGCCTGTCGGCCTTGGTTTTCTGAATGGCACTACTCTCCTCCAGTGCCCGTCTCACTCTTCCCCAAGTCTCTTCAATGATGCCAGTTGTTTATCTAAAGCAGGAATCGTGGTATCAGGAAACGTGGCGGGGAGCACGGGAGGATCAAAGCCATAAACAGTGAAGAAAGGAGAATGACCTGAGGATTCACTCACTGCGCTGTTAATAGCATATTCTGCCCACGGTAGCAGATCTGACCAGTTATCTTGCTGTTCTGAGATGAAGCACCTGAGATATTTCTCTACGTTTTGGTTTGCTCGTTCTGCTGCTCCATTGGTCTGGGGGTGATAAGCCGAAGAGAAAGAGAGGTCTATCCCCACGTTCTTACAAAACCCTCTCCAGAATCCGGAGATGAATTGGGTCCCCCTATCAGAGACTATCTCCTGAGGGACACCGTGAATGCGGACCACATTGGTAATGAATATGGGCACCAGTTCAGCTGCCGAAGGTAGTTTCTGAAGAGGAACATAGTGACCCATCTTGGAAAATCGATCTATGATCGTAAGTATCACTGTATTCCCTCTTGACTCAGGTAGCTCTACTATAAAATCCATGGCTACATGTGACCAGGGTCGTTCGGGGATCGGCAAAGGCTGGAGTAAGCCAATGGGTGCTGTTTTGGGACTTTTCTGCCTTGTGCACACTTCGCACACAGCAATGTAATCTTTGACATCTCGGCGCAACGTGGGCCACCAGAGGAGTTTACTGATACTAGACACAGTCTTGGTGATACCCATATGCCCGGAAGTTTTATTGTCATGATATATGTTGAGTACCTCTTCTCTTTCGTTCTCAGGTACAAAGAGTCTCGCGGGAGGTTTTCCCCCAGGAGCTGCACCCTGGACGGTCTGCAACCTTTTCATTAGAGGAGACGAAACACTAATCGTGGTAGCGGCTATAATCCTCTCCTGGGGTACAATGGGATGTTGATCTTGGATATTATGTTCATAGGACTCATATTGTCTCGACAATGCGTCTGCTTTAATGTTTCTGGACCCAGGTCTATAGGTAAGCACGTAATTAAAACTTGAAAGAAACAATGACCATCTCGCTTGTCTGGAGTTTAAACGTTTGGCATCTCCAATGTACGTGAGATTCTTATGGTCGGTTATGATAACAATGGGGTCCTTAGACCCTTCTAATAAGTATCTCCATTCGGCCAAGGCCGCGATGACTGCTAACAATTCTCTATTTCCAATGTCATAGTTCTTCTCTGCCGGGGACAACTTTCGAGAATAGAAGCCGCATGGATGCAAGGGTTTGTCAGGAGCCTCCCTTTGGGACAAGACTGCACCAAGGCCTAGTTCGGAGGCGTCAACTTCTAATTGGAAAGGCAGAGCCGGATCTGGATGCCGGAGAACAGGAGCAGTAGTAAAGGCTTGCTTTAGTGCCTCAAAGGCTTGGGTGGCTTGAGGTGTCCATTTCTGATTTCCCACCCCTTTCTTTGTCATAGCCGTGAGAGGGGCCACCAAGGCCGAAAAATCTTTAATGAACCTTCTGTAATAGTTCGTAAACCCCAGAAACCTCTGAATGGCTTTAAGTCCTTGGGGTAAAGGCCAGTCGAGAATAGCTGAGAGCTTCTTGGGATCCATTTGAAACCCCCAGGAGTTATAATATAACCAAGGAATTGCACGGTTACTATGTCGAATAGACATTTTTCTAGCTTACAGTACAATCCAGCCTTCAATAGTTTTTTCAACACTTGTTTTACGTGGACATGATGAGTGTCCACATCAGGAGAGTATATCAGGATATCATCCAGATATACTATGACGAATTCTTGCAGGAATTCCCTTAGAGTGTCATTTATCAGGTCCTGAAAGACGGCTGGCGCATTACATAACCAAAAGGCATCACCAGGTATTCGTAATGCCCGCTACGTGTATTAAAAGCCGTTTTCCATTCGTCTCCCTTTTTAACCCTGACCAGGTTGTACGCTCCGCGTAAATCAAGCTTGGTATAGACACGAGCCCCTTTTAATCGGTCAAACAATTCTGTTATGAGAGGTATAGGATATGCATTTCTTATAGTGATCCTATTTAAACCCCTATAGTCGATGCAAGGTCGCAGATCTCCCTCTTTCTTGGAGACAAAAAAGAAACCTGCTCCTGCTGGAGAGGAGGACCGTCTGATGAATCCTCGTTCCAGATTCTCCCTTATATACTCCTCCATAATGTCGTTCTCCCTTTGTGACAAAGGGTATACGTGACCCCTAGGAGGCATCGTACCGGGGAGCAAGTCAATAGCACAGTCGTATGGACGATGTGGTGGTAGAACCTCAGTCCTGGCTTTAGAGAACACCTCCTTTAATGCCCGGTAACATTCAGGGACCTCTGTGAACAAAGGAGGGGCTGTGGCAATATTGAGGCTACCAATCACATTAACTGTGCCTAGGCACTTAGACTGACAACTCTGACCCCAACATTTTATGTCTCTCTGGACCCAATCGACTACTGGGTTGTGCTCTGTTAGCCATGGAAACCCAAGGACGACAGGACATGAGGGTGATTCAATGATTTGAAATCTTATTGTCTCCTGGTGCAAAACTCCTGTTTTCATACATACAGCGACTGTATCGTGAGTGATATGAGGACATGCCAGGGGGTTACCATCTATGGCCTCCACCCTTAGAGGCCTTTCCCTGAGAACCAGTGGTATAAGGTTTTTGGCAGCAAAATTCTTATCTATAAAATTGCCTGAGGCCCCAGAGTCCAAAAACGCCTCAGTCTTGAGGTGAACCCCCTCCCAGGTTAGGGAGACCGGTAACAGAATCCTGGATTTGTTTTTTTCATTATCCACAAGGGAGGCACACAAAGAACCGACAACCTGGGTGTCTCCTGTTCTGAATCCCACTCTGCTATGTTCAACCCTGCCAACCCTGGGTCTCTGAGGACATTGAAGGCGGAAGTGATCTGCCCCTGCACAATAAAAGCAGAGCCCCTTTTCTTTTCTGTGAGCTTTTTCTGCTTCTGAAATACCTGTCCTCCCTATTTGCATGGGTTCAACGACTGGTACATCTGTTTTCACATTCTCCGAACTGCCTGAAGTACTGGGGTGTCTGGGTAACGAGGGTAAAGGAGGCAAGACCCTTCTGGGTCTATCTCTGGTGTGTCTCCTTTCCCTGATTTGATCGTCCATGGCTATACAGAAATCTATCAGGTGGTCCAGACTTTCTGGTAATTTTAAAGGAGCCAGTTCAAACATAAAAGCCTCGTTCAAGCCTTCGGTAAAGGCTAAGGTTAAAACGTCGTTCGGCCAAAGGACTTCAGAAACCAAAGTTTTAAACTCAATAGCATAATCGGCAACCCTCTTATTACCTTGTTTGATATGAAACAAGGACCTACCCGCATTGGTAGCCCTTCTAGAGGGATCAAAGGTACGTCTTAACTCAGAGGTAAAACCCTCATAGTCATAAATGATGGGTTTCTTATTTTCCCACAACGGCGTAGCCCACAACAAAGCTTTTTCTGTTAAATGATTAATCAGATATCCTACTTTGGCTTTATCAGACATACAAGAACCTGGATTGTTCTCAAACAGAATCTCGAGTTGAGTCAAAAACCCCCGACATAGGCTTGGTGTACCATCATAGCGTAGGGGTGCCTTCATACTAAGCCTATGTCCTTCAGGGGAGACCGGACTGACCCTAGGTAACACTGGGTCTGGAGGGTTTGTGGTACCTGTATTGGACCGATTTAGCAGGGTTTGCAGAGCGAGAGAAATCTGGTCCATCCTATGGTCCTGTTCCTCTTGTCTGGCTGCGATACGTGCCAGCTGGTTAGAGAGGTCTGCGGGATCCATTGGCCCTGACGTAATGTCACGGATCCCCTTGATAACCAAAAGTGTGGTCCCTTTACGCAGACCGCTCTCTACCCTTCCGATCCTTGAATGGTCGGTGATACTAAACAGACAAATAACCAGACAGTATATGAATAAGGGGTAACACCAGACAGAGGTATGGAATAGGGTATAGTCACGACTCTTTCTGACTGCTAAGATATAAATCTCTTTATGCAACTCTCTTTCTACTCTTCCGATCCTTGAGTGGTCGGCAAAGCTATAAAGGCAACGAAACAGGTAACAGACAAAGAAAGGGAAATACCAGACAGGGGTACAGACTAGATCACAAGTCCTCCCTAGGACTTTAGTAATAGCAGAGGTAGTCTGATGTGTGCTTAGGATGCCACACAGACTGACCTCGGTACCAACGTTAAGGGCAGAACCTAGAACAGAGTATATGCAAACGCCAGGAGTCATACACAAGGAGATTCGTTTGCCAATGCCAGGGGTCGGTACACAGGAGGGTTCGTTTGCCAATGCCAGGGGTCGGTACACAGGAGGGTTCGTTTGCCAATGCCAGGGGTCGGTACACAGGAGGGTTCGTTTGCCAATGCCAGGGGTCGGTACACAGGAGGGTTCGTTTGCCAATGCCAGGGGTCGGTACACAGGAGGGTTCGTTTGCCAATGCCAGGGATCAATACACAAGAGGATACGTTCAGGAAAATAACACAAGAGCTCTGCGGGATGTGAATACCACGTCAGGGCACCGGTGTATGGGAGAGACTGGGATTTAAACCCGGCGGGTCCGCGTCACAGCGCCAGGCCCCGCCCCTCGGCGTCCCACGTGAGCGGGCCCGGAAGCGCTTACATTCGGCGCCTGGCCAGCGAGCAGCGAGGAAGCTGCTGCCAGGCGCCCCATCCCCTGGGTCCCCGTGACAGTTACGCTATGGGAGTGTCGTCTCCCGACTCTCTCTGCTTTACCTAGCAACCACCATAGACGAAAGGAGGGACGTGCCACCCTATATCTGGCCGCAAGCTATTTTCCTTGAGCCTGGATTTCCCTTAGGCTCCTATAAATGTGAGTGGTACATACATTGACTTTATTGAATTGCTCCATTCCAGTACGACCATCTGCACTATTATTGCCTTTATGTTTTATTTCTCTCTGAGGGATATCTTTAAAGAGAAGATCTGATACTCACACCACAGAGAAGATTGATACACTTGTCTTCAATCAACAACACTCCTTTGAGTATTGAACTGCTGCACTTTTTGAGCACTCATTTGCACTAATTGACTTATCTCCATATATACTTTTTGCACATTTTACTCTTTTTCCTATGCATCTTTAATATTTCTATTTGGTATTTTAAAGGGCAATTTTATTCACTTATATTTTACATTTTATCCAATATTAACCAGTTGTATATTAATCAGCTGTTCACTATTTTATACACTATTTTATGCGCCGTATGGTCCTTTTTCATCTCTTTGTCTTAGTCTTGACACATATTTTGGTTGTTTTTTATGTGTTTTTTACCATACTATAGGCTGCATTTGACTATTTACTAGTAATCCACATAGCACTTTAATCAATTCATCAAATAAACAAGCGCCCACACTGTATAGTGTATATCCGTATACACATTCCCTAATCAACTCATTTATTATTTTAATCTGCAGTAAAAAGTCTTTATTTATTTATTGATTTTTTTTTGTACCTTTTAGTGATTTTTCAGAATTTTTTGGGCTAAATTCCCCCCCTTTTTTTTAATAGCGGTTCTCTTTATTCTGTAACAGAACTTTTTATTATGAATCATAGGATCTTATATGTAAATTCCAGACATTTTCGTTCAGTAGTTCTTTTGAAAACAGCAGGCCATAGGTTTGCGGTGGCAGCATACAGCGGTCGACTCCATGCACTTTGGGGACCCTGCGGTGAATGGTGTATTCACTGCAGGGTTGGGAAATTTTATTCCCCGAAGTGCAGGGAACTACAGAACACCAAAATGTTGGCGTCATTTTGGTGCTCTGTGAGTAACTCAATTAGTGGTGAGGTTTTTTGTTGCCCCCTGGAAAGTGAAAGCCTAGGCCTTGCCTACCCAGGACATACTTGAAAACTAGTGACATCTCAATGTTTCCTTCCTGGTAAAATAGTTTGCAAAAGTAAAAAAAAAAATATATATTTTTTTCTAGGGGTGGGGCCACCCAGCGGGCCCCCGCCCCCTGGAAAGTGCCGCCCTAGGCCTGGGCCTTGTTGGCCTAGGCCAAAATACACCAGTGGCGTATATGCATTTGGAGTGTTTATAATCCCAGAATTCATCATTTTTGGCACTCTGTTGTTGTTAGAGAGTGTTCTCTGCCTCATGTACTAGCTGCTATTAGCTGTGGTGTGATAGCAAAGACTACTCCGATCCTTCACATCCCATATTGCTGGTTGCTAATGAACAGCAGCAATCAGGTCTGCCTGGCTTGCATCTCTTGCCATCTTTCCTCTCCTGGCCAACAATGTGCTTCACAACGGACACACCCTATACAGAATATCCTATAAAGAGTTTTTTTTAGTTTTTTTTATATTAATAATTTTTATTTGACAGAAAAGTCAGCAGGACAATCAAAAGACAAATGGCCTCCCAGGGCCTCAATAGGACATCTATGAATGAAAAGAAAAAGGTTGGCCACGGAGGTACACAGCTTGTCATCTGCGAAAGTATACATAAAAGGTCATCAGGAACATTAACTAATCATCAAAATGGCATTCGTGGAAATAGAAATATCATCATCTGAAGACATCCGATACAGTTTAAAAAAAAAAAAAGGGTGGACATAAAATTGGGGGAAAGCTAGGGGGGTGGCAGACGCCATAACTGTGTCATCCCTGGCTCAATCCCAGGAGGCCACTAAGCCATGGGAGGCTGTGGGAGATGAGTGGCACCAGGCCCTGGTGCTCGGTGGTCGAACTGGGCACCAGCAGGTACTCGGTGGTCAAATTGGGCACCAGGCCACAGTGACGCTCACCCCGAGACATCCCGAATATGCCAAAACAAAAATAAATAAAGCCCCAGAGAACAACAGCATCAGGTATCACTTCAGGCTGATAGTGGGGAAGGGGAAGAAAATTTGAAAGAGTCCACAAAGTTTAAAACGTCTGCAGACAGAAGAAGAAAAAATAAAGGGGGAGAACGCATCTGGGACAGAGTCTCAGTGAATTGGGGAAAGGGAAAACAAAAACATTTAAAGAAATAAAATAAAAAAATAAAACAGTACAATAATGTCAAACTCAATAAATGGTTCAGCATCGTGGGAAGTTCCACCGAAACTGCGGTGGGGTGTCTCCTCATCCTGCATCTAGGAACGGGACCGGGGCCACTTCAGGCAGCGTGTCACAGGGCAGCTCGGGATGTTCAGTTACATCAGGCACATAGGTGAATCGTCTCCAACCACACCATGCAGCAGATTGAAGGCTATTCGCTCTCTCAGCCACCACAGGGTCCAGGAAGTACTCCAGTGTCATCGTCTCCATGGGAGGGCACCCAGGCGAACCAGTACAAGTCACAGCGGCTGCCGCAGACACCGCCCAGGCAGGTAATCCACAATTGGCACGCTGGTCCAAGTCGTCTGCCCCGGCTAATCTCCTGACAATAGTTCGGCAGGGCACGAGGGTACTCCCAGGACATCAAAATCCTGGGTCAGCAATTTGGCTTTGTTACAACGCTCTCCCTCCGAAACTGCATATCCACGACCAGTGGCCACTTCACCAGTGTACAATCCACAGTCATCCAGCTCAGGACCAGCACCAGAATCGAGGCTCGATCCCAGTAGGGAAGGATCCAGATCCTGAACCGGCTCCGCACCCAGGTCATCTGGTCTGGCACCGCGGTCCTCAGCAGCATCAGCAATGAAGCAGACATCCACGTCGCCCAACGGGAAGGCAAACACGGACTCTCGCCCGGCCACAATTCCCCGTTCGATGTGCACCGCAGTCATCAACCGGCACCAATCCCCTCTCGTGAGCAACCTCTTGTCAGGTCCCGAGAGTAGCGCCAAGCAGGCATCCAAATAAGACAGCATGGCACTCGCAGCATCGGCAGGGGAAGGAGTACCTCCTCGGCTCCTGGCCTGCAGCCTTCGATATCCACCTCCTGATCTCCAGTGCGGCTGAGAGGTGTGTTTTTCTTGGGGGGGTTAAACTGAAAACTTTACTGTACAGATGTACTCGCGTGTACACGCGAGCACACGCGTAAACACGCGTAAAAAAACGCAAAAATGAGCGGACACCTTGCTGATCCCTGCTGGAAAATATTAGTGGTTCAAATTTCTTTAGAAATTTTGCACCCCTAAGAAAATTGTGCCCAGGGCGACCGCCCCCGAGGCCCCCCACGCTACGTCACTGACTGGTCATGCCTGATAAAGGTCCAATAAACCCAAAACAGCGCTGCCCAGAAGTGGCTTTGACCAGTCACATAAACCTGATCTCTGCAAAAAAAAAAAAAAAAACATCTAGTATGGCGTGGCATTGATTGGAGGGTTCTATATGAAAACAGACCCAGGATGTAAAAAAGTGAGACAGATGTCATTTGCATGTCTTACCCAGAGTCCCGTGCTGCATATGGGGAATGTAGCACAGGAGCTCTGGGATGCAGTTCTTTGAATTGCTGTGATGTGTAAATGGCTTCTGCAATAATAAACTTTATTATATATGTAGCGCTCACTCCCGGAGGAGCCGCTGAAAATGAACCACGGGTCAGTCTCCCCGCACTAGGGAATAAATATACTCCAGCACCGTTGTGGATTTTATAAATTATATTGTTTACTAAAGTAAAAGGCATATAATGAGACACGGTGTTCGTAGATATATTTACAGTATTTCGTATCGCGGTAAACGCGCAGTGGAAAAAGAAATGCGAGACTTCGTATTTCTGAAAAATGCGCGACCGAACAGAAAAATACAATGCTTCGTAATTCGGGAAACACGCAGCGGAAAACAAAATAAGATGCAAATTTTCCCCTTCTTTAGATACTAGGGAGTGAGTCCCGAACAGGTTAAGTCCCGAACTGTGAGTGTATGTGTGTGTTGTGGTACCCGGGTACTATTCAACTGGCCAGTGAATCTTTTAAACGATGTCTTCGACTAGTCAAGTTGGGGCCCTGTGGGTTTCAGAAATAAACAACAGCGCACTTTCTTGACTTTGTAAAACCGGCCTTGGAGGCCTCTCACCCATCCGTTGGATCACCAAGGTTCCGCTGACCCAGGATGTCCCTCCGCTCGATGCCTTGCTAGGATACTGGCTACTGGATCTGTTGTCGGGTTCTCTTTGCTCCGACCGTGGCTTGTCCAGCTACCGCCTGCTCTCCCATCCAATGGACCTGCGGTACTCCTAACTCAGGGGTCCTCCGCTTCCTTGACAGCAGCTTGGGGAATGCCTGTGGATCACTGGGTCTCCTTCTTACAAGGCTGGGTAACCCCTCTTGGAATCCTGGTAGGCCGCACCTGCGCTCCGGCCTAGTCACTGTTCCACTCTGCAACACTGCATCCTCTCTCATGCACTCCCTGGCGCGCTCTGACAGCTATCTCCACAAGGCTCAGGATGTACAGCGTCTGTGTCCCACCCACTTCCTGTGTCCGTTTGCAAAGCATGCCAGGAAACGTAGTCCCAATATCTTCTGTGTTGGTCCAGCATGCTTACCATGAATCTCTGTCTCCCTCTGGTGGCCATTTCAAATAAATGCAGCAGAACAGTCTTTTTAACCACAGCGCTACACTCTCCCCCCCCCTAAACTCTTGGGTCCTCCCAAGGGCGTGTAACGGGTGCATGTAACGGTCATACATAACACAACATAACATAACAACAGTTGCATTACATTTCTAACTTTAGCCTATATAGTCAGGGTTGAAAACAGGCAGCAAATATCCTCAATCTCACCCAAACCCCTAGACACCTCTGTAAGTAGGGCCGACACTCCAGGAAACCTCCGCACAGTTGTTACAGCTTCCTCTGTGCTATGTCCTGGTGAATCATACGTGAGTCTCTGAGGGGGTCGTATTGGCCGTTTAGGTTCAAATTTTTCAGGAACCTCTTCTGTCGGGAGAGCTGACTCTACAGGCTCAATTCTCTCATCAACAATCGGAGCAAACATTTCCTCAGAATATGAGCCCTCCAGTGAAGGCATAGAACTGTAATCTATGGATATTTCCTCTAAAACTTCAGAAACTTCCGGTGCTTGAGTCATCACTTCAGAAATATCAGGTTCTAAAGCACTCCCACTCCAGTCAGAGACTGGCTTGACGCCCTGAGACTCAGGTGTCCACACCCAGCTCAGACTCCAGCCTTCCTCTTCACTCTCTTCTTCACTCTCTCCGACGGGACGTAACTGCCGAGACCGAGTAATAGAAGTCGGACGAGATATAGGCAGACCAGGCACAGAGAATTTGTCTCCAATCGGTACTTGTACAGTCTCTCCTGAACGTAGGACCTTCTCTGTCCCTTCCGTTCTCCTCAGCCTTCTTACTTCTGTAGTGGCTCTCTGTTCTTTGACCCTCCGTGGACAGGCCCGTCGTGACATCGAGTGTGCCTTCTTAGGAGCAGGACTCTCCTCCGTGACCAGTGGGGTTAAGAGGTGTCTCAACACATCAGCGTTCATCCCCACTATCATAGAACTTCGATTAGCTCCCGAGGGACGAGGACACACAATTGCCAACGTGTCACATACTCCCGGTTGTCCAGTAATTTCCGAACTGAATTCTAGCTTCACCTGTATATATCCATCGTAGGGAAACTTCTCCATTCCCATACCCCAGATTTCGAGATCCTTAATTTCTTCAGGGGTATATGCTTCAAATATTCTGATAGAAGTCTCGGTAAATCAGCGTTACTTGAGCACCCGAATCTAGAAGAGCCTTAGTATAGACTCCTTCCACTTGAACCGGGATGATGGGCGAAGGACCTATCAACTTGTCAGGGAACTTTTTTGTAGTAGCAGGAGAGGTAGACCCAGTCTGTTGTACTCTAACCCTTGTCCTCACACGTGGTGACTGCGGGCGTACATTGTCTTCCAGCGACGTAGGACCAGACCTCCAGGGAGAGGATCTCCTAGGTCTAGCAGGCACATATAGAGACCCTCCCTGTCTCCTTTCTGGGCACTGAGCCTTGAAATGACCGAATTCTCTACAGGCGAAACATCTTCCCCACGAGGATGAGGGCACACTTTCTTCCTGTGGCTCATTTGAAAATCCTCTGTCGGAGGCCACAGCAACCGCTGCTGTTCGTATATCTGAGAGAGACTTCTGTATTTCAGTCTGCACTTCTACTACTTTCAAGATTGCCCGGCATAGGTCCATGTGTGTCTGTTCCATCTTGACTTGGGCTTCTTGTACACTCGCGAGAGTCTTTTGTATCTCACCATACACCTGGTTTGATGACTTTGGAGTTATCTCCGGCTCATATGTCTCTTCCAGATCTTCTTCATCTGATGAACACTCGTTATACTCTATGGGTTGCGCATAGACCTTTTCTCCCCTTCTTCCAAGCTTCTCTTCCAGAAGGGCTTCTTCCTCCCGAACAACTCGAATCAGTTCTAGGTAATTTAACTCTTTATTACCTTCTCGAGTCCTCAGCTGCAACATCACAGGATCTAAAGGTAAGGCACCCTTCAATATCTGACGCATTCTAACCTGATCTACTGTAGTGGGGTCTGTTCCTTTCTTCAACAGTACTTGGTACAGTATCTTATCCAGGCGCCTCATGTATTCTGTCATCTTCTCACCCCTTTTCTGGTAAGTATGCTCATATTGGTACATTAGCTCAGCAGCCTTTTCCGTTCGCCCGAAGACTTCCTGTAATATGTTCAGGTAATCTAGAGCAGTACAGTCTCTCTTACTCAGCTTCAGATTCCTGACAGCCTCTGACGCAGGTCCCTTTAAGCTCTCAGTAATCCTTTGCTTCTTCTGCGCTTCAGAGACGTCCCACTCATCCAGAGCCTGCATCGCTTGTTCTACCCATTCTTCGAAGGTTTCTTCTCCCGCCGGAGTTGGCAAGTTTCCTGAAAATTTTTCCAACTTCCGATATCCGAAGCTGATGTAAGAAGGGTGAGCCCTCTGACACTTAACCACTAGGTCTCCAATAGCAGCAATGAACTCCGGCCCGATCATGGCCAGCGGGCTGGATGCAGGAATGTTCGCTGAATCACCACGTGGCTTACTTGGCTGGATCAGACGAACTTCCACGTCGTCGGTTAGCTGTATACCCACGCCCTGAAAACACACAGGAACACCCTTTCTCCACTCGAAAAGAACATACGTGTGAGAAGTCTCTGGGTTCACTTTGATGTCCGCTAGAAACCCCCGCTGGTCAGGTGCCAACGCTGCCACGGCCAAGCGGATCTGCTCTTCTGCCCAGGTGTCTAGAGGAATATCCATTACTACACTCAACTCTAACTGGCCACCCTGTGCTTTACACCACTCTGCTGCTTCGTCTGGGTCCATATTTAACCCTTAAATGCGGTTTTTCCAGAGACTGAGATCCCGGAAACGAGCCCCCACGTGTAGCGCTCACTCCCGGAGGAGCCGCTGAAAATGAACCATGGGTCAGTCTCCCCGCACTAGGGAATAAATATACTCCAGCACCGTTGTGGATTTTATAAATTATATTGTTTACTAAAGTAAAAGGCATATAATGAGACACGGTGTTCGTAGATATATTACAGTATTTCGTATCGCGGTAAACGCGCAGCGGAAAAAGAAATGCGAGACTTCGTATTTCTGAAGAATGCGCGACCGAACAGAAAAATACAATGCTTCGTAATTCGGGAAACACGCAGCGGAAAACAAAATAAGATGCAAATCTTTTCCCCTTCTTTAGATACTAGGGAGTGAGTCCCGAACAGGTTAAGTCCCGAACTGTGAGTGTATGTGTGTGTTGTGGTACCCGGGTACTATTCAACTGGCCAGTGAATCTTTTAAACGATGTCTTCGACTAGTCAAGTTGGGGCCCTGTGGGTTTCAGAAATAAACAACAGCGCACTTTCTTGACTTTGTAAAACCGGCCTTGGAGGCCTCTCACCCATCCGCTGGATCACCAAGGTTCCGCTGACCCAGGATGTCCCTCCGCTCGATGCCTTGCTAGGATACTGGCTACTGGATCTGTTGTCGGGTTCTCTTTGCTCCGACCGTGGCTTGTCCAGCTACCGCCTGCTCTCCCATCCAATGGACCTGCGGTACTCCTAACTCAGGGGTCCTCCGCTTCCTTGACAGCAGCTTGGGGAATGCCTGTGGATCACTGGGTCTCCTTCTTACAAGGCTGGGTAACCCCTCTTGGAATCCTGGTAGGCCGCACCTGCGCTCCGGCCTAGTCACTGTTCCACTCTGCAACACTGCATCCTCTCTCATGCACTCCCTGGCACGCTCTGACAGCTATCTCCACGAGGCTCAGGATGTACAGCGTCTGTGTCCCACCCACTTCCTGTGTCCGTTTGCAAAGCATGCCAGGAAACGTAGTCCTAATATCTTCTGTGTTGGTCCAGCATGCTTACCATGAATCTCTGTCTCCCTCTGGTGGCCATTTCAAATAAATGCAGCAGAACAGTCTTTTTAACCACAGCGCTACATATATATATATATTGTTTAAATTTTTTTTTTTGCTAGTAGTAATTGCTTCGCAGGTGCAGCTCTTTCCACAACAGGTGTTAAATTTTACCAGACAACTAACAAGGGTAAAATTGCATTGTTTTGAAGTCGACATTCACATTATTTAGAACAAATTCCACACGAGGTTAAAAGGTAAACTTTTCAGTTTTTACCCAAAAAATCCTTTGTCCTGATACGGTATTTGCATGTGGTTTAGAAAAGTGATCACAGAAGGGGTTATTCGGAAATTCCAGTTCACTGACCCTGCGGTGAACTCACTATTCACCGCAGGGTTCCCGAAGAGCGCCGAAGACCTCCGAACAGACCACCAAAGAGCGCCGAACAGACACTGAACTGCAGAAGGAAAAAAAACAGAACTCTGCTATTCTTCTAAAAGGTGTTTAACCACTTCGCTGCGGTGGACGCGCTCAGCACGTCCAACCGCAGGTAGCGTTCCATGCGGTGGACGCGCTGAGAGCGTCCTCTCTTTGGGGCCAGCGTTCGGCCGGGTTCTGGCCAATCGTTGGCCCCCCTGGTGTGGGCTGACATCCTCGATGTCAGCCCAGCACCCAGAACCGCCGCCGGAGTAATTAGGTGTCATCGCAGGGGCGCGATGAAACCTAATTCAGGCACCCCCCTGCATGTGCGGAGGAGGCGCCTGAAAAGGGAGGTCCTTCGGACCTCTCTCCCTCCCGATTGGCGGCGTGCAGGGGGTTAACCCAGGCACCGTTTAGAAGGGCACAGCCTGCCCTTCCAAATGGTACCTGGCATTAACCCTATGGGGGCCGGATCACGAATCGGCGCCGAAAAGCGCCGGTTCGTGATCCTTTCCCGGAGCTGGCTGACATCTTGGATGTTAGCCAAGCTTCCGGGAATGCCCCCTGAGGCCTGGCGTCATCGTGCATAGCACGGTGACGCCAGTCCTGGAGTTAACCCCTAACTGCCACCAATGGTGGAGATAGGGGGTTCCAATGAACCCCCTATCTCCCGATCCATGGCAGTTAGGGGTTAATGTTTGGTATCGTTGGATCGGCCAGAGCATGGCCGTTCCAACAATACCAAACATGAGTATAAAAAAAGTTTTAAAAATAAATAAAAAAATAAAAAAATAAAAATATTTTAAAAAAATTATAAAAAAAATAAACAAGTTTTTTTTCTTTTTTGGTTTGTTAATGCAGCAATATTGTTCCCATTTCAATTATAATGTGAACAATGATGCTGCACTAACGATTTTTGTATGCGGTGCGTTTGTTAAAAATCGCATAATTTTCCCCAAAAAAAAATGTAATGAGACCCCATCTCTAATTTTTTTAACAAGCGCACCCCATACAAAATATAACCACAATTGCTCGCATCCTAAAATGTGAAAAAAAAACACTTTACATATTGTAAATTATTGAAAATTCATATTTTATTGCATTTTTTGTTATAATATACAGACAGGTCATGACGTATACATATAATAATGACATATTATGAATCTGCCGAGTCTGACAGAAAGAACGATATATAATATGTCTGGGTCATATACTAAAATAAGCCTTCAAAACGCATTTAAACATGATGAGCAAAATCGGTAAAAATGAGCTCAGCAAAGAGGCGGGAAAAGTCTCAGCAGCGAAAGGGTAAAATCAATAAAAATGCATGAAAATGTGTGGAAATAATAAAAAGAGGTCCTATAAAAAATAATAAAACGGTCCGCTGCAGAATGAACCAAAAAAAAAGCCTTTAAAATATATTGGGAATCAAAAGTTTGACCTAAAAAATACTTAAGAATGTTTCAAAAAATTAATAAATAAAAAGAAGGTTTGCTGAAAATGAAAATGAAAAGAATAAACGGTTAAATAAAAAAAATTAAACCGATAGTATTATTATACATAGTTATACATACATAGTTATACATAGTTATATAGGCTGAAAAAAGACATGCGTCCATCGGGTTCAGCCTCTCCCACATAACCTACTGCTGTTGATCCAAAAGAAGGCAAAAAACCCAGTCTGAAATGCTTGCCAATATGCAACATACTGGGAAAAAATTCCTTCTTGACCCCAGAATGGCGTCAGATTTCTCCTTGGATCAAGAAGCTTTTAGCCACATATTAAATATTATAACCCTTAATATTATGTGTCTGCAGGAAGTCATCCAGTCGTTTTTTAAAAGTCTGTACAGACTCTGACCCAACCACCTCAACAGGCAGAGAATTCCACAGCTTTATTGTTCTCACCGTAAAATAACCCTTCCTATGCTTTAAGCTAAATTTTCTTTCTTCCAGTCTAAATGGATGACCCCTTGTCCTGTGTGTAGACCTGTTAATGAATAGGCTATCAGAGAATGGTTGATAATGGCCCCGTGTATATTTATATAAGGTTATCAGATCCCCTCTAAGGCGCCGTTTCTCTAAACTAAACAGGTTTAAGCTTGTTAGTCTTTCCTCATAACTTAACCCTTCCATTCCCCTTATTAATTTAGTTGCCCGTCTCTGCACTTTTTCTAGCGCTATAATATCTTTTTTTAAGACAGGTGCCCAAAATTGCACAGCATATTCAAGGTGCGGTCTGACCATTGATTTATACAGAGGCAAAATTATGTTTTCATCCCATGAGTGAACTCCCCTTTTAATGCATGCCAATACTGTGCTGGCCTTGGCGGCTGCTGTTTGACATTGCACATTGTTACTTAGTTTGAAGTCTATGATTATTCCCAAATCCTTCTCCTGCTTGGATTTCCAAAAAAGGTTTATTCAATAAGCGACGAACTTGCCAACGAATTGCACCGAATGGTGAATTTCACCATACTGTACAATTTCGTGGCAGTTCATCTGTTCAGAAAGCTGTCAATTTGGGACCTACTGACGAATTGACAGCGAAACTCAGTGCAGTTCACCGCAGATGCCACAATTTGGCAATCTTTGGCAGCGGCAAAATTGTCCAATAGAGAAGAAATGGTTAATCTATTCAGATAACAATGAACTGCACCGAAGTGTCAATGAAATGCCTGGAATTTCAGTGATTCAGTTCGACAGGTTTAAACAGACTCTCTTTGGATTCAATGTTAAAAAAATATTATCATTTTTACTCCTTTTTTCATTCAACCGTTTATTCTTTTCATTTTCAGCAAACCATTTTTAAGTCCTCCCATCACCCAACCATCAGATCCACAAATACCATAAATAAAAGTAACCCCTACCCCAGCACTGCCTACAAGCCCCCGCCACGAGCTCCTCACATATCCCCCTTATGGGAGAGCTCCCGCACCAATGAAAAACAGGGCTTGTTCGATCCCTTCCTTTAAACCTAGGATGAACAAATCTGTGCCCACATCTGTAAGATGCATGCCATCCTCCATAAAATAACAAAGAGCATCCTCCTTCTCGAAGGGGAGATGCCACACCACCACACCAGCCATCTGTCTCACAAACCTCCACATACACCGATTAACCTTCACCCGGCAAAGCCACAATGCCTCCTGATTCTCCGCCTGTCTCCACACCACCCTTGGCAACATCTCCGACCACACCACCACCGTCCATGGTGACCACTCCCTCAGCTGCCGCAGATCCGCCTTCATCTGCTCCAGCAGTGAGGGACCACTCCCAAATCAATCCCCCACACGTGTACCACCAACACATGGGGGACTTTACCATGCCTAAGGGCACCCAAAACCGTTGGCTTAAACTCCTCCCACAGGAGCCCACGAGTTCCGAACCACCGGACTCGTGTCGCCGACCCAAGCAGACCCAACTGCACTTTCGATGCTCGACCAACGCCCTCCTCCGGGCCCAGAACACCAGTGAGTCTCCAATGATCCACACCACCCTCGAAGGACCTGAAAAAATAAAACAAACTAACACCACCTCCACCAAGCCAACCGACTCCCACCTTTCTCTTATTTTTTTTATTATTTTTTTAAACAGAAAAAACTCCACACCATCCCGCACACACCCACCAAAATAAACGATGTCCATACCTGAAAAGAAAACAACCTACCACCAATACTCGCTCCAATTGCATATATATACACCAATCCACATTCCCCCAACAAAATACATTGAACACATATACAATGTATAAAAGGTAAGAATAAATATATATATTCCAGAAAGTAATAGTCTTATTCCATTTTAGTAGTATTTTTTTTTAATTGAAAATGTATAACATCAACAATAATAACAATACAATTATGCAGTAAAATCCTCCACACACACTCCAATCATTATACATAAATGTTTGAAAACTCAAACCGCCAATCCTGGACGAACGTATGCCTGAAAAGCCCTAGACCTCCACCTGCCCAACTCCTGAATTTCTTCTCCAGACAAACCAAGCCGTGAAGCTTCAGTTGCAGCGCTAATCTGGAAGGAGTGCGACCCAAATTCGTCTGGATTCCTCCCTAAACTCAACAAACTCGTCTTAAAAATAGTCAAAAACTGATACCTTGATAATGCCGAGCCGTCTGCGTGACCTAAAAAGGCCACACCAGACTCCGCCCGCACTTCCAAAAATGTCTTAAGATTCCTAACCGGACAAATAACACAATTATCAATTCTGGATAAACCAACCCTACACCCTTTACCTAACTGATCCGTCTTGGACTTGGAAACCCAAACAACCACCTCCTCCTCGCACAACCATACAGCATCCTCACCCAAACCACCACCTCCTTTCTTAGTATTACAAACCAACTCCCCTAACCAAAATGCCACAAAAAATCCCAAACAAAAAGCTGCCCTCATAAACAGAATCTCATAAGATGAGGAACAAAAATCCCCCACGAAAACCCATAATCCTTCCAACAACTGCCCAGAAACCGGACGCCGTGCGTCAACCCTGCACCTCCCGTTCACATAACCCCGAACTGCACACCTAATAACAAAATCCTTAGTGAAATCCTTCTTCCCATAAATCCGAAAAAGAAACGCCAAGGCGGCCAGCGACTGCCGAACCGCCCCGGAGATGCCCCTGATTTAAACAACAGAATGAGATATGCCCTGAGCAGGCGCTCCTCATCCCAACCACCAACCGCAACGTACCTGAAACGCTCAGCCAATGCGTCCCATTCCCTCCAAACTCGAGAATACGCCTTCCAAGTAGAGTCCGACAAAGAAGCTCTCACCCATCCTCCAAGAATTCCGAGCCTAGCCGCCAAAGGCCCTCCGGACACGGGGTGCCCACCTCCTCCGCTTTCGGAGCCAGAGAACGAAACCTGTCCCACTGCAAACGAGATAAAGCATCCACCACTGAGTCAAGGTGCCCCGGAACATGCTGCGCCCTACATAAAACATTAAATTTCAAACAAAGCAGCGCAAACCTTTTAAGCAACCTAAGAACTAGCAATGATAAAGCCGACAAAGAATTAACCGCCGACCCTACCTCCATGTTGTCAGAATGGAACAAAATCCTTCTCTCCTCCAGAACACCCCCCCACAACTCCAAATCCACCACTAACGGAAACAACTCCAAAAAGACCAAATTCCTAACCAGCGCAGACAATAACCACCGATCTGGCCAACGAGATGCACACCATCGTCCCCCAAAGTATACCCCGAAACCAACACCCCCAGAAGCATCCATAAAAATTCTGATTTTCTGGCCAGCACCTCCTTAGAAGGAAATATGGCCACCCTGTTAAACGAGGCCAAAAAGGACCTCCACACCACCAAATCCTCCTTCATGGTCCCAGACATCCTAACAAAATGATGACCTTCGCGGATACCACGTGTTGCCAACGCCAATCCCCGCAAAAACACTCTCCCCACCGGAATGACCCTGCAGGCAAAATTTCAACGACCAATCAGCGATTGAAGTTCCCACAACCGCAACTTCATGACCGACAAGGCATCTTCCACCTGTCTCAAAGCTTCTACAACCTTCCCCAAAGGCAATCGACACTCCCCCTTAACCGAATCCATCTCAATCCCAAAAAAGGTGATAACTGCCGCCGGGCCCTCCGTTTTATCGGATACCAAAGGAACACCAAACCGTTGCGCCATCCACTGAAAAGACCGAAGAATGTGAAGACATTCCCCTGTCCCTTCTCTACCCACGCAAAGGAAATCATCCAAATATTGCGTCAAATTATTCGACCCCGCCGTCATGCGACCTACCCATTCCAGAAATGTGCCTAAACACTCAAAGAAAGAACAGGAAATGGCACAACCCTTGGGAAACATAAATCCTCATAGAATTCATCCTCAAACCAAAACCCCAAAAGGTGATGACATGAAGGATGAATAGGTAAAAGCCGAAATGCTGACTCAATATCCACCTTGGCCTTCCTGCTGCCCGAACCAAACCAACCACTGAATCAAACGAAACATACGAGACCGAGGTCAACTCCTCATCAATATCATCGTTCACCGATCCTCCCTGTGGAAAGGATAAATGATGAATTAACTGAAACTCTCCAGCCTTCCTCTTGGGCACCACGCCCAAAGGAGATATTTGCAAATCACGCACCGGCGGTGATGAGAATGGACCTGCCATCCAACTGGCCCCAATCTCCTTGTTAACCTTCTCACGAACCACCTCCAAATATTCCCTAGCCGACTTCAAATTCCTCAACTTGCCACCCACCGGCCTAACAACAAAGGGAATCCAGAAACCATTTCCAAAACCGTCCTGCAAAAACTCTGCATCCTTATGTTTTCCATAAAGTCATAGCCATGGTAACATTGCGTCGAGTCTCACCGGGGAAGCCCCCATCTCCAGACCCTCCAAAAGGCAAACCACCCTGTCTCGCCTTCTTGAAACATCTGGACAGCGAATGCAGCCCTCCACAATTTGAACATTCGTGTCTAAACTTGCACCCATTACCAAATTTGCAATGTCCCTTGTTGAACTGCCAACAGGACCCCTTCTTTGAACCTGCCAGTGGTGAACTTGCCCCTCCCCCACTGCGACCCCTGGAAAGGGCAAAGCCTTCTGAGCCACCATCAAACGTAACCACAACGTTATATCCATCTGGTCCTCCCAACCCATACCCGGGTGAGCTGCCAAACGTTGCCTAAACTGCTCATCATATTTCCACCACGCCCAACCTCCATAAATCCGATAAGCCTCCTAAATTCCATCCACGTAAAAAAAAGAGCTGAACAGTGTTGAGGATTCTTCGGCTCCCGAGAAACATCCTCCTGTACAGCATTACCCCGCGACTCTCCACCATCCACACCCCCATCAACCAAGTACCTTGCTGCCGCTACCTCCGTCACCGAGACAGACCTCGATCCACTTCTGGGACCACTAATAGACAACCGCTCTCTTCCTCTAACCTAGGAACCCCTCGACTTTCGCACCCTGTCTCTCCTGGTAGCGCTCACCAAACCACCACTCCGACCCGAAACCGAAGAATCCATAGAAACAGAAACAGGCCTCGAGCTCCTACCTGCCAACCTCCTTGAAGCGCTCACTCCCGCCTCAGGCCCAACTGCGTCACCACCAGCCAACATCCGCCTGACCAACCGTCCTCTGCCTCTCACCGCCTCCGACCTCGACCTCTCAGCCGTCGTTCCACCGCTGGATTCACCGCCAGGACTGAAACGATCTGGTGGACGAGAAGCCCTGACTGGCCGAGCTCCAACCTCCTCCTCCATCGCCAACACCTCCGTCAAACTCCTCCTCGCCCACTCCACACCACGATGCCGAGCCGCCTCACGGACCTCCGCCAATAACTACTCCAACTTTCCACCTTCAGCCATACTCAAAATTTTTGGGAAAATACGCAGCAAGCCAAAATCCCGCTCTCTGACGCAGCTCAGATTTCTTAACAGCTCTACCTCAGGAGAAAAAGGCGCGCAAAGCCTCTCAGCACGCGACATAAGTACCCTCCTGTAGCCCCACCCCCAAATCTCCCACTCAATCCCTTCACACGCTCCATCCAAAACATAAAAAATCCTCCTTGCGTCCTGGCATCAGAGGCAGCTTAAGGGCCCTACATCTGAGTTGCTTCAGGCCTCCATCATCTGCAGTACAGTAGTCTGTTCAGTGGAGTTCAGCGGTCGGCGGCAGACTTCGAAGTCTCCATGTTCGTTGCACTTCGGGAACTCTGAAGTGAATAGCGAATTCACTGTACGGTCGGCGAAATGGAATCACCGAAGCACACTGAAGTGTGCCGAATGAGAAATTTCACTGAAATTTCAGTGCTTTCTGAATAACCTCTATAGAATCCTATGGGATTCACCTGTTTAAACCTGTCGAACGGAATCCCCGAAAATCTGGGCATTTCATTGAACCTTTGGTGCAATTCAGGGGTCTCTGAATAGATTAACCATTACTTCTCTATGGGACAATTTTGCTGCCACCAAAAATCACCGAATTGCAACAATCTGCACTGTACTTTGCTGTTAATTCGCCACTATTTTTTAGATATTTTTTCATGGCCAGTCTTCCTTTTTAGTTATCCTCTACCTTATTGTAAAACTTGTTTGTCCATCCTCCCCTAAGGCCCTCATGCTCGGTTACATCATTCTGCTTAACATGGTGAACCTGAGCCTCCGCTATATGGGAGTAGGGATACTTAATTTCAGCAGTGCCTCCACCTGCCCAGACAGATGCTGATGGGTGGTCTCCCAGGCAGGAACTAATAATAATGGTTACCAAGGTATTCAGCCACGTAAGGCCGCAGGAGGATCCTCCAGGCTCCGTCAGCTCTCCACTTTACAGATTGCTGTCCAGGGCGCTGCCACTGTGCCATGAACTGCCTAACTGCTTTGATCACGGCTGCTGCTTCCAATCTCCTAGGCTGCTGCTGTGGCCTACTACGATAATGTGATGGCACCAAACTGCCAGGTGGTCTCGGCCTACTTCTGCAACGCTTCCTCGGATCCACACGCTAACTGTGCCGCTCTGGTCGGCTTCCACCTCATCGATCTGCTCAAGATCCGGGATCCACAAGTTTTATTGGACAAACAAGTCATGTGTGCGTCGCTCTTCCATTGGCTGTGTGAGTCACATGCAAGGGCCTTGTGTTAGCCCAGTATCCCAGGGCACTATTAAAAGTGTCCATGACGTCAGAACTGAATCCCCGAAAATCTGGGCATCTCATTGACACTTTTGGTGCTTTTCAGGGTTCTCTGAATCAGTGGCGTAGCGTGGGTTGTCAGCGCCCGGGGCAAGGCAAGAATTGTGCGTCCCCCCAACATGTGGACATGGTAACACACCCTGATTCCCTTCCACCAGTAGAGTATTGACCCCCTAACCCCACAAGCACATGTATTGTATATTAAAAAATACTGATATAATAAAATAATTAAACACACATGCCCCCCACGACACACCACTGCTACCAGTCACCCTGTCCCAGTATACCCTAGCATTGTTCGGCTCTCAAACTATACCCAGTCACACTCTCTCAGTACCCTCAGTCACCCTTTCCCTCCAAGTACTCCAGTCACTCTCTCCCAGTACCCCCAGTCACTCTCTCAGTATCCACACTTTTTCCCAGTACCCCGTCTCTCTCTCTCCAAGTACCCCAGTCTCTCTCGCTCCCAGTACCCCCAGTCACTCTCTCTCTCCCAGTACCCCAGTCTCTCTCTCCCAGTACCCCCAGTCATGCTCTCTCCCAGTACCCCAGTCAGTCTCTCTCCCAGTGCCCACAGTCACTCTTTCTCTCCCAGTACCCCCAGTCACTCTTTCTCTCCTAGTACCCCAGTCACTCTCTCTCCCCCAGTACCACCAGTCACTCTCTCTCCCAGTACAAAACAGAAATATTTCCCCACCAACACTACCAGCAGCAAGCTCCACTCCAATAACCACCAAATGGAAATTTATGACAAAAGAGACGAAAGTGTGTGGTCTTGCCTTATCCAATTCAAATTCACAATACAGGCATTATCATGGTTGTTGCTATTGTATCACAATATATAATGTATAATCACTGTGTATACAATTATACCTCCACCACATATAATAAAATACAAAACAATACTTATATATGTATCTGGTGCGGCAGTGCAGCAGTATCTGCAAAAAAGGGGGATAAAGATATCTAAAAGTAGCGTCTGTATAGTTTTATAGACTTAATTAGTGATGCAGAGATTAAACTCACAAGTCTGGAGCAAACTACGTGTTGCTCTCACGAATCAAGCCCATCTATAGTGCCTCCCGATATCAGCAAAGCCAATCTTCAAGGTTAATCTTCTACGGATCGTAGCTGTTTCGTATGGCCGCACTCAAGCAAGAGAAAAAGATCCTCCGATAGTATTCGTATCATTTATTTGCGTTGGATATATTGAAAACGTACATTTAAAAAGTGGGTATACAAAAATGTCTCACCCACATGTATTGCAAAGTATATAGGGTCTTACTCTGTCTTCACGTACCTCCTTTACATACTATCCGGGAACTCCCTTTGCGTCCCTTCGTGTGCCCCCAGTCACTCTCTTTCTCCCAGTACCTCCAGTCTCTCTCTCTCCCAGTACCCCAGTCACTCTATCTTTCCCAGTACACCCCAGTCTCTCTCTCCCAGTACCCCTGTCACTCTCTCTCTTCCAGTGCCCCCAGTCACTCACTCTCTCCCAGTACCCCCAGTCACACACTCTCACTTTCTCCAGGTACCCCAACTTTTTCCCAGTACCCCCAGTCTCTCTCTCCAAGTACCCCAGTCTCTCTCTCTCTCTCTATCCAAGTATCCCCAGTCATTCTCTCCCCGAACCTCCAGTCACCCTCTCCCTGTAGCCCCAGTACCCCCTCACTGTGTGGTGGTCACGCTGCTCTGGTGTCATACAGTGTCGCCTACCTGCGTGAAGTTGCTGGTGGCCCGGGGGGGTGGGAGCTGTCCAGGGGGCTTAGTGGAGACCGGATTTTAAATGTGCTGCAGGGCAGGCGCCTCCCTCCCTCCTTCTTGTTCAGTGGCTGCAGGGCTTCCAGCGGCAGGGGGGGCTGGAACAGGGCTTCAAGGGGAACTGACATGAGTGGTATAGGGTGTTCCATCGAATAATGCTGCGCTGCTTCACGTGACTCATGTCAGCCTTAGGGAGGAGTCAGGACAGGACCAGAATTTTCTGTCCTGGTCCTCCCTTCTGGACACTGAGTGCTAAGTCACCGCCGGCACTGCAAAACTGGCAGACATCTTGCAGATCCCTGCTGGAAAATATTAGTGGTTCAAATTTCTTTTGAAATTTTGCGCCCCCTAAGAAAATTGTGCCAGGAGCGACTGCCCCCGAGGCCCCTCCACACTACGCCACTGCTCTGAATAGATTAACCATTACTTCTCTATGGGACAATTTTGCTGCCACTAAAGATCACTGAATTGCAGCGATCTGCACTGTACTTTGCTGTTAATTTGCCACTATTTTTTAGGTATTTTTCCATGGCCAGTCTTCCTTCTTAATTATCTCCTATCTTATTGTAAAGCTTGTTTGCCCCAGGGTCCCCCCTCCCCTAAGGTCCTCATGCTCAGTTACATCATTCTGCTTGACATGGTGATGCTGAGCCTCTGCTATATGGGCAGGGCCAGATTAAGATCTCTATGGGCCTGGAGCTGAATATTTTGGTGGCTTTTATTGGAATTTAGTGAAATGAAAACATATTTTAGGCTATTTAATAGCGCAGATATGGCTATATCTAACCAGGCAGATTCTGTGTGATTAATTTCTAATTCAGGTTTCAACCATTTACCATTTTCAACCATTTACAAAGACCCTGTATCAGAGAGAAATTCCATTTAGACCAGTGCCTGTCAGTGTCATTACTAAACTTCTCCGAAATCAAAAAATTAAATACCAGTCTGGACCTGATTAAATCCCAGCAATGCTGCTGAAAATCAGTGCGCCAGCAATTGCAAAACCTGTTGCAACTATAATCAATGAATCACTGGCGACTGGATACATACCCAGACTATGGAAGACTGCGAGAGTGGTACCTATCCATAAAAGTGGAGACAAGACTTTGGTATCCAACTACTGTCCGATATCATTGCTCCCTATAATGTCAAAAATTCAGGAAAAATGTGTGTACACACAATTATGTGATTATTATCAATATTGGAACTATTTAACCCCAGATCAATCCGGCTTTCATCCAAATCATTCAACTACAACCGCCCTTTTAAAAGTCGGCAATGATATCCAAGCTGGCATGGAACAAGGAAACCTAACTGGAGCCATCTTCCTTGATTTTGCCAAGGCCTTTGACACAGTAGACCATGGCATCCTATTACAAAAACGTAAAAGCTCTGGTATTGGTGATCGCACATTAACCTGGTTTCAATCATATGTATCTGATCGGTCGCAACATGTGTCCATTTCTGGCAGCTCCCCCTTCCAGTCACGTGCGGTGTACCCCAAGGCTCGATACTCGGCCCCCTGCTATTCACAATATTCATAAATGATCTGCCCAACGTCTGCAAAGCCTCAACTGTACACATGTATGCAGACGACACTGTAATCTATAACAGCAAACCAAATCTCCCACAGCTGGAGGCCGTGCTGCAAGAACAATTCACAGGGGTAGAAAAGTGGATCAAAGATAACAAACTTTTTCTAAATGCTGACAAAACTGTTACAGTGCTCTTTGGTACAGCACCTAAACTACACAAATTGCAAACACCCCATCTACAGTATGTGTCAGGACAAAATCAAATGGCACGCTGACCACGTCACTTCTCTCAAATATCTAGGTATGTGGTTAGACCCAAATCTGTCCTTTGGCCCTCACATCGAAAAACTCTCATCTAAACTTTACCCCAAACTAGGTGCCCTGTACAGAAACAAATCCTGCCTGAGCCCCGCGGTAAGAAAGCAGATTTTACAGCGAATATGGAGATGTAGTGTATGCAGCCGCCCCACAAACACACCTCCAGAAACTTACTACATTGTATAACTCATTCTGCCGCTTTGTGCTACAATGTAACTACATGACCCAGCATTGTGACATGTTAAAAGAGCTAAACTGGCCGTCGCTGGAGTCTAGACGTACTCTTCACCTTTCCAACCTGGGGCCCTATTACAATCTTCGCGTTAAAACGCTCGTGCAACGCGTGAATTTGTGAGCCAAGAGCTAAACGTTAACGCGTGTAAATCACCGCTCGAATTACAATCCTCGCGCATTTTTTCATCCGTCGAGCAATATTGCGCATTAAACGGACGCGCAAAATGTGTGCGCAGCAACGTTGCGCGCAGAAATCAGTGTGTGGGTTGTTTTTTCACGCGATTCAGCCAATCAGAATTAAGAACCACAGTTATCTCGCGTCAAGTTTTTGCGCCTGTCAAAGTCAATCTAAGCATATATGCTGCAGCAATAAAAAATGCCCACACAACTTCTCAAATGTATTGGTTTGGTATGTTTAGATTGTGTAACTATACTTTGCTGCATTTTTTTTTGGGCTGGTGTATTTGGTTTCGGCCAGGTTGAGAGAACTGTCTGCCAGTACGGTGCCTGTTCGAAGGCAGTAAAATCCCTCATAGAGAAGCAATGGTTAATCTATTCAGAGAAAACTGAACAGCAGTAAAAACTTGCCGAAATGCCCTGCTGTTTTCATTCAGCAGGTTTATTCAGGTGAACCCCAAAGGCTTCAATGTTAAAAATATTCCCATTTTTATTCAATATCTAATAAACCGTTTAATATTTTAATCTGCAGTAAAAAGTCTCTTTATTTACAGATTTTTTTTAGGATCTTTTTAGAAATTTTTTTGGGGATTTGTTTCTGAATTTTTTTTTTCCGTTTTTTTATTTTAAAGCGTTTTTTAATTTTTCTGTAACAGACCATTTTATTATCATTCATAGGATTTTATATATAAATTCCAGACAGTTTCGTTCAGTAGTTTTTTTGCAAACAGCGTTCAATTTTAAAACCTTCCAAGCAAACAGGTTTTTTTGTTTTTTTTACCCTGGTCGTCAGCTTGTCGGCTTTTTCCAGTGGCTGGTCTGCACTGTGATCAGAGGCTTGTCTGCTTTTTCCAGCGTGTTCGGCATGGTTTTTGTGGCCGTTTCTGCTAGTTTTCAGTGAAGTTTTCAGTGAGTGTTCGGTGAGTGTTCGACAGGTGTTCGACGTGTGGTCGGTGGGTTTGCGGCGGATTTTCCCAGCACTCCAGGGACCCTGTGGTGAATGCTAAATACACCGCAGGGTGGGGAACTTTGATTCCCCAAAGTGCAGGGAAGCGCGGGGAACAAGAAAGCACTGAAACGTGTGACATTTCGGTGCTCTCTGAATAACCCCTTTTGTCTACTCCTCTGTCTTTATTGTGTTGGCAACAGCACCTATAGCAACCACTTTCTGTAAATCTCATCTAGTTTTATACCTCTGTCAGCCATAAATTTCAAGATGCTATTTAATAATCTCATAGGTGCGTGCAGGGAGTGTGCCTCGTGTGCCCAGGCACACCCTAACGTTGGGTGAAGAGGACCTCTTTCACCTCTTCAATTGAAATTTTAGGTGTCCCTTATCTGGTTCATGATGAACAGCATACAAACTGACTGTATCTCTGATTGCAGGCTTCTTATTTCTAATGAAAAATGTGCATTTTGTGCAAAATTTTATAAATATAAGTTCTCAATTAACCCATTGCCGCCGGGAGTACCCGGGGATAAGCCGGTACCATAACACCACGGGGCGGCATAGAACATCAAATTCATGGTGGTGCAATTTAAGCTTTAAGCGCAGCCGCGCGCATCCTCTCAATGGAGTCCATAGGACTCCATTGAAGCAGACACCGGCGGTCACATGACCAGTCGGATCTCGCCTTGCGAGATCCGGCCGGTCAGCATAGTGATACGCAGGGGGAGACTGGGGGGACTTTTTCCCCCAGTCTTTCCCTGCTCCCATTGGGCTGAGGAGGTGGTTGGAGCTGTGGACCTTGCCGCGGTACAGGAGGTGAGTATACGATTTGTTTTTTAATTTTTTTGCCTGTGTTAACGGATTCTGCACCAGCGGAATCCGTTAGCACCAAGTCCTGGCTCTGGTTAACTTTTTGTTAACCGCGGCCGGACGTTAGTCAGCGTTAGGACTTTGTAATCCTAACACTGATTAACACTTTACGCTCCCCATGTTAAGTATAGGGAGCGCAAAGTACAGTAAGCTTGCGCAAGGTTCGAGCAGGTTCACACACGGTACACGATTCTGCACGGTTGTAGCGCTGAGTATGTAATTCGCAAATGGTTTTACCCCACGCGTTAAAAATTACTTATGCTGGCGCAAACGTTTGCGTCAAGATTGTAATGTGGCCCAATGCATTCTTAAATTAGTTTTTTTTAAGAAATACATGCATAGTTTTCTTTGCAATATCTCCAGTCCACATCCAGCTCGACTGGTTCCAAGTAGTTTACAAGCGACCAAGAACAGCCGATTGAATTTAAATGACAGTAAGCTTCCTTAAGCCTTTTTCTTGTTTTTTCTGTTACTCAGTATCTGTAACAGGTATTATTATAAGGACACAATCTTGCACCCCTTCCTCAGGCTGTGTGTGTGTTTTGGGAGGATACATTACTGCAGACCCACCTCCTGTCCTTCACTATATATAATGAAGCAGTTTTTTCTGATGTCATTTGAACCTTTCAGAGATTTTTCCCGGCTTTAGCTGTACCTGCAGAGTGACAGTTGTGCGTTATCCAGTTTACATATTTCTTTTTTTTTAGTGGATATAGAACAGTGACAGCAGGATGAATAAAAACACTTTTATGAGACTAAAACTTCCAATAATTTGCTTTACATGGGAAATAGCGATGATAATCCTGTTTGGAGTCTTTGTACGTTACAACCATGAAGCTGGTCCTGAATGGCTGGAAGAGAAGAAGAAAGATAACAATAAGAGCGACATAGAAAATGACTTTTATTTCAGGTACCCAAGTAAGTTCCTGATTCCTGATTAACGGCTTATTGATTTAATGTTGTGTAATATGTTTTAGAAGATGTATATGAAGCAATTCTGTTGATGCTGTAAAGCAACCTCTAAGGTAGTGAGTCTGAATTCATAATTAGGGTGCATTATATATTTTACTAAAATGAATGTACCTGTATTTACTTTGAAACATAATTTTATTTACAAGAAATACAAAATTCTATACACTAATATACTCATAATTAAATAAAAATGAAATACTTGGAATTATCTTTACCATCTTTAGTGAATAATCCATGAAGATGCTTTTCCATAAAATACAAATCTACTCTATATGCTACTTGTATTATCATCTTGGCTGCGGCAGTATACGATTTCAGCAGACTGTTCTATCCAAACATAACCTAGCAATCAGTGTAGTTACTGAACCTGTTGAGTAGCTTATTTCCCTAGAAGGTTTTCCTCTGTACAAATGACATCTCTATCAAGGAAGACGTGAAAACAGAACTATTGTGATAAAGAGCCGTGTGTGCCCCAAAATGTTTATATAACTTATACTTCTAACATTGTTTTATATTTTTTACTTGTAACCTGACAAACCTCATTAACTTTCAAATATTTGTGAAATAATCTGTAAATATTTATATTTTATGAAGTGAAATAATTATGTAGAAATGAGTAAATTAATATACAGGGCGTCCATAAAGTCTCTTTACAATTTCAAAAATTTATTAAAGGCAAATGAAAAGTCAGATAATTGAAAATTATTACAAAATGAGACGTATATATTTAAGTTTTGTTGGCTCATTTAATACACCGCTATATGGGCTCCATTAGTTGCATGAAGCACATCAAGACGGTACTGGATTTCTTGCCATGTTCACTCTAGCATACCCTCATCAATGGTGGCAATGGCGTCAGTGATCCTCTGCTTTAGATTAGTGATGTCCCATACCTTTGTTCGATACACAATATCTTTAACATAACCCCATAGAAAGATGTCAAAGGGAGTGATATCTGGTGAACGAAGTGGCCAGGGAATTGGGCCACCCCTTCCAAACCACCAGTCTGCAAATATTTAATATAGGAAGCCACGAACATGCAGTCCCCAATGGGGTGGTGCACCATCTTGCTGGAAAATGATGCTTGGTTGAAGGTCATGTAGTTGTGGTGCCACATATTCAGTCAAAAGGTTAAGGTAAACATTTGCAGTAATTGATGTCTCGCTGAAGAAAAATGACTTCTTTCTATGGGGTTATGTTAAAGATATCGTGTATCGAACAAACGTTTTTTTTTGCCTCCCTTAATACACCTCTATATGGGCTCCATTAGTTGCACAAAACACATCAAGACGATACTCGATTTCTTGCCATGTTCACTGTAGCATATCCTCATCAGTGGTTGGCAATGGCTTCAGTGATCCTCTGCTTTAGATGAATGGTAAGACCTCACTTGGAGTACTGTGTGCAGTACTGGAGACCGTATCTCCAGAAGGATATAGACATCTTAGAGAGAGTTCAGAGAAGGGCTACTAAAATGGTGTACGGCTTGAAGGAGAAAAGTTACCAGGAAAGGCTTAATGATCTTAACATGTACAGCTTGGAAAAAAAACGAGACAGAGGAGATATGATAGAAACATTTAAATACGTAAAGGGAATCCACAAGTTAGAGGAAGGGAGTATATTTAAAAGGAAACAAAATAGCAAAGCAAGAGGACATAGTCTTAGATTAGAGGGGCAAAGGTTTAAAAGTAACATCAGGAAGCATTATTTTACTGAGAGGGTGGTGGATACATGGAACAGTCTTCCAGTAGAAGTGGTAGAGGCCAAAACAGTAATTGAATTTAAGCAGGCATGGGATAGGCATAAGGCTATCCTAAATAAAAGATAAATCCAGGTAAAGTATCCATGTAATTGGGCAGACTAGATGGGCCGAAAGGTTCTTATCTGCTGACATTTTTCTATGTTTCTATGTTTCTAATGTGTGGTGTGGGATCATGTGCAATTGAATCATTAGTCCATTGGTCCTTTTGACTGAATACATGGCATCAAAACTACATGACCTTCAACCAACCATTATTTTCCAGCAAGATGGTGCACCACCACATTGGGAACTGCATTTCCAGACTGGTGGATTGGATGGGGTGGCCCAATTCCCTGGCCATCTCATTCACCAGATATCACTCCCCTCAACGTTTTTCTTTGGGGTTATGTTATAGATCATCAATCGTGTATCGAACAAAGGTACGGGACATCACTAATTGAAAGCCGAGAATCACTGATGCCATTGCCACCATTGATGAGGGTATGCTACAGTAACATGGTAAGAAATCCAGTACCGTCTTGATATGCTTCGTGCAACTAATATATATGTTATGCTCTCTGTTTATATATACCTTATATTTGGATGGGATGGGAGTTGCGTTTTAAAAAACTCTATGTTATACTATCTCGGGGAGCGGAGCTGACTGCCGGCGCGTGTGGTCGCAAGATGTGGAGCTCCCTAGCCATTCTCTTTCTTTATGCGGATTTTCATAACCCACCGCCAGCTGCTGAGTATTGCTTGGAGGGGAATCTATTTATCTACCTGCTGTCCCACACCTGCACTCCCCCGCTGTCTATAGTGCGCTGATCGGGGTGTTTTGAGGTGCTTGGCCTTTTCTGCGGCCTTCTCCTGGCGGCCATTTTAGATGGTGTGCCTCTCTTGTTGAGGCACACTGTGAGCCTGCTGGATCCTGTCCCCACGTGGTGGTGTTCTGCTGACTGGTGCGCCAGAGCTCCCTTACCTATCCGCTGATGGGCTGTGGAGATGGAGGGCCCCCGTCTGTCATCCATTGAGGATGGTGTAATCCGGCGTCATGATGACTCGCCTCCCCCTCCTGATGGCTTAAGGTCGTGCCTGGATGTGTTCCTGGAGTCGCTGCTGGGGGAGGAAGATCGACCACTCACTCGAGGGGACCTGGCTAGGCTGACGGCCGCACTGCGACGTGATCGAGGAGCGGTGGTTCCCAGTGATGTTCTTTCCGGAGGGGCTGTGATGGAGGCTGGTACGCCTGATTACTCGGTGGTGGAGGATGGCGAAGAGCATTACCCCCGGGCCGATGGATCGTGACGCAGCGCTGCAGTCAGGGGTTTTGCCCGCGGAAGACCCGCTGACATCATGTGGCATTGAGGTGTTTGGAGCTGTGGAGTACCCTGTGTCACCTGCGAGACTGGAGCGCTTTGACAACCTTGTGCCGCACCTTGTTGGGGAGCTGTGCTTACCTTTGCCCTGGGCCGGGTGTGCTGAGCGGGGCCCTCTGGCCTTGCAGAAATCTGCCCCTGGTGCTGTGACTCCGCTGACAGCCCTGCTGACTGGATGGCATGACAAGCCTACTGCACCGGTCCCCATGTATGCCTTGCCGCACTTTCTAGCTGCTGTGCCAGATGCCCTAACTGTCTACTGGCCTTTGGACACCGGCTGAGGCCGCCACCACCATTACCACTCATTGTCTCTTCCCCCTTGCCCTCTGATGTATCACCCATCCCACTGAGTTCTGCTTGCTGACACATACCCCCCTTTCTTGAATAGTTTTCTTGGTCCTGCTGACACCCCCCACACACATACGTCTTTTTCAGGACTCTTGCTTATTTCTTTTTCCCCCCGTGGACACTCTTTAACGGACTTTGCTTCAACTGTCCAGGACGTGGTTTGGCGAGACGAACTCGGCATTTGGCCACTATTTTGTTTTGCCCCCCCTTGTTTTTTGGCGGGGTTTTTGAGTGCAGGATGATAGGTTGCCCTGGGCGAGCCATTGGAGCGGCTACCATGGCTCTGACTGCTTCCTCTGGCCCAGGGCGCCTGGCCCAGTGGCCTCTTCCGTGGCCTCCAGTCTACTTGCGAGGTTGCTGGAGTGAGCCAGGAATGCCACTTTTTCCTGGGCTGTCCTCCACCTTTCCCCTTATGCCCACCCCTTTTTTTTAGTGGTTGTTTTGCCCCATGTATGTTTGATGACTACACCACCTCCCTGGTCACTTATGCCGAGTGTCCCTTCCCCGTCTCCCCTTAATGTTGTTAACTTTGTGGACCCTTGCTGACTATTATTGTTCTTTTTATTTACGCTGATTTGCCTGATGACTAGTTCCATGTGGCCCTGCGAGGCCTTTTTTCTGTTTGTTGTACCGCTGACATTTACAAAATAAATATTAAAAAAAAAATATCTCATCATTGGAAATTATAACAGAATATGCATTGCAGCGGTGAGATTAATCAGCCCTGCTTAGAGCTGATCTACTCAAACCAGTCAGAGGTATATTTGCATTTTAAAAGGGACCCGTTAGCCTGGATTCTCTAATGGTCATTATGGCTATGATGGGAATAATCAATGTTGTACGGAGACACTCCAAAACCTCAATACATCATACATGGGGAATTCTAGAGCTGATCACTAATGGGTGGAACTGCCTGGAGTAAGAGCTAGCCATGGTAGCCATGAGTTAAACTACAGCCTAGTAGTCACGAGAGTTGACATGACAGCAATCTCAATCTCACAGCCAAAACCATTAGGACTTATGTCTTATTAATGTGAAATTCACTTAAATGTTCTTACAGTCTATTTTTTTTCTTATGGAGACTTGCATGTTGCAAAGTGACATTTGCATTATTTTTAGCCAGTTTCGGACCCGTCTGTCCCAAATTATCTTGTATCCATTTTTTTCTTGCTGTGGCATTCTCATTCATGATAAGGCATTGCAGTTATCGTTGATACATAATTTTAAGGAATATAGGCATTCTATGAGCGTTCCTCGGTATCAGATGGTATCTCCATTCTCCAAAGTTTGTCTTTGCCCTGCTAAGGGAGCGTTCCTCACAGTCACGGCTTGACACTTTGGAATTGATGACCACTTTATTGTGGAATTGCATGTTCTTAAGCATTTTTACTTTTTGAGTTTATTTGCAAATACGTTGACATTTTATGGAGCTTGACTGACTCAAGAATATATATGACATAAAGCTAAACAAATAAAATTTTACAGTGAAAGTAAGACACGGCTTGTGAAATTTTTCGATTCTGCATTTACTGACCTGTATGAAAACTCTTCAGCGGTTCTACACAAAATGCAGTTTTTTACTGTTATTACAACTATGATAAACTGTGACCCCAAAAGGGAATTTCAAATAGTGTCAGGAGAAACCTCAACCTTGCAAGAAAGGTAATTTGATTTTCACCATTGTTTGCAACAATGGTAAACAATGCTGTTTTGGGAATAGCGGCCTTCTAGTATTCCCCAGATCAAGTAATTATCTATCCAGATATCAATTTCTATCACTATTTATCAATTTATCATTATCTAGTTAGCTATCATTCACTATGGGCTATACTGTCCTCTTGAGATAAAAGGGCACTGGTAAGGAAAGAAATGGGTGTGAGATGATTTCCAATACCAGCTCCCTTTTAACAGACCTCTTCCGGTCCAGCCTCATAATTAGCAGCTGACCACGAAATGATACAGAGGCACAGAGTGATACCAGTAATGGAAGCACAGAGCGATACTGGCAGCGGCATTGCACGTTACAACAGGTATCGGCACCTGGAGTCCATCACATCCCTGCCGCAAGTTCGTACTAGCTTTTTATTTTGGAAGACCCATTGAGGGCAACCAAACATATGGTAGGACCTATCTATGACTGATGAAGCTGCCTTACAGCAGCAAAACGCGTATTATTTTACTCTATCATTCCATCACTTTTTATCTACCTTATCTGGGTTTTTTATATAATAATTTGATATATTTATGTTTATTGTTTTTTAAAAAAATGTGTAGCGCTGCTTTAAAATCTCTGTATTCTGGTGCATTGAACTATTGCTGCCACCAGAGGGAGACAGAGACATTGTTAGACTATGCTGGACAAAACCAAACTACATGTACCATCATCCTTTGCGTGAGGACAGGAAGGAGGTGGTACAGGAAGAGGAAAGAGATCAGCAGCCTCGTGCAAGGCAGAAGCAGAGTGAGCGGAGCAGTGAAAGGTGGAGGACGCACGTTAGAGCTGTCAGGGATCGCAACCAGGCCGGAGTACAGACGCTGTCTTACGGGTGCTGGAGATCGGGACAGTAATCGCGTTGAGACCTACCTTCGCAGGGCTGAGAGGTCTGGAGGAAAAAGCTAGTTCCGGCAGGACCCCGTGTTAGGAGGCTGCCCTGATCGATTGGGAGTGCAGGCAGCAGATCGGTGTTCCAGTTGCAGAGATTGGGCAAGATGAGAGCAGATTCAGTAGCACGGAGTCCCAGTACACAGCGGAGAAGATCTTGTGGTCGAGGCATCGAGAGCTGGACAGTTTCGTTCATCGGATTGGTGAGAGGCCTCCAGGCCACAGTTCCAATACAGAAACGCACGCTGCAATATTGTTTAAATTCACAGGGCCCCAACGGTGACTAGTCGAAGATTGTTTTGTTTCATTCACTGGCCAGTTGAACACAGTACCCGGGTACCCGAGACAACACACATATATATTTTTTGAGCTATTATTCACGGGACTTACACTCCAGAACTGAGGGGGTTAACCGTTTCTTTTACCGCCGCGTGGTTTTCCCGCGTTACGAATTCTTGTCATTCAAATACCGTATATGCGTAATATATGCTGCTTTATTGGGATCAGTAAAGAATATAATATATAAAAATCCACAACAGTGCTGGTGTATAGTTATTTCCTAGTGCGGTGAGACTAACCCGAGGTTTATTCAGCGGCTCCTCTGGGAGTGAGCGCTACAAATGCATGTATTCTTAAGTAACTCAATTTTATAGTTGTCTTTTGACCCCACATGGGGAGACACACTGATTATATTCCTACACCGAGGCCATAGCCTGTCTGGAGTACTACTGGAAACCAAAGAGGGAAAGGCACGTTACCCTAAATGAATGTCCAGAACCCAAACACTAGAGCCAGTATAAATATATAGCCTCCAACATCAGTGAGTGTTTAATCCCACTGGCATATATAGCATTTTGTTTTATGGAATGTATTACCCTATGGAGTCCTCTTTGCGTTTATTTTGAGGACTCTAAAAGATGGGATTACAGAATAGAATGATGTGTCGGGTATATTACACAGAAAAGGAGAATTTTAAAATGGATGCTTGTAGCCATTTTGTTTTGAAAGACAGTTTTTCTCCAAAATTTCTCTAGGTTTAGAAATGAACGAGATTTTTTTTACAGAGTTCATTCCTGGGTGAAGTCTTTTATATTTTTTTTAAGAAGTGCCAGACATGAAGGAATCTAGAATGTTTCTTTTGTGTGATAATGTTAGAGTTAAGTGCTAAGACGTGTCATAATTAAATTTATTGGTCTGTCTTAAGTTTTAAAACAAAAGATATTTTGTCTTTTGGGTATAGGAATAAGAGTTAATATTTCTAATATAGATTTATATTTACTAAATATATGTTTATAATCAAGGTATATTTTATTATATTAACAGTAGGAAATATATATTCCAATAAATATTGTAGAAAGTATATAGTTGGTAAATAATAAAATTTACTAAAGAATAGATTCTGTTGAGTTAACTAGAAAAGAATTCAGCTGAAAGTGAGTAACTAAAAGGGAGTAGGGATATAAATCAAAGATGACAGATGGAGACACTATGTCTATACATTGGGAGAAGAGAAGGTCTTTTGTGTAGATTGAACTTTTGACCCGAGATAAGAAAATTAAAAAGAAATGGGTGAAATTTTTAAGAAGTGCAATACTGCCCTCTAGAGGATAGTAAATATTATAATTCATATTACCAAAAATATTGCGTGACATCAAATTGGCTATAATAAGCGGCAATGTTGGTTACAAGTCAGTCGGAGATTCCAGCATTCACAGACTCACACTGCAATGCATTAGACATGACACTCTGAGAGTCCAAGATTCCAACACTCAGACTCACACTATGATGCAGGCAGATGCCAAGACATGAGGCAATCAAGATTCTCACTAAATTTCTGACTCTCACCAAATCTCTAACTCACATGCATTGATTATCTGATCGATAATCTTCACACATTCCAAAAATTACTACATCAGGAATTCCAAGGCAGACTTATCAACATCCAAATTGGACAGGTAATGTATGAAATAAGGAATTAATGTAATTATATATTTGTAGAGATTC
Source organism: Leptobrachium leishanense (assembly GCA_009667805.1). Lineage (NCBI taxonomy): Eukaryota > Metazoa > Chordata > Amphibia > Anura > Megophryidae > Leptobrachium > Leptobrachium leishanense. The sequence goes on along the minus strand of CM019065.1, from coordinate 109,165,929 downwards.
TTGCAATGTAGACTGAGACTTCTCGGATACGGTTAAATCCAAATTCTAAGTATTTTCTATTCTGCAGATAGAAATATGAAGAAGTGGATATAAGGATTTATTCCTAAAAGAAATGTTGTAAGATTGATACCAATATATATATTGAATTTGGAAATTACTGTGATTAAAATTAATAAGCAAGGAATTATATAACTACAAAATAAAAAGCAAAAGATTAGAAGTTTAATTCTCGAGATTAGGGGAGGATTCACTAAATAAGTTTTTATTACTTATCATTAAATTAGCTCATCTTTTGTTGATCCATGTAGCATAGAGATATATATATATATATATATCTATAAGAGCTGGCTGGTTAAACATTGTTTGCTGGGAAATGCATGTTGTATTAAGCAGAAATGTTTATTAACCATTTGTGTATTAGTTACTAACTGATAAGGTAAATGATATTAATCATATATGTAGTTACTAACCGGAGATACATATATTGTGAAGCTAGTTTTTATATGCTGATGGATTGTGGTTTATAAATTTTTGTTTATGATATGAGATTTGAAACTTTTTTGTATAAGTAATAAATATATATATTTTTATCCGATTATTGATTATTGTATTTTTTAAAGCAAAACTAGACAATTAAAAGAATTCAGGATAATTTCTAAGAAATATAAATGATTGATATTTGTGTCTCGTATAAGTTTCTTATGAAATAATAATCCCTGATATATTGGAGGCAACTGCCGAGGTAGGTCCAGTAAGTCCAATATAGACATATTGGAGGCTTGGCTGATAAGTCCAATATATAACGTGTTGTATTCACGTGCAGAGATTATATCCGACAGATGCCACCCCAGAGTTGGCACAAGGTGACATAAACAGAGCCGGTATATAGGCTCTGGACCATAGAGTTGAAACTCTATAGATATCCCCAACTGGCACTTTAAAATACATAGACAATATTACACTATGAACGTTATTTTCTTTTATTTTCAAGAGAACTGATAGACTCAAAAAAAGGACTATAATAGAACTATAAGTATTTTTATTTTTTGCTCTCCATTCAGCTTGGCATGTGATTACCGCTACCTACATTGAACTTTGTGTTGCACTATGTAAGCACTTTGTTGCTCTGTTTCTAAGATTATTTCCACAAATTCTGCCACAATTTTTATTGCACTGTATCACTTTATTATATTGGAATACTGATTTTTCCACATATTTATTGCATATGTATTTGACATTGCACTAAAGTTACTGAAGCACCTTGTTCACGTTACAATACTTTTACGTTTCTATTTTATCCATTGCATATTTATAATCCTTGTCACGAAAATACACGTCTTATTTTTTGCACTGAAGCACTGTTTGTTACATTGTTACACCCATTTTGAGTTTCTATTGGACTATTCATATTTTATCGTGGGTGGAAGTGACTCTTTTCTTTGCCTCTATTCCGTAGTTGTTGCTATTGTAGCATCTCGATATGTAAGCGTTAGAGCTAGGATTAGTAAATTTAATGTCTGGCATCGATATTCCATAGCTGACGCTACACTGGGGTGAAATCAGTTTGAGCTTCGCAGCTTGCACAAGCTTAATGTACTTTATGCTCCCTATGTTAAGTATAGGAGAAACAATCAGATTTTGACGCCTCGAGACGGACGGTATTACAAGATGCTGGTGCAAATTAACGTCGGGTGGCCAATTGAAAAATTTTAACAACTCCTAAAAGCTAGGGATGTGCGTTTCGGGTTTCGGAATTTCGTAAATTTCACGAAATTTCCCGATTCGTGCATTCGGATTCAGCCGATTTTCCGAAAATTTTCAGATCCGAAAACGGCAGATCCGAACAAATTTTCGTGCTGAAACGAAAACTTTTCGGAATTTTCGAATGGACTAGAAATGTGTAAAATTGAAATTCATTTTCGTTCCATTCGTGATTTCGGCTCCATTCCTGATTTCGGTTCCATTTCAGTAATTTCGGACATCGTATTTATATCGCTGATTCTGTAATTAAATTTTATATCATTCCCATCTCAATGTATCCTTCCTGGAAAACCAGAGAAATATCAATGTATCCTTCTTGTAAAACATGAGAAATCTCAATGTATCCTTCTTGTAAAACCAGAGAAATCTCAATGTATCCTTCTTGTAAAACATGAGAAATCTCAATGTATCCTTCCTGGTAAAATCCTTTATAAATAAATAAATGTATCCTTTTTGTAAAAAATGAGAAATCTCAATGTATCCTTCCCGGGAAACCAGAGAAATCTCAATGTACCCTTCTTGTAAAAAATGAGAAATCTCAATGTATCCTTTTTGTAAAAAATGAGAAATCTCAATGTATCCTTCTTGCAAAACATGAGAAATCTCAATGTATCCTTCCTGGAAATCCAGAGAAATCTCAATGTATCCTTCTTGTAAAACATGAGAAATCTCAATGTATCCTTCCCGGGAAACCAGAGAAATCTCAATGTATCCTTCGTGTAAAACATGAGAAATCTCAATGTATCCTTCTTGTAAAACATGAGAAATCTCAATGGCAGAATTATCGTATCGGCAGAATTATCGTATCGTATAATTATCGTATCCGAAAAACCATTAGTTTACGTCAAAACGAATAGACACTTTGAAACAAGGAGAACAGACGTTCCGAAAAACAAAAAAAAATCCGAAATCACGAAAAAAAAGTCGATACGAAAAACGAAACGAGCCGAAACGAAAATCGGCTGAAACGAGTCGAAACGAAAATTTACAAAATCCGAACGAACCGAATCGAACCGAAAAAAAAATCGGTGCACAAGCCTACTAAAAGCTGGTGTTAAGTGAATCTGTAAATCAAAATCATTTAACACGCTGTAAAAACACCCGTGAAAATTCAATGCTCACCTCTAATCCATTGTCAAAAGGACAGCGCGATCTGCTGCTTCTTCTTGCCAGTAGCAGAGAGAGACTGGGAACAAATAGTTCCTAGTCTCCCTCTCTCATTCCAAAGTTTCATTTCTTCAGTGTTGTCACATGAAAAAATATAATAAAATATTTACAAAAATGTGATGGATGTACTCACTTCTGTGAGATACTCCAGGAGCAGGGAGGAAGGACAAGAGAACCTGCACTCTGAACTTTCATGAATGCTGGTCAGCCATTTCATATATTTTACTTTATGGAACATTTATGTTATTCTGTTTTGCTAGACTAGATTTTAGTGCTGTTACACCTTTAGGAGGTCCACCTATTTAAAGGAGTTGTCCCTTCCGCTCAATCTCGATCACAACCATGGCACTTGGTTCACACCCCTTAATAGGTGTTCCCATCGAGGTAACCAAGTTTTGCTCTTTCAGAAAACTGCTCCTCTTGAATATGAACAGAAAAAGCAAAGTGCATGTGAGCTATTAATACATTTGTTTCAACCAACGTGTTTTGAAGTCATGTGCCTTAGTTGGATAATGTTAAATATGTGCCATTCCTTAAAAATAAATACATTCTCTTAAATGAAAGGTGTTTTGTATGATAAGTTATCCTTCATGAGGCGGCTCATGTGACTATATTAAATAAATAAAAATTGATTTATGTAAGTTCAACAAAAGCCTGCTTGTCGTTCTATTTAAAAATACACCCGTGGGGTACGGCGGACCTCCCTTTTGTTTTTTGGGTGTTTTTTTATTAAAAAATGTCAGCAATTCTTGCAATTTTATGTTTCGGTTTTTCAGCAGGTGTTCAATACCTTTCTTCCAAGACATTCTTTGTTCTCTCTGGTCCCTCAGGGTATACATTTTTGACAACCACTTACCTGAAGTCTAGGCCAGAACTTAAGTCTTCAGAATTGCTTCACCCATCACATTCCTTTCTCCACCCACTGTCTGTCTTGATCATTTAGTCCTTAACATTTATGTTTGGGTCCCATTTACCTATGGGCTTTATAGGCAGGGGACACTTTCATGGATTTTATATTTGCTAATAATTTATAGTAGCAGAATGAAAGTTCTTAACTATAATATTACAGAAAGACATAAAATACATAGTGAACAGTGAAAATAAAATGCCTGGACGTCACGGAGAGGCAGCAAAGTGATATTTATGTCTAAAACCCTAGACAATATTCATCTAACGCAGGAAGAAACATTTGGCATTGCTCAGTCTCAGGTTATATTTGTTTAGAATACTTGGTGTAAATATTTACGCAGAAGGAAATACCAAGGGAATGGCTCATTAATCTCTTAAAGGGACACTTTAGGCACCATAACCACTTAAGTCAGGGCTGTCAAACTCTGGCTCCCCAGATGTTTCTGAACTTCAACTTCCATTATTCCCTAGCCATCTATAGCAGTCAAGGAATTCTGGGAATTGTTGGCCACCAAGTTTGACATCTCTAACAGAAGACTGTTTAAAGAAATACTCTATTAAAAAGTAGAGCTCCCTCTTTTCCCTTAAATAGTTGGGCAGAGTCTGCTGCCAGCCTCTGTCCAATTATTTTGAAAGGTTTTTTTTCTCTTTTTCCACTTTTTTTATTAAACTTTTTCTACCTCGCCACTCACAGCTCCTCCTCTCCAGCTCGGAGACTTCAAAACCCGGATGTCTCCAAGCTTTTCTACGCAATTTGCACCCCTTAGGCAAATTACGTAGCCTACCGGGCCTCCACTCAGCATACACAATTGCCGTAGCGCATGCACACAACGATGGATCGTAGCTGCACGCACACGTGCAGATCCAATCCATCGGTTTTCTCCTTGAGAACTGCCGACTTCATGGGTGGTCTCAGGGAGTAGATGTCAGCACACTTGAGCATGTTGACGTCTCAAGTGACCGAACTAGTGCCCGACAGCCAGGATGTGCAAACCTCTCGGTCGCCTGGTCTTGGGTGGTGGAGGAATCTTACCCCACACTTTAAACAAAACAGTTGGGGGACCAGGGAGGAGGGAGGAGGATACTCTTCTGCACACCCTGGCCACTTTAAAAGCTAAAGTGGCCAGGGTGTGTAGAGCATCCCTTTAAGTGCCAGTCATCTTGCGAGTTTTCCAGCATGTGTGCATTACCAAATCTATTAATGGATTAGTAAGCAATAGAGCTATGACATATTATTAAGGAAGAGTTGACGAGTTGATCACTCTTCCTACCTGCCTCTCATAAATCCTAAACCACTAGTAATGCTTCTTTTTTTTGTATTCAAGGTTTTTTATTTCGAAAAACCTTCAGCAAAACAGCAAGTTACAGAAAAAAGAGAAAACAATAGAATAACAGGAAATTACAGGAAGGGCCTCGCAGGGCCAATCAACAGCAGTCACAGTAAAATACTCAGCAGTACAAGGGTCTCATAAGATAAAAACAAAATAAAGAGGGACGAGAAAGGGGAGGGACAAACAAACACTTCTGTCGGCCAATGCAGGAAAGGCAGTGAAGGCTGCTGTAGGTCAGCGGGAGAGGCCCAGGCACTGGAGCGTACAAAAATCAAAACAAAATTAGGGAAAGGGAGAAAGGAGGTGGGGAACTGCCAAACAGGTTGAGGCATTCCCAGCTCACCCTGGTGCCTGAGAGCGAACCAGAGGCCGTGGAAGTGGCCATATGGCCAGGTGACCCAAAGCTGAAAGAGGGGAACAGGGCCTTGGTATCCGTTCAAGCGGCTCACCTAGGCCATCCCCGGTGTCCTGCCACACACAAAAAAAGTACCGAAACCTGACATAATAATATATATATATATATATATATATATCAATATAGCAAAGACGCCAGCACTCCAGGGATTTTCCAAAGATAATTCCATTTTATTAGTCCATAGACATCAACGTTTCAGCTCACCAAGGAGCCTTCATCAGTCTGTCCTGATGAAGGCTCCTTGGTGAGCTGAAACGTTGATGTCTATGGACTAATAAATAGAATTATTTTTGGAAAATCCCTGGAGTGCTGGCATCTTTGCTATATTGATATTAATTGAAGCCATCGCAGAAGCACCGGGTGAGGCTAAATCTTTGTGGTGAACCGTGAGTGCAGAACCTTCGTGTTTATTTTTATATATATATATATAATATATATATATATATATATATATATATATCAATATAGCAAAGACGCCAGCACTCCAGGGATTTTCCAAAGATAATTCCATTTTATTAGTCCATAGACATCAACGTTTCAGCTCACCAAGGAGCCTTCATCAGTCTGTCCTGATGAAGGCTCCTTGGTGAGCTGAAACGTTGATGTCTATGGACTAATAAATAGAATTATTTTTGGAAAATCCCTGGAGTGCTGGCATCTTTGCTATATTGATATTAATTGAAGCCATCGCAGAAGCACCGGGTGAGGCTAAATCTTTGTGGTGAACCGTGAGTGCAGAACCTTCGTGTTTATTTTTATATATATATATATATATATATATATATATATATATATAATGAAAAATCAACAGAGAAAAGTCTCAAAAAACAAAGATCGTCCCGGTAAGAGAAGTAAAAACAATTCAAAATCAAGATCGCTAACGGGCGGGGGGGGGGTTCAATCAGTCCAAAAGATCACCTGGGCAGGAAGTCCACAAAAATAGTCGGTGGAGGGCGGTAAACAAAAAAAAGAGAAAGAATGGGCACAGCGCAAAAACTGCAAGGGAACGCAAGAAATATGGGGCTCTTCATATTAACCTGGATCACCACTAACAGCTGTGGCCTCCTCGAGGGCTTTCTCTAGGAGCGGCATTAAGTCCAGGGAACAAAAAAGCAAAAATAGAATGGTGCATATGTAGTGTTACTACCAGCGGGTTGAGTCAGATACAGTTGGTATCCCCAATCAAGCTTCCAGTTCCTTTACTGGTACTTTTCAACCTGGAAAAAACAGGGGGACAATATATAGTGCAGTTGTAGCACTGTGTTTAAAAAGACTGTTCTGCTGCATTTACTTGCAATGGCCACCAGAGGGAGACAGAGACCATGCTAAGATTATGCTGGACAAACACAGAAAACATTGGGACTACATTTCCCGGCATGCTTTGGGGGCAGACACAGGAAGTGGGTGGGACACAGACACTTACATCCTGAGCCTCGTGGAGAGAGCTGGCAGAGCGTGCCAGGGAGTGAGAGGAGCAAGACGCAGAGCAGCAGAATGAGACATCGACTAGGCCAGAGAGCAGCTGGGGTCTGACATAGCTAAAGACCGGGTTGTTCAGCCTTACCAGAGGAAGACCCAGTGATTCACAGAACTACCCGCACGGATATTGGGGAAGCCGAAGACCCCGAGTGAGGAGTACCGCAGATCGTTTGTACAGGGAGAGCAGGCAGTGAACTGGATATCTTGCAGCAGTTACAGAAAGCCAGACAGCGGATCCAGTAACCAGGAGAACCCCAGTCAACATCGAGCGGAGAGACGTCCTGGGTCAAGCTGAGCATCAAGTATCTGGTGGATGGGTGAGAGGCCTTCCAGGCCGTTGTGAAAATTAAAGCACGCTGCTGTTTATTTCCAAAACCCACAGGGCCCCAACTTGACTAGTCGAAGATACCTCAAAAGCAATTCACTGGCCAATTGAATATTGTACCCGGGTACCGTAACACACACACACACACTTACATTCTGGGACATAACCTGTGCGGGACTCACTCCCCAAACACAAAAGGGGGTTAAAGATTTATTTTTCCTTTCTTTTCCGCTGCGCGTTTCTCGAATTACGAAGCATTGTATTTTCTCTTTTCCGCAGCGCGTTTCTCGAATTACGAAGCATCATATTTCTTTTCCGCTGCGCGTTTCTCGAATTACGAAGCATCGTATTTCTTTTCCGCTGCGCGTTTCCCGCATTACGAAGTACTGTAAATATATATATGAACACCGTGTTATTCATTATATGCCATTTATTCTAGTAAACTATATAAAATTTATAAAATCCACAACGGTGCTGGAGTATATTTATTCCCTAGTGCGGGGAGACTGACCCGAGGTTCAATTTCAGCGGCTCCTCCGGGAGTGAGCGCTACACGTGGGGGAGAACCAGCAAGCCTATTCACATAGTCCAGGAGAGTGGACTGAGGCACCTTCTCAGGGACACCCCTGATCCTGACATTCCTAAACGTATGACAAAATAAACGTATCTCCAAATTTTCAATGGTCCCTGGACCGAAATCACCTTGGCTACGAGGTGCCAATACACAGCATAGTACCAACTGTATGCGACTGGACCACCTCTACCCGACCACATACTGCCGAGACCTCCACCTGTAAGGTCAGAAGATCTGCCTTCCACAGGACCCGCATGTCCGCCACCAGACCTCTAAGGTCCCCCTACGTGGTGGGTAAGTCGCCAGAGTCATATGCTGTCTCCAGCTTACCAGACGGGCACAGAGCCTCTGGTTCATGGTTAGCACTGTAAGTAGGCGACACATGAGACCTCTGCGGGCATGCCCTGGCATCAAAGTCCTCTCCTGAGCTCATGTGCCCAGTCACGCTCCCCGCAGCTGACAGAGAGGCCGCATCAGAACCCAGCCACAAGATGACGCCACCAACTGGGGAGTCGATGCTGGGCCGGAGGCAGAGTGGTGGTTCAGCCCCCCAGCAGGAGCAATCAACTGTGAGTCCCGTATGTCCCACTGGCAGGGGTCTTCTATCAGATGGGACTTTCTGGTTGTCTTGTTCCCTATCTTGTCTCACCAGCTAACGAAGGGGGGAGTCGTGGCAGTGTCCCAAATGCTAGTGCGGCCCAGGAGACACAGTCCAAAATGGCCGCCGGTAGTAGGCCACAAGAGAGGGCCCAGGACCAAAAACTCCTCAATGAGCACCAAACGAGCAGGTCACCGGCTAGGAATTGGGTGATCCAGTCCCCACAGCAAACCAAGTCCTCTGAAGAGCGTTCTCTGGAATGTGGTCGCTATTAATCAGCTAGTTAGCACGTCAGCGGAGGAGCTCCTCCAAGATGCGACCGTTCTCACCAAGTTTCGTCTCCACCCCCTATTAATGCTTCTTAATGAGAAGCAATATTTTACCATCAAAAAGTATTTTTGTAGGTAGAATGGGAGGAAGCTCCCATTCTGTGAAATGATGACGTTTGTCAGCATTGCAATACCATCGATTCGAGAATAACTCTTGCAAAGGTCTTTTTTAATTCAACAAGCAGTAAATGTTTCCTCCAAACACAACAGGATTCACAAAACCAAAAAGTGTTATGATTTAAAAATAAAAAATCTATTGTTAATTTTTTTATTGTTCTTAGTTGAATAATTATGTCTTTACTATCAAAGACAACATTGCTGACTTGTGATTTCTGTAAAAAAAATCTGTATAATATTGATAGTAGCAGCAACATACATTTGCTGATAATTGTCAGCAATGCTCTTCTCCTTGGGGCATGGAACTCTGACTAACTCTATAGACTTTAAGCGCCTGTTCTGTGGCTCCAAGCCAATTTGCGCAAAACTTGCCGAACCTGTTTTGAACTCAAGTGGCAAAAATATTGCCAAGCTTATTGCACATCTTTTTGCATCTCCTCCCTACTCTGTAAAGTATGGATATAAAGAGAATCCAGAGACACACCTTTTATATCCATATATAAAAGTATGTGACGGTACTTTTCAAATTCACTTTTGTGGTCAATTTTCGGACATATAGTCACAGATGTGGGTGCTACCTACGAAATTTTATATTCTCAAATAAACTGGAACAAAAATGGCTAACACTAACATGCGGTGGAAACTGCCAACTATATGCTTCGTCTTGCAGATTATAATGATTATTTTGTTTGGGTTTTTTGTACGCTCTAACATTGAATCTGATCCACACTGGGCAGAATACAAAGAGACTCAAAATATAACAAGCGACAATGAAAATGAGTTTTACTACAGGTATTCAAGTAAGTACTCCTTTGTCAAGCTGTGACAATCAAGAAAGCAATAATTTGCATTCATGACACATTTATATATCTGTATTTATATAAATTATTTGTGTGTTTTATGGAACGTCAGTGTATTTTATTTTTACTTAATTAAAATTCTATTTATCAGTGCGTTTTTAATTTAGAATGCAGGATATACAGTATATTACGAAAACTACATTAAATACGGCTTTTATATTTTCCTCAGTTGTAATGAGGGAAGTACTTTGCATATATTTAAAGATTTGGGGGTAATTTGTCTAATTATTCGATCTTTACTGGGCATTGTTACCCGTCTTAGCAAATGCTTATATTACTTTAGCTTGGTGGGAGATGGTTAATTTCTATTTGGAAATACATTTCTTCGTTAATTTTTAACACTTGTGCATCTCTTATCTTCCGCTTCATGTTAAAACCAGCTTTTTAATACATTAGTGTCAGCCTTCGACGCATTTCGCTAGTGCAATGATTGTTAGCTTCCTTAGTCAACTGTTTTTAATTAATTTTTATATTTATTTTATTACAATTGTTCTACATACTGAATTTGCTACCATGGTCCTTTTAAAGTCAGACTTTAAATATGTGGTGCCTCGAGAGAAACAGCAGCTGAGTGATGAAACAGGGAGCCTTGGTATGGCTTCTGAATATGTGAGTGTAATTTGCACATTTTTAGTTTTTATAGCATTTCAGTCAGAGGTGAAACCTTTCTTCAGGAGTAATGAGAAATTTTTTGGGAAATTATGGGTTAGTTAAGTATGACAGGGTTATCATTTCAGCAATCGGTTTCTGGTTGATGCTAGCTTATTGAGGGTAAGGGAAAGGACAGACCTGTTGTAGTGAGTGGTAGCTTCAAACAGGAGATAGGTGAGAGACCTCATCAGAGAACTGTTGCAGATTAAGCAAGTGAAGGTCCTTGTGAGTTTGAAAGTTTATTATTGAGCGTTACACAATTAAACGCATATTCGTTTATTCATTCAGTGGATTCATGAATAATCAACAGTGATTAGACATTGTTTTAGTTTCTGGGGTCTTTGATTATGAAGTGCTCTGATTTCTGGATTTCATATCCATAAGCAATACTCAGGGTGGTCAGGGAAAATCTTTATCAGATAATTTATATTTGGAGACTGACAGGAGTTTGTGATATTGCGATGAATCGGTGGAGAATTTCAAATTTTTTGACGGATTTGTAAAGCTGAAAAAATACTGAAAATGGAGTGATTTTCATCTACGATATTCAATTTGCTTGCAATCTCCACCGCCTAATCTCTTATGTGTCAAAACCTTTGACTTTTCTGCATACCACCTTTCAGAAAGGAGCTAGAAATAATGATAGGGATTTCCCGATCAACCTTTTGTGGCTGTTGATCCGATGTCATGCAGCAGTCGGGATCAGCTAATGCCGAGTCCCAATCCAATACCGCACGAACGGCGGTTGGACTGGTGGCTTGGCTGCTAAAGAATGTCAAGCTGTTGGATTTTACCGTGGTGTCTTCACTGCCTGCTTGCATGGAAGACGCTGAGGGTGTGCACAGAGCCACTGACTATTAGTTATAAGAGCGTGCTGTGTGAAATCTGCATGCAACTTTCAGCAATCTCTATAATGCCACCCACCCATACTCATCACACATGGGGGAACACTGGAGACGGTGTTACTGAGATTGCCAAAAGAAAGATTCACTAAAAATACAAGGGAAGTGTGCCTCACTGAATTGGTGAAGGAGGTAGTGAGATTCACTAAACCACAATGGTCATGGCACTTTGTAATTGAGTTTTAATTTATACTCTAAATAAAGCTCAAAGTTTATTGAGAAATGTTTTACCAAGAAAGGATTCATTGAGATTTCCCTCATTTTCAAGTATGTTCTGGGATATATACATTGTGTGGTAGGCAAGTACATATGATTAGATGCCTTGTCCAGGGACACAGAGGTATTCTACCGGGAATCTGAAGCTGTCATATTGTCCAATGTGCATGACATGAAAATGGCTGACCATTTCTATATCTCATACAATGAGTGTGAACATTTTTTAAAAGTTTGCAATGTGCAAGAAATAAAAGGGCTGCCCTTTCCCATGTTTCATACAATGTCCCAATAATACATTCCTTAGTGTATTTCTGGTTCCCTTAGCTTTTTGTACTGACCTCGCCGATCTCTGTGTACCGGACTTTGGCTCTGGTGCCTCGTTACCCTTGACCTCTGGCTTGTGTACGTACTACCCTCCTGTCTAATGTTGCTGTGTATAACTTGACCATTATAAGGACTGCTATTAGGCTATATAGTTATAAAGGATAGGTTCTGCGTGCAAAAGTTACCCATATCCTGACAAGAATTAATTTCTGGTAAAATTTATGAATTCTAATAAATAAACAATTTCCAATGATGACTTTGATAGGGTGTTCTAACATAACAATATAGGAGATATATATATATATATTAACCACTTCTTCACAGTATAGGAATGTCTGATACAATAGTTGGATGGGGATCAACAGGTCTAAGCTTAATTTGAAACACAATACTCTTCTCTCCAAAAATATATGGAAAAAAATACCAATAAGAAAGCCGTAATACAAAACAAGAACAAAAAATACTAACAGGGTTATTCAAAGAGATCCGAATTGCTTGAGAAAGGTAACCGAACGCTGAAAATCAGCGTTCGTTACCTTTCCTGGCCATTCGGTTATCCAGAGAGCAGGCAATTCGCCAAATCCTGGCGAATTGCCTGCACATACGGTGCCTGTTCGGTTCCTGTTCGAGGGCAGTGAAATCCCCATGAAAAAGCACTGCTTCGGCTATTCAGAGAACACAAACCAGCAGTGAAAGGTTCCCCTAATGTCCTGCCATTCGGTGGTTTAATTCGGCAAATTTATTCAGGAGAATCCCATAGACTTCAATGTTAAAAATATTCCCGTTTTAATTCAACATCTAATAAACCGTTCATTATAAAATTCTGCAGCAAAAAGTCTCTTTATTCATTGATTTTTTAGGATACTTTAAGCATTTTTCAGATTTTTTTTTTTTTTAAAAAAGTCCGATTTTTTTTTTTTTTTTTTCAGTTTGCTTATTTTTTTTGTAACAGCCCTCTTTATTATCATTCCCTGGACCTCCTGTGAAAATTTCAGACATTTTCGCTCAGTAGTTTCTTTGCAAACAGCGTTTCATTTTCCCAGATTCATACAAATAGTTTTTCTAATTTATTCACTGCCTCCTCTACGTTCGGCTCTGTGTGATTCGGCTCCTGTTCGGCTTCTTCGAAGGTTAATCCAGATGTTTTTGCTTGTTTTCAGCGTGCATTCGGTTAGTTTTCGTCAGGTTTTCGGCAGCCTTTCCCTGCAATTCGGGGACCCTGTGCTGTTTGCTGAATACACCGCAGGGTCACCGAAATGCAATCGGCAAAAGGAACCGAATTGAAGAGAACGAAAAGTCACCGAACGTGCGGTGACTTTTCGAATCTCTTTGGATAACCCTGTAAGTATAAAGTTTGCAGAATTGTCCACACAAGAGTACTCAGTAAAATAAAGCCTGTTATTATATGTAGCCCAATAACAATCATAAAATATGTCAATTTATCAGTGGTACTATATCTGATGATTGCTGATAAAATAACTTCTACTTAAAAAGCCTGACGATCCTTTCCAAAATCTCTTATAGATTTCTAATAATTCCAATGTCTTTCCCTTGCTCTATATTTCTCATGAAAGCTACTATACAGTTAATTGAGGTAAAAATCAACCTTGCCTTTTACTTTCATAGACTGACTAAAGGCTCATGGTGGTATGGGATTGCCAGACATTCAGATGTATCACTGTAGCCCACTCCCCATGTTAAACCCACCATGGGTGGGAACACTAAAATATCCGTGATACTCCAGCTGGGCATGGAGCAGGAGTCATGCCCATTCTTCTCTCTGTCCTTGCTCCCTGATCACCCATCTGCCATATTGGTTTCATGGTTTTGCTGTTATTGTTAAACAGGCAGCTTCTGCACTTTTGTTCTTACACAATTAAGTGTTCTTATTGCATTTCTTGGCTAAACCTATGAAACGTTAGAGCATTGATAATTGGACAACTTCTCAAAAGAAACTGGAACAACTTACTCTTTTCATGGGGCATAATTAACTCTTCCAATTTTACTTGGTGTCATTATTGGAATTCCTTCCAAACAGGCTGTTCAAATTTCAGGACCAGCCCAGCTCAGTAATTTGTAATGATACCTTATAACTACTGTTGACTCCCATTATTATCAAAGCTTTTGGGGTGTTTTCATTCTTTTCTTCTCTCTTTCTAGTGCTCTTATTCTTACTCTTTCAGGGTTATTCAGAAAGAGGTGAAACTCTGGAGAACTTTTGGAGAAGTAAAAATTCTAGGTCAAAATAGCCGATTTGGAAAGTGAGATAAACAGAAGAATTTTGTTGGTTCGGCTATTTTGACCTAAAATTTTCACTTCTCCAAGAGTTCTCCAGAGTTTCACCTTTCTCTGAATAACCCTGATAGTTTAACTGTTTTTTCAGCACTTATGAGGGGACTTACTAATATCATTCATGATGGTATTTTTTTGTGATTTATGTTATTGTTATTCATTTTGTTTTGCAAAGTCAATATTCTTTTCATTTATTTATTCTTGTGGGCTTTTGATGTACACTTTTGATTTATTCTGCTTTGGAGATTGTTAACAAATGTTTATCAGTGTTATATATTCACTGAGACCCTTTGTTTACAACATGAACAATGCTAAACGTAGGCGTCTCCCAAATGGGTGATTCAAGCAGATCAGAGCAGGTTTCATCGATGAAGCTTCTCCTGCTACTGTTTCCTTTTGAGAAACGCCAAAGTTTATTGTCATTGTATGAATGGTGCTACTCACAGTGCTTAATAAATAACCATCTATTCTAGAAAAAAAATATTATTATTATTATTATTATTATTATTATTAAAAGGTTGCACAGCTTAGATACCTTAAATTATTGCTATCTGCAATAGTTATTTTCCTGTTAGGGATTTCAGTTGAATTTAAAGCAAATACTACTTTAAACCAAGAGTCTTTTGGATCTCATGCATGTAAGGGTAAGGCTAGGGTCAGACGAATGCATTTTTCGCATCGTCCGTAAAAAAGTGACGTACTTTTTCACGGAATACGCGATAGAGATCATACGATGCGCAATTACGGCCGTGATTTTATACGGATCCAAACCAGGAAACTTTGGGTGTCTGGACGTTATGTAGGCCAGACATGAGCAGCGTCTGACGTCCCCTAATCACGCACACACACTATGCGGATGCAGCGCACTCTGTACGTCAGTACTAGCGGTTCGACGTTCTTGCGAAAATTCGTTCGTTTGTCGCTTACGTTGCGCGGCCGAACTTTCGTGCAGCCGTACTTCGTGCGTGGACCTGCGTTGGATGTCATTTGCTGCTACCATGGCCGTCTTAAAGTGCAGGTAAACGCACGTTCGCACTGCGTTCGTCTGACCCCAGCCTTAAACATCATGGAGCATTTTAAAAATGGATTATTTTTATTATTATGGTGTCATTTTGTAATTATTTCAGATCATTTATTGCATCAGACTTAATATTTTTCATACACATCTTTTAATTAGACCCTTGGGATTATAGATGGTAAATCTGTAACAGACCAAACATTTAAAATTACCCAATGTCTTATATATTGTGGAATTATTTTTCTCACAATAACTTTTTTTCACTCTGTTTTTATGCTAGATGTTGCTGTTAGCCTTCAAGCAGGCTCACGAATGAAGTGATTTGGTTTAATGACTTACTATCTAACTAAGTTAACCCAAATATGCTTGATCACTATCAGAATCGAGAGGAAAATAGAATTAAGATGCAAGATGACCTTCCATTAACCTTTCGTGTAAAGTTATTGTGTAGAACTGGCACGAAACAACCTGAACTATGTGCAATAAAATACCCACTCAATTTCTAAGTGTAAAATCATCCCTCGATTTTACACTTAGAAATTGAGTGGGTATTTTATTGCACATAGTTCAGGTTGTTTCGTAATACCTCTTACCTTAAGCAATACCTCTTAAGTTTTAATTCAGTTTAATATGTTTTGTGAGGTGTGTGACTGGGGAAATTGGTTTTACATTTTGACCGTCTGTCCTCTCCTGCAGAAAATGGTCAGAGGACTGTCAGCTAGAAAAACACACTCAAAGTGCATAGGCACGTTTAGTTCATATAATAAGATTTGCTTAAAATATTCACACCAGATAATAAAAATCCATAATGTCTAGATTGAGACCTAAAAAGTAGATGAAAAGGAAATTCAGCGTACGGTGAATTTCGGGGCCATTCGGCTATTCAGAGAGCAGGCAGTTTGCCAAATCTTGGCGAATTGCCTGCACGTACGGTGCCTGTTCGAAGGCAGTGAAACCCCCATAGAGTAGCAATGGTTAATCTATTCAGAGAACACCGAACAGCAGTTAAAAGTTGCCAATGTGCCCTGCTGTTCGGTGCTTTCAGTCAACAGGTTTATTCAGGTGAACTCCCATAGGCTTCAATGTTAAAAATATTCCCGTTTTTATGCAATATCTAATAAACCATTTATTATTTTAATCTGCAGTAAAAAGTCTCTTTATTTATAGATATTTTTTAGGATCTTTTAGGCATTTATCGGGATTTTTTCGGCAAAATTTTTTACGTTTTCTTTTTAGTTGTTTTTTTCATTTTCTCTTTAAAAGTCATTTTTATTATCATTCATAGGACCATATATGTAAATTCCAGGCTTTTTTGTTCAGTAGTTTTTTTGCAAACAGCGTTTAAATTTTTGAAACTTTCAAGCGTACAGTCTTTTGTTTTTTTTACCCCATTCGTCTGCTTGTCAGCTTTTTCCGGTGGCTGGTCTACGATGTGATCGGCGGTTCAGTGACTTTTTACGGTGTGTTCGGCGTGGTTTTCCCGCCGGTTACGATGGGTTTTCGAGTGGGACTGCGGCAGGATTGCAGCAGGTTATCCCAGCACTCCGGGGACCCTGCAGTGAATGCTGAAATCACCGCGGGGTGGGGAACTTTGATTCCCAGAAGTGCAGGGAACAGGGTGCTCTCTGAATAAATCCTTATGTAAATGCTATTCAGCTATTATAGCCCAGTTGAACTTATTTGGTTATGGTATGGATATCATGAAAGGATTGCTTGAATAAAGTGACCCTCTGCTAATTATTACTCATTTGTTTTTCGGCTGACTGTTAAAATGCTTCGACCAGCCGTCATGAAATGACGACTGGTAATACAGGTCAGTGGCTTGAAACTGTTAAAACACATAACTTTAAGGATTCATTATTTGAGTGCTTACAGCGACCTGAGTGCCCTCATCCCTCTTGCCCCTCTGGGGGACTCGTGCAGGGATGATTTAGCCCTCTGAGTGTGGAAGTGACCATTAATCACTTAACCACTGAGTGATGTGTCATAACAATCACAAAAAACTGTCCATAGAAGATGAATGACTGTCACAGATTGTCATGATTTGAAGATGTTATACTTACCACTTGGTTGCAGGAACCACTGACAGCTGCAATTGATGTGTTTCTGCATACTTTAAGTGAAAAAAAGGAGACCACTCAAGTTGCTGTGTGGCAAGATTTAATTGATCCCATAAAGACAACTTTTTTGATGCAAAAAAGAACGGCCGTTGTCAAGGGCTTTTCAAAGGTTGGGGTATATTCCCTAGTTGTCGATAAGCTAACTACAGGAAAAGTTACACAGAACGTCTCCTGTAGTTAGTTTATCGACAGGAAATTCCATTCCTGAGCTTGTGGCTCGGATGTAGCCATTTCTTTGCGTGTGTTTGCTGTACATTAACGTCTCCTATACTTATTATGGGAGGCGTTAATTGTAACCTCCTCGTGAAAGACCAGGCTATTCCAGACTAGCCTCTCCTTCCACATGGGAGACGGTATTTCACTGAGAAATACCGACTTCTAAAAGCTGGTGTTATATGATGCCCCCCCCCATTAAATCCCATACTCACCTCTCATCCTGCAGTGAAAAGACTGGCGTAATTCGCCGTTTCTTGTCGGCAGCAGCAGAGTGATACTAGGATAGCTGGCCTCCCTCTCTCCTGCCTCTCCCCCCTACAATCCATTCTGAACGCCTCTGCCAGGCTCATCCACCTCACCCGCCGCTCTGTCTCTGCCGCTCCCCCCTCTGCGAGTCCCTTCACTGGCTCCCCATCCACTGCAGAATTAAATTTAAAATCTTCTCCCTGACCTACAAAGCTCTCAGTAACTCAGCTCCCCACTACCTGTCCTCCCTAATCACCAAATACACCCCAGCCTGCGCCCTAAGATCAAACAGTGACCTGCGCATAGCTTCTCCCAGCATCACCTCTTCCCATGATAAAAGCGCAGCCCCCATCCTCTGGAACGCTCTCCCTCGTACGGTCAGACTTTCCCCTAGTTTCTCTTCCTTCAAATGCTCCCTTAAGACATTCCTATTTAGGAAAGCCTACCACCGAATCACTGATGCAACCAGTCCATCACTCTCACCTTGCAGTCCATCACTCACACCTTGCAGTCCATCACTCTCACCTTGCAGTCCTCTCCTCCCGTTTCCACCCCCAACCCTTCTAGATTGTAAATTCCCACGGGAATAGGGCCCTCGTTTCCTCCTTGTAATGGTTTGTCAAAATGTTGTTCAATGTATTGTAACCCTGTCTATACTGTGCCCATTGTACAGCGTTGTGGAATATGCTGGCGCTTTATAAATAAAGATTAATAATAATAATAACAACAACTAGTTCCTAGTCTCCCTCCACAATTACTCCATGGCTCTGTGAGATCTTGCAAGAGCGAGCTTGTGGCTTGGACGCACGAGGCTCCACTGAGTTCTGTGTACTCCTCAAGCCAAAACTCACGGCAGCACAGAGCGGTGCTGCTGGTATCTGGAAGCTTTGCTCTTCCTTCTGGGCCAGGTGCTAACAAAGCACCTACCCCAAAACACAACGGTAAAATGGAGATGGCTTGCAGGAAGAGCTGCAAGCGCAGATTTTTTTGGCTACTGTCCCCATTTTACCGTCAACCATGGAATAGGACCCGCTGTCTTTGCGACCGTAGTGTTGGCCTAGCAGGATCCATTAAATTTTGCTACACAGCGACCTGAGTGTCCGATCTCCTTCTTTCATTTAAATAAAGCATCAATGGTCATACTGGAGTCCGTGAGCACCAGTTTGCTTTTTATATTTTGGTTTTTGGCATGTTCGTCAATTTTGCAATTTGGACTGATGTGTTTCTGCAACTGTGCAGTAATGTTATGATGTCATTCATATCGTGATGAGGGTGTCTGGCCTGTTAAGGAAAAGAAAACACTCCAGCATCGCAAAAAGGATAACGTGATATTTTTGTAGGGTTCAATTATATCAGAAATTCTGTCCAGGTAAAGTATCCATGTAATTGGGCAGACTAGATGGGCCGAAAGGTTCTTATCTGCCGACATTTTTCTATGTTTCTATGTTCACTGCCAAACTGCATAGTGATTCTCTTGAAAGCTTTGAAAATGGAAAGCTTTCACGATGGAGGAATCTTTCAGGGACCACTATGACGAATTCATAAAAGTTCACCAGGTTCAATGTAGGATGACCTGCTGAACAAATTGAAGGTTTTCAGTTTTACTTCCTAGAAACCAAACAGGAAAAGGAGGGTTTGTTACCAGAACTTCCATAAAGAGAAAAAAATAGAAAAGATATTACAGGTTATTCAGTAATCAATGATGTTCACGGTTGTTGCAACTTCTGTGAACTTTGGTTATCGAGAGATGGAAAATTCAACAACGGCAGGTAAAGTTGCATTAAACAACGGCGAACAAGTGTAAACACGCCGATCAATGGTACCACCATTATCCTTCGCGAAAATTAGTAAACTATGGCTGTTCTCCATTGATCATTGTTTGCGATAGTAAAGTGGTGAACTCCATTAAACTACAACTGAGACACCAGTGAAAACTACAGTAAAATCTACACTGAACAAGCAGAAACTATGGTGGAAACCCCATAGAAAACTATGATGAAAACTATACTAGACAACAGGCTTGATTACATTCCTAATGCTAAAATGGGGAGGCTAATGGGGAAAACCTGTGCCTGCTGGTTTCCCTGTAGCGTCCTCATTGTAGCTTTAGATTCCGGGGCAGGCGCTACCTTGGCACCTTGACCTGGATGAAGCGCTACCCTCTGTGAAAATTGCAGTAGCGCTTCAGCACTGCCGTGAGTATCAATTCCTGGAGTTCATAGGATTCCGTGAAGGGTTGTGCTTCTGGGCTGCGAGCCCTGCGTGATCATGCCCTCGCAAGAATGTGCATTGTCGCGGAGTGATTACGGAGGGAGACTGGGGACTATTTGTCCCCAGTCTCACTCTGCTCCCGGTAGAAAGAAGCAGTAGATCGAGCCACCGTTCCCGCTGCGGGATGGGAAGTGAGTATTGGATTCATTGGGGGGTTTAAGGGGTGTGAAATGATTTTGAAAGTGGAATCATTTAGCACCAGCTTTTAGGACTCGCTAAAAATTTGTTTAGCCCATCGGTATGGTAATTGGCGTTAGGATATGTAAGGTATTACAAAGTCCTAACGCTTTACTGATTGTGCATCCTATACTTAACTTGGGGAGCGCAAAGTATAGTAAGCTCGTGCAAGCTAGCGCAATCACCAATGCGCTAGCAGATTTTTAAAAGGTTTAGCGTTAGGAATGTAAAATGGGGGCATGCGTTAAAGTCACTTATCCTAGCGTTAACTGTAATATATCCGAACGTTACAGTTAGCATTCAGTATGTAAGTGGTAAAAAAGGTGAAATGTATAGGGAAGTACTGTAGCACTTCCCTAAATAGAGAATTGACTGTAGTTTCACAGTTCTTGATTCACCATAGTGTGCATAAATAAAACCGCCTTTCTTTAAATCAAACCGCAGTTGGTCAATAACTCCTATTGTGATTTTATGTTTTAAAGTTCAATCAGACTTAAGTATATTTAGCATGTCGTGGGGCTTTTTTTCTATATCATTTATTCTGTTTTTCACTTTCACTTTGTGATATATATATATATTAATATAAATGTGTTCAAAAGAATATATGGGTGCGGTCAATTTTTTTACTTTGAGCTGCAAATATTGAAAGCAATTTCTTTTTGGAAGATAGTTCAGTAAACCTCTTAAGCATTTCATCTGCTCTTCTTTGAGAAATTAGTATCGCTTTGCACGTATTCCTGAGTTTGTGTTACTGTATGTACATGTACACTGTATCTCATTCCATTGTATGAAGATGAAGGTATATAAATTTAACTTTTTAATAACACTTATCTGTTTATGCTTTTAGGTTTTCAAGATGTCCACGTGATGATCTTCGTAGGCTTTGGGTTCCTGATGACGTTCCTGCAGAAATATGGCTTTGGAAGTGTTGCTTTTAATTTTATGCTGGCTGCCTTTGGAATTCAATGGGCTATTTTAATGCAAGGCTGGTTTCACTCATTTGAGGATGGCAAAATACTTATTGGTGTTGAAAAGTGAGTAAATACAAAAGACTATTAATACATTGTACACGTAAAATGTATTATTTATTCACAGGATCATTATTTGTACCACTCAATCATCAATACAAATGATGGCATAGTACAAGGTTGGGTTTAGTCTCAATCCAGTCCAAGAATCAAAGGGTTCAATTCTCATCTCAATATTTCAGAATATTTATATATCTCATTAAATTATTAAATAGAAATCTGAGAGTATAAAAAGGGCTTTCTCTATACATTGACTATCCAACTGATACGGCATATTAAAACCCTAAAATGGTTCTGCCCAACAATTCAAAGACCAAACCACCAAATTCCCGGTTGCCTAGAAACAAGTTTACTAGGCTGTGGAAGTAACAGTGCTGCTCGGCAGCAGTTTAGGTTTATATGTGTTTACAATGCTGCCTTTGAAATAGCTTTGCTTTTTGTTGGCATTTTTACATGGAGGATGATAATACAGTACTATTAATAATTCATTGTTTGGTTAGCGTACGATAGGGGTACATATGGAAAGATAGAGATAAGATCAGTGGATGTAATGTTATATATAAGAGAGATGTAGTACTATTATCCTAGACTTCTCAACAACAGCATCAGTCGTGTGGAATGATGTACCTTGCCCAATGTAGACCCTACACTAATCTGTGGTTCAAGAAATCCCTCAAACCCACTTTTGTCTGATTAGTGCCTCCAATTCCTGACTAATCCCCTCCTCACCTAACCTTCCCATATTGATATAGGTTTCATAACTTGCTTTACTATAGTGCCTGTCACATTCCTGTTACAAAAGCTAGGATTAGTGATCCTGACCTCTAAGGAAATGATAACTCCTCTTCTGCTCCAACCCAACTCCTCTAGATTGCAAGCTGATCAGAGCTACACCTCTTCTTCCTATTTGTTTATTCCCCATTTATAGGTAAAGCGCTGCAGAAATGGTTGGCACTATACAAGTTATGATAATGAAAATAATACTAATAATAGGGACCTGGAAGGAATTAAAAGTAGAGTTCGGTGAAATTTTAGATTCTGACCTTTTTATTGTTATTCATAGGATCTTATATATTATTCCCAGGCATTTTCCTGCATCATTTTGGTTTAAAGCAGCTTTTAAATATTGCGGGTTTTTTTGTTTTGTTTTTACCCCTGTTTGGCGGTTGGTCAGCTTTTTTCAGCGGCATTCAGCAGCTGATCGGAGGCGTTTGGCAGTCTGTTCGGCGGATCGTTGACTGCATTCAGCGGATTGTTGGCTGCATTCGACAGCTTGTAGCCGCGTTGGGCAGTTTATCAGCGGCGAACATCAGTTTATCAGATGCATTTGGCCGTTTATCGGCAGTGTTTGGCTCTTTATCAGATGTGTTCAGTGGTTACGCAGCAGCGTTCGTCGGTTTATCGAATGCGATCTGCGTGTTTATCTGCGGCATTCAGCGGTTTATCGGATGCATTCGGCAGTTTATCGGATGCATTCGGCGGTATCTCAGCTGCGTTCGGTGGTTTATCGAATGCGTTGCGGGTTTATTGGCAGTGTTCGCCGGATCCATTAGGTGCACTTCGGGGACCCTGCAGTGAATGCTGAATTCACCGCAAGGTCGACGAATTCAACTCGCAGAATTGCACCGAAGTGTGGTGAAGTTTCGGTGCTCCTTAAATAACCCCTTTAGTGTCACCATGGTGCTGGTCATCACTTAAAATCTTGCCATTTAGATGGTGATGTTTTATATTTATATGCGCTATGCACATTGTTATAATGTGTACATAAGACACACAATTTCCTGAAACAGCTCATATTTCATTTCATTTCTTACATACTTTTACTTCCTATCCACTTTATAGAAAAATGCATAGCTCATCAGCCTGACTTTAAGTGCACTGTTTATGACTCAAAATGCAATTGACTCTTTAAACATTGTTTTGTGTTCAATCAATAACTTTAACAAGGATTTCAGGTAAAACTGGGATTCTTTTACAGAAGCATAAATATATTTGGCCAATTACATATGACACTTTGACATTGAGTTTCATATCAATTTGTCATCATTATATTCAGCTAATGATTTACTACAGGCTATAATGACAACAAAGTCTAATTGTTGTGCCAACATATATGAGTACATAGTATATAATGATTTTATTTGGCATTGGTTTAACACTGTGTTATGGATGTTAGTTATAGCATATCATGCGTTTTGGAGCTAGGGCATCAGATTAATGATCAGATACACATTTTTTTAGAATTATTAATGCCAATATGTTTTGAATTTTATTTTCTTATTATCTACCTTGTGCCTCAACTAACAGGCCTAGTCACTAAAAGGTGAAACTCAGGAGAATTTGCAGGAGAAGATAATCTAGACCAAATAGCCGATTTGGAAAGTGAGATAAATGGGAGAATTGTTTCAGGTTTGGCTATTTTGACCTAGAATTTTCACTTCTCCTGCCAATTCTCCTGAGTTTCACCTTTAGCAAATAGACCTCTATGTTTAAAGGCCCCTTGTCTGCCCGGGCCAGTAGTAAGGAGTCACAAATGTTGACATTCAGAGTGATTTGTTAAGCATTAGTTGCCCTATTTTACTGGCTTTATTACAAGCAAGCTGCTATGTTAAGGCCTTGGCTCGTAATGTTAGGGATCCAATGAAGGATACTTGCAGAGATGCCATGCACCGCTGCTAGTATCGTTGCCTGGAGTCCACAGGACTGCATGGAGAGCCATGTAAGCGGTCTGTACGATCGCATAAACACCAGTTTCAGCAGCTAGTTGACAAATGAGCAGTGTGACAGTTTCACAAGCGCCTTATGTGATTATACAGTGAAATATACTGTATACTATAATCTAATAAATGCTGCTATAAAGAAGGGAACCAGTGTGACCTATCTTCCTAATGGTCCCTTAAAATAAATACAACAATAGACAGAAACGGCCCCTTAAAGCTCCCAATGTGGTGTGTAAGTATGCAATATAGTGCTCAGTAGCAAATAAACAAGAGAATACTTACATGCTCTGTTGGTTTCCAGCAGGCCAGGTGTATTGCACTGATTGAGAGGAAAGCTTGCTATCCTCACAGCAGGAAGATGACATGGTCCTCAGTTCCAGTGCTCCTTGTAGAGGATCAAGCTTTTTAAGATAGGCAAAACCTATCGTCAGATAGAAACTCAAGAGATTAATATACCCCTGTAGGCAATATAAAGAAAACCAAAGAGTCTGGGTTCACGCAAGTGTGTGCTCATCCCCAGAGGAGCTGCTGAATAAACCCAGGATAGTCTCACCGCACTACCATTTCACTGTACACCAGCACACTGTTATGGATTTTTCTAAGTTATACTTTACTGAAGTAATAAAAGGCAATAAGAACACATTTACTGTAAGCATGAAATAAATCGGGCTGTATTACGTAGCGTAACTGCATAAAATGGCGGATAACGATCGATAAGGCCCTCAGTCCTTTTTGGTCTTAAATCCCGCTCACAAAAAGATACCCGTTAAACTATTTCCTAGGGTACCCGGGTACTAAATCCACTGGCCAGTGGATGAACAAAAATATCTTTGACTAGTAGTAGTCAACGTTGGGGCCCTTAAATTTGAAGCAATGATAAGTGCGCACTGTTATGGAAGCTGTAGGCCTGAGGCCTCTCACCCATCTGGCGAAACAACTTGTCCCGAACTGATGACTCGACCAGAAGGTCCTTCTCTTTGCCGTCTGTAACCCGGTGCTGTGGAAATCCACACTCCCGATGCCGAGTCTCCTCAGCCAGGAATCGAATGCCGCCCGCACTCCGCTCCGTCCGCGGCCTTCTTACTCAAGGTCCTTCTGGAACATGCCTGTCACAGGAATCACTCAGCGGAATGCATTGTAAGACGATGCACACTCCTTCCCCGATCACCAGCACTGGATAACGCCGACTCGCCACGTTCCAATCTGGCCTTGATCCCAGACAGTGTCTCTCATGCGACGCACTACATACGCTGCTCTGCTCGTTCTGTCCACGCTACACACGATGCTCTTCTCTTCCTGGCGCCAGTGGGCTCACTTCCTTTTCCTCCCCAAAGGGCTTCTGGGAGATATAGTCCTTAAGTTCAGCATAGTCTTTCACACATATACACTCTGGCTCCCTCTAGTGGCAATATTGTTTCAATTCAGAAAGACAATTTAAACACAGCGCTACACAAGCAAAAAAGAAAATATTTATTAGAACAAATACATAAAATGCAAATAAAAAGCCTCTAATGTATAAAAACCCTTGCTATGTATCATATTTGTATCCTTTAAAAACTCACCTAACTCCATAGTCTCCCTCTGAGCCTGGAGGATATGACATGCTTCCAGCACAGCATGTCATGTGACCAAAGGGGGACAGGACTCTCCAGCAATGCAGGAAGGCTTTAGTATCATTGGATAAGACTAGTTTCCAAAAGTCTCCATCGAGTGTGTTTTAGGTTTGCTGACAATTGTATAACCTTCCCCAATTTTTGTTAACATCTCCCAACCACCACACATAGGTGGGAGTTTGGAGAGAACATGCACCCCCCCCCCCCACGGCTATTGACTTCCACCTGACAAACATGTGAGGAGGTGGGTGTGGATTGGGAGGAGGCTCTTGTTTACTGTTGCCCCCAGATGACGCAAATGAGTGGGGGCTGGGTGTGGACACTGTGCTTATTCACCCCACATGGACTGAACAATGCAGAGAGAAGTGAAAGGTCCCTGTCATGAGATCCAAATAACACAGCGAGCTGGGTTCAACAGGTGTTTATTTCAGTAGTTAACACAGGGGAGACACACGGTTTGCATCCTCTCTCTGAGCTGTCTTCCTGGTACTACCCTTAGAGCCGCCCCTTCCTCTGATGTCACTGCTGGCTCTCAACACAGTCCCCTCATTCATTATTATTGACTGGGCATCAATAGACGCTGAGTCTCTAACCCCAGTGGTGATGGGCCAGTAGTGGTAATTTAGCTGACATGCACAATGTTGTGTGGGGCATAGGATTTTTTGAGGATCATTCTGACTGCTATATGCCTTTATTTATTTAGCTTACTTTGTACAGTGCTGGTTTTCAAGCAAGCATGACCAGCCGCTGCTTCACGCCGCAGGAAAGAACTAACGAAAGAGCGAAAAGTCACCCATCAAGCAATCTGTTTGTTTGTTTCACCCATGTGGCTTTTTATTGATTTAGTATTTGGACATATTGCCAAAATGCCGAAAATGTGAACGAATCGTGATTCACCCAAAAACGAAAGTCTAGTGTTCAGTGAGACATGATTGTGGCAGGAGGTCATCAGTGCACAGGTACCTGTGCAATCCCTGATAGCACATCTATAGAACAAAGTGAAATGCTAAATAATGATAGCACTAACTGTGACCCTACCTCATGGGACACAGATACCGATTTTTCCCAAACGATGTTGCTCACTGTTAAGCAATTTATTTTCTCAAATTATTTTTGCTTCTAATTCTATCGATATATATATTTAGAAAATACAAATTCATTAAAAAATAGAGAGTACAGTTGATTGTAGTATTGCTTGTCAAAGGATACAAAGATAGGAAAAGAGGGCCAGGTAGTAACTGGCAATTTGTGTGGAGTGGGTGTGTAGTCAATAGGTAATGGCTGGGAACCCATGACTTTTCTTCTGACTACAAGCTTATGACTTAAAATTTTGGGCTCTGTAAATACATGTATAGTCCTCAGACCTGTGTGGTTCAGTCCGGACCTAATAAATATTAGGACAAATCAGGGATTCTGAAATACCGGGACCATCCGAAAAGCTGACTCGCTGAACCGATATTGTCACAAATTACCCTTTGTAGCTCCTTGGAGACTCTCGCGTCATTCCAGCACTTTGTGGTGGCGTGTAGATGCAGTACTTCCATATGGTGGCATAAATAACGCTGAACGTTGGTTGGTGTCAGGTTTTTTGTAGTTCTCCTTGCTTATGTCAGACCTATGACGAGGCCCAATGAGAGTTACAGGGTTATTCAGAGAGAGTCGATCTGGCCCCAAAATGGCACTGAATAGTGAATTTCCCCGTACAGTGCAATTTTGTGGCCATTCGACTATTCAGAAAGCAGGCAGTTTGCCAAATTTTGGCGAATTGCAAGCAAAATACTGTGCCTGTTTGACGGTAGTGAAATCCCCATTTAGTAGCAATGGTTAATCTATTTGCAGAACACCAACCAGCAGTGAAATGTCAGTGAAATGCCCTGATGTTCGATGGTTTCATTCGGTAGGTTTAATCAGACGAATCCCATAGGTTTCAATATTAAAAATGTTCCCGTTTTTATACAACATCTATTAAACCGTTTATTCTTTTAATCTGCAGCAAAAAGTCTCTTTATTTATTTTTTTAAGATGTTTTTAGGCATTTTCAGGATTTTTTTCGCAAAACGTTTTCCCCTCAATTTATTTTAAATAGCGTTTTTTTTCTGCAACAGACCTTTTTATTATTATTCATAGGACCTTCTACAGTAATTCCAGGCATTTTCAATCATTTTATTTTTACTTTATTTTTTTTACCCCATTCATCGGCTTATCGTCGCTCTGCTCGGAGGATCAGCGGCGGCTTTTCGAATCCGATAATTTATCGAATCGGATCCGATAGTTTCGGCGGTTTTGCAGAGGTTTTTTTTTTTAAAAGCAGCAGAAATTATGGGATCCGATAATTTCTGCGGTTTATCGAATCGGATCTTATCCGATAATCCGGCAGACCTGCTGAAAGTATCAGATCCGATAATTTTGGCGTTTTGCAGCGGGTTTTTTTTAAGTCACTGCTTTTGTGGCGGCTTTTCTCTACACTTCGGTGGCTGTCATTAAACCCTGGGGAGCCTGATCACGAATCGGCGATGAAAAGCGCCGGTTCGTGATCCTTTCCCTGAGCTGGACGACATCTTGGATGTCGGCCAAGCCTCCGGGAACTCCCCCTGAGGACTGGCGCCATCGTGCATAGCACGATGACGCCAGTCCTGGAGTTAACCCCTAGCTGCCACCAATGGTGGAGATAGCGGGTTCCAATGAACCCCCTATCTCCCGATCCGTGGCAGCTAGGGGTTAATATTTGATATCGTTGGATCGGCCAGAGCATGGCCTTTCCAACGATATCAAACATGATAATGAAACAAGTTGTAAAAAAAAAATTAAAAATAAAATATATATATTTAAAAAAAATTCTAAAAATAAAAAATAAACAAGTTTTTTTTGTTTGTTTTGTTAATGCAGCAATATTGTTCCCATTTCAATTATAATGTGAACAATAATGCTGCATTAACGATTTTTGTATGCGGTTCGTTTGTTAAAAATAGCAACATTTTCCCCCAAAAAAATGTAACGGGTCCCCATTTCTAATTTTTTTAACAAGCGCACCCCATTCAAAATATAACCGCAAACAATCGCATGTTAAAATGTGAAAAAAAAACCACTTTACACATAATAAATTATTGAAAATTCAAATTTTATTGCATTTTTTTTATAATATACAGACATGACATAATGTATACATATAATAATGACATATTATGAATCTGGGGAGTCTGCGGAAAGAACGATATATAATATGTCTGGGTCATATAATAAAATAAGGCTTCAAAACGCGGTTAAACATGATGAGCGAAACCAGTAAAAATGACCTCAGCACAGGGGTGTGAAAAGCCCCAGCAGCGAAAGGGTTAAGTTGCCTCTGATGCCAGGACGCAGGGAGGATTTTTCTAGAAGGGTTTTCAGCGTGTGTGGAGGTTTGAGCGGGAGAGGTGTGGGAGGAGTCACCAGGAGGGCACTTAAGGCGCGTGTGGAGCGGCTCTGCACGCCTTTTTCTCCTGAGATAGAGCTGGAAAAATCCCCACCCTCCCACCCTGTTTTATTTAGTTACGGGTTGGGTTGGTTCTTAGTTAGATTATTAGTTTTGTTGGGCTCTTTTTGTCACGGCGGGGGCTTGTAGGCAGTGGTGGGTAGGGGTTCCTTTTATTTAGGCAAATTTTGGTCAGATGGTTGGGAGGTTTTTGTGGTTGGTTGGTTGGTTGGTTGGTTGGTTTGGAGGTGTGTGGTGGTTGTGTAGAGTCCTCTTTCAGCACTGGGTTATTGTATTATTTTTGTTATGGGAATTTTTATGTCATGGTGGTCAGTTTATTGTGTGGAGTTTTAGCTGTGGCCTGCATATATAATAAATATATATATTATTCCACAGTTATGTATTTTTGAGTATGTAGTGTCTCCCTGCGTGCGACTCGGTTATCAGTCGGCGACTTAATCAGACCTAAGTTTAAACTTCAGTACATATTGAGGTACTTTCATTCCACATAAGAAAAGTAACTAGGTGTAAGCTGTAACTTCCTTACCTAAATAAACATACATTTTTTAATTGTCTTATTTCGTAATACATATTAGCTTAATTAATTTTGTGGCACATACAATTACCATGGGTGCTGCTGGGTGTGATTTTTTTTTTACGCCATGATTCTTACTGAGATTTTGTGTATAGACTTTTGATTTATTACATATGACAATCCAACCCAATGCTGCTTAACTGGTTGCCCTGCTTGCATTGGGTGCTGCTGACTGATATTTATCTATGTCTGCTGCACCTTAAATTACTTAATAAGGAGAGATCATGTGTTTACTACAGCGGTATGTAAGCATGCTTAAAGATCATATGCCCCTACAACATGAGCTGATTTTAATTTTACTGATATATCTGCATTAAGGAAGGGAACTAAAAATTACTGAGGAACTGACATGCAAGTAGGATGTTTGGAATGCATACCGAGGAACACACATCAACAAATCACCAAATCTGAGTGCTCCATGAAGATCCAATTCAACCAGGAGACTCCTCAAAAGAAGAAAAGAGACAGGTCACACCAGCTGAAAAGGGTTCGGATTTATTGGAGACTGTGCAGTTAGAAACATAGTAAAATGTCGGCAGATAAGAACCTTTCGGCCCATCTAGTCTGCCCAATTACATGGATACTTGAACTGGATTTATCTTTTATTTAGGATAGCCTTATGCCTATCCCATGCCTGCTTAAATTCAATTACTGTTTTGGCCTCTACCACTTCTACTGGAAGACTGTTCCATGTATCCACCACCCTCTCAGTAAAATAATGCTTCCTGATGTTACTGTTCCCAATAAAATTGCTGCTTTTTTGCCTTACATACCTTAAATCGTGCGACTACACCATTTTCTTTTATGGAAGAAGAAAAGACAGGAAAAAATAATGACATGAATGAGGATTTGCAATAGGAAGAGTGGTTTGTGAAGTAAAAGAATCCCAACGGGGCTCAGCTCCACTGTCCCTCACTTGCCTCCTTTCTTTTGGCACAGGTTGCTTGGTGTGCAAAAACATGGAATGGTTGTCTGACAGTTAAAATCACTGTAAAGTTTTTCAACTGCAATTAATGTATTTTGAAGTAAGATACACTGATCAGTCACAATATTAAAACCACCTGCCTAATATTGGAGGCCCCCCTCGTTCTGCCAAAACAGTTCTGATATGTTGAGCCATGTTCTCTACAAAACCTCTAAACGTGTTCTGTGCTATCTGGCACCAAGACATTAGCAGCAGATCCTTTGGGTTTAGAGTTGGGGCCTCCATGGATAGGGTTTTTTGTTCCAGCACATCCCGCAGATGCTCAATCGGATTGAGATCTGGGGAATATGAAGGCCAAGGCAACACTTTGAAATGTTTGTCATTTCTGTTAAATCAATTACTGAACACTCTTTTGCTATGTGACAGTGTGTATTATCCTACTGAAAGAGGCCCCTGCCTTAAGCGAATACCACTGCAATGAAGGGGTGTATGTGGTCTGCAACAATCTCTATGAAGGTAGTAGGTGTCAGGCATGTTCTGATACCTTTCTATCATGGCCAACATTAAGATTTTTAGCAATCTGAGCTACAGTAGCTCTTCTGTGTAATCACACCGGACAGGCTAGGGTTTGGTCTCTGTGTGCATTGTTGAACCTTGGGCGCTCATGACCCTGACACCAGTTCACTGGTTGTTCTTTGCACCACTTTTGGTAGCTACTACTAACCACTGCTTACCAGCAACATCCCACAAGACATGCTGTTTTGGAGATGCTCTGACCGAGTCATCTAGCCATCATTATTTGACCCTTGTTAAGGTCAAAATTAGCCAGTAAGCAAAGTGCAGCGTAACACTGAAAAAAGATGGAAAATGTATATATTGTATGATAGTCACAGAGAACAAAGAAAGGGGGTCACCCTAATCAATATTAATAGCTGTTGCTCCAAAACTAATCGATCAAATCACAATTTCACTGTAACAATTGTAATTAAAACATAACTTTTATTAGAACTTGATGAAATGTAGACAATTAAAAATTGATCCAGATGATGATATACAAAAACACAACAAATAACCTATAAAAGAACTGTGCTACCCAATAATTGCGGATATCAATAAATCCAGGCTTGGTGCTTCAATTGATAATATATCTTGACAAACTCTAATTTTATAATCTAGCAGTTCATGCACCTAATAATGTAGCCCATACTGATCACTAAATGCAGACAATAAAGGTAGCAGACAAGAAAACAGAGAAGGGAGAAGAGCCCACCTGGCTCACAATTATTTTAGAGGTGTATTTAGAACATCCACGTTCCTCCAGACATGCACCTTCAATGCCTTCACAAGGCCAAAATAATGCCAAATCACCACTGAAGCGTATTATAAGGCAATGTATCAATAGTCGCTATTCTGTTGGAGTGGTATTTCAGAGTTAACTTTTCCTTCCCTTCTCTACTGCACACTCAAACCTTGTTAAGGTCACTCAGATCTTTTCTCGTGCCCTTTTTTCCTGCTTCAACACATGAAACTCAAAAATTGATTTCTTCACTTGCTCCAATATATCCCACCCCTTGACAGGTACCATTGTAACAATTTAATCAAAGTTATTCACTTCAACTGTCAGTGGTTTTAATGTTGAGGTTGATCCGTGTACATGTAGACAACCCCTTGAAACTTCTTATATGTTGCGAATTGTTGAACTATAGCCCAACAATAAAAATCATTCATTCTGTGAGTGCCAGATCATGACATAAAGAATATATTATGAAAAGTGCCCTAAGCTGACAGCATGGTAGATTACCTGGTGAATTTGCGGATCATAACATTTTCTATGCTTCCCAGGGAACAGTCTAATATTGTATAGGTTGCTGTCTCATAGACCTTTCAAGTAAGGGTAGAAATAAGAATTTCGATAGTTTTTCCAATATTTTCATTCCTCTCTTTTGTGTCGGAGCTTGGGTTCTTGCAGAGTTTTAGATCTTGAATATTTAATTCATGTCTGAATTATCTCTTGCAGCCTTATCAATGCTGACTTCTGTGTGGGGTCTGTCTGCATCGCTTTCGGAGGAGTCCTTGGCAAAGTGAGCCCTGTACAAGTACTGGTCATGACCTTGTTCCAAGTTACACTCTTCTCAGTGAATGAATGGGTCCTCCTAAACCAACTCCATGTAAGATTTTATTTTAATGATTAAAATACAGTCTGTGGATTCAGATTAGGTACATTATTTTTCTAGTAGTAGGGTCTATCGTGGATTCAGTGCAACAATAAGTTAAAATGTAACATTTAATATTGTTAGATAAAAAGAATCTGGAAGATGAATGACAAACAAACAAAAAGGTGTATCACAGTGAAAGGGGCTTGAATGATATAGAGCTACCCCAAAGGAAACGACATCTCAGATATCACTGGGTCTTCGTAGTATGGAACTACCACATCTGTGGCTGGATTCCAGCTTGCCTAAAAATATCTGGCTTGCCTGAGAAAATCTGTCTAGCCTTAAACGTAGAAAGCAAGGAAGGTGGGCCTTCGTGGAACCACTTGTATAGGACAGTGAGAAGTAGGGTAGACAGAAAAAAATATATTGCAGTCAAACTGGCTGCTAACTTAACCAAGAGGCAATTGCTAGATATAGTTTTAGAGTCAGAGGTCAGTGCTAGAAGCGCTCATAACTAGAACATGCCTCTTGAATCGATTCACGGCCAAATGAAATAGTAAAATTAATGGCAAAGCATTATGAGTACTCCCTGCTCTACGCGTTTCGCCCAAATTGGCGTCATCAGGAGCAGTGGGGGAGTGACTTAGCGGCAGAGAATGCATGGCAGCATTATTTTTCTTATATGCCCAAACACAATTGTAGGACTAAATCTAAGCACATCATATTAAGATAGTTGCAATAAAAAGGTCAGGTGTTCACAGTCCAGATTTAATATAAGCTATTTGATAGATCGGGGGCTTTGACATAAATTTGAGACCATGATAGAAATTTGTGGTTTGCACAAAGTAAAACCACCATTTTTTGAAAGAAAAAACAGTGGTTAGTAAATAACCATTATCAGTCTTAGTAAAACTAGGCCACCATCTATTAAGTCATCCATTGCCACCTAGCTACACTATATTGCCAAAAGTATTCGCTCACCCATCCAAATAATCAGAATCAGGTGTTCCAATCACTTCCATGGCCACAGGTGTATAAAATCAAGCACCTAGGCATGCAGACTGTTTTTACAAACATTTGTGAAAGAATGGGTCGCCCTCCTGTGATAGGATGCCACCTGTGCAACAAATCCAGTCGTGAAATTTCCTCTCTCCTAAATATTCCTCAGTTAACTGTCAGCTGTATTATAAGAACGTGGAAGTGTTTGGGCACGACAGCAACTCAGCCACGAAGTGGTAGGCCACGTAAACTGACGGAGCGGGGTCAGGTCAGTGGATGCTGAGGCGCATAGTGCGAAGAGGTCGCCACCTTTCTGCAGAGTCAATCGCTACAGACCTCCAAACGTCATGTGGCCTTCAGATTAGCTCAAGAACAGTGCGCAGAGAGCTTCATCCAATGGGTTTCCATGGCCGAGCAGCTGCATCCAAGCCATACATCACCAAGTGTAATGCAAAGCGTCGGATGCAGTGGTGTAAAGCACGCTGCCACTGGATTCTAGAGCAGTGGAGACGCGTTCTCTGGAGTGACGAATCGCGCTTCTCCATCTGGCAATCTGAAGGACGAGTCTGAGTTTGGCTGTTGCCAGGAGAACGGTACTTGTCTGACTGCATTGTGCCAAGTGTAAAGTTTGGTGATGGGGGGATTATGGTATGGGGTTGTTTTTCAGGAGCTGGGCTTGGCCCCTTAGTTCCAGTGAAAGGAACTCTGAATGCTTCAGCATACCAAGACATTTTGGACAATTACATGCTCCCAACTTTGTGGGAACAGTTTGGAGCTGGCCCCTTCCTCTTCCAACATGACTGTGCACCAGTGCACAAAGCAAGGTCCATAAAGACATGGATGACAGAGTCTGGGGTGGATGAAATTGACTGGCCTGCACCGAGTCCTGACCTCAACCCGATAGAACACCTTTGGGATGAATTAGAGCGGAGACTGAGAGCCAGGCCTTCTTGTCCAACATCAGTGTGTGACCTCACAAATGCGCTTCTGGAAGAATGGTCACACTCCTAAACCTTGTGGACAGCCTTCCCAGAAGAGATGAAGCTGTTATAGCTGCAAAGGGTGGACCAAGGTCATATTGAACCCTATGTATTAGGAATGGGATGTCACTTAAGTTCATATGCGAGTCAAGGCAGGTGAGCGAATACTTTTTGGCAATATAGTGTATGTAGCTTTGATGGTAGAACCATATATCAGTGTAGAATTTGTCACACTTGTCAAATATTACATTACATAAACATTTGAAAATGATATAGTGACTAGCATGTATTATTTTCCCAATGATCAATATGATTTATTTCTAACATGTAAATGTAGAGTGTCCTCATATGCCACCAGCAACACTCACTTACATGAGCTGCTGGATTTAATTAGTACAATAAAACATCAGTTGCCATCCTGCAGTTACCACCCAGGTGGAAATTGGTTGAAGATCTTGTTTATGTGATTATGAAGGTGAGACTTCTGTTGCAATAGTATAATTACAGGTACTTTCTAGTCACAAATAAGATTTGACAGGTATGTACATGTTTACTATATACAATATAGCAAAGCCCGACTCTTATTAGAACCAAATGATTTGTATGACATTTTTATGAATTTAATTGGTTATGTGAAACTATCTTTCATCGCAGGTTATCGATGCAGGTGGCTCTATGACTATACATACATTTGGTGCCTATTTTGGCCTGACAGTAGCCTTCATACTTAGACGACCAAAATTGAATGAGAGAAACCACAATGAGGGTTCTGTATATCATTCCGATATTTTTGCAATGATTGGTGAGTTAATTGGGCATGCCTATCTCAGCTGTAGATCATAGTTCATTTTTATTATATGCAAAGTCATACGTATTTAAATATTTTTTTCTAGTAAATGTTGTATGTTGTAGATTTTTTTATGGTCCATCATTATTTTGTGTAGTTAAACTGGACAATCTAGTCCTGAAGGTTTCCTTAACATCATAAGAACCAAGGCTTTATTATCTTTGCTGCGTGTTAAAGACCATATCAATTTTGGCATTTTTGCTATGGACATATTTACCTGTGATTTTCTGCTTTCTGATTTAGTGTACCCCCACATATTATATACCATTTTTGTAATGGACAGATGGAGCTTTTTATTAATGTTCAAAATATAAATTATTTATATTTAGCCACATATGTGCTCCTGATCTAAGCGATCTCTGTAATCGTTCATTAATAATAACAATGAATTTGGTTGATTTCTGCATTTTTTGCAGATCTAGACTTGCCATATATTTGAACTTTGCATTAGATATCATTAACTCTAGAGCAGGGATCTCATACTCTAGCCCTGAAAATGTTTGTTGTCTACAATTCCCAGAATTTGAATTCAATAGAGCATTGAACAATTCCAAAATTCTGATCCTGGACGGAATGACATGAAGGAGGCTGCCGGCATCATATTGCTACTGTACCGGCTCGGCCACAGTTCTTCTTATGCTTATCCCATTGCTCCATGCATGGGTCGTGACACTCACGTAATTTTTAGTTCGGAAATAATTTTTTTGGGGGGGGCAGAGTTTGAGATCCCTGCTCTAGAGCCACCCTTAGCTTTATAATATATAATATTCAAATTGTAGCCATTAAAGGGACCCCACCACTTACATAAATTGTAACTAGATTACTTGTGCATTACAAATAAAACCACTTTATAAAACACATGCTGCTGGGAGGGGTTCTTTGTTTGAAGTCACTGCATGTAAAAAGGAAAAATAAAAAAAGGTTTTGATCTCTTTTTTTCCTTTATGTATTTTTCCCATGATTCAACATTTACCAAAGGTTTTGCTTTGTGGCTCTTGTGTATTCAATCTACATTATCTAACAGATAAGGCAGCAAGAGGCCTATTGTTCTCGAGGCTAACTGAGATAAGAGATGGCAGCTTAATGAGATAAAACAGGGAGCGTCAAGACTTCTAACCTAACCCCTCGTAGTGTCCTTTGAATACAGCTGACAGAATAAAATGATGTGAGTCAGTGACAGACCCATTCACTCCATTCTATGGCCATTGCCACAGAGTGAAGAGAAAGTGATGTATAGAAACTGGGGGGGGCAGTTTACAACAGAAAAGATCACACAATGGATGCACCCAGTGACGCATACAGAGTAAAATATCTCCTTACGTAAACGAACAACATTAAAACAAAGTACATGAAAGATATCAGCATCATAAAATAAACACAATAAGGACATTTCATTTTATGGTGGTACTGTTCCTTTAAGTTCAATTTAAAAGTCTCTGCACTGTTGTTTCAGTTGTTCTCAGCCGTGCTACTCATAGGAAAATATGGAATAATATTAAACTGGAATATAAGAATTTATATGGCTCCTGGAACAAATTCTTTTCAGGCCACGATGAAGGCTACCCTCAGCTCAGTACTAGTCTGTAAACATACCATTACCAATAATACTTTGCACCCAGTATATACATTTATATTATGATGCAGATTTTAATACAAGCTGTTTTCAATCCATCATTTTTTCTGACAGGAGAGAGGTCATAAATAAGCATGCAACAGCTTGAGCAATTTCTTTCTATTTGTCTAATGTTTCAGACGCAAGAGATAAGAATCATTAGGACACAGTAAACAAATGAAATGCTTACATTGACCGACTCTCCTTTTATGAACACAGGAACGCTATTTTTGTGGATGTATTGGCCTAGCTTTAATTCAGCAGTTTCTAACCATGGAGATGCCCAGCACAGAGCTGCAATCAACACTTACTGTTCTTTGGCATCCAGTGTCCTCACAACTATAGCCATCTCTAGCGCGGTGAATAAAACGGGGAAGCTCGATATGGTAAGAACTGCCTATTGCCGCAGAAGGAAACAATTTTATTTTGCTTTTTTGCTTGTGTATGTCAAACCGAAAGAGAAATGTACACCTTCATGTGGCGTCCCCAAAAATCTGAATAAATGCAAAGGTTATTTCAGGAACTAAATGCTATTTCTGCGGCTGTTGTTGATTATACTGAGTTTGTTTTTTTTGATTGGTTCTGCTTGAAAACGTTCTGCTTGAAAACATTCTACTACACCAGTGGTTCCCAAGCATTGTCCTCATGTACCATTAACAGGCCAGATTTTAACCCTTTCCCACCGCAGGATGTTCTATGCCGTCCTCAGGTGCCAGACAAAATCCCTACAGCCAGGTTCCCTAATGCCAACATCCCGACGGCCAACTTCCAGACAGAACAAGTGCCGGACATCCCAACTTTCCTACACGGCCAACTTCCAGACATCCATAATCCCAGCGGCTACCCCTAATACTAACACCCTAACCCTAGGTTTAAGGGGGTTAGGGCTAGGTTTAGGGGGGTTAGGGCTATGGCTAGGTTTAGGGGGGTTAGGGCTATGGCTAGGTTTAGGGGGTTAATGTTAGGGCTAGGATTAGGTGGGTTAGGGCTAGGTTTAGAGGGTTAGGGCTAGGATTAGGTGGGTTAGGGCTAGGTTTAGGGGGTTAGTGTTAGGGCTAGGTTTAGGGGGTTAGGGTTAGGGTGTTAGGGTTAGGTTTAGGGGGGGTTAGGGCTAGGTTTAGGGGGGGTTATGGAGTAGGGTTAGTGTTAGCCGCTGGGATTTTGGATGTCTGGAAGTTGGCCTTTCAGGCAGTTGTCTGTGTAGGGAAGTTGGCCGTGTAGGGAAGTTGGCTGTCAGGGAGTTGTCTGTGTAGGAAAATTGGCCGTTGGGATTTTGGCATTAGGGAACCTGGTTGTAGGGATTTCCACCCAAACCTGCCGTCCTCGCGGCGGGTGGGCCTTGAAGACGCAGGCTGTACAGGCATGCCCCGCTTTCGTCAATGAGTTGCCTAGGCCCCTCCCTGCACCGGCATGTGCCACTTGCCGTTGGCTGCAGAGAGACCGCCTGAACTCAGGCCTTCCCCCTGCAGCCAATGATGCATGCCACGCATTGGCTGCGGGGCGGGCTGATATCAGCGGCACCTGTCAGCGAGGCATACCTGTGCACCTCGCCGGCGTTAACCCACCCCAACGGGTGGCACACTCCTGTCCTTAAAGGGTTAAGGATCACTTTAGGGAATTGCAGACTGAATCCTGCAATCACTGAGCAGCAAATCATTTCACCTGTGCTTCAGATATCTGGCAAGCCTGCTTGTTAGGGGAACTTGAGGACCGCGTTTGGGAACCACCTACACGAAAGAGTGTAGCTATTCCAGCCTTACAGCTGGAATCTCGGCCTGTACTATTGCCATGACAGCACATTCCCAGCTGTCGATTAATCTTTTTCAAGGTGTTAGTACACACTTCAATTACACTTTCCTTTTTCAGGTTAACATTTTATTGTGTAATCATTTCATAACCATTTGTTGTGAACACAGCTCAGGATTCTGAAGGAACTTTGAGGGAAGACGGAGACTTGAATTAATTGTGTCTTCTCAGTGGGTGCAAGCTGAATGTGAAGAGGAGAAATCATGGCTTAAAAGGGACACCAAGGAAATAACGACTGGATGACTTCCTGCAAAAACATAATATTAAGGGTTATAATATTTAATATGTGAGAATGGCTTCTTGATCCAAGGAGAAATCTGACGCCATTCTGGAGTCAAGAAGGATTTTTTTCCCCGGAGTGTTGCATATTGGCGAGCATTTCAGACTGGGTTTTTTGCCTTCTTTTGGATCAACCGCAGTAGGTGATGTGTGAAAGGCTGAACCTGATTGACGCATGTCTTTTTCAGCCTATGTAACTATGAAACGTTGTGCTTATAGTGTTAGGATATTATCATAACAAGGGAAGTCCTGCTCTTACGTGCATATACCCCCTGCACACACCTATGTTCAAGAAAAATACAAAAGGAGCAATTTATCAACCACCAGAAGCACCAGGCTAATCCACGCACTATGATACCTCACAGGATTAATGATCATATCCAGTCCAACTACTTCACATATAAAAACACTGAGAATACATAGGAACAAATATACTTTGAAATATGTCTGTATGATAAAATTATGTGTTTAAGTATTTGCTTTTCAACGCACCCATAAATCCATTACACTGACACATTGTATCATTTGTCTGGTTTCCAAATCTGACACATATTACTCCTTCATGCTCCTGTGGTGTACAGGGAGGGAGCTGCCACATGACACATAAGCATTGCGGTAGGGAAATCAATCATCTAATCAAGGTAGTTAATTTTCCCTAGAATAATTAACTGATGATTTAAATTCTTACCTTCACGTCTATAGATTCTCCACACTGCAGGGCAGTACTTTTTCCCACACTGCACAGCAGGATGTATATATTATTATATACTCCGATACCATAAAGAATCTGATAACATAAATAATCACAAATATCTGTAACACTAAGGCTGGTGTCAGACGAGCGCACTATGTGCACCAGTACTGACGTGCCTCCTGGCGTTTGTCGCAGCGTTGTGATGCTGCGACTGGAGCCGGCCACACGCTGTAGCGCACGCGCAAATTGCACACGCTACAGCAGGCGTGCTGTGTCCGTTTAGAAAGTCTCCCTGTCAAGGCGGTACGACATGTGTTCGACGGGACTGGAAAGCGTGATCCTCCATAGGAGAATCGAGTCTTGCAGCGCTGAACGCATTAACTGCACTCAGCAAGGTGGCCAGATGGGCGATAGAGTGAAATTAACGTCCACTCTCAAAGGGCTTTCCTTCCGCTCTTAAAAACGCTCATCAGACACCAGCCTTAGAGGTATTTTCCGTTTCACACACCTTTTGAAGAATGAGAAATAGACAGATGTCCTTGTAATACTTTCAAATGAGATGGTTTGCTCACTAGCTGTAGACCAACTTGGTGTGTGATCTTGGTAATGGAATTCCCTGGATTCTATTAACAGGTTTATGGGTGGCTCTGGTGTCCTTTAACAAAAAGTAAACTGGGATTGCAGGATCAGAGTCAACTCACAATGGACAACTATTATGATAAGAGCAGTTTGTATTGAGCAGATGCAAAATCACACCAGCTTTTTGGTGACATCTTTCTTTTTTTTGGCTGCTCAACTGAGTAATGAGTAACCGGGCTTCCTTTATATTCCTGCTTCCTATACAAAGTGCAAGAAGTGGAAAATGTTAAGTTATCTGATGTACAAATGGAGTTGGAGCTTAAGATGGAATAGCAGGGCAGCCAGTATCACGTCCAAGAGGTAATATGAATGATCCCATTGTAACAAGGCACATAGTCCTACTCTTCAGAAGTCAATGTCACCCTTTCAGCTAGAGCTAATATCAATGAGGAATTTAATGCAAAGTGGTCCAGTAAAACCATAAAAGGAGAGAGGAATATTTTGACTAACGTACGGGAGAAATTTCATTGGTCCCCCAACCATTGTCGTATCATAGGGCATCAAAGTGCAATATCCTCAAAATATCACATCATGACTATGATTGTTTTTAATCCATCTGCATTTTATCCTCTAAATTCATGCATTTACACATTATTTGCAATGAATAATCAGTTTCTGTCTTTAGTTTATCTGTATTTGATATAATATGATTTGTGATATAAGGGACAATTTACTTTGCAGGTTCACATTCAAAACGCTACCTTGGCTGGAGGTGTAGCAGTTGGCACTGCTGCAGAAATGATGCTTACCCCATACGGATCCCTCATAGTTGGATTTATATGCGGCATTGTATCAACGCTAGGCTATAAATACCTCTCTGTAAGTAATCCATTATGAACCTAAAACTAAAATGAACTATTACTTTCATATTCCATAAATTAACTGTTTCAGTTACAAAATAAATGCAATGCTATTTTCCAGCCTCTTCTGACATCAAAGCTGGGACTCCATGACACATGTGGAATACATAACCTTCATGGTATGCCAGGAATTATCGGCGGAATTGTTGGCGCAGTCACGGCAGCTGCGGCTACTGAGGACGTTTATACTGCACCGGGGTACGATATTATTGGCTGAAAGTAACAGACATTGTAAAATAAATTTCGTATTAACAATTAGTACTCCTAATACTTTGACATATTTACTTTACTATATTAAATATGAATTTAATTCCCATCAAATGTGCTGATAAACAAAATACTGAACCCATGTTAGAACTTGATTGAGGTGAGGTGGATATCTTATGTCTACTAGTCATGTTTTACCTGTTATTGAGCCTCAAGACACTGAACAAGATTTTTCTCCCCTAGGTGTTTCTAGGATTATTTTTTTCCTTAGCTTCAGATAGGAGAATTTCTGGGTGAGGTAACGTTCCCTGAAGGATAGGAGTGTCAGCATCCCCTAATTATTCTTCTAATTATTTATCTATTATTTATTTAGTTTTAGTAATTATACAATGGATTTCCTTCCAGGAAATAAAAAGCAAAACACGTGTAAACTTTTACATTGTATATATTGGAAAAGAATCAGCTAATACCCACCCTAGGGCTACATTACATTGTTGGTGCTAACGTTCACGCTCACCTGAGTGAGCGTTAACGTTAGTCCTGGTGGCCACCGCATATTACAATCCAAACACTAACGGGTTAAGAAATCTGTTACCGTTTTATACCTTGCGCTTTTCAGCGCAAGATTACTGTACTTTGCACTCCCCAGGGCCGGCCCGTCCATGGAGCAGGGTGGAGCAGCCGCTCCAGGCAGCCCTTTGTCAGGGGCAGCATTTTGCCACCCTGGCAAAGGCCATGGCATGGAGAGTGCTTGACCCGAACAAGGCACGGCCCTCCGGCAGGCTGGTGTTTCTTGGAGAAACCCAGCCGCGCCCGCCCCTCTAGCAGGCTGTGCCCACCCCTTTCAGCAGGCCTCATCCACCCCTTATTAGGAAGAGACTGGCAGCTTCATCTGCCCAATGAGTGATACACCGGATCTTGGATTAGAGATATGGGGGTGCTCCAGACCTATCTGACCCCCTGGATAATACTGGTGCCCGTCTGTGTATCCAGGGGGCTCTGTTTGATGTGTTGGTTGTTTCTGGGAGAACAGGTTTTGAGCTAGACCTGTTTCTGGGGGAGGGACTTGACGTCTGGTCCCTGCTGGGAATGCGAGGCTGGCCAGGATCCGGGATGCTGCAGGCTCAGGGCTCCATGGCTGAGTCTGTGGATGGAGACGAGCTGGGGAGTGATGACGGGTTCCAGGGAGAGAGGCCCTGTCGCACCTACTACTGCCTTTACCTGTACCAGACAGGGAGGTCAGACCTGTGTGTAACACTCACTATCTGGGGGGAGGGGTCATTTACCAGACTGAGACACCTGACCCCTGTATTACACACAGCTATCAATTTCCAGACTGACAGGTCAAATCTCTATATAACACTCACTGTGCATGTTGTTATTTTGCAGTCTATCACAGCCAGTGAGTTTTATTGCTGTGGAGCTTTGTAATAAGCTCATAAACGTTGCATTTTTTTTTTGGGGGGGGCAGCAATTCGTCCATCGCTCCAGGCAGCACAGTGGCTTGGGCCGGCCCTGGCACTCCCTATACTTAATATGAGGAGCGCAAAGTGTTAATCAGCGTTAGGATTACAAAGTCCTAACGCTGATTAACGTCTGACTGTGGTTAACAGAAAGTTAACCACGGCCTGGGCTTGGTGCTAACGGATTCTGCTGGTGCAAAATCCATTAACACCAGCAGAAACCCCCCAAAAAAATTCAGATACTCACTTACTATCCCACGGCAAGGACCGCGGCTTCGTCTGCCTCCTCTGTCTGGTGGGAGCAGGGAGAGACTGGGGGAAAATGTCCCCCAGTCTCCCCCTGCGGATCACTATGCCGACCTGCCGGATCTATTCAATTTATTTAGAAAGTGTCCCTTGGATTAGGTTCAGAGGTAGGATTAGGGTTAGGGATTAGCAAAAATATAGCTGAGGTTTTTTTAAACAATGGTAGTGCCATTGTTTGAAGTGGGACCCTAACTTCGAACAACAACAATACCATTGCTTGCATAAACCTCTGATTTTTATTTTCTTCAAACAACTGCAATGCCATGGGTTGAAGCTATTATACTCATACTCAAACTAAAATAGGCACATTTTTAAACTCAACAAGCCACAATGGGTGCAAAACTGGCGCCCATTTTTAAACTTGACGACTTTTTTTAAGATACTGTTACTAAAGTTGGCCACTTGGTGGCAATGGCAAGCCATGGGAAGAGAGACCGAATATCAAGATACAGGAAGTCAATTACTTTATGGTAAAAATCTGGAAAGGCAACAAGGAGCCATTCAAATATAAAGCTTGAATAGTGAAAAGTCCTGAGAACCCATTCTTGTGATATCTTTGCGTTATGCATTTCATTGCGTACTCAGTAATATCATTTTAAGAGCACACTTCATTTATCCCTTTTTCTTCTTGCAGACTGATTGCTATGTTTAGATTTGAAGGTGATTGGGCAAACAGAAGTCCCAGCACTCAAGGCGGGTATCAGGCAGCAGGAATATGTGTCTCTCTTGCTTTTGCCTTTGTGGGAGGAACTATTGTAGGTAAGGAACGTGGCACTTCATTTCTGCACTTCCACAAATGTCTACAGACAATCACAGGCTTGACTAATTCTAACAGCCTATATCTTTCAGACTTTTGAGAAGAAATTTTGTATCCAA
Source organism: Leptobrachium leishanense (assembly GCA_009667805.1). Lineage (NCBI taxonomy): Eukaryota > Metazoa > Chordata > Amphibia > Anura > Megophryidae > Leptobrachium > Leptobrachium leishanense. The sequence goes on along the minus strand of CM019065.1, from coordinate 109,121,575 downwards.
TATCATATTTCTGTCTCCATTTTGCAGAATTCTAGATTTGGCAAAAATGTTTACTTAATTGTATTTGATGTTGACATATTTTGCAATGTAATGCTGGTGGAACATGGATCTCATGCTCGTGAGTTCTTTCTAATAAATACTCACATATTATACAGGACGTCCGAAGCCTTCAGTATAGCTCCTGTTTATGTGACATCTAGTCCATTTTTGATTCAAATTATACATCTGTCTACGCTGGGTTGACCCTTAGAAAACAGGAGCAGTAAAGCTTTCAGGCACAATTTCTACTGAAAATAAAAGCAAAACTGAGATGTAATATGTTGGAATGTAGTTTCATTGTAATTCAAATGAGTTTTAAGTGCAAACATCCAAACTTCCTTTAATGCTGACCATTTTGTAGCAGTATCGATGTAATCAGAGTAATTTTAAACCACTAATTTATAGAGATACGATAAGTACATACTTCATATCTTATCTATTCCTTACTGTAATAACCTACTTGGCAGTCAGATGTCGCCATCTGCTGGCCAAAAGGAATTATTGCAGTTCACGGCTCTATACATTATCAGCAGGGGAAAGTCCCATAGAGACATTCCCAGCAGGTTTTAAAAAGTGTTAGCACCTCGAGCATCATGCCCACAGTGCTAAAATGTTGCGGGCACTTTCTGGAGCACAAATACAAACAAAACTAGTTTTCAACAAATTAATTTAATTTGCTTGTGCCCTTCACAGCTGCAGATCGCGATAACTCGATGTCAGGAACCTAATGTTGTCATTGAGTACCTGAGTTATCTCGATCTTCAGAGTGAAGGGGTTAATATGTGTAACCGGAAGTAAACTGTCTTAGCGTTCCTAATTAAAGCTGGAATAAAGACAAATGTGAATAGAATGGTCATGATTTGCGGCATCATGCAATCAGGAAAATATATTCTGTTCAAACCAATTATTTTTGTCTTTTTTCTAGTTTCTTCAGACTACCTATTTATAATAATAATAATAATGTAATGTCTCTAGGACTCATCCTGAAATTGCCAATCTGGGGAGAGCCCGCTGACGAAAACTGCTTTGAGGATGCGGTATACTGGGAGGTAAGAACCGTAAACATATTAATGTGCAATAACCTATTTAGAGATATCATGTTGTACACAATAAAGTCAATTTATATGATATTATTTTGATATTTAGTTCTTTTGTAAGACTGCAAAAAAGGCATAGTAAACAGGAATATTTAACGAGGTGTCAAATAATGCAAAGTCTTATGGGGTTACAAGGTCTCGACTTACTAGAACTTTCTGTCTACAAATGCCACTCGCTTTCACATCTGGGTAAAACATACCTCAAATTCCTTTCAGGTAACATTTGTGTTTAATGAACTATAGCGATATTGACTATTTTATCCTTTGACAGGCGATAGAAGGATTAAGAGACATTTCACAAATGGCATCTTCATGCTCACCACTAGATGCCAGTAAAACATAACTAAAGTAGTATATTGGAAAGGGACAGTATTGTGGACAACATTAAAGTCTGGTTTCAAACTGCTCAAGGTTTCTCCATTACGTTATGGCAGGTATTTAAAGCAAGTAGACAGCTATTCCAGAGTCGATGGGTAATAATTCATGAGGCTCAGTAACCAACACAGCACCATATACAATGGTTATCCAGAAAAAAGTGATGGAGCCAGGTACGATCCAGTATTAAAGGCACTTATATTTGGAAAAACTGGGCAATATTTTTGCTGCTGGTGAAGCCTTTCTCAACGTTGAAAGGCTGCACTAGCACCTGAAACGTTGCCCTGTTTTTTAAAATAAAAGTGTCTTCTTTGCTACTGGATCGAGCCTGGCTCCATCTCTTTTTTTCTGGATACACTGAGGAGTTGGTGACTCTGGAACCCCCTGAGCACCCAGTAACTGGTATTGTATTTATTGACTTGTAAGACAGTCGGCCTATGTGCAGGAAGTCCATTCCTGTATTGATACAAAATGGTTATGGCTTGACTACCTATTCCAAAAGTAGCTGCATTACCACTTGACTTTTTGAAGACAACTGCACTTTTGGAAATGTGGTCCTCTTCCTACACTATTCTGTGATTCCACGGTGCTTGTTAATACCACAATAGTCAAGAAAGCAAAAATAGAGGGCTCTATTAACTTCTTCGCACAAAAATGCACGTGCAGCGCTATTTCTTTTGCGCGCAGCGTTAAACGTTAACGCACGAAAAATAACGGTGATATTACAACCCATGCGCATTTTTTCATCCGTCAAAAAATAACGCACGTAAAAAAGACATGCAAAAACGCACGCGCATTAACGTTGCACGCAGAAATCGGTGTGCCGACTGTTTTTTAGCGCAATTCAGCCAATCAGAATTAAGAACCACAATTGTCTCCCATTCAGTTTTTGCACCTGTCAAAATCAATCGGAGTATATATGCTGCAGCAATAATAAAAACACGCACAACTTCTCAATTTTATTGTTTGGGTATGTGTAGAATGTGTAACTATACTTTGCTGTATTTTTTTTTGGGCTGGTGTATTTGGTTTTGGCCAGGACGTTCAGATTTGCCGTTACCACCAGCTTTTAAAAGACGTTAAAATTATGCGATCAAACGTTGTCTGTTAAAATTTGCGCATAGATTGTAATACCATCTGCGTACCAGCGCATAAACGCATTTGCGCTCACAATGTTAAGTATAGGACGCGCAAAGTACATTACGCTCGCAAAGGGTTAGCGCAGGTTCACTAGCGGTAGACGTTAACGCACATTTTTTGCGCGGACATTGTAATACGACGTTCTGCGCAAAGGGTTTTTCCCCTCGCGTTAATGCGTTTTTTCGCACACGTTAACATTTGCGCAAAGAAGTTAATAGAGCCCAGAGTGTTTAAGGAGCAGTAAAGTGATGTATTTTAGAATGGATCCTACTGTTGGGCATTTTTGCCATTAGCATTATTAACACTTTTAGCCAGTTAACGGTAATGTCCTAACGGAAGGAGTATTTCATTACATTATTATGAACCCATGCACAGCCATGTGCAGTACCACCATTCGTGTTAATGGGTTGTTAGCATAAGTCAGGCTACCTACTGCTACCTGGATTAATACTTAGGACTTGTGCTTTTCACTGATACAGTGGCAGACGAACCATATGATATGTCCACCTAATTCTACAATGGAATGGATTGTATCTTTGGAATTTATTTTAGTAGCCAATGCACCGTAAATTCAGGGACATGATCAGGACAGGTCTCGCTATAGTGTAAGAGAAAATACCTGGCAAGGAGTAGACCACTCTATGCCAACACCCAAACAGACACTCCTGATAAAACTCAGTAAATTCTGGTTCTTTAAACTCATTATTCAAATCCCCAAGTAATGTGCACATGCTGAATTCTTTATCTGAAAGGCTAGAAAGAGGACAGCCTTTCTGAGAATTCTTCAACTCGTCCCTGCTACCAATATACCAAATATTTGATTGTATAGCTTGTGCAGAAAGACGAGACATGGGAGATATGATAGAAACATTTAAATACTGTATGTAAAGGGAATCTACAAGGTAGAGGAAGGGAGTATATTTAAAAGGAAACAAAGTAGCAAAACAAGAGGACATAGTCATATATTAGAGGGGCAAAGGTTTAAAAGTAACAACAGGAAGCATTATTTTACTGAGAGGGTGGTGAATAAATGGAACAGCCTTCCAGTAGAAGTGGCAGAGGCTAAAACAGTGAGTTTAGCAGGCACAGGGCAGCTATCAGGGGGTGACAGCCCATGACATGTACAGGGGCCCAGTTTATCCAGGGGGGCCTTGCCAAACCCTTTGTGCACTTTAAGTGCCAAATAGGTAAGGGCCCCTCCATGCCACCCAGAACTGGCCAACCAAGATACCAGCAATTTTCCCAGTGGGCCGGTGCATCTAAGGGCCGGGCAGAGCACTCTGGCTCATAACGGAGTGATCGATTAGTATGATCTGCACCAGGGAACACTTTATATCCCATTTCTGGACAACCAGGGATTTAGCTCATTCCCAGTATAATAAGGTTTACAGAAAGAGGCAAAATGTTATGTTTTTAATTATCTTATTGAAATGGGCAGCTGGCAGAAGGGGTCCCTGACCAGTGGTTTAGTAAGGAGCCCCACAATTTCTGATGGCAGTCCTCCTGAGCAGGCATGGGATAGGCATAAGGCTATCCTAAATAAAGCCGACATATTCTATGTTTCTATGTTGATTGACAAATAGGGGGTATTTTTTTTATTATTTTACTTAGAAAATTTATAAATTAGCACAATATCTAGCCAGCATTCAAACTAAAATAACACTGTAGACAGCAAGTTTTCTTTAAATTAATACCGTCTCTGTCTGTACTCTTTTGGTACATTGTACAGTGCTCTATATAGCAGGGTATCTGGTTTGTGAATTCATTTTAACTCTGCTTGGAGAAGAGGAATATCTTTCTTCCTTACTGGACCACCAGTGAAATAGAAATAATGGAGGCCAGAAAGTCATGTAGCATTTTTTGGCTTGGAGCTTGGTTACTGTCATATCCCCATCTGATTCATGATATTAATTTTCTGATTTTGTATGATGAATGGTTAAAAAGTGCAGTCAACAAACAGCTCAGTTGACCATGTTCCTGCTCGCCTTACAGATTCCTAACGAAGAAGAGGAGGTAGAAACCAGCAATCAATACGTCGCTCATGAACCACAATATCACAATACCTTAAAGATGTCTGAAGAGCCTTAATATCTGATCTGGTCACAATACCCAGCTCAGTAAATCGGATGTCACACTTTCTTTGCTTTGAACCAAGTTTTTGCCTTTTCAACCATTGGAGTGAAATCAAAACATTTGTCGTTTCATGGCACTTTAAAATGAGACTTGTGAATATCAGTGCAGTGTGTAGAGTAGTTCCTGAGACGTCCTTGATTGCATATATGTTCAGAAATCGTGTGATCATATGTTCCCACCAATCAGAGACAAGGTACTGAGCAATATATAGCATCTGTCACAGGGACAGGTTAGCAAAAATCTGTTATAAACATCTAATGTTATGGTCTTTATTTTGTTCTGCAACAAATGACTATTTTTTTTATGAACTGAACATAGAGAACTATAAATTATTGCACTTTAAGTATTCAACTACTTATGTTTGCTCTATTCAAGGAGTAAAAGACATATGGCAAATGGCAAGACATGTTGTAATCCAAGAAACATTTTAACAAACATTTAAAAAGAATTAAGACCAGTTTAACAGGTTTCGCTTGACAATTAACCTGTCGTCTTTGACATTTTTCTTTCATTAAATTGGCCCTTTGGAAACAGTTTAAGTATCATGTGGTTTTTTTTTCCGGATAGTTTAGTAATTGCTTGGGGATATTAGAGTTATTGACCTCATCCAGCGATTTTAAGAATTTTCAGTCTTCCGACATATTGACAGGGCAGTAAAACCATCATGGCTCACAGTTTATTTTTTTTAAGGATATATATCACCAATTAACAAAGCGGATATTTACATTTTGTTAAACAGTCAATTAAAGCCGCAGATTGTTCCTGATATGCCCGACCGTTGGTCCCCCTATGTTCAGAAATGAGTACAGTGCCCTTGAGTTCGTGTAGGTACACTATATTGCCAAAAGTATTCGCTCATCCATCCATATGCGAGTCAAGGCAGGTGAGCGAATACTTTTGGCAATATAGTGTATCTCTGTGCCTTTAGATGATTCTTCTCTTTATCTCCATGATACATACGGAGAGAAAAACATATAGAAACAATTGGTGTAGTATATCCTATTAGGTGTAAATCTTTAATAATTTCCTGTGATTTTTAAACTTACATACATTGAGCCTCGAACTGGCTCTAGTATGTTCCACCTTATAGGTATTTTCTTCTTATACTCAGGCACCTATTAACCTGTTTGGCTGGTCTTCTTCCGATAACCCATATGCAAGGGAAAGAACAAAGGGAAATCCCCTAGTGTAATTCTGTGCAACTTGCAGTATTATAAAGAAAAGATGCCGATGGCACACTCACTCAGAATTGAGCCTCCAGGCTCCTGGGTTGCTCTCCAGTGAATTTAAGGAAAATTCACAAAACCCTCTCTAGACGTAAAAACAGGAACGGCAGGAAATAGGAGAAAAGCGATTTTAATAAAATTCTGTGTCCCAGAACACGTTTCGCCGGTGTACCGACTTTATCAGCTGACAAAAAAACAAGTTTAACTTCTTTAAAATCACAAGAAATTATTAAACATTTACACCTAAAAGGATATACTGCACCAATTGTTTCTATAGGTTTTTCTCTCCATATGTATCATTGAGATAAAGAGAAGACTCGTCTAAAGGCACAGAGATACCTACACGAACTCAAGGGCGCTGTACCCATTTCCAAACATTTGTGACTGTTGTGGTCAAGTATTGGTTATATTTGGGGAAACCACCATAAGGATACATAGCGACAAACCAAATTTATTGGTGGGAGGGGGATTGCACTGATGTAGAGCTCCACTGAATCTGTTTGACGCATAGTTTCTGTTGGTCCCCCTATACCTAACAATAAATGATCAGCCCGGGATTAGCTAAACTTCACTGTTGCCTGTGTTCAGAGGATCTCTTATTGGAGAGTCAGCTTAAAATCATGCCAGATCAGCTTTTCTCACCCATACGTAGCGTTTAAATGCAACAAGTGTAACACTGAGACTAATTAAAAACCCTGTAGTTGGCAAATGTTTAAAGTTTACATATAAACTCTGTAGGTTAGCACTGGACTGAAATTGACTTTGTTTACTGAATACTTTACAAATACGCTGATAAATATCCTGATATTAAAAAATATTTTACAAAGTGTCTAAGTTTTCATTACAAGCCATTAACTTGTGAGTTGGGTTAACTAAGAAACAGCTCCAATTCACATTCCAATGAAGTCAACTACTGAACTATCAATGAATATATTCAATATACTTTTCTGGGTATTTTGCCAGATCTTTAAGTTTAACCCAGGTTTAGAAGTCAAGAGAGAACACTTGGGAACTCATTTCAACCGGTATTATACCAGATGGACAGAGTCTTCATTTAGTCTAGAATCTGTAAATATGTGCTATTGCTTCTATGCAGAGATGCTGGGCTAGATTAAGAACCTAACTCTAACATGGGGACACTAACAGGGAAAACCTGCGCCTGCAGATTTCCCCATTTTGGCGTTAGAATCCAGGGCAGGCACTATCTCCCCGGGAATAAAGCGCTAACCTCAGTGATACAATGGTAGCGTATCCTCGCCACCACAAGTATCACCTACTGGAGTCCGTAGGACTCCATGGCTGGTTGCACTGCTGTGCCGAGAGCCCTGAGTGATCTCTCTCTAGCGAGATCGTGCAGCGCCACGGGGTGATCGTGGAGGGAGACTGGGAACAAATTGTCCCCAATCTCGCTCTGCTTGTGGCCAGGAGTAATGGCAGATCAGGCCACCGTTCTTGCCGCGGGATGAGAGAGGAGTATCTGATTTATAAGGGGGTTTAGGGGGTGTTACATGATTCTGCAAAAGTGGAATCATTTAGCACCAGCTTTTAGGACTCGCAAAAAACTTGTTTAACACATCGGTGCAGCAATTAGCACTAGGACTTTGTAATGCCTTACTTATCCTAACTTTAGTTACTGATTGCGCTCTACATGTTACACATAGGGGGCCCTATTACATACTGATTGCTAACTGTAGTGTTTGGGTGAGTAAGCGTTAACATCAGGATAAGGGACTTTAACACATGCCCCCCATATTACATCCCTAACCCTAAACAGTGATAAAATCTGTTAGAGCATCAGTGATTGCACTAGCTTGGACAAGCTTACTGTACTTTGCAAACACTATGTTCAGGGATGTAATATGGGGGCATGCGTTAAAGTCACTTATCCTGACGTTAACACTTACTCACCCGAACGCTAAAATCTGCACGTGCAGATTTCCCCGTAACATTCCCATGTTACCATGATATTCCAGGGTAAGCGCTAACTCAGCATCTTCCCCAACAACGCAACGCTAAATTCTTGGATACTTGCGGCACCACTTCATTTTTGCGCAAGTATCACCTTAGTATCACAGCGCATCGAAGCCGTGAGTCCTGCACAATCTCGCTCTCATGAGATCGCACAGCACGCGGAGTGATCGCGGAGGGAGACTGAGAATTATTTGTTCCCAGTCTCACTCTGTGCCCAGAAGAAGCGACGCATCTGCAAATCGAGAATCATGTAACGTCAGATTTTAGAAGGTGCTAACTTCTGGCTGTCCGCATCCCGACAGTTATTAGCACTAGCACTTTGTAATATCTTACTTTTAAAAACACTAATGGATGTTTGCGCTCCTTATGTTAAGTATAGGATGCGCAAAGTAGGGATGAGCCGAACACCCGAGTTCGGTTCGCATTCGAACTCGAACTTTTCAAAAGTTCGAATTCGAGCTCGAACACGAACTCAATACGAGTCAATGGGACACAAAGTTCGGTTTTTAGAGTGCCCTCCAAGAGGGCTTATATGCTCGATATTTGCCATAAAAGGTGTATGGGGGTCCGGGTAGTGCCCTGGGGGACAGGAAACAAGGGCAAAAAGTTAAAAAAAACGTTTTTAAAGGGACAGTGAGTTTTCCATGAAATAAGGGTTAAAAATAAATAACGTGCCGAGGAGGTCCCCATAACCTGCCCGTGAAGTGGTGGATTTCTAGGATGTATAGAAACATTTAAAAACAATGTCCGGGTCCGGGTAGTGCCCTGGGGGACAGGAAACAAGGACAAAAAGTTTAAAAAAATATATGTTTTTAACCCCTTCACTGCTGATAACGTGTGGGACACTTCCTCAGTTACTCCCGCTGTATGCTGAGGAGGACGTGTCCCACACGTCATCAGCTTTGCGAGACCCCCGGCGGAGATACTCACCTCTCTGTCCGGGGTCCCGCGGCGTTCTGACTTCAGCGTCCTCAGATGCTGAAGTCAAGCTCCTCCCAACGTAAATGACGTCATTGCGCCATGCGCGATGACGTCATTTCCAGGTGACCCCCGCAATGCTGGGAGATTGCCTGGAAGGGAGGGGGGGAACCGTTCGGATCCCTCCCGATCGGGAGGTCCCACAAAAAGAAGCCAGGCACCGCTTAAAAGGGGAGAGTCTCCCCTTATAAGCGGTACCTGGCTTTAACCCCTTAGGCACCGGGTCGCACTTCGGCACCTTGCGGCGCCGAAGTGCGGCCTAGCTCCGGTGGGGGCCGCCATCTTGTGTGGCAGCTCAACCCCCGGGTCCCCCCTCACTGCCTGACGTCCTCACGCATAGTGTGATGACGTCAGATAGCCGGGGAACCCCTAGCTGCTTGGAATCCCCTGGTGGAGATAGGGGGTTCATTTGAACCCCGATATCTCCAGAACCGTGGCAGCTAGGGGGTCATGGAGGGCAGTGGTGTAGTGTGGGGGGGCTGGGGGCGGTGGCCCTGGGCACAGTTTTCTCAGGGGCGCATAATTTCAAAAGAAATTTGCGCCCCTAAAAGTATCAGGCCCGGACTGACCCCCTGTGCCCTCGGGCGCCGCCCAAGGGCCCGCGGGTTGAGGGGGCCCGGATGCCATGCAGCAGGAGAGCCCAGTCCTGAACAGTGTGAGCCCGTGTTGAAGGGGAGGCGGCTACGTGCGTGCGCAGGTCACGCGGTCTGGCCAGTCAGGTGGTACTGAGTCTCTGTACCACCTGACTGGCCACCCGCATGACCTGCGCATGCACGCAAGCACGCAGCCTCCTCCCCTTCAACACGGACTCTCACGCTGTTCAGGACCGGGCACTCCCGCTGCATGGCATCCGGGCCCCTTCAATCCGCTGCATGGAATCCAGCCCCCAACCCCTGCTGGCATCCGGAGCTGGGACAATATCCATATGAGCTGGGGCAATATCCAGGTGAGAGCTGGAGCAATATCCAGGTGAGCTGGGGCAATATCCATGCGAGCTGGGGCAATATCCAGGTGAGCTGGGGCAATATCCATGAGAGCTGGGGCAATATCCATGAGAGCTGGGGCAATATCCATATGAGCTGGGGCAATATGCAGGTGAGCTGGGGCAATATCCATGTGAGCTGGAGCAATAGCTAGGTGAGCTGCGGCAATATCCATGTGAGCTGGGGCAATATCCAGGTGAGCTGGGGCAATATCCATGAGAGCTGGGGCAATATCCATGTGAGCTGGGGCAATATCCATATGAGCTGGGGCGATATCCATATGAGCTGGTGCAATATCCATATGAGCTGGGGCAATATCCATGAGAGCTGGGGCAATATCCATGTGAGCTGGGGCAATATCCATGTGAGCTGGGGCAATATCCATGAGAGCTGGGGCAATATCCATGTGAGCTGGGGCAATATCCATGAGAGTTGGGGCAATATCCATGAGAGCTGGGGCAATATCCATATGAGCTGGGGCAATATCCATATGAGCTGGGGCAATATCCATGTGAGCTGGGGCATATCCATGTGAGGCTTGGGGATATCTACATGTGAGCTGGGGACAGTCTGTGTATATGTATCTGGGGGAAATATACTTGTGAGCTGGGGGCATTTTTATATGAGGTCTGTTCTTATTGGAAAGCGTTCACATGACATAAAATAAAAGTATTGGTACTCGGTATCAGTGAGTACTTTTAAAAAATATCGGTACTCGTACTCAGTGTTAAAAAAAGTGGTATTGGTGCATCCCTAGTTTTCATTTGTAGTTTTTTGTTTAATCACCTGCAGCGATATTGTTCACATTTCAATTATAATGCGAACAATGATGCTGCACTAATGATTTTTTTCTATGGTGTGCGTTTGCTAAAAATCACATAATTCCCCCCAAAAAATTTAATAAGTCCCCATTTCTAATTTTTGTACAAGCGCACCCCATTGAAAATATAACCGCAAATGTTCATGTGATAAAAGGTGAAAAAAAACACTTTACACGCTGCAGATGATTAAAAATTCAAGTTTTATTTCATTGTTTGTTATAATATACAGGCAGAACATGACGTATACATATAACAATGATATATTATGAATCTGCCGAGACTGCCGGAAAGAACGATATATAATATGTCTGGGTCGTATAATAAAATGTGGCTTCAAATCGCGTTTAAACATGATGAGCAAAAGTGGTAAAAATTAGCTCAGCACACAGCGGTGAAATGCCTCAGCAGTGAAAGGGTTAAAGGAACAGTGAGTTTCCATAAAATAAGGGTTAAAAATAAAAACGAAAAATTCCTTCAAATATCGTGCCTAGGAGGTCCCCATAACCTGCCCGTGAAGTGGTGGATTTGTAGGATCTATGGAAACATCACCACCACAGACCCACACACGACACCTAGCACTCCCAGTCTGCATACAATGTATCAAATTTATTATTTATTTATTTATTTTTTATTTATAAAGGATTTTACCAGGAAGGATACATTGAGATTTCTCTCGTTTTCAAGTATGTCCTGGGTTCAAGTACATTGAAGTGTTACATTTACAGAAATACAAAGTAATACAATGTAAGATATTAACAACACAAATATACAGATTAACAGAAAATAAATATGTAGGAAATATAGTCACTAGGTTACATGTTTACAGGTGCATTCTGTATTGAGGTATGTTAATAGGGAAATTTTGAGTGACTTAAGACTGGTGGAAGATTTGATGGTGTCTGGGAGGTTATTCCATAATTGTGGTGCTCTGTAGGAAAATGAGGACCGTGCCACTGTCTTTTTGTATTGTGGTATTGCAAGTAAGGTGCTGGTCCTGGATCGGAGGTTATAGGATGAGGGAGCTGCTGGGGAAGCAGTCTATTCAGGTAGGGTGGCAGCTTCCCAGAGATGCTCTTAAACACCAGGCTGGAAAGGTGAAGGGTGCGTCTGGATTCTAGCGATGGCCAGTTTAGCTGTTTTAACATGTCACAATGGTGGGTCATGTAGTTACATTGTAGCGCAAAGCGGCAGAATGAGTTATACGTTGTAGTAAGTTTATGAAGGTGTGTTTGCGGGGCGGCTGCATACACTACATCTCCGTAATCAATAGCCGGCATAAGCATTTGCTGTACAATCTGCTTTCTTACCGCGGGACTCAGGCAGGATTTGTTTCTGTACAGGGCACCTAGTTTGGGGTAAAGTTTAGATGAGAGTTTTTCGATGTGGGGGCCAAAGGATAGATTAGGGTCCAACCACATACCTAGATATTTGAGAGAAGTGACTGTGGTCAGTGTGCCATTTGATATTGTCCCAACACATAGATGGGGATTTTGCAATTTGTGTAGTTTAGGTGCTGTTCCAAAGAGCATCGTTACAGTTTTGTCAGTATTTAAAAAAAGTTTGTTGTTTTTGATCCACTTTTCTACCTCTGTGAATTGTTCTTGCAGCACGGCCTCCAGCTGCGGGAGATTTGGTTTGCTGGTATAGATCACAGTGTCGTCTGCGTACATATGTACAGTTGAGGCTTTGCAGACGTTGGGCAGATCATTTATGAATATTGTGAATAGCAGGGGGCCTAGTATTGAGCCTTGGGGTACACCGCAAGTGACTGGGAGCAGGAGGGAGGAGCTGCCAGAAATTGACACATATTGTGATCGGTCGGATACATATGATTGAAACCAGGTTAGCATGCGATCACCAATGCCAGAGTTTTTAAGTTTTTCTAACAAGATGCCATGGTCTACCGTGTCAAAGGCCTTGGCAAAATCAAGGAAGATGGCTCCAGTTAGGTTTCCTTGTTCCATCCCAGCTTGGATATCATTGCAGACTTTTAAAAGGGCGGTTGTGGTTGAGTGATTTGGGCGAAAGCCTGATTGATCCGGGGTTAAGTAGTTCCAATATTGATAATAATCATGTAATTGTGTGTAGACACATTTTTCCAAGACTTTTGACATTACAGGGAGCAACGATATCGGACGGTAGTTGGATACCAAAGTACTGTCACCACTTTTATGGATAGGTACCACTCTTGCAGTCTTCCAGAGCTTGGGTATGTAACCAGTTGCCAGTGACTCATTTATTAGGGTTGCGACTGGATTTGCAATTGCTGGCGCACTGATTTTCAGCAGCATTGCTGGTATTTGATCAGGTCCAGACTGGTATTTCATTTTTTGCTTACGGAGAAGTTTAGTAACGACACTGACAGGCACTGGTCTAAAACTGAATTCCTGTCTGATACAGGGACTTTGCACAGTTGGGGGGCCTGACCTGCATGAGGCCTCTCTGATTGCATGTCATTTCCTAGCTTGGCAATCAAAGTGGTGGCACATCCAACAAAATAATCATTAAAGGCATTTGCTACATCTAGCGGGTGTTGCAGGGCTTGGTTGTTTACTTTGACAGCAGCTGGCTGGGAGTGGACTGGGGGTGATTGTATGTTACTTATGGTTCTCCAAAAGTTTCTAGGGTTTGAGATGTTATTGTTTAGATTTTCATTGAAGTAATGGGCTTTGGCCATTTTTGTTTGTTTTGTGCATTCATTCATTTGTGCAAATTCATGAGACCGGACTAATTAGAAGCACATGTTATTTCCAAACACTAATTAAACACCTGTTGTTTACGCCGTTTGAGAGCACAGGTCATTTAGAGGTGAGAATCTTTGCACCTAGACATTAGTTTTTAATTCAATATCTAATAAACCGTTGCTTATAATATTCTGCAGTAAAGAGTCTCTTTATTTCGATTTTTTTAGTATTTTTTAAGCATTTTTTATACTTTATTTTTCGAACTCGAGCCGAACACGCCAAAAAGTTCGAAGTTCGCGAACTTTCGAACTGGCGATGTTCGAATCGAACGCCGAACTAATCAAACCGAACAGCTCATCCCTAGCGCAAAGTACAGTAAGTTTGCGGAAGCTAGCACAAAAAATGATGAGCTAACGGATTACTAACGAGGTTAGCATCAAGAAAGTAATATGGGTGGCATGTGTTAAACACATTTATCCTGGCGCTAACGCTTACAAATCGAGTCGCAAACGGTAGCGCCAACTATGTAATAGAGCCCAACCACTCTATACACTATAATGGCTCTGGTAAGTTTACAACAGCTCTGATTAATTAAGCACCAAGTTTTGAATAGGGCCCTTAGAGTATTAGTTTGGACCTTTCTCAGCTCCTACAGTTAGACCTGTTATCCCTATGTGCAATTCTTATAGCCTCTGTCTCTATTACTGAAGCAGGTCCCATAACTATGACATTCTTATCATCTAATGTCGAACACACAACAGTTATGGTTTTGTCAACACACAGACATAAGTTGGTTTTGCGCCCAATGTTCCCAATATTAAATAGGAGACAAAGAATGGTACACTACCGTGTCCTAATCTCTCAAGTCTTTGCTTTTAGTTGTCCCACATATGAAAGACATAAACAACATACATATCATAGTATATTCCGTATACAATATGAATATATAAATCGCTCGAATCGTGTCTCAATCCCCTAACTTCTCTTCCTTCAAACGCTCCCTTAAAACATTCCTATTTAGGGAAGCCTACCACCCAACTCACTGACGCAACCATCAATCACTCTCACCTTACAGTCCTCTCCTCCTGTTTCCAACCCCAACCCTCCCAGATTGTGAGTTCCTACGGGAATAGGGCCCTCATCTCCTCCTGTACTGTTTGTCAAATGTTGTTCAATGTATTATAACCCTGTCTATACTGTGCTTACTGTACAGCGCTGCGGAATATGCTGGCGCTTTATAAATAAAGAATAATAATAACAATAATTTAAAGGAGCCCTAACCGGCTCGGGTGTCTTTCATTTGTGGGTTATTAATATGGCTACCCAGCAGCCCTTATACCGTATAAGGGCTGCTGGGTAGCCATATTAATAACCCACAAGTGAAGACTAGGGATGAGCCGAACACCCCCGTGTTCGGTTCGCATTCGAACAATTTCAAAAGTTCAAGTTCGAACGCAAACATGAACCGAACTCAATGCAAGTCAATGGGACTCAAAAGTTTATTTGCCATAAAAGGTGTATGAGGGTCGGGGTAGTGCCCTGGGGGACAGGAATCAAGGAAAACAAGTTTTAAAAAAAAGTTTTTAAAAGAACAGTGAGTTTTCCATGAAATAAGGGTTAAAAATGAAAATGAAAAATTCCTTCAAATATCGTGCCTAGGAGGTCCCCATAACCTGCCCGTGAAGTGGCGGATTTGTAGGATGTATAGAAACATTTAAAAAACAAAAAATGACATAACAAATGACGGTAAACGGTTTTCCTTTAATCTATTCATAAACAACTGCTTGGGGCGGCAGTCTGTATTACAAAAGGAGACATTTTAGGACACGCAGAACAAGTTTACTGATTTTTTTGGCTAAATTATGGTGAAACTTATGCAGGCTTTGGATGAAAGTAACAATAGGTGCTTTAAAATTGGGCCTTTAGTGTCGGCAACAGTGCCGTCACACCGTAACCCCTCTGTGGTATTGTGGAAGAGTGCAGGGTTGGACCCTGCGGTCCAATATTAAAATGATATAAATCTGGTAATATAGGCGTCAGTGCAGCCAAATATTGTGCCTTTGGTGGCTGCAAGTGCCTTCACACCGTAACCCTTTTGTGGTATTGTGGAAGAGTGCAGTGGTGGAGGTTTTGTGAATGCAGAAGAGATCCCCGATCTATTCCGTTACGTCAGCATCAGGGGATTGATAGCTGCTGATCCAAGACTGATTAATTTTTATAAATGTCAGCCGGTCTACAGAGTCAGTGGACAGACGCACTCTTTTGTCTGTGACAAAACCTCCAGCGGCACTGAACATCCTTTCAGAAAGCACGCTGGATGAAGGGCAACCTAGTAGCTGCATAACATATTGGCTAAATTCTGGCCAGTGATCCAATCTCAACACCCACTAAGCCAGTGGATCATCTGCTGGAAAGGTATCCAGGTCTGCCCTTGCCCCTAGGTAGTCCTGCACCATATGGTGAAGACGCTGGCAATGGGTGCCTACATTTGACACCCCTGGGCGTCGTGGACTAAAAAAATTTAAAAAGGCATCAGTCAAGCGGCCCGGCCTTCACCGCTCTTCCTCTGATCATCTGCAGCCTCAGAAGCACCTGTGTCATCACTTGGTAACCTACCAGTGCCTGGAAAGGTGTTACACAATTGTCGCTTTAGAGTGTACTCAAGTTGTTTCATCTTTTGCTCCCTCTGTGCGGGCAGGATGAGCTCTGCAACTTTACCCTTGTATCGTGGATCAAGAAGGCTTGCCAACCAGTAAAGATCCCTCTCCTTGATAGCAAGAATCCTGGGGTCCTTTACCAGGCTTTGCAGGATAAGGGAGCCCATGCAGCGTAGGTTGGAGGTGGCATTAGCTTCCGAGTCTTCCTGGTCAATGAGGATGACCCCATCGTGCACTTCCTCCTCCGAGCCACGTACTAGTCCTTGGGTTTCTGGGCACACAAAACCCTCCCTTGAGGAATCCCCACCTTCAATGCCCCCACTACTTAAATATTCCTCCTTCTCCTCATCCTCCTCCTGTCTGATCTGAGGACCCGCTGGAATGCTGTCTGCGGAAAGACTGGGGCCTTGAGAGCTAGGGAAGGCCTCCTCTTCCTCCCGCTGCTCTGCCTCTAGAGCCACATCTATAATTCCCCGCAGAGTGTGCTCCAGCAGGAACACTAAAGGAATTGTGTCACTGATACATGCACTGTCCCTGCTCACCATCCTCGTTGCCTCCTCAAATGGTGACAGTACAGTGCATGCTTCCTTGATCATCAGCCACTGCGGGGGGGAAACCAAGTTGACCTGAACCTGTCCTTGTGCCATACTCACACAGATACTCATTGATGGCCCTCTGCTGCTTGTGCAGACGCTGCAGCATTTCTAATGTCGAGTTCCACCTGGTGGGCATGTCACAGATCAGACGGTTTGTGGGAAGGTGGAATTCTCTTTGAATTTCTGCCAGGCGAACACTTGCTGGGAATTACCGTCTGAAGTGGCTGCAGACTTTTCTGGCCTGGCTGAGAAGCTCTGCCAGCCCTGAGTACCTGGTTAGGAAACACTGTACCACCATATTTAGGACGTGTGCTAGGCATGGTACATGCGTCAGCTTACACTGGCGTAGGGCAGAGAGAAGGTTGCTGCCATTATCACAGACGACCATTCCCAGCTCAAGCAGCATGGTGTTAACCATCTCTGCACCTGCCCCTGCAGAGCTGACAGAATTTCTGGCCCGGTGTGGCTCCTGTCCCCTAAACAAACCAGCTCAAGCACAGTGTGGCATCTTTTTGCTTGAGCCATTGCGTAGCCCCTGTCACACGTCAGTTTGACTGCCACTTCGCCAGAGACAGAGAAGGAGGAGGAGGAAGAGGGAGAGGTGGAGGTGGAGCAGACAGACCTCATACAAGCAGCTTTCTGGAGGCGTGGTGGATGAACAAGTTCCAGCACAGAGCCCCATCTTGGATCCCTCCCAGCTGCAATCAGAGTTACCCAGTGTGACGTGAAGGAAATGTAATGGCCCTGTCCATGCTTGCTGGACCACGTGTCTAAAGTCATGTGCACCTTGCTGCTGACTGCCTTTCCCAATGACTCCATAACATTGTCTTCCACATGCTGGTATAGTGTTGGAATGGCCTTCCGTGAAAAGAAATGGCGTTTTGGAACATGCCACTGTGTTACAGCACATTCAGCAAATTCACGGAAGGAAGCAGAGTCCACCGGCTGGAAAGGCAGCAGCTGTAATGCGAGTAATTTTGCTAAGCTGGCATTTAGACACTGTGCTTGGGGATGGTTCGGACTATATTTTTTCTTAAACTGCAGCAGCTGGGACAACGTAATCTGACTGCGTAAATCTTCAGCTGATGGGATGCTGTCACATTCTGAGGAAGGACCTGGTACACCCATTACTGTAGCATCACCCTGTCAGTGGAGGTTGTAGCAGGCAATGACCTGGCAGGACATATAGTGGGGGTAGAGACAGATGAGGAGGAGGAGGAGGACCTATGCAAAGTGTTGTGCCAACGGGATGCGTGGCAGGTGGTCATATGTTGCCTCAAGCACGTGGTACCCAAGCGTGGGATGTCTTTCCCACGCTTGATCCTCATCTGACATAGATTACAAATAGCAATGGAGCAGTCTGCTGCACATTTCTTAAAGAACTCCCAGACAGCAGACTTCCTGGATGTGTGCTTTGAGACAACAGCGCTCTGCACCTGACCAGCTCTGACATCTGATGCCTTGGACTGGCTACGGTTGGTCATAGAAGACGTTGTGCCTTTTGTTTGTTGTGCCTCCTCCTCCTCACTTGACTCCTCTGTTCGATCAGGCACTCAGCTGGAGTCAGTGACCTCATCATCATTGTCATCACCCCCTATCTCCTCGTCACTGGAGCCAACTTGGCAGTATGCTGCAGCTGCTGGGGCAACATGAGTGCCAGTTATTTGTGCGTCACTGGCACCCCCTTCCTCTAGGTTGATTATACTCCCTTCCTCAACCTCAGAGATTGAATCAGAGCACTGTAGTTGCTGCACATCCTCAAGCAGCATGTCACTGTCATTGTAGTCAAACAATTCAGCTGTCTCCTCTGTGTGTGATAGTGAGGCTACGGCAGGAGTAGCTGTGGACATGGAGGCTGCATTAGATGCTTTGGCAGCTGAGGTGGACCGTAAAGCACTACAAGCCTGGCTGGCAAAGGACTGGGAGGCTGAGGATGGCCTGGTTAGCCAATCCACCAAATCCTCTGTATGTTGCTGCTGCTTAAGATGACCAGCACCAGTTAGAAAGGACAAGCGTGCCCCTGGAGAGGATGCACCACATCCACGATGACCAGAGGCACAGCCTCCTGACACAGAGGCTGCTTGCCCTCTTATCTGTGTCTGGGAGCGTCTCCTTATCCTTTTTGGTCTTTCTGACATGGTGAGGGATATATAGATTAGAGATATACAGAACTCTGATTCAACTGTGTTATCTAGATTAAAGATTTCCAGAACTCTGGTATAACTCAGTGAGACACCCTGATAGCTGGCAGCCAGTGACAAGACACAGATTACTATTCCCAGAAACCTCCTATAAATCAGTGAGACCCCCTGATGGGTGGCAGTGACAAGACACAGATTACAATTCCCAGGAATCTCCTATAAATCAGTGAGACCCCCTGATGGGTGGCAGTGACAAGACACAAATTACAATTCCCAGGAACCTCCTATAAATCAGTGAGACCCCCGATGGGTGGCAGTGAGAACACACAGATTACAACAATTCCCAGATATCTTCTAGAAGTGAGACCCCCACAGTTGCTGCTGGCAGTGAGAACACAAAGATTACAACAATTCCCAGATATTTTGTAGAAATGAGACCCCCACAATAGTTGCTGGCAGTGAGAACACACAGATTACCACAATGCCCAGATATCTTCTAGAAATGAGACCCCCACAATAGTTGCTGGCAGTGAGAACACACAGATTAGAACAATTCCCAGATATTTTGTAGAAATGAGACCCCAAAATAGTTGCTGGCAGTGAGAACATACAGATTACCACAATTCCCAGATATCTTCTAGAAGTGAGACCCCCACAATTGCTGCTGGCAGTGAGAACACAAAGATTAGAACAATTCCCAGATATTTTGTAGAAATGAGACCCCAAAATAGTTGCTGGCAGTGAGAACACACAGATTACCACAATTCCTAGATATCTTCTAGAAGTGAGACCCCCACAATTGCTGCTGGCTGTAACGTTGGGGGCTTCCAGCCTCTCCAGTGTGCTTGAAGGTAGCATGTCTGATGCTGCTCGCTGACCAACACCCGGTTTAAATAGAGACAGTCAGGGAGGTGGCTGCATGAGGCGCGGCTTGAGAGGAGGGCGCGGTCTGGTGAAGGTCTTTAAAAACCCACAGTTCCTTCTAAGCAGTGCCAGATCGTGGTTATCCATACCTGAGCTCCCTGTACCTGAATTCTCTCGTGATTTAACCTGTTATTGACCTCTGCTTGTTTTCTGACCATTCTGCCTTCCGTTGCCCTAGACCATTTTCCTTGTACTACGCTACTGCACTGATATCGTCCCGGCTATTCCATTTTACTATTCTATTCTCTCTATTCCTGACTCTGGCTCGTCTGACTACCCCCGTGTTGCTGACCTGGTTTTGTATTACGACATTGTCTTTGCTTAACCCTTTCTGTCTAGCTAGTATACTTATACCTGGCCAATTTTTAAGGACCAGACAGTTAGGGATTGTTCTACGGCTACTCTGTTGGTCGCTTTTTGGCTCTGTGGAGTGTTGGGCTTTAAGGGCTGCGTGGTGAGATCCGGGAACCGTGACACTGGCAGTGAGAACACAAAGATTAGAACAATTCCTAGATATTTTGTAGAAATGAGACCCCTACAATTGCTGCTGGCAGTGAGAACACACAGATTACAACAAATTCCAGATATTGAGACCCCCCCCAATAGCTGGTGGCAGTGAGAAGACACAGTAACTCAACAATCTCCTCTCAAAAAACACATGCTGAAGGCTGTGTGAAGTCTTATATAGTGTGCTGTGGGACTTAGCTCTGTGAGCTCATGATTGGGCAAAAAGGACTCTGAGCCGTGATTGGCATAGTCTTGCACCTCAACTGTGGTCAGGTGCAGGCTGTAGCCAATTACAAGCTTCAGGCCAGTGGAAAAGTGCATTGTGGTCCATTTGCGGCGAACACGCGGAAATGTACGGAGTTCGACGAACAGGCGAACGGGCGATGTTCGAATCGAACTCCGAACATATCGAACCGAAAAGCTCATCCCTACTAGTAAGCTACTCGGCCTGTCTTGGAAAGCTTTGTTCTTCCAACCATTACTTTACAACCCTGCCTTCCAGAATGGCTCAGTGACCCCAGTTTTTCGGGTTCTGGCAGATAAGGACTTTACGCAAATAGGTCACCTGTTGCTACAGCCTTCACATACTCTTCTTCCCTACAGGGATCTCTGTACTTTTGCGGCTCCTGTGCCCCTACATCCGGTGTACTACAGTATAAGGAGCTCTCGGCAGTTGTATCTAATCAGTTGCGATCTCTAAAGCCGTGTGACTTTCTCAATCCCCTTGACAAACAGTCGACCCTAGGTCCGCCCTCAGCGTCTTTTCACACTCTGCTGAGGCCTCAATTTGATTGGTCTGTGGCGACCACGGGTTTGGCTAACTGGTGTGTCCAGCTACCCTAACAATCGCACTTTACCCTGATAGCGGCCACTACTAATTTACGTAAACAGATCCCGTCAGCCCAATATGGGGAAATGTTTTTTAAACTGCTACACGGCGCATATGTGGTCCCGGCCAGCAGGGCCGGCCCAAGCCACTGTGCTGCCTGGAGCGACAGATGAAATGCTGCCCCCCCCCAAAAGGAAAAAAACACGTGGCATGCAAAAGCATATCACAGAGCTCCACAGCCATAAAACACAGTAACATGTGGTGTGTATGAGTATCATTGAGCCACATGTTCTGAACCCACCGTCACACACATCCACATCCAATGACACACACATCCAGTGATACACATCCACATTCACACCCAGATTCAGTGACACACACACCCACATTCAGTGACACACACACATCCAGTCACACACACACACAGTGACACACACACCCCCACATTCAGTGTAACAGTGACACACACATCCACATCCAGTCACACACACATCCAGTCACACACACATCCAGTGTAGCGCTCACTCCCGGAGGAGCCGCTGAAAATGAACCACGGGTCAGTCTCCCCGCACTAGGGAATAAATATACTCCAACACAGTTGTGAGTTTTTATATTTATATAGTTTACTAAAATATTTGAGCAGATGTTAAGACACGGTATTCACAAGTATTTTTACAGTATTTTTGTATCCCGGTAAAACGCGTAGCGGAAAAGAAACGAAACACGAGGCTTCGTATTTCGGAAAATAAAATATTCGCAACCGAACATAAAAGCAATGCAATTTCCCGATAGTTCAGAAAAAGGGACACGTAGCAAAACCCCAAACATACAATCCCTTCGTATTACGGCAAACGCGCAGCGGAAAAAGAGAAAAATGTATTCGGAACGTATCTTTGTCTTTAACCCCCGTTCCGATTCGCAAAAGGAAATGAGTCCTGCACAGGTTAAGTCCCAGAATGTAAAAAGTGTATATGTTTGTGTGGTACCCGGGTACTGTTCAACTGGCCAGTGAGTTTATTAAAGGAAGGTCTTCGACTAGTCAGTTGGGGCCCTGTGGACTTTAAAGAGAAAACAGCAGAGCGTCCTTTAATCATAAAACAGCCTTGGAGGCCTCTCACCCATCCAACGATTTCTTTAGGCTCCGCTGACCCAGGACGTCTCTCCACCCGATTTTGACTGGGGATACTAGCGGCCCGATCCGTTGTCTGACTCCACACAGCTTTTCCAGCTCACCGCCTGCTCTCCGTTCGATTCCTCCGGTCTGCAGCAATGCCTGGATCCCGGCGGGTCTTCTTCTCCTCAGCTTGGGTGATCTTCTCTGGACTAACAGGTCTCTCTTGGTCTCTGTTGGTCTCTGGCCTAGGCCCTCTCGTAATCTCTTCGATGCGTCTGCTCTCTTTCCTTCCCTGGCGCGCTCTGGAACTTTCTCCACGAGGCAGAGGATGTAAGTGTCCAGTCCCCACCCACTTCCTGTCTTCTTGCAAAGCATGCCGGGCATTGTAGTCCCAATGTCCAGTATCTCTGATCGCGATAGTCTCCATCTTGTGGCCAAAAATAGGTACTGCCACAGCAAGATTTTACCACAGCGCTACACCAGTCACACACACATCCACAGTCTCACACATATCCACAGTCACACACACATCGTGACACACACACACACACATTCAGTGACACACACACCCCACATTCAGTGACACACACACCCCCACATTCAGTGACACGCACCCACATTCAGTGACACACAGTGACACACACACATCCAGTGACACACACACATCCAGTGACACACACACATCCACATTCAGTGACACACACACATCCACATCTAGTGACACGCACATCCAGTCACACACAAGTCAAGCACCTATACACTTACCCACCCTGGTCACCAGCCTGCTGGAGGGTTTGTTGGACGTCTGGTCGAGGTCAGGCTCCAAAGGCCTGGCTTCGGGCCTAGTCAGAGGCCTGGCTTCGGGCCTAGTCAGAGGCCTGGTCGAGGCCCGCTGGATGGCGTGAAGGGCTGGGCAGGTCCGGGCGTCTGCACTGGCCGGGGTCTGGCCTCGGGCCTGGTCAGCCCGCTGGAGGGCTTGAACTAAGCCTGGCACCTGCACGCTGGGAGGACGCCGGCGCACTCAAAAGCCTCCCAGCATGAGCACTCAGGCAGCGAAGGGGGCGGGCGCAGGCCCGTGTGACGGTGGGCCTGACCTGACATGGCACAGAAGGGGTGTGAGCTTCTTGAGCAGTCAACAGACATGACCCATGAATGTATAAACAAAAACAAGGGATTTATTTACAACAGCAAAGTATATAAACAGCAAGGATCAAGAAAAACACACATGAAACTAAAGACCTGAGCACTAGAAATAAAACCATAAACCTGAACTAAATAAATAAACAGATGAACAACCAAGGACCTGGGAAACTATAGACAGAAAGACATAAGAGTAACATGAGTGAAAACATAAACCTGTTTAAACCTAGGAGATTAAACATGAAAGGCAAACATAAATACAAAACAGGAACCATAAGAACAAAACAGAATGAATAACCAAGGACCTGAATATAGACAGAAGAACTAAGAAAGGATATATTAAATGCAAACATCACCTAAGCAAGGCAGACCTGAACATGAATGCATGAGCTGAGTACACTGAAGCAGGATCAGGATCAGAATGAAGCTAAAATCACAGTGAGGCTTGAATCAAGACTAGGAATACAAAACAAACTGAGAACATGGATCAGACTGAGAACAAGGATAAACTGGAGGCTAGGATCAGAGTGAATACCAAAATGAGGCAGCGCCCTTCTTAGGGCGATGCCTGCTTATATACAGAGTCCATTTAAACAATTGAGTCCAGGTGAGGTCCAGGCTTGAACGTGAACCAAAAGGTCCAGAACTTGGATGCAATATCCAGAGAAGCCAGAGGGGGCGCCAGAGACCCAGGACGTGACAGCCCGCTGGAGGGCTTGAACGCCGCCGGGCACCTGCACGCTGGGAGGACGCTGGCGTGCTTGAACACCTCCCAGCACGTGCACTCTGGGAGGGAGCCGGCGCACTCGAAATCCTCCCAGCACAAGCACTCCAGCACTGAAGGGGGCGGACGCTAGCCCGCTGGAGGGCTTGAACACCGCCGGGCACCTGCACGCTGTGAGGACGCAGGCCGGCGCGCTCTAAACCCTCCGGGCATCTGCATGCTGGGAGGACGCCGCCGGAGGAAGCCTCCCAGCACGTGCACTCTGGGAATGAAGGGGCGGGCGCTAGCCGGGAGTGAAGGGGCGGGCGTAGCCTGGTTTCTCTACCAGCAGCAGGGCCGAAGGGCCTTTCCAGGGCGGGAGCTGTATGCCGGCGCCTTTGACAGGGCGCCAAAATGCCGCCCTGGACAAAGGGCCGCCTGGAGCCGCTGCTCCACCCTGCTCCATGAACGGGCCGGCCCTGCCGGCCAGATTGGCCCTCATTACGCCCCTCAGTTCTGGCCAGTGTCTCAAATGTTACCATGCCAATGCTGATCTCTTTCACTGCTTGTGGTCCTGCCCTTTTATATCCATATTTTGGGACTCCATACGGAGATTTGGCTCAAAGATTTTGAAACTGACAGTTCCTCTCACCCGACTGGGCTTTGTTTAATATCTTTTCTGACCATGAGGTCCGTCGATTGTCCAAAAATCAGAGGGCACAATATGTCAGTAAAGCAGTTTTTTTTAAAAAAAGATACATGAATAGGGTTTTCTTTTTTTTATATATTTAAGATTTTTTATTTACCAAAACAGAAGGACACATTTCGACCGGCAAGGTTTGCCGCGCAGGGCCAGGCAGCATATACTTATCAGATATGTAAAACATAAGTCGGGGGGGTCGCAAAAAACTCTAGAAAACATCAAAAAGCTGGGGGGGAGACAATAAAAGTCAGCAGATACATTTCAAGAAAAAATAAAAAGTCAGCTTGTAGCCAGCGTAAATTAGTATGAGAAAGAAAAATAAGTCAGATGTATTCAAAGAAACGTTTCCATCTTAGGGGAACTCAGCATTGCAGGGTAGTCTGAGGACAGGAGCAAAGGGTACCGCAAATGATGCAGCCAGTGTCCAGCCACATACTGGGTCGCTAAGAGGGTGCTCAATGACAGATCACCTCCGTAAGGTCAGCAGCAGTGAGAAATAATTGTGCGGGAGGAAAAACTCAACGGGCCGGGGTCAGGGATCAGCGGGCAGTCAGTAATCAGAACGGGTCCCTTCAACCCGTATCTAGCGGGAATGCGGCGCTGACCCGAGCGTATAACAACCATGCCTCTCCAGGCGCCCCATTGGTCACAGCTTGGGGCAGCAGTCGCAACACAGGCAAGGCATTGCAAAGCGGGCGAGGCTAGGCAGGAGAAAACAACGCCGGCGGTACAGACAAGCCCCTACTTGCTCCGAAGGCCCCAATGCCAGGCAGACCTCCATCCACACCTCCACGCCAAACAGCTTCACGAGGCACAGCTGCTGGCACCGGCAGCGCCGGA
Source organism: Leptobrachium leishanense (assembly GCA_009667805.1). Classification (NCBI taxonomy): domain Eukaryota; kingdom Metazoa; phylum Chordata; class Amphibia; order Anura; family Megophryidae; genus Leptobrachium; species Leptobrachium leishanense. Next base: position 109,095,974 of record CM019065.1, on the reverse strand, counting down.
GAGGAGGATTGTAGAAGTCCAATCGGTGTCTTCACCACTGTTGCGAGTGGTAGCACCGCCTCCATCGGACTCCGGTCATCTGTGCAGAAGGCAGATTCAGAGCTCCCTCCACCGGCCCCCTGAGTCAGGGTCCCAGGTGGAACCGCAGTAAGGAACGGTACGGGGGGGTTCTCCCGCAAACCCCGGAAGGGGAAATGTGGATGCCAGCAGGCACTGGCCGGTACCTGCGAGGGTCTCTGGGTCCCCCGCCAGCACTACCAGGACAGACCTTGCCTCGTCAACCCGCTCCTGCCGCAAGACCACCGGAACTCCACCTCCACTCTGCAGCTCCCCAGTCTCCATCTCCTCCCGGACCAAGCAGTTTCACGAGACCAGGTCAGGCCGAATACCTCCGGGAACCCCGCCGAGCACAGCCTCATCCTCCCGACTGCGTCGCAGCTCCACCATAATGCGGCGCATGTCACCCCGCATCAGTGGACGCTCGTCGTCTTCTAAGATCAGCAGCAGTGCATCTAGGATGGCTGGGAGACGTGGGCCCACCGCCTCCTCGGCCCTCATCGTGGACCCCATAGGGAGTAAAGCGGTCAGGTAAGACAGGCTGGAGCACAACAGGCCCCAAAGGGTAGGCCGCAAGATGGCCTCCAGCTACACACACCACCCAATGCCAGCCGCCAACTGGCGTGTCTCTCTGGACCGGAGGGGGGGAAATCAGGCTCCGGTCAACACACTCCTGATGGCCAGCCACTCGGGTACCTCAAGGAAGGTATCTCTGAAGCAAGGGTTAGAAATAGGTCCCTAGAAGAGAGTAACGCTGTGGAGCTCCTGTAACCTGCGACTTCTCTCTTCAGCGGCCGGCCACGCCCCCCCCCCCATGAATAGGGTTTTCTAAGCTTATTTTTCTATTTGATTGTATTTCAGAACTGTGTATATACATTTTTGGTAGTGAAAGAGTTAAGTGGCCGTGCTTGCTAGAGAAGTGTTTTAAGATCCCCCACGGTTATACCTGGTCCTAATTATCACTAATTGTTAGAATAATTTCTGTTATAGTAAATTGTACAGTACCAATGGTTTTTTCTGCAGATATTTAACCCCTTCAACCCCTTTTCTTGTTTTCTCTTACATTTCTCATCTCTTTACCTAGAGGATTCCATTGAGTTCCAGAGAGCTTTGTGTGTTTGTCTGATAGGCCACTCTATGTGACTTGGCAAAGCCTTTCCTGTAGTAAAAGCAAATTTCCCCCAGTAAACCTTAAATAGGACAGGAATCACAACTTGTCTCCAGCTTTGTATTCCTCCTCACATTCATCCTGTCAATAAGGTTGTGAGATCTAAGCTGCCAATCCAAGGCCATGCATAGCAACTTTCCATCACTTTGTGCCAGAGAGGATTTGACATTAGTTTTATACAGACCTTCTGGGGATTACACAGAGACTATATTATTCTGTACCTTCCATTTACAGGTAAACTTTCATTTTGATTGCTAGCCAAGGTGTTCAATAGATTAGTTCATTTATTGTATTTGAATATGAAATACAATCACATAACATTGTATTAATCTACAGAGGCAGAGCTGTTTCATAAGCCCTTTACCCTTCTTTTGACTGAAAAATGTAAATGAAGGAATATTTTGTATAATTGTTCTCCAGGAAAGGGAATATTTATGTTATGCTGTTAGCTGTTATGTGTCGAAATATGACAGACAGACGGACAATCAGTATTGATGATATAATAGCTTGCTGCAGTAGTATCAGTATTGATATCAGCTATGTTGTTGCACACAGTGCAATGTCATTGGATTGTGCCCACTGCTATACTGTATGTAACTCTCTCATCCAAGTCTTCATTCAATATAAAGACACCAAATGCAAACACAATGTGACCTACACAGGACACAAATCTACAGATTCCTGCAAAATGAACCTGTAAAGGGACAAGTCTCCTTAAAGTTTCTCATCATACATGTGCCACTGGGGATTTGGTCAATCTCCCACCCTATGAGACCTGGTCCCTGGGAAGCCCTTAATACATTAAATTAACTGCTATGTGTCTGGAATTAGCATGGCACTATTTAATAGCTGTATGAACCTGAAAGCATCGTGTAAGTGCAGAAATAAAAATCACTGATTCCCTGGAAGACTGAGATCAGGGGAATACATGAAGCTTGCAGCACAGTTTATGTATCAACAGTAATTACAAAAGCATAATATACAGACTATAAGAAAAGAGTGACTTAATTGAAAGGTAATTTATTTCTTAACAAAACACAAGAAGGTTCTGGTTTGCTTACTGTGTGCTGTGTGGGGGCCTGGGTGTGTATATATAAATACAGGGTGTAAGAGTATATAGTATATATCTAAGAAACCTACAAAAAACACCACAACCTCAGTGTGCAAGGACATAATAAAACCACAGCCAATCAGATAAATATTCCTTCCAGTTAGCTTTATTATAGGATTTTTTTCTTCAGTCGAATGACACTGATAAAAGAAAACAAAACACACAACATACTCCAATTAATAATCCTAATAATAATAATCCTAATAGGTTTAAAGAAATGTGTGTGCTTTGGAGTTACACACAGACACAATAAGAGACAGAATATATTTTCTACACCTGCTCTATATACAGGGTGCTAGGTTAATTTTTCTCCTTTAATTATAACCATACACACTCATATAAAGGGTAATAAAGAATGGATTTTTATTATATGTCTGATAAGCTATATTATTGTTCTTTTTGTCTCTGACAATACCATGTACAGCAGGTCCCTGGAATATTAATTATCTCATCCCTTTATAGTAAATATGGATTGTGCATGAAAAAATAGCATCCTGATAGTTTTCTTAATGTTGTTTAAATTTATATGAATATGTGGCCCTGGCACCTTGTATTCATAACATCATTTTTTCTCTTTTAAGAAAGCTTAGGTGAAAATAATAAATGAATCTTTATCATCTGTTTTGGTATGAAGCACCACGTCGATTATACAAATACCTTTTAACTAAAAGAATAATAAAACCGACAAAAAGAAACATATTATGCAGTTACCCTTCCCATTCATAGCATAGCTTCTGATTAGATACACCTGGGTGCAAGTCCTGAGTTGCTATGAATGGGAAAGGTAACTGTAATATTTGATGAACACTGAAAGTACAATTGAAGTGAACCACACCATAAATAGTATATACAACCATGTCTAACACTACAGCTATCCCAGCAAGACATCAGACAGCAAGACATAAACAGGCAACTGGACCCTGAGAAAAATACACCATCAAACAGACATTCAGAAAAAAATAAAACATCAAACAGACATTCAGAAAAAAATAAACCTTCAGTCAAACCCTCCGAAAAAATAAACCATTGGACAGAACTTCAGTAAAAAATAAACCATCCGACATTACAGACCACCAGAAAAAAATAGACTATCATAAAAATAAGACATCAGACAGCAAGACATAAACAGGCTGCTGGATCATCAGAAAAATACACCATCAAACAGACATTCAGAAAAAATAAACCATTAAACAGTCATTCAGAAAAAATAAACCATCCGACATCATAGACAAACAGAAAAAAATAGACTAACAGACAGACAGACAGACCATCTGGAAAATAAACCAATGTACAGCCAGACCACCAGAAAAAAATAGACCCTCAGACAGACCATCAGAAAAAATAAGGCATCAGACAAACCATCAATAAAAATAAACTATCAGACAGACAGAACATCAGAAAAAATTGAAGCATCAGGCAGACCATCAGAAAAAAATAGACTATCAGACAGACAGACCATCTGGAAAATAAACCATCAGACAAACAGACCATCAGATAAAATTAAACCACCAGACAGACCATCCGAAAAAATAAATAAACCATCAGACAAACCATCCAAAAAATAAATAAAACAGACAGACCATCAGTAAAAAATAACCATCAGAAAAAAATAAACCATCAGACAATCTATCAGAAAAATAAACCATCAGACAATCTATCAGAAAAATAAACCATCAGACAATCTATCAGAAAAATAAACCATCAGACAGACCTTCAGAAAAAAAAACATCAAGACAGACCATTAGAAAAAATAAACCCCCAGACACAATCAGAAAAAAAAGACTATCAGGCAGACAGACCATCCTAAAAAAAAAAAAAAAGACTGACAGACCATTAGAAAAAAATAAACCTCCAGACAGACCATTGGTAGAGTAGTTCTTTAGAGATACAGAATATTAAACAGGCAGATCAGAGAAATAGACTTTCGGGCCGTTATAAAAAATAAAATACCAGACATACCATCAGAAATATAAGCCAGCATCAGACAGACAGACAGACAGACTGCCCAATAAAATACCAGACATACCATCAGAAATATAAGCCAGCATCAGACAGACAGACAGACTGCCCAATAAAATACCAGACATACCATCAGAAATAAAAGCCAGCATCAGACAGACAGACAGACTGCCCAATAAAATACCAGACATACAATAAGAAATATAAGCCAGCATCAGACAGACAGACAGACTGCCCAATAAAATACCAGACATACCATCAGAAATATAAGCCAGCATCAGACAGACAGACAGACTGCCCAATAAAATACCAGACATACAATCAGAAATATAAGCCAGCATCAGACAGACAGACAGACTGCCCAATAAAATATACCATCACACGGACTATTAGACAGACTCTCAGAATGACAGAGCGACAGACAAACAGACCAACCTACAGAAAGGCAGACAACGAACAGAAAGAAATTAACAAAGTTAGACCATTTTTCTGCTAAACCATGAGTTTTCTGTAGGATATTAACCAGAGCATCATTTATTTAAACCACCATTGTATTACACAGCCAGGTCATTAGATGGCCAGAGATCAAAAAACCTAGACTGTAAGACAGTCAGACATCGGATAGCAGTATAATAATAGACAGTCAGACATAAAACACATTACACACCAGTCAACCAGGTCTGGTAAGAAAATAATAAAATAATCCAGGAGTGTCTGTATCCTCGATGTCCACTAGAGGGCGCTGCTGCTATACACCACCATGTAACGCATGGCAAACCGGAGCTACATCATTCGGAGAGAGACACTGGCACTGGAGTCCTATGTGTACTGGGATTTATTTGTATTTTGTACATGTACAATGCATTCACTTCAGGAATATTTACAAAGCAAAAAAACATAATTTCTTTTCTTCCTAGATCCCCAGCAAAAAATGTACAAATATAAGTGCATACTTTTGTGTCTTAAGCTCTGTTCTATGCATCTGTGTGTACTTGTATGTGGATGTGGTTATACACTTTTAAATTAAAATGCGTTTAAGTAATAGGATTTCTAATATTAAAAGGTATTACAGAGTAGCGTTGAAAGTGTTACACATCGATCATCAAAAATGCATTAATCTGCCTGCTTAGCATGTCCAGATATGTCAAATTTAATATATTTTCATACACACACACACCTTCTGCTTGTGAAAGAGCCTTTATGTATGGAGAAAAATCTAAAAAGTGCAATTTTCGATAAATTAGAGCAGGATATGAATTGAGTCAAATGTTCGACATTTAACTATAATAGATAAACATGGATCTCTAGAAAAATAAAAATTCTAAAATGGGGAAAACTAAATATAGGGATTTTATATATACATGTATAGATGAAATAATATATATATATATATATATATAATTTCATCTGTACATGTATATCTAAAATCTCGATATTTAATTTTCCCCTGTTTAGAATTTCTGTTATATATATATATATATATATATATAGTGATATTAAAAGCCTCCACACTGCAAATTATATATAAAATATATATATATACACAAAACACCAAGAAATGTTTATATATATATATTTCTTGGTGTTTTGTATATATATATATATTATATATAATTTGCAGTGTGGAGGCTTTTAATATCACTTCTTGGACCTCCACTACAATTGAAATACTATATATATATATATATATATATATATACACACACAAATGTATAGACTATATATATATATATATATATATATATATATATAATGTGTTTAAATGTATGCATGGCCGCCGATTAAAGAATAAGTATGTAATGCCTATTCTGTATAAGAGGATTGCCATGGCTAGAGAATAGAGACCCTGGTGCTTTGTTGAAGCCCTCCTGCCTGCTATTCTTTAGACAGAGTGGACCCTCGTTATTATCTGCACACTTGCTAGTAAAATCACAATGGCCAGGGTCAAAGATTAAGGACTCCTCCATTCTCCCCCCTTCCTGGCTGCCCCCTGCACTCCTCCGATCATAAAGAGCTCGTCCTGGAGGGAATCTGCCAGGGATTCCAGCACTGCCCGCAGGATTCCGACAGGGACAGGGCCAAATCTGGGGCCCCACAGTGTGCCCGGCCAGAACTTGGGGGAGCAGGGGGACACAACACTGCGAATGCAAAATAGAAAACAAACTCCCACAGAAGAGCAAAACAGAAAACCAGCCAAGTCACAGGCATGTCAGACGATTCATCTATATAGAAATATATGTGTAAGTATATTCATGTAAAAATGGATGCACTCAGTCTGTAAAGCAATATATTAAATATATAGATATATATAAAGAAATATATCCCCAGCCCTAATTCATACAGATCAGTCAGAGGTGGCTAAGGCTAAAAAAAATCACTGATACAAATTGAAAGAAAGAAGACGTTGTAACAAAGGTACATTTTAATTCAGGCGACAATGTCCAGAATCTGAAAGTCAAGTAATAATAAGTATTGGTGATAAATCTATACCTTGTGATTTAACATGTAAAAGACAGTATTATGTCAACATTAAATATTTACACTTAAATGTTTAGTATAGGCATCAGTATATACAGTAACTGGGTCAATTGTTACAAATAAATAACCAAAATGTATATTATATAGCGTGAAGGATGGATAGACAGACAGACAGACAGACAGCCAGATAGATAGATAGATAGATTTTTATAGAAATCTGAAATTGTGCTCACTGTGAATATTCTTTCCATAGTTGTAATGACAGTGTAATGTAAACAATAGATTTACCATAAACAGAAATATATAAATAATACATAAAAATATACTATATATAGATAGATGCACATATGAATTGAGTGTATATGCGGGTGTGTGCTTTGTTTTAATTATGTCCCTATATGAAACATGTAGAGCAGTATGAAAGAGACAGACAGACAGACAGACAGTTATGCCAGATGGAGGGTGCCAGCCCTGGTCTCTGGGTTTCCCTGTGACTGCAGTTATTATTAATATCAGGAGCACACATAGGGTTAATAAATTCCTGGTTAGGAACACAAAACACTGCTGGACATCACAGCGAAAATGATCCGACAATGGAAGAAGCTATTAACCAGAGATCTGACTCCGGATTCTCCCGGATCCTCCTGTGGAGAGGACTCTCAGCATCCTGTGCTTTATCCATGTGAAGTCCGATTGGCACTGCCACCCACACCTGGCACAGAATGCCCCTCAAACAGCAGTACCTCTAATAAAACACCAAATAAGAATGAAATGACACTGCTTATACAGAACATGATATGCTGGTAAGGAACCAGTAAAGTCAGCCCATCCGGTGGCAGCTCAGGACCTTGTATGGTATCATCAGATGGACTTCTGAGGTCTTCAGCTGAAAGTCCCCAAAACACAGTTTTTCGTGGAGTCATGGATCATTGCTGCGGTTACTTTTTCCTTAAAGAAGTTTTTTAAAAACTTTATTATTTGAAGAAAAGCCAGAAGATAAAAAGAATGAAGCACTAGAGATGTGTCTATAAATTGGTTGAGGTGATGGTGGGATTGTGGAGGTGTGAAGGTCCTGGCCATGGGTCAGCAGAGCCCCATCATGCACCAATTTCCACCTCTGTCTCTGCATTTTCTCCCTGGCTTCATCAATAAAAAGGAGGGGAGAGTTTTGCAAAGATTTTAGGAGCAGGAGCTGCGAGCTCTGTGAAGTGCTTTTTATAGGTGACGTATGGTCCTACGTGGGCAGCCTTCACCCAAATGCCACATCTTATAGGCTTTGGCTCCTGAGATGACATCTGCTTGCAGGTTGCATCCCCCCTTCATTCTGAATAGCTGCCATTCCCTGGTCAGGAGACTGCCCAGTAACTCCAGAAAACCCAGTATCCATCACAGAGAGGGGACAGACACACTGGGAGCAATAAGTGGAGGGGGAAAGGGGGGCAACCAGGGGGAGATTGAGTCAAGGAAATAGATAAAAAAAATCCTCCCTTTCTTTTCTTGGGCTTTGGAGAATGAATGAACGAACACACTGGATCTGGCCGCATTCCAAAGGTAAGACTTTTTTTTATTACCTGGATCTTACATGCCCATAGCTTCCTGAAAACAGACAGAGGGACAGAGGGACAGACAGCTGCAGAGACAGAAAAAAATATATATATATTGAAATATTTATTAATCTGGATAATATAATTGGCGAGCAGTGAAAAGGAAGCCACGTTGTGGTTAATAATCCTAATAATATGTATTTTTGTTATTATATGTTTTGCTCTTTGTGTGCTTTTGGGGGAAATGTTACTGTAATCAAAGCTTTACCATATCTTGCCAGTGTTTCTGGCATGCAGTGTCTTTGCCTGTGTGTCTGTCATGCCAATGTATCTATCCTGCCTGTGTGTCTGTCATGCCACTGTATCTATCCTGTCTGTGTGTGTGTCATTCCAATGTATCTATCCTGCCTGTGTGTCTGTCATGCCAATGTATCTATCCTGCCTGTGTGTCTGTCATGCCACTGTATCTATCCTGTGTGTCTGTCATGCCAATGTATCTATCCTGCCTGTGTGTCTGTCATGCCAATGTATCTATCCTGCCTGTGTGTCTGTCATGCCAATGTATCTATCCTGCCTGTGTGTCTGTCATGCCAATGTATCTATCCTACTTGTGTGTCTGTCATGCCACTGTATCTATCCTGCCTGTGTGTCTGTCATGCCAATGTATCTATCCTACCTGTGTGTCTGTCATGCCACTGTATCTATCCTGCCTGTGTGTCTGTCATGCCACTGTATCTATCCTGCCTGTGTGTCTGTCATGCCACTGTATCTATCCTGCCTGTGTGTCTGTCATGCCACTGTATCTATCCTGTCTGTGTGTCTGTCATGCCAATGTATCTATCCTGCCTGTGTGTCTGTCATGCCAATGTATCTATCCTGCCTGTGTGTCTGTCATGCCAATGTATCTATCCTGCCTGTGTGTCTGTCATGCCAATGTATCTATCCTACTTGTGTGTCTGTCATGCCACTGTATCTATCCTGCCTGTGTGTCTGTCATGCCAATGTATCTATCCTGCCTGTGTGTGTCTGTCATGCCATGTATCTATCCTGCCTGTGTGTGTCTGTCATGCCACTGTATCTATCCTGCCTGTGTGTCTGTCATGCCACTGTATCTATCCTGTCTGTGTGTTTGTCATGCCACTGTATCTATCCTGCCTGTGTGTCTGTCATGCCACTGTATCTATCCTGCCTGTGTGTCTGTCATGCCACTGTATCTATCCTGTCTGTGTGTTTGTCATGCCAATGTATCTATCCTGCCTGTGTGTCTGTCATGCCAATGTATCTATCCTGCCTGTGTGTCTGTCATGCCAATGTATCTATCCTGCCTGTGTGTCTGTCATGCCAATGTATCTATCCTGCCTGTGTGTCTGTCATGCCAATGTATCTATCCTGCCTGTGTGTCTGTCATGCCAATGTATCTATCCTACCTGTGTGTCTGTCATGCCACTGTATCTATCCTGCCTGTGTGTCTGTCATGCCAATGTATCTATCCTGTCTGTGTGTGTGTCATTCCAATGTATCTATCCTGCCTGTGTGTCTGTCTTGCCTATTTGTTTCTCCAACCAGTGTGTCTGCCATACCCAGTGTCTCTGTCCAGTGTCTGTCCTGCCTGTGTCTTGCTAACGTGTCTGTCCTGTCAGTGTGTCTGCCCATCCACTGTGTCTGTCCTGCCAGGGATGCCCAGACACCCAGTAAGTCAGTGTGAGCAGATGATTTATTTCTGTTTTTATCCCTGGTGTATATATAGCAGATGAATCCAGCTTCACTCACAGAGTTAGGGCAGAGTGTCAGCCCATTCAGGCTTTGCTCTGGCAATAAGCTCCCTGGATAAAAGTAGAATAGGGCCCCAGTGTGACTGGAACAAAGAATTCCCAAGTATTTAAATTGCTGAACACGTCCTACTGCCTGGGTGCTTGAATTCACCTCCTCCCCTCCCCCAAAAAAAGCCCTATACATGGAGAATGGAAAACACTTTTCTTTAGGCTTGTGAGAAAATAGTTAGGCTAAAAGTCTGCCTGGCGTCTTTATTTCGGTGGCAATGGAGCAGATATAATTCAATAGGAAATATAATGAAAAGATCGTCAGTCTGGAGGCAGAGCTGGACAATGGGAATTCATTAATTATTAGCACTTCTACATTTTCGAGAGGGACCTTAATCATGGAGGATTATTCTTTTTTTTAAGATGATGTGATTGGCAAGAATAAGGTGTGTTATTTCTGGAAAATAAATAAGACAAGATAAAAAAAAGATAGATAGATAGATACAGATAGATAGATAGATAGAGATAGACAGACATAGATAGATAGAGATAGATAGATAGATAGATAGATAGATAGATAGATAGATAGATAGATAGATAGATAGATAGATAGATAGATAGATAGATAGATAGATAGATAGATAGATAGATACAGATAATATATAGATAGGGATATATAGACACAGATAATATAGATAGATAGATAGATAGATAGATAGATAGATAGATAGATAGATAGATAGATAGATAGATACAGATAATATATAGATAGGGATATATAGACACAGATAATATATATAGATAGATAGATAGATAGATAGATAGATAGATAGATAGATAGATAGATAGATAGATAGATACAGATAATATATAGATAGGGATATATAGACACAGATAAGATAGATAGATAGATAGATAGATAGATAGATAGATAGATAGATAGATAGATAGATAGATACAGATAATATATAGACACAGATAATATATATAGATAGATAGATACAGATAATATATAGATAGGGATATATAGACACAGATAATATATATAGATAGATAGATACAGATAATATATAGATAGGGATATATAGACACAGATAATATATATAGACAGATAGATAGACACAGATAATAGATAGATAGATAGATAGATAGATAGATAGATAGATAGATAGATAGATAGATAGATAGATAGATAGATAGATAGAGATAGACAGACAGACATAGATAGATAGAGGGATAGATAGATAGATAGATAGATAGATAGATAGATAGATAGATAGATAGATAGATAGATAGATAGATAGATAGATAGATAGATAGATAGAGGGATAGATAGATAGAGAGAGAGAGAGAGAGAGAGAGAGAGAGATAGATAGATAGATAGATAGATAGATAGATAGATAGATAGATAGATAGATAGATAGATAGATAGATAGTAGATAGATAGAGGGATAGATAGATGATAGATAGATAGATAGATAGATAGATAGATAGATAGACAGACATAGATAGATAGATAGATAGATAGATAGATAGATAGATAGATAGATAGATAGATAGATAGATAGATAGATAGATAGATAGATAGAATGAATTACAATTAGTCGATGCAACAAAAACGGAGATTTTAATGACAAGAAATAACACACGCACATATATATATAGTTATCATTTTTGTAATGGAGTACTCTCCACTTGATGTGCTGTTCATATATATATATATCTCCCACACACATATACGCCTTGTAACAGTATTAGAATTTATTATATTGCATTATATATACTAGGATATTTATGTTATGCATTACTACAGTGTATATTTATTATACATTATTAACGTATTTATAAACATTATTACACTATAGAGTTATAATATACATTAGTGCAGTTTATGTTTATTATACAATTTTGCAGGAATATATATAGTAATCAGTCTGTAATTATCTTATTTGATAGTGACTCAATGGAAGAGAGGGCTACTTTGAGATTAATTTATGTAGATATTATTTGGCACAATCCGCAGAATGATATCAATAATAAACAGTAATAGTAAAACAATGAGAAGAATTTAGGAATAAAATGACGTTTTGTCATTTCTCGTGCATGGAATTTTCCATATGTTGGTGAACCTTTTTATATGTGTGTGTAAACAGGGAGATAATATAGGTTCACACAAAGTTACTAATAATAACTATATATATATATGTATATACATATACAAACACACTGGCACACACACACACACATATATATATATATATATATATAGAGAGAGAGAGAGATAGAGAGACATACACCATATGTAGACACCATTGTGCACTGTACCAGCATGATGACATTTTATACCATAAAAGAATTCTAAAAGATATGCTGTACCCTGAGTTTTAATCTTTTTGCTCACGAAAGGGTTAATCTGTCTGGCCTTTGGCCAGTCGGTCCTAAGGAAGGGGTTAAACCAGTGTAAAAGATGATGAATTTCGCTTTCCTTTATATATATATATATATTTATGGGAGTTCTTGCTTGTTCTGTTGCCATGCTTTAGGGCTTGGCTCAGAGGGTTGGGAAGGGTTAATGGGATTGTTCCTGAACTTGGCCTGCTGTCTGTCTGTCTGTACTTTGATGGATTGCGCATCCTGCTGACAAGTTCACAGACAGGGACCCCCCCTGCTGATCCATCCAGCCTGGCTGCTGAGCCTGAGAAAGGGGGGACCTGGAAGCCCAGCTCCCCACCTCTGCCAGTCTGTCAAAGATCAGCTTCTGCCAAAAGGGGGGATTTCACCCACACTCTGTTTCTCTATTTCTCTGTTTCTTTCCTCGTTTTTTTTTTTTTTTAATTCATCAAAGAAACTTCCAAATTGCTCTGAATTCTGTCCCCCTGATCTCCCGCAGGAGGCTTTTATGGGGAGAGTTTCTCTATAGACTAATCATATAATGGGATAATTCAGAGGTGCAATGTATAGGGCCAGTGCCTGGCTAACAGGATAGCATCAGGGCTTTGTGCTGCCTTAATCTGAGTTAATTTTCAGCATTTGGAGAGCGTCTTGTAAAACTGAACGAGATCAAGAAATATCTGGCACCATCAAGGCTAGGAATAATATTGACTCAGTGGAATCCTCTTGTATACAAAACGGAGGAGGATTTTTTTTTCCTTTTCTTTCTTTTTCTTACATTTTTTTCCAGGAGATTTACAGAAAGATAAAGACAGGATTTGCAAATTGTTAAATTGACCAACTGTCCCTTTAAACCTGCAGTAATTGTGCTTTCTTGCATGGGAATAGCCACATGGATCCCATCTCCACAGCTAACATTTTTCTTTTATCTGTAATCTTATCTCTGTCAGAGGATTCCACAGATAATGCCATTTACAGTGAGAATAAAGATATAAAACACACACACAAAACTGTAGGAATGGAGCAAGAAATTATTATTATTTTTTTTTATTTACACAAGCAGACATGCAGAATAAAAAACATGTTCCCCAATGCATCATCCCAAGCCTTAGATACAAAGCAGTGTGCAGGGTGAAGGAAAAGAATTATATTAGTAAACAAGAATAAAATAGATTCAAAATAGAGAGGAAACAAAACAAAGTGGATTGAATAGGCAATCCAGTAATTAGAATCCTTTTATTTCATTGTGGTTGACACTTCATTTCAAGGAAGAATTCTTAACATAAACAATCATCCAGATGTGAATCTCAGCACCAGAATGTGCAGAAAATACAAAAAAGGCCATGGTTGTGAATTATATATATATATATATATATATATATATATATATATATATTGAATAAAATAAAGCAAGGTACATCTTTTTTGGTGCAGAATGGTGGAAATTTAATTGAGATGCCTTTGTGGGGATTATTAAAAGCTAGGGCTTTGTAGAAGGTGATTTCTTTGGTGGATTTGGAACCACCCTACTATTTTCCCTCTCCATTTCCCTCTCTCTCTCCTCTCCATCTTCTCTACTTTCCCTCCTTTTCCGATCCCTCATCTCCCCCATGAGCACCCTCCCTCTCTCCCTCCATCACCCCCCCCCCCTTCATCCCTCCCTCTCCATCCTCCTCCTCTGGCCTGCATTGGTTGGAGAGTGCGAGATGCTGCTGTGGTGACGTCACTGCGGACTCAGCCTGCTCCCAGAGACAGCTCCAGGAATCCAAGCAGAGCCTTAGCATAGCACTGAGGAGCCAGGAGCCCAGCCAGGTGCCATGCTCTGGGGGTGGTGGTGGGGGAGCCCTAATTAATAATCTGAAAAAAAAAAACAACAAACCTTTAGGAAACTGGACATGAGAATTGGACTTAAAGGGACACTAGAGAAATGAGTGAGAGACCACATCTCTCCTCTCCATCCTTCGATTTCAGAAGACATCCATGCCTGTCTGCCTGCTCACTGCTCCCTATTCATCCATGGCTGATCTGGAGACCCATGCTGCCTGTAAGTGTTTGCTTTTTGTCGGATCCAGCCTTGTCTGAGCCTCACACGCCTTGGTCATTTAGGAGAAGCGTGCTCTGTTCATTGTCTCCTTCCAGACACATGCCCTGGACAACCTAGAAACAATGGCATGTCATTCAAATTGCCACCCTACATTAGGCCGGGGGAGGGAGTGAAGGGGGGGGGGTGAGTCGAGGGGAGCTGGGGAAGGGGTAAATGAAGGGTTAACTCTTCCCAGGATAAGGGATCTGTTTGCCAGATTCGTGGATTATGGCTACTATCCAGGAGCAGTGGATCTGTATCTCGTGGCACATGGCTGTGGAACGTGATGGAATCTGCTGTGGAACCACTGACCGGTTGACCCTCCAGGCTTTGACCAAGGCTACAGCCAAGGTTGGCTTCCTTCTCCACCAGCAAAGTTTAAGCATCGAAAAAGGAGAAAGCAAAGCCTCTGGGTTAAAGGCCTTCCACCTGCAGCTGTACAAGGAGATCTTTCTGTTTATTATTATTTCTTTTTATAAATAGAATGTTCTGACTTTGTAACAGATAGACAGAATGTGGGAGCTGCAGTGATCGGTTCTCTGAGTCACACAAGGAAATGAATATACTGTATATGTAATATGCAATTTATGCAGAGAGATGGGGAAGGATCTTTAGGAGCACAAGAGCTAGGAATGGGTTATTACTCAGGAAGGATTTACACATGTGTCTGTCTTTCTGTACATTATGCAAAGTTTGGATTGTAATTATGAGACGATATTACATAAGAATTGTTAGATGAAGAATAACTTGCCTTAGACTCAAGTTGAATCACACAATTAATTAGAGAATAACATAAGAAATGTAATGCAGTAAATATGCTGAATTAAAATTATACCAACACCGATAAGGCCATAGTAAAGGCAGAAACACATCCCTGGCTCTATTTGGATATATCATAGATTTTTTGACCATTGTGGTGGGTGTCCTAGCCATGGCATGGCCATGTCAGTCTGTCCTTTACTATACAGAACGTTATGGGACCAGGTAGTAATGTTGCTGACTTGTAAAGGTGACTGTCCTGGAGTTAGGGTCTTTTTTTCTTTTTAATTGTTTTTTTTATATATGGTGAATAGGCCTGAACTTTTTATTAAGTTAGGTTTTAAAAAAATGTAGTGGAAATGAATGAGTTTAGAATTTGGAAGTTAGAAGATACATGTTATATGTGGATTATTTTATGATAGACTGGACATTTAAATTCTGTTATTATTAACTCATATTTTAGATCACTGCAGCCCTCACACTTAATCAGATCGTTGGAATGTTATATATGTATAATTGTATAGTGTTCCTTCGTCTAAATAGTTTAGCGATTATATCTCTCTAAATACACTGTTTAATCTCTCTCTCTCTCTCATATATATATATATCTTTATCTATATATATAGTGTGTGTATATATATATATATATATTAAAACAGTGTATAAAGATCTGGTGGTGGTGGTGGGATATATATATATATCCCACCACCACCACCAGATCTTTATACACTGTTTAATATATATAATATATATATAATATATATATATCTTTATCTATATATATATAGTGTGTGTGTATATATATATATATATATATTAGTGTATAAAGATCTGGTGGTGGTGGTGGGATATATATATATATATATATATACAGTGTGAGTTATTTTTATCACGTTGATTATAATAGAAGTATAATAGCCGACCTCTGGCAGGATAGAAGCACAGTGTTAGCTATGGTTTCCAATATCCTTTCACTTTCTAATTTTACACTTTATTTACCATTTTCTATTTTTTTTTTTACAGTTTATTAAAATGCTGTGTATGCCAGATTTTTCTTTCCAAGTGTGTGTTCACTGATTGGTGAAAGGACAGGTATAAACATCTGCATGACATGCACGTGTTGGCCAGGGATAAATAGGGTTACTACAGAATGCTAAATATAGCAGCGCCCAATTAAAGCAATGACGTCACACAGAGCAGAATAAAAAAAAAAAACTCTGCTTCGCAACTGCTATTAAAGAACTTTCATTACATTAGTGGGAGATTCCCAGGCCTAGCTGGATCACTGCCAAGTTTTCGGGGGTCTTAGTATATATATATTAATGATCTAACAGACAGGATGCAAAGTATAATGAAGCTGCATCCACATCCACAAAACGTCAGGAGTCCATGTGTTTTAAAGAGACAAATCTATAGAACCCTCGCACCTGTCACAAATATATCGATGATGGATACATGGGTTTATTTTATAAACCAGGATGCATAAAAGTGAGACAGATGTCATTTGCATATCCTACCCAGAATTCCTTGCTGCATATGGGGAATGTGGCACAGGAGCTCTGGGATGCAATTCATCGAATTGCTGTGATGTGCAAGTGGCTTCTGCAATAATAAACACACTTATTATAGCGTGGAGGCTTTTTATCTCACTTTTTGTCCTCCACCACAACTCTTGTAGATATATATATATATATATATATCACACCCAGGACATACTTGAAAACGAGAGCAATCTCAATGTATCCTTTCTGGTAAAATACTTTGCAAATAAATAAATTATATAGATATATATAACACACATCTATGCCTCTGACAGGTAAACAAAAAATATATAAAACTATTTTCTCTTTGCTTTTCATTATTTATAAAATGGACAACTAGTCCAAATAGATAGTGATGTATTAGTGTTTACTTTTAGATATAGCGAGTTCATCAAGGTCATAGGTAGCACGAGGAGTTAACTACTGTATGTATCTCCTGTGCATGTTGTAGTGATGTTATCCAAGTCCATGATAGAACATTTGCCCCCAATTCCCTTATTACTCAGTACAGTGTGTGTATATATATATATATTGTATTGTGATAGATATATATATAAATAAAATGAGTGTGTATTTTTTGTTACTTTTTACATTTCAGATAAGCTAAAGGCAAGCACCATTGTAAATTCATGTCACTATTTAAACAAATACATTTTAGTATAGAATATTAATAATATAATAGTACAATCCTAATAATATCAATATATTATGGTCATTTTCAGTATAGCACGATACAGTGTGTCGTATTGGGGGCTAAATAGGCCTATTTTTCCCTCTCTATATATTGTGGTAGGTACCCCCCCCTGCACCCCTTCCCTTTATGTTAAGGCTGGTTATGTGTATTTTGTTTTCTGTAAATACACTGTGACCTAAAAGGTGTTTTCCTCCAGAATAATACAGCAAGGCCTGAAGAACTTGTGAAGGGAGGGGGGTTAAAAGAGCCGTAAAATAAAGTAAAACAAGAAGGGGGGAGCTAATTGGTTAATAAATGCAAACGATCCGTTAACTGTATCCCGATCAGGCAGTGTTTCTCCAGGACCATGGACAGCAGCGCTCACATTCAGCACTCAGCGCGTTCAGGGCGCAGAGCCTCGCTCCATACCTGTGATATATAGTGCTGCTGTGCATTGATGGAAACTACAGCCACTCAACAGCACACAATCCTATTCATTGTTCTCTATCCCAGACATAAACCCAGGCCCTTCATCACACATAGTGCATGGCTCCTGTAACACTGCTATACCTCGCTGTTATTCTATGGATACATATTATTATTATATTGTATGAATATTTCTTCTATGGATACATATTGTATCCTCACTGCAGGCTATGAAGAACCCAGAATGCAGAGCAGGGAAAGTACAATGATATTTACACTGCTAACAAAAACTCATTTACCAAAAGCAAAAGTGGAGGCTATATATATATATATATATATCGGATTAATTTTGTGTTTTGTTTTAACGTCTTGCATTTATTACTTTGCATTTTTGCAGTAGGTACAGAAATACAATGTTCTTGAACCCAGGACATACTTGAAAACGAGAGAAATCTCAATGTATCCTTCCTGGTAAAATCCTTTATAAATAAATAAATAATATATATAAACACACACACACACATGAATAATATATATATATATATATATATATATATATATATACATACACACACGAGTATATATATATATATATATATACATACAGTATATGTATATATAAAACTCTGGGTTTAAAAATCTATAGCTTAGTAAAGTGTTACTATTCTGATATGCTCCAAATACATTTTAATTTGATTAATAAATATTTTTTACAGCATATTTATAGTTGTAATTTTTTTCGTTCGTGATACACACACACAAAGACACACACACACACACACACACACCAGCTGATGTCGGAGTTGGGCTGGTATTTGCCAGCAAGAAGCCATTTTGGGAGAAATCACTACAAAAAAATACATTTTCATGTCAAATACAAGAGACTAAATACAATATGCGGCCAACATTCGGATAGCGTCACGAGCATCCCTTGTACATCACAGAATGTGCCGAGTCTCTCCCGAAGCTTCGCTGCATTTGACGTTCGGAATAGCAGGAATGCACTGGATAAGCCAGAGGATGAGTCGAAACAATGATTACTCTCAGACTCCCTAAATTATAGCAGAACCCCGAGTCTCTTTACGGTATAATAATAGATTGTTATAGTACAGGATGCTTTTATCATTTTAAGCACATGGAGATGGTCGAACGAATATTTCGTAAAAATGGTGTGTGGCGCAGAGAAGATTTGTTAGTGAATATTTTATATAATAATGTATTCTTCTCCCAGCCGTGTGTAATGTTTATGTGTGTGTGTGTGTATTTGTGTGTGTATGTGGGTGTTGGGGTTTTTGTAGTAAGAACACATGACAATATTCGGGATTTATCGTCACACATTCTGTCAGTCATTCGTCTGGCTAATTTCATTTATTAATGAATGTTTCAGGTTTTTCTGATCTGTGTATGTCTTTTTTAAGTGACCTCTGAAAGATGAATTGTTCATATGCATATAAAGAAGTCACTAGCTGGAATGCAGTGAGAGAGTTGCATTCTCTTTAACCATATACATGGTAGTGATATATAGAAATGGCAGTGATACAGTGATACAGTTTATATTCTTAGAGTTAGGTCCTTTGCCCCTATGCTTGTTAATTCCTCTCTGTGTGCCCACGTTGTGGAATGTCCCCTGTCGCTTACCCTCAGGCCTGGCACAAACCTCGTAGTGCCTGGCAAGATATGAGGGCTAGGGACCTGCCAGCTTGTGGGGTGGCTGTAATTTTGGGTACACTGCACTGTCTATTAATGACCAAGAGGACTGGAAAACGTGAGCACTCCCTATCTGTCTTATTTTCTTTTTCCTCCTCTTTCCCCCTTCTCTTCATCTGTCTCCTTTCCCTTTGTTCCCTTCCTCATTCTATTTCTCTCTCTCCATCCTCACTTTCTCTCCTCTTCTACCTTACCTTTCTCTCTCTCTTGTCTCATGGTTTTTCTCTCTCCCTCTTTTTCCTCCTCCCCCTCCCTTCTCGCTTTTTATTTTCTTCTCACTGTGTCCTCTCTCCTTCTTTCCTCTATTTCCTTCTCTCTTTCTTATTCTATTCCATTGCACCCATTCTTTTTAGAATTCCTACTCTCGCCTTCTCACTTCTTTCTTTCTCTCATTCTTACCCTCTACCCATATTTTCTCTCCTTTTCAGCTTGATTAACATTCTCCCTTTTTCTCCTTACCTTTCACCTTCTATTTCCCTCATTATCTTTCTTCCTCTCTTCCTTTTTCTCTTTCCCTTCATTATCTCTCATCATCCTGATCTTATCATGTTCTCTTTCCCACTCCTTGTTCTTTCATCTCACCCCATGTCTCTCTTCATTCCTCCTCTTTCTCTTTCTCTGCCATTATCCTGTTCATTAAATAAAAATGTATGTAAAATTCAATTCTAAATAGTATTTGAAAATATAGTTGGTGGATTTTGATTCACCTGTTTGTGATTTTATTGCATGTGATAACATTTCTAATTTCCTCCTTCTATTCAAGGCCTGTGTAAACAGTCTCAGCTTGCTTAGGGGTATATTGACTAAACAGTGATCTGTGTTTAACTGGCTCAGTAAAAAATATAGACAACTAAATTGTTTTCTTTTAATTGTATTTTGTGCCTTATATTTTTTTAAAAGTGCCACCACAACATAGTGTTCAGAAGGATATATCTTGATATTTTCTTTTTGCTTCCACTGGGTTCTGATCAGCTTCCTCCTATTAATTCCAAAGGAAACTCCTCCATATTAATTGTCTGTGTGATAATTATTTATTTTAATTCATGGTTTGGTTTATATCAATTATGGGGAATAAAATCTAATTAAACATAATGTAGATCCCACTGAAAGATGATTTTTTAATTCATAGAATTCTAAGAGAGGGGTTTTGCCCACCTTTTAATAAGTATATATATATATATATATATTATATGATACACAGACTGTTTATAAACGTGTGTTTGTAATTTCCGTTCATTTATAAACAGAACACTGTAAACATGTTTTCACCTTTAGACATGCTGGCATAGGACCCATATATTCAGAATTCCTAATACTTTAGTTTTTTTTCCCAGGGTCTCTGTGATTTTAATTAGTGGCATACGACTTTAACCTATTTTTATTTCCTTTTCCTTTTTTTTCTGGGTAAAGTGCAGTATATCTCCGTTGTCTGTGTTTCTGTCTGTCTCTCTGCCTTTCTGTTTGTCTGTTTGTCTATGTTTCTCTCTCTCTCCCTGTCTGGTTTCTTGACGTTCTCTGTCAGTCTGTCTTTCTATTTATCTTGCTGTCTGTGTGTCTGTCTTGCCATATGTCTTCCCCTTTATCTGTCTGTCCGAGTGATTCACTGGCTGTCTGTCTGTCTCTCTTTCTTCCTCTGACCCTGATCTGGAGCCTCATCTCATTTGTAAAGTGTCTGGCTCGCTGGTAGACACTATTATTTCTGCCAGTCCTTATTAAACAGACAGATTACAGGGCCAAGTGAGCGGGATGTTGCCTGTGATTTAAATCCCAGACTCCCTATTGGCTGGTTCAGTGATGACATCACTGGCACATAGGCCCCTTTTGCCATTAGGCAACCGTAAAAGGCATTCACTCAGTTACTCTGGGCATCTGGCTGCTGGGGGTAGGGGGAGGCAGACAATCCCCATCACACCCAGGAGCACATACAATGACTGTACTATGGATTTTTATTTATATATTAATTTATTTTGCACCACTATCATGTATCTGCTGTGGATCTTCATTTGGAATTTTCTCTGTATATCTGTTTAATTTCTGAGATTTAAATATTGATATTATGATAATTCTTTACATGTATCAATTTGTTTTTTTCTTTTTGCTGTCAGAAAAATAAACAAAAACAAAAAATGGCGGATGAAAGGCCAAATAGGGAGTTGGTTTCTATCTTTGGTTATCTAGCTGTATGAGTGTAAATCAGCCGTCATAAAGCTAGATAACCGAAAGTAGGAATAACTTCCATGACGTCATGGAGCAAGCTACCACTGGAAAAGAAGTTAAATGACCTACAGCCACTATGGGATTGCACCAGAGGGTTGCTGTTCTGCATCATTCTCAGGTACTATTTTATTCATTTATCTGTTTATAAGGTGTTTTATGAAATTAATTTATATCTTTAATTTTTCACGTCTTAACTTATTACATCATGGGATATGGTTCATATGTGGGGAGGCGAAACATTGTAATTCTTCAGGTTTGGAGGATATGTTGGAATGAAATATACAATAACAGACATTATTTGTAACACCCTCTGTTTCTTTAGGGTTTCCTTTTATTATTATGCAGTTTATGTGCTATTTTTTTTCTGGTTTGTCAAAAATGTATGTATTGGTCAACTTGTTTTTAATTTGATAATTGCATGTTGTTTGTTAGATTTCTTTCAGCTTGAGGGGGGGGTGAGTGTGTGGGGTCTCTCATGGTGAGTTGATGCAAGAGGGAAAAGAAGGGACCAAGAAAGCTTCTATGTATTGTAAATAGTGTATACATATATATACATATATATGTGTGTGTGTGTTTATTATTGCTTAATTTCGTAATGGGGATTTGGTTTGAATTCCATAATCTCAAATTACTAGATAAGACATGTGTGTGTGTATATATATATATATATATATACATACACGCATACATACATATATATATATATATACAATGAACCTATAGTCCTGCGACACCTTCAAAAAATACTATCAGGGTTATTCAGAGAGAGGTGAAAAGTAGGAGAATGGCTGGAGAATGGAAAATCCTAGGTCAAAATAGCCAATTTCGAAAGTGAGATAAATGGGAGAATTTTTCTGGTTTGGCTATTTTGACCTAGAATTTTCCATACTCCAGCCATTCTCCTGCTTTTCACCTCTCTCTGAATAACCCTGTACGTATATCCATGCGTTGCAAAGCCAAAATGATAAATAGGCATATACAAAAAAAATAGGCATATACACTCGAAAAAATAAAATGATAAAGTTCATTTATATCTTGTGAATGCTCGTTCATAGCATACCCTAATCTTTCAAAGCCTAATCTAAGGCCTGGAAATGAATGTGCATCAGAATGCCTAGCAAATAGAAAAAAAGCTTTCAAGAAATCTGCATTCAGTCTCCATGGCAACATAAAATACTCAATACCCCTCCTTTTTCCTATTTTTCTGCATTTAACCACATGTGTAGTCCAAGTGTTCTTTGTCTACTCATCACAAAGTATATTCTCGAATCTTACGTATTCTTTATGTTATCTTCTTCTAAATGTTTTGGTTTTTAATGATTCAACAAATTAAAGTGCCAATGCTGCCTATGGCACCCTGCGCCAGAGTCACAGCAAGGAATTCCCCATCTTGCAACTTTAATTATATTTACAAACAGTGGATGAATTTTTTCAGAGTCTGAATATTTAGTGAGTGTGTTGCTGCACGTTTGATTGAATTAAATCGGATCGTCTCTTCTCTTTGTAAATCATCGCCCTTATACATGGCGTATATAGTAAGGCCTGCATGTTTTCACCACGCCTATCAGGCAAAGAAGAATACTCTGGTATTAATTTAATTTAAAAAAAAAGGAAGTGAAAGCTCAATTCACTATTACAGTTTAGGCCAAAGAAGAAAAACCTCTAAAGGTTTTTATTTTTTTTCTAATGGATTTTTAAAAAATACATAATTTTATTTTTAAATCACGCCTAGTAACCAGATATACTGGGGAAACACCAGACAACTGTCATATATTTTGTATCAGCGTACTAGATTTAAGCTCCAGATATGGAATGAAGGACAAATTTAAAAAATAAAAGTTATTCAATAAGGTGCAATTTTTTTTATTTTTTTGAGAAAGTATTTTACCAGGAAGGATACATTGAGATTTTTCTCGTTTTCAACGGCGCATTTTAGGCCAAAATAATCCAGTTAAAGGAAAACTACAGTTAAAATAATTTTCAAATTCACTTATTTTTTATTCTTTTCTCAGCACGAGGTAGTGGCCTTTTTATTTGTCATGTTGATGGCATAAAACTCTAAATTATGGATCTCTATCAATTATTATCGCACTGGACATATTTATTTGTGGTGACAAATATGTTTGAGCAGGGATTGAGTGCAGTGGACAGGGGAAATCTCCCAGGTGAAGAACGTCCCTGACAAGGGGCACTGTAAAGCATGAATGTTCAGAATTAAAGCACTATTTAGAAAGCGTTACTAATCCAACTATAATGCAGTAATCCTGTGATTTGGTGGGACCCACACGGAGGGTGAGAACCAGAGGTGCAGGATGATTTTTAATGAACTAGGCACAAGGCCTGACTTTATCTGCCCCTTGGATGCAATACTGAAAATAATGCCACTAAATAAATCAGCAGTATGAAAAATATAATAAAACAGGCTTGATTTGCAGCTCATCATGGATAAGCCTATGGTGCACTAGAAGCATTTCGAAGCTGAGATGTAGGGATATGGCCAGAGCCGTTTTGGGCCTTGGATGCGATTAGTATGTTAAATTAATAGCCACATCTAATATATTAAGTGCATTTTATAGGATGTGGCTTTTCTGCTTTCCATAGCCTCCAGTGGTCTAAAGAAGAGCCTGGAGTGCCCAAGACCTATTCTTTTCCAATCTGCTCTTGGCAATTGAAACGGATGGGTTGAAAAGAGGACATTTTGTTAAATGCTTGGGACCTCGGACCAGGCTAATTGGTTTGGGTTCAAGGGGATGGTGGATTTGTGAAAAGGCCAAATAAGTTTTTCCCACGCCACATCCAGCACTTCACATGGAATAAAAAAGGCAGAGACACAAGGTGAGAGGACAGTCAATATAGAAAGACTTATCCCATGTGATTAGGTATCACTTGTGTCATGCGCCCCTTCAAAACCATTCTGTGCTTATGGGACTGGAAGATAATGAATGGTATTCATCATTTGTCTTCCTTAAGAATTTCTTTTCATCTCTAGAAATAATTTATTTTTGAAAGCCTGAAAAAAGGGATGCTAGAGCAAAGCCCAAAATAGAAAATGAAGTCAGTACTAAAGCATGCATGGCAGACCAGGAATAAATTCAGTTTATTAAACCTTTACATATGTATCCATGTTATTATTGAAATATTGAATGTGTCATGGTCTTAAAGAATACAATTAAATATATACATATACATATATATATATATAAACCAGTGTGTAGGAGAACGAGTGACATATATCACTATATTTAAAAATAATTAAAAAGAATCCTTGATAGTTCACAAGCACATGGGATAAATATATCTGTGTTCCTGAGAGATTTCCTCCAAGGCCTTTTTGAACACCTCTGTTTAACAGATTGTCAAAACCTGTTACTGATCTCTAAGTTTGGCAACCATGGTGTTTATCTTCTTGAATTTAAAGATTACACCCAAATTTGCAGGAGTGAAAGTTGTGGTGGTGGAAATACATTGTGCCCAGACTGGAGATGACAATTCTGCAGACAGATACTTAAGAACCCTTCTCGCCCTGTCTCCTGTTCACAGCCTGAGTAGTAGGTGAGCTCACACCTATTTTTTTTAATATACACATATACTGTATATTTTAGTTTTTTTGCATTTTTCTTGCATGTCCCTCACTAGCTTTCTTTCGCTATTCCTTAATGAGGTGTAAGGCTGGAGCGATAATTAATGTCACGATAAAAATATTCTTTATTTACATGGAATGTTATATGTGACTCTTTGAACACCTAGTGGCACCCGTTTTGTGTTGAGCAGGTTTACCTAATGGCACGTAAAGAAGAACCCCTAAATACACATAAAACCCACAACGTACTATGCATTTTAACAAAAATCACACCGCTTTTTGAAGCCTTTTCCATTCAATCTATTAAAGCCTTTACCGTTGGTTATATTTTATATCTTATACGATAATATTTTATTTAAAAAATAAAGCTTTATGGACATGCAGAGTGTGGATCACCCCAAATGCATGTAAAAAATACAGTAGTTAACACAAATCTTTTCCCAAAACAAATAATGACAAAAGAAGATTGTGTTATAGTAGAACAGAAGGTTCTGACATAGAATAATATTCCCATAATACCCATGTAATGAGATTGCATTACCAGGTGTACGAGATATGCCCAGGCTATGACTTCCAGTTCTTGTTAGACCATGATTCCCAAATCTATAGAAGAGAATTATGGGATACGTGGTCCAACAACATATGAAATGGGGTTGTAGGTTGGCAATGCACCAACCATGTGTAAAGGAACGATATCATTATGCCTTTCATTACTTCTTCACCAATAGAATGGTGCGTTCCTGGCCGAATTAGTAGAACACAAACTGATTCTGAGCTTATTGTTCCAAAGTAATGCGGAGCCCATTGTTCCATGTGACCCAGTGCCATAAAAATGCAATCACCGCCGTCTGTAGAATTACTGGTAAACCCATCAAAATAGGAGAAAATTGCATATCCCCTCCCCCCAAGCGTAACTACCACGCATCGTTATTAGCGTTTGAATTTTAAAAGCCCCAGACTGATTGGATTTAGTAAAGCATGACTTTTCCCAATCCGCAATGAATACCCTGCACCCCTTTGCCTAATTACTTGCGTGCGCACCTTATGAGAGAATGATGACAGAGAACCACACGTTGTGCATTGGGCACCATGAATGAACGCATTAGAACGCATTTAGAATCCAGAAAAATGTCATAATGTGCCTTAGTTCTAAGTACATACAGAAAAGCCATACCGGGCCAAATCTACAATTTAAATATGTAAAAAACAGTTGGCCTTGGCCAGTAGGCCATTTTGATTGATACTTCTGGGTTTGTTGCAACGTATCCACACAACAATTTGTCCATTGATTTATTACATTGTGAACAGATCTGCCGTCACATAACAAGGCCATTAAATTGGCAAAACGTGTAAAATTTTATTTTATTTTTAGTTTTTATAAAAATATAATTTTTTTTTATTTTTTTCCACATGATTTTATGAACAGAAAGGATTTTGTTCTTTATTGTCTTTTTTTTACTTGTTTTTTTTTTTTCTCTAGACATCCAGAATAGTGTGGAGCATTTCAAGGCGGATCTTTGGACATCTTTTGGATATTCATTATAGTGGTATGTATAGTGAAATACAAAATTCTAAGCTTATATTGCACAGAAAATTCACGAGAAATGGTATATATCCTAACATACACATAGTGAGGCCTACCCTATGAAAATCCGTGTTATAAACGTATTACTAAATTATACGTATTAGAAATTGTTGTGGATTTGCGATTTACTTTTACAGATATCACTCAGCTGTACATTCTTAAAACAGGCCAATATCCGTCCCACCACATATCAATTTGAGTAGACACTCCTTGAAATATATGTATATATATGTCTCAGATATTTGAGCGATAGTCTATATCATTCTGTACCTCAGGCCTCCACACAAGGGTGATCCTGCTCTATCAGTTGCTCTTTCAGCCTATTAGGTCCCCATCTACAATTTTTGGGTGTTTCTTCATTGGTTCATGATAAAGAACTTGAAAACTGACAGTTTGAGATTATGTACAGTTTTACATGTGACATGTGTGCACACCCCAAAATATGGACTGAGTGTGCCTATCGGGGCTATTCAGAAAGAGGTGAAAACCTTGAGAATGACTGGAGAAGTGAAATTTCTAGGTTAAAATAGTCAAACCAGAAAAATTCTCCCATTTATCTCACTTTTCAAATTGGCTATTTGGTCTAGATTGTTCATTCTCCTGCCAATTCTCAAGGTTTTCGCCTCTCTCTGAATAGCCCTGTATGTTCCATACCGCTTTGAGACCTAAGAGGTTGAGGAACAAATTAAAGTCCCATAATAATACGAATAGGATGCCATTTGTTAATTAACGCACACCGGATTGGCCCGTCGTTTTGCTCTTTGCCGGTTTGTGGTTTCATTGGCCCACAACTACTTAAATACCTTGATGTGTGATTAGCCTGAAATCATTATTTATATATCACAAGGCAGGTAAGATCATACGTTGCCAGTGTTCTTAGGGTAGAAGTGAAGAATTTAATTCCCTGGTGTTCTTCATATGACTGAAATTAACATTTTTTTCCTGCCTAGTGGGATTTCCCATGAAAGTCATTACTTTGAAAATAAACGCCCGGATTGTTTAGAATTCACATTTACACTACAGCCTTTTTATTATTTTTTTATTTTACAATTTTTTTTTTTTTGCTAATAGTGTTTATTTAACCGTCAGAAAAATCTATTTTATTTCCACCCCCCCTCATTCACAAATCTGAAAATCCATCACAGGGACACTACTATGTAAATCCCAAGATAGATATACCCTTCAACTGTTCTAATAATTTATGTTGAATCAAAATGGAGGTTGAATTTATCATAAAAGACATTCTCTCTTTAACCTTTTACAGATCCACAAGGGCATACCACGAATTAAAATTTCATAGCGTGAAACCAATGATGTAGCAAGCTCCGAATTCAAAATGGCCTCTGAAAGCAGGTGATAGCATTTTTCTATCAATTTTGTTTTTCCTGTAATTTCTTTTTCTTTTTTTGGGTGGAGGTGTTGTTTTCTATATTTTTTTAACTGAACGATGTGGAATAAAAATAATATCTACACATTAGACTCCCTTTCAATGCATAGCTATATTATGCTTTCTTTAACAAAGAAAAGGAGGAAAGGAAGGCTTCCGCAGCTTGTAAACAAGATTGCATTAGGAATTCTCATTATTTCTCTGCCGAGGCACCAGCGTTGCATTGTTATGGTATTATATACTGTAGATGAATTGTTCATTGATAATAAAAGCAAAGCGTGGAATGTTCCGAACAATCGTTACTGAAGAAATACCTAAGTGTTGTGAAACAATGCCAGCTTTATGTATGCCCACATTATGCCTTATTGGCGAATGCCCAGAGTGGAATCTTTTACATGAATCACGTTTTATGATGCACATGGCGGGCTGATTTGCACGGTCCTATTTACTTTGGAGATATATCGCTCCATATTTCTAAAGACATTTGGAGACATATGTTCAACAGTATAATTGTTGTTCATTGACAATAGGCTCTGCCTGATAAAGTTATTTCAAAACTCATATGCTAAACATAGGCCCCAACAACCAAAATCTATCACGTAGCTTCCTCTGAGGGATTTTTCCCTTGACCAGGAATTCTACTTCATCCAAAACGTTGTAAAGGAGCACAACCAATTGTCTAGATTATGAACCGCTCCTTATTCCGCGGTATAATATGCCACGTTTTTCTTTTCCCAGACATTCAGAAAAGGCAATCACGCTTCATATGTTTAGGCAGGTGATTAAAGTAGCGAGGGGTACGGCGAACAGAGGGAGAATTCTTTCCTTTTTTTTTTCCCTTTTGCATTTTTCTTGTGACGCAAACGTGAAATTGCATTTTGTAAAGACAAAAAGATGGGACATAAAACACCAGATACGCTGTCGCCGCACTCTGCTATGCTACACGCAACCAACAATGGAACCAGTCAGATTCGCCACACGGCTCGCAGAGCACGAGGGTGATTTATAAGGCGTTTCGGCTTCTGGTTAATGAGAGGCGCCCATTGGACAGGCCTTCAGGAGATAGCAAATGAATATGCATGCTGGAAATCTGCATGCGTTAAACCTTATCTTAATAACAATTGCAGGCTATTTGCATGGCGGGCGTTCCCGGAGTCATTCCTCTCTGTCATCGAGATCACCACAATTTCTTTGTTAGAAATGTCTGGCTTCATATTTGACTGTGGAGTAATATCAGCCCAGATGGGTTTTGAAATGCAGCCTGGCACGGGAGGGGTCAAACATGGGTATTTCTCTGTGGTTTCTATTTTATGGAAATTTACAACCAACAAAACAAGAGTAACCCTTTAAGCGCCGGTGACGTCGTTGCCACATTACAATAAAAACAGCGCGTTGCTCATCCCTTGGCTTTCAGACTCATTTATGGGTAGAATTGTCAGCTGGAAGAGGAAAATACTTTTTTGAATATATATATATATATTAATGTGAACATAGATACCAAAGCAACCTTGCACAATTTGAATGTTTTATTAAATAGCCTCCCTGGATCATCCCCGTAATAGTTCCCAGCGATAAATTAGAATATTTCCCATGTGTATTAAAATGGCGGCTATTCCGCACTCTTTTATTTACCCTTCCCCCTCTTTCTTTTGTTAATGAGATTCAGGCAGAGGCTAAATAAATTGCATATTGAATGACGAATCACCTTTCTGCTAAATAATGATATGCTTGGTTCTGTGCCCAGAAAAAAAAATAAAAAAAATTAACCATTTATAGCAAAACAAATGCCTCATGGGCTGCCAATTAAGTCTATCAAGTACTCACCCTGATGTTTTTGGCTTTTCGCTACAACTCATTTTCTGCGAGCCCATTAATAAAATTATATTTAAACGCTATAATAAAACCATGAATAACAACACATTTGTTTGTGTATAAAGCTATTTATACAGGGTTTTATTTATGCATTTTTCAGGACGGATTGATTTAAAAACAGCATTTGTTTTAAATAGTTTTCATGTGCGTGGTTGTTTGTATGTAAAATCTAAAATAAATTCAGCCTTTTTATATTATATAGATTTTTTTAGATTTTTTTATAAAAGGCTGGTAATTCCAGTGACTTTTGTTTTATTAATATAATAAAATATTCCATGTATGTGTACAACGCATCTCTAGCTCAACAATAACTCTGTAAGGACAGCCAGTATATCTATTCAAGCGGCGTTTCCACCATAAATAATAATAAATATTTGATATTGAAGAAAAATTCATGAACATTTAAATGATTTGAGTAAAATGCGGTGAAACAAAGGGGATATAAAGTGAAAGTAACGTGATGTTAGAATTTTCCAAGCAACCTCTGGCTGTGTGGATAATAATAATTCCTTGACTGTTAATTCACTGTGTAACCTGTGAGCAGAGAAGGGTTAATTTATGCATATAGCATTTTAGCATCCTGTAAAAGAGCGCGGAAGTAGAAATCATTTTATTTTGTCGCCCATGCAGGGAATAAGACAGTCTGAATCCACTGCACTCCGTGGATTACTCAGCTTCACGAACCGAAGCCAGCACGAGAATCAGCATTCAAAGCTTGTTAATTTGAATATGCGTTTGAGCCTCGCCGCCATGTGGTTCCTTCACCGTTCCAAGGATGACAAGAACAGGAAAGACTAATCATGAAGATTTTTTTTTTTTTTTTTTGCCCCAATCCTGGCTCCATCAGCCTCTTGCTTCATCTTGTGCCAGATTCTGCTTCGTACAAGGAAGCCATTTTGATGAGATCGAAGAACGTTTTAAGATGGCCGCTTTGGCTTGAGGTAGGTGGATTTTGCTGCCTTATCCTCGTCCCCCCTCCTCGTCCGTGATTGCCTTCTTATCGTGCTAATTAGCAAAAGGAAGTAGGACAATAAATGAAACTGGCATGACCCATTTACATCTGCCACCATCCTTCTCAAGCGGAAAATCTGCCCTTGATATTAATTGAATTAACATACTTCCTAATTCGCCTTTCTTTTGAGCGCGTACTGGCATTTTTGTCCATTTTCTGTAACCGATGTAAATTATAATTTTTTAAAAAGAGTTTCTTTAAGCATTACAATAAAATAAAATATTAGTTTTGTCGGCATATTGTTTACGGCTTGTTAACACTTTTGATGCTTACGTCACTGATAAGGTCCGTAACGTATACTTTACAATGGGATATTACACAAATATTGTTTAACAGAATAAAATGGCTACATTTAAGTATAGGTGAATTTAATCTATTGCCAATTGCGTGCTATATGCACTATTTTCATTAAATTAAAATATGTCAAAATATAAATATTTTTACACCACAGACTCAGTATTTTTTATAAAAAATATGTATTATGGTGATTTTGACATTGACCTTTTAGTAGTAATTTTTTAAAAAAATATTGATATTGTTGTCATTATATATAGGCTTTAAATTTCTGTGATTAAAAAACAAAACCACAGAACAAGTAATCCTAGCAATTTTTGTTTTCTGGTTATTTAAATTGAAAAATATTCTCATCACATAATTCTAGAAACCGCTGTGATAAATAAAATACGGATTTTATTTTGCAACTTTAAAAGTCATCCTAATGTTGCTGTGTAACGGGAGCTGCGGCTATAATCTCCCGTTACACATTAAACATCAACTCTATGTCTGTCATCTTATTAAAAAAAATTCAATTGCATTGTATTTAGAGTTACATATCTCTGGTGAGCAGTAAAACAAAAAGTATAAAATCCCATAATGTCTGGACAGAGGAACGCTCTTGAGGGCCTATCCACCATACATGGTCCTAATTGTGGTGAGCGGAAAATAAAAAACGAAGCAAGAAAAATATATAAATTGTAGCAGAAAAGATTATTTGTCTGAATTTACCAATACTGGCTCATTTGACAGCACAGCTATTAATACATAACAATTAGTCATTCAATGAATAGACCTTTCAGGCTTTGGTCTATACGATTAATTTGAGACGTTTGTGATTCTTTCCATCATAACGTACCATATTAATGATTTATTTTCTGATAGGGAAGGTGGTAGAGGCACTGTGTACACTAGCACACTGGACAGACATTACTAGGATCCTAAATAAACCGTTTGGGGTTTACTCATGTTCCATTGATGCTGGCATCATTGGGATTGTATCGAGGGGAAGGGGACTTCCAGCAGGCGAGGGGTGCAGTGACAGCACAGACTAAACCTTTGCACCTTTGAGTTAATGAGGTAGATTCGATTTGCCAACGTGGAAATAAGAAGGAAACAACAGGAGAATTTAAATGAATGAAACCAAATAAAAAATGTCCAACTTAACAATTCAACAATTTCCACCTAAAATTCTCTATGCTTTCCAGATTAGTGAATGCCACTTCCATGAGTAATGAGCACTGATAGTTGTTACCCACTTCTAATACGTATTTTACAATGAAGTATGTAATTGTACTGGCTGAATGGAGTAGAGGTAAAATCACTGCTCTATAACCGTGGAGACGCAGGTTCAAATCCTGGCAAGAGCACCTCTCCAGTAAGTGTCATTGGGCAAGACACCTAACGGTACATACTCGCCACCCAGGACATACTTGAAAATGAGAGAAATCTCAATGTATCCTTCCTGGGAAAATACTTTCTCAAAAAAATAAAAAATTGTGAAGATGAGACATTTATTGTGGGGTCCCTGCATCACGTAAGGCTATGACAGTTAGTATAAGGTTACCAGTATCCAAATGGTTTTACTATTTTCACATTCATCGTGACAACTGCCCAATGTAGTTATCAGTTGTACTAATTATATGGCCATTGGCATGGAAGGGTCAATAGGTTTTTATTACTAACCCAGTGGTAGGTGTTGTGGGCTGTTACACATACTTTGAGGAATCAATATGGCAGGACTAAACAAAAATCAAGGGACAGGTAGATCCTCGCTTTTGGAAATTTATCTATGACGTCTGAATTATTTTACACAAATCTATGTAGAAGACTTTTCCAGGCTCCACAAAATGCATAGAAATATTTGCTCCTCCACTCGTTTATTAGTTAAGTATGAAGTAAATTTGTCAAGTCCAGTACTGTGGAGTGACTTCTATTGGTATACAAGATAGGTTTGTAAGTTGATGTCTGGTGCAATGTAATATTTTTGAGATACAGGTGCTTTTGTTTTTTTACTTGCATGACGCATACTTAGGCCTCAACCTATTACTCATGAGCTAATTACTAATGAAACAGTGGGGGGTATTTATGAAAAGAATCTGGGGAAATGTTGCAGGAGGAGATGTACCGGCTGGTGGAGTAGAGGTAACATCACTGCTCTGCGTGGAGAGAGCCTGTGGAGTCATGGGTTCGATCCCAGCGAGAGCACCTCTCCAGTAAGTGTCCTTGGGCGAGACACCTAAGGGTACAGACTCACCACCCAGGACTTACTTGAAAACAAGAGAAATCTCAATGTATCCTTCCTGGTAAAATCCTTTCTCAAAAAAAAATAACCATGAAACTAGTGGAATGTTCCTGCTGATTGAATTACTTTTAGAACTGTGTCCCTTATGTTATATGTGTTTTATACCTTATGATGCAACAG
Organism: Leptobrachium leishanense; assembly: GCA_009667805.1. Classification (NCBI taxonomy): domain Eukaryota; kingdom Metazoa; phylum Chordata; class Amphibia; order Anura; family Megophryidae; genus Leptobrachium; species Leptobrachium leishanense. The sequence goes on along the minus strand of CM019065.1, from coordinate 109,061,966 downwards.
TACGATTTTATTTTTAATTCACTACTCTGGGTTCCCAAAGAAGAACCTTGACTGTCACCGTATCATGGAATGGATATGTACAACTTATTAATGGATATTCATTGATTGTGTACTTATATGAGAAATAATAGAATATTAAGTGTATGTGTACGTTGCTGTTAAGACTAAACAGTACAATTGGGTGCATTTATATTTTGTTTTGTTTGATGGATTATTCCAGTGATGGGGAACTTTGGCACCCCAGATGTTTCTGAACTAAATGTCCCATGATGCCCAGCTATCACTGGACGGATTATTCTGTTACGGGAATATTAACGGCTGTAATAAATTTAACAATCATTGCTAACAAAAATTCCTAATCATTCGCAGTGAATAACTACATGCATGTGCTTGTTTACCTAAGTCAATCTGCATTTTTGGATGCTGCTTGCATGTTATTTGAAAAATTAACAGTCTTAGAGAAAATATACAGTAAACAAGTATTTATAAAGCGCTAACAAGCTCCGTAGAGTTGTACAATGGGAGACAGAATAACAAATATACATACAAGTTAAACACACAGAACAGTAGGAGCGAGGACCTTGCTTGAGAGCTTACAATCTAAGAGCAGAGGGGTGACACACTAGGTAGGGATAAATAGAGAACCTGAAGTAGCGGGGTACATGTGGGCTGGGTGTGAAGATGGCGCAAGAATGTACAGTGGGGGAATCATGGAGTGAGCCGATAGGCTTCTCTGCAGTAATGTGTTTTCAGATACGTCTTGAAGGACTGGAGAGACGGGGAGAGCCTAATGTTGCAGGGGAGTTCTATAGAATGGGGGCAGCTTGGGAGAAGTCTTGAAGGCAGGAGTTGGGGGTGCGGGTACTTGGAGCTGATAGCATCAGATCATTGGCTTGTTGCCTCGGGATCCTCTTCGACTCTGATCTCTCCTTCACTCCTCACATTCAGTCGCTAAACAAATCTTGCTACTTTCACCTAAAAAACATTGCACGTATCTGTCCCTTTCTTGAACAGGATTCTACTAAAAGGCTCATCCAAGCTATTATTATCTCCCGCCTTGACTACTGCAACCTCCTTCTCTCTGGCCTTAAGAGGTCCCGGATTCTCCCTCTGCAATCTGTTAAGAATGCCTGTGCTAGGCTCACCCTCTTCATCTCACGCACTTCTCGCATGTTTGACAAGCTCTGCACTGGCTTCCTGTTTCCTTTAGAATCCAATGCAAAATATTGGTGCTCACCTACAAAGCTCTCCATAACCACTCCCTAACAAGGAAATGGGTGCGGGAATATTGGCTTTGGAGGGTGGGAAGACGAGAAGTTCAGTTTGAGAGGTTGAGCTTTATAAATTAAATTTGGCCAATTACAAACAATGATTTGGTTGCGACACTAACATGAATCAAATTTAGTATTTAACTTTTTCATTTTTGTTTTATGGGTGTTTTTACACTTTTCATTGCAACATTTGATTTCTTTGGAAATGACAGACTCTGACCTATGCAATGAATCCTCGTATAGAGTGATTGTCCTTACTGATGTGAAGATAGAGGGGCCCAAAGGACCCCCCTCCTACTTCGAGTCTTTTGCCACCAGTGCTGGGTGGCATTTGTTTTTGACGTCATCACTGTACAATGTTAATAGTGTGCGGGAGGAAGTCTCACAGCGAGGGCTGACTTTGAGGACCTCAGTCCACTGTGGGAGATCACACCGATAGCCCAGGATAACTTCGGCCCATTACTGTGGTCAAGATAGGACACACTGAGCACAAAAATACAAGTTAAAGGGATGACACAGCACAAAAAAACCTAACTTAACAGCATTTCTCCGACTGCACTGTTTCTTGGAAGTATGGAATCCTTGAAAACATGTGTGTGGGTCAGTGGAGGTCAGTGGATGTAACCATATATACCCACTATCCTGTGTGGCCATTTAGGTTCTTAATATTGTGTTTCATATTTGTTTGTAGGGAAGCTGGAGGAACCCGCATATTGTTTTCCTAAGTATGGTGAAAATGTGGCGACACAGCAGCCTTACGTAAAATGAGAGCCCAGGTTACCCTCCACAATTTTATTTGTTTCTTTGCTCACATTTGCTGTTTGACAGAATAATAATTGACAGTGGTCCATTACTCAGATCATGACACTTGGTACTGATTGCTTACAAGCAACTGTGTCAGCTAACAAGAAGCATTATGTATGATTCTGTATTATCTTGGGTCAGTTCACAATGGCTGAAGTTGATATTTCCGGCCCCATAATGGATAATACCCTCTTTTGCCGATTTTTAACTACTCTGCCCAAATTATAGTCATTTTAAGCAGTTTCTATTTTTAAAGGTTGTTTTAAAAGTTGTAGTTACTGGCTGAATGAATCTATATTTCTTGCACCTTTTAAGTCCCCTTCTACACAATTTGCATGTTTCCAATTTGGTGCATGAAAAGAGCATGGAAATGAACTGTGTGACTCTTTACAAAATGTCAGTAATAAATGTTCCATGTGTGCCCATCGTAATGATATGGGCCTATGCATTACAATATAGACGAAAAAAAAATACTTTTTCATGTCTTTGTAAGGATTTTGCATATTATTATGGAGAATATGGCTTCTCAAACCAGCAGCATAATGGCCTCTCGGAAGCAGTGTATATAGCAGCATTGTTTCCATGCAAAGAGTGACCTACAAGATCATTACAGGAGTAGATAACCTCACCTGCATATGATGAAGGCATTGCTCTTAAAATTACCTTTTCAGGATATTATCTTGTCCTTATTCTCCCTGGTAGAGTCAACTCTGCATGCTTGTGTTATGAAGTGAGCTCCATCTTGGGCCAGTACTAAGCGGATGAGTGGTAGACCAGGAACAGTCATAGAATGGAAGTTTTGACCGCTAAAGCACTTGACTCTTAAAATAAATGTTTACAAAAACCCCTAAGCAGTTGCTAACTACTTTTGTAAACATGATGTGAAATAACAAAAATCGTTAACCGGAAGATAATCGTAACGAGTTTGCCTAGGTGAGCAACCATGCACAATGCCAAGCAGCAGATGGCCTAACCTGGTGCTTACCCTATTGGAAATGTATTTCCTGAATGCTGTATCACACTTCGCTATCTCGGAGACTGATGGATGTCACTTGGATTATACTACTGATTGTTTGAACACTTAAAGGAATTGAGTGACATTCTAGGGAATCTTGTCCTTTCAGCATTGTGGCGTGGTTGAGTGAACACCTTCTCTAGCTACGTCTTACAGGGGACAATACCTCTGTACACAGAAAGGTCCATAGTATACCAGAATGGTTTGTGGACAGGTTTTGCTGTGGTATAGAAGTAGACATTTGTCACAAGTCACGTGAGGAAGTATCAATAAGATACTTCATAAAATGTAGAATGTTGATTGTTGTTACTTTCCTGCCGGGTTATTCAGAGAAAGGAGAAAACCAGGAGCATTGGCAGGAGAAGAGAACAATCTAGACCAAATAGTCGATTTGGAAAGTGAGATAAATGGGAGAATTTTCTGGTTTGACTATTTTGACCTAGAATTTTCACTTCCCCAGTCATTCTCCTGAGTTTCACCTTTCTTTGAATAGACCTGTTGGTGATGAACCGATACAGACTGTGTATCCCTGAGCAGAAATCCATGCTGAGATGAGACCACATGTGGAAGATTCCAAATAAGGCATCATGTGATGTGGGACAAAATAATTAAAAATATTGCATAATATTACCTTCATGCTATGTGTGAAAAGTGTAAATTAATTTCTTGTTTAGACTTGGGGCCCATCCGCAAGATATCTCTCTATTATATGCAAATATACCAACTTTCAAAACATTTCTGGTCCCAAGCGTTGTGGATAAGAGATACTCAAACTTTAATCAATAAATTATGGTAACCATGGAGACATTGAATTTAAAAAAGTAGTGTTGATGGCAATACCTATATTATACTTTAATATATATATGATATTATATATGCTGATACCTATATTTTGAATGCAATTATCAAATTCCTAACCAACACTGTTATAGTTGTGGTTCTAGAATTGGTCTATCGGAAATCAGCAAATATTTGCAAAATATTTTCCAAACGATTGGTTATTCAATTAATTCATATTTCTTCGAAAATAAAACTAATCAAATGGTTTCATGATTAGCTATTTTAAAAGAAACCACATGATTTATCAAATCATCTTTTCCAGCTTTAACTTTTTCGGTCTATGGGAAAATATTATGGAATCTACAAAGTTCCATCAATGTGCTGATCACACAGTTAATGGAGTGGACCTGCACACTGAATATTATTTCATGATCCAATATTGCTAAGTTAATGTTTTAATGGATTTGTGTGTGAAATCCCAGATAAGAAGATGAAAGGGCAGACTCAGATTTGACTCTCTGTGTAATGTAGTGAGAGTCTACCCATTTCTCATCACATATTTCCTTCTTCATCAGGTTATGGCACGAAAGGATTACATTTCCTGCCACTGCAGAGATTGTGCAGCATGTTTTGAAAGCCATGCCTTGTTTCCGGCGCCATGACCAGAAGACACAGCTTCAGGTATATTTCATATACTGCTTATGTCTACTTCAATATTGCAATCCTTAGCTCTTTGTTTTTATGATATATGGTTTTAATTCATATTTTATTTTTATTACACATTTGCAGTAAATGGGAGCATCACAAATATATCAAATATAAAATAAAATTACAGTAGTTGAAATTTGGTTTCTTCACATATATCAGTCACAATGAATTTATTGATTATTTTTCTTTTTAACCCAGTCAGTGTAGCATTTTCTTAATTCTATAATTATATATAAAATTTTATTTTTATTTCATTTTCATGCCACGCTTCTAATTCTTACTATAATGTCACTCAGAACATAACCTAATTGACACTGTCCAGCAGGGGTCAATTAGCCTTGATTTAATGATGGCTGATTGGACAACAGAGAGCTCAAGGGGAAAACAAACTTTAAATGAAATATTATAAATATTTCATATAATATTTGAAACAAAATCAAGTAAAACACTCTATAAGTGTACACTTTCCATTGTACTCAGTGATTTAAATAAATAAAATTAGCCTTGGAAGGGTTGTAAGTCTGGTAAATAACACTAGCCATATTTTTATTATTATCTACTGGTGTAACACTAACGGTGATATCTCAATAAGCCATGAAAATACAGTTTTTCTTTTCTTTTCCTCCATTTACCGATTATTAGTAAGTGTAACTAAACTGTTGCATTTCCTTTTATCTCCTTCCTACATGATCCAGGAATCCAATGAATTTGTAAAGTAGAATTTAGTGGACGTTGTATTCCAATGGTGTGCATAAAAAATAACCTAAAAAAATCTTTTATGTAAAAAAGAAATACTTCTTATAAAGTAACTCTGCTCAAATCAATTTTCTATATTCATTTTATTTCTCATAAAGATTTGTGATTCCTTGATCATTTGTTATGGTCCCAATTTCAACCCAGTCATTGATAGCAGCACGCTAATGAACACAGTGTATTCCAGTCATTATCAATTAGTGACATACAATTAACAGCGCTATTCCTACCAAGCAGTAGTAGTGTCTCCAGTCTGAATATTAAGGAGCTAGTCGTAAATACCAGTGGCAGCACTGTGCAATGCTGCTGGTATCAGCTTCTGGAGTCCATTAGACATAGATGCAAGCACACCCCTGTCATGTATGCTGGGTCTCACAAAAGCTGCAGAGGGACACTGGGAACTATTTGTTTTCAGTGGTCCACTGCATGCAGCCAGAAAACATGACGAATTGTGCCATCCTGTGCACTGCTGGATCAGAGATCAATAAAATAAACATACAACAAAATTCTTTAAAGTGTTAAGTGATTTTGCCAAAGCAAAATCACTTAACACCAGGGATTCTGAGATGGTATTCTTTGTAGAATATCATTTTCAGCCATGAAGACCAATCTATGTTGGAATAGTTTGTTCTTCTCTGACTAGTTGCAAATTAACGTCTCCTATACAATGTATAGGATCCTTTGATTTACCTTAGAGATCCTCAACATCTCAGCCGCAAGCTTAGGAATGGCGACTCGAGACGTTAACTGTGTCTGCAGACACAAGGATTAATGGTTTGAGCTGCTAGTTTAAATTGTTGGCTTGATATATGGTCCTCCATTAGCACTAACCTGTGTATCAACGTTTCGCACTACAGTCTTGTGCAACCCTGCTCCTGCTTGCCTTACCCTCCTCTCCTACAGCTATTAGGTCTGCTTGGGAATTTATCCCTAAGGAGAGTACACGCTAATAGCAGCATTCACTAAGCAACTGATAGAGGGAGGAGAGTCACCCACAGTAGTTTTTTCTTCAGTTTCCTTTCACTCAGTTCTTGGTATAGACGTCTGCAAATCGGCATAGACCTCTATGCCAGAGAAATGATTAGGAAAGGCATTTTATTATCTTTTAAAAAATATTTTAGATAAATCTATATATTTTGTTAGCACGCTGTATAAACAGAAATCAACTGTCTTGTTACCGACAGTTTCACATTAGGTTATCGAGGTGTATTCATTCTGAAAGTGTTAAGACGCCATTTATTGAAACCATCAATTATTTTTCATACTACTTTTGTTAGTTACAATAAAAGTTATGACAAGACCCACTAACTCACTGATCAAAAGCAAAAAAACAAAACAAATAGTTTGATAGAGCTGGAATTTTATAAAGGATTTTGCTGGTCTGGTTTCTTCGAACCAGATTAGGTGCATCGTTTGCTTTCTTTCGGTGGAATAGGTTTGCCTCTAAAGGTCATTTGCCATTCTGTTCTCTTACTTTTGATTTGACATAGGGGCCAAGGATTCACAAGTACACCAACATGATACTCATCCCACCTTCACATTTCAGCTTTGCAGGACGGGTTCAAAATGTGTGAAATGCGCCGGTGTTAGAGTGTGACAATGTGTGAAGATCTGTGAAATTCTGTCAATTCATTCTCACCGTGTCATTTCATTCTTTCTTTTACTGTCCATTGAGTTATTTACTTTTATTCAACTTCATCCCTCTTAAAGATTCCTGTCTCCCTTTTACTCGATTGAGACCATTATCCTTACCAAATGAAAGATAGCCTTTCATGTGCACCTGCAGAATGAAAAATAAATTTTATAGAATGTGAATATTTATAAATTTAGGTTTGCACTAGATATAAATCTGGACATAAATACATCAGATTTAATGTCTCAATATTCATACCGGGAGTCACATTCTTAGTCTTCTAGATGTTTTGGAACTACATGTCCTATAAGGCTCAGCCAATCTAATGAGTACCTGTGCATCATGGAAGATGTAGTTTCAAAACATCTGGAGGGCCAATTTTGCTGACCCTTTATTTCTACTATAAAAAATACTCATTGTTAAGAGAAATTCCAAGGTGCCCCATTATCTTTGTCTCAAGTTGGTATTTAAAATAAATATATATTGGTTCTCAGAACCTGGTGTTAAGTGATTTTACATATGCAAAACCACGTAACAAAAAATACAGAGATCAAAAAAAATCTTTACGTACCTCTAGTCTTATAGCACATAGTACAGCACGATCCACCACTTGCTCTTGCTGCATGTAGAAGGACACTAGGAACAAATAGCTCCTAGTGTCCTTCCACCAGTCCTGTGAGATCACGTACATGCAATGTCACTGAGGATTTTCTCTGATACAAATAGTTTCCGTGTCCTTCCTTCAACCCTGTGAGATTGCATACATCCAATATCACTGAGGACTTCCTCTGGTCTAAATAGTTCCTAATGTTCTTCCTTCAGTCCTGTGAGATTGTGTACACATGTTGTCACAGAGGGCTCTCTCTGGTCTCTGTGGACTCCATGATATGCCACCAGATGCAACTTGCATCGCTGCCACCAGTAAAAGTTAATGGCTCCCTATTATAATGAGTCTAGATGAGAACATAGCAGCTCGCTCGTAATAGAGCAGTTCACAAAGTTTTGATCATAATTTGCTTAAGAGTGTCACAGTCACCAATGTACCCCATCTTTGACAGGTCCTATTTAACTTGACCGAGTCCGCACTTACAGGATACATGATTTTGTATTTGATGTCTTAGATATAGATTGATGTCTTAGATAGTTTTGAGGTTGAGTGCAGCCTTTTGCTGTTTTGTATTTTATATATAGAGAGCTGACAACTCTCATTTGGTATGCACCCCTCCCTGTTCACAAGGTGCTCCACCATGGCAGCCTATAAAGGCCTTGAGCTGCCAGGGAGCTCCAGGGTGAGTTGATCCTGTAAGTGCAGACTCGGTCAAGTTAGATAGGACCTGTCAAAGATGGGGTACATTGGCAACTGTTACACTCTAAAGCAAATTCTGATCATAACTTTGTGAACTGAATCCCCATCATTTTACCTCAGTCAGGTTTTTTGAACATTTTTAAAACTGTGGGGTTTTTTTTTCACAGAAAATGATGGAAGAAGGTGGTCAATAATATGGAGTGCTCTTTCTTGGTGTTTTGTATTTGATGTCTTAGATGCACCCGCTTAGTTTTGAGGTTGAGTGCAACCTTTTGCTGTTTTGTATATATACTGTATATATATGTCAGAGCTATGGCAAAAGGACATGCAAATATACTTCTAAAGATTTTATTTCTAAAACCAAAGATAAATATAGTCTGACATTACTATAGTGTGAATTACGGTATTTTTTATTGCATTTTTCTTGAAAGCGATGGGACAGAGCATGAGCATTAGAATGTAAAATGGCACAAACTTCAGGACAGATAAACAGCCTGGGGAATGAAACATCAGCCATGTTGCCTGGCAACATCAACAATATGACCTCCACAAATACATATCCATGGCACGTTACATTGTCTTCTGACATTTATTCCATGGCATAACTATCAGGGTTATTCAGAGAGCGTGAAAAGCAGGAGAATGATTGGAGAATGAAAAATTCTAGGTCAAAATAGCCGATTTGGAAAGTGAGATGAAAGGGAGAATTGTTCTGGTTTGGCTATTTTGACCTAGAATTTTTCATTCTCCGGTCATTCTCCTGCTTTTCACGCTCTCTGAATAACCCTGTATGTCTCTCGCTTATATTTTCCGGAACACACACATATTGCTCCCTCCATGCTGTAATAGATCAAGCCTATTGAGATTAAATCGATTATTTTTAATTTCGTGATATGTATATTGCCATTGATGTTGATGTTTGCATAAAATGATCTAAGGTGGAGTGTCCAGCAGAGGCTCAACCACATACAGTGCCATTGCATACCTGGGTGTGTATGTGGTAGAAGATTGTCTGATTTCACCACCCTGCTCTTTGTTCCAGGATGCCTGCTCTCTCGGTTCTTTATGAACTTGCACTGGTTGATGTGGGATCTTATGCCCAGATTTATCACTATGTATGCCATTCAGGACAAATAGATTCCACAAATGACTCAGTAAAAAGTGGCAACTGAATTAGCATTCTACTCTAATCTACAGCATAGTCATAAATCCTGCATAGAAAAAGCGGTGTTATGTCACAAGTTATCTTAATATATATGAACAAATGAAAAATCAACCAACACATACAGAGTCCTGGTATAAATCATTGTAAAAACAATAAAAAAAAAACTGCTATCTTAAATATCACTCTATAGGAAATCAAGGCAACTCGGCCAAAAGATCTCCTCTGTGTAGGTCAACAAATGGAACAGAGACAAAATAGAATATATATAGTTAGGTAAACAAACCCTTCCAATGTTTGTTCCTAGGAGCATTCGACCAATTATCCAGTGGTAGGAAAGTCCAGCTCAAGTGTCCCAAGTAAAATTTAATAGGCAGAGGACAGGTTTTATCCTAGATTCAGATCCTAGAATTAGATTAGGGAAACTACTCCCGTCCCATCTACCATGCCACCAGTCCTACAGAGCCCCCTCACCAAAGGACATTATGACAAGGAGCTGCATGTACACTGTTTGCCAGAACTTTGTAAATTGGAATGAGCCAAGTGAGGAAAGGCTCGATGACTGAACCAATCCAGGTATGGGATTCAGATAGAGAATGGAGCAGAAGTGGGGTGCTCAATACAGATTTCAAAATAGGATGGGTTACCATAGAATCTGCAGCACCTGGCCCATTCCTAAAACGTTTACAGCAGCTTTGGATAGGTGTAGGCCTAAATTAGGATATAGTCTCACATTTCTCCACTCCTAATGGGCCATTGCCATACTGGGGTGGAAGGGGTAGGACAAGGAAAGGTACAATGTGGAGTAAAAATATGGCAGAGCACACTGAATTGATGGAGATCCACCAGTATCTTCTGGTCCAAGTTCATGAAGCTCTTAGTCCAGAAATGGATATGGATAATATCGAACCATAGTATTTTTACATAGTTACATAGATGCTAGAGTGTGCACAGCTGAAAAATTAATTTTGTTTGAAAATAATTTCGTTTTCATAATTTCGTTTTGATTAGATTCGAATTTCAGATCATTAAACAAAAAAAACAATAAATCAAATCTTGCTCAATTACTGTTAGATTAGGGTTAAATATGAGGGTTAAAAGGCAAGCTAGGGTTAAATATTGAGCTGTCAGATATGACAGATTCAGCACCACAGCCAATTGACAGGGACGGGGTGCTTTGTGAAACAGTAATATGAAACAGATTTGTTTTCCTAATTTCGTTTGTAATTTGGGATCATGCTCTATTACTGTTCGATTAGGGTATAACATGAGGGTTAAAAGGCAAGATAGGGTTAAATTACCATTTTGCTGCAGTGTGCATAGAGGAGTCATTCAATCAATGGTTCTCTTGTGAAACAGTATAACGAAACTTCCGAAATACGAATTAATGAATTTTCAAACGAATTGGGATTCGTTACAAAATGAATGCACACCTCTGATAGTTACATAGGCAGAAAAAAGACGTGCGTCCATCGGGTTCAGCCTTTCACACATTACCTACTGCTGTTGATCCAAAAGAAGGCAAAAACCCCAGTCTGAAGCGCTCGCCAATATGCAACACACTGGGAAAAAATTCCTTCTTGACCTCAGAATGGCGTCAGATTTCTCCCTGGATCGAGCAGCTTTTACCCACATATTAATTATTACAACCCTTAATATTATGTTTTTGCAGGAAGTCATCAAGACATTTAAAAGTCTGTATAGTTTCTGACCCAACCACCTTAACAGGCAGAGAATTCCACAGCTTTATTGTTCTCACTGTGAAATAACCCTTCCTATGCCTTAGGTCAAATTTCCTTTCGTCCAGTCTTAATGGAGGACCTTGTGTCCTGTGTATAGCCCTATTAATGAATAGGTTTCCAGACAATAGTTTATAATGGCCGTGTATATATTTATATAAGGTTATCAGACCCCCTCTAAGGCGCCGTTTCGCTAAACTAAACAGGTTTAAGCTTGTTAGCGTTTCTATCATAACTTAAATCTTCCATTCCCCTTATTAAATTTAGTTGCCCACCTCTGCACTTTTTATAGCGCTATAATATCCTTTCTTAAAACAGGTGTATAAATTGTACGGCATATTCAAGGTGCGTCGTACCATTGATTTATAAAGAGGCAAAATTATCAGGGTTACTCAAAGAGATCCGATTTGTGGCCGAAAGTTAACCGAACAGTGAAATTCAGGGTACGCTTACCTTTCCTGGCCATTCGGCTAATCAGAGAGCAGGCAGTTCGCCAAATGTTGGCGAATTGCCTGCACATAAGGTGCCTGTACGGTGCCTGTTCGAGGGCAGTGAAATCCCCATAGAGAAGCAATGCTTCGTCTATTCAGAGAACAAAAACCAGCAGTGAAAAGTTGCCAAAATACCGTGCTGTTCGGTGGTTTCATTCGACAGGTTTATTCAGGGGAATACTATAGGCTTCAATGTTAAAAATATTCCCGTTTTAATTCAATATCTAATAAACCGTTAATTTTAATATTATGCAGTAAAAAGTCTCTTTAGTTTTAGATTTTTTTAGGATCTTTTAAGCATTTTTCGGGATTTTTTAGCTAAACGTTTTTTCCGTTTTTTTTTTCTTTAAATAATTTTTTCTTTTTTCTGTAACAGCCCTTTTTATTATCATTCATTGGATCTTATATGTAAATTCTAGACATTTTCCTTCAGTAGTTTGTTTGCAAACAACGTTTCACTTTTTCAAACATTGAAGCGTACGTTTTTTTTTTTCACTCCATTCGTCTGCGGTGTTGGGTTTTTCCAGCGGCTGCTCTGCGCTGTGTTCGGCGGCTGCTCGGGTTTCTCCGGCATGTTCGGCGGGGTTAATCCAGATGTTTTTGCGGGTTTCGGTGTGCATTCGCCGGGTTTTGCTGTGAGTGTTCGTCGGATTTGTGGCGGCTTTTCCCTGCACCACGACGACCCTGTGGTGCTTGCTGAATACACCGCAGGGTCGCCGAAATGGGATTGCCAAATCACACCGAATTGAAGAGAATGAAAAGTCAACGAACGTGCGGTCGCTTTTTGATTCTCTTTGAATAACCCTGTATGTTTTCATCCCAAGAGTGAATTCCCCTTTTAATGTATACCAATACCCTGCTGGCCTTGGCGGCTCCTGTTTGACACTGGGCATTGTTGCTGATTTTGGAGTCTACGGTTATTCCCAAATCCTTCTCCTGTTGCTTTCCCTAACTCAGTACCATTTAGGGTATAAATTGCTTGTGTGTTCTTCACTCCAAAATGCATAATCTGCCATTTAAGTGCCCAGTCCCCAACCTAATTCCTAAATTCCTCTGCAGCAAAGTAACATCCTGCTCACATTGTATTACTTTTCCTAGTTTTGTGTCCTCTGAAAACACTGCCGCATGACTTTCAATGCCTATTTCAAGGTCATTTATAAATAAATTTAATAGAATTGGTCATATAACAGACCCATGAGGGACACCACTTACCACTGGTGTCCATATTGAAAATTTACCATTTATGACCACTTTCTGTACCCTAACCTTTAGCGAGTGCTCTATCCAAGAACAAGAATTTTCATCTAGACCATTTTTTCTTAATTTAAATAGTAATATCTTGTGTGGAACTGTGTTGAAAGCTTTGGCAAAATCCAAGAAAATCACATCCACTGCGACCCCCTGATCTATACTTCTACGAAACTTCCTCATAGACTGCAATTAAGTTAGTCTGACATGATCTGTGTTTCATAAAACCATGCTAATTTTTGCTAAGTACATTATACCTTCCAATGAATTCCTGAATATTATCCCTTAATAACCCCTCAAATACTTTCCCAGCCACAGATGTTAAGCTCAAAGATCTTTAATTCCCAGGCATACATTTTGAACCTTTCTTGAATATAGGGACCACATCAGTTTTTCTCCAATCCTCTGGTACGATTCATGAAAGAAAAGAATCTTGAAAGATTAAAACCAGAGGTTTACATATTTCAGCTCATAGCTCCCTCAGTACTCACGGGTGAATGCCATCCAGCCCTTGGGCTCTGTTCACATTCATATTTTTAGTTGCTGCATCACCTTTTCTTGGGTCAACCAATCACATTTTATTAGTACGTTTTTATCAATGATTTGCAGGTGTCTGATTATAGGTTTGTCTTTGATAAATACTGAAGCAAAGTATTCATTCAAAATTTCTGCCTTATCTGGATCTTCAGTTAATAACACCCCTGACTCAGACTTTAGTGAACCTACACTTTCACTCACTCTTGTTTTTTTTTAGAATTGATGTACTTAAATAATCTTTTATGGTTGGTCTTGCTCTCTTTGGCTATCTCTTTTTCATTTTCTAGTTTAGCCCATCTAATCGCTTTTTACATGCTTTATTGGCTGCCTTATATACTTTATAGAATGCCTCAGATTTATCAGATTTAAAAACTTTAAATGCCTTCTTTTTGTTTTTCATTTTCTTGGTTATCATCCTACTGGGCCACATTGCTTTTATTCTGTTTCTTTTATATTTCTTACCCAGAGGAATATATTGGGATGTGTACTTTTCTAGTGTTAGTTTGAAGATATTCCACTTATCCTCTGTGTTTATCCCATGAAAGAGTTTCTGACAGTCACTGAGATTGAGATCTTCCCTTATTTTAATGAAGTTGGCCTTTTTAAAATTATATGTTTTAGCATGTCCCCTATGAATGTGCTTTTTTGAGTTTATTTCAAAAGACTCCATATTGTGGTCACTGTTTCCCAACTGCTCCCTTACTTAAGTAAATGAGAAAAGATCCACATGGTTTGTTATAACAGATCCAGACAGTTATCCTTTCTAGTTGGCGTTTCTACCAGTTGTGTCATGAAGGTATCATTTAACAGGTTCAGAAACCAGATTCCCCTTGCTGAATAATAATCCCACTATCCCAATTAGAAACATAGAAAAATGTCGGCAGATAAGAACCTTTCGGCCCATCTAGTCTGCCCAATTACATGGATACTTTACCTGGATTTATCTTTTGTTTAGGATAGCCTTATGCCTATCCCATGCTTGCTTAAATTCAATTACTGTTTTGGCCTCTACCACTTCTACTGGAAGACTGTTCCATGTATCCACCACCCTCTCAGTAAAATAATGCTTCCTGATGTTACTTTTAAACCTTTGCCCCTCTAATCTAAGACTATGTCCTCTTGTTTTGCTATTTTGTTTCCTTTTAAATATACTCCCTTCCTCTACCTTGTGGATTCCCTTTACGTATTTAAATGTTTCTATCATATCTCCTCTGTCTCGTCTTTTTTCCAAGCTGTACATGTTAAGATCATTAAGCCTTTCCTGGTAACTTTTCTCCTTCAAGCCGTACACCATTTTAGTAGCCCTTCTCTGAACTCTCTCTAAGATGTCTATATCCTTCTGGAGATACGGTCTCCAGTACTGCACACAGTACTCCAAGTGAGGTCTCACCAGTGCTCTGTACAGTGGCATGAGCACTTCCCTTTTCCTACTGCTAATACCTCTCCCTACACAACCAAGAATTCTGCTACCATTTCCTGCTGCTCTATTACATTGACTACTTACCCTTAGATCCTCTGAAATAATGACCCCTAAATCCCTTTCCTCAGATGTTGAGGTTAGGACTGTATCAAATATTCTATATTCAGCCCTTGGGTTTTTACATCCCAGGTGCATTATCTTGCACTTATCCACATTAAAACTCAATTGCCACAACTCCGACCATTTTTTTAGTTTACCTAAATCATTTGTCATTTGGCTGATCCCTCCAGGAACGTCAACCCTGTTGCAAATCTTTGTGTCATCAGCAAAAAGACATACTTTTCCATTAATACCTTCTGCAATATCACTAATAAAAATATTAAAGAGAATTAATGACCGGATAATTAAAATCTCCAATAGTTAAAGTGCTACCCAGATGTGCAGCCTTCCTGATTTGAACAACAGCTGTTCTTCCTCACCACTATCTAAATTAGGTGGTTTATTGCATATGACCACTAATAGTTGACTTCCCAGTTTGTTCCCAACACAGATATTTACCCATAAAGATTCCACATTTCACTGATCGCTGACCAGGTGTGTAATTCATGTGGAGTATTCATATGGAGAGAAGCTGATTGTCAGGGTGCATGGGTAATAAAAACTGACATGAAAGAAGGAAGCTTTAAATGGAGAGCTTTAGATTCTGAAGTAAACATGTGTGCTCTTGCATGGAAATCTGATACATTGCGTCAGCAGAGGTGGTAGAGGACTGGTTGATCGAAAAATGAAGAAATTTAAGATGGAAAAGTTGAGGCAAAGAATGATGTGAAGGTGCTTTGCATGTTATATTGTATCATGGAGTATGATGGTTTAATGCCATGCATGGTATACTTTGTATCTTGCTCTGTATCAAGTGTTTACGTATTGTGCGTATGCACTGTGTATTTGTGGTGACATATCTATGTCTTCTGTATGAATCACATCAATTTGTGGGTTAATCACTCATTAGTCATATGCATAGCATGTGTTGGAATGCACTATGCGTGTACACCATGTATCATTGCATGCCATGGTTGTGTTCATGATGTGTCAATATGATGCTGGGGGAATACTGTGTACCAATGTGAATTATAAGAATATTGCATACACCAGATATCGTCATATATATCATCTGCATCTGACAAAGGTACATGTGTACCAAGTGAACATTGCACATACAAATTGTACATTCAGTACAACCAATGCTACATTGTACATAATATGTGTTTGTGTTTCTACAGTGTATCAATATGCATTCTGAGTACATGCTGTGTATCAGTTTGTCACTGTGTGCTCCTGCCTGTGTATGCCAGCTGGTGCAGTGGGTGTTTAGAGCAGCTGATGCTGATATAGAGGCGTAGAGGATTGAGCTATTTGTACTCTCAGAATGTTTGGCCTTCATCTGGTAAAAATAAATCCTAGGGATTGATTTAAAGCAGCAGTAGCATTGTGCACAATATTGGTTTATGTGTCTGACATCTCCTGTATGATGATCCAAAATGCAAATATCTTTAAATGCTATATTTAAAAATACACCTATGGTTTGGTTTTGCATTTACATGTTGATATATTGCAATAAATTGCTTTAATATTTAAGATATATAAAAGGCACACCGATTACATCATGAATCAAATTATAGGTATATTTGTAAAGTGCCGGCAGATTCCACAGCATTGTACAAAGCAACGGGAAAAGGAGTTGATACATTAAAACAGGGCTCAAAATTTCAAGTCCCAAGCTACTAGCCAGGCCTTAAGAATTACTCGCCACTAGTTGCCCCACCTAACCCTATCCTGCCCTGCCTGCATCTGCATTCCCACTCGCCCTCATGTAATTTCCACTCGCCAAATGCTGGTAGGCGAGTGGAAATTTTGAGGCCTGCATTAAAACATAAATACATGTGAACAATCTTTCTTGTTCTGTCTGTCTCTTGTGCGCACTCTCTCTCACTGCACCTTTTGTTGTGCTTTCTCTTGCTGTCTTTCTCTCTTTACCTTTTCTTGCTTTCTCTCTGTGTATTGTTGTTTTTTTTGCTGTCCCTCTCTGCTGTCTCTTTTTCTTCATGTGTGTATTGATTTCTTTCCTTCCCCGTCTCTGCAGAACCTGGGGTTGAAAGAGTTACAGATTGGAATGGCACTCAGCCCCGCCCTCCCCTCAGCTCACAGTGCAGGAGGGAGGTGGAGCAACTCTGTCGCACATGCTCAGTGCATTTTGTTATCTATACCTAGGTATACATACTGATTGGTTAGTTTAAAGTGCCTCCTAAGGTGGGCGTGGAAAACACCAAGAAAAAAAAGCAGGTAAATATGAAAAAATATCATATTTACTTGCTTTTTATGCCTGCCGAATGAAACTACTGACTCATTCGAAGGGCAATGCACAGTTTTAAAAGCACACTGACAACACATGCATGTCCCTTTAACAATCTTTAAGAGAGTTGGGAACATGGAGACAAAAGGGAGGGAAATACCCCTTCTGCTTGCAGATCTTCATAGGAAATATTCAGGACAGACCCAAGGACAATGCAGACGCTCATTCCCCTGGTCTATGAACAGTCTGTTCAAGCCTTCTTTTAATTTCACATTTGTATTCAGCTTCTTACAGGTTTATGATTAGTTTTAGACATAAATGTGCTATTTGTATGGAAGTGTTGAGATTGGAGCTTTTCAGCCATGTTTAGCATTATAATTCCAGAGGGTCCTTAACCTGAGACCGTTCCATTTTGGTGAGACGTTAAATCTGGCGTTAAAAATTCACTGCTGAGGGGTTCTCTACTAATTAGCCAGAGCTGCCTCAGGACAGAGTCAGTACATACCCGAGCATGGTAAATATTGTTTTAATGAGCCGTGCCTTTGTACATATGCCTGAATGAATTCTCTGTAACCCTTTAAGAGCCTATGCAAGGCAATCCATTGAAAATGCACAAAGCCTATCTTCTCCTTTTGGATGCCCTTTGCCAATAAACCCTATTGTGCCTTTATTCATATATTTCATGGCCCATGGTTTGTTAGGTCTCTGGATGTGGATTTACCAACTGAAAGATGTTTGATCATCCTGTTAATGAGATAATCAACAGCAAAATTCCAATGTTTGAATGTAGAAGAATGTCTGTAAAATACAATATACAACACACTATTTAAGTTCTAAACCCCTTCTGCACAACCTACAGGTTCCTGAAAAGTGAAATCTAAAAATCCCTAATTATTTTTCTCCATATTGCATTTGTCCTGTTCATCCATTGACTCAAGTATACCAATATGTGGATATGGATATGCTTGTGTTTAGACTTCTAGTGGGAAAATCAATATAATATTATATACCGAAGTATATTTCTATTACCGTACCTTATTAGTGGCAAGATGAGGATTACAGGCATCATTTCGTCCAATTCAATGAGTGTGCCTAACAGTGAACGAACAAGACACCAAAATGCTTTAATGTCTGAGTTTAGGATAACTAGCTGCATCCTACCTTATAACAGTCAAGGTTTCTGCAGGTTTTCAAATGTCCCTCCACTGGAACCTAAATTTCATCTCCTCGTATGACTGCATGATTCTCTTTGAGGTGATCGCATTAGCCCCAGGGTCAACCATTGATCTGGCGCAAATGCCCTGGTGTTCTCATGTGCAAAGCGAACCAAGCTATTTATCTGGATAAATGCAGCCTTCCCAACTGGCATCTTGACATTATGTTGGAGGTCATAACTTCTCATTCAATATTGAGACCAACTTTTCTTTTTGTGCCGAATTTCCTCAAGTCAAAACTGGAACAAATATTGGGCTCGATGGACGAAACTGTTCCCATTTTCGGCTATTAGTCAGACATTTGTCAGATTGGGAGATTCAAATGCCGATTCATCTGCATTTTGACTCCCGATAACTTTTTGGATTGAATTCCAGGTCCAGCCGATAAAATTGCAGCTTTTGCGGCTATACTTTTTGATGGAGATATCGGCCTTATCGATTTAATTCAAATTTATCGAAATGCTGATTTCTGACACTTTTTCAAGTGTTGATAAATAGATTTCCAGGCAGGAAAATATAATTTTTGGACCAGCAGAATTATTCGAACTTCGAATGTAGACATTTTTTTTTTTTCAAAAAAAAATTATCTTCAAAAAAATATTGTGCTGAATTATATCAAAGACATTGTATCTTGAGCAAACTGAATTCCCAATCGGGATGCATGCGTCACAAATAGACCCACATCCAGTCTAGTGCAGGTAACCACATCCTCAACTGTGGTAAACCTTTCTTTTGGTACCATCTACACCTGCCGTACCCAGGGTCAACTTCTCATCCAGGAAGATGTAGGGACACCCCCACAATCTTTTGCGACAAGTTGTCATTTTATTTTGGAGCCCCGTGGAATTTTTCTTTTAAAAATGTTAAATTTGGATTGCTTTAATGGATACAGACCACAACTATATTAGAATTCATTCTAATTGTTCTTTTCACTATGTAGTCATAGCAGGATTTATAATTTTTGTGATATTATTTACAATTTCAGGAGAAGAGAACAATCTAGACCAAACAACCAATTTGGAAAGTGAGATAAATGGGAGAATTATTCTGGTTTGGCTACTTTGACCTAGAATTTTCA